>OY755042.1:0-1315000 GCA_963576565.1 Aspidapion aeneum | reverse complement strand
ATAGGAAAAAAATCAAAAAACCCCAAAATTTTAATTTATTCCCCTCCCCTATACATTTAAAGTTATGTAAAAGTAGCATTGCCCACTTCCAGAAATGCTAGAGAGTTGAGCTTTGGCAGACTGATAGGAACTATGATAAAACTATAGGAAAAAATTAAAACACCCCAAAATTCTAATTTATTTCCTTCCCCTATAAATGTAAAGTTAAGTAAAAGTAACATTACCTACTTCCAGACATACTAGAGAGCTGAGCTTTGGAAGACCGATAGTAACTATGATAAAGTTATAGAAAAAAATTAAAACACCCCAAAATTCTAATTTACTTCCTTCCCCTATTAATGTAGTTATGTAAAAGTAACACTGCCCACTTCCAGAAACGCTAGAGAGCTGAACTTTTTAAGACTGAAAGGCAATATGATAAAACTATATGAAAAAATTTAAAAACATTTTAATTTACTTGCAAAGTTTAAAAAAACATTTCCAAACTAGTAAGAATCTTTCATTTTGTATTTGTATTGGAAAACTTGGCTTTACTTTTATCTCAATTCTTTTTACGGAATGCCATTTTCGCGTACTTGGCTATTTTTTACATGAAATGTTTTTGTTATGATATACTTATTCCGAACTATATATAACCTAAAAGTTTAGATTCATTGCAATGTGGGAATCACATTAAAAGATGATTAGATCTAACTAAACATTATCGCGAATCTGCAAAAAAGGTCATGAACACTATCTTGGCTTAAGCCAGCATAGATGCCGAAGACCTATCGTATGAAGTAAAATCGTATGAACGTTATAGCAAATAACCCGACATATTACTAGAAAAGATCTTTATTAATAATACCTTATTTGGACTGTCTGATAATGTCTTAAAAGCATCGCTTTTCCGATGAAAATCTACTAGCTTTCGAACTATTGGCACTGCATCCGTTTGTTATGCTGGACTTGTCATTCAGTGAATTTAAGATGCGCAATAAATGATTTCAGCGGCCTAGCGTGGGAAGCTCGTCTACCCTACCCCCTCCACCCCCGCCGGCCCGAGAGTAGTGGAGCCCCATTGGTGCCCTAAGCTTTATGAAGTAGCAGGGCCGGCACTAGGCTGTCGAAAAAAACATGAAGACCTTTTTTTTTTGGTCTTAAATATTTGTTTGGGCGCCCTTCTTAGTCTTCGACCCTTTTGCCCCTTAAGGCAATGATTTAGAGTTACTAGTTGCGTTTCTATATTTGTCTTTTGTTTTCTGTTTTGTTTATTTCAATAAATACAAATTTTATTTGTAATTTTTGCATATGCATTTAGCCCTCCCTAAATTTCATACTGTGTAGGCCCATGGCGTGAAACACCTGGTGTCTGACTCCAGTTGCAGAGAAACTGAGCTAGCAAGTATATGGCACAATTCATCGGCGGTTTTACGGAGGAGAAGGGGCAAAAAGGTAAAATACCCTCCCCCCCCTTAAATTTTGTATTTTCATGAATCAGGTTATTGGGTAATTTTGTACCCAATTGCGACTAGAAGTTACAAGCAAATTTAGCAAGTGTTTTTTTTATTTAATTTTGTTTTATTTGCAACTTTTAGGTTTAATTCTTATTCAGCCATATAAAAAGCACTATGCATTTACAATTAATTTCGCTTTAACCAAAAAGTACGTGTAAATTTTCTACGGACGCGAACAGTGTTAATTTCCATTGAGTGAAAGTGGGAGAGGAGAGAGGGACGAGAGAACTAGTAAAATGGTGTCAAAAAAAATCTTAAAGCGTCTGCGGAATTTTTTTTTGAAATCGCTCTATATTTGTGAAAGGTGAGGTACAGGGTGTCCCAAATTGGGCACTTTTAGGGGATTTAAGGTACTTCCAGGGGAGACAGAGAAAAACTGACCACGCATTGCGAGGCTCAAATTTCAAGAGAAGACTTATAGTGGAAACCGCATTTTGAAATATCGTCTCGTCTTTGAGTTACGGGGGCTTTTTGAAAAGTCTGCATTTTGGAACGGGGTCTATAACTTTGTTATTAGTGGAAATTTTGATTTAGAGTACATTGCAATTTTATAGACTTTATCACGAGGAATTCACCCGCTTAATTAAATTTTAACTGTCACTTTTATTTTTTAAGAAATGACATAAAGTTGCATTTTTTCTTATGGAATGGCATATATTTTATTTAATTGTCGAATTCGTCATTGAATTCTTTTCAAAATAATGTATCATATGTCATAGTTTTATTGAGCGATTTCGGAGATAATTAAAGTTTTTTATTTTTGTCTAGTATGCGTTGAATGACGTCATGCGCCATTGACATGAAAGCTTGCGGTCAAATCCTACTTCAATGTTCCTATAGTTTTGTTGTCTGATACAAATCAAGTTGGCCTTGCGTCTTGGCGTTTTGTCATTGTTTTCAATTGTTTAAACAATTTGACATTACGCTTTGATATGAAATTGTTTTGCACAAAAGCGTTTTTAATTTTATTTTGAAATATGTATCAAAACGATGAAAAGTATGTTAAAATGTTAAAAATGTTACTGGGAAAGTAATGATAATCGACAGGGCGCTGGAAACTTATCTCTTCAAAGGTATCCCGAACAACGGCGCGGCGGGCCAAAATATATGATGTTAGGAGGGACCGTGAGTTAGAGGAGATAGGCATTATTGGTGAGTTAGAACAAAATAATTCGCGATCATTGAGACAATTAGAAGCTGCCACAGGCATACCGAGAACTTCAATCCACCGAACACTTAAACGGAATAATTATAAGCTTTGAGGGCCGTCAGCTGAATTATAATTTTTCCCAACCAGGCTTACTATATTTTTGACTGTGTAAAAGAATACAAATACTGGAGTGCCTTGACCTGCCTCAGCAGGAAATCATAGCGCACTAGAAATAAGTGAAAAAGCTGAATATCTCCTAAACCGCTCAATCAAACTATGACATATGATACATCATTTTGAAAAGAATTCAATGGCGAATTCGAAAATTAATTAAAATATAGGCTATTCCATAAGAATAAATGCAACCTTATGTCATATCTCAAAAACTAAAAGTGACAGTTAAAATTTAATTTAGCGGGTGAATTCCTCGTAACAAAGTCTATAAAATTGCAATTTACTCTAAATCAAAATTTCCACTAATAACGAAGTTATAGACCCCCTTCCAAAATGCAGACTTTTCAAAAAGCCCCCGTAGCTCAAAGACGAGACGATATTTCAAAATACGGTTTTCACTATAAGTGTTCTCTTGAAATTTGAGCCTCGCAATGCGTGGTCAGTTTTTCTCTGTCTCCCCTAGAAGTACCTTAAACCCCCTAAAAGTGCCCAATTTGGGACACCCTGTACAACTATTACCAATAAGGAGGGAGAGGAAAAGAAAGGGGGGGGGACTAGTAAAATGATGTTGGAAAAAAAGTCTTAAAGCGTGTGCAGAAAGAACTTTTAAAATCGCTTTATATTTGTAAAAGTTATAGCTAGAACTATTACCAATAAGGAGGGCGGGGCGGGGACAAGAGAGGGAGAAACAGGGGGGGAACTAGTAAAATGGTTTTGAAAAAAAAATCTAAAAGCGGATGCAGAAAGAATTTTTGAAATTATAAAATTATGCGAATATGGTTTTTGAATAGGGTCGCGGGAATAACAGGAGGAGAGATGGGTGGGAGCAGGGAGGACTACAAAGTACCTACAGCAAATTAGAGGACATTTGCAATGGGTGATCAAAGGAATTTCAATAAAATCGCCTGAAATTTACATAATTTGTATGTCCTAAAGCAGTGGCGCACCCAGGAATATGTCTTGGGGGGCCGAGGCCTCTTTGGGGTAACCCGAAGCCTCATGATGTCGAATTTTAAGCTATTTTTTGTGTTTTTTCTTGAAATATGTAGAAAATATATAAAAAAAATCTAAGGCTTGGGAGGGCCCGGACACCCCCCACCCCCCCTTGGTGCGCCCATGCTTAAAGCCTACATCATGTGACAATATGGCGTCTGAAAACCGCCATGTTGATTGCTCTTTAAAAAAATTTAGCACCTTCGGTAGCAATTCAACTACATACTTCCAATCGAAAACCATTACCCTTCCTTTCGTCGTGCTGCAGTTGGGTAAAAACACACAAATCATTAAAAAAAAACCCTATTAATAAGCTAAAAAAAATAAATAAATAAAGTGGGGCAACAAATAATCATTTGGATTGCGTGGAAAAAATACAAAAATGGTGTATAAAAATAATTTTTAAAAAGCCTTATCAATACCCAACAGAACTTTTATTTAGAGAAACAACATTTTTTGATCCAAGGCAGCTTTTTTGCTATAGTATTATGGTAAGACAACAAAATAATAAACACAAAATAATCTATAGAGTACACTCTTATAACACTAGGCAGATAGTAAATATAGTCCCAAAGGTCGAAAAAACTATTACGCAACGAAGCTATTACTTTTTAGGGCCAACGTTATATAATTATATTCCGGAAAACATTAAAATACTTCACAACATACATAACTTAAAATCTTGGTTAAAAACAATATCACGGCAAAATATTCAAAGCTAGATTGATTTAAAAAATACGTATTATACACAAAATTAAAACCAATTCAAAAATAAAATATATTATACTTTATTATGTGATAATAAAACCCTAAGAAAATATAATTTTAAAATATAAGTAAAAAATATAAATTACCTATTATGACAAAAACCTCTACTTATACAGACAAAAAACCGATTAGGACACTTTTCCCTTATTTAGATCACAATCCCGATCAGCGACAAATGATTTTAAAAAAATAACATAAAATGAGTAGGTACTTAACAAATATATATATATATATATATATATATATATATATATATATATATATATATATATAGTGAATTAAGGCTAGATATTACAAAAAATTATTAGTATTATTATTTCCTTTATATTTAGATGAAATATTTCCATAAGTATTTGATTAGTTATTAAATTAGGAATAGACAACTCTTTTGAAATAGATTAGAATAATTTAAAATCCGCCATGCCAATAAATAAAATATTTTATTTTTGCAAACAAGTCCCTGCGACTTTAAAATGCATACAAAATATATTTATTTACTGCAAAATGGTGCGAAAAGAAAAATTGTTAATTATACAAAAGTAAGCTGTAAATAAATATATTGAATTGAATTGAATTGAATTGAATATAAATCTGGCTGGAAAAAAAATAGGTGTGTAGCTGCTAGAAACAAAACGTGGTAGCTTCCCCTAAATTTTACATGTATCAGGTGTTGCTGATTACGGTTCAGGGAAAGATCAGAGTGCAACCTCGCGTCACGTCGAAGTCGGAATATATGTTTGCGATATACGGTTAAATTTAGGAAATAGTTGAGAGGCCTATGCTGCCGTCCTAAGCATAACCCCCGTATTTGAAAAAAATCCAAAAATGCGATTGTTGGTTAAGACAAATTATAATAATATACTCTATTGTTTATACTAATGTAACAAATCGTAAAACTACACAAAGTATTTAAAAAGTCACTTAAAATTTTCTTTTTTCCATAAGGCACTATGTATTCTCAAACATTCAAACGCGATTTACTCCATTTCATATAAAATTCAAATACGGGGGTTACGCTTAGGACGGCAGTATGGTATCCTGTGGGATACTTCGGTAAGATTTTTGATTGTTAATAAATCACTCAATTTCTAGTGGCCGGATGTTTGCCTCAAGTTTGAATAGGATGGCAGGTGTAACGTCATAAATCAAAAACTTTGGCTTACAACCATTGGAAAATGAGTTTTATAGAAAAACATTTAAAACGCTTTTTTTTGCAATAGAACACTTATATAATAAACAAATTAGCTTTATATCTTAAACAAATAATATCTCCATGCAATGAGTATGTATACTTGGGTGTCAAATTTGATAAGACAGGAACAGACTGTAAAGAATTGGAAAAAAGAATAGTAAATGCAAAAAAGGTTATTGGATGTCTTAACAGTATTTTATGGAGCAGAGAGATAAAAAAGAATGTAAAATTTAACATATATGAAACAATGGTGAAAAGCACGCTGTTGTATGGAATAGAGACTTGTCGCGTAACAGAAAAATACAAAGCAAAAATGGAAAGTGTCAAAATGGATGCAATAAGAAGATCAATGAGAATATCTAGATTAGATCACATAAGAAATGAGATCATAAAAGAAAGAATGGGAATCGAGGGAAGCATAACGAATGACATCACTAAAAGACAACTGATATGGTACGGCCATGTACAACGGATGAACGACGAAAGATTACGAAAACAGGTCCTAGAATGGCAACCAATAGGGCTCAGAAAAAGAGGACGTCCTAAACTAGAATGGCAACAGTCAATCCAAAGATCAATGAGTCAAAAAAATCTGACAGAAGATGATTGTCAGGATCGAAGGAGGTGGAGAATAGGCGTCGGACAACGTAGAAAAACGTTCTAAACCCACATAGTAGTAGAAGTAGCTTTATATCTTAAAAACTAGTAAAGATAATATGTTTTTTTAAATACTACAAAATAGTACCTTTTTTACGCAAAAAAATCAGAAAGGTAGTTTAACATTACTCCAAATCGATTGGCTATGGATCATTGAATTTCTAGTCGCACATTTTTCCCCTGAAATTTGAATAAGACAACCTGTGTGACGTCATAAATCCAAGATCGCTTTTTCTTTAATTTTGAAGGAAGTTCACGAGGTAAAAAGTCTTAACAAAAAATCATCTCCTTTCATTTTATGGTTATGCTCGGGCTGAATGAAGCCTAATGAGGCCGAAACGCGTCCCCGAGCTACCTTTACCTCTAAGGACTTGCCCGTGAAACTTTTTTGTTATTGTTTTTTTTCCATATATATTTTTTTAATTGTGCTTCTACCTTTTGCCACATTAACTTTGTAATAGGTTATGATTTGTTTACATAAACAGCTAAAATAAAACAGTAGATAAGTTTTAAAGACTTTACTAGTACTGTCAAAATTGCAATCTTGAAGGCGTCGAATCCAATCTAGATTTTCGGAAAAGTATAGAAATCGTTGGGACTTAGGTCGGGATAGAGTCCCTGTATGTTGACATATTTGGATATATCCAAATATGTCAACATACAGGGACTCTAGGTCGGGACTGCATAGAGGATGGTCCAAGGCCAACACAAAAATAGAGGCCACGACCCTGAAAAAATCAGCTGTTCTCCTGGGGCTGAATTTTACATTGGGTCTTATGGGAGGTCAGACGTTTTTTATGATATTTTCAAAATGGCACTACAGATTTCCGCAAAATTTCAGTCAAATATTCTCAGACACCATCCCGATATTCCACCAAAGGTTTGTAAGGAAGAAACATGATTAAAAGGTTAAAATCTTCAAGATTTAGCATTCCTTATTTTGAATTCAAATTACCCGCCATGTACCACATGCCAACTGTTATATTTGACATGTATTTGACTTTGTCATATGTGATTGTCACATTCGCTTCTGCTTTAAACTTAATTTTTGTGTGAGCTAATGAAGCGGCTATGAAAAATTAGGGCTTACTATACATTTTAAAAAAATTGTTCTGCCAGAATAAAGTAAAAACAATCTCAAAAACGGCTTCATTAAAAAAAAATCAAATATCCATGAAACGTCATTCCAACTTCAATATTTTAAAGACAATCAGCTGTGTCTTAACGTGACCATCAAAAAAAAATCAGCCCCGGATGTGACGTCAACAAAGTGGAGGATCGTGGCCCGTCCATTTTGATAGCCCTGGATGGTCCAACAATGCCACGTTTTGTTGGGTTAAAAAATCAATTGTTTTTTGTGCTTTGTGCGAACTTGCATTCTCTTGGTGGAGGATGATTCGTCGTTCGGGGTTTGACTTTCGGCAAACAAATGGTTATGTACCAATCGGCAGTAACAGTCCTTTGATCTTCCAAAGGAATTGTGGCTACTTGACCTGCTTTTAAAACAAATGTCGCGATCATCTTTTAGAATACTATATATAATAATGACTTTTCTTCATCTTGGAACACTCAAACCAACGACTGACATCTATTTTCGGGTTTATATGAGTAAATTCACGATTCATCACCACTGACAATGCTGTACACGTTTTTCGAGTTTCCTGCTTCAAAGCGGTTTAAAGTTTTCTGACACCAATTGGCCATAACTTCTTTCTGTTCTTCGGTTAACAGATGCGGTATCCAGCGGAAAACTAATTTTCTTACCTTTAATTATTCATGCAAAATTTTTTGAATTAAGGTCTCTAAAATCCCCAATGAAGCGTCAATCTTGGAATATATGTCGATCCTTTGTGATGAGCATGTCCACAGCATCGATGTTTTCCTGAGTGACAGCGGTTTTTTGTGCACCTCGCCTCGGATCGCCGCTAGGGTTAATCCGTCCACACTTGATTTCTCCATACCAACGAGAAACTGTCGACTGAGGTGATGCTTCATTACCAAAAACAGAAATCAACGCGGCAAGGCATTTTTGTTAAAATAATTTCTTTCGAAAGTTGTAAAAAATTATAGCTAAAAATGTTCTCGGTTTAATTCCATTTGTCGACTGATTTGTTAACTTAAAAAATTCACTGAAGCTATAAAACTATATGTATCACATTGATATGACATTTTGAATTTAGGTTAGGTGAAGAATGATATTAAGTTTTAGTAATGACACTCGATAAGTGTTCCTATATGCAAAATATAAAAATTAACTTGCAAAAGAAGCACTAGGATTAGTGGAAGAAACTACTAAAAGAACAAAACCATACTGGTGAGATGCTGAGATTGAAAGTGAAAGACGAAAGAGACAATATCATTAGAACGATGGGATCTTCAGTACCCCTCACAATCTCTGAGGTCAAAAACGTGTGCACAATCTTAAAAAGCGGTAAGTCTGCCGGACATGGAAATACCCCAGCTGAACTTATTAAATATGGCACTGAAGAACTGTTTTGGAGATTACGGAATCTTTTCCAAAAATATTTAAATGGAGCTGTAGTACCAACTGAGTGGAAAACGTCATATATATCCACAATACACAAAAAAGGAAAGAAAGATATATGTGACAATTATAGAGGTAGATCTGTAATTAGTACGCTAAGCAGAATATATGGCAAAATAATAAGAAATAAACTGGAGAGCGAATATAAAGATATGAAGGCAGAAGAACAAGCCGGTTTCAGGGCGGGTAGATCGACTTCAGATCATCTCTTTTGTATAACTCAAGTTAATGAAAAGAAAATGGCATATGGACAAGAGCTGCATCTACTTTGGAAATTAAGGCCATCAAAGAGTTATACCGCAATAGTAAGGCAAAAGGTAAAATAAAAGCAAAACTAACTAAAGGCTTTCAAGTAAATAAAGGTCTTAAACAAGGTTGCTGCCTACGCTCTTCAAGATATATTTGGAACAGGTCCTTAAAGTCTAGAAGAGAAAATGCCAAAACATGGGAATCCCGTTGGATGAAACCACCTTGTATACTTTATGTTTCGCCGATGATCAGATAGTGGGGGCTCAGGATTATGACGACCTCAAATATATGACACGAGAACTAAGAGAAGAGTACAATAAGTGGGGACTAGAGGTTAATATCAATAAGACAGAGTATATGTGTATTAGTGGAACGAAACAGGATCTAATCTTAAATACTGGGCAGCGAATTCAGTCCTGTGAGGAGTATAAGTACTTAGGTCTAAAAATTACAGCTGACGGAACACTAGACAAAGCTATAAAAGATAGAAACCTACAAGGAAGAAAAGCAATAACTTTAATAAATAAATAAGAACACCATTGTAAAAACTATCATTACATATGGCTCAGAAGTATGGCCAATCAAAGGTAGAACAGAAAAAATGCTTTCCGCTACGGATATGGACTATGGGAGAAGAGCAGCAGGGAAATCAAAAAGAGAAAGAGTTACAAATCAAAGAATAAGAGAAATCATGATAGTGGGTGAACATACTTTAGTGGATGATATAAGAACAAAACAACTGGTGTGGTACGGACATGTACAAAAAATGGATAATGGAAGACTACCTCAACAAATATTACAATGGAAACCAACTGGCCGAAGAAAACGAGGAAGGCCAAGGAGAAGCTGGAGAGATGGAATAGACAGTGAAATAAGAATAAGAGGCCTAGATGATGAATAATGGGCAAACAGAAACGAGTGGAGACTGGCTATCGGAAGACGTAGAACGTTGTGAAACCGATAAATATATAAAGATTGAAGTTAAGTTGTAGTAACGACACTCGATAAGTGTCGCCCTCTATGTTCTTATATGCAAAATATAAAAGACAGCCTTCGTATCCGAGGAGGATTCAAGGGAAGATAACCACAAAATTTCCTACTGACAGGTCTCCATGTTGTTCCTATGAAATTTGGCTGCGCACTCGTCTAAAACCTATTTATTTCCCTTTCATATCTCTGGTGGGTATATGATTGAGACACCCGATTGCTGTTTACTTATTCACGGTAAGCGATACAAGCCCTCGACTTGGAACACACGTGTTTAAATAATGCTGCAAAACTGAGATATCAGTGTATAAAGTCAACCATCGCGTATCGATGCAAGAAATTACGAAATAGCGCGTTTGCATTTTGCGTTTTAAAGCCTAAATTCGACATCAATCCCACGTTGCATGAAAAAATTCTGTGATTTATAAAGGAAATTAGAGACTTATTAGAGAAATATTGGAATAAAGCCAGGGTATGATAGTGTGACGATTATCCCAAAAAGGCATTAAATATTCCTTCAAATTTATAAATTGCATGTGGAATTTTTGGTTGACGCAATTTACTCTAAGCAATTACACAAATATCGTAATGGGTTCATTGCCCTGGGTTCCTAGGCCAAAAACTAGGTTAGCGCTGACCTAGCAGAAATCGAAGTTATTTCCAGATTTACGATAATTGACTAATGCTGAACTCAAAGTCAAAGTCAAAAGTCAAAAAGTAGCTAAATTGTGTGTAGAAGAATATTACAATGACAAAGCCATGCTTATCTAACTTAATGTCTACTTAATCTGCACTGTATAGGTTACTATTAGTAAGAAATTATAAGTATACCCATTCTTACAATATAATTAAAATAAAATAATTATTATTACCAGCAAGTAAATTTCATTCTGGTTTTATAAATGTTGAATCTATAAAACTGAAAATGTGTAAGCTTACTTAAAATTTATTAAAATTTGAATCCAAGAAAGGATATTTAGTTTTTATTTATCTAGTGAGAAAAAAATTCTTCCAGGCTATAATAGCTCTTTGTGGCTAAGAATTCTTTTGTCATCCTTCTGAATTTTTTATAGTAAACAACTTGCCTAATTTCTACCGATAAATGATTAAATATTTTTTTCCGTTTTATATGAATGAGTTTTTAAAGAAGGTAGAATGCGGAATTGGGAGTTGCAATAAAAAGGGATGACGACTAGAGTAAACACTATGTCTTTCTATTTCACCTCGATATTTATTAAACACCAAACAAACAGTCTCCAAAATAAAGATACAACACAAGGTTAGTATTTTCTGTTCCTGAAAGAAAGGTCTACAGGGACTACGTCTTTTTACTCTACAAAGATTTCTGATTGCTCTCTTTTGTAAAGTAAATACCGATTTAAAAAGTTGAAACAAAATCCAAGTTCTGTGCTACTACTCTTTGAGCAAAACAGCCTGAAGCAATTTCAGCATTTAACTTTTTAATAGGATCATCAAACTTCAGTGAATTATCAATTATGATACCCAAAAACTTATTAATACCTTGGTTTGTAATATTTTCATTCTGTAGTTGAATATTATTCAGATCACATCTAAAATTTAAAATATGTGTCTGTGGGACATTAAAAGATAATAAATTTGCATCACACCATTCCTTAATGAGACTAAGGTCATTTTGAACTGTAACTGCGAGTCTTTCAGCAATAACATCATGCCACAAGAATGTGTTGTCGTCCACAAAACTGGTGATTTTACCATTTATAGAAAGATGTGAAATATCATTCACAAATATTAAAAATAATAGAGGTCCAAGTACGGATCCTTGCGGAACTCCAACATTTAACCGTTGTGTGGTTGAGGTTTTATTACTTAAGATGACTTTTATTACTTTTGCGAGGACGTGGAAGTTGGCTTTCACGGACGTGGAAGCGGAACAGTGAAGGTAACGGTGGTTTTTTGGGGGTCGTAGCATTCGGTTTTGGGGGTTTGAAAATTAAGCACCTCAAGAGGCCCAGAGGGAATCCGGAGGGCGATGAAAGAGTGATAGCCGAGTCAACAGGGCGGAAATAAGTGTAGTTTCTACAAAAAGCAGTGGAGTGCAGTGCCGGTTATACAGGGTGTCCCAAATTGTGCACTTTTAGGGGGTTTAAGGTACTTCTAGGGGAGACAGAGAAAAACTGACCACGCATTGCGAGGCTCAAATTTCAAGAGAAGACTTATAGTGAAAACCGCATTTTGAAATATCGTCTCGTCTTTGAGCTACGGGGGCTTTTTGAAAAGTCTGCATTTTGAAAGGGGGTCGATAACTTCGTTATTAATGGAAATTTTGATTTAGAGTAAATTGCAATCTTATAGACTTTGTCACGCGGAATTCACCCGCTAAATTAAATTTTAACTGTCACTTTTAGTTTTTGAGATATGACATAAAGTTGCATTTTTTCTTATGGAATGGCCTTTATTTTAATTAATTTTCGAATTCGTCATTGAATTCTTTTCAAAATGATGTATCATATGTCATAGTTTGATTGTGTGGTTTCGGAGATAATTAAAGTTTTTTATTTTTGTCTAGTGTGCGTTGAATGACGTCATGCGCCATGACTGTTTTATTACATGTAATAAAAATTAAATAATAAAAATAAGTAAACATGTTTGTAATAATAGTATCTTCTTTATTTAGTAGTAAAAACGTTACTTTTGTAATCGGTCCGCAATAGTTTAGGTTTAGGACAAATCAGTTTTTCCTAATCATAAATAATTTATTTTAGGAAAGCCAGTTTAGCCTAGGATAAACTAGTTCATCCTAAAATCGGGTTTGTCCGGTAACATATACATTTTTAAAACTTCCGCTCATCGTTAGTGCCCCAGTTCTCTGGGTATTCAATCGATCAAGCTCTTCAACTGATTTTCTTAACTGTTAACAATAATTTTTTACTAAAATGCAATAATTCAAGGTTTTACTTAAAATATACAACCATACAACAATCGCGTTTGACGGGGACAATTACAGAGAATTTTTGTTTAATTTTTATTTTAATTTTTCGTGTGTAACAAACACATTTTTGAAAAAATATTTTTTAAAAATTGAGTTTTTTTATTTATTTTTAGAAAAGCTGCTTTTTTAAAAAAGTATTATTTTCAAAAATTATTTTTTTATTTTTTTTTTGAAAATTAGTTTTTTGAAAAATTACTTATTGAAAAAGCATCTCTTTTTGTTGGGACATTTTGTTGGTGGTCTAGACACCGGATAGGATACGTTTGCGATCAATTGACTACGATTAGATTTAAAAAAGATTTTAATCTCCCAACAAGAGGAAAGGATATTACTTAAGAAAATATAAGTTAGATTAAAATAAAAATTAAACAAAAGTTCTCGCGGCGAATTGTCCCCGCGGCCAATCTGATCAACTGTACCCGCGGCGAATTGTTAGACGGCATAGTCTTGTTTTATAGCTTTTTAATTAATTTTATTAAATAATTGTAAATAAATAAACCCCAAAAATTATCACAAAGAGAGGGTAAACGTAATTGTAAGTGGAATTTTAAAGGATTATAATTAATATTTTAAAAGATCAGAGAAATGTTGACGCTTCGTTTTCCCATTAATTTTCAAAGTTTCTTAATTAAATACTACATGAAATTTCTTTGTGTGTGCTCTAATCTGTAAAATTAGTTAAGTAAAATACCAGCGAGAAAACGACAACAAACCTTCTCAAACGCACAATGTTTTAAAATTTTCTGACTGCTCACAAACATATCGAAAATTTGTATTCGGTTTGTTCTTGAAAAATAGTCACATTGCATGTAATTTGATGGTATATTTAAAACCAATTATTCTTTTAAAATCAAAATAAGTTGGTGTTGTAATGGTGGGTGTGCTTTCGGGCTGTTCGGCCGTCGTCGTTGGAAATTCGTTCTCGACGTTTCGCCATCTCAAGTGGATGGCATCTTCAGGAGATGTTGACTGTTTGTCGGCTTCTCGAAGACTGGTGGTTAGTAGAGATGGGTAGTTCGCGAACTAACTAGAAAAATGAACTAGTTCATTCAACAAGGAAAACGAACTAGTTCACTTTTCTAAAATGAACTAGTTCAAAGTGAACTATAAAGAAGCAACACACAATACTCTTAACCCAATTATTTCTGTACACTAGGAACGCGGCATCGGTTTTCCTGTTCATGAAATGCTGAACGAGCACAGAACACTGAACGAGTGAACGATACCGCGGTGTTTTCGATGATGAACGAACGAACTGTTAGAAATTAACTATTGAGTTGAACTAATAAGTAAAAATCGGTGTTCGATCAGTAGGTTCGGGTGTCGAATCACTTGTTGCGTTGCATTGAGTGGCACGCCTAAGCTACGATGAACTAGGTATTTAAAGTTTTGATTTGATTGCCGAAAATTAAGGAACTGCTAGCCTAATACAAAATAATAGGGCCATTTTGGGTCAGTTACTAAGAATAACGGCAACATTTCAGGGCAAAAAAGATGGATTTTATGAGATTAGGAAAGCTGCATCTGTCTTTCTGTTCATAAAATGCTGAACGAGCACAGAACACTGAACGAGTGAACGATACCGCGGTGCTTTCTACGATGAACGAACGAACTGTTATAAATGAACTATTGTGTTGAAGTTTCGTTGCATTGAGTGGCACGCTTAAGCTACGATGAACTAGGTATTTCAAATTTTGATTTGATTACGGAAAATTAATGAACTGCTAGCCTAATAAAAAATAATAAAATGTTGACGAATGTCCAATTATTTATTATGTATTTATACCTACTGTAAAATATTTTAGTAAAAAAAAGCATAATAATAAAAATAATTTTATACTGTTTCTGATTCTGAAAATATTTTAACTAAAAATTAAACAATTAAATAAAACAACTCAGAAATACAATAAACAGGTTTTTTTTTTTTAACAAAATGAATATAAAATATAAATATATAACACGCCTAATCCATATAGCCATTCCGTTAATAGTTCAAACGAACTAGTTCAGTGAACTAGTTCATTTTGGTGAACTAGTTCAAATGAACTAGTTCATTAAAATGAACTGCCAAGCACATCTCTAGTGGTTAGTCTGTCGCGGGCGCAGGTTATATACGCTATGGTGGGCGGGGCGTATATCAGAGCTGGTCGGTGACTGGTCACTTTCCCGAGATTCAGTTTTGTTGTTGTAAGCGGGCCGTTTAGTGTTTTTAAGAACCGGTACCCATGTTCTGTTAATTTTAAGCGTTTCTTCAGATCTGTTGAAGTTCTGCTGGTGTTTATGAATTTCGATTGCTTCTCTATAGAGTCTTGGATAGTATGAAGAGGAGGCGCAGAGAACTTGTGTGTCTTAGAATTTTTTGCTGTTGGTTAGTGTGGCTAACATTTTCCAGCAGCAATGAACTCTCCACAAAATGTCTCCATGGAAGTAAAGCTGTTCACACTATGTGATGTCACGTGGTGTTATCTGTAATTTTCAAAGTTAATAGATTTGAATAGAAAATATTTTGAGATAATTAATTGATTTTGGAGATTATTTAAGTGGACCAAAACTCAAAAATTTTCATTTCTAAAAAATATTTGTTGATATCAGTTTTTAGTCTTTACAAAAAAACAAAAAATCCACCTGTAATTAATTTTACTGTCACTGACGTGATCACATGCAGTCACAGGTTTTTTTAAAATCTGCCATTACTGCTTACTTTACCCATCTGATTTACCTGAAAACGGGGCAGCACCAAAGAAACAGTTTGAGGATATAAAGTGAAATGGGTTATAAAATTCAGTTTTTCTGAAGTTTTAGTGATGTTAAAAAAGATTTTAATGTTTGCGCCGAGATAAGTGTCAGACGTGTTTCTCCAAATATTAAGATTAAATAGTAAAATATTTATTTTCAAAACTGTTTCTTAAATACAACATAGAGGCATTTTAGCAACAGTGAAATACAGTAATAGTGACAGTTTTACTTTGTTTGATATTTAGACATATAATGACACTTGTGTGAACGTCACTGGTGTGATCTTTTAGAATGTTTTATTGATCATATGACATTAGTAACATTTTTTGCTTATAAGGGTGCCCGTTTATGTGCAATCCGCCTGCATTCGTAGACCAAGCTTGCTTGGCGATGAGTGACCTTAGTTTGACTAGCACACAAGACAGGGACTGGGACTGCTGGCAGACTGTCGCTGTATAAATGGGTAGCTTAATTAAATAACTCAATAGTTTTTAGAAACAAAACGTCGAAAATGTGTTTTTTGGGTGTATTCTGACCAGCTTGCTTAGCAATATGCATCTCGTGATGTCTGTCTGTGTGTGTGTCTCTCCGTAACACGATAGCTCCTAAATCGCTGAACCGATTTTCATAAAATTTTCAGGTAAAATAGTGTTCGACACTCTAAAGAGCTGATTAGATTTTGGTCAAAATTCAGTAATGCTAATGACAGTTTTTTGACAATTAAAATATTTAAAAATGCTAACATTTTAACGGAACATCAATATGCAGTTTTCGGAATATAGTAGACTACATTTTGCACAATAATTTGTCTTATAACGAAAAACTTTGTAGGAGCTTTAGTTTTTGAGATATTTGCAAAAAACTGTTTTGAAGGTTGATATATTATGGCTTCTCTAGAAGTGTGCTAATAGGCTAGCTAGGAAGGTATCAGATCCGTCATTGGCTCATTTATTTTTATTTGGTTGTATCTGAGGGCACGGAAGTGCCTCGCCAAGTTCGCGCGCCGTAACCATCTTTTCTTGAAACATTTCAGCCGATATTTGACCTACCTAAAACTCTACTTCGGAATGAGCTAAGAATCTCAAACTTTGCACAGTCGTAGATCTCCATGGAGTTAACAACCGCTCCAAGTTTCATGGAATTCCATAAAGTAGTAAAGTAGTTATGATATTTCAAAAAACGTCGAAATTGCCACTCACTCACTCACTCACTCACTCACTCATGTATAGATCATCAATATTCTACTGTATTTCCAGACATGCTACAAAGCTGAAATTTGGCAGACTGATAGAAATTATGACAAAACCCCTGGAAAAAACCCCAAAATTTTAATTTACTCCCCTCCCTATACATTTAAAGTTATGTAAAAGTAGCATCGCCCACTTCCAGAAATGCTAGAGAGTTGAGCTTTGGCAGACTGATAGGAACTATGAGAAAACTATAGGAAAAAATACAAAAAACCTTTAAATTTTAATTTACTCCCCTCCCCTATACATTTAAAGTTATGTTAAAGTAGCATTGCCCACTTCCAAAAATGCTTGACAGACTGATAGGAACTATGATAAAACTATAGGAAAAAATAAAACACCCCAAAATTCTAATTTACTTCCCTCCCCTATAAATGTAAAGTTAAGTAAAAGTAACATTGCCTACTTCCAGACATGCTAGAGAGCTGAGCTTTTGAAGACCGATAGTAACTATGATAAAGTTAGAGAAAAAATTTAAAACACCCCAAAATTCTAATTTACTTCCTTCCCCTATAAATGTAAAGTTATGTAAAAGTAACACTGCTCACTTCCAGAAACGCTCAAAAGCTGAACTTTTTAAGACTGAAAGACAATATGATAAAACTATATGAAAAAATTTAAAAACACCATTTTAATTTAATTCCCTCTCCTATAAATGTAAATTTATATAAAACTAACATTGCCCACTTCCAGAAACGCTACAGAGCTGAGCATTGGAATGCTGATAGAAATTATGATAACACCATGCGAAAAAATTTAAAAAGTCCAATATTTTCATTTACTCTCCTCCCCTATAAATGTAAAGTTATGTAAAAGTAACATTACCTACTTCCACAAACGCTAGAGCGCTGAGCTTTGGAAGGCTGATAGGAACTACGATAAAACCATAGAAAAAAATTAAAGAACCTCAAAAATTTAAGTAAGGCATTGCAAAAGTTTTGAACAATATTCCGCATATTTTATTACTTTAAAAATTAGGTATTATCCAATTCCTTTAAAAAAGAAGTGAAATCATAACAAAAAAAAAGCCAAGTACGCGAAAACGGTATTCCGTAAAAAGAATTGAGATAAAAGTAAAGCCAAGTTCTCCAATACAAATTTCAAAATGAAAGGTTCTTACTAGTTTGGAAATATTTTTCTAAACTTCTCTATTACGACTGTAAATGACTCTTAAGCACAGTGCTAAATTGAACATAAAGAAGTTTGGCTGTAATAGCAAAGTTTAAAAAAACATTTCCAAACTAGTAAGAACATTTCATTTTGAAATTTGTATTGGAGAACTTGGCTTTACTTTTATCTCAATTCTTTTTACGGAATACCGTTTTCGCGTACTTGGCTTTTTTTTACATGAAATGTTTTTGTTATGATCTTTATATTTATTAGATAATTATATTGTCACAATTCCTATCGGTCTGTTAAATTTTACTTCTAGCATATAGGTGCAAATTATATTCAAAAATTCCCAAAATTTTCCTAAAATACTCTGCAATTTCCGTAAATCCCTAAAGCTGCCGAAATTTCCTTAAAATAGAGAAATTACCCTCAAGTTGGCAACTCTGGATCTTTTAGTACTTTTTTATGGTAAACTGAGCAAAGCTACCTATGCAATACGTGTGATTTCCAAACATATCAATGATAAAAAAATATTAATGTTCATTTATTACGGATTGTTTTACTCACGGTTAAAATATGGTATGCTGCTTTGGGGCAGCAGTAGTCGAATTGAGAGCTTATTTGTGCAGCAAAAGAGGGTCTTGCGGATAAAGTGGTCTCGAAAACACCGAGAGAGTTGCAGAGGGCTTTTTAAACAAAATAACCTACTTACAGTAACAGGAATTTACATCTATCAATTTATAGCCGTGGTGGCTCAGTGCGTTCGCGCATTGAAAACGAGTGAGTTAGGGAATCTCGCTTGCTACAGTGGCGGGTTCGATCCCCGTCGGTTGCCGAGGTCGGGTGCGGCAGACATTTATAGGATTCCTGGGGAGTGTAAAATGTAATATTGTCCTACCCCTTCATTCACGCCGGTAACAAGGCCGGATGAGGTCGGATATCTCGTGAAGGCGGACTTTGTTACACACTCCTTCAGTTGGTAGGCCATTCTAAGGGGCAAAAAGACCGGATAAAAAAAATACCCGGTCTGGGGTTCCAAAGGTGGCCGATGACCCGTGCAATTAGGCGTTCCGAAATGGCGGCCTTAGTGTCGGCGAAAGAGTCACGGTTATCAAATGAGGAAAAAAAAACCATCTATCAATGTGTAATTTACCTACGCAAAAACACCGAAAAGTTTGAACACTTAAAAGCTAACCATAATTATCCTACTAAACATCAAAAGAACAATTATAACCTTCCAAAGCACAGGCTAGCCGTAACAGAAAAAGCTCCTTTCTATATCTGTTTAAAATTTTATAACTCTTTGCCAGACAAAATTAAAGATATAGATAGTATAAAACGGTTTAAAAAAGCTTGTTTTGCCCATATTTGTTAAATTGAGCCGTACACAATAAAAGATTTCTTTAATTTTAGAGAAACTTTTAAACAAAAATCCTAACTTTTGTATATTTTTTATGATAGATAGATTGTCTATCTTTTGTGCTTAAATATTTGTGAAACTAGTGTCATTTACTAATTTTGTGTTATTTATCTATTTTGTGTACAGGGTGTCCCAAATTGGGCACTTTTGGGGGGTTTAAGGTACTTCTAGGGAAGACAGAGAAAAACTGACCACGCATTGCGAGGCTCAAATTTCAAGAGAAGACTTATAGTGAAAACCGCATTTTGAAACATAGTCTCGTCTTTGAGCTACGGGGGCTTTTTGAAAAGTCTGCATTTTGGAGGGGATCTATAACTTCGTTATTATTGGAAATATTGATTTAGAGTAAATTGCAATTTTATAGACTTTGTCACGGGGAATTCAACCGCTAAACCTAATTTTAACTGTCACTTTCAGTTTTTGAGATATGGCATAAAGTTGCACTTTTTCTTATGGAATAGCCTATATTTTAATTAATTTTCGAATTCGTGATTGACTTCTTTTCAAAATGATGTATCATATGTCATAGTTTGATTGAGCGGTTTCGGAGATAATTAAAGTTTTTTATTTTTGTCTAGTGTGCGTTGAATGACGTCATGCGCCATTGACGTGAAAGCCTTGCGGTCAAATCCTACTTCAATGCTCCTATAGTTTTGTTGTCTTATACTATGCAAATCAAGTTGGCCTTGCGTCTTGGCGTTTTGTCATTGTTTTCAATTGTTTAAACAATTTGACATTACGCTTTGATATGAAATTATTTTGCAAAAAAGCGTTTTAATTTTATTTTGAAATATGTATAATTTTTTTTTACTTTTTATAACTAGGCTTTGAGGGCCGTCAGCTGAATTATAATTTTTCCAAACCAGCCTTAGTATATTTGTGACTGTGTAAAATAATAAAAATACTGGAGTGCCTTTACCTGCCTCAGCAGGAAATCATAGCGCACTAGAAATAAGTGAAAAAGCTGAATATCTCCTAAACCGCTCAATCAAACTATGACGTATGATACATCATTTTGAAAAGAATTCAATGACGAATTCGAAAATTAATTAAAATATAGGCTATTACATAAGAAAAAATGCAACTTTATGTCATATCTCAAAAACTAAAAGTGACAGTTAAAACATAATTTAGCGGGTGAATTCCTCGTGACAAAGTCTATAAAACTGCAATTTACTCTAAATCAAAATTTCCACTAATAACAAAGTTATAGACCCCCTTCAAATATGCAGACTTTTCAAAAAGCCTCCGTAGCTCAAAGACGAGACGATATTTCCAAATGCGGTTTTCACTTTAAGTCTTCTCTTGAAATTTGAGCATCGCAATGCGTGGTCAGTTTTTCTCTGTCTCCCCTAGAAGTACCTTAAACCCCCTAAAAGTGCCCAATTTGGGACACCCTGTACAATATTTTATTTTTATTTTTATTTATTTTATTTTATGTTAATGATTAATGTTAATATTTTTAAGTAGCTTCCTAAATGAATTTGACGACTCAGGTATATATACACATGTATAAATACTTTGTAATAATAAAAATATACTACTACTACTACTACTTTATGGTGGGCATAAAGAAGGATTTTTTTATTGCCCTGCTATTTATTTTTGGAGTTTCTATATTCAAATCTTGAAATTCATCGTTTTATCAAAAGCCAGCTGATGGATAAAGTAAGCAATCATTGACAGAGACATCTGGCCGCGGCTGGGGAGACCCGCAGGGTAAATTGCCTCATAACCCGGCAACCTCGATGATCATAATATTTTGAACTTCAATAGATCGTCGCGGTCACAAATCGATCAAAGAGCCATTTCCTGAAGGAATACAGGCCCAGGGTCGCTACATCAGCATTATATTTTTTTGCTTTGCAGAATATGCTATGAGCCAGTATTGCCAGTATTATTAATTTCGCCTTGTTGAAGTTTACACTTCGGCCGTGTGGTCTTAAGCACACACAATAATTTTTTTATTTACGTTTTCAACAAGTCAGGCAGTAATGAATGTTTTGAAATTCTCCAGGGTGAAAAGGGTTAATATATATTTTTTTTTACGGTTAAGCGCACTCGCAAGGAGATCCCTATCACGCATCACGCTCGAGAAGCGGCCAGTGCGCGGAAATGTTGGTGTGTGTTGGTTTTGAAACGGTTCAGGTTGTAACCTGCAGGGAAAACTGTCGCAGGTAGTTTATTCCACAGCGATGCTGTTCTCCAGAGATATGAATTTTGATATAATGAGGTTCTTGGTGCCTCTATTTTGACAGTAAATTGATGGTTACCGTCTGTTTGACGTGTTCGCCTAGTAGGTGCTACTCCCGGGGGGATCATACGTGCCAACTCTTCAGAACATTTTCCGTGATAATACCTGTAGAAGAGAGATAGATCGCCCACAGTTCTGCGATGTTCGAGACTATCCAAGCTACGGGTAAGTGCGGGGTCATTGATCAGCTTGATAGCTCGTTTTTGCACGGTGTTCAAAAGCATTAAGGTATGTTTGGGTGCCGCACTCCATATATGTGAGCAGTACTCCATAGTTGGTCGAATCTGGGCTTTGTAGAGTGTCAGCAGTTGGCTTGGTGTATACAGATGTCTTGTACGAAATAGCACCCAAAGCTTTTGGGACGCCACGCTATATCTGCCACGTGACTGTGCCAAGACATGTTGGTCTCTGCAGTGACTCCTAAGATGTTCAACTGGCTCTGCAATGTGACAGCACTTCCAGATAGCATGATGTTTGGCTCACCGGTGCTGGTCTTTTTTGAAAACAGGGCTGCTTGGGTTTTCTGCGCGTTGAACTGCACAAGGTTTTTGTTGCCCCAGTCCTCTATTATCTCCAGGTCGTTATTTATCTGCGATATTTGAGTTAGTCTAAGATGATGGAATTCACGTGAGGATAGACACTGAGTGGGTGGTATGACTGAGGAGACTACATTGCCATCATCTGCAAAGCAATAAAGTGGATTTACTGTTTTATCTATGAGGTCATTTATGTAAATCAGAAAAAGTATTGGCGAAAGGATTGCTCCCTGTGGCACACCAGCATTTATTTGGTAAGGGTTGGAGTTCCGGCCATCCAGTGCAACATAAATGGATCTATCCTTAAGGTAACTTTCAAACCAAGTGCAAAGTCTCGGCGACAATCCCATTGCTTTGAGCTTGTTGAGCAGATTTTCATGCCAGACTTTACCGAATGCTTTTGATATATCTAAGGCATAATAATCATTGTGGGTTTGAAAAAAGATCCAATTCTTCACAAAATCAATTTAATATTTATTTAAAATCTATGGTAAAAATACCCCGACGCGTTTCGAGCATACTGCTTATTTTCAAGTTTCAAGTTTTTAGATTTATTGACTCCCCTTGAAAATGAGCAGTAGGCTCGAAACGCGTCGGGGTATTTTTACCATAGATTTTGAATAAATATTAAATTGATTTTGTGAAGAATTGGATCTTTTTTCAAACCCACAATGATTAAGTAAGGCATTTTGTTTTTTGGAAAAAAACCAAACTTTGAGCTGAACAAATAAAAGTTTTTGCAATTAGCAAAAATTGTTGTAAACATATCAGTCTTTAAAATATTATGTGTCGGCAAAAGCTAGTAAGGTATATGTGAGTTACGTTTTTTATAAGTAGTTTTTGTTTTGTTGGAATGGTCATTTTTTTTTCATTTTTTTGTCCCTTCGGTAACGCGATAGTTTTTACCATATTCCTTACCCAACTTCAAAATCAAATGTGTTAAAATGGTCCTGAAATAAGATAGCTAATGACAAAAAAAGCACAGAGCGCAGTATTTTCATTTTTAGAGATTTCGGATAGGTATTTCTATTATAGAAGGGACAAAAATTAAAAAACACACAATTTATATCATACAACAAACTTACAAAGATGATAATGGTTAAAAATATCAATACACATTATAAATACAACTACATAGGACAATTACACACATATACACAGATATACTTGGAACAAGTCCTTAAAGTATGGAAGAGAAAATGCCAAAACATGATATTCCGTTGGACGAAACCACCTTGTATACTTTATGTTTCGCCGATGATCAGATAGTAGTGGCTCAGGATTATGACGACCTCGAATATATGACACGAAAACTAAAGAAGAGTACAATAGGTGGGGACTAGAGGTTAATCTCAATAAGACAGAGTATATGTGTATCGGTGGAATGAAACAGGATCTATTCTTAAATACCGGGCAGCGTATTCAGTCCTGTGATGAGTATAAATACTTAGGTCTAAAAATTACAGCTGACGGAACACCAGACAATCCTATAAAAGATCGAAACGTACAAGGAAGAAAAGCAATAACTTTATTAAATGGAATAATTTGGGACCAAAGTATATCAAAACATAACAAAAAGCTTATATATAACACCACTGTAAAAAGTATTATTACATACGGCTCAGAAGTATGGCCAATCAAGGATAGAACAGAAAAAATGCTTTCCGCTACGGAGATGGACTATTGGAGAAGAGCAGCAGGGAATTCAAAAAGAGAAAGAGTTACAAATCAAAGAATAAGAGAAATTATGACAGGGGGTGAACGTACTTTAGTGTATGATATAAGAACAAAACAACTAGTGTGGTACGGACATGTACAAAGAATGAATGATGAAAGACTACCTAAACAAATACTACAATGGAAACCAACTGGCCGAAGAAAACGAGGACGGCCAAGGAGAAGCTGGAGAGAAGGAATAGACAGTGAAATAAGAATAAGAGGCCTAGATGATGAATTATGGGCAAACAGAAACGAGTGGAGATTGGGTATCGGAAGACGTAGAACGTTGTGAAACGGATAAATATATATACATAGGACAATTTCTATAACATCGAAAAATAGCGGGACAAATCGTATTACAGATAAGACAATTTCTTTACATTTTAGCATTTTCCGGGCAAGCCAAATGTATACCACAACTTTTTTTTTCGTGTTTGTTTTAGATTTTACCGGTTTTGTTTGAGATGTTGATTTTAGTACTTAAACCAGGTTATAAGGAAGCCAATCACATTGCCGAAAGAACAACTTTATTTGCCGCAAATCTATAAGAATGTATTTTTGAAAACAACGAATTATTAGCAATAACTAATTCAAAAACTTACCGAAATAGTTTGCCGCCGTCGTCCTCTATCACACAATAATTTAAAACTTTATCACCAGTATTTACTAAAGGATCTACAGTGTACTAATCTAAGTGCTACAATCCTAGGCTTAAAAGTCTACATTTTGGTTGAAGGTTTAACTTATTTTTCCCGTGAATGCAATATTTTTTAATATTTATATAAATTGTTTATAAATACCTTGTGATATGGGTCATCTTTTTTCGTTGTAACAAAGACATTAATTGCGCACAAATGTTATAAATAAACAAAAATAATAAAATATTTTTGTTTAAAAATGGTAGCCATATTTAAACCTCTAAACCTCACTAGGAGATATTTTAGACAAGTTAGCGACGATTAAACCGATGGTCGATTGTTTTGTTAAATGTGTAATTGAAAAGGGATTCTAATATATCTTGTGCTTTTTACAGTATTTAAATATTGATACGTATTTCATACGGTAATGCATCTACAGATATAGTCTTAAGTTCTTTATGTATTATTTAGCTTTGAATACTTTTGTATATAAGTTTTTTTGTCAATCATGGATTATTTCTATTGTTTTTCGAACTTTAAACCACCCCTCAGGGACTATTTTTAATGGGAATCCTACGACTGCACGGACTAAATTTCCAAAAAAATGACATATCGTTTCAAAATTCTTATGTGGTTTTTCTTTAATTCTAAAGTTAATTTGAATTTATATGATATGAGATGAAACTCACTGAGAAATGCTTACTATCATATTGCACATTAGGGTGAACCAAATCTTTGCAGTTATTTGACCTGTGAGTATTAAAAAAATTAAATTAAACCCGGTCTACAATGCCAAGTTTTAAGGTCTTAGTAAATACTGGTGAATAGGTTTTAGATGCTGTGACCCATGGACGCACCGCTTTGAATTTTATATCATCATGTGGATATTATGTGTTTGTCAATTTCTTTTTTGAAAAGGAGAGGGATGCTGTGAATTTTAAATCACGACGGATATTACTTCTTCACTATTTAGGATAAATTGTACATTTATTTATTTTTGATGTTGTCTTTATTTAAACAGTGGCGCACCCAGGAATATGTCTTGGAAGGGGCCCGAGGCCTCTTTGGGGGGCCCGATGCTTCATGATCTCAAATTTTAAGATATTTTTTGTGTTTTTTTCTGAAATATGTCGAAAATATGTAAAAAAATCTAAGACTTGTCCCGGGGCCCGGGGTGCGCTCATGATTTAAATAATGATGTGTGGTGGTTATTGACTCTCGTATCGGGACGGTTGCCCAGTTCGGCCATAAAGTCCTACTTAGTTTATGATGCAGGTTGTTATGAAAAAACATCGTTTCAACTTATTAGAAGTCAGCAGAGTTTTTTGTAAAATCCACATTCTGTATAAAACCATTGCGTGCCTTAAAAAAACACATATTTTCCCCTAAGAAAAAGTTAATAAGAAACAAAAAAACTACCTGACATTTTCGTTCTTATCTTGGATAAGCCAGGACATTGCCCACAGCATCTAAAGGCCATTTACAGCCAAAGCCCTGCTGAGAACTTAAATGCCCCCTTTAGGATCCGACAAAATCTTCGAGTGGATTGTGCAAGTGTTTCTCTTGTCATTAAAGGCGTTTAGATACTTCCCATCCCGTCCGGGCTAAAGTCTTATCGAAACACGACGAATAACTATTAAGCTCGGGGTTATCGAAATTGTTAGCACTCAAGCTATTACGGATGAAATTCTGAGGGATTTTTCAAGATAAATACGAAATTAGGTACAACAGAATGGATTTTTAGAGTAAATTTTACCATTATTTTTTGATATCTGGCTGTTTATTTGATGGGTATCTTTAATAATCGCGAGTAGAGGAATACCTGGGACAAATTATTATACTAAAAAAAGAAAACCAAACAGCTGAAATCAAGAGACGTGTAAGATTGGCCTGGGCAGCATTCGGTAAATTAAGCTACATATTAAAAAATAAAAAAATATCATCAGTAACTCAAAACGAAAGTGTATAACCAATGTATCCTTCCTGTCCTTACCTATGGATCCCAGACCTGGACAGAAACAAAATCAAACATGGATAAGGTAACAAAAACCCAAAGATCAATGGAAAGACAAATGTTACATGTAAAGCTAACAGATAGAAAAAGGAATGAATGGATTAGAAATAAAACAAAACTAAGGGATGTCAGAGGAGAAGTAGCAAAATTAAAATGGAAATTTGCCGGTTATAATATCGACAGAAAGACCCCCACCCCCCCTTATACATGCCACTGTATACAGTTACCTCCACGCGGTGAGTTCATTAAATCCATTAATAATGATTATATTATATCATCTCTTTTTCAAGTGAAAAACTGTATACTTATTTAAGGGAAAGTGCTCAGGGGCGCGGTCAAATATTATAATAATTGTGATTTTTTTTAATGTTCGTGTTCCTTAGACACATAAGATACATTTTATAATTATTACAGCCCCTTACTTTAAACTTGAAATTTTGAAATATTTGGGGGGTGGGGGGCGCGGCTAAATTTATTATTATTATTATTATTTCTTGGCGGATTTTACAAATATTTAGAACTATGACAAAATCAATTTCAAAAAATTTTTTTTTCGACCCAACTTACTGTATTATAGTACTGTAAGTAAAAAACAAGATTTTGGTTAGGGGGTGCAAAAAGACGTAGTAAAAACAAACCTTTATCTGGATTGCACGCCATTGTTAAGGATTTTTTTAAATGAAGAAACCACTGCGTTTCTCTTAGAAGAAGAAAAACCACTAATAGTGGTTTAGTAGAAAATAAATGGATCCATGACCGATCTGATCTGAAGTGAAGCTATGATAATCAGCCTTGCAAACACTTTTTTGTAAATATCTCGGAAACTAATTCATCTACGAAGTTTTTGGTTATAACACAAATTATTGAGCAAAATTTAGTCTACTTAATTCCGAAAACCGCATATTGATGCAATGCTCCGTTAAAAAGTTAGCATTTTTAAAATTTTTTAATTGTCAAAAAAAAGTCGTTAGCATCAATGGATTTTGACCAAAAACTAATCAGAGTGTCGAACACTATTTTACCTGCAAATTTTATGAAAATCGGTTTGGCGGCTTAGGAGCTATCGTGTTACGGATAGAAAAAAAATATACACACACACACAGAGACATCACGACGATATTGATAGGATACGTTCAGTTCGTTATCTCAAAAAAAAAATTCGTCTCTAGCCTTTGCTGCGCGTGCTAGGAAGGTAAAAATAAATATTTGCCTAACAAAATTTAAAAAACTTATGTTTTTGACAAACAACACTAGTGCGACTTTTCGATGGTTCTTCTACAATCATTCTCAAGTTCTTTAATTATTCTTTTTCAATAATATTTACTTACTTTGCTATTTATTTCTGACAATATTTTGTAAAGATAAGTTTTTCAAATATTGTTAGGCAAATATTTGTTGTTTTCTAATAAACCACTGGCAAGTTAGTGATTTTTCTTTTTCTAGGGGAAAAGCAGTGGTTCCTTAATTCAACATTTTTCCTTAACAGTGGCATAATATGGTGGGTGTGCTTTCGAACTGTTCGGCCGTCATCGTTGAAAATTCGTTCTCGACGTTTCGCCATCTCGAGCGAAATGAGACAACTGGGCGCCGCCAACTGGGCGCCGGCCAACTCGGCGCCGGACTAAAAATTTTTTTTGTTGATAAAATGTGTAGATGAAAAATAAAATATATTATTTATATAAAAACATCTTTAAAAAATCGTTTACGCAATTTTTTTGAAATATGTTTTTGTTAAGTAAAATTAAATCCATTAAGTCGACTGTTGAATCTTGGTAGTTGTAGTGTTTGGTAACCTGGTAACACTACAATTTACGTTTTTTATTACAACAATGGCGGATCCAAAAATCAAAATGGCGGATCCAAAATGGCGGATTTTCTTATTTATTAACCGATTTGTCTCAAACTTGAAATATTACATTGCTTGAGGTCATTTAACAAAATTTTTTACTAATACTTAAAAAAATCAAAATGGCGGATTCAAAATGGCGGATTTTCTTATTTACCAACCGATTTGTCTCAAACTTGAAATATTACATTTTAACATTTACACATTTTTACATTTAAAATTTTGTTAAATGACCTCAAGCAATGCAATATTTCAAGTTTGAGACAAATCGGTGAGTAAATAAAAAAATCCGCCATTTTGGATCCGACATTTTGATTTTTTTAAGTTTGAGTAAAAAATTTTGTAAATGACCTCAAGCAATGTAATGTTTCAAGTTTGAGACAAATCGGTTGGTAAATAAGAAAATCCGCCATAGGTAAATTGTCTGATTGTCCTTTTATAAACCCCGCATCAACCATTTTCAGTCTTTAACAGAATCACAAAACACTAAATTAAGAAAATTTAGACAAAATTACGTCCGGAAATAACTGAACACCACGTTCAAGGCTCCAATAAGTACAATATCAATTATTTACATATCGAGATCCAAAGGCGTGACGTCACAACCAATGGCAGTGCGTTTTAAGAACAGGTCAAGTTATTCAAATTTCAAACGTTTATTTCTCAGTTAATTTAATTGTTATTGGAATTTTTCTTTTTCTAGGAAGTTTCTTATGATTTTAATTGTTTTTAAAGGATTCGATTTTTTGAGCAAGTTCCCTATTCACACAAATAAAACATTTTCGGCGATATCTCAGAAAAAAAATTGCGTCGAAAACAATGCCTTCTCTAGCAATTGCTGCTCGGGCTAGGAAGGTAAAAAAGAAAATGGAAAATGATTTAATTTGTTGATATTGATTACTGTAATAAACAACGACTCCTTAGATTTTAATTATAAATATTGTTTAGAAAGTCACTACTAAAACTCTAAAACCATTAATAATTTTAAAAAATGCACTTCTAGGTGGAAACATAATGTTCTCTAAACAAAACACAACACTTCATGGCATAAAATTATGAGATTTTCCGGGTAATAATAAGCCAAAAACTTTTTGATTATAATGGAAATTCTAAACTCAAAATTTAAATATCAAGAAGATGCAAACTAATTAATAATTAAGTTTATTCTAATATAAAAGACGCTATTCTGGTTACCAAAAACATATATTTTACAATAATGTAATATACACTAACATTTAACATTTAACTGACAAAAAAATTAATAAAAAAAACACACCTATTTTTTAAAATTTTGTCACTGATACGTGGCATAATCTAAAATAAATGCCATGATGGATTTGATACCTTCCTGGCCCTTTTGCACACTCCAAGTAAACTCCATGCTATATCAACCTTAAAAACAGTTTTTTGTAAATATCTCCGAAACGAAAGCCCCTACAAAGTTTTTGGTTATAACAAAAATTTTTGAAAAAAATGTGAGCTATTATACTCCGAAAACCGCATATTGATGCGCCGCTCCGGTTAAAAGTTAGCAATTTTAAAAATTTTTAACTGTCAAAAAACTTGATTTCATGTCCAAGGATGTAACCAGGGTGGAGATTCAGAGGAATCAATCCCCCGCACCCTGAAATAGTCGATGAAGTGTGTTAAAAGTATATATATTTATCGGTTTTACAATGTTCTACGTCTTCCGATACCCAATCTCCACTCGTTTCTGATTGCCAATAATTCATCATCTAGGCCTCTTATTCTTATTTCACTGTCTATTCCTTCTCTCCAGCTTCTCCTTGGCCGTCCTCGTTTTCTTCGGCAAGTTGGTTTCCATTGTAGTATTTGTTCAGGTAGTCTTTCATTATTCATTCTTTGTACATGTCCGTACCACACCAGTTGTTTTGTTCTTATATCATCCAGTAAAGTACGTTCACCCACTGTCATAATTTCTCTTATTCTTTGATTTGTAACTCTTTCTCTTTTTGATTTCCCTGCTGCTCTTCTCCAATAGTCCATCTCCGTAGCGGAAAGCATTTTTTCTGTTCTATCCTTGATTGGCCATACTTCTGAGCCGTATGTAATAATACTTTTTACAATGGTGTTATATGCTTTTTGTTATGTTTTGATATACTTTGGTCCCAAATTATTATATTTAATAAAGTTATTGCTTTTCTTCCTTGTACGTTTCAATCTTTTATAGCTTTGTCTAGTTTTCCGCCAGCTGTAATTTTTAGACCTAAGTATTTATACTCATCACAGGACTAAATTCGCTGCCCGTTATTTAAGATTAGATCCTATTTCATGCCACCGATACACATATACTCTGTCGTATTGAGATTAACCTCTAGTCCCCACTTATTGTACTCTTCTATTAGTTTTCGTGTCATATATTCGAGGTCGTCATAATCCTGAGCCACTACTATCTGATCATCGGCGAAACATAAAGTATACAAGGTGGTTTCGTCCAACGGAATTCCCATGTTTTGGCATTTTGTCTTCCACACTTTAAGGTGTTAAAAGTCAGCAATTCAAATAAAACAGAAAAATTGCACAATATACAAATTTTTATCGACATTTTTTAATCCCCCTCCACCCGAATTTTTTTCCTGGGTACGGCTTTGAACATGTCACTTTTGCATGAAAACAATTCTTCGCTACGAGGGAAGTAAAATGCTAAAAAAGGATTTCCCGTATTTTCACTTACCGTGAAGTTCATTCAAGGGGAACCGATTTTAATGAAATTCGGCACAGTAATTTAGGTCCAATAGCAATACAATATTCTAAAAAAAATTCAGTGAGGGGATGGCTGAGGGGTGTAGAGGGTACAAATTCTTAAATTTGGCACCAAAACAGATACGAACATGCGGTTTTCAGATTTATGATTTGGTCTGATGGCAATTCAATTTTATAAACAAAACCGGCTGTAAGATGGCATGAGGGGTGTAAAGGGGCTAAATTCAGAATCTTGGAATCAAAGCAATCCAATTTTATGAAAAAACCCGGAAGTAAGGGGTGTGTAAGGGGTATAAAGGGGGTAAATTCAGAACTTTAAAATTTAAACAGATATAGTCTAAATTATACGCATTTGTAATGACGTCACCAAGTGAGAAAAAAACGTATGGCGTAGATATTTTTGCCAAACAATGTTTTTTGATTGACAGTGACGGAGACTTCACATAAACAATTGCCTACCTATTTAAATCATAGACACTACTTTTTTTTAAAAGTTTATTGTCACCGTTGTTTATAATATACTAAACAAAGATAAACAAAAATGACGTCATTACAAATGGGTATAATTTGAACTATATGAACATGCGGTTTTCAGAATTATGCTTTGTTTTGGTGACAATCCAATTTTATTTTAAAAAACCGGTAGTTTGGAGTCAATAAGATCATGCGGGTGTTGGATCTATGATTGGGTCTGATAACAATCTAATTTTATGAACAAACCCAGAAGTAGGAGTGGATGAGAGGTGTAAAAGGGGTAAATTCAGAACTTTGAAATCAAAACAGATACGCACATGCGGTTTTCAGATGTATGCTTTGTTTTGGTGACAATTGTATTAAAAATCCAAACAGATATGAACATGCAGTTTTCAGATTTATGATTTGTTTTGGTGACAATACAATTTTATGAAAAAGAAACGGGGGTAGGGGTTTTTAAGGTGTGTAAAGGGATAAATTAAATGGTTTGGGGATTTAGGAACTGGATTATACAAAATTGACAGGACAGAAACGTTGTACATACTGCATTTTGCTTCTTTTTAAAACTAAAAAGTTTAAAATAAAATAATTTTTTTTTAAGTTAAACGATTTCTGTTTACTAAAGTTTAGATTTAACAATAGCGTTAATGGAACATTAAATAAATCGTGGCGCATTTATTAAAAATACCCATCAATTTTAAGTTTGATATAAAACCGTGGCGCGTATACATCTCCATTTGAAGGGTATCTTTTATAATCGCGCCACGATTTTATATCGAACTTGAAATAGGTATTTACGTTACTAGACCGGAAATAAGGACTTTACAGGTCGACACAGGAAATTTACAGGGCGAGCCGCAGGCGAGACCTGTAAACCTGCGGAGACCTGTAAAGTCAGTTTCCGGTCGTGTATCGTACGTATATTTTTTTTTAACCGACATAATGAAGCACAGCTGTCTGTCTTACTCAAAAGCTAGAGTAAGTATATGTTTGACTACTTATATTTAAACAATATTTATGCTACAATTAGGAACAATTCTTATACGCAACTACCTATATAACTATAGTAACCATTTTATATGTAAGTTACCTATATGTACCTAATATAAAATTCAAACAATTTTAATGCATCATTACTTTTTCTCTTGAGTATAAATATTAAAAATGCAGTTATGCACATTTTGGATATTTATATTTGCAGCCGAAGTATTTTCAATTTTTGGTGAATTTCTCTGCTGTATATTTATTGTTTCTGAAATGTTTGACAACATATTATTTTGAGCATCAGACACATTAGATGTAGTAAAATCTCTGGTTGAACTTCCATTGCTGGCTGCTACTGGGAAGCTCCCGCCTGCACCTGCTCCAATTTTTTTAGCATTATCAACTTTTTGTCTCAGTGAGTGCTCAATATATCCTTCAGCAACAGAGTTTGAATGCCAGCCGCCCAAATTTTTAAGGTTTAATATGTCTCCACCGCCTTCTATTAGGAGTGTGGCAGCGGTGCGCCTGAATGTGTGTCCGGTGAATTCTTGTGGATTTTTAAGCTGTAGAAATTTGGCGATTTTGGCAGGTGCCCCTCCTACGCCATGAAGACCTACTGGCTGCTTTCTACATTTTCCTTGAGAGTAAAATAAAAAGAATCTTTCATGCGGAACATTTGGGGGCCTTAGATTTTTGTATTTTTTAAATAACTTCAAATTTCTTTCACCAAGAATTACGAAAGTTCTTGAAACATTTGTTTTAGTGTTTGGTATATTGACTATTATCATGTCTTCTTTCTCAGTGACGTCTTTTAGGGTTAATTTAGTAATTTCTTCCCTCCTCATTGCTCCCGAAATGGCCATGATCGTTACAACCTAAAATCAAAAAGTAAATTTAAAATTTTTGCTAACTTTACAATTTGTGAACAGTCCCATATGCAACCGATCCGTAATAAAAACTGGTATTTTTCCTCGTCTTGTTCTTTTCACTAGCCGCAGTCGAGCGTTGCCGGATTTTATTATTTTTATCATTAAGAATGCTAAGTTATTAAACAATCGGATACCTAGTACCACAGCCTACCTAGGTAGGCTGTGCTAGTACTAACCTAGATAGTTTTAAAAATACTTTTTCCACTATTATTTAAGTAATTAGTTAAAGTATACATTTTTTATATTATTTTTTGATAAAAATAAAGATGGTAAAACAAAAAAATCTGTGTTGTATGTTTTTTTTTGTAATTTAAATGGCAAAATTTGTATGAATCTTTTGTTTATAATAAATAATAGTTGTAATTGAATTCCAATTTGAGTTTTTTATTTGGTTCCAAAGAATCTATATAAAACAAATTGGCATCATTGCTTAGCTTGGTAGTCCTTGTGTTATGTTATGATTATTTTAGTTAGGTTATTGAATGAAAATTAATAAATAGAATTGTTTTTTGTTTTTACAGAAAAAATTGTTAATTGTAGCTAATAAAATTTTAAAATTTGGTTAAAAGTTACAGTGCAGTTGTTGGGATTGAAACACACGTTTTTATAACAAAAATAGCAAGGAGAATAATTAGGTTTGTTTGTATTTTACTTACTTTGAGCATTAAAAATTCCTCATCCCTTGCTTCTTCCAAAAATTTATTAATTTCTTCTCCACTGAAAACTCTGGCCTTTTTAGGCTTATATCCTGCAGACTTTTTCTTTAAAAATGCAATTAGCTTGTAGTAGCGACTAATATCAATATTTCTCCTTAATGATAAGCAAGTTTTTATTGTTGAAAATAAACTCCATAAACTATTGGACTTCAATGTGGCTGATTTTTCGGCAAAATATGCCACTAGGATATTTTCATCAATTGATTTAACTTTGTTTGTGTGACACCAATTAAGGAATACATCATAATTTCTAGTATATCTCTCTTTGGATTTTTCTGGTAGCAAGTCGAAAGTTACCTTTGATGCTGCTTCAATTATTTCTTCCGGATTTAATTCTTCATTCATGTCCAAGTCCATAATTTACTTATTATTTTTTTAAATATCTCTTTTTAAACACAAGTTTTTTATTTAAAAGGCAGCCATATTGATTTATTTTAAATGTCAAAGCTGTCAAAACAAAACAATTTTTATAAGCTGTCATCACAAAGTCATGGCTAATTTGACTGAAATAGGGACCGGAAAGAGAACAAGAGACCGGAAAATTAAAAATAAAGATCACTTTGGAGACCGGAAAGAATCTGAACTAAACCCGCACTGTAAAATGAAACTTTCTGTACAAAAAAATGTACAGAAAGTGTATGTTTTCTGGTCGGTTGAAAAAAAATGTATATAATGTGCCATTAACGCTATTGTTTAATGTAGACTGTAGCAAACAAATTTAGAAAAAAAAACTTTTTGAAAACAAGCTTTTATAAAATGGACTAAAAAGCATAAAATAATTTTTTGAGTGTTCTGATATCATAATAATAAAAGCGATGGGAGTATTTAATATTAGGTAAATGCATTTCCATGCGCATTTGGTGGATCGTCTACAACCGATGATGGGCCGACTCTTCTTTTTCAAGGTGACAAAATAAATCGACACACTGCCGGTCGCGGATGATCTGCCTAATATGAAGCAGGCGTAATAATGTCCATCCATATCAGAAAATTGTAAGGATAGCTTGAGTAGGGATGGGTTGGGTTGGGTTAAATTGTCTATCCTTACATTTCTCTGCTATATATAATGAATTTGGATTTTCACTAAACTTCGAGTTAACAAGGCTAAAACAAAAACGGGTAAATTTCCTTTTATACGCCCATCGCTTTTATTATTATGATATCAGAACACTCAAAAAATTATTTTATGCTTTTTAGTCCATTTTATAAAAGCTTGTTTTCAAAAAGTTTTTTTTTCTAAATTTATTTTTAAATTTTTAGATTTGACTAAGTCTATGCATTTCAAATTTTGGTCGAGATTGAACAAACTAAAGTCTTACCTATTCTACGCCCCCCCCCCCACTTTTTAGTGGGAGAGCATGTGAATTTTGAAATCAGTCAGAAACCTACGTAGAAGTCAGTTGAAATTAATCAGAAAAACTCGTTATTAAATCGTCCATTTTGAATCCACCATATTGAATTTTTGTAATCTGATTAAAAATTCGTAATACTCATCCTCAAAAACCCCCAGATACCAATTTTGGTGGAAATCCGACAAACTAAAATTTTACCCCCTCTCCGCCCTCTACGTTAGGGGGGAGGTAGGCAGTCAGTGATACCACAATATTGGATTGTCATCGGAACTATAACGGTATGCAAAATTTGAAGTGAATCGGATACGTGGAAGTCAGTGGAAAGTAATCAGAAAAACTTGACATTAAATCGTCCATTTTGAATCCGCCATATTGAATTTTTGTAATTTGATCAAAAATTCGTAATCCTTATCCTCCAAAACCCCTAGATACCAATTTTGGTTGAAATCGGAAAAACTAAAGTTTTACCCCCTCTCCACCCCACGCGTTAGAGGGGAGGTAGGTACCCGGTGAAACCATATTATTGTATTGTCACCGGAACTAAGACGCTATGCAAAATTTGAAGTAAATCGGACACGTGGAAGTCAGTTGAAAGTAATCAGAAAAACTTGACATTAAATCCTCCATTTTGAATCAGCCATATTGAATTTTTGTAATCTGATCAAAAATTCGTAATTGTCATCCTCAAATACCCCAACATACCAATTTTGGTTGAAATCGGACAAACTAAAGTTTTACCCCCTCTCCACCCCCCACGTTAGAGGGGAGGTAGGTACCCGATGAAACCATATTATTGTTTTGTCACCGGAACTAAGACGCTATGCGAAATTTGAAGTGAATCGGATACGTGGAAGTCAGTTGAAAGTAATCAGAAAAACTTGACATTAAATCCTCCATTTTGAATCCGCCATATTGAGTTTTTGTAATCTGATAAAAAATTCGTAATTGTCATCCTCAAAAACCCCCAGATACCAATTTTGGTTGAAATCGGACAAACTAAAGTTTTACCCCCTCTCCACCCCCCACGTTAGGGAGGAGGCAGGTACCCGGTGAAACCATATTATTGTATTGTCACCGGAACTAAGACGCTATGCAAAATTTGAAGTAAATCGGATACGTGGAAGTCAGTTGGAAGTAATCAGAAAAACTTGACATTAAATCCTCCATTTTGAATCCGCCATATTGAATTTTTGTAATCTGATCAAAAATTCGTAATCGTCATCCTAAAAAGCCCCCAGATACCAATTTTGGTTGAAATCGGACAAACTAAAGTTTCACCCCCTCTCCACCCCCCACGTTAGGGGGGGAGGTAGGTACCCGATGAAACCATATTATTGTATTGTCATCGGAACTAAGACGCTATGCGATATTTTAAGTCAATCGGATGTTTGGAAGTTCTTCAAAAATGAGTTGCAAGATTTGATTACATACATACATACATACAGGTGAACTTAAATAAAAGCTTGTAAAAAAATGTTTTATTTTAGTAGCTGAATATACTTATTAATATAGAAAATCATAATTTAGAGGTAAAAGCTTTCAATGCCTTTTTTAATCATCGATTGAATTTTGATAAAAGAAAACATCTAGAAAATCAACGTCCGCATCGCGAGCTAAAAACAAATAGAAATAAACTACGTTATTCCTCTGTGTATACACACACATACAGTAAATTACCTTTTATTATTTCATATTGCGTTGTTTCCGTAACACAAAGAGGATACTTTCCTCTAAAATACAAAAGTTTTGTTCGCAATTGTTGTAGACCAAACAAGCACAGATGCGAATATCAGATATTTATAATTAAGTGTGCTAAACAGTTATTTATTATTTAAAATAATAATAATTGTAAAATGTTCAATCTTCTGGTGTCCAAAGTGTCGCCAAGTTGCTGTCGTTGCATGTATCTCTATTAACACCTAGGACAACTTCACAAGCTATTGTAGACCTACTCAGTCCACATATACAGGAGATAAAATGCAAATTGATTGTTTCAAAGCATCCGGATATATGCGTCCTTTAAGGTATCCATACACGAAACACAGTTTAATACTGCTCTAAATCCAGAAATATGTCCAACAGAAGTGTGTGTAAATCGGGTTTTTCAGCCATGGAGAAGCCCGGCTACAACCACTTAAATTTCAAGCCACAGATTCTGTTGCTAAATGTCAATATATTAAATTCGACAAAAGTAAATTACTTAATAGCAGAGACAGTAGCATATGCAGATCTTAATTTCCTATGTCTGACCGACACGGGAATGTCCAATGAATCTCTAGAAAGCGTCCAAATAAATGGATTTAAACTGACAAATTCTTATTTTAGAGTTAGCAATGACCCCGGAGATGTTGTCCTCTGGGCAAATAAATTGGTAAATTTTTTTTTTAAATCACAAGCTTTTATAAAATGCCCTAAAAATTAAAAAATAATTTTCTAACATTCTAATAATATCATAATAATAAAAGCGATGGCCGACTGATGGAAATTTTGACGATGTTAGCACGATAAGATATCCGTATCAAATAAATATCACTATTTGCAAGAATCAATCTAGCAAAAAAATGCAGAGGTACCAAACCCACCCAACCCGACCCAAGATACCCCAGCATTTCTCTGACATAGGTATGGCAATGGCATAATATTGCGGCACATCAAACATATCTTTGATGACCTGCTATGTTGAATATTCTTGTGTTTAGATCACAAATTATGATTAACTTATGCTTTGATTTGCGGCCATCGCTTTTATTATTATGATAATATTAGAATGTTAGAAAATTATTTTTTAATTTTTAGTGCATTTTATAAAAGCTTGTGACATAAAAAAAATTTTTACCAATTTATTTTCTACTTTTTAGTCTCAGCTATCTACTCTATTAAATGAAAATATTTGTTCAATAACAGAACAGAAGAGTTTATTCTAGATTATAATGAAATCGCTGATCGTGAGTTGTTTGGAAACTCATTTTTCTATTGGGGGAAGGAGAGCGTGGGGGTAGAGGTAGAAATATATTTTTTGTTTGGGCTGTATTGCCATCGGACCTTTATGCATATACCAAATTTTATAAAAGTCATTTGAAGTGAAGTGTGTCAAAAACGCATTTCTTATGGAAGGGGGTGGGGGGTAGGGTGGGAGGACATTTTTTCATTATTGTTGTATTGTCATCGGACCACTATATGTATACCAAATTTCATCCAAATCGGATAATGGGAAGTGTGTCAAAAACGCATTTTTCTATAGATGGGGTGGGGGTAGGAGTGGTAGGATATTTTTGTCTTAATGTTGTATTGTCATGGGACCACTATGTGTGTACCAAATTTCATCCAAATCGGATAATGGGAAGTGTGTCAAAAACGGTTCACAAGATTTGATAGATAGTTAGATAGTTAGTTAGATAGTTAGATAGTTAGACAGAACATCTGAAGCTAAATAAAAGATTGTAAAAATCATATTGATGTTAGCAGTAATTTGATAACAGTAACTTGCATAAATTTACAGTTTGAGTATTGTGCCAGGACATGTATTATTGATAATAAAAACTGCATAATTATAGTATTTTATAGATCACCATCTCATGGAAACACTAAAGTATTTTTGGAACGCTTGGAGCGTGTCCGGGCACAGATATCTTAATCTATGGAGACTTTAATTTTGATTCGTATGAAAATCCAAACTATTAAACTTTATTTAACTTCTTGAGTTCCTGTCATAACTTTCAATCATTGGTTAAATGACCGACAAGGGTGACTGATTCATCAAGCACCATTATACATCATATCTTTATTAATTGTCAAAATGAATCTAGTTGTGTGTTCGATAACTGGGTTCATTGAATGGTTGAAACCCCCAATTTTAAACTTCGAACAATGAAAACGACAACAATTTCTAAATTTAGAAGAAGTTTAAGTGATTGTAGCTTACTTAGATTTAAGGGTACCCTGCAAGGTGAACGCTGGGAAAATTTTATATCATGTAATGATTTTGACAAAGCATTTAATTATTTTTACTCATCTTTTTTACATTATTGTAATTTACATTTTCCTGAAAAAAGATACTACAGACTAATTTAAGTAACAAAAACAATAATTGGCTCAACGATGACGTAAAACGGTCAAGCACAGATCCTCTTCCAAATCCTCGATTAACAGAAAGTTATAAGGAATTTTAAAAAAAACATAAGCAGCTAGTTTATAATACAAAAAGACGTTTTTGTCAGGACAGAGTCAACAATTTTGATAATCCTTTCAGTACAGAACATCAGAGGACATACAAAAAAATATCTGTTTGATAAAAGATGGCCAGAATGATTGATGACTATGCCAACCTTCAAAATCTGTTATTTGATGGGGTTCTTGTGTCTTTATTTTAAAAAAATATTTACATTATTATTGAACCTTTAACATATTTAGAAAAACTCTCTTTAAAGACTGGAAAGTTTCCTGGATCACTTCACTGTGGTAAAGTTTTGCCAGTTTTTAAAAAAGGTAATCAAAAGAAAGCCACTAATTACAGGCCGATTACTATTTCCAACTGCTTATCAAAAGTTTTATTAAGAAGAATAAAATCCTATTAAACAACCAACATGTTTTTAGAAACAAACGTAACACGGCTACTGCCGCTCAATCATATTTTAATAAAATATTATCACACTTAAATAAAGGGGAATGTCCTGTTGGGGTATTTTGTGACCTCAGCAGGGCTTTTGATAGTGTGAATTTTGAAACGCTTGGTTTGGTCCTGCACATTCTTGGTATTAGGAACGTAGAGCTGGAATGGTTCAGAAGCTTTGTAAAAAATCGTTCACAAAGTTGGAAATCGAGTTGACTCGTTTAATTCCTCAACAAAATCAGTAATCATGGGACTCTTACAAGGTTTGGTTCTGGACCGGTGTTGTTTATTTTGTATGTAAACGTTATACTTAAAGTCTTGCCAAGTGATTTCTTATTGATGATTGCTGATGATTTCTCCTTAAATTTGTCGGACAAATGTGATGAAAATTTGATTGAAAAGTGTCATAGTGTTCTAAATCGTTTATGTAAGTGGTTTGGTGAACTAGACTTGTATTTTAATTCAAATAAAACACAACTTATTATAAATTGTGATATTTGCTTAAATGTAGATGGTAATGAAGTGCAAAATAGCTCAGACGTCAAATTTTTGGGTTTTAAAATTGACGAAAACGTAAATTGGAAATTACACTATGAGCAAATCGCTTCCAGGTTAAATAGTATTAACTTCATGTTTTTAAATCTTAGGGATATTTTAACTACACAACATTTAATAAATTTATAATATGCAAAGGTGAAATCTAGGTTAAGGTATGGATTGTGCATGTGGGAGAGTCTACTTTAAAAGATTCTGTCTTTATTGATTTTGAGGGCAAACTTCCGGGAATATTGCAAGCCTATTTTTAAGAGCCTTGGGGTGTTGACCTTGGCTAGACTTTTTATTCTGGAAATGGCTACTTATATCTTAAAAAATAAATCAAACTATTAACTTGTTTTACATAATGTAAATACTAGACAAAAAAATAATATTTGCATACCACCCCATAGGCTCAATTAAACCTCAAAAACTCACAAGACGCTAGCGCTACCAAGTCCACTTTCAATCCCTGGCTTCGCAAGCGCAGATCTACCAATATTATTTACCGCATGTCTTAGAATAGATGCATACAGGGTGATTTTCACTTGAATGATTCTAACCACATGAAAATAGAAAGTTTCAAAAACCTAACCTAACAAAACCTAATCAAATCTAACCGAACCGAAGGAAACTGAACCAATAATTTATAAAAAAGAAAAACTTTCCTGACTTCCTGCCCGGGATCCTAGAGGATGTGAATCCGAACCGAACCAAACCGAACCTAACTAAACTGAACCAAACCTAACCTAACCAAACTAAACTACAACACGTACTGCTAATTAGGTTTAGTTGGGTAGGGTTAGGTTTGGATAGGTTCGGTTCGGTACGGTCCGGTTCGGATTCACATCCTCTAGCATCCCAGATAGGAAGTCAGGAAATTTTTTTTTTTTTAATATTGGTTTAGTTTGCTTTGGTTCGGTTCGGTTAGATCTAATTAGGTTTCGTTAGGTTAGGTTTTTGAAACTTTCTATTTTCATGTGGTTAGAATCATTCAAGTGAAAATCACCCTGTACATCGATTCTAATACATGAGGTAAATCATATTGGTAGATCTACGCATGCGAAGCCAGGGATTGGAAGTGGACTTGGTAGCGCTAGCGTCTTGTCAAAAACTCCAGAAACACTGGATTGCAAAATCTTTAATCAATTACCAGTCAACATTAAAAATATTATTAATGTTAATAAAAAAAAAATTCTTATTTTGACCTCAATCAATAATTAAAATATTGTGAGTCATACCGTTAACACCCTGTATATATTTTATCCATTGTTTTGAAGGCATGAACGGTAAAAATATTCCAAGTTAAATCTTTTTAAATAAGATGTTACTTATAGTTTTTTGTCCCTAAATGTTTTCTCCGCTTTTGTTTAAATCTGAAAACTGTCACGGTCAGATTTCGTTAAACACCAAGTCGGCAAGTAAGAATTTTCTGATGTGGAAATAACGTGGCATCTTTGAGCCAGCCATTTACAGTTTAGCATTTTGTGCGCTATTGTGCGAGCCACCACGACGACGTAACTCCTAAATTTGCAAAGTTAGTTCGAAAAAATTTCATTAAAACATATGTTTATACGTAGGTCCAGCTCAAGGTCTATAGATAGAGGATAGGTTACCTGGTAACTTAAATCCACATCCCAGACAGGGAAGCGTGGCAGAGAGACGAAATGATGTTTGAGGAGAGCGCTTTAATTTGCTACACTGATGGATCCAAACTATCAGAGAGGCAAACCAGAAGAGCGGGGTATACGTGGAAAAACTAGAAGTTCAGAAGAGCTACTCGTTCGGTGAGCAGGCTACTGTTTTTCAAGCAGAAGTCTACGCCATAATAATGGCGGCAACCCTAGAAGAGGTTCGGAACAGCGAAGAGGAGCTTATATATATATGCTCTGACAGTGAAGCCACCCTGAAGGCGCTAAACGCACCCAAGATTGCTGACGGCTTGGTGGAAGAGGCGCTGGAGACCCTAAGCGATGGCAAACGGGTGACGCTGGTTTGGGTTCCGGGACATACGGGGGTACCAGGCAACGAGAAGGCGGACGAACTCGCACGACTCGGGGCAGGAACCGCCTATGTAGGACCGGAGCCACTTTTGGGCGTGACAAAAAGACAAGTGCAAAGCGGACTCAACAAATGGGCCCAGGACGCGCTATTAAACTCCTGGGAAACAGGAACGGGTTGCAGACAGACCAGAGAATTCGTAGACCGTCCAAAAGCGACCAGAATTAGATGGATGCTGGGACGGACACGAAAAGACCTCGGACTGCTGATAGGTACTCTAACCGGACATAACCGGTTGAGGAAGCACATGACACGTATAGGAGTCGAGAATGACCCTACCTGCCCAGCCTGTGGACAGGAAGAAGAGACATCAAGACATCTCGTGGCAGAATGCGAGGCCTACGCAAGGATGAGACAACAGGCACTCGGAGCGCCAACTCTGAGCGAGGAAGAACTGCACATGCTCAAATGGGCAGACTTACTGGACTTTGTAAAGAGAACAGGAAGGCCCAATGAGTTACTCGACCATCAAAGGAAAGTGCAGAGGGTGGGTTAAGGGACAGACTTGGGGCATGGCAAAAAGGGCCTACTCTGGCCTACTTGTCAGACCTGCGGGTCAACCCCCCCACTACTACTACTTGTGTTAACATCTAGAAATCAACGAATTCATTAAAATAAATAAAAAATACTATACTCCAATATAAAACTTACCTTATACCAAATATCTCAAAGGAACAATGTCTTGGGAAGCTTTTAGCTTCTTAACTCCGTTGAAATAACTACAAGTAGAAAGTATAAGCATAAACTAGAACAAGTATTTACAGTTTTTAACCAAATATAGTCCGAAAAACACCACAAATGTAAAAACTAAACCATCGTAGATTAAAAATACTTAAAAACACGTGTAAACAATGCGCTCTGTCATCTCTCACCCCGCTTCGACCATAGAGTTACCAGGCAACCTATCCTCTACAGACCTTGGATCCAGCTTGTCTAACGATTGTAATTAGAAAACACGTTGAGGGCAAAAATTATTTGGTGGATTTTGATGCACAAGTGTAATTTATTTGATTATTTCCCACCTGTCAATTTGAACCTATCAAAAAGACGGCTTTCAAGGTCAAAAATTATTTTCAAGTGGATAAAATAAAATAAAAAAAGGTCCCTTGGGGGGGGGGGGGGGGGGCGAAGCCTCATGATATCGAATTTTAAGATATTTTTTGTGTTTTTTCATAAAATATGTGGAAATATGTAAAAAAATCCAAGGCTTGTAAGGGAGGGGGGAACCGAACCGAACCGAACTCCCCTGGGTGCGTCTATGCATGATGATAGCCTGAAACCGGTTGACTTATTAATTAAATTGAAGATTGTAGAGGAAGACAGGTGTACCATTTCTGTAAATCTTGTACATTCTTCCTCGGAGATGCATTTACTTTTAAGAGGAACGTGATTGCATTGAGTTAGTCAAGACAAATGTAATTAAGGGCTAGTTGCAAGGAGCCGGAGAATACACAAAACAAATTAACTAAAATAATGTACTATGTTTATTGTCTGCTTTTACATACGTACACGTATATTATATAAAGTGAAACTTTGTTTATGTTCACGACAAATAAATTTTCTAATTTCTAAAGTGGCTTTGTACACTCACCCACTTTTTTAATGTACCTAGCAAACATCGACCTGCTGGTACTTTACTAATATTGTACTTTAACTGCTTGCAACCGCTGTCATCGGCAACGATGTGCATTATTTTTATTATTTTTGTATTGTCTAATTTGCATATTATTTAAAAGTGCAAAAAATGCAACATTTTAGAACTTTATTTTTAATACAACGAAAAGTTATACTTTATCTATGAAAAATTCCAAGTGCAGCCAGGGTTAATAGCAAAAAAGCATTTTAAAAGTATATTTTAACAGTTGCTTTTAGAGCACTTTATTTAGTACAAAAAAATTAAATATATATAATATTTACAAAAAAACATTTTAATAACATTTCGAAGAAGGTACTTTTAAAGTACATATTTAATTTATTATTAAAAATTTAAAAGTTTTGCTGAACAATTTACATAACAGTGAAAAAACATTTTAAAAGTTTTTTTAAATAGTTGCTTTTAAGGCACTATTTTTTAGTACAAAAAAATTAAATATTTTACTGTGAAACCAAAGTATTTACACAAAAAAACGTTTTAATAACATTTAGAATGAAGCAAAGTTCTGACAAGTTGACATTTGCTGGCATTGTCGCTAGATGGCAAACACTAGTCAACATTTTACAGGTACATACACTGACGAAGGACAAGCTTAAGAATGTGAATGATTTTATTTATTTTTAAATTGGTGTGAAATGTTTTATAATCTTTGGAAATATCCTTATCTGATATGAAAAGGAATATTAAAGATCCTTCTTCTAGAAGCTTAACTTTATTGCATTGTGAACTGTTTTACTATGTACGCTATTTGCCGTGTGCGCTTTTTCGGTATGCGCTTTTATCCACGTTCTCATTTTGACGTTTGCGCTCCTTTCGTATGAGGATCTTTCCTGTGTATTTTTGCTATATGAGCCTTTTCCTGTGCCCTAATAATTTACAGTCACCGCTTGACCATTACCCCCCCTAGAATTTGTCTCTAGAACCGCCCTTGACGAAAATACTGTAATAAAAATTGTATTCAACTTTATTTAAATCATTTTTCTTCCTTACAAATCTTTTTGTAATCGATGCATAGGTATATCTTTTCACAAAAAAAAACCAAAATCTAGCAGTTATCTTGTACAATAAAGTTTCTCAGAACCACTTGTATTTATTTTAAGATTTTTTTTGCAGTTAAAAACAAAAACATGTTTTTTACTTTATTTACCTAATAAACACAAAATTGACTTTAATCAAAACAATATTATTATTATAATCTATAATCTTTGATCAAAACACTCCGCTCATTTCTATGTATTGTCAGTTGCTATGGCTATGCCAGACGGGTAAAATTATGTGACCAGCATCTTATCTTTAAGCAGCTCTTAAAGAACAATAAAGTCACGAAAAAAGGTGACTTAATTTTAACAACACTAAGGAAAGAATAAGTCTGCCTTTAATTTCGGTGCAACGAAATTTTACATAATAAGGTCTTCTTCAGTCTAAGAAACAGAAAAAAAAAAGTCGGTGCGATGGGCCCTAAGGAAGGAATAAGTCTGTCTTTAAGTTCAGTACAACGAAATTTTACGAAATAAGGTATTCTTTAGGCTAAGAAACGGAAAAAAAAGGCGGTGCGATGGGCCCATACCATACATTTTCAAGGATGATACAATAGTAGTTTACCTAACTAGTGCGGAAAGTGCCTCTTTTCCGCACGCGATTGCAGATGGCCAAACGACGCGATAGCGGAGTTTGGCCAGCAATCAAGTGCGGAAAAGACACTTTACGCACGAGTTAGGTACACTATTTTTTCTATAAGCGTGAGGAAAAAACTAAAAATTAATCAGAAAATTATTTATATTCAAAACGTTTTAATCAAATCAATTATTATTATTCACATTCTAGCGGCTTCTAGAACTGACTGGGGTAGATCTTCGTCCGAAGAATCCATTGAAAATCTGATTTTTTTGTTTGAAAAATTCAAAAGACGCTTGTATCTGCAAAATTGGCTTTGTTTTGACAGTTTGTTTGTACTTTGTTGCTATGGTGATTTAAGATGCCAAATCTAAAACCACTAGTGTTCATTGTTGTTTGACATTGACAATGACGATATTTATACCGGGGAGGTTTAAAACTTATAATTTGAACCTATTTTACTGAAAACTTTATTTTATCGAAAATATTGAAAATATAGCAGAATTTTAGTCAATTTGAATATTTTTAGGATATTTCGTGTGCTAGGAAAGATACAAATGTATTTTGAACGGTCTAAATGTTATAGAACACCTCAAAATCGTAACAAATTTACTTTTCCGCACTAGTGCGGAAAAAATAGTTTTCCGCACTAGTGCGGAAAAGTGACACTTTCCACACTAAAATGCGTGCGGAAAAGTGGACTTTTCCGCACGCTTATAGAAAAAAACATTTTAATATCTATTCAAATAAACTCTTCAAGTAAAGTGTCCGTGCCCTACGCAATTTGAGATTTTCTTTTTTTAAATCATTATTATGTATTCTATCCAATAAAATTGAAATTTGGCACGATTGCAGGTTAGATTAGGTTTGGTTCTTTGGTCCTTCCTAAAGGACCAAACCTAATCTAACCTGCAATCGTGCCAAATTTCAATTTTATTTGATAGGATACATAAATGTTTTGGTAAAATTGTGTTTCGGGCTTCGAATAGTATAGGACAAAGAGGCACTCCACTTCCCATTACATCATATACCATTAAACACTCTGCAAGTCTCTACAATCAAGTTAAAGGGGCAGTAGAATATAAGGTCGCTCCTAACCCCTTAGAGGTCATCACCACAGTTGACTCCTTTTTAAATCAAAGAGGCGGTAAAATGGGAGATCGATCGACTCAACATTTCCTAACCGTTCAGAGGCTTTAAAAAAGGTACTGACTCTGCAGATTGTGCGGCAATGTTGCCCGGAAGAATAAAACTATCCACCATCGGTTGGGTTTCGTTAGGTAAGGTAGCAGACCACTAATTCGTTACCATAGACGAATGACACAGATTAGTTTACTGTGCTTGTTACGTCAGATGATCTCACATAGACGTTCTGGTTCTTTGCGATACCACTTTTGCATGAAAACAATTCGACAAAATAACCTTTACTCTATTTGTTTGAATATGAAGGACAGAGAGCTTAAGTGCTTAATTACATCAGCCATAGCTGTTTATTAATTTGGCAAGCGCCCCGACCTCTCTCTTAGTTCTTTGAGATCTTGTTTAAGGAAGACTTAGAGCGTTACATCTTGTCTTGGTAAAGCCAGAGCATTCACACAACGGCTGTCTTATTATCTCAGGTTCTTTCTTGTCTATACAACCACGGCAGTAGTCGTTTACCAGTACGTTTAGACGGGTGGCATGCCCTCCGATAAGGCAGCAGTAGTAACCGAATTTACTGTTTATCAGCATTTTGCGCCTGTACTTAATTAAAGTATCTGTTCTCTTTATATCCCATTTTGGCCACAACCTTGAAATACTGCATGTTTCTTACCCTGACCATCTTTTCTGCAAGCTTGACCACTGTATTGTTAATGAGAGATTCGACCAGGCTTATTTTTAAATTAAAGCAATCCATACTTAAGAAAAGGAATTTTAAAAGTCTGTGCGATGGGCCTAGAAGCTTCCTGATTAATGCACCATTTTGAAGGCGGAGATATTTGATGTACTCTTGCAATCAATCTTGTTAACTTGTGCCTTCATCCCGTAATACCAAGGTGTTAGCTCCCGCTAAATTTCGCGGTTGTTTTAAACTTTTTAAAACCACACAATTGGATGAAGGACAGAGTGCATTTCGCGCATTTGGACATGCGCACCAACAATCAAGAGAGATCCTTTGTCAATCGCCTCGAGAAATGGCGTGTTAATTTCGTTCTCCAACTATTTCAAATTTCTACACCTCAAAGTGCTCGATTTTGGTGTACTGAAGCATAGAATTAGAAACTTCAGCCCTTCAGCTACGTGGTGACATCATTAGATCCAAAAAGGGGCCCCTTGGAACGTGGAGAAATTGGCTGCAAACTGGTGAGTGCCTTTGTTTCTGATTGCCGTTGTGTGGCACAATAATTAACCTATGGACGTTTGATTATTTCGTAATTTCATATCAATATATTTATGTTTGTTCGCGCTTCATTTAATTAAAATATTTACAGTCCATTGCAGTTTTCGTTTTTCTAACCGCGGGCTAACACCAAGGTTTATCGCAACTAACTCGAATCTTTTTTGAAGATGTCGCAAGAATTTACATGAGTTAGGTCATTCTTTGTACGGCTTCAGTTCACTCGGGCGTACTAGGTAGTGAGGATGACTAGACATGCCTATATAGGTGTAGTCAAAGACGGTAAACAAATTGACTATAGAGTGGCAACTTCGTAAGTCTGGTCAGATCTCACATTAACAATACAGTGGTCAAGCTTGCAGAGAAGATGGGCAGGGTAAGAAACATGCAGTATTTCGATGGGATATACAGAGAACAGATACTTTATTTAGGAACAGGCGCAAAATGCTGATAAACAGTAATTTCGGTTACTACAGCTGCCTCATCGGAAGGCATTTCACCTGTCTAAACGTACTGGCAAACGACTACTGCCGGGGTTGTATGGACAAGGAAGAACCTGAGAGAATAAGACAGACGCTGTGTGAATGCTCTGGCTTTACCAGGACAAGATGTAACGCTTCCTTAAACAAGATCTCAAAACAATATATCTAAAGAAGCTACTCCTAATTTTGGGGTTCCTCAAGGTAGTGTCTTATCGCCTTTAATTTTCATACTTTTTATAAACGAACATAAAGATAGTTTTATATGCATACGACTGCACTATAGTAGTAACTGCAGAAAACTTAGAAGATCTTGAAAGTATGTCAAACTTTATTCTTCAAGTCTTTGGCAAATGGTGTGAAAAAAACAAACTCTTGGTTAATCCCTCTAAAACTTACTACATTGTTTTCCGTAAAAGGAAACTGATTAGTGATATAAAACTAAAATTAAAAAACAATGACATAATCAAAATGGAGAACTGTTCTTTTTTAGGACTTCAAATTGATGAACAGATAACTTGGGAAAAACATTGCAGTTTTGTGGCAGGAAAACTAAACGCTACTTTTTTTGCAATTTTGAACCTAAAGAACTTACTCACAACTAAACAGCTTATTAACGTATACTACTCCTTAGGATACAGTCACATAAGATACCAAGTTGTGTTCTGGGGTCAATGTAGAAACTTTGAACGCATTGTTCTATTGCAAAAAAGATTACTGCGACATATTTAAACTAAAACATCAGGACTCTTGCAGACCTGTGTTTAGGAAAAATAATCTAATGACAGCTCCATCTATCCTGATTTTTGAAGCAGCACTATTTGTGAAAAAACAGCAACAAAAATTTCCATCTGTAAACACACTTCATACTTATAATACAAGGTCTAGTTCAAATATTAGAATCCCTAATTACAATCTGTCATTATATGCTAAGAGTCCATACTGCTTTTGTGCAACAATTTTTAATGCAATTCCAAATATCATAAAAAACTTGCAAAGCTTTAAAAAATTTCGAGAGGAACTTAAAAAACTGCTTATAAATAAAGCATACTACTCAGTAAGGGAGTTTTTAAATTCGAGAGGAGGTTAAATCCGAGAAGAGCGAAAAAGAAATACTACCTATATACTCTAAAATTAATAATTTGTAAAACTTATCTTTATTTATGTTACATAGATTAATTGCATAAATTAGTTTAAGGAATTATATTCTTTTATGTTAGTCTTTACCTGACACTGTCTATATTTACCATGTAAATCTTATGGCAATAAAGTACATTGAACATTGAACATTGAAAGAACTAAGAGAGAGCTCGGCGCCCTTGCTAGATTAATAAACAGCTATGGCTGATGTAATCAAGCACTCAAGCTCTCTGTCCTGCATATCCACACAAATAGAGTAAAGGTTATTTTGTCAATTATTTTTATGCAAAAGTGGTATCGCAACGAACCAGAACGTCTACGTGAGATCATCTGACGTAACCAGTTAGTGGTCTGCTACCTTACCTAACCAAACCCAACCGATGGTGAATACTTTTATTCTGCCGGGCAACATTGCCGCACAATCTGCAGAGTGAGTACCTTCTTTAAAGCCTCTGAAAGATTAGGAAATGTTGAGTCGATCGACCTCCCATTTTACCGCCTCTTTGATTTAAAAAGGACTCAGGTGTGCTGATGACCCCTGAGGGGTTAGGAGCGACCTTATATTCTGCCCCTTTGACTTGATTGTAGAGAGTTGCAGAGTGTTTAATGGTATCTGAAGTACTGGGCAGTGGAGTGCCTCTTTGTCCTATATTAACACAAACACAAGTTTACCAAAACATTTTCAATGTTGATACAAAAACATTTTAATATCTATTCAAATAAACTCTTCAAGTGAAGTGTCCCTGTCCTACGCAATTTGAGATTTTCTTTTTTTAAATTGTTAAGTATCCAATTTAAAAAAAAATATTAGTCCAATTATTAGAGACATAAAAAAAGTTTTTTCTATAAGCGTGCGGAAAAGTCCACTTTTCCGCACGCATTTTAGTGTACAAAGTGCCACTTTTCCGCACTAGTGCGGAAAAATATTTTTCAGCACTAGTGCGGAAAAGTAAATTTGTTATGATTTTGAGGTGTTCTATAACATTTAGACCGTTCAAAATACATTTGTATCTTTCCTAGCACACGAAATATCCTAAAAATATTCAAATTGACTAAAATTCTGCTATATTTTCAATATTTTCGATAAAATAAAGTTTTCAGTAAAATAGGTTCAAATTATAAGTTTTAAACCTCCCCGGTATAAATATCGTCATTGTCAATGTCAAACAACAATGAACACTAGTGGTTTTAGATTTGGCATCTTAAATCACCATAGCAACAAAGTACAAACAAACTGTCAAAACAAAGCCAATTTTGCAGATACAAGCGTCTTTTGAATTTTTCAAACAAAAAAATCAGATTTTCAATGGATTCTTCGGACGAAGATCTACCCCAGTCAGTTCTAGAAGCCGATGTAAATAATAATAATTGATTTGATTAAAACGTTTTGAATATAAATAATTTTCTGATTAATTTTTAGTTTTTTCCTCACGCTTATAGAAAAAATAGTGTACCTAACTCGTGCGTAAAGTGTCTTTTCCGCACTTGATTGCTGGCCAAACTCCGCTATCGCGTCGTTTGGCCATCTGCAATCGCGTGCGGAAAAGAGGCACTTTCCGCACTAGTTAGGTAAACTACTATTTTGGGCTAAAAGTCGAATAAAATTGAAATTTGGCACGATTGCAGGTTAGATTAGTTAGATCCTTTAAATGAATAAAATTAGTTTTCTAATAAGTGATCATTTAAAAAAAAAAGAATTTCCAAAAATTTTTAATATCTTTCGCGGGGACGCGACGAACTACGCCGCTGCTTGGGGGGGGGCCGAAGCCCCATGATGTCAAATTTTAAACTATTATAAAAAAATCTAAGACTTGGGGGGGCCCGGGCCCCGCCTCCGGGTGCGCCCATGACTTTTTAAACATGTTCTTAAAAATACTAGTTCCTAAGATTGTCGAGGATGCTTTAGATTAGAAAGTGTATTTTTTCTAATAAATCAATATAGTATGTTTCCTAACAAGTGCGAAAAGTGTCAATTTTCGGCACGCGATTGTTGTTGGCTGACCGACGCACAATGGTGTATCTCTTTGAAAAAACTATGCAAATTCATATCAGTATTTTTAAAAAAATGTTTTGATTTTTTTCTTAGGAAGTGTCCCCTTAGTATAAGCCTATAATTGGTTTTTTTATATTTATTTTGAATTTTGAAAAATTGGACGGTAAAGTAAAATTTTGTATTTATTTTAAACTTTTTTCTCAATCTGCAACCCGTCTTTTATTTATTTCTTAAAAGAAAACCGCTTTCTCAATTTTCCTTTTTTCTATTTACCTCTAGTGCGTATATTTAGTAGTATTTTGTAAGCTTAAAAAGAAATAAAAAGTTTCATCTATAATTTAAAAAAAAATTAAATAACAGGAAAAACTATGTTATTTTAATGTATGCAAAGTTCTGCAGACAAAAATTATCTTCACGCAGCCTCCCGCAATAAGTTTTTTTAAGGTTATAATCTACAATGTCTTATCATTATGACTGCATAGGTTGTAGCTGCCAATATCTGCCCATTTGTGAATTAGGTTTGTAAAATTGTTGCCTTGTTATTCAAATATACTAGAAATACACACAATAACAACCAACTATGGAGTACTGCTCACATGTATGGAGTGCGGCACCCAAACATACCTTAATGCTTTTGAATACCGTGCAAAAACGAGCTATCAAGCTGATCAATGACCCCGCACTTACCCGTAGCTTGGATAGTCTCGAACATCGAAGAACTGTGGGCGATCTATCTCTCTTCTACAGGTATTATCACGGAAAATGCTCTGAAGAGTTGGCACGTATGATCCCCCCGGGAGTAGCACCTACTAGGCGAACACGTCAAACAGACGGTAACCATCAATTTACTGTCAAAATAGAGGCACCAAGAACCTCATTATATCAGAATTCATATCTCTGGAGAACAGCATCGCTGTGGAATAAACTCCCTGCGACAGTTTTCCCTGCAGGTTACAACCTGAACCGTTTCAAAACCAACACACACCAACATTTCCGCGCACTGGCCGCTTCTCGAGCGTGATAGGGACCTCCTTGCGAGTGCGCTTAACCGTAAAAAAAAAAATAAAAAAAAAAATAAACGGGTTTTGATTGCTGTGTTAATATAATATGGATATATTTATATATTTTGATGTATTTATTTATTTTCTATTTATCAGTCAATGTATGAGTTTGTTATCATTACAAATTATATTTTTTAAGATGTAAAGTACAGGGTGGCCGTATATAAAGTTCCACTTGGAAAACTTTTTTGTTTTGGCAGAAAAAGGTAAATCAAAAAGTGAATTACACACAAAATTATGAATATTTGGATCCTTAGTTTAATAGAACACCCTGTATATTTTTAAAATTTTCGATAGATCTTTTCTTTCTTATTCCAAAAATATATTATATGTCATCTTGTCTTGAGAGAGCAATTTGTTAAACAAAGAATTAGCGAAGTACTTTTACTTGGCTAACACATTGCCCTTATGGCAAATTACTTTATATTTTACTTTATATTTTACTCAAGAACCGCGTAAAAATACAAGATGTATTGCTGCAAAAAAGTAATGAGTAATTTAATTTTTGAATTATCTTTACGTGACAATAATTAAAAAAAATTCCATCTGGAACTTTATAAACGGCGACCCTGTACATTGGTGGGATATTTTTAACATAAAAAGTTTTATAATTTATATAAATTGGTGGTTAACTTCTTATTGTAAAAAATATATTGATTCGTTTACTTTTGACCACACTAAATAAATTTATTAAATATATAGGAATAAGTAGGCGACACGAAATTGGCAGATTCCTTAAGGGGGGGGGGGGCTAAATAATAATTTAACAAAAATTATAGTACTTTATGTTTGATTCCACAAGGAAATTTAAGGGACTGCAGGGGCCTTGGAGCAAAGGACCATCCAGTCCCCTCCCCTTAGTACGCCTATGTCATGACACAAAGGAGGGCGGAAGCAGTTTTTCAGAAAAAAACAATCATCAATCAAACTAGTAACAATAGTTACTAAGTTAGTAACCATTGCTAGTAATATTGAGTAATTATTTACCTTTTTATTTATATTACACAATTTTTACCCCACACCCTGCAAGGGAGAAGAAGGGTGGAATTAGCTAGAATAAATTGGTAAATATGTGTTGAATATATGTACAAAATTTCAACTTTATCTGATAAATACTCTTTTTATTTTTTTTTTCGCAAGAGTTAAAAAAACTAAAAACACTAAAAAAGCATAAAAAATAAAAATTATGAAAAAACGTTTAATAAATTCATAGATTTTGTATGTACACCACACTTTTTGACTGGGCACTATTTCCCAGATCTTTGTCATGCAAATAAAGCATTAAAATTGACAGATTAGATAGTTTTTGGTCATGCCAAAAACGGCCGACGACTAACGCAACTTGACACTGTTGACATTTGAACGTGACATGTCGTTAGCGGCTTCCGTGGAACGCCGCAAACTCACGGACGGTTAACATAGGATTTTTGACATACGTAGAACGTGCGCAATTGTGTTTTAGCGAGCTTCTATTAATTTCCGCGCCATTTGGTGGCGCAGGCTGCACAGGTCACAGCAGTGTTGAGCGCACGGTCCCTATATACCGCGTGTTGAGCGATACCAGGAACAGATTGAAGAACATTAAGCAATCTCTGGCGGAACGCATTTCTGTCACATAGGGGATAATGGGGTAATAAGTAATAGGAAATATTTTTTTGCTACTCTTGCTGTTTGTCTTTTGTCATTTGAGATATCAGAAAAAACCTTTCAAATTTTCTACTACAATATTAATAAAGTTTTAGCACTTTTTTTTCAAGTAAACCATTTCAAATAATATTATTTTTTGTCTGAAGGAAACACATTAAAGTTATGTACGAGAATTCAGACTGTTAGTCATCAATTAAAAAATACACCGATGTTCTGTGGACTATTTGCGTTAGATGCCATTTAATTTTCTGCAACTTGTCATTTTTACTGATTTACATAAGGCACTTTAGTAAAATTTTAAGGTAACACTACTCAAATCAAAGTGCAACAAAAAAGATTATATTTCTTATTACCCCATTACAATGTTTCCTATTACCCCACGATAGTCAAAACGAAGGGGTAATACGAAACATTTCCATTCTAAACTTGTTTATTACAAGAAAAGTATTAACACTGCAAATAAAGTTTTCCTTTAGACAGAAACTCCCTCATCTTCCCCTAAAGAATATCACGATTTTAATAGTCTTGCACCCGCAGCCCACGAGAAAGACCGGCCCGGGCGCGGAAATATCACGTGACCGTAGGAGGCTCACAAAAAAATGAAACATGTGTGTTTTCAATTTTGGTATGTTTGTTTACAATGATGATTTTTTTTTAATTCGGGCACAAATTTTATGTGAATTCTATCAAAGTTATTAAAATAACGTAGCCCACGAAAAAGACTGTAGTGGGCTGCGTTAAAATAATTAATGGCTAATGAGTAAATTATAAAGCAAATACCTATAAGATAAACAATGCCGCGAACGTGTAATTAGTGTTGTTCCTTGTCGGTCCAACTATAAAACTGAAATCTAATATGTTGCAAACGATAAAGAAGTGGTAAAAGATAAGGTCTTGGATAAGATTGATAAAGTAATAGACATCCTTAGTGACATTTTCGATAGTGAGAGTGAAAAATGTGTTCAGTTGTCATTTCTTATTGAACAATTAGGTCTCTTGAAAGGTAACCTGAGAATCGAAGATATGGCGGATACACTTTAATGTTGGCTTCATCTCTGTTTATCCAGTCATCCAGTGCATACATGTCAATCTACAACACTAAGGTAATGTCTTCTGCACCCTCGCAATATTAAAAAACTGATTTGTAAAATATCGCTAACAGATAGTAATCTCTCCAGTAGTGTGCAATATTTAAAAAGTAAGATATAGCTTTTAAAAGAACATGAGTTGGTAGTTAACTTACACATTGATGAAATATATATTAAACTTTGTGCTGGGTAATTTTTCAAAAAATTATTGACGACCCCTACATTCACTTCATTGAATGTGAAAACCATCTCACCTATTCACAAAATCACTTGTTTCTTTTTAATAAATTATTGTGAAACGTTTTATATTGAAAATTTTTCTTCAGACAACTCTAGCGAGTGTTTTTGTGGAGAAAAACTATTGTCAAAGCTTGAAAAAATTAGTTTAAGGGCATGTAAAGTTTTTTTAAAAAATTTTATTAAAAAGCACAATGATTTAGTGTCTGCTAATAAATCTTTGAATAAGAACTCAGACAAAGATGATGACACTCAAAAAAAAATTAAAAAACTAAAAACTTAGGTTCGATTAGAGTCCCTGTATGTTGACATATTTGGATTAATCCAAATATTTCAACATACAGGGACTCTAGGTTTGATATTCTGTACCTAATATGTACCTGAAGATCTTAGAGTGCAAATTTTGTATAATTTTTTATTTTATAGATTCAGTATTTTTTTCAATTTTTGTCTATAAAAGAACAAAAATTTTTTGTTAATTTATTTAAATTGTGTAAAAGCATATAATATATTAAGCAATACAATAAGAATCCTGGGACTCCTAAGATCACGTGACCGCCGACTTGCTTCTAACGCGCCATGGCCGGTTTTTTTTTTTTTCCTGATTTGGTAACCGTGACTCTTTCGCCGACACTAAGGCCGCCATTTCGGAACGCCTAATTGCACGGGTCATCGGCCACCTTTGTAACCCCAGACCGGGTATTTTTTTTATCCGGTCCTTTTGTCCCTTAGAATGGCCTACCGACTGAAGGAGTGTGTAACAAAATCCGCCTTCACGAGATATCCGACCTCATCCGGCCTGGTTACCGGCGTGAATGAAGGGGTAGGACAATATTACATTTTACACTCCCCAGGAATCCTATAAATGTCTGCCGCACCCGACCTCGGCAACCGACGGGGATCGAACCCGCCACTGTAGCAAGCGAGATTCCTTAACTCACTCGTGTTCAATGCGCGAACGCACTGAGCCACCACGGCTACCGCCATGGCCGGTCTTTATCGTTGGCTGCGCTTGCACCCCAAACGACAGATAACCGCACCGTCGGCATCGACTAAATCCGGTACCAAAAATGCTATTTCGAACTGTCAAATATTGTTAAAGTTATCGTTGCCGGTGAAGTTATCGAGCCTAAATTTGGCACGACTAAAAACTATCTATTTACATATAAAAAGCAGCTGCTTTCTTTCAAAATTCGACCTTTGTGTATTTCAAAACCGGATTTATTAGTGTCAGTTTTCTGTGTAAATCTGTCGGAATAAAGTCGACTCTAAAATAAAGTCCGGTTTTATTCCAATAAGTCCCAATTGCCTTAATACGGGCGGTTCTTGACAACTATTTGAAAGTTGGGTTGTTAAAAACACCGAGAAAAATATTAAGATACAGATTCTTGGGTTTTTCGGAATGTGCGGAAAAGCTCTTTTTCGCACGCAGAGCAAGGCAGAAAAGTCACACTTTCAAAACTAAAACGCGTGCGGAAAAGTGACACTTTCTGCACGCTCGTAGTAAATAGTAGTTTACCTAACTAGTGCGGAAAGTGCCTCTTTTCCGCACGCGATTGCAGATAGCCAAACGACGCGATAGCGGAGTTTGGCCAGCAATCAAGTACGGAAAAGACACTTTACGCACGAGTTAGGTACATTATTTTTTCTATAAGCGTGAGGAAAAAACTAAAAATTAATCAGAAAATTATTTATATTCAAAACATTTTAATCAAATCAATTATTATTATTAACATTAATATTAAAGGTGCAGTTTGTAGCGTGCAGTAAGTTGATAGCAGAGGCAGGTGTTTTCTCAAATGAAGTGGCAGATTTGAAACTTGGGTTTTGGTTCTCCACTGCGCTCTCCAAGTTTTCGGAAACATCTGTTGCAACTGTGGTCATGCATTTGGGGCTGGATTGAGGCACTTTGGAAGGTTGTATGGTAGAAGAATGTTGCTGACTAGTTGAAGGACCAGGGTGGCTGAACTTCAAAATTTTATTCGAAATATTTTTTTGGAATCCAGTTGAACTGTCAAGGTACCCTTCTGCGACACTTGAAGATTTCCATCCACCGAGTCGTTTGATATTGGTTATTCCTTCGCCTGAATCTGCCAACATTGTTGCGGCAGAACGTCGGAAGCTGTGGCCCGTGTATAATTCTGGATTTGAAAGCTTCAGATAGCATGCGATATCTGATGGCATTTTACCGAATGTATTAATTCCAATGCATTGTACCGTACATGCTCCTTTTTTGTAGTTTACGAAGAACCGTCTATGTGGGGTCTCTGGTTTCCTTAAGTTGACATATTTTCGGATCAATTGGAGAAGTTTTCCATTCTCGGCTTCTTCTGAAATAGTAAAACTTCTAAATGTATGGTTTTTTGAGTCAGGAATTTTTATAATGATCATATTTCCTTTTTCTTCAATGTCATCTAGGCACATTTTGGTTAGTTCTTCCCGGCGACATGCGCCCGCCAAACCAAAAATCGTGGCAACTTTCATATGCAAATAAACTAGGTCAGGAGCTTCGCTTAAAAACTTGAAAATTTCTTCTTTTGTGAAGATTTTTGCCTTCTTGGGTCTGAATCCAACGTTTTGTTTTTTCAAGTAGGCCGTAACTTTAAAAAAATTGCTTAAGTCAACGTTTTTTCTGAGTTTTATTACACTTTTGAGCATAGAATACCTCGACCAAAGGGTATTCGGTTTGCACGTTTTGGAAATTTCGGAGAAATATGCCAAAAAAACAGCTTCTTGAAGGGATTTGATGCCTTTAGCGTGACCATCTCTCAAACAAATTATATTCCTTCTCATACCTGTGACGAGATTTTGAAGGAAGCAGGTCCAAATTAGCGATTCTAGCGGCTTCGAGAACTGACTGGGGTAGATCTTCGTCCGAAGAATCCATTGAAAATCTGATTTTTTTGTTTGAAAAATTCAAAAGACGCTTGTATCTGCAAAATTGGCTTTGTTTTGACAGTTTGTTTGGACTTTGTTGCTATGGTGATTTAAGATGCCAAATCTAAAACCACTAGTGTTCATTGTTGTTTGACATTGACAATGACGATATTTATACCGGGGAGGTTAAAAACTTATAATTTGAACCTATTTTACTGAAAACTTTATTTTATCGAAAATATTGAAAATATAGCAGAATTTTAGTCAATTTGAATATGTTTAGGATATTTCGTGTGGTAGGAAAGATACAAATGTATTTTGAACGGTCTAAATGTTACAGAACACCTCAAAATCGTAACAAATTTACTTTTCCGCATTAGTGCGGAAAAGTGGCACTTTTCACACTAAAATGCGTGCGGAAAAGTGGACTTTTCCGCACGCTTATAGAAAATAGTAGTTTACCTAACTAGTGCGGAAAGTGCCTCTTTTCCGCACGCGATTGCAGATGGCCAAACGACGCGATAGCGGAGTTTGGCCAGCAATCAAGTGCGGAAAAGACACTTTACGCACGAGTTAGGTACACTATTTTTTCTATAAGCGTGAGGAAAAAACTAAAAATTAATCAGAAAATTATTTATATTCAAAACGTTTTAATCAAATCAATTATTATTATTCACATTCTAGCGGCTTCTAGAACTGACTGGGGTAGATCTTCGTCCGAAGAATCCATTGAAAATCTGTTTTTTTTGTTTGAAAAATTCAAAAGACGCTTGTATCTGCAAAATTGGCTTTGTTTTGACAGTTTGTTTGTACTTTGTTGCTATGGTGATTTAAGATGCCAAATCTAAAACCACTAGTGTTCATTGTTGTTTGACATTGACAATGACGATATTTATACCGGGGAGGTTTAAAACTTATAATTTGAACCTATTTTACTGAAAACTTTATTTTATCGAAAATATTGAAAATATAGCAGAATTTTAGTCAATTTGAATATTTTTAGGATATTTCGTGTGCTAGGAAAGATACAAATGTATTTTGAACGGTCTAAATGTTATAGAACACCTCAAAATCGTAACAATTTTACTTTTCCGCACTAGTGCGGAAAAAATATTTTTCCGCACTAGTGCGGAAAAGTGGCACTTTCTACACTAAAATGCGTGCGGAAAAGTGGACTTTTCCGCACGCTTATAGAAAAAATACTTTTTTCAAAAGGTAAAGGACACTAAAAGAAATTGTGCAAAACGAAACGGCGATAAACTATTTGACCCCCTCACTCGTAACCTATTGGTTATTTTTATAGGAAATTTTATCGTCTTCAACTTTTGTTTAAAACTTATTATAAAGTGCGGAGGTAAAAATCCCCCACCTTGTTAATTTTTGAACGGAATTAGATATCAACTTAAAACAAAAAACATGTTAAATGGTATCAACTTTACTACTTTCTGACGTATTGCTTTGAACCGTCGTGTGAGCTTAAAACCATAAGGTCGTGTGATACATTGTTTAAAAGATATTTTGATTCCCTAATCAAAAAAATAAAAAGTTATAAAATTAATTTACCGATTTAAAAAATTTTAATATTTTAATAAAGAATCAAATTACCTTTTAAACAAGGTATTACTCGACCACTTTTCATAAAAAAATTCAAAGGTGTCAGTGACCTTATTGTCTTAAGGCAACATTACGGTAATGAGGGGTGCACTAAAAAGTAACTGCAATGTTACCATTAATTATAGGTTTTACTTTAATTCAATATCTGAAACTGCTGAAGACTAAGAGGAGTTATATAACACTATAAACATAACTCCGTGAGTATTAAACCGATTTTATACCTTTTTATTTTTTTGATTAGAGAATTAAAAGTTCAAAAGTTGACAGGGGGGGATTTTTACGTCCGCACTGTATATACTCGCCATATTTTGCTCTCTTATGATTGGCCTAATGTGATATTTTTTAAAGAGGTAAATAATGTATATAAATAGGAATATTTAATTTCATTCAGTCTTAGAAGTATTAGAATAATACTACTTATCAGTCAATCATGTCGAAGTTTTATAGTTTATTTGTCTTATGCCTTATGAGCACTATTGGTAAGTCAACCCATTTCTTTTTTCTTTGTCAATCAATCTTGATTTTTTTAAACTATTAAAATATGTCTCTCAAAATTTAGACATAGTGTCAACAATGTCTATACACAAGTGTCAATAATGCAATCTTGCCACATTAATATAATAATCATGTTTCGGTTTTAGTTTTTCAGATATTACATAAAGTTGGTATTTTTAAGGAATAACCAAAGATGTATTAACTATGAACGTTCCATGTCTTTCGAATAACCCAATTATTATTCGACTCTCGAAATCGGCATAAAATTTCGTTTAAAACTATGTATCATACTCAATATTTGATATTATTTTTTTATTTTAGATTTTTAGATTTTTAATCAAAATTTTTAAAATACTTTAAAAAAAGTGATTCAATAAACCAATAAAAAATAAAAAAGTAGTCCGAAATTTCAATTCAGAAACTGAACACCATAGGTATTATTTTTGAAATAAAAAGTTACATCACAATAAATTGGTAAAAAAAAATTTTTAAGTCACAAGCTTTTATAAAATGCACTAAAAATTAAAAAATTATTTTCTAACATTCTAATATTATCATAATAATAAAAGCGATGGCCGACTGATGGAAATTTTGACGATGTTAGCACGATAAGATATCCATATCAATTAAATATCACTATTTGCAAGAATCAATCTAGCAGAAAAATGCAGAGGTACCAAAACCACCCAACCCGACCCAAGATACCCCAAAATTTCTCTGACATAGGTATGGCAATGGCATAACATTGCGTCACATCAAACATATCTTTGATGACCTGCTATGTTGAATATTCTTTAAGTGTTTAGATCACAAATTTAGATTAACTTATGCTTTGATTATTATGATAATAAAGAAAATTATTTTTTAATTTTTAGTGCATTTTATAAAAGCTTGTGACTTAAAAAAATTTTTTACCAATTAATTTTCTACTTTTTAGTCTCAGCTATCTACTCTAATAAATGAACATATTTGTTCAATAACAGAACAGAAGAGTTTATTCTAGATTATAATGAAATCTTTGATCGTGAGTTGTTTGGAAACTCATTTTTCTATTGGGGGAAGGAGAGGGTGGGGTTAGAGGTAGAAATATATTTTTTGTTTGGGCTGTATTGCCATCGGACCTTTATGCATATACCAAATTTTATAAAAGTCATTTGAAGTTAAGTGTGTCAAAAACGCATTTTTTATGGCAAGGGGTGGGGTAGAGGTGGGAGGACATTTTTTCATTATTGTTGTATTGTCATCGGACCACTATATGTATACCAAATTTCATCCAAATCGGATAATGGGAAGTGTGTCAAAAACGCATTTTTCTATAGATGGGGGTGGAGGTAGGAGTGGTAGGATTTTTTTTTTCAATGTTGTATTGTCATCGGACCACTATATGTATACCAAATTTCATCCAAATCGGATAATGGGAAGGGTGTCAAAAACATATTTTTTTATAGAAGGGGTGGGGGTAGGGGTGATAGGATTTTTTTTCTTAATGTTGTATTGTCATGGGACCACTATGTGTGTACCAAATTTCATCCAAATCGGGTAATGGGAAGTGTGTCAAAAACGCTTCACAAGATTTGATAGATAGTTAGATAGTTAGACAGAACATCTGAAGCTAAATAAAAGCTTGTAAAAAGGACATAAATTAATGTACACCGACTTCTCAAAGGCGTCTGACAGAGTCAACCATGAAATTTTTATTCAGAACATAGTTATTTCAGGCACTTTATTGTCCTGGATAAGAAAGTACGATAGAGAAAGGACACAGATTGATTTACACTGACTTCTCCAAGGCACGACAGAATTACCCATGAAGGTTAAATACGAAAATTTAAGATCATAGGCATATCGAATTTTCCAAGGCGTTTGACAGAGTCAACTAAGTTTTAATTTATAAACTAATGAAAATTAGTATTTCAGACATTTCATTGCTCTGGAAAGGAAATATACTATAAAGTTTTTATTCAAAATTCACATTCTAAATTTCAGTATAAAAATTGAAAATTCGTGAACGAAAGGGTTAAACTATAAAAAAATTATAAAAAATTTCATTTTAAATGTTTCACGTCATTTTAAAGGAAATTTTAAAGCGACTTCGAAAATTAAATTAAAAGATGGTTATACCGTAAAAAATACCAACTTTATTAAATATCTCAAAAATATAAACTTTTTTCAAAGAGGAGCTAGTGTTTCGCTATCTGCCCTGTAACTTATACACGGAGGTATATTCGATAAATTTAGGGTAATTACTGGATAAAAGTCAAATTGCACTTTTTATTTCAACGTGACAGGGTTACAATTTGGCATAGGATAACAAAGTACAGCGTGTCCCATTTTCGATGGGATTAAATCGGAAACTCGGTTATTATTAAAGATATCGATTTTCTGATTGCACCTTACCGTGCTCTTTTTTTGAGCCCTTAAAAATGGTGTAATCAGATTTTTGCTATACCCCGTGGTTTCGCTAATACAGGGAGTTTTTGAAAAAATTGTATTTTAATTAATTCCTTGTATCTCGCTTATTTTGCAAGATATTTTTATTCTGTAAAAACCTTTCTATGGCAACTTTTTTAGAGCAAAATAATGACGTTGTCAATTTTTTAAAATATTGTTTAGTTTTTGAGATATGGTGTTTATAATAAAAAAATTAAATACGGACCTGGATTTTTTTTATTACTGTTTTGATTGGTTCCATGCTATTATTACTTTAATATTTTTTTGATTTAAGGTTAAAAAAAACTGTTTAATATTTGAAAAAAAAATTATAGTCCGAACCTGGAAATTTCCAACGTAATTAAATTAAAAATTGCAAGACACACTAGTTGAACGATTTTTAGTATATCTGTTTTGAAATGATAATTAAAAGATTTATAAATAAAGTAAAAAACGTTAAAAAGTTACAAAAATAATATCATACTAATTATTTGATAACCGAACAGCAGGTCGTGAAATTTACAAAACAAAAGCGTGGAATTGACATTGTAATTTGACACTTGTTATTTTTGTGCATGGCTTACAATTATTTTAAACTGGCTAGAAATGTGATATGTTTGACTGCTTCATTCAAGCAACAAAATCCCAATGTTTAAATGGCAGAAATATTTTTATGCAAAATGCGTTAAGAAAAATTACTCAAAAATGCCAACAATGTCCTAAACATAATGGCAATCAGAAAAATTAGTTATTTTTTGTAATTTGTTTTTTTTGTATTTTTTGTAGACTTTGTTTCAAATAAATCTGTAAATTAACGTAAAACCATTTTAATATGCTAAGTATCAAAACAGTTAAACTAAAAATTGTTTAACTAGCAATTTTTAATTTATATTTATGTTGGAAATATCCAGGTTCGGACTAATTTTTTTTTAAATATTAAATATTTTTTTTTACCTTAAAACAAAAATTTTTAAAATTTTTATTGTTTTATGATAATACTAGCATGAAACCAATCAAAATAGTAATTAAAAAAATCCAGGTCCGTATTTAATTTTTTTATGATAAATACCATATCTCAAAAACTAAACAATATTTCAAAAAGTTGACAACGTCATTATTTTCTTCTAAAAAAGTTGCCATGAAAAGGTTTTTACAGAATAAAAATATCTCGCAAAATAAGCGAGATAGAAGGGATTATTAAAAATACAATTTTTTCAAAAACTCCCTGTATTAGCGAAACTACGGGGTATAGCAAAAATCTGATTACGCCATTTTTAAGGGCTGAAAAAAAGAGCACGGTAAGGTGCAATCAGAAAATCAATATCTTTAATAATAACCGAGTTTCCCATTTAATCCCATCGAAAATGGGACATGCTGTACATCTATTATTAGATTTATATTTTTGCAGATCTTTATCATATCATCGATTATTATTATATTGATTATATCAATATTACAAGTGCTTAGTAAACATGTGCAATCATAGTATAAGTAATATAAAAAGTGCAATTTTTGTACCTAGATTTTTAATAAATTTTTTTATTGAATTATCTTAATAAGTTTTAAAAATGTATTCACAGTGTTTTTGAAGGCGAACATTTTTTTTTATTGGGTATAATAGTATTTGGTAGTTAAATAAATGAGTTTTAAAACAAAATGAGTTTTAGTCTGATGAAAAGAAATTGTATTTGCGAAACCTTTTAAAATGTGGAAGAAATAAAATAAGTATCTAAAACAATTTTTACCTTCCTAGCCTGCACAGCAATGGCTAGAGAAGGTATTGTTTTCGATGAAAATTTTTTTTTCAGATAACGCCGATAATGTGGGATGTATTTTGACCTATTCTAGCAATATCATCGTGGTGTCTGTCTGTGTGTGTGTGTGTGTGTGTGTGTGTGTGTATGTGTGTGTGTATTTTTTTTCTGCCCGTAACACGATAGCTCCTGAACCGCTGAACCGATTTTCATAAAATTTTTGGGTAAAATAGTGTTGGACACTTTGACGAGCTGATTAGATTTTGGTCAAAATCCATTAATGCTATTGACAGATTTTTGACAATTAAATTTTTTTTAAAATGCTAACTTTTTAACGTAAAATCGCATCAGTATGCGATTTTCGGAATATAGTGGACTACATTTTGCTCAATAATTTGTGTCATAACCAAAAACTTCCTAGGAGCTTTAGTTTCCCGGATATTTCCAAAAAACTGTTTTCAAGGCTGATTACCATAGCTTCAATTGAAGTGTGCTAATAGGCTAGCTAGGAAGGTATCAGATCCGTCATGGATCCATTTATTAGCTCACACATATACTATACTATAGTAGTGTGAGCTATGGTGATCCTAATTTTTTCGAGAAAAAAAAAGTTGCTCCGATTTCAAAAATTTTTATATATCTTTGCGTTTCAGATGATTTTGAAACTTTTTTGTTGCGCCGTCTGTCTGTCTGTCTGTCTGTCTGTCTGTCTGTCTGTCTGTATGTCTGTCTGTGTGTCTGTATGTCTGTCTGTAACGACCAACGCGCATAACTCAAAAACTGCTTGGCCGATTTTAATGAAATTTGGTACCTAGGCTGGGTTTTGGGCCGAGATGGTCCCATGTAAAAATGAACAAAATCCACCGAACACAAACCAAATAAAAGGGTGGGGGTAGATTTCAAAAATTAGAGTTTATGTGAAAATATGGCGTGTGTGATATTAAACGAAAGGTAATTGAGTCTGCAGTTAAACAAAATACATTTTAATTTATTAAAAAAAAAAAGGGTGGGGGTATATTTTAAAAATTAGAGTTTAAGTGAAAATATGGCGTGTGTGATATCAAACGAAAGGTAATTGAGTCCGGAGTTTAACAAAATACATTTTAGTTTTTGTTTTTTTTTGTAAGGGTGGGGGTAGATTTCAAAAATTTGAGTTTAACTCAAAACATGGCTTGTGTGGTATCAAACAAAAGGTAATTTAGTCTGGAGTTGAATAAAATATATCTCAGTTTTTAGTTATATTAGCTCACACGTACACTATAACTATAGTACCTAGTGTGAGCTTAGGTGCCCATAGATTGGCAGAGTATTTTATAGGTAGTACCTTTAAGAAACTCGTAAAAACTGTACTAGGCAAAGGGGAAGCCATATTGATTAATTTAGATAAACCACTAGTAGGCAAAAGAAAAATTTGATGTCTTGTTGCTGGAACGAAATTTCAAAAAATATTAAGCGATTATTATAGTCCTTGCCATACCTAGTTACACTTTTGTGACTGAAATGAAATTAACATATTTCCTAACCAGAAATAGACTATAAAGTAAATATGTCATGTTGGTACAAAATTAAAGGTAAAACCACAGTATACTAAAAACTGTCATTGTCTCTGGATAAAAAGATGCTGCTGACTCTCAGAGTAATAACATATAAAGAGAAGTAGTAGCCCCGGTTTCGGCGGTCATTCATTCATTTGTTGGTAAACTGCCTCTGTAAAATTTTATAAATAATAAGTAAGGTTTAACTTCTTACCTTACCAAAATATATAGTGCTTTGAGTTGGTTAGGCTATTCAAACCGTGCGATAATTTGTCATGCGCTTATTAGCCCGCGTCGAGTCGTTTTATGCTGTGTATTTCTTATTACAATCTGCGATAAAAACTCATTTAGACAACATAGTTTATGAACGGCCCCTTTGCCCACAATTTTTTCAGGACGTGGCAACAGGTGTATGACATCATATTACGGATTTCGTGTTAGCAGGGCCGGGTTTCGTTTTGAGCTTGAACTATATCCCCAGGTAAAAAGGGAATCCTTTTTCCTATAGTAGAGGAAGATTAACTATTAGTCATTGTTCCAACAGTTTAAACCGGTATTAAGGATATTCTATTTTATTATTTTAGAATGGGGCTTTTCTGTTTGGAGAGTTGAAGCACTATTAACCATTCAAACGAAAATTTCATAGGATTGTTTTAATTCTCTCTAACTATTTAGTAGTTTTGTAGTTTTTCTGTGTGAAACCACACCTTAAGCAAAACAAGTGTCTTGGAATTAAATAAATGGATCCATGACGGATCTGATACCTTCGTAGCCCATTAGCACACTCCACGTTATATCAACCTTGAAAACAGATTTTTGTAAATATCTCCGAAATGAAAGGTCCTACGAACTTTTCGGTTATAACATAATTTTTTTAAATATTATTATTACTCTAAGTGCTGACTGTAGGTCGAGGGGTGGCTCGATCGCCAAGTTTTGTACACCAAAAGAAAATACCTACGATATATTACCTACGGTATTTCCCAGTATTTCCCGGTATTTCCTCAAATTTCAATTGTATTTCCTAGTATTTTCCAAGCACTTCCCGGTATTTCCTTGTATATTTCCCAGTATTTTCTGGTATTTCCCCTAACCTGTACACCAAAAGGAAATACCGAGCCACCCCTTGCTGTAGGTTGACAAAAAAACCCACAGAAAAAAACAACTCAAAAACATGCCATTTTTCAGATTTTGGCGTATATAGAAAAAAGTTTCGGGGGGGCACGAGACAGTTTCGGGTGGGGCCCGAGACCTCATGAGAACGTATTTTATGCTATTTTATGTTTGTGTTCATGAAATATGTGGAAAATATCTAAAAAAATCTTAGCTTCGGGGGGGGCCCGGGCTATATATATATATATATATATATATATATATATACGCCACTGGTTGTAGCTGTCAGTTGAAAAAGTTTAACTACCTATGGCAAGGAATTAGGAGAAACCACAGTGCGTTGTGACGCCACAAGCAAAAATTTAGTCTATATTTAGGATAATTTAATTAAAATTTTTATCTATTTAATATTTCTAACATTGATATATTTTTTAGCTCATTCCGCAGATTGGAGTTACAATAGTGACACCGGTAAGTAGTTTTTGATATTATAGAATTGTTTTAAAAGAAATTGTTCTTCCAAACCTCAATAAATAGCTATTTTTTAACAAGGTCAAAAATCGAGTTTACCGCATGCCGCTCGTTGACAGAATAATCCGTAACGAGTTCTGCCCAGCATTTAAATGTGGAATAGAATAGAATTTTGCAACTGTTTACGAGCGTCAGGAAAACAACCCAAACCACATCCACACCACGTCGAATCACTTTAAAAAATATTTTTTAACGAAATTTGAAATTTTACAGTTACAGAAACTTCAAATCTATAAAGATTTTTCAAAATTTACAACTCTAACCCTTGGGCCTTTTTTTGGAAAACTTAAAAGTTTTTGGATTTGATTATACGCTAGAAAAACTTTGTTAATACGAACACCAGTATTTACTAAAGAGTCTACCTACAGTGCTAAGTGATACAATCCTAGGTCTAAAAGTCTAGATTTGGATTGAAAGTAAACTTATTTTTCCAGTGAATGCAATAGTTTTTGATATTTATATAAGTTATTCATAAATACCTTGCAACATGGGGTCTAGTACTATTCGGCGCGACCGGTTCGGCGCGGCCGATTCGGCGCGAGCCGGTTTGGCGCAAACCGGTTCGGCGCGAGCCGGTTCGGCGCGAGCCGGTTCGGCGCTAGCCGGTTCGGCGCGATCCGATTCGCCGAGAGCCGGTTCGGCGCGGGCCAACCCGGCGAAAAATAGTTTGCAAACAGCACAAATCTTTTTTATCTATTTATTTCAACAGTATCTACAGCAAAAAGCCAATTATAGATACTTACTTACATTAAAAAAAAAGATTTTATACAATACGTCACTTCTACAGATGATAAATAACAAACAAATCAAATTACATAATTACTTATTGATTAACTGCTGCGCACTTTTTGATCTATAATTTTTTTGAATTTCTTATAGCTAAATTGTCAATATCAACATCTGAAGCATACTTGTTACATAACTTGCATAAATTATAGATAGGAGAGCTTTTAAATAGATTTGTTCCTGGATAAGCTAAATAAAACTTATTTTTTGACCTTGAATTGATTCGATTTATGGCAAATGGAAGTTGTTCAACTATATTAGGACAATCAACATCCCCTTTGAGAATTCTATACATTGTTGTTAAAAAAATTTTAGTTCTTCTTTGGTTTAGTGATAATCTATCAAACATTTTTAATAAGATGTTGTTGTCACAACCTCTTTGTGGATAAATCAAAATTTTCGCTGAACTCCCTCAATCATACCAATCCAAATGTCATATTGGGGGGACCAAATAACACTTCCGTATTCCAGTATTGGTAATACCAGACTGTCAAATAAGTATATGCTTACGTCTATGTTAAAACTTTTAGTATTTCTACAAATAAACCCAGCAACTTTCTGGGCACTCCTAATTTTAGAAATAATATGTGATGAAAATGAAAGATTAGCATCAAAGGTTACACCAAGGTCTTTTTGTTCAGATACACGCTCAAGGTTCTAATTATTTATTGTATAATCAAATTCGATTAAGTTTTTGTTACGACTAAATGACAAACAAAAGCATTTACCCAAATTTAAGTTGAAACCATTTTCCTGGCAATATAGAGCTGTCTCCTGAAATTCACTTTGGAGTGTTTCAGAAAAACTTTATTTTACAAAGTTTGATGTTTAATATTAAAAAAAATAAAACCAAAAATATAAAGTTAAAATTTGTTTTTATTAAAATTCAGAAAAAACCAATACGTGGTTACAATAGTACTATTACTAAACATTTTTTTAAAATATTTAAGTCCTAATTGTTTAACATCTCAAAATTATGAGCAATTCCCCGGAGAAAATCCAAAATATTTCTATTTTCAAAATCATTCACTAATCTAAAAATTCTTTCATCTGCCTCGCGACATTTTTTCAGTTTTTTGGGTGGTTCATGTCCTGCCGCAATCTGCTCAAGGTATAAATCTCGCCCCTTTTCTATCTTTTTCAAAGAATCGATGAACTTCCAAATTGTTGAGTGATCCATCCCCAATTCACTCTGCAACCTTCAATTTGCAGCTTCGGAATGGTTGTTGGTTCAGTCGATTCTTTGCAACACAATCTGCCTTTATAGATCACAAGTTTACAACAACATGTTTAAAAGATAGCCAAAGCCAAAGTTGGTTGGATTTTTGGTAACTTTGGTGTTCTACGTTTTTATAGAGCTCTAACATAGAAAGAGAAAATTTAGAGAATTGTGCCCCGAATATTTGTTGTTGAAAAAGTTTTTCTCTGTGATATATTATTGATTGAATTTTCTCTGTGATATTCTAAGAATTTCCCTACTTGTGGAAAGAATCCACGATCATACCAGTTCATAAAAAGAATGACAAAAGAAGCGTTGAAAACTATCATTCAATCACAATTACTAACAACTTCTCAAAATGTTTCGATAGTGTTCTTCACACTGCCGTCTATTTCTCCTAGAGAAATCTTATAGAAATCCGTCAGAAACTATACAGATTTTTCTAAAGCCTTCGATAGACTGGACCATGGCATTCTCGTGCAAAATCTGAAAAATCATTATTGTTACTCTTCGCGCCTTATTAATATGTGTAAATCTTACCTTTCAGGTCGATCTCAGCACGTTGAATGCTTTGGTCGTAGTTCTTCAAAAATCATTGTCTCATCTCGTGTCCCACAGGGCTCCATTCTGTGTCCACTTTTCTTTAACTCTTTTATCAATAAAATATCCGAGAATCTTAATGTCAGAAGTCTGCTCTATAGTGATGATAAAAAACTATACTGTAGAGTGGACAACATATCTGACTGCATGTAACTTCAAGCTGATTTAACTTTAGTAAACCAATGGTGTAAAAATAACAATGTGCCACTGAACGCTGTAGTTTAGTTTCCTATTTCTCTACCCAGATGACAATCTTTTAAAGATCTCGGAGTGACCTTTGACACTTCTTTGACTTTTGTTCCTCACATTTCTAATATAACAATAGCTTTATAATAAGAAATTCTAAAACTTTTAACAACATTAATAGTCTTAAAATATTATACTTTTCATATGTTTACTCTATTCTAGAATATGCGTCCCTAGTTTGGTCACCCCACCATCAAATACATATTTAAGATCTAGAAAATATTCAAAGAAGATTTCTGTGGTTTGAACGTCTGCTCCAAAAGTTTTCTACGAGGGTGTTAGTCGAGAGAAGGCAGTCAGCTGATTTACAATTCTTATTCAAATTAGTGAACGGTAAAATCGACTCTCTCGACCTCTTAGTACAGCTTAACTTTCACACACCTCGGATATCATCAAGAAATCCACAAACCTTTTATTTATCAAGACTGAGAATTAATCTAGGAAAATTCTCACCGGTGCGCAGAGCTTGCAACGTATATAACTCTGTTCAGGATCAATGCGAGATTTTTAACTGTAGCTTATCAGCAATTAAAAAAGTGCGCTTAGCTCAGATATCGGTGTTCTTTTCTGTGTTTTTTTTTATAGTGATCTTTTTCCTTTTTATAAATATTTATTGTAGTATTAAGTTAGTATGTATAGCTGTATGTTTTCCCACTCAATAAATGGATTTATTTCTGTAGAGTGGTGTAAATAAAATAAAATAAAATATATCGTTTTCGCGTAAAAAGAAATCCAAATACCTTTGAACTTTTCCAAAAACGTCCACGGGGGAAGGGGGAAGCAAACAGATTTGTTGTACTAAGAAAGCTTCTACGAAAATATTTTTACCTTTTCAGGTCCGGAGCATTGGGGTGAGATCTACCCAACATGCAATGGAAAGCGTCAAAGTCCTATTGATATTGATCCTAAAAGTGTTACAGTTTCTAAGGGTTCTCCATTGAAGTTTACCAATATGGATAGCACTATTCCAGTAATGAAAGTTACTAACACTGGACACACAGGTAACTTTATAACAAGCACGTTTTGCATAATACTGACTCAAAACTCTTAATGATATACGCAGGGATTTTTTACCAAAATGCAATAATGCAACAATTCCAATCCACAGGCGGATTTCACGAAAAAGCTGGTCAAAACCTAAGATCCATTTAGAGCCCCCTAAAATTGCATATAGTAATAAAAAAATATATGATTTATTGTTTAAAAAAGACAAAGAAAATTCTTTAAGGACCCAGCACAAAAAAAATAAAATTTGGAACTTTACTAATTAATTAAAATGCTTCCTAAAAAATCGCTGAAACCAGAATTTTGGCTAAGTAAACTTTTACAAGATATTGAAATATTTGATTTTAATAATTGCAGAGCTCCATGAAAAAATGTTTTAACCAGCATGTAGGTATTTATAATTCGCAATTGCATAAAACAATGTGATATTTTTGCAAAAAAAGTTAATTGAACTATATCTGTTTTTTTCCGACGTTCGTTATCAATAAAGTATATTGTCTAGCAAGAAAAACACTCTGCCAATATATGGGAACCTAAGCTCACACTAGGTACTATAGTTATAATGTACGTGTAAGCCAATAAAACTAAAAAATGAAATGTATTTATTCAACTCCAGACTCAATTACCTTTCGTTTGATACCACACAAGCCATATTTTGACTTAAACTCTAATTTTTAAAATCTACCCCCACCCTTAAAAAAAATTAAAATGTATTTTGTTTAACTCCAGACTCAATTACCTTTCGTTTGATATGACACACGCCATATTTTCCCTTAAAGTCTAATTTTTCGAATCTACTTCCACCCGAGCTTCCGCCCTTTTTTTTAAATATTACAATTACCTTTCGTTTGATATCACACACGCCATATTTTCACATATACTCTAATTTTGGAAATCTACCCCCACCCTTTTATTTGGCTTGCGCCGAACAGATATCTATACACACACCTAAATACAGACAGACACACACATGGACAGACGTCACGATAAAATTGCTAAGATACAATACACTAAAATAACACATTTTCAGTGTTATCTCAATTTTTTTTGTTGTCGAAAATAATACCTTCTCTAGCCATTGCTGCGCGGGCTAGGAAGGTAAAAATGAAATTAGAATACATGTGACATAATAAGTATACTTTTGGTTTACAGAAACTATTAGTATTAAAGCTAAGAAAACTTATTTATTAATTTCTGCATATTATGTACGTATTTTTCACCGGATAATTTTTATATACACAAAAAGAAATTTTAACTTTTTTACTCGATCCGCATAACTCCGCAGCTGAAACTGACTTTGTTACTTAGAAAACATATGCATGCTCTTAATAGGACCAAAAATGTCAATAAAGTTGGATGAAGTTGAAACATTTAGTCAAGTTCTATTTCAGAAAATGAAAATTTAAAAAGTTTTCTGCAACGTTTCCTTTAAACCGGATTAAAATATTACCAATAAAATAAAAAACAATGTTAAATACGTACAATAAATAGCTAGAGACCTCCAGATTCAAAATCCATGTTCAAAAAAATTATTTTTGATAATAGGCGCAAGTTTTAAAAGGGCTTTTTAATCATCAACTTTTGTAAATTTAAGTAACGCAAATAACATAAAAAATTAAATGGACGTTTCATCTGTCATTACTATGGCATTGTTTTTCAAATTAGGCGTGTAATGTGTCACGGCCTAGCATAATCATCAGTGATTGCACTAATAGCAATTTTACAATTAAACAGGGCTTTTTAATGTTTAGGGGTTATGGCCAGCTTTTTCTTACAACCCGCCTGTGTGTAGGGGTAAAATTAAAGAACGAAAAATAATTTTAAAAAATTTCTTATACTTCGACCGGGACTTGAACCCGGACCTTTGGCTATTTACGCCATCGTCGTACAAATTGGGCCATCGAAACCATATGTTTTAAAAATGTATAATCATGATTTCGGGGGCCCAATTGGTAGGGCGTTGGCATAAATAGGCATAGGTCCGGGTTGCGTAGGTACGTTTCCGTGCTGATTTCACGGCAGCGCTGTTTTGAAATAGACACGGAAATGTTGCAACAAATTTGGTTACAAATGCGTGTTGATTTTAAGGCGCCGAGGCTCGAACAAGGCACGGATTTGTATTGAATTACGCAGCGCAGGGGTTTACTTATTAGTGCATATTTGAAACTTAAATTGGATTCAAGTTGTTTATTAGTTTGATTTTGAGGTTATATGTTTGTTAATATGAAAATTATGGAGCAGTTTAAAAGTATTTGTACTAATATTACTCAAGATTTTGAAATTCTTTGAAGTTTGAAGAACACTCTTCCATTAACTATACCTGCAAAGTTCAGTGTTCATTGTCCTACACCGGCAACTACGACGACAGATGTTGTTCTGTTATTAATAACGACTCTATCGTGTATTCATTGATATTGCGTACTAGACGAATTTCTTGCAGCGCCATCTGCCCCTTAATATGGTAAAGCTCGCCGGTGGCATCTCTATATGGGTCATATACTCAGGTCTAGACTGACGCGGGCATGTTCAAAGATTCATATAAAAAATACACTGATAAACATGTCTGAATTCGCGTTATACAGGGTTCGTCAACGATCGTTTGGCTATTGAAAATATAAGAGAGATAAGTAGTTTAGCGCTGTTTTCAAGTTAGCAATTCAAAAAAGTAGTTTTCTTTTCGCGATTTAATGACGTTACTCTTACCGGCCGAGTAGGCCAAAACCGGCCATTAATAAAACCCAAAAACACCTTGTCTAAATGCTGTTGCGCCATCTCTTAGATATCATTTGATCTGTATGACTAATAATCAATACTGCGAATCCGTAATTCTGCTTTTAGTTCAGGCCCTACATCCGAGATTACAGTCATATGCTGCGTTTAATGATAGAAGCAACACACTTGGCATGGATAGACATAAGACTCACCCGAACATTTTACGAAAGGGAACCACCCCCTCCCTGGCAGGGGGTGGTTCCCCCCCCTGAAACGTGCTTTTTGATAGTTTTTGCTGATAACTCGAAAACAATGGTGGGTGTGCTTTCGGGCTGTTCGGCCGTCGTCGTTGGAAATTCGTTCTCGACGTTTCGTCATCTCGAGTGGATGGCATCTTCAGGAGATGTTGACTGTTTGTCGGCTTCTCGAAGACTGGTGGTTAGTCTGTCGCGGGCGCAGGTTATATACGCTATGGTGGACGGGGCGTACATCAGAGCTGGTCGGTGATTGGTCACATTCCCTTGATTCAGTTTTGTTATTGTAAGCGAGCCGTTTAGTGTTTTTAAGAACCGGTACCCATGTTCTGTTAATTTTAAGATTTTCTTCAGATCTGTTGAAGTTCTGCTGGTGTTTATAAATTTCGATTGCTTCTCTATAGAGTCTTGGATAGTATGAAGAGGAGGCGCAGAGAACTTGTGTGTCTTCGAATTTTATTCGGTGGTCTTCATTGTTTAGTGTGTGGTCTGCAACTGCGGATTTTTCCGTATGTCCGAGTCGACAGTTGGCTTTGTGTTATTTGATTCTTGTGTTTACGGACCGTTTGGTTGTTCCGATGTAGACACTTCCACAGGTACAGGGAATGCGGTATACCCCTGAAGAACTTAGTGGGTCCCTTATATCCTTCGCAGATCTGAGGTGGTTCTCGATCTTCTTAGATGGCTTGAAGATCGTTTTTATGTTGTGTTTTCCCAGAATACGTCCGATCCTATCCGTCACTCTAGGGATGTAGGGCAGAAAGGCTCTTGAAGTAAGTTCGCGGCTGCTCAGTCCACCGCTACTGTTACATCTAGTGCTCGGCTTTGGTCGTATACATTTATCTATGTCGTACCCATTTGCGACGAGGGCGTTTTTAATATGGTTTAATTCTTTGTCTAAATGTTCTGGTTCGCAGAGAGGGCGAAAAGAACCTGCGATATGAAAATACAACAAAAAAAAGAGAAAAAAAAATATTTTAAAAATTTTTCCCTTTTTTCGTACGCTAATGGAATGGGACCACTGCCGTCGGAGGACACTAAGATACATGGTTGGAAAGGAAATTGTATCCGCTTGAAAAATGATTTTCAGAAGATTTTTGAAAAAGGTGATTTTTTTCGAGTTATTAGCAAAAAACTATCAAAAAACACGTTTAAGGGAGGGGGAACCACCCCCCTGCCAGGGATGGGGGTGGTTACCTTTCGTAAAATGTTCGAGCGAGTCTTATGCCTATTCATACCAAGTGTGTTGCTTCTATCATTAACCGCAGTATCGGACCCCGTAGAACCTGAACTATTTTAGCAACTTGACTTCGTTTGCTGCCGCGAGCAGATCGAACGGCGCGAAGCGCGACTTTAATAAAAGAGCAAAGTGATTGTCTTAAGAAAAAATTATTAAAAAATTGAATTTTTTTCGATTTAATGTTTCCTGAATACAGCTAAAAGAACGAAACAAATGATAATTACTATTTCTTCGTCTTTTAAAAGTGGAAATCTTACTGTGCTTGCTCCTGTTTAGTAATAAAAAACTATTAATGAATTTTGAGTCACAGCGGCAAACGCTCCTAAATATGCGCGTCTTTGGTCCCTCACTGACTTCTTGTTTTCCATAAGTTCATCCTTTTTTATACGCTTTTCATAAAGTCTAAACGTTCGATGTCGAGCACTGTATAAAATAATATGGTTATTTTTTTAGCTGTTTTCAACATCTCTAAAGGGACGGTTCCAGAAGTATCAGGAGGACCCTTGGACTCACCTTACTCATTTAGGCAGATACATTTTCACTGGGGAAAAAATGACAACGACGGTTCTGAAGGTGCCATCGATAACAAAAGGTATTTTTAAACAAAATTTTACGTTTCAGCAGTGGCGGCTGGTGACGTTATAAATGAGGGGGGGGGGCAGAAATTTCGCCCCCCCTGGCCCCCTATACGACACGCCACTGCTTCCAAGCGCGGATCTGGGTCAGAATCTAGGGGAAGGGTAATAGTCGACGAAATTTTTTTTTGTAATATAAATTTTTTTCCTTTTCCTGTTTTCCCTTGTTTAATTAGGAAAACGTGTATTTTTTTTTTCTAGTGGTGGGGGCAATTACCCCGTTACCCCCCCCCTCAAATTCGCACTTGAATTACCTTCTTCCATTCACTACACTAGTAATTATCAGCAGCAAACTGCTCAAGGCATTTCTGTAGTGGGCCAAACACCAACCAATCAAATTCAAATAAGAAACGACGTTCTTCAAGATGTTGCGGCATCTGCTATATTGCAGCATGCAACAAACACAAAGTGCACTTGCAATTTCAATATTTACCATCGTTAACTTTTTCGTTATTGTTAATTAAATGTTCTTTACATAAAGTTTCTTATTAATATATCATGATAAAAAAAATCCTGTTTCATTATTTTTTCGTGCATAAAAAAATCGAGCAGAAAAGTGACTTTTCCACACTAGTACTGAAAAGTTACTTTTCCGCACAATTTATGTTTTGTTAAAAATATAGATATTTAGGACTAATTAAATGATTTATGTAACTATTCTATCTTATGTATAATTTTCTAGCATGATTATAAAATCTTTGCGAATTAAAACATGTTTTTTTGATAAAGAAGATGGACAAAAAAACTCGTAGGAAAAACATTGTACCTAACCCTTGAGGAAACTATCTATTCCACTCTTGACGACTTGCCCGAACTCCGCTGCCGTCGCGTGCGGAAAAATACCACTCTCCGCACTTATTAGGTAAATAACTATTGCGCACAGTTTTGTAGGTATATGCTAAGTAGAAATTTCCCGCATACTTTGCGAGAAAACTTTTACCATATTATGGACGCGTTTTTGTCTCAAATGTGGTTTGTTCCCTTAGCAACCAAAATCCAAAATACATTTTTATTACAACGCTTTCATGTTTCATTTTACTTTAGAGTTTCAAGTAGTTCGATGTAGTGTGTGTGTGTTTTGGTTTATATTTATTATAAGTTCTTGAATTTTTTTTTTGCCCACCAACAGGAAAAATATTGTTTCTGACACGTGCGCATAGTAGTTTTGCCGCACTTAAAGCTTATAAATCCGGCTTCGCGGCGTTCATCTAACTTTCATAAAACTAATACATACATTGTGATGTAATCTAAAATTTAAAACCTACCTACCTAAATATACCAACATGTGTTTTTGTTTTCTAGTTATGCCATGGAACTTCATATGGTTTTCTTCAAAAAAGCCTACGGAACTTTCGAGGAAGCTTTGAAAAAGCCTGATGGAATAATGTCACTGGCTTACCAATTTGAGGTGTGTAAATTGAAATAAATGGATCCATGATCCACTTCAATTAAACTCCACGCTATATCAGTTTTTGAAAACAGTTTATTGTAAATATCTCTGAAACGAAAGTTTTTGGTTATAACCAATCAGTATATGACCCATATAGAGTGGCAACCGGCTAGCCTTCCAACATTGAGGAGCAGATGGCGCTGTAATAAATTCGTCTGAAACGCAATATTCAGGGACTACTAGTACGACTTAGTTGCATTTGCGAGTTCCAACGTTCACGCCTATCATGCCATTAGATCATAGTAGTTGTCTTTGAATATTGCGTACTAGACGAATTTATTTCAGTGCCATCTGCCCCTCAATGTTGCAAAGCTGGGCGGTTGCCACTCTATATGGGTCGCAGACCACAAGAAAGACCGGCCCGGGCGCGGAAATATCACGTGACCGTAGGAGTCCCACAAAAAAACGCCTCACGGCCCGCTGTCTTTATAAAACATGTGTGTGTTCAGTTTTGGTATGTTTGTTTACGTCGATTTTTTTTTAATTGGGGCACGAATTTTATGTGAATTTTATCAAAGTTATTAAAATAACGCAGCCCACGAAAAAGACTGTAGTGGGCTGCATTAAAATAATTAATGGCTAATGAGTAAATTATAAAGAAAATACCTATAAGATAAACAATGCCGCGAACGTGTAATTAGTGTTGTTCCTTGTCGGTCCAACTATCTGAAAACTAATATGTTGCAAACGGGAAAGAAGTGGTAAAAGATAAGATCTTGGATAAGATTGATCAAGTAATAAACATCCTTAGTGACATTTTCGATAGTGAGAGTGAAAAATGTGTTCAATTGTCATTTCTTATTAAACAATTAGGTCTCTTGAAAAGGTAACCTGAGAATCGAAGATATGGTGGATACACTTTAATGTTGGCTTCACCTTTGTTTATCCAGTTATCCAGTGCATACACGTCAATTTACAATTCTAAGGTAATATGTCTTCCGCACCCTCGCAATATTAAAAAACTGATTTGTAAAATATTGTTAACAGATAGTAATCTCTCTGGTAGTGTGAAATATTTAAAAAGTAAGATACAGCTTTTAAAAGAACATGAGTTGGTAGTTAACTTACACTTTATTGAAATAGATATTAAAGTTTGTGCTGGGTAATTTTTCAAAAAATTATTGACGACCACTACATTCAGTTTCTTGAATGTGAAAACCATCTCACTTATTCACAAAATCACTTGTTTCTTTTTAATAAATTATTGTGAAATGTTTTATATTGAAAATTTTTCTTCAGATAACTCTAGCGAGTGTTTTTGTGGAGAAAAACTGTTGTCAAAGCTTGAAAAAATTAAAAAACTAAAAGCTTAGGTTTGATATGTCCAATTTTGAAAGACTTGTATAGATTTGAAGTTACTAACGATATTATGTACTTAATATATGTACCTGAAGATATTAGAGTGCAAATTTTGTTTAATTTTTTATTTTATAGATTCAGTTCTTTTATCCACAATAAACACATATATCAGAAAAATATTTTTTTCAATTTTGGCCTATAAAAGAACAAAATTTTTTTGTTAATTTATTTAAATTGTGTAAAAACATATAATATATTAAGCAATATAATAAGAATCCTGGGATTCCTAAGATCACGTGACCGCCGACTTGCTTATAACGCGCTATGGCCGGTCTTTATCGTTGGCTGCGATATGGGTCATATACTCATTGCTATGAGATTAAAGTGGTTATTGGAACAGCCCAGGTGCTTTTAAAAATATGCATCACACCTTTATAATTATTGATGTAACGCAGAAAATTTAAACTCTTTGAACAAGTTCCGTATTTGAACCTGCCCCACTTTGCCCTAACCTTTTGATTTTTAGGTTTCCTCACATAACCCAAACTTGGACGCTATTACAGGAGCAATATCTCAAGTTCACGAATCTCTCGCCACGGCCGAAATCACGAACTTCCCAGCGATTGAAAATCTCATCCACTCACATCCTACATCTTACTACGCTTACAGTGGCTCCATGACCACTCCACCATGTACCGAAGATGTACTATGGCTAGAGTTCCCAGAACCCATGCCTGTTTCTCGTGACCAAGTAAGTACCAGTTGTTCCCAGAGATTATAGAATAGCTAGAGATTAGATTTCAGAACCAACCAAAATAAAAAAAGACTGGCTACACTATGGGTTTGACATTACCATTGGAAAAACTGAAATAAACATGGAAGTAGAAGGGCACTCGTATGCAACTCGTCAGTTGCTGTTATTAGGGACTTATTAGAATAAAACCTAACTTTATTGTAGGGTCGACTTTATTCTGACACATTTACACAGAAAACTAACAGCTGACCTCTCAAAATTGACATACCAAAGCCAAATTTGTAAGTCGCTAACTTTCATTTTATTTGGACTGGTTGCAGACAGACCAGCGAATTCGTAGACCGTCTAAAAGCGACCAGAATTAGATGGATGCTGGGACGGTCACGAAAAGACCTCGGACTGCTGATAAGTACTCTAACCGGACATAACCGGTTGAGGAAGCACATGACACGTATAGGAGTCGAGAATGACCTTACCTGCCCAGCCTGTGGACAAGAAGAAGAGACATCAAGACACCTCGTGGCAGAATGCGAGGCCTACGCAAGGATGAGACAACAGGCACTCGGAGCGCCAACTCTGAGCGAGGAAGAACTGCACATGCTCAAATGGGCAGACTTACTGGACTTTGTGAAGAGAACAGGAAGGCCCAATGAGTTACCCGACCATCAAAGGGAAGTGCAGAGAGTGGGTTAAGGGACAGACTTGGGGCATGGCAAAAAGGGCCTACTCTGGCCTACTTGTCAGACCTGCGGGTCAACCCCCCCACTACTACTACTACATTTTTTAAATACCGACACTAATAAATCCGGTTATTATACACAAAGGCCGAATTTTGAAGGAAAGCAGCTGCTTTTCATATTTAAATCTGTCACCATACGGTCGATTTTAAAATAAGTTCAGGTTTTATTCCAATAAGTGGTAGTGTTTTTGTTGAAAAAGAAAGAAAATCTTGGACTTTCCCAACTCTGGCCAGTTTTTTACAGTTACATTATATCCCAAATTTAATAAAAAACTGTCAAAAACACAAATAAATAAACACAGCGGTTGACAAACTTCTAAACCAGAGAAGGAAATGTCAAACTCAAATAAGAACGGGACGGCGGCCATTTTCGATTCTGCTCCTTAAGGGGGCAAACTTCGTCCGAAAACTTAACATTTGACAACACTGATATCGCGTTTTTTGCCCAAATCTTTGTTCTAATAGAAATAGAAAACGAGAAAGCGGAACGCGTCGAAATTTTGAGGGGTAGTTTTTTAAAGCATTTTTAACAACCGTATCTTAGCAGTTTTTCGCGAAATCATTTTATTCAAAAAATAAAAAAAAGTTATGGCTAAAACACAACAAATATTTTAAAACAATGTTTGGCATTTCAGTAGCCTAATTGTGTTATAGAAAACTGTAGCGAAATTGTTTCGATTTTTGTATTTTTTGGAAATGTACAAAAGAAAATCAAAAATCTAACAAGATACGTTTGAAGATTTTTAAAAAATCTTGCATATTAACAGAAATAATGTTTCAACTAGTTTTTTATAGAAGAGATCTATTAGGATTTACAAAAGCGTGCTCAATTTTATATTTGATGCAGGACACCAAATCAGACAGGAGCCTCAACCTCTTGACTGAAGCGCCACCCCCATATACCGGGGGCAAGTCAATTCGATAGAGAAAATTTAACTAAAATCACGTGACCCGGATTTTCACATTTTCAGATATTTTGAGAAAATAAAATATCGCTTAATATAAGTTAATATAAGTTAAATGATTAAGTATGTATTTAAAGACATACAATTTTTTCTATTTACAAAACGTTTTTTTAAGGGCTGGCCATAGCGTAACAAACAAAATCACGGGATTACGAACCAATTTATAAGATAGTTTTTGATAATTAGTATATTGCTCAGTTAACAGAAGCTTGTGCTTAACTTGGCTGAGTTGAAAATAAAGCCCTTTTCATTTATTTATTTATTACATAACAAGAGAAGAAAGTGACAAATTTCACACGAGCGTGACAAAGTTACTTTCTGTCGAGTTATGGACACTATTTTTCCTAAGAACACTGTTGAACTATACTAATTTTTGTAAAAATTGGTGTTTAATTTTGCGTAAATCAAATGAAACTGCTTTTCCGCACGTGTTGGAAAGTAGTTTGCAACACATGTGCGAAAAAGTATTGTGACAGTTAAACACTTTCCATACATGTGCCGAAGGACTGAAAGTACTTGTAACACATGTGCGAAAAAATTTCTGTACACGGATGAAATTTAATGTTTTCTGAGGATGCAAATCGTGTAAAATCCAACATTTTCATATGTGGTCGCAGGAAATAGTAATTTACCTAACCAGTGCGGAAGACGCACACACATTCGTTAAGTATGTAGGTAAAATATTTTTTCTACGAGGTTGTGGAAACAAAAATAAAGTACGACAATAAAAACAACTTATTTATTATATTTAATTTACAATGATTGCCGAAAGTTTTACTTCTTATCACAGAACACCAAGGGGGCTTCTTATCCTGTGCAGCATCTGTGGATCAGGAGATTTTCGTTTTTATATTCTGGATCAATGATATCGGAAGGTCTTTAAATATATTTTGCTCTGGATGTATTTGGAGGCAGGCTCATAGTAACATTATGTGTTCCATCCTATTGTGGCTAAGTCTTCTTCGGGATTATCGGTATTTTCTATCAAATAAACACTATTTTCTATTTTTATTTATAAGATGAAATGTCATCCCCTGGTTTTTGACAAAAAAATAGGCTTTGTTATTTACACTATTCTTTTATTTTTTCTGTTGCTATTGAAAAACTAGCCGCCCACTTGTGTTTTTCGGCAAAAATTAACGTCAGTGTCAAACTCAAAATGTGTTGTTTTTTTGTCATCCCTAAAATTTTAGTAAGGCCCACAATTTAGAAACCGAATAGGTGTCCCTAGGACTCTAATATGTAGTGCCACCTATTGACGGATATTTAAATATTTTGCCTTGTTGTCTTTTGCTTAAAAAATTGGCTGAATCGAATTTGTCGCCTTAACTTTGGCCAGATCGAATCTGTTAATGCTTTATAATCCGTGATAAATTTTGTATTAATTTAGGAATAATATTATATGGTACTCAGATATTTTTCAATTTTTAAAACTTAAAATTTTGCATATTGCATGAAATGTGGACCTTTGAAAACTTAAAAATTGTTTGGGGGACACCATTCTAACGTACAGATTTGATGATTTCAAAATTGTTGATCTGGAAAAATCAATATTTATTTCACATTTTTTGACTTACCTTGGTATGAAGCAGGTTCTCGCTTCTAGTACAAAAAGTATAAAATATAAAGAACTTACCAAAAATAATGTTTAAGTCTTAGGGACATGAACATTGGCGTAGCTAGCCTTGCTTTTCAGGGGGGGCCGTGGCCCCGGTCTATCTTGAACAAAAAGCAAACATAGGTTTCAAAGAGTCGTGCAAAGTGTGCAATGAATAAAAAAAAATACGCGCATTAAATGTTCTAATATTTTAATATAACAAATTTAATAATACATTTACCAACTTATTTATATGTATACACAGGAAGTATGTAATTCAGCAATTCTACAAAGAAAGTTTTCTACGTCGCTGACTGAAAGCGTCTATCACACTGTCTAAGGCGACATCAACATCTTTTTTCTATGAATAACAATGACAAACCTGAGTGTCTCTCTTGAGTCATAGTTGTTCTAAGCCAATTAAAAACTCTCCTCATGGCAGAGAAAGACCTCTCGCAAGTTGCACTTGAAATTGGAAGAATACTCGCAACTTTAAAAAGTTGGTAGAGGTTTGGATAGGTGTTTTCTGCTGTATGTTGTTTGATAGAATCATAACCAACAGTTTGATTTAACCGAAAAATACAATTCTTTAAAACGGTAATTTCTGCTCTTAGAGCAGAAGTATTAATATTAAAAATTTCCCGGTATTGCTCGACGAATTTATTCCATTTAACGACGTGGGAAAATTTAATATGAAAATGGTTATGAAATTGTCACCAAAATCGGAAAATTTCCATAAGACACTAAACGCTAACCTCAAAAAAATTTAAAAGATTATTATATTTATTTTAGAAAAACAGTTTAAAAAGGTCTTTTATAACCTTACGACATCTACAACCCGATTTCGGAAACAGAGGGGCAAAGGTCGCTGTCTTTATTAAATGCGAAATTTAACTTACACTTCTATAATATTTTACAAGATGTCGCCAATATGTATGAAATATTCAATATGCATAATTATGTTTAAATTTAAAAAATATTTTCGAGAAATTGCATAAGTGCAGAAAAGTTACCGATAATTTAAAGAGAAAAAGCCTAATTCCGTAAGACAAGGGCTTTTTCCTGAAAGGTAAACATTATCTGAATGATTTTAAATTTTAACGCACCTATTTTATTTGAATATTTCCCGAATAATAATAGAAAAGTATGTATTTTCAGCGTCATGTTCTTTTACTAGTAGTCGGTAGGGGAGGCCTAAAATATCTAAGGGGGGCCTGAGGGACTTCAGGGGGGGGCCAGGCCCCCCTGCCCCCCCCCCCCTAGCTACGCCAATGGACATAAAAATTGCGATTTTTAACAAAAAGGGCTCTTATAAGCTTTTTTATGCTGCGTTTATTTTCAGGTGGAGCAGTTCCGAAATTTACTTGATGACCGCAAGATTAAGCTGACGAGCACCATTCGTCCTGCCCAGCCTCTGAATGGAAGAAAAATAGCATTGATTCAAGTTTGAACCAACTAATTCAAAAAATTATTTATTGTTGTAAAATATAAAAAAAATATATTATTTAATTTTCACAAAAAGGACGCGTGAGTTAACATTTAAAAATGCATAATCCAGTCATTATAGAATTCTAGCTTGCAACATGTGTGGTGTAGTCACGATTTTGACATATGTTGTTGAGAGGAAAAAGTTAGGCGTCTCGGCCGAATAAAGCTATTTACGAGAATTCAGACTGTTAGTCATCAATTAAAAAATACAGCGGTGTACCGTGGACTATTTGCATTAGATGCCATTTAATGTTTCTGCAACTTGGCATTTTTACAGCTTTACATAAGGCACTTTAGTGAAATTTTAAGGCAACACTACTCAAATCAAAGTGCAACAAAAAACATTATATTTCTTATTACCCAATTACGATGTTTCCTATTACCCCAAGATAGTCAAAACTGAGGGGTAATATGAAACATTTCCATTCTAAACTTGTTTATAACAAGAAAAACCACAAACAAAGTATTAAAACTGCTAATAAAGTTTTCCTTTAGACAAAAACTCCCCCCTCTTCCCCTAATGAATATCACGATTTTAATAGTCTTGTACCCCAAACGACAGATAACCGCACCGTCGCCGTCGACTAAAACCGGTAACAAAAATGCTATTTCGAACTGTCAAATATTGTTAAAGTTATCGTTGTCGGTAAAGTTATCGGGCCTAAATTTGGCACGACCAAAAACTATCTAATATATAAGGTTTAACCTGAACGAATTGGTAATAAATTATTCAATTAAGATTTAAGATATTTGAAACAAGAAATTAAAGTAAATAATTTTGTCCAGCTAATTTGTTCAAAACGACAGATTGTGCTTTGCACCTTACGATCCAAAGCTTTGTTTATTAAAGAGTTTTTAAACATATTTTAGCTCACACTACTACTATAAGTAGTGTGAGCTATGGTGATCCTAATTTTTTCGAGAAAAAAAAAGTTGCTCCGATTTCAAAATTTTTTATATATCTTTGCGTTTCAGATGATTTTGAAACTTTTTTGTTTTGCTGTCTGTCTGTCTGTCTGTCTGTATGTCTGTCTGTCTGTATGTCTGTCTGTAACGACCAACCCGCATAACTCAAAAACCGCTTGTCCGATTTTAATGAAATTTGGTACCTAAGTTGGGTCTTGGGCCGTGATGGGCCCATTTAAAAATGAACAAAATCCACCGAACGCAAGCCAAATAAAAGGGTGGGGGTAGATTCCAAAAATTAGAGTTTATGTGAAAATATGGCGTGTGTGATATCAAACGAAAGGTAATTGAGTCTGGAGTTAAACAAAATACATTTTAGTTTTTTTCAAAAGGGTGGGGGTAGATTAAAAAAATTTGAGTTTAAGTCAAAACATGGCTTGTGTGGTATCAAACGAAAGGTAATTGAGTCTGGAGTTGAATAAAATATATTTCAGTTTTTGATTATATTAGCTCACACTATAACTATAGTACCTAGTGTGAGCTTAGGTGCCCATAGATTGGCAGAGTATTTTATATATTTTGTCGGTGTACCCAAACGCCAAAAAAATTTAAGATTAGGAGAATCACCCCTGAATAATTTTTATTGTACTTAGTTTCAATAAAAAAAATTATATTAAAATTATAGTAATAATATAATAATTGTAATATGTAGTTAATTCTCTAGACTCAAATTTAAACAGTTGGACAATACCGTTGAAAATTCGCATCCATCCTCAATATCTGAAAAAATAAAAAGCAATATAAATTTATTTATATTTCATATAACATAAGGTAAAAATGGCAAAATAAAAAGTATAAAGAAACTATATAAATAAAAAATGTCTAAACCTGGATGCGTATTTACGTTTCCGTGCTCATTTCACGTCGGCGCGGTTTTGAAATAGACACGGAAATGTTATAATATATTTGGGTTCAAATACGTGTTGATTTTAAGAGTTTTGATCTCGAAATGAGCACGGATCTGTAAGAGAACATCGCTCATTAAACTATTACAAAAGCGTATTCAACTGTCAGGTAAAAACGCTAACATAACGAAAGCTAATTAACCAAATCTAACCGAACCGAACCAAAGCAAACTGAACCAACCATTTTTTTCAAAAAAAAAACTTTCCTGACTTCCTACCTGGGATCCTAGAGGATGTGAATCCGAACCGAAACGAACCAAATTGAACCAAACCGAACCGAACCAAAGCAAACTGAACCAACAATTAAAGTTTAATTAGGATCGGTTCGGTTCGGATTCACATCCTCTAGGATCCCGGGTAGGAACTCAGGAAAGTTTTTTTTTTAATTATTGGTTCAGTTTGCTTTGGTTCGGTTCGGTGAGATTTGATTGATTAGCTTTCGTTAGGTTAGGTTTTTGAAACTTTCTATTTTCATGTGGTTAGAAATCAAGTGAAAATCATTTAAATCATTAAAATTTATTAATAACAGAACAACATCTGTCGTCGTAGTTGCCGGTGTAAGACAATGAACACTGAACTTTGCAGGTATAGTTAATGGAAGAGTGTTCTTCAAACTTCAAAGAATTTCAAAATCTTGAGTAATATTAGTAAAAATACTTTTAAACTGCTCTATAATTTTCATATTAACAAACATATAACCTCAAAATCAAACTAATAAACAACTTGAATCCAATTTAAGTTTCAAATGTGCACTAATACGTAAACCCCTGCGCTGCGTAATTCAATACAAATCCGTGCCTTGTTCGAGCCTTGGCGCCTTAAAATCAACACGCATTTGTAACCAAATATGTTGCAACATTTCCGTGTCTATTTCAAAACAGCGCTGCCGTGAAATCAGCACGGAAACGTAAATACGCAACCTGGATCATTGTGTAATTTTCTGAAAACAGAGGCCGCATGGCATCTATACGAGCTTTCTAGAATTCGAATGTTGATTATCCGTATACGTTCTGGCGAGACCGTATACGAATTTATTTTAAGAACAACCAATGTTTAAAAGCGGTCTATTACCAATTCATTGGCCTTGTTATTTATTGTATGTATTGTACAGCTGATTAAAAAAAAAACTAGTACGACTCTTTAAAATACTTTTTCGAAAATTTAGTTCCATTTACCAATATACAGTGTGTCCACGTAAGTTGGCGGCATATGGGAAACTTTTTTATTATTAGCTTACGAAAAAAAGTTATTCTTTATAAAAAGTTCTGCATGGCCCAAAACCTAAAATGCAACCATCAGATGTTAAATTTTTTCAGTCATATTACGAGGTTTGTCAAAAAATGTGATTTTTGCTATAGAGTAAAGTACCTTTCTTTTTGACAATATCGAAAATTGTTATAAAGAAAAGATGTTTAGAATTAAAAATAGCTTTCAAATATTCAACTTGTTTATTTACATTAAAAAAATATTTTTTTCTACATTTTCTCTGCGATTACGTTGGAAATTTAAGTTTGCACCTCGGTTTGCACATTAAATAAAAAAAATATTTTTTTAATGTAAATAAACAATGTTGAATATTTGAAAGCTATTTTTAATTCTAAACATCTTTTCTTTATAACAATTTTCGATAATGTCAAAAAGAAAGGTACTTTACTCTAGAGCAAAAATCACATTTTTTGACAAACCTCGTAATATGACTGAAAAAATTTAACATCTGATGGTTGCATTTTAGGTTTTGGACCATGCAGAACTTTTTATGAAGAATAACTTTTTTTCGTAAAGCTAATAATAAAAAAGTTTCCCATATGCCGCCAACTTACGTCGACATACTGTATATTATAATCTATAATCTTTGCGTTTACCTTAAAAGATTTTCTACCCCTTTTTGTTCAACAACAATAAACATGTCAAAGTTAACTTCATCTATAATTTTTGTTTTTTGAGATATTACAATTGGTATTAGCTCACACATATACTATACTATAGTAGTGTGAGCTATGGTGATTCTAATTTTTTTGAGAAAAAAAAAGTTGCTCCGATTTCAAAATTTTTTATATATCTTTGCGTTTCAGATGATTTTGAAACTTTTTTGTTGCGCCGTCTGTATGTCTGTCTGTCTGTCTGTAACGACCAACGCGCATAACTCAAAAACCGCTTGGACGATTTTAATGAAATTTGGTACCTAGGCTGGGCCTTGGGTCGAGATGGTCCCTTTTAAAAATGAACAAAATCCACCGAACACAAACCAAATAAAAGGGTGGGGGTAGATTTCAAAAATTAGAGTTTAAGTGAAAATATGGCGTGTGTGATATCAAACGAAAGGTAATTGAGTCTGGAGTTAAACAAAATACATTTTAATTTACTTTAAAAAAAGGGTGGGGGTATATTTCAAAAATTAGAGTTTAAGTGAAAATATGGCGTGTGTGATATCAAACAAAAGGTAATTGAGTCCGGAGTTTAACAAAATACATTTTAGTTTTTGTTTTTTTTAAGGGTGGGGGTAGATTTAAAAAATTTGAGTTTAAGTCAAAACATGGCTTGCGTGGTATCAAACAAAAGGTAATTTAGTCTGGAGTTGAATAAAATATATTTCAGTTTCAGTTATATTAGCTCACACGTACGTAAAATAAATAATTCTTGTCAATTTCATTCTGATTTAAAAGGGTACTAATTTAGATACATCCGTGAAAAATTTCTGTCACTGCTTTGTTGACACTTCAGTACATCATCAGGGTACTGACCTTCACATTTTTAAGGTCACTGAAGAGGAAAATAAAAATTATTACTTTTTCTATGAAATGACATTTAGATGTCAAATGTCATAACGAATTTGAATGTACATTTTACCTGGCTACAAATGGAGATACAATAAACAAGGGGTATCATTTAAAATTTTAAAGTTATCTCTGAAAAACCCTTTAAAACTGACAGATACGTCAAAGTCAATGTGACAGCTAAATAGATTAAATTAAGCCTTACAACTTATATTTGAAACATTTTTTGATATATGTGCTAGTTTTTGAGATATTAAGGGGTTCCTGTCTTTTTTCTCCACCCTGTATATATATATATATATATATATATATATATATATACAGAGTGTCCCAAATAAAAGCAACTACATGGGGATTTCGGAAACGGTAAGGTTAAGTAAGTAAATAAGTAAGTAAGGCGTTTATTATTCTTCTCCATAAGAAATAACAAAGTTGGCTATGGTTTAAAAAAAACTAGAAGGCCTTGAAAAAAATACTCTGCCAATCTATGGGCACCTAAACTCACATTAGGTACTATAATTATAGTGTACGTGTGAGTTAATATATAACTAAAAACTGAAGTATATTTTTATTGAACTCCAGACTCAATTACCTTTCGTTTGATACCACACAAGCCATGTTTTGACTTAAACTTTAATTTTTCAAATCTACCCCCACCTTTTTTTTAAACTAAAATGTATTTTGTTTAACTCCAGACTCAATTACCTTTCGTTTGATATCACACACGCCATATTTCCACATAAACACTAATTTTTTTAATTTACCCCTACCCTTTTTTTTAAAGTAAAATAAAATGTATTTTATTTAACTCCAGACGCAATTACCTTTCGTTTGATATCACACACGCCATATTTTTACATAAACTCTCATTTTTGAAATATACCCCCACCCTTTTATTTGGCTTGTGTTTGGTGGATTTTGTTCATTTTTAAATGGGACCATCTCGACCCAAAACCCAGCGTAGGTACCAAATTTCATTAAAATCGGGCAAGCGGTTTTTGAGTTATGCGCGTTGGTCGTTACAGACAGACAGACAGACAGACGGCGCAACAAAAAAAGTTTCAAAATCATCTGAAACGCAAAGATATATAAAAATTTTTGAAATCGGAGCAACTTTTTTTTTCTCGAAAAAATTAGGATCACTATAGCTCACACTACTATATGATGACGGCAATATTTCAACTTTTCAAAAAACACAATTTTTAGTTTATGCTCGATATTTTAAAAACCCCTGTAGATATTTTTAATTTTGATACGGCTCTGGTTGGGCTTAGAATAACAGAACTTTTTTCTCATTTAAACAAACTCGTATTTCTTACTTAAAATAAAAAATGAGATTTCCAGTCGTCTCAAATGTTTTTGAAATTAGCTGTATGTACCTCGGCAATTTTAGATAGCTATTTATAAAATACAGTCAAACCTCTATAACTCGAACTTAAAGGGACAACCAAAACAGTTTGAGTTATGGAGAGTTCGAGTTATAGAAATGCGACTAAAGAGGTTGAAATACAAGAAAAATGTGTAGGGACCACTTAAGAGGTTCAAGTTATAGAGAGGTTCGAGTTAGAGAGGTTCGACTGTAGTACAAAAACGGTGTCTACTAACCACTAGTAGTCAGTCTTGCAAAACACCTCCGAATTATACGTAATTGGTTAATTTTTTCCATTTCATTATCTTTAAGATGATCCTGAATCCATTTTACGACTAAGGTTTCTGAAGGAGATCTATCATCATCCAACTAAAAAAAAATCACTTTTACCTTAGGATGGTCAATCCAAATACCCGGTAAAGTTCAGTAACAAAATAGGTCGCTATGTAATTGTAGCAGCAGATTTATGGTATATTACTAACAAGTGCGGAAAGTGCCACTTTTAGCGGGGTTCGGCCGTTAGTCAAGTGCGGAAGAGACACTTAACGCAAGAGTTAGGAATACTATTTTTTCTTCGAGCGTGCGGAGTACATAAAAAACGTTTATTTTCATAGATTGTATACTCATAGGCATTAAAACCTTGACAATGCATTAATTCCCAATACAATTCAATAGTTTACTGTCAATTACCTTATAACAAAATATTCTGGGGCTGCAGAAGCCCCTTTCATATAGCTTTTATTATGCAAAAAGGGCATTAGGAATAATAACAAACGTGGAATTTCGTACCCGTGAATTTAAAAATCAAACAAGTTTCGTGGCTAATCGGGCAAAAAGGAGATTTTTTGTTTCCCTTATATTTTTCCGTGGGTAGCTTGAAAGCTTAACCTCACGGGGGTCCAAGATCTAATGGACACCTAATAAGTGTTGACAGTTAACCGTTTCGTCCTTATGGGACTCCTCAGAACACTGCTGGTCAATGTGACAAATCTTGCGAAGTTAATCAGATGGTTTTGTCTCTAATTAAATGTAATTAGTGAGCGAACTATAGCAAGAGGCGCCATCTACCGAGATACGAGAGAAACAAAAAACCAAAAGCAGGGAAAAACACTGCTATACAATATCGATCAATGAAATGCAAATAAAAGAAAACAACTATAATCCGTGACCTACGACAGCTCTTTGTCTTTCAGGCCGGATCAACACAGATTGCAATTTTGCCCGTCTTCAAGACGGTGAGCGTCAATCAACGGAATTTTTAAGCCAAATAATACTAACAAACATGGAATTTCGTACCCGTGAATTTAAAAATCAAACAAGTTTCCATCCTAAAGTAAAACGAAACTTGTTTGATTTTTAAATTCACGGGTACGAAATTCCACGTTTGTTAGTATTATTTGGCTTAAAAATTCCGTTGATTGACGCTCACCGTCTTGAAGACGGGTAAAAATGCAATATGTGTTAATCCGGACTGAAAGACAAAGAGCTGTCGTAGGTCACGGACTATAGTTGTTTTATTTTATTTGCATTCGATCTTTTCATTGATCGATATTGTATAGCAGTGTTTTTCCCTGCTTTTGGTTTTTTGTTTCTCTCGTATCTCGGTAGATGGCGCCTCTTGCTATAGTTCGCTCACTAATTACATTTAATTAGAGACAAAACCATCTGATTAACTTCGCAAGATTTGTCACATTGACCAGCAGTGTTCTGAGGAGTCCCATAAGGACGAAACGGTTAACTGTCAACACTTATTAGGTGTCCATTAGATCTTGGACCCCCGTGAGGTTAAGCTTTCAAGCTACCCACGGAAAAATATAAGGGAAACAAAAAATCTCCTTTTTGCCCGATTAGCCACGAAACTTGTTTGATTAGGAATAATGTTTCAAATAAAGAGTAGAGATAGTTGCAGGCCAACATTTTTTAACAAAAAAATTATGACATTGCCTTCAATATATATTTTTAGATCATTACTTTATATGAAAAATTCAATAGAATAGCATAAAAAAACTCCGATTATCATTGATACAATTCGCGAAATGCAAATATATTTGTTATTGATAAACACAAAACAAAAAATTTGAGCAAGCTCCGGGATATTTACTTAGATAAAAAATGTATTAACATACCGAATCGCATAAAAGTTTTAAATTATAACAAATTTAAAAACGAAATCAAGGATCTATCGCTAGTATATATAAAGAGGTACTATTCTGTCATTGACTTTTTACCAGATTCACTTTAAACTCTAGAAACTATTATAAATATAAATTTAGAAAAAAAAACTTTTTGAAAACAAGCTCTTATAAAATGAACTAAAAAGCATAAAATAATTTTGAGTGTTCTGCTTTCATAATAATAAAAGCGATGGGCATATTAAAGGAAATTTACCCGTTTTTGTTTTAGCCTTGTTAACTCGAAGTTTAGTGAAAATCCAAACTCATTATATTATAGCAGGGAAATGTAAGGGTAGACAATTTAACCCAACCCAACCCTACTCAAGCTACCATTACATTTTTCTGATATGGATGGACATTATTACGCCTGCTTCATATTAGGCAGATCATCCGCGACCGGTAGTATACCAAATGCGCATGGAAAGGCATTTACCTAATATTAAATACGCCCATCGCTTTTATTATTATGATATCAGAAGACTCAAAATTATTTTATGCTTTTTAGATCAGTTTGTAAAAGCTTGTTTTCAAAGTTTTTTTTTCTAAATTTATTTTTTAATTTTTAGATTTGTCTAAGTCTATGCATTTCAGCTAGCGCATCGATATTGCAGGGAGTCTTTGCTGTCAATTTTGAAAAGTCTTCGATGAGAAGGCCGTCCAACGATTTGATACGGCTCAAGGCGACATAAGCTTGACCAGGAGCCAAAAGCTTAGGTCCCAAGTAAATCACAGCCTAGTCAACATCATTCCCTAAAACTGTTCGTTATTATTATGATCATTATACGCAAGGATTAATTAATTTTGGTAGAGATCGAACAAACTAAAGCCTTACCTCTTCTATGCCCTCCCCCTTTTTAGTGGGAGAACATGTGAATTTTGAAAACAATCAGATACCTACGTGGAAGCAAGCGGGACAAAATCTAGGGGGGGGGGGGGTAATAGTCGACGAATTTTTTTTTATAATTTTTTTTTCTAGGGGGGGTAATCCCCGGTTTTCCCTTATTTTATTAAGAAAAAGTGCAAATTTTTATTTCTAGTGTGGGGGATGGGGTAATTACCCCGTTACCCCCCCCTCAAATCCGCGATTGCGTGGAATTCAGTTGAAAGAAATCAGAAAAACTCGTCATTAAATCGTCCACTTTCAATCCGCCATATTGAATTTTTGTAATCTGATCAAAAATTCGTAATCGTCATCCTCAGAAACCCCCAGATACCAATTTTGGTGGAAATCCGACAAATTTTACCCCCTCTCCGCCCTCCACGTTAGGGGGAGATAGGCGGTCAGTGACACCACATTATTGGATTGTCATCGGAACTATAACGGTATGCGAAATTTAAAGTCAATCGGATACGTGGAAGTCAGTTGAAAGTAATCAGCAAAACTTGACATTAAATCGTCCATTTTGAATCCGCCATATTGAATTTTTGTAATCTGATCAAAAATTCGTAATCGTCATCCTCAAAAACCCCCAGATACCGATTTTGGTGGAAATCCGACAAACTAAAATTTTACCCCCTCTCCGCCCTCCACCTTAGGGGGGAGGTAGGCAGTCAGTGACACCACATTATTGGATTGTCATCGGAACTATAACGGTATGCGAAATTTAAAGTCAATCGGATACGTGGAAGTCAGTTGAAAGTAATCAGCAAAACTTGACATTAAATCGTCCATTTTGAATCCGCCATATTGAATTTTTGTAATCTGATCAAAAATCGTAATTCTCATACTCAAAAACCCCCAGATACCAATTTTGGTTGAAATCGGACAAACTAAAGTTTTACCCCCTCTCCACCTCTCCACCCCCCCACGTCAGGGGGGAGGTAGGTACCCGATGAAACCATATTATTGTATTGTCATCGGAACTAAGAAATTTGAAGTCAATCAGATGTTTGGAAGTTCTTCAAAAATGAGTTGCAAGATTTGATTACATTACATACATACATACAGGTGAAGTTAAATAAAAGCTTGTAAAAAAACATTTTGTTTATTACTTATTAAGACCGTCGTTATCTACAAACTTTGTATTTTTTTTAAACAATAATATTTTTCTCTTTAGTTTGTAAGTAGTTTTTTTTTAGTGAAGTTGACTATCCATTGTGTTGTGGTTAACGTATGAAATAAAATAATCTAATTGATATAGGCGGTTCTTGACAACTGTTAGCTCCCGCTAAATTTCGCGGTTGTTTGTAAATTTTAAAAACCACACAATTGGATGACGGACAGAGTGCATTTTTCGCACATTTGGACATGCGCACCAAGAATCAGAGAGATCTTTTTTCGACCGCCTCGAGAAAATGGCGTGTTAATTTCTTTCTCCAACTATTTCAAATTTCTACACTTAAAAGTGCTCGATTTTGGTGTACTGAAGCATAGAACTAGAAACTTCAGCCGTTCAGCTACGTGGTGACATCATTAGATCAAGACAGGAGCCCCTTGGAACGTGGAGAAATTGGCTGCAAACTGGTGAGTGCTTTGTTTCTGATTTCCGTTGTGTGGTACCAACAATTAACCTATGGACCTTAATTATTTCGTGATTTCATATCAATATATTTATGTTTGATCGCGCTTTCATTAATTAAAATATATACAGTCCATTGCAGTTATCGTTTTTCTAACTGCGGGCAAACAACAACTATTTGAAATTTTCGTTGTTAAATAAATATTAAGGTACCGATTCTACGTTTTTCGCAGAGTGCAAAAAGTAGTGCGGAAAAGTGCCACATTTAAAAATAAAATATATGCGGACAAGTGACCCTTTTCGCACGCTCGTAGAAAAAATTGGGGCCACCAAAAAAAACCTAGGTAGTTGTTAATTATCAAAAATTTAGTTCTAAGATCAAAACTTACGTAAATTGGATGGAGATATAGAACAAATAATCAAGAACCACCAGGGTCTTTGTTCAAAAACAACATATGAACTAGCACAGATACAGCACTAAGTTCTAATGTAACTATAGATGGCGCTAGGTGTAATTTGAACCGATTGACATTCTAATAAGGTGCGTTTCTACATTTAGTTCAATGAATAGAGGCCAAAATAGGGAGGTTACCCTACAAAAATTTTGGATATGTTGTTAAGCTCAGGAGGGTTGTTAAAAATCTGAGTTTTCGTCACCCCCACCCCTGTGCTCCCTCCGACATCTTGAAAAAACCATCAAAAATTGGCACTTTTTTTAGTTTTTTGCCTTTAATTTCGTTCCAGTACACTAAATCGCAAAAAGAGTTATATGAAATTTTTTAGAGGATATAATTATCTACAACTGGATGGTACTATGGTTGTTCTGCGAGCAGTAATAACGGAGCTAGGTAATTTCCAAAAATGACTAAAATCACGTGCTTGGGCAAATTTTCAGATTTTTTCTACTTTAGACGGCATAAGCTCCGAAATACTTTGTTCTAGGGTAAAAGTTCTAAGAACATATCTTGTAGAGAATTTTATCAGCTACAAAATCCATTCTTTAAATGTATTTTTAAATATTGTAATGGAGTGGGAGTAACTTTTAACTTAAAGTAAGTAAGTTAGAAAATAATAATTTTTTAAAATTTAGTGCTTTAAACGGCACGTTTTTTATTTATTTTTATTTTTTTGTGTAAATTTAGTGACGTACAAAAAGGTAAGAGAGCTTAGGGGTCAAACACCTCCATAAACTAACCACCTTTTCAAAACCCCCCCCCCCCCCCTCAGACCCCCCAAAATCGAACATATTTAGGTTTTCTCAAATTTTCTCAAAAAATACGCTTCTAAGAGAAAAATGTGTAATATACTTTATTGTAGAACATAAAATTTCCTTTTCAAAAAGGTACAACTCGATGGGGGTCAACTATTTATAAACTCTTCAGGGCGTCCATTAATTGAAGTAATTTAAAAAAGTCAAAAAAAAAGTCAAAAAATGTCCATCTTTTTTTCCATGATTTATTCGATTTTTTTTTTAACCAAGATTTATAGAACAAAATGTGTTATACATTATTGTAGCAAATAAAATTTCCTTTAAAATGCCGTACAAGAAAGACTGATTGGTTTCATGGTTATAAATTCAGAGGCGCCCGTAAATTTAACCAATTTTAAAAAATCACAAATTAAAATATTTTTGTTACAAGTTTTATCTAATTTTTTCAAAAACTAAGCCTAATTTTAAAAAATGCTATGATGCACTTTATTGACAGTAAAATTCTCTTTTCAACGGTGTATAACTCAATGGGGTTTGACTTACAACGAACCCGCCAGCGACGTCCGTAAATGGGAGCCATTTAATTAATTTTTTTTAAAATTATGTTTTGCACGGGTTTTATTTGATTTTCTAAAAACCATACCCTTTATCAAAAAAAATGTTTTTTACTTCATTGTAGATAATAAAATTTTCTTTTAAACGTTGTGTGACATGGTAAAAAATATTTCATATTTACCGCTCCAGTGGTGTGCTTAATTTAAAACAACAACCATAGTACCACCCAATTGTAGATAATTATATCCTCTAAAAAATTTCATATAACTCTTTTTGCGATTTAGTGTATTGGAACGAAGTTACAGGCAAAAAACTACAAAAAGTGCCAATTTTTGGTGGTTTTTTTCAAGATGGCGGAGAAAGCACAGGGGTGGGGGTGACGAAAACTCAGATTTTTAACTTAACCTTAATAACATATCCAAAATTCAGAACTACTGGACCTTTAGTAGGGTAAAACTCCTCTATTCATTGTACAGTCGGGGACTTTTTAAATTGCCGCTGTATTTTTTTTCCATCAATATTAATCATTTAAAGAAATCAAAAAACTTTAATTTTTAAATATGTATGTATACAGATAGAGGTAAGGTTCACAATTTTTTTGTTTTGGTTCAAACTACTTTTCCGAATTTCAAATAGGAATATTTTTTATTTTCAAGGGCGGCAAGTTAAAAAGTCCCCGACTGTACTAATTAGGCGTATATTAGGGTGTGTTCCTGTCTGTCTATCAGATCGCGAACTTTCAAATTTGGCGCTTGGTTCTTTGTTATATATCTCCATGCAATTGATTAAAAATGTACGGATACTTACAATTTGCAAGTGAGCAAACACACATTGGCTTATGCACTAAAAAAAATAAATAATAATTTTTATTTTTTTTTACAATACAACTTATTTTTAAGTTTTAAAGCGGTATTTTTTCACCACGGACACGGATATCTTCTCAAAGAAGGACGGCCATCACGTGAAAATTTTTGTTGATAATGTAACAAAACGGGATTTGAGCATAAATGGTATTTTTGCCATTTATAAGTTTTTAAAGATTTTTAATTAAATATTGTTTTGACATCAACAAGCAATAATTATATGCAAGACTAGGTTAAGATTAAGTAAAATTTATGGCAACTCGGCGACTTGTTTTTAGGCATATTTTCAGGTTTGCTGTATTTTAATAAAAGTTGTATTCGGCTAATATATCCTTTGAGCCACTAACATCAAAATAATTCTTATTTTGTAACTGGAAACAAATTTTAAACTATTTTCAATTAAAAAAAAACACACTGTGTAATTTTACTTTCTAACGGGTTTTTAAGTCTGGCTTGCATTGCCATTTTGTCTCTTAGTGGAGCGCTTAAAGCGCAGTCTATCTCTTTCTCGCCAAGGCGAAAGGGAGTAGAATTCTAGCCAATCAACGCCAAGATATTTGTCCCTTCAAGCGCAGGGTCGCTTTAACTGAGACGGGAAACTTTCAAAAGTCGTCAGGGACTTTACTCTTTAGTTTGCCTTTGCCTGGTACGTTACGCTTTCATTCACACTTCTTAAGGGGGGTTTTATTTCAACTGGGGAAATTTATCAATTATTTTAACATTGTATAAAACTGTTAACTTTAATATTCATAATTATTTTAGTCTTTTCTTTTGGAGTTTATTGATTTTAAAGTCATTAATTATTACTGTTTCCAGTGTTTTGAAATAATGTGTTTAACTGTTTTATGGTTTTTTTAACAACAAAATACAAACCATTCGTTGCCCTAAAATCGGCATTTTTAATTAATAACATATCCCAAACCTAAACAGTAATATTAAGTAAATTAAACAGTTGATTGAATAGTTTCACTCATTCAATCAACGTTTAAGATGTTAATAAATATATATATTTACAACAAATATATAAAAGGTTTATAAGGCCTAAAGGTTTAAGAAGTGTAAATATTTGAATACAAAAGTTTAATAGTAGTAAAAAGTCGATATTCAACTAATAAATATAAGAAGTGAAAGTGTGAAGCTGCAAGAAGAAAATTGAAAAGGTATGTATGATTATCCTACATTAGTTATACATTTGAGAAAAACGTTTATAGCATACTTTTCCTCCAAAAACCGTTAAATTCCCTTTCGAGATCGTGTAAATTTAATATCATATAGTAACATTTAATCTTTTTATAATTTATATAAGTTGTAGCCTAAGTTGGTAGCTTACAACATTTAAGCCTTGGCCACTTGAGGTGACAGTACCACTATCACACACAGGCCCCTGTTACAATAACACAGAAATTAAATTCTTTAATTGCTGGTTTATCAATAGAGGCGTAACTCATCGTGTTGGCTAGCACTGGGTTAACTTTAACATTGGGGTAAACCTCGAGTTAAAGTATTTATCCACAGTTTTTTAACCCAGAGCTTCAAAACTCGCAGGTTGGCAACACTTATAACAATCAACCATCTAAATTTTTCCTTCTTATTTAATAGTCTATGGTTTTTCTAAACATTTTGTCCTAATAATCATGTTTTTTGTTTTAGTATTTTTTGTTTCGGGTGTGTTGTTGAAAAAATTGGCTTAGAAAAAATTTACCTTCTTCAGTAATTCTAATCTAGCCAGTAAGTATCTACTACATAATATGATGAAAAACAGTTTAGCTACATAAAAATGTGGGCTGTAAATTTGGAAATTTGTAAATTGTTTCTGTATTATACAACTTAACGACCGATTTACTATATACACACTACAGTTTGCTGACGACCAAGTAATTGTAGCTAATGATAAAGAAGACATGGAGTATATGATGAGAAAGTTAACGGAAGAATACCAAAAGTGGGGACTAATAGTGAACGTGGACAAGACACAGTACTTATGTATTGGAAACGAATCCAGTGAGTTAGAACTAGACAATGGACAAACAATATCTCCATGCAATAAGTATGTATACTTGGATGTCACATTTGATAAGACAGGTACAGACTGTAAAGAACTGGAAAAAAGAATAGTAAAAGCAAAAAAGGTTATTGGATGTCTTAACAATATTTTATGGAGCAGAGAGATAAAAAAGAATGTAAAATTTAACATATATGAAACAATGGTAAAAAGCACGCTGTTGTATGGAATAGAGACTTGTCGCGTAACTGAAAAATACAAAACAAAAATGGAAAGTGTCGAAATGGATGCAATAAGAAGATCAATGAGAATATCTAGATTAGATCACATAAGAAATGAGATCATAAAAGAAAGAATGGGAATCGAGGGAAGCATAACGGATGACATCACTAAAAGGCAATTGATATGGTACGGCCATGTACAACGGATGAACGACGAAAGATTACCAAAACAGGTCCTAGAGTGGCAACCAGTAGGGCGCAGAAAAAGAGGACGTCCTAAACTAGAATGGCAACAGTCAATCCAAAGATCAATGAGTCAAAAGAATCTGACAGAAGATGATTGTCAGGATCGAAGGAGTTGGAGAATAGGCGTCGGACAACGTAGAAACACGTTCTAAACCGACATAGTAGTAGTAGTATTATAAGATAGATAGATAGATATTTATTTCATTCCGAGCACCACAATACAGTAGAAAGGAACAAGTCAAAAAGCAGTACATTAAAAAAAACTTACTAAGTAAAAAAAATATTTGAAAAAATCACTATTTAACATGACTTAAAACAAACAATAATATGACTTATAAAATCACAAAAAACACTAAAAAAAAACACTAAAAAAACTAAAATGGCAACTAAAACAACTAAATAAAAATGCATTCATATCTACCCATTAAAGCTAGATTTATGTTACATAATTTAAGAGATCAAAATAGTTAAAAGCAAATGGATTTTTAAAGTAAATTTTTAAACTATTATACCTATTTTTTTTGTTACAAGTCATGTATTTACAAGAAAACAAACAAACTTCTTGAAAACTAGGCTGATCACAAAGTGTTCAAAAATTTTAGTGTGATATATTTTAGCTCACACTACTACTATAAGTAGTGTGAGCTATGGTGATCCTAATTTTTTCGAAAAAAAAGTTGCTCCGATTTCAAAATTTTTTATATATCTTTGCGTTTCAGATGATTTTGAAACTTTTTTGTTTTGCTGTCTGTCTGTCTGTCTGTCTGTCTGTCTGTCTGTCTGTCTGTCTGTCTGTCTGTCTGTCTGTCTGTCTGTCTGTCTGTCTGTCTGTCTGTCTGTCTGTCTGTCTGTCTGTCTGTCTGTCTGTCTGTCTGTCTGTCTGTCTGTCTGTCTGTCTGTCTGTCTGTCTGTCTGTCTGTCTGTCTGTCTGTCTGTCTGTCTGTCTGTCTGTCTGTCTGTCTGTCTGTCTGTCTGTCTGTCTGTCTGTCTGTCTGTCTGTCTGTCTGTCTGTCTGTCTGTCTGTCTGTCTGTCTGTCTGTCTGTCTGTCTGTCTGTCTGTCTGTCTGTCTGTCTGTCTGTCTGTCTGTCTGTCTGTCTGTCTGTCTGTCTGTCTGTCTGTCTGTCTGTCTGTCTGTCTGTCTGTCTGTCTGTCTGCCTGTAACGACCAACCCGCATAACTCAAAAACCGCTTGTCTGATTTTAATGAAATTTGGTACCTAAGTTGGGTCTTGGGCCGTGATGGTCCCATTTAAAAATGAACAAAATCCACCGAACGCAAGCCAAATAAAAGGGTGGGGGTAGATTCCAAAAATTAGAGTTTATGTGAAAATATGGCGTGTGTGATATCAAACGAAAAGTAATTAAGTCTGGAGTTAAAAAAAAATAATTTTAGTTTATTTAAAAAAAAAGGGTGGGGGTAGATGTCAAAAATTAGAGTTTAAGTGAAAATATGGCGTGTGTGATATCAAACGAAAGGTAATTGAGTCTGGAGTTAAACAAAATACATTTTAGTTTTTTTCAAAAGGGTGGGAGGTAGATTAAAAAAAATTGAGTTTAAGTCAAAACATGGCTTGTGTGGTATCAAACGAAAGGTAATTGAGTCTGGAGTTGAATAAAATATATTTCAGTTTTTGATTATATTAGCTCACACTATAACTATAGTACCTAGTGTGAGCTTAGGTGTTCATAGATTGGCAGAGTATTTTTTATATGTTTATAATATTTTTTATATAAAAGTGTTGCATGTTTTGATAATTTAATTTAATTTTTAGTTTAAAATCTTGGCGCGATTATTTAAGATATCCATCCATCCATGATTTTATATCAAACTTGAAAACATATAATGTAACATTAATGCTATTGCTAAATTTAGACTGACATTTTTAAAACATTTTTAGTGCAATTTTCTAATAAAATTGTTTATCTTTAAAAAAAATCTATTTATAATATACCTTCAAACACAGTACGTGCAAAAACATTTAATTAATTTTTTTTAATGTTTTTTGAAAAAACTGGAAAACTCCAAAAAGCGATGCTCTATTTTATTTTTATTTAAGTATGTTAAAAAATCATTAAAAATTCTATCTTTAATAATAACATAGATAGCAATGGTGGAAACTTGGAACTTGACGTAATAGCCAGCTAAAATTTAAGTAAATTATTAGACCTTTTTACCTGATTGTCATCCTCCTTATGCCGTCTTTGATCACTACTATCAGTATTTCTTTTTGTTAATATACGCTTATTTTTTGGAGATATTAGCCTAAAGTAGTCTGTTCTTCTGCCTTCACGCCTGTCATCTGCAAATAAATCGTATATTGTTATCCTATAAAGCTAGTGAAATATTATAAAATACTCTGCCAATATATGGGCCCCTAAGCTCACACTAGGTACTGTAGTTATAGTGTACGTGTGAGCTAATTTAACTAAAAACTGAAATATATTTTATTCAACTCCAGACTAAATTACCTTTTGTTTGATACCACACAAGCCATGTTTTGACCCAAACTCAAATTTTTAAAATCTACCCCCACCCTTAAAAAAAACAAAAACTAAAATGTATTTTGTTAAACTCCGGACTCAATTACCTTTCGTTTGATATCACACACGCCATATTTTCACTTAAAACTCTAATTTTTAAAATATACCCCCACCCTTTTTTTAAAATAAATTAAAATGTATTTTGTTTAACTGCAGACTCAATTACCTTTCGTTTGATATCACACACGCCATATTTTCACATAAACTCTAATTTTTGAAATCTACCCCCACCCTTTTATTCGGTTTGTGTTCGGTGGATTTTGTTCATTTTTAAATGGGACCATCTCGACCAAAGACCCAGCCCAGGTACCAAATTTTATTAAAATCGGCCAAGCGGTTTTTGAGTTATGCGCGTTGGTCGTTACAGACAGACATACAGACATACAGACAGACAGACAGACAGACAGACAGACATACAGACAGACAGACGGCGCAACAAAAAAGTTTCAAAATCATCTGAAACGCAAAGATATATAAAAAAATTTGAAATCGGAGCAACTTTTTTTTCTCGAAAAAATTAGGATCACCATAGTTCACACTACTATAGTATAGTATATGTGTGAGCTAAAACTTGGGTATACTACTTCGCCTTTAAAATCGTTGTAATAGCAATTTTTTTGTAATCAATATTTTATAAACGCAGTAAAAAATACTCTGCCAATCTATGGGCACCTAAGCTCCTCACACTAGGTACTATAGTTATAGTGTGAGCTAATATAATGAAAAACTGAAATATATTTTATTCAACTCCAGGCTCAATTACCTTTCGTTTGATACCACACAAGCCATGTTTTGACTTAAACTCAAATTTTTTTAATCTACCCCCCACCAGTTTAAAAAAACTAAAATGTATTTTGTTTAACTCCAGACTCAATTACCTTTCGTTTGATATCACACACGCCATATTTTCACTTAAACTCTAACTTTTGACATCTACCCCCACCCTTTTTTTAAAAATAAACTAAAACTCATTTTTTTTCACTCCAGACTTAATTACCTTTCGTTTGATATCACACACGCCATATTTTCACATAAACTCTAATTTTTGAAATCTACCCCCACCCTTTTATTTGGTTTGTGTTCGGTGGATTTTGTTCATTTTTAAATGGGACCATCTCGACCGAAGACCCAACTTAGGTACCAAATTTCATTAAAATCGGACAAGCGGTTTTTGAGTTATGCGGGACAGACATACAGACAGACAGACAGACAGACAGACAGCAAAACAAAAAAGTTTCAAAATCATCTGAAACGCAAAGATATATAAAAATTTTTGAAATCGGAGCAACTTTTTTTTTCTCAAAAAAATTAGGATCACCATAGCTCACACTACTTATAGTAGTAGTGTGAGCTAATATTAAAAAATATTTTATTTTATTTCATAATAGAGGTTTAACGGCTCTGCGACAAAATAGTGCGTAGAAAAATACCGCTACACAAAATAGCGCGTGACAAAACAGTGCATGGTTTTTTTAGTTAAAATAAATAGCCGAGGCTGAACTGGTTAGGTTAATAACCTTACCTGAACTGGTTAAGTTAGTAACCTAACCTGAACTGGTTAGGTTAATAACCTAACCTGAACTGGTTAGGTTAGTAACCTAACCTGAACTGGTTAGGTTAGTAACCTAACCTGAACTGGTTAGGTTAGTAACCTAATCTGAACTGGTTAGGTTAGTAACGTAACCTGAACTGGTTAGGTTAGTAATACAACTTGACCTAGTTAGATTAGTATCCTAACCTGACCCGGTTAGGTTAGCATATAAAAAAAAACTTACCTGACCAGATCAGGATCAGTTTTTTTTTTGTATGTATGATAACCTATCCAGGTCAGGCTAGGATACTAAGTTAACCAGGTCAACTACCAACAATCTCGTTCCCTGGTTCATCTCAGCTGGACAGGGCAATTCGACTTGGATAGGTAATTTAACTTAGAAAAAATATATCTGCTAATTTGTTCATGCGCTATTATTTTGCCCTCGCGCTATTTTGTCCACTCGCTATGTTGTCCACGCGCTATTTTGTCACACGCTATTTTGCCCGCGCTATTTTGTCGCATGTCGCAGGTTTGACGAATTCAATGGAATTGCTTCAATATCTTTCTGCAACTTATTAACGAAAATTGTTTTTAAAGAACCCTCAATACTGCAACAATAGCGCGGGGCATTAAAAATCATGCCACATTTTTCCGACCTAATTAAAAATACTCTGCCAATATATGGGCCCCTAAGCTCACACTAGGTCCTATAGTTATAGTGTACGTGTGAGCTAATATAACTAAAAACTGAAATATATTTTATTCAACTCCACACTAAATTACCTTTTGTGTGATACCACACAAGCCATGTTTTGACTTAAACTCAAATTTTTGAAATCCACCCCCACCCTTAAAAAAAAACAAAAACCAAAATGTATTTTGTTAAACTCCGGACTCAATTACCTTTCGTTTGATATCACACACGCCATATTTTCACTTAAACTCTAATTTTTGAAATATACCCCCACTCTTTTTTAAAAATAAATTAAAATATATTTTGTTTAACTCCAGACTCAATTACCTTTCGTTTGATATCACACACGCCATATTTTCACATTAACTCTAATTTTTGAAATCTATCCCCACCCTTTTATTTGGTTTGTGTTTGGTGGATTTTGTTCATTTTTAAATGGGACCATCTCGACCCAAGACTCAGCCTAGGTACCAAATTTCATTGAAATCGGCCAAGTGGCTTTTGAGTTATGCGCGTTGGTCGTTACAGACAGACATACAGACAGACAGACAGACAGACAGACAGACAGACAGACAGACATACAGACAGACAGACAGACAGACGGCGCAACAAAAAAGTTTCAAAATCATCTGAAACGCAAAGATATATAAAAAAATTTGAAATCGGAGCAACTTTTTTTTTCTCGAAAAAATTAGGATCACCATAGCTCACACTACTATAGTATAGTATATGTGTGAACTAATAAAAGAAAGAAGAACTGATAAAAATGCTGGAATAGCTGGATACATTAGCTAAAAATATGGGCTTGATTATGAACTACACTAAAACTAAAATCATGACAAACACAGATGAAGATATCACGATCAAAATAAGCCAAGAAAAAATAGAACAAGTAGAGGAATATTCAATATATCAGGGACCAAAGATTAAACTAAAAAAGGAAAACCAAACAGCTAAAATTAAGAGATGAGTAAAATTCTAAAGTTTTGCATAAGGAGTAGCATTGGCAAAAACGAAAGTTTATTGAAGCTGCGTTTATAATGCAGAATAAAGAGGTTTTCAGTCAACCAAGCACGGACATACCAAAACATATGGAAACCAATCCTTAAGGAAAACAGGCGTCTTAGGATTAAAAAGGGGGCGGGCCATCACACCTGACTACACACCAAGTAGTATAAGTAGGAGCCTAGAGACTAGATTGTTTAGTTTACACTTCAAAACGGTCAGAGATACTTACTAACCGAAACGTCGTGTTTAAAATAAATAAAGACAATGGAAGTCTAAAATTTTATTTCTACTAAATCGTTGTCTACGAGTTTCAAACAAAGAGTTTTTATTATTTACTTATACTATGGGGTAAGTAAGAGACTTGTATTAATAGGGTAAATAAATTGGTAGAAAATTTTTTTATTATTATGATAATATTAGAATTTTAGAAAATTATTCTTTAATTTTTAGTGCATTTTATAAAAGCTTGTGACTTAAAAAAAAATTTTTACCAATTTATTTTCTACTTTTTAGTCTCAGCTATCTACTCTATTAAATGAAAATATTTGTTCAATAACAGAACAGAAGAGTTTATTCTAGATTATAAGGAAATCGCTGATCGTGAGTTGTTTGGTAACTCATTTTTCTATTGGGGGAAGGAGAGGGTGGGGGTAGAGGTAGAAATATATTTTTTGTTTGGGCTGTATTGCCATCGGACCTTTATGCATATACCAAATTTTATAAAAGTCATTTGAAGTGAAGTGTGTCAAAAACGCATTTTTTATGGAAGGGGGTGGGGAGTACGGGTGGGAGGACATTTTTTCATTATTGTTGTATTGTCATCGGACCACTATATGTATACCAAATTTCATCCAAATCGGATAATGGGAAGAGTCTCAAAAACGCATTTTCTATGGAAGGGGGTGGGGGTAGGAGTGGGAGGATATTTTTTTTTAATGTTGTAGTGTCATCGGACCACTATGTGAATACCAAATTTCATCCAAATCGGATAATGGGAAGTGTGTCAAAAACTCATTTTTCTATGGAAGGGGGTGGGGGTAGGGGTGGGAGGAAATTTTTTTCTTGTTGTTGTATTATCATCGGACTACTATGTGTATACCAAATTTTATCCAAATCGGATAACGGGAAGTGTGTCAAAAACACATTTTTCTATAGAAGGAGTGGGGGTAGGGGTGGGAGGATATTTTTTTCTTAATGTTGTATTGTCATGGGACCACTATGTGTGTACCAAATTTCATCCAAATCGGATAATGGGAAGTGTGTCAAAAACTCATTTTTCTATGAAAGGGGTGGGGGTAGGGGTGAGAGGATATTTTTTTCTTATTGTTGTATTATCATCGGACTACTATGTGTATACCAAATTTTATCCAAATCGGATAACGGGAAGTGTGTCAAAAACACATTTTTCTATAGAAGGAGTGGGGGTAGGGGTGGGAGGATATTTTTTCTTAATGTTGTATTGTCATGGGACCACTATGTGTGTAGCAAATTTCATTTAAATCGGATAATGGTAAGTGTGTCAAAAACTCATTTTTCTATGAAAGGGGTGGGGGTAGGGGTGAGAGGATATTTTTTTCTTATTGTTGTATTATCATCGGACTACTATGTGTATACCAAATTTTATCCAAATCGGATAACGGGAAGTGTGTCAAAAACATATTTTTCTATAGAAGGAGTGGGGGTAGGGGTGGGAGGATATTTTTTTCTTAATGTTGTATTGTCATGGGACCACTATGTGTGTACCAAATTTCATCCAAATCGGATAATGGGAAGTGTGTCAAAAACAAATTTTTCTATGGAAGGGGGTGGGGGTAGGGGTGGTAGGATATTTTTTTCTTATTGTTGTATTATCATCGGACTACTATGTGTATACCAAATTTTATCCAAATCGGATAACGGGAAGTGTGTCAAAAACACATTTTTCGATAGAAGGGGTGGGGGTAGGGGTGGGAGAATATTTTTTTCTTAATGTTGTATTGTCATGGGACCACTATGTGTGTACCAAATTTCATCCAAATCGGATAATGGGAAGTGTGTCAAAAACGCTTCATAAGATTTGATAGATAGTTAGATACTTAGACAGAACATCTGAAGCTAAATAAAAGCTTGTAAAAAGCCTAACTTATTAATTGCTCTTATCAGTATTAAACTGCGCATGTGTTGAATCACTGGCCTTCACACATCTGAACCATGTTCAAAGGTCAAGTTCTGCCGTCCAAAACGAAATGGTTGAAACTTCACTTCTGTAAGTTGCTGCTATACCAAAAATTCTTTATAGATATTTTTGTAAAAATTATCAGCCTGTAAAATTCTGAAGCACTCACTTGAATTTAATAAATAGTCATCCGGACAATCCAAATTTCGATCGGTTTGAGAACCTCCAAAATTTTGATACCTTCGATTAGAATTCATATTATCTCTTTCGTTATTTTCGTGTCTGTTGTTAATTCCAAAGGATGAACTTCCATAGCTATTACTTCTAAAATTTAAATATTGTTACAAATTTAAGTTATTTAAATTTTATAGTTAGAATTTATTTAGGTTTAGTGTAGTATTAGGTTGACGTATTTTATGGTTGTATTCTTAATCTAGGTTTTAGTTGCGTTATCTGTGACAAACTGGTATGCGAACGGTCCGTGTTCTAGAAAAGGGTGGAATAATTCCGAATCGAACAAGGATGGAAAATTCTCGAATAGTAGGCAGACCCTTATATATAGGGCCGGACGTCGTGCATCGGGCAGTCAGAGATAACCAATGGTAATGATCGCTAGATGTTAACGCGAAGTTAATAGGCGTATTAAGGTAGTGAATTATTAGCAAGTTATTAGTAAGTTTAAGTGCGTGTTTTTGTCGGAATAAATTGACGTATCGTTTTCAACAATTGCGAGTTTTAATTGTTGTGGAGAACCCGAGAACAATATAATAACCTATACAGAATATGAATAAAACATGCAACAATATAAACTCTATATCATAATTTTTAAGATAACTTTTTGACAGTTATCAGCTGTTTACCATAACCCATATCATAGGCCAACGAAAAAAAGTTGTCTCAAAAATAATGATATGAACTGTAAAATATAAGTTTAAGAAATATAAATAAAAAGTAATAGGAAAAATTAAATAAATGGAATAAAGAATTTTCAAAAGGTTCACCATCTAAAATTGAGTATTTTAACAATCAAACGATCTTCTGATCAAATTCAAAATAACCTAAATAGTCCAATCATTATAGAATTTTAGTTTGCAAAAGGATCATCTCTTTTGTATAACCCAAGTTATTGAAAAGAAAATGGCATACGGACAAGAGCTCCATCTGCTTTACGTAGATTTGCAGAAGGCATATGATAGTATACCACTAAATCTACTTTGGAAAGCGTTGGAAAAGACAAACATAAGCGTACAACTAATTAAGGCCATCAAAGAGTTATACCGCAATAGTAAGGCAAAAGTTAAAATAAAAGCAAAACTAACCAAAGGCTTTCAAGTAAATAAAGGTCTTAAACAAGGTTGCTGTATCTCGTCTTCGCTCTTCAAGATATACTTGGAACAGGTCCTTAAAGTCTGGAAGAGAAAATGCCAAAACATGGGAATTCCGTTGAACGAAACCACCTTGTATACTTTATGTTTCGCCGATGGTCAGATAGTAGTGGCTCAGGATTATGACGACCTCGAATATATGACACGAAAGCTAATAGAAGAGTACAATAAGTGGGAACTAGAGATTAACATCAATAAGACAGAGTATATGTGTATTAGTGGAACGAAACAGGATCTAATCTTAAATACTGGGCAGCGAATTCAGTCCTGTGATGAGTATAAATACTTGGGTCTAAAAATTACAGCTGATGGAACACTAGACAAAGCTATAAAAGAGAGAAACGTACAAGGAAGAAAAGCAATAACTTTATTAAATGGAATAATTTGGGACCAAAGTATATCAAAACATAACAAAAAGCTTATATATAACACCATTGTAAAAAGTATTATTACATACGGCTCAGAAGTATGGCCAATCAAAGATAGAACAGAAAAAATGCTTTTCGCTACGGAGATGGACTATTGGAGAAGAGCAGCAGGGAAATCAAAAAGAGAAAGAGTTACAAATCAAAGAATAAGAGAAATTATGACAGTGGGTGAACGTACTCAAGTGGATGATATAAGAACAAAACAACTGGTATGGTACGGACATGTACAAAGAATGGATGATGGAAGACTACCTAAACAAATATTACAATGGAAACCAACTGGCCGAAGAAAACGAGGAAGGCCGAGGAGAAGCTGGAGAGAAGGAATAGATAGTAAAATAAGAATAAGATGATGAATTATGGGTAACCAGAAACGAGTGGAGATTGGGTATCGGAAGACGTAGAACGTTGTGAAACCGATAAATATATATATATATATATATATATATATATATATATATATATATATATATATATATATATATATATATATATATATATATATATATATATATAGTTTGCAAAAGGTGGCGTAGTAGCAATTTTGACAGAAATATAAATAAAAATAGGAAAAATTTAAAAAATGGAAAAAATAAATTTCAGAAGGTTCCCCATCTAAAATTTAGACTTTTAAAATAGTCCAGTCATTATAGAATTTTAGCTTGCAAAAGGGTGTAGTCGCAATTTTAACATATGTTCACATTGTAGTCCTAAACATTTTTTTTGGATTTTCGACCAAGGGGCTCCCCCCGCCATCTTGAATTTAGAGTGCATAAAACGGGTTGTTTTTAATTATTTGGTTGGTGGAAAATCTTCAAATCTTCAAGTATATTTATGAGAAAAAAATATTTCAAATGTTTGCACTTACTTAAGAAACACCCTGTATAGTATGTATTTTAAAGTGCGGAATTAATTTTAGGTGGTCATACGCAGAGCCGTACCTAGAAGGGGATCAAGGGGGCCATTCCCTCAGAAATTTTTAGGAATCACAAATAATAAAATATTTAGTAGTGATAAGTAGTAGAGGCCAATTCGCATTTTTTATGGCAGAATTGGCCCTAGTTTTTTTAGGCCCGGGCCCCCCCCAAGGCCAAGATTTTTTTAGATATTTTCCACATATTTCATGAATAAAAAGATAAAATAGTATAAAATACGACATGATGAGGTCTCGGCCCCCCCCCCCCCCAAGAGGCCTCGCCCCCCCCAAGACATGTTCCTGGATGCGCCACTGGTATTCTTAATACATATTTGTCAAATAAGCGAAAGTTTACCTTCCTTGTATGCCTCTGTATATGTAGATATAGTTGTATGAGGCAGTGGCGCACCCAGGAATGTGTCTTGGGGGGGGGGGCCCGAAACCTCTCGAGGGCCGACAGCTAAAACCTCGCAAAAATCCAACCAAAAAAAAAACAAAAAAAAAGGTAATCGTGTGTTGGAGCGGTCCGACAGCTCAAAAGGACGCCCCTCAAAAATCTTGCGACCAAAAAAAAACCAAAAAAAAAGGTCTTCTTGTTTTTCGCGGGCACGCTGCTTGGGGGGGCCCAAGTCCACATTATGTCAAATTTGAAGCTATTTTTTCTGTTTTATCATGAAATATGTAGAAAATATGTAAAAAATCTAAGACTTAAGGGGGGCTCGAGCCCCGCCCCCCCCTGGGTACGCCCATGTATGAGGTAGGGAATTTACTTACCTTTCATTATTTTTATATCTATCGCTATTGCCATATCCATTACCAAAAGTGTTTTGGTTACGATTTTCACTATTGTATCCTTCCCTATTACCATTTTCATTTCCATTGAAGTCGTTATTATTTCTTTGTGCGTATTGATTTTGATTATTGGTATTGGAACCTAGAAAATCTTACAAATGTATACCAAAAAAAAAAAAATACAAATTGAGTTACAAAAAGTTTTTAAAATCAATTATTAAAATATTTCATATATCGTTACCCTAATTCTGAAACCTCGTAACCCAACTCAAAAATTTTGTACAGGAATAAGAAAAGTTAGAAGCAAATTACATAGGGTAAGCATTACCCACCAGTGGCGTATATATGGGGGGGCCTGGGGGCCCGCCCCCCCCCCCCGAAGCTAAGATTTTTTTGGATATTTTCCACATATTTCATGAATACAAACATAAAACATAAAACCCCCCCAAAACTGTCTCGGGTCCACCCCGAAACTTTTTTCTATATACGCCACTGTTACCCACATAGCACAATCACGTGTTTAACACGTAAAAAAGGCGTGAGAAAGAAAAACGTTGATTTTAAAAGCTGCTAGAAAAAACGTTTATTTCATATATCAAAACAAGCCTAATAGGTCATTCATTAACGTTATAAAAAATAACGTTGCTAAAAACTGCGTTGTAATAACGCCATTATCAAATTAAAACAGCAATGTTTTTACGTTAGTTTCAATTGATTTTTATCAACGTTAAAATCACATTAGATTCACGCCTTTTCTACAAGAATTTTAAAACGCGACTTGCATGGCTTTTCTACCGAATATTTTTGAGATTTTACTAGCAGCAGGGCCACCTATTGTCGGCATATTTCACTTTGACGAAATCTATCAGGCAGTGCTTTGGCCTCTAAACTCCAAAAACCTGTTAAGGAACTGATCCCTGATCCTTCACGATCACGACGCATCTGTTATTAACCTAATAAAGACACATTAATATTCTGTGAAAGTGTTTACTGTTAACAAATCTTGTTTAGCTTTTTAAAAAAAACATAATGTATATGGATAGATATATAGATATTTTGCCTTGCCTTGAGCGCATTGGCATAGCTGGGGGGAGGCCAGGGGGGGCCTGGCCCCCCCCTGAAGTCCCTCAGGCCCCCTAAGATATTTTAGGCCACCCCTACCGACTACTAGTAAAAGAACATAACGCTGAAAATACATATTTTTCTATTATTATTCGGGAAATATTCAAATAAAATAGGTGCATTAAAATTTAAAATCATTCAGATAATGTTTACATTTCAGGAAAAAGCCCTTGTCTTGCGGAATTAGGCTTTTTCTCTTTAAATTATCGGTAACTTTTCTGCACTTATGCAATTTCCCGAAAATATTTTTTAAATTTAAACATAATTATGCATATTGAATATTTTATACATATTGGCGACATCTTGTAAAATATTATAGAAGTGTAAGTTAAATTTCGCATTTAATAAAGACAGCGACCTTTGCCCCTCTGTTTCCGAAATCGGGTTGTAGATGTCGTAAGGTTATAAAAGACCTTTTTAAACTGTTTTTCTAAAATAAATATAATAATCTTTTTAGTTTTTTTGAGGTTAGCGTTTAGTGTCTTATGGAAATTTTCCGATTTTGGTGACAATTTCATAACCATTTTCATATTAAGTTTTCCCACGTCGTTAAATGGAATAAATTCGTCGAGCAATACCGGGAAGTTTTTAATATTAATACTTCTGCTCTAAGAGCAGAAATGACCGTTTTAAAGAATTGTATTTTTCGGTTAAATCAAACTGTTGGTCATGATTCTATCAAACAACATATAGCAGAAAACACCTATCCAAACCTCTACCAACTTTTTAAAGTTGCGAGTATTCTTCCAATTTTAAGTGCAACTTGCGAGAGGTCTTTCTCTGCCATGAGGAGAGTTTTTAATTGGCTTAGAACAACTATGACTCAAGAGAGACACTCAGGTTTGTCATTGTTATTCATAGAAAAAGATGTTGAGGTCGACTTAGACAGTGTGGTAGACGCTTTCAGTCAGCGACGTAGAAAACTTTCTTTGTAGAATTACTGAATTACATACTTTCTGTGTATACATATAAATAAGTTGGTAAATGTATTATTAAATTTGTTATATTAAAATATTAGAACATTTAATGCGCGTATTTTTTTTTATTCATTGCACACTTTGCACGACTCTTTAAAACCTATGTTTGCTTTTTGTTCAAGATAGACCGGGGCCACGGCCCCCCCTGAAAAGCAAGGCTAGCTACGCCAATGCTTGAGCGTCATCCTTAAAATTGTCTTGAAGTGTTGTAGTCTTAAACTAGTAAACGTTTATAACTTCCTTTCGCGTCCATTTTAAGTTAAGAAAATGTTATTAAAAAAACGTGACCAAAAAAGACGCAGAAAGTTAGTAGGTTTTAGAAATCTTAATCTAGTGGCGTTTTAGAACATGTTGTGGAGGACTTTTCAAGTGTGAATTTGGTACATGAAAATAACGAGGGTAAAATACACGTTATATACACAGCACCAGAAACATCAGCAAAAAGTACATTTTTATAGCTTGATTTTTTCTCGTTTTTAAGTTATCTTTAAGCACGTAGAATTAACAAAATAAATGTTACATGGTATGAGGTTGTTTTCAAGTAAAAAAAAAACGTTGGTATTTTTGTTTACGTTAATTTAACGTTGATGTGATTTTTGTGCTATGCGGGTATGCGACTTAGAAATCGCAAAAATGACCGTTTTATTTATTTTTTTTTGGTTGCGAGGATTTAGCAGCATATAGCTTTTTTTGTGGGTTACGACGTATCAGAATTAGGGTATCAATATCCTAAAGTAAAAGTATAAGAAGAAAAATCTTTATACAATCGATTTTATTTATTTCCCACATAGCACAAATCAAAAACACACACTTTTTAAAGATTAATAGGTCGCTTTTTAACATAAAAAAGTGTGTGTTTTTAACGTTGTTTTGATTTGTGCTATGTGGGTTATTAAGTATTCTTTGACGCCAATGGGTAAGCTCATTCATTAAGTTAGTCTTATGTTTTCGCCGGTGCACAAAGGGGCCAATCGGGTGTAAAAGTGGAAAAAACTAAAAAAACACAAATAGACATATACAAAATCTGGAACTCAAATTATGTAGCAAACTAGTGGGCGCTGAAAATGCAACAGAGTATTTTCACTTGTTTTTTAGTATGACGTGAGTTTGACACTGTAAAAAGCGTCTGTTTAATTTTTATGATAATTACATATAAATTATTGAATAATTATGTATTACTTTCTCTAATTATATGAAGTGTTATATTTAAAACTAAAAATTTTTTTACGATGGAGACATTCAGCACAGGTAATTTAACCAAAAAACACTAAATACCAATATCTAGCTGTAGGTTGTCATAGAGTAATCATATTTTTTTAACTAAAAGTCAATTATTATTAGAATTTACCTTAAAGAAATATAAAAAATATAATTTAGTGTGTGATAAAATTTTGTTAAGCAAAACTATTGTCACTTTTTTGTTAATTGAATGTTTCTTAACAAAATGAAAAAAAAAAAGGGTTCGCTTTCTTGCGCCTTTTTGAGATTTTTAATATTAAAATATTAGTACCAACTGAGTGGAAAACGTCATATATATCCACAATACACAAAAAAGGAAGGAAAGATATATGTGACAATTATAGAGGTATATCTGTAACTAGTACGCTAAGCAGAATATATGGCAAAATAATAAGAAATAAAGTGGAGAGCGAATATAAAGATATGGAGGCAGAAGAACAAGCTGGTTTCAGGGCGGGTAGATGGACTTCAGATCATCTCTTTTGTATAACCCAAGTTATTGAAAAGAAAATGGCATACGGACAAGAGCTCCATCTGCTTTACGTAGATTTGCAGAAGGCATATGATAGTATACCACTAAATCTACTTTGGAAAGCGTTGGAAAAGACAAACATAAGCGTACAACTAATTAAGGCCATCAAAGAGTTATACCGCAATAGTAAGGCAAAAGTTAAAATAAAAGCAAAACTAACCAAAGGCTTTCAAGTAAATAAAGGTCTTAAACAAGGTTGCTGTATCTCGCCTACGCTCTTCAAGATATATTTGGAACAGGTCCTTAAAGTCTGGAAGAGAAAATGCCAAAACATGGGAATTCCGTTGAATGAAACCACCTTGTATACTTTATGTTTCGCCGATGATCACATAGTGGTGGCTCAGGATTATGACGACCTCGAATATATGACACGAAAACTAATAGAAGAGTACAATAAGTGGGGACTAGAGGTTAATATCAATAAGACAGAGTATATGTGTATTGGTGGAACGAAACAGGATCTAATCTTAAATACTGGGCAGCGAATTCAGTCCTGTGATGAATATAAATACTTGGGTCTAAAAATTACAGCTGACGGAACACTAGACAAAGCTATAAAAGATAGAAACGTACAAGGAAGAAAAGCAATAACTTTATTAAATGAAATAATTTGGGACCAAAGTATATCAAAACATAACAAAAAGCTTATATATAACACCATTGTAAAAAGTATTATTACATACGGCTCAGAAGTATGGCCAATCAAAGATAGAACAGAAAAAATGCTTTCCGCTACGGAGATGGACTATTGGAGAAGAGCAGCAGGGAAATCAAAAAGAGAAAGAGTTACCAATCAAAGAATAAGAGAAATTATGACAGTGGGTGAACGTACTCTAGTGGATGATATAAGAACAAAACAACTGGTGTGGTACGGACATGTACAAAGAATGGATGATGGAAGACTACCTAAACAAATATTACAATGGAAACCAACTGGCCGAAGAAAACGAGGAAGACCAAGGAGAAGCTGGAGAGAAGGAATAGAGAGTGAAATAAGAATAAGAGGCCTAGATGATGAATTATGGGCAAACAGAAACGAGTGGAGATTGGGTATCGGAAGACGTAGAACGTTGTGAAACCGATAAATATATATATATATATATATATATATATATATATAATATTAAAAATAAAGAGCTTTAAATATAAAACTTGTTTGTTTATTAACAAATTTTTATTAAATAAAAAGTGTTTAATTGTCTAAAAATTTGATTGATAGTTTTTTAACATAAATTTGATTAACTCATTAAATTTAAAGATGGCGGACGCGTAAAAATTAGGAAAAGCGTCGTTCGAAAAAATTTTAAAATAAAGGATTTTAATCAAATTAATATAAACAACTTTTTAGGCCTATAAAAAGCCAAGTGAATTATGGTAGCGGTTACAGTTACTTTAGTTAAAAGGAATGGGGGGAGGGTAAATTTTCGAAAGACAAATTTTGAACCAAAACTTTTACAAACTTGCCGTTTTCGTATTTCTAACTTAGGAAAGGTGCCCGAAAATTTTTCAAAAATATCATTTTGTTTTGGAAAGGGTTAAGTGGATTATCAAAGGACCACGCACTAGTTTACACAGCCCTTATGGGGAATTTTTGTAATTTTTCCTTCTTTAATTTTACTTGTTGTTTAAAGTTAATATTAATAAAACAATGTTAGAAAGCAAAACAATTACACATGTGTGGAGTGTGTCCACAAAATAACATTAATAGGTCTTATTTTAACATAAATTTTGTCCTTATGTCATTTTTTTATAATGATCTTTAATACAAAACCTAATTTTGTATGTAGAGAATAGCAAAATGCAAGCAAAAAATAAACAACTTTTATCCAAAAAGCCTTTACATTAAATTCCTTTTTTTTTAGAAAATGGTAAAATTAGTTTTTAGATGCAATATAAGTAAAAAAATATGCATGTCTTATTAAGGACACTCTGTACAATATAGTATTTTTAGGTGACTCCTCTTCCTATTTCAAAATTGACGTGTCCATGATTTTATCTCCAAGTTTTAAAAAAAAAGGTGATTCCAGACTTTTGGGACATACTGTATATTATGAACCAGGTTAAATAACTTAAACAGAAATATTATAAAATGTAGAATTTTTAAACTCATTTTTAATAAATGTTTAAGTCTTAATTACTTTTTTGTGTAAAACTACTTAAATTTCTTTTAAAAAAATCTATTTTTAAATCACCCTGTAAAGAAAACAAATATTAAGCTTTATAAAATATTAAACAGGTGCATTTTAACCTATATCACAATAACCAATACACATTATTTTTGTTTCTAATATATTGGGTGTTTAAATAATTATTTCCGACATTAGCTCCATTTGGCCCCTGTGTGCGGTATGACATACCGTGAGACAACCATTGGCGTAGCTAGGGGGGGGCCAGGGGGGCCTGGCCCTTCCTGAAGTCCCTCAGGCCCCCCTAAGATATTTTAGGCCTCCCCTACCGACTACTAGTAAAAGAACATGACGCTGAAAATACAACTTTTCTATTATTATTCGGGAAATATTCAAATAAAATAGGTGCATTAAAATTTTAAATCATTCAGAATGTTTACATTTCAGGAAAAAGCCCTTGTCTTGCGGAATTAGGCTTTTTCTCGTTAAATTATCGGTAACTTTTCTGCACTTATGCAATTTTCCGAAAATATTTTTGAAATTTAAACATAATTATGCATATTGAATATTTCATACATATTGGCGACATCTTGTAAAATATTATAGAAGTGTAAGTTAAATTTCGCATTTAATAAAGACAGCGTCCTTTGCCCCTCTGTTTCCGAAATCGGGTTGTAGATGTCGTAAGGTTATAAAAGACCTTTTTAAACTGTTTTTCTAAAATAAATATAATAGTCTTTTTAGTTTTTTTGAGGTTAGCGTTTAGTGTCTTATGGAAATTTTCCGATTTTGGTGACAATTTCATAACCATTTTCATATTAAGTTTTCCCACGTCGTTAAATGGAATAAATTCGTCGAGCAATACCGGGAAATTTTTAATATTAATACTTCTGCTCTAAGAGCAGAAATGACCGTTTTAAAGAATTGTATTTTTCGGTTAAATCAAACTGTTGGTCATGATTCTATCAAACAACATATAGCAGAAAACACCTATCCAAACCTCTACCAACTTTTTAAAGTTGCGAGTATTCTTCCAATTTCAAGTGCAACTTGCGAGAGGTCTTTCTCTGCCATGAGGAGAGTTTTTAATTGGCTTAGAACAACTATGACTCAAGAGAGACACTCAGGTTTGTCATTGTTATTCATAGAAAAAGATGTTGAGGTCGACTTAGACAGTGTGGTAGACGCTTTCAGTCAGCGACGTAGAAAACTTTCTTTGTAGAATTGCTGAATTACATACTTCCTGCGTATACATATAAATAAGTTGGTAAATGTATTATTAAATTTGTTATATTAAAATATTAGAACATTTAATGCGCGTATTTTTTTTTATTCATTGCACACTTTGCACGACTCTTTAAAACCTATATTTGCTTTTTGTTCAAGATAGACCGGGGCCACGGCCCCCCCTGAAAAACAAGGCTAGCTACGCCAATGGAGACAACCAACCCCGCTCTCCCCTATATGTAAATCTGAGTCGTATTGCATATAAATTTGGCGTACACATTTTAGGTGTCGGGTTGTGCTTCTATAAAATCATCGAAGAAATATTTCTTCGATAATAAAATTTAATTATGATGGTTTCTTTACCAAATTCAGAACGCTCTTGATTCCTGTTGTTTGATTTACTATTACTTGTATCGTAGCTTGACTGGTAATCTTGGTAGGTACTATAATTATTATTGTTGTTGTTGTTGTTGTTGTTTTGACGATTGTAAAAATTTTCATTATTTTGACGACTAGGACGGTTGCTGTTTCTATTAATAACTTTATTACGATTGTCTTGTTGATTTTTTGATCCATAATAGCTAAAAATTATACAACATGGGTTAAAGCCCAATCATATTAGTTAAAAAAACACTGAAACCTCTCCGCCAAAATCATTCGCTAGATATAAGGCCCCAAAAGTATTTTGCGATTTTCTCAAAAACTAATTGTTTAATGCTGCCAGTTATTTGTTCTTTATTGTTTTATTTTGAATTTTTTGGAAAACCTAACCTTAAAGTTTGTTTTGATATTTTTGGGCTTTCTGGAAAAACCTTCAAAAAAGAAAGTCCTGTTTGGAAAAAATGCCGATCAGGTGATAATTTCTCTCTTTGTTGAAAGTTATTTTCTTTTTGATCACCTGATCATTTTATTAAAATCATGCGCGTTTTTTGCTCACGCTGGGAGTTTTGAAGCGCCACCCTGTGTGTGACAGGGGAATGAAGAAATCACTTCCGCCAAAAAACCAAAAGAAGTCACACGTGTTTTCGGGTTGAAGACCGAAATTCCAGTCGCAAGGAGGGGTGGTGCCGCCAGTGAAATTTTGGGACTGCTGCAGAATTACAGAAGGTAAGCTTCTAGCGTGTTGCCGATTTTTTCCTTTGTTTTTTAGTTTAATAGACTCTGTTTTCCCAGGCGGGGCGAATTTAATTTTGGGGTTATTTTTTTGGGATATCTCTAGTTTTTCCCCCCTTCAGGGCTCAGATCTCTACTAATAACTTTTTAAAAAAAGGTGAGGCAAAGAAAAAACTATAATCATTTTTTTTTAAAAACCTAACCTAACCTTGTAAAAAATTAATTCAAAAAATAATATTTTTTTATTGTATTTTTTTCCTACCCTGAAATCAGACTTACCTGTCACCATTTTCTAAGTTATACCGCTCATTATACGTATTATTTTGGATAAAGTTGCCATTACCAGTACCAAAGCTTGAAGTGTCATTGTTATTTTCATTTGAATGAACACCACATTCTTTTAACATGTTTTGTGCTTCAGTTTTCAAAATATTTTGCACTCTAGTTTCGTTTAAAGTATTGTTAAGTTTAATCATAGAATTGTTTCTTATCACCTCTTTTAATCTATTGCTAAATTTTGATTCACTTCGCACAAATATGACATTTATTATTACTACAGCAGCCATGGTAATTACTATTTTATAAAATTTATTTCTTCAAAATCCTATAATTTTTCGAAATTTTTTGAATTAAATAAAAAATCCGACTTACCTGTCACCATTTTCTAAGTTATACCGCTCATTATACGTATTATTTTGGATAAAGTTGCCATTACCAGTACCATAGCTTGAAGTGTCATTGTTATTTTCATTTGAATGTACACCACATTCTTTTAACATGTTTTGTGCTTCAGTTTTCAAAATATTTTGCACTTTAGTTTCGTTTAAAGTATTGTTAAGTTTAATCATAGAATTGTTTCTTAGAACCTCTTTTAATCTATTGCTAAATTTTGATTCACTTTGCACAAGCATGACATTTATTATTACTACAGCAGCCAGGCTAATTACTATTTTATAAAAGTTATTTGTTTAAAATCCTATAATTTTTCAGAATTAAATAAAAAATCAGACTTACCTGTCACCATTTTCTAAGTTATACCGTTCATTATACGTATTATTTTGGATAAAGTTGCCATTACCAGTACCATAGCTTGAAGTGTCATTGTTATTTTCATTTGAATGAACACCACATTCTTTTAACATGTTTTGTGCTTCAGTTTTCAAAATATTTTGCACTCTAGTTTCGTTTAAAGTATTGTTAAGTTTAATCATAGAATTGTTTCTTATCACCTCTTTTAATCTATTGCTAAATTTTGATTCACTTCGAACAAGTATGACATTTATTATTACTACAGCAGGCATACTAATTACTATTTTATAAAATTTATTTCTTCAAAATCCTATAATTTTTCGAAATTTTTAGAATTAAATAAAAAATCAGACTTACCTGTCACCATTTTCTAAGTTATACCGCTCATTATACGACGTATTATTTTTGATAAAGTTGCCATTACCAGTACCAAAGCTTGAAGTGTCATTGTTATTTTCATTTGAATGAACACCACATTCTTTTAACATGTTTTGTGCTTCAGTTTTCAAAATATTTTGCACTCTAGTCTCGTTTAAAGTATTATTAAGTTTAATCATAGAATTGTTTCTTAGAACCTCTTTTAATCTATTGCTAAATTTTGATTCACTTCGCCCAAGCATGACATTTATTATTACTATAGCAGCCATGCTAATTACTATTTTATAAAATTTATTTGTTTAAAATCCTATAATTTTTCGAAATTTTTGAATGAAATAAAAAATCAGACTTACCCGTCACCATTTTCTAAGTTATACCTCTCATTATACGACGTATTATTTTGGATAAAGTTGCCATTACCAGTACCAAAGCTTGAAGTGTCATTGTTATTTTCATTTGAATGAACACCACATTCTTTTAACATGTTTTGTGCTTCAGTTTTCAAAATATTTTGCACTCTAGTTTCGTTTAAAGTATTGTTAAGTTTAATCATAGAATTGTTTCTTAGAACCTCTTTTAATCTATTGCTAAATTTTGATTCACTTCGCCCAAGCATGACATTTATTATTACTACAGCAACCAGGCTAATAATTATTTTATAAAATTTATTTGTTTCAAACATTATAAACATAATTCAATTGACTAAAAAGTTTAAGGAGAGTAGAATATTTTTTTATACTAAAATTAAAGGAAACGGAAAATGTCACTCTGGTATTATTACCAAAATTTGGTCGCTCTTGTTATGACATGCATGCAAACACAAATCACTAAAACGGATTGATGTGTCCGCTGAACATAATAGAGACTATTATCAAGTCAATCACATAATGCAATTTCATTAAATTGAATTTGCAGATTTTTTAAATTAATTCTTGTCTTTTAAGTTAAAAGATTTTCGATATGATAGTTTTTATGGTATAAATGTAACAAATCCTTACAAAAACATTCATGTAATAAAAATAAATAAATAAAAACAACAACCAACTGCTAAATTTACTTGTAACTACTAGTTGCAGTTGAGTACAAAATTGATAGGTATACCTATAATAATGTACGACATGCTTCAACTTTTAGTTTTGATGCCCAAAGCCGGTCTAGGACAACTGGGCGCCGTCAACTGGGCACCGGGCCAACTCGGCGCCGGACTAAAATTTTTTTTTCGATAATATGTGCAGAGGAAAACAAAATGGATTAATATTATTTATACAAAAACATCTTTAAAAATCCTTGAAATTTGGTTTTGTTAAGTAAAGTTAAATCCATTAAGTCGAGTGTTGAAATGTGATAGGTGTAGTGTTTGGTAACCTGGTAACACTACAATTTACGTTTTTTATTACAAAAATGGCGGATCCAAAATGGCGAATTTCTTTATTTTTAAACCGATTTGTCTAAAACTTGAAAGATTGCAGTGCCTGATATCATTTAATACAGTTTTATCTTCAAACTTAAAAAAATCAAAATGGTGGATTTTCTTATTTACTAACCGATTTGTCTCAAACTTGAAAGATTACAATGCTTGAGGTCATTTAACAAAATTTTTTACACAAACTTAAAAGAATCGAAAATTTGTTAAATGAGCTCAAGCAACGTAATATTTCAAGTTTGAGACAAATCGGTTGGTAAATAAGAAAGTCCGCCATTTTCCAAAAAATTGTGTCAAATGACTTTAACCAATGAAATATTTCAAGTTTGAGACAAATCGGTTAGTAAATAAGAAAATCCGCCATTTTGGATTCGCCAATTTGATTTTTTTTAATTTTGAGGATAAAATTGTATTAAGTGATCTTAGGCACTGCAAACTTTCAAGTTTCAGACAAATCGGTTTAAAAATAAAGAAATCCGCCATTTTAGATCCGCCATTGTTGTAATAAAAAACGTAAATTGTAGTGTTACAAGGTTACCAAACACTACACCTACTAGGGATGGCACTCCGGAGCAGTACCTGTTCTTTTCGGAACAGGTCTGTGCCCGGAGCAAGTCGGAACAGGTATGAATTTCCGGAACAAGTTGTTCCGCCGGAGCAGAAGTGACAAGGAAACTTCGAGAGAGCCAGAACATAACAGAAACAACTTGCTCCCTGCTTTTACGCCTGTTCCGAGTCTTCACTTCAGCTAGCTGCATCTTTCTCAGGCTCGCTACGTAACCTTTATGAGACACACACTGGGTGTATATTCGTCCTTTTCTAAATTATTGTTTTGAAAAAGGACAGAGATACACTTAGTGCGCACTGGGGCAACTCGTAGAAATTGCTGATAGACAGACCACACGCATGGTGCTGGGGTTGGCGGGGTGCGGTGTGACGGACGGCAGATTATCTTTAACTACTCATTCCAACACTGTACGTGAAACATTCCACAGTAAAGTCCATATAGGACTGTTTTTTTCGACATTTTTGCACAAAAAAATAAAAATTATAAGAAAAGAAAAGTTTTTTCGTAAAATAACAACATTCGAACATTATGTTGAAAATATCGGTTTGCATGTTATGCAAAAACTTGTCTGTCAATTTTTCCATAAAAATATGTTACAATCCGATAATTTTTTTCTATATGGGGTATCCCAACACTGGATAACACCAAAAACTCCACTTTATAATTTTAAAGTGAAGCGTTTTGTAAAAATTGCATTTCTTTTTCTATTTAAAAAAATAAAATTGTTATAAGCGACAACCAGATATAGCGGTTAACACCCTGTACCTCATTTATATACCTTGTAACACCAATAACAGAGCACACGCATAGTTAGATTTCATGCAGCACATCTGTTCCTGCAGTGCAGGAACAAATTGTTCCTTTCATAAAATGCGGAACAGTTGCAATTTATTTCCCTTGAAAAGTCCGGAACAGTTTGGAGCAGGAGCAGATGTTTCGGAACAGGTCATAATAAAAATCGGAACAGGTCGGACCTGTTCCGGCAAATTTACTGCTCCGGCCATCTGTAACACCTACCAAATTTCAACACTCGACTTAATAAATTTACCTTTAGGTATAGCTAGAACTATCACTAATAAGGAGGGTGGGGTGAAGAGAGGGAGAGGGAGGTAGAAACTAGTAAAATAATGTTGGAAAAAAAGTCTTAAATCGTGTGCAGACAGAACTTTTACATCGCTTTATATTTGTGAAAGTTATAGCTACAACTATTACCAATAAGGAAGGCGCTGTGGAGGGAGGGAGAGACGGAGGGGGGGACTAGTAAAATGGTGTTGGAAAAAAAATCTGAAAGCGTATGCAGGAAAAATTTTTTTTTACTTTTATCACAATTCTTTTTACGGAATACCATTTTCGCGTACTTGGCTTTTATTTTAAATGAAATGTTTTTGTTATATTTTTTTTATTAGAATTTTTTAAAAAAATTATAGTAAAATAAATTATTTGAATACATTGTAATTTCAGCGAAGGAGAATATATTATATAATACCTATTTATTCACATTCATTAGAATTGATAAGTAGACTAAATCTTCCTCGCGAACAGCCATTGGCTTTGCGGGCTGTTTTGTTTATTTGTGTATAAGTTTATTGAATTTGTATCTTCTTTACTATTGTATTTTTTTTCTTTAAAAAAACCATTAATAAATAAATTAACAACCCAACAAACAATTAAAGTTGTAACGACGAAACCCCAACTAGAAAGAATTTCTTAAAAGTAACCGCAACGTACTCCCGCTACGTCTCAGTATACCATACAGCGACGTTATAATTCCCTAAGTGGGGAACCAATTTCTGGTTATAACTACTTGGCCAAGTGTTTAAAGTCACTGTAGTAACAACTACACTACTACGTCGTAGCCAGGTATCTACTACGTCGTAGAGGCTGTTTTTTTTCCGTAATGGCATAAAAGTTGCGATGTAGTTGCAAATAATATAATCGTTTCTTTTTGGTAGAATTGTTACACAATATGGTGGACACAACAGTAAACAGACTCGCTTAGTTTTTTTGTTTGGTTATGGTTATAATATGAACTATGTTATCCAAAAGTGTGAGAATTTACGAGCAGAGGATTAAAATTCGAGTGCGACGTAAAGTTTTTTGTATAACATGCATTATATATATTGCAAAAAACCGGTGCGCCCGTAAAATTGAGCCGTTTTCTGGTAGCTGATGGAATTTTTGTGTTGTGATTTTGGAGGTTATGTTTTCATAATCGACAGTTAACTCCAACAAATGGTGCTTAAGAAGAGCATTTTTGGTAAGCTTCAACTAATTTGTTTATAAAATAGTATGGCTCTTTAAAATGAGCTCATAAAACGACAACAAAAATATTAAATTTTTTTTCTTACATAAAAACATGGCGTCCCAAACTATATTCCCTGATAGTCGAAAAGATTACTTGAAAGTAGTTGCGGCTTTAAAGTTGATCCAAAAGTTATTTTGTCTACATTGTTACATCAGATGTTACTATGATGACACAAACTTTTGTGGTAAAAATTAGTTATAATGTAGTTGTCGGATACACTTGTTTGGGACTCCAATGAAGCTTAACTTTCTAGTGGTAATTAAGTAGGATATAAAAGTCAGGGCGACTACGAAATAACGACTAAAAAGAAAGTAAAACTTTAGCAACGTCCTATTGTGGTAGAGAAGACTATCAGAATCGACTATCAAGAAACAATCCTAAGAAGTAGTTTAGAGGGTCGTTTTTACGAAACATCTACTATTTCCTGATACGAAATAGTAGTTAGAACTAAAAAGTAACAAATTTTGGTTGGGATCACCACATTTCTACTATAAGATAGTAGCAAAGCCTTTAGAACATGTAGCCGCTACTATAAATGTTAGTTGGGAATAACAATGTAAAAATTAAATAAAAATACAAATAAAATAAAGGTAAAAATCAACACCCTCACATCCTTCAATAAAATAATAAAATTTAAAAAAAAATTATTTTATCCAGACCGGAATCTAGTGGGATAGTCCCCAAAACTGCTGCAGGATTTGCAACAATTACAGAGGAATTTCAGTAACTAGTACTCTCAATAGATTGTACGGTAGGATTCTTAGAGATCTAATAGAGAATGATTTTCATAAACAAGAAGAAGAAGAGCAAAGTGGGTTTCGTGCAGGCAGATCTTGTAGTGATAATGTTTTTTGTCTTAAACAAGTAATTGAGAAAAGGAGCGCCAGAAATATAGAGACTCATGTTACCTTTGTGGACCTACAAAAAGCATATGATACCGTTCCAGTAGAAAAACTATGGACAGTGCTAGAGCAGACTAATATCAATCATACATACACAAAAGCGATAAAAGAACTATACAAAGGGTCAAAATCTAAAATTAAAATTGGAAATCGACTTTCAAAAGAATTCCTGGTAACAAAAGGCTTAAGACAGGGATGTTGTATTTCTCCAACTCTTTTTAAAATATATATCGCAGTAGCTCTAAAAAAACTGGAAACGGAAAGTGCATGGCATGGGAATACAACTTAACGACCGATTTACCATATACACACTACAGTTTGCTGATGACCAAGTAATTGTAGCTATTGATAAAGAGGACATGGAGTATATGATGAGAAAGTTAATGGAAGAATACCAAAAGTGGGGATTAACAGTGAACGTGGACAAGACACAGTACTTATGTATTGGAAACGAATCCAGTGAGTTAGAACTAGACAATGGACAAGTAATATCTCCATGCAATGAGTATGTATACTTGAGTGTCACATTTGATAAGACAGGAACAGACTGTAAAGAACTGGAAAAAAGAATAGTAAAAGCAAAAAAGGTTATTGGATGTCTTAACAGTATTTTATGGAACAGAGAGATAAAAAAGAATGTAAAATTTAACATATATGAAACAATGGTGAAAAGCACGCTGTTGTATGGAATAGAGACTTGCGTAACAGAAAAAAACAAAACAAAAATGGAAAGTGTCGAAATGGATGCAATAAGAAGATCAATGAGAATATCTAGAATAGATCACATAAGAAATGAGATCATAAAAGAAAGAATGGGAATCGAAGGGAGCATAACGGATGACATCACTAAAAGACAACTGATATGGTACGGCCATGTACAACGGATGAACGACGAAAGATTACCAAAGCAGGTCCTAGAATGGCAACCAATAGGGCGCAGAAAAAGAGGGCCTCCTAAACTTTTATTTAATGCTTCTTTTAAAAAACAACATATAACATTATTAATAAAATTTTCTTTATCAATAAATAAATGGATTCATGACGGATCTGATACCTTCCTAGCTAGCCTATTAGCACACTTCAAGTAAAGCCATGATAATATATAAGCCTTGAAAACAGTTTTTTGTAAATATCCCAGAAACTAAAGCTCTTACAAAGTTTTTGGTCATAACTCCAACTATTGAGCTAAATATAGTCTACTATATTACAAAAACAGTGTCTTGACACGATGCTCCGTTAAAAAGTTAGAATTTTTTTAAGTTTTTAATTGTCAAAAAACTGTCATTAGCATTAATGGATTTTGACCAAAATCTAATCAGCTCGTAAGAGTGTCAAACACTATTTTACCTGAAAATTTTATGAAAATCGGTTCAGCGGTTTAGGAGCTATCGTGTTACGCACAGAAATAATATACACACACAAACAGACATCACGACGATAATGCTAGGATAGGAAGGGAGCTAGGAAAAAAAAATTCGCGGGCTGGAAAGGTAAAAAAATAATAATAAACTTACTAATCATTAAGGTTTTAAACTATTTTTACTCTATTCTTGTTATTTGTTTTGTATACTGCAAACAAAGTTAAAACACGACGCATTTTAATTTAAGTATTCTTATTGAGACACTCTTTATAACCAGTTTATAAACTTCTTCTAAAAAATCACTTTCGATCTATTTATCACCTGATCTGGTCAGCCTCAGCTCCCGCATTGACTATCTCTGCTAAATCGTCTCCCGTCTCTTTTAGCCTTTCCCTGATCAATTCAGCTATAGCTTTCTGAGTTTGCCTTTCTAATTTTTCCAGTTTTTTAGTGATGTCTCGTTTCAGGTCCCAATCTGGTTTACGAGGGGCCAATGAAGTGACGTCTAACTGATCCATAACAATGGGCGTTTTTGCAGATTCTAGTTGATCTTTAACCTAATAAATAGCGAAGGGAATTTCACTGCCCGCAATATACCGAAAGGAATATACCCAGGTAGCAAGGGGTCATCAAATGACGTCTTTTTTTCGTCGAAAAGTGGTCATTTGGATAAATGGGAAGGAAAAACAAAATTGTTTTAAGGTTCTTAACTTCTTAAAGTTAATAAAGAAGTTAAGAACCTTAAAAACAATTTTGTTTTTCCTTCCCATTTACAATGTCTCTTCTGGAGTTTTCTACAGATGGTCATTTGGATGACCAGCAGGTCATCTACCAAAAAATGTTGTCTTTAAGGCGTCAGTTCTTTGACGTCTTTTCGTAGTGTAGTTTTTGACGTCTAAAAAACGTCATATATTAGTCACTACCCACACTGCACACTTTGTCCAAAGGACATACACTCCTACTTACCTAGATGGTGCTCCAGTCAGTACTTTACCGGATTTATACGGAATGTGGGGGTACGTATGTAAAATAAATTAAATATTAAATCACGACAAACTTCGAGGCTTCTTTCGCTTCAAGGAGGATATGTGTAAGTCTGTACCTCACAGAACACCGCTGTAACTATTCCAGTACTTCCAGGTCTAAGTTACAGAAAAGTCAACAAGACGCTAGCGCTACCAAATCCACTTCCAATCCCTAGCTTCGGATGCGTAGATCTACCAATATTATTTGAATGATTCTAACCACATGAAAATAGAAAGTTTCAAAAACCTAACCTAACGAAACCTAATCAGATCTAACCAAACCGAACCAAAGCAAACTATAAACCAATATTTAAAAAAAAAAAAAACTTTCCTGACTTCCTACCTGGGATGCTAGAGGATGTGAATCCGAACCGGACCGTACCGAACCGAACCTATCCAAACCCAAAGAAATTCAAGGAACCCTAGAAGACGCATCCCCATTATTTAATACGCAAATTCATTCATCATGCATGAAATCTCAGAAAATTTCGCCGAATCCTCGCAGGCAACACTGTAAGAGGTATAAAAGAGAAATCGATGAAAAACCATGGGCGTGCAGATTTTGTTGAAAATAAAATAAATATATTATAGACATTTTCCTATAAAATTTTTACACCCAAAATTATAAAATTTAAATAAGTGTAAAATATTACCGGTACAGCTTTGACAGCCATTCTATTTTTACAGAATTAATTTTTTTATCGATTTATAATATTAGAAATCAATAACTTATTTACAGCTGGTAATATCCGTAGTTTTGATTTTTATTATTTTTCCCTAAAGATAAGAAATCTACTTTATATTATTTTTTTCTGGATATAGAAAAGTGTTACTTTAATCCCTAAAATGTAAAACACAGGTAAAAGTGTTTCTTTTTATTTCAAATTGTCAAAGGTGTTTTTTTAGCTTTTTACTCTTTCACCTTGGTAATACATTGCTCTTAGTAAATTTTTTACAGTAAGTAGATTTGTTCTGTTAAAAAAAGTCAAAAACTCCGAATTATATACTCAGACCTTGAGACATTTATCAAAATTTTTGCATCAGGATTTAAAGAGTCTATTTGATCCCCTAGTGTACAGGGTGCATTTTCGACACTTTTGGGTGTTTTCGGTTTCTATGTTTATAATATTGATATGCGATGTTTACCATCATTATTCTCTTCAAATTAAAGCACACTAAGGTGTAGTCGTTTTTTCTTCAATCTTCTCTAGAAGTTCCCGAAACCACCCAAATGATAAAAATGGGACAGCCTATATTTATAATATAGATTTTTTGTTATATTTTATCAGCAAAACTCTTGCCTCGAAATAAAAAGCACTCATTGGTTTATTTTACCAAAATCCATTCATTAGTTTATTAAACTCTAGCAATTAGTTTTTTTAGAAAATATTTGGTATGAGTCTGTTTTTTTACATTTGCAAATGTTAAAAAATATGACTTATTCAGTTTTATCAACAAAATACTTTTGATTTCCATAAAAAAATCTATTTAATTTTTATTTACCAAATAAAATAAAAATGAAAAAATATTATTTATAATTAAGGGATTATTATACAGGGTGTCCCATAACTTAGGCGCCGTAGTGCAGCAGGTGATAGAGGAGGTTATTTCCAAGAAAAAAGTTTATATAACATGGGGTCAACATTCATCTGTTTTTAAGATATAGGATTTTTAAAGAGGAGTGGGTGAAAACCGGTTATACAAAAAAAAATCTGTGACAGCCAGCTGAATACTCTAATTGTGATTAAAAAATGTGGTACTCCTTTTTTGATAATATTACAAGTGGAGGAGGTACGGGCTGTCAAAATAACCTCGAAAATGTATAAAAAATAATATTTTTTTTAAATTAATTTTTGCTTTCTCTTTTAAAAAATATCAATAATATTTTATTATTATGTCTCGCTAGAGACTTGTTTTTATTAACAAAAAATATTTAAAAAACATTGCATTTAATATGGCATTCATAAAAGTTCATACCAAAAAAATAGTATTTTCTAAAAAAATTGACTCACTAACTTTTTTCAAATTAATTTCAATTTACTGCTTTTGTTCTAATACAAGACTACCCAATTTCATATTTTTACTGCGCTTTTTTAAAGTTATTATCACAAAAGTTAAAAAAATTGCCAACAACAAGTTTTTGATCAGACATGACCTCCTCTATCACTTGTTGGCCTATGGCCCCTAAGTTATGGGACACCCTATATATACAAACATTATTAAATTTGGCAAATATAAGAATTAAGAACAATATTTTAATCCATTTGACTCAAGGCTCTCTTTTAATTAATCACCAGGGACTATGCAGTAAGTAAGTGAAAAGGAAGTTAAAACTCTTTTTTTTCTGTGTAAAAGTAGGTACTACCTTTTTTCTTCTTATAGTTATATTTGTTAATTCTAACTACTTTTTTACATCATTATATGATGATCGAACATCAAAAACAACCAGTGATAATATATTATGTATACTTTATAATAAAAAGAGATAGTTGAATATTTAACTACCAACCACTAGTAGTAAGTAGTTTTCTTAATTTGAACTAGTCTTTAACACCTGACCTTGGGCAAGGCATTTCGTACAAGATAGTGCCTACTAGGTGCTAAACGAACATACTGAGGATCAACGTGGTCAGAACAAAGAATGCCCATTTTGACAGAATTTTCTCCTTATTAAGGCCAATAATCTCCCTCCAAAGCTCTCTCTTGTTTGGATCAGTGGGGAATCTAGTAAACTCATAAATTTGAATATTTTTAAAATGTTTAATAACTGTACAGTAGCATGACATAACATAACATTACAGAGTGAAAATGGTTGTTTACATAAGAAATATATTTTTTTATATATTATTGCCAGAATAAATTCAAAAACTTTTCCAAAAAAACCCAAACACTAGAGGCGGGAAAATAAGGGAATTTGCAACAATAAATAATGTTTCTTAAAACTTCTTTGTAAAATAAATCACTAATATTTTGTAAAAAGTTATAAACCACACCACTGTCTTACCAAATCGTAAACAATATGACGGTTTCTGGAAGAGATTCAAACTTACCGGTGAAATGATAAATCCAGCCACTTCTCTTCACTTTTGTCACACTTCTTAGGCATTTTTAAAGTTATTTAATAAAAAAAATCTTAATTTTGTGATCAATATTGCAAAAAAAACAACGAAAACGCACGTTTATTCGGATAACCTCTCAAAGGCAACAATAAATGATGCAAGGGTGACGTTTGGTCTACATGGTTGCCGCTATTAATTTTTTTTCTGAAAAATAGCGAACAAAAATCAGTTTTTTGCATTTTACGCGTCGTAGGGCAAAATTTAATGTATGAGAAATATTACCCATAGAATTCCCTACAATCGGTCTCCATAGTCTATAGGTCTACAACCACACGTTTAGAAGAAAATTTGAAAAAATTATGTTTTTTGCAATTTATGCAAAAACGGTAAGTCATAAAAAAAAACTTTATTGATATAAAATGATCAAGACACAATTCTCTACAATGCGACAATGACAATATACAGCTCTACAACCATATGTGTTGAAGACAGAGGGTGCCGAAAATGCCCATTATATACTTTTTTTCGTTTTACGCAAAAACCATAAGTCATAGAGCTGTGACTCACATAGGTGAACTGTAGAGAATGGCGTCCTGGAGATTTCTTGTCTATAATGTGTTTTTCTAGGACCTACCGTTTTTACATAAAATAAAATAATAATTTTTGCAAATTTGGCGCCCTATATGTTCTACACGTAGTTGTAAACCTGTGGCCCAAAAGGAAAGAATGTAGAAAATTGTGTCCTTTAACATTTTATGTTTATAAAGTTTCTTTCTACGACTAAAAAAAACACAATTTTTGACAACTTAGCTGCCATCTACCTTCTAAACATGTCGTTGTAGACCTATAGACTATGGAGATTGATTGTGAAGACTCGTATGGGTAATATTTCTCTTAAATAAAATTCTTCTCTACGACTTACCGTTTTTGTGTAAAATGCAAAAAACTGATTTTTGTCAATTTTGGTGCTCTCTATCTTCTATACATGTAAGTCTAGAGCTATAACCTTTAAGAAAAATTGTAAAGGAATTTTTGAAGTGTAAACTTCTTTAGGCGCGTTTAGTAGTTTTTGTGGGTACTGAATTGAACTGAGCCGTCAGACTCGGCTATGTAACGCTCATTCGGGTGAAGTCGGCTCGAGTCCACTAATTGTGAGAGGAACATTCAGCGAGCAATATGATGATGCAGATGAAGGCCAGTATTATTAATTTCGCCTTGTTAAAGTTTACACTTCTGCCATGTGGTCTTAAGCACACACAATTTTTTTTGTCAACAAAGGTTTTCTCTGCGACGTTCCATTTTCGCGTAAAATCAAATCAAAACACTTTTTGAGTTTTCCAGAGTTGCCCAGGAGAGGGTTGTAGACTAATTTATATATATATATATATATATATATATATATATATATATATATTTATATATATATATATATATATATATATATTATATATATATATATATATATATATATATATATATTATATAAAGAAAAGGTATTTTTAACTTTCGTGATCAAAACATTTAACTTAAATTTATTTGGACTAAAAGCAAGAGTTATTTTTATACCGAAAACATTTGTAGTGAGAACAATAATTAATAGTTAAAAGTGCAGTTTAGTCATCTGGTTTTAATAACTTTTTAAATACCACCTAGGAAGACAAAACTAATAAACTATTTATGAACTCTAACCTCACACCAAAGAAATTTAATTAAACTTACTTTCAGTTGAACGTTTTTCACACTTAAATGGAGTCCTATAATCTATAACAACAGGGACTGAAAAGCAAATGTTTTATGATTTTTGTTAAGTTTAGGTACCTATGTAAACAAAAATTTACCGATTGATTATTGGATAACATATTCTAACTTAAAAAAAACTTTTTTTCAAACATTTGTATACATATGTGCATATAGGTACACAGACAGACATGCATACATACATATCTAGGGGTTATACTTACAACCTAGAATTAAATTGTATAGAAAAACGTTATTAATGATAAGATCTCAAAAAAAAAATCAATGAAAACAATCCTTTTCTCACATAGGATGGTAAACATATTCTATTACAGATACATGTATAGCAATCCAAAACGTAAGCCGAATTCAAAAACAAAATATTTTTTTGATTTTTATTAGTTACCATTTTACTTATGTACCTACATCAAAATTACAAGTTATAAAAGTACTGGCAACATTGTTGCGAATTTGAAAGAAATCCCCAGTATAATACTTTTTGTGTCTGATGAAGTTTAGGATTTCTATACGGGGTCTACCTTTAGTTGAATGTTTTTGTCCAAACCTAACCCTACCCAACTAAACCTAATTAGCAGTACGTGTTGTAGTTTAGTTTGGTTAGGTTAGGTTTGGTTCAGTTTAGTTAGGTTCGGTTTGGTTCGGTTCGGATTCACATCCTCTAGGATCCCGGGCAGGAAGTCAGGAAAGTTTTTTTTTTGAAAAAAATTATTGGTTCAGTTTCCTTCGGTTCGGTTAGATTTGATTAGGTTTTGTTAGGTTAGGTTTTTGAAACTTTCTATTTTCATGTGGTTAGAATCATTCAAGTGAAAATCACCCTGTATGCATCTATTCTAAGACATGAGGTAAATAATATTGGTAGATCTGCGCTTGCTTGTTTGTTTGTTTAATCTTTATTGCCATCAAATCATTTTTACAAATGCAAGAGCAACGTCAAAAATTGTTAGATCTAAGATCCTTAAAATACATTTTCATAATGAGTTAAAGCTACATAAAACTTACAATACCTATTTACATACACACCCATCTATTTTTGTTTTAAAAAAGAAAATCAAAAGAGTAATATTGTTTTTCTAATAAATAGTTATTTACTGCCTTTTTGAAACCTACAATACTTAGTATGTCCCTGATTGTTTTGGGGAGCATCTGATATGTTTTCACAGCTCGATAATAGGGGCCTCTTTCAAAAAAACTGGAGCTGTGTGAAGGTATGGCAAGTTCATCTCTGGTTCTTGTGGTCATGGCTGTTACAGATGCATTGTCTCGATTTATTGTAAATAATGCAGGATGTTTTTTAACAAATGTGACTAGACATTTGAAATAAAGTGAAGGAGCTGTGAGAAGATTAAGGGTTTTAAAATGTGATCTACATGAAGCTCTTGGGTGCAATTTTAACATGCAACGTATTACTCGTTTTTGTGCTTTGAAAACTTTCTCTGCATCCGACGCCGCTCCCCAGAAAAGCACTCCATAACATATGACAGATTGGACTGAAGCATAATAGAAGGTCTTAAGACTATCCAGAGATAAGATTTCTCTTAATCTCCGAATAGCAGCACAGTGGCTATTTATTCTACCTGCGGTGAACTGTATATGTGCACTCCAGCTTAAGGTCGAATCCACTATAAGTCCTAGGAATTTACTGTCATTGGTTTGTTCTATGGTTTTGCCATTCAAGGGAACATAGAGAGAGACGTCAGAGACACCGATCTTTCTAAAGCTTATAAGTTTTGTTTTTAACACGTTGAGTTTTAAGTGATTGCATTCACTCCAATATTTCATTCGTTCTGCTGCTATCGCGCAACCTGCCGATAGGGCCGACACCGATTCTGCAGTTACGATTGCGCCTGTGTCATCAGCAAATTGAGACACAAGATCTGCATCCACCACTGCCGACAGGCCGTCGACGTACAGCAGAAAGAGAACCGGACCCAATATCGAACCCTGTGGGACACCCTGCTTTATTTCGGTGGTCTTGCTTGCGAAGCCAGGGATTGAAAGTGGACTTGGTAGCGCTAGCGTCTTGTAAAACGTCACCTTCTGTGTCTAAGTTTCCTTCAGTGTTCTCAACTGCAGCGAAGATTTCATATATTCAGACGAGTTTAAAAAAAGTCATAAGTAGGTTTATGTCTGTGTGTGTGTCTGATGTTCTGATTTGGTCCCAAATACGTCATATTGCTGACGTCTTTAAAACGGCTAAAAATGACGTCATTTTCGGTGTGTCTTTTGAACGTCATTTAAAGGATTTACACGTCAAGTTAGAGACGTCAATGGTCATTTAAAATGACCTGTTTTTGACGTTTAAAAAACGTGACCTTACTACCTGGGTACCATGTTATAATACTATACTTTGTTAACTCACTGTTTTCGGTTCCGAACCGTTACCGTGGTCTGGTTGAACTGTGACGAAATGTCGTTCGTCCTTATAAACCGGTGGACGTTTTCGTCCCGCCATGGACTTAATTTCCTTGATTCGCTGTCGTTTCACTCTTAGAATAAAAAATAGGTTTCACCTATTTCTTCATTCTTTTTGATTACCAAAAATATTAAGTTTGAATGTTTGCTTTGGAGAATAACGTTATGTATAAAAGAAGTGGGCTTGGAGCGAGTAACTTTCATCAACTGACAGTATTTTGTATTTGAAATATAGTTCTCTATCTTAAAGGCAGTGAATAAATGTTTTTTTGCCCTATTCTAAAGTATCTGTATGGGCTTAATGTATTTTCGAGAGATTGTATACCATACTAACATTAAATACTGGATGTAAGAGTGAATGAGACTGTAAGAAATCCACCTTAAACGGTGATGAACCGTATAGACTAATCGTTTTAATATAGGATCACATATCTTTTATTTTAACTTCTCAATGATCTACCCAAGACAAGTTCTCATCCACAATCAGACCCAGATATTTCATGTTGGTAGATTACTGTAATGTTTGATTGTTAATTTACCTGTGAGCTGACATCTTCTGGCTTAACCTCATCCAATGCATTTTCTTGCAAACCTTTATCTAAAGGTTTGTAGCTTCTAAACAGTGGGGCAGGTAATGATTCTGTTAAAGCATTGGACCTGTCACCTCCAGAACCTGTATCAAACAATGCTGTTTCCTTACAACTTAACAGAAAATTTTATAATATGTATAAAGAATGTTTCGTTGTAGGTTTATGGTCTTTAAAAGCGTTTTACAAATTAATGTAAAATGCCCAGTGATTAATGTTAGCGCACACGCTAAGTTTTCGTAAATTCTCTAATATTCAAAAAACACACATATGTATGAACGCGCATGTCAAGCGCACACGCGCGAGATCAAGCGAGAACGAATCAAATGGGGGATGGGACAATTCGCCGCGGCCGATTCACCGCGGCCGATTCGCCGCGGGACAATTCGCCGCCGGCCGATTCGTCGCGGGGACAATTTGCCGCGAGATTTTTTGTTTTGTGATATTACCGTTGGCAATTGTTTAAACATTTTTATTTAGCTTGAATTCATATAATATATTTGTTTATTAGTTTGGTTATAACTTTTTTCAAACTTTTCCAACTAGGTTCGATTCGGTTCGTTTAGTATACAATTCAACATTTATCAAAATCAAAATGGCGGTTCCACAATGGCGCACTTTCTTATTTATACACTGATTTTCCTCAAACTTGAAACATCAAGGCGCTTAAGGTAACACATTAAAATTTTTGGCTCAAATTTAAAAAGCTGAAAATGACGGATTCAAAATGGCGAATTTTCCCATTTATAAACCAATATGCATCAAATTCAGAACTTTGAGATCTTTCAGGTCCATCCCAACAAACAATTAAAGTTGTAACGACGAAACCCCAACTAGAAAGAATTTCTTAAAAGTAACCGCAACGTACTCCCGCTACGTCTCAGTATACCATACAGCGACGTTATAATTCCCTAAGTGGGGAACCAATTTCTGGTTATAACTACTTGGCCAAGTGTTTAAAGTCACTGTAGTAACAACTACACTACTACGTCGTAGCCAGGTATCTACTACGTCGTAGAGGCTGTTTTTTTTCCGTAATGGCATAAAAGTTGCGATGTAGTTGCAAATAATATAATCGTTTCTTTTTGGTAGAATTGTTACACAGTATGGTGGACACAACAGTAAACAGACTCGCTTAGTTTTTTTGTTTGGTTATGGTTATAATATGAACTATGTTATCCAAAAGTGTGAGAATTTACGAGCAGAGGATCAAAATTCGAGTGCGACGCAAAGTTTTTTGTATAACATGCATTATATATATTGCAAAAAACCGGTGCGCCCGTAAAATTGAGCCGTTTTCTGGTAGCTGATGGAATTTTTGTGTTGTGATTTTGGAGGTTATGTTTTCATAATCGACAGTTAACTCCAACAAATGGTGCTTAAGAAGAGCATTTTTGGTAAGCTTCAACTAATTTGTTTATAAAATAGTATGGCTCTTTAATATGAGCTCATAAAACGACAACAAAAATATTAAATTTTCTTTTTTACATAAAAACATGGCGTCCCAAACTATATTCCCTGATAGTCGAAAAGGTTACTTGAAAGTAGTTGCGGCTTTAAAGTTGATCCAAAAAGTTATTTTGTCTACATTGTTACATCAGATGTTACTATGATGACACAAACTTTTGTGGTAAAAATTAAAGTTATAATGTAGTTGTCGGATACACTTGTTTGGGACTCCAATGAAGCTTAACTTTCTAGTGGTAATTAAGTAGGATATAAAAGTCAGGGCGACTACGAAATAACGACTAAAAAGAAAGTAAAACTTTAGCAACGTCCTATTGTGGTAGAGAAGACTATCAGAATCGACTATCAAGAAACAATCCTATGAAGTAGTTTAGAGGGTCGTTTTTACGAAACATCTATTTCCTGATACTAAATAGTTGTTAGAACTAAAAAGTAACAAATTTTGGTTGGGATCACCACATTTCTACTATAAAAAAGTAGCAAAGCCTTTAGAACATGTAGCCGCTACTATAAATGTTAGTTGGGTATGTTGGTTCATAAATGGGAAAGTCCGCCATTTTGGATCCGCCATTTTGGTTTTTATAAATTTAGGTTAAAAATAATATTTAGCGACCTGAAAGATCTCAAAATTCCGAGTTTGATGCAAATCGGTTCATAAAAGGGAAAATCCGCCATTTTGGAACCGCCATTTTGATTTTTTTAAAGTTTAAGTAGGAAATTATAATCAGCGACCTGAAAGATATTCAAATTCCGAATGCAAAATGGTTCAAAAATGGGAAAATCCGCCATTTTCAGAATTATAAATTTGAGTCAAAAATTGTATTGTGTTACCTTAAGCGCCGCGATGTTTTAAGTTTGAGGCAAATCGGTTTATAAATAAAAAAGTGAGCCATTGTAGAACCACCATTTTGATTTTCTTTAAGTTATAATTTTATTTATTTTTTTAATAAAAAAAATGTTGAATTGTATACTAACCACCAAATACCTAGTTGGAAAAGTTTGAAAAAAGTTATAACCAAACAAATATATTATATAAAGTCAAGCTAAATAAAAATGTTTAAACAATTGCGAATGGTTAAAGACTTCTTGAATTCAGTTATTAAAAATTGTGTTTTTGTGTCAAAATTTTTTTTTTAAGTTCTGTAGCATACTCTAGTATAGGTATGTTTGTTTGTATGTTGATGTATATATGCTAGTATTTTAAGGAAAAAGTATTTTTGTATTTTTTTGTGACAAACTTATACTAGTATGTAAGTAAGCAAAAGAGAAATTAAATAAATTAAAATTGACAAACTATGGATATACCAAATTAAAGTAGGTAGATAAAATTTCCTACAAATGTGTATAGCAACTCTAAAATCTGGAAAATAAAAATGGTATATTTGTGTATGTTAATCATAGTGTTTCTGTGAAAAAATGCAATTTTTTTAAATTTGGTTGCCTACTTGTGAGTAGCTACAGAAAATATCTAAGGTTAATTTGCAAGGCTCACTTTTGTTTTTTCCCTAAGTCAGTGGTGAGATAAATACAGGAGCCATCCTTAGTGTTCTCTGGTGTGATCCTCAATTGAGTATGCTAGTCAAATTTGGAATCTGCACTACTTTAAATATATAGATCTGTTAGAAAAAATTCAGTGTAGCTTTAAAGGTTAATAAACTACAAACTAAAAATACCAAAAGATCATATTGACTACATCTCTCTACAGAATTTATTAAGTATTCAATCTTTGGAAAAGTGGAGGTTTATGATGGATACCAGGTTATTGTTTTAGTTTATAAATAATTGCTTATTAGAAATGATCTCTTTTTAAGTTCCACAAAGACAGACTAGAAATTATTCTTTATCATTTGTGCAATTTCATAGAACTGCTCATGAGATAAGCTCTCCTTTTAATAGAATGGCAAATTCTTTAAATAAAATTGATGTAGATATCTTTAATGCAACTTTACAACAATTCAACAAGTTTGTGAAAAACTTTGCTCAATAGTTATCAGTACATGATCATGTTAGAAAAAATTCAGTGTAGCTTTAAAGGTTAATAAACTACAAACTAAAAATACCAAAAGATCATATTGACTACATCTCTCTACAGAATTTATTAAGTATTCAATCTTTGGAAAAGTGGAGGTTTATGATGGATACCAGGTTATTGTTTTAGTTTATAAATAATTGCTTATTAGAAATGATCTCTTTTTAAGTTCCACAAAGACAGACTAGAAATTATTCTTTATCATTTGTGCAATTTCATAGAACTGCTCATGAGATAAGCTCTCCTTTTAATAGAATGGCAAATTCTTTAAATAAAATTGATGTAGATATCTTTAATGCAACTTTACAACAATTCAACAAGTTTGTGAAAAACTTTGCTCAATAGTTATCAGTACATGATCATGTTAGCTATAAGATGTAAAAACTTATGTAAATTCATACTATTATAATTTTTCTTTTTATAAATGGCATGACCATTGAAAATAAAAAATAAAATGCAGGGGCCTGCCCCCCCCCCCTCTTAAACCTATGGATTTTTTAAATAATTTCCATGTATTTCATAAAAATTGCATATAATATGGCATTATGGAGTCTCTGGCCCCCCCAAGACGTATTCCTGGGTGTGCTACTAAATTTGAAGGTGATTTTTGATTTTCGTGAAGCCATCATGCATCACCTTGTTAGGTGGCAAACCTCAGATTCAGATTCAGCAGATTCAATCTTAAAGAAATCAAAACTTTAAAGTGAAGTGAAATCTTGATTTAGAAAAAATCCTTTTTGTATTCAGATTGTTATAAAAAAGACTCTTTTGTGAGCAAATCCTCAGAGCTTGAGGTAGCTCAAAGATTTTTCTGACTCATTAGGCTTCATCAAGATCTTCATTCAGCCTGAACATGCATAGTCTTTGAGCACACACTTAAATTATGTAACACTCAAGGATTTTGGACCCCTTCTTCCCCTTTGTAAAACATTTAAAAAAAATACATCAAAATTCATTGAATGTAACGAAAGGCAAGCCTCCCTTGACCCCTAGATTGCTACCCAATTTAAGAATGGTCCTTTTGGCTTTACACCTCAAAGAAATTCATTTTTTGTATAGCAGATACAGGATAAAACAAGAAAAACAAGTTTAACTGACCTGTTTTATTATTTCTCTTGCGTTTAAGAGCTAACAATTTGTCTCTCCTTTTAATGGCCTGATCTTCAAGACTACTCTTGGCAGCCTGATCATCAAACTGATTTTCTTCCTTTTCGCCCATAATATAAACTATGAAAATAATTAGCAATTTGTGTTGTCCAAAATGTCCAAAACACAAGAACACAAGTTTCAAAACAAAAAAAAAAGTTGAGGTTAAGACAACCTTCGGCTACTTTCTCACTTCGGCTTAAGTCCTAAGTTTACCTTAAATTAAGTATGCACTAACTTGCTGGTGCTGTCAAAGTTCCACTTAAGTATCAAATTTTGGATCTTACCATAAGTGGTAAAATTTGAGGACTTATGGTAAACTTTTAAACTAACAGATTGTTTTTTTACGATATTTATCCCGTCTTATATTAATTTCAATTTTTTTAAATGATACCTTTATAAAACAATAAAGTGTTTTTGTTGTATGATAAAATAAAGATACTGCAAGTATGTTGTCGCACCCCGCTATGCAGAGGGGTGACGAGCAATATTTTTAAAGTAAAACTGTGGGGGATAGAAAAGGAACTTAACAATAGAATTAATAAGTTGACATGACGGTTTTTATCGAGGGGTCATCAGCTTTCAACAGTACTGTACAAATTTCACAACAGTACCCGACAGTACCACGACAGGATCCAACAGTACTCGACAGTACACGACAGTACTCAACAGTACTCGACAGTACCACGACAGGACCCAACAGTACTCGACAGTACACGACAGTACCCAACAGTACTCGACAGTACACGACAGTACACGACAGGACCTAACAGTACTCGACAGTACACGACAGGACCCAACAGTACCTGACAGTACTACGACAGGATCCAACAGTACTCGACAGTACACGACAGTACTCAACAGTACTCGACAGTACCACGACAGGACCCAACAGTACTCGACAGTACACGACAGGACCCAACAGTACACGACAGGACCCAACAGTACACGACAGTACGTAACAGGACTTAACAGTACACGATAGAATCCAACAGTACGCGACACAACCCTCTTACCCGAAACAGTGGCGTAGATGCAAAACGGCAGGATGACCTTTTTAAAATTTCTACGGCGCGGTTCGGTTCATTCATTCATATATGAAACGCGCGAAGGCCCTATCGGTCTTCCCCAGAATGACCTTTTTTTTTGGTCGCAAGATTTGTGAGCGCGGCGCGGTTCCCCAAAGATGATGACTTTTTTTTTTTTTTTTTTTTGCTCGTATGTTTTTTGAGGGCGAGGCACGACGACAGTACTCAACAGGACCCAACAGTACACCGCCAGGACCCAACAGTACTCGACAGTACACGACAGTACTCAACAGTACACCGACAGGACCCAACAGTACTCGACAATACACGACAGTACCCAACAGTACTCGACAGTACACGACAGTACCCAACAGTACTCAACAGGACCCAACAGTACTCGTCAGGACCCAAGTCCTGTTGGACGCTGTACAAAATTTTAGGGTGCCGATGACCCCTCGGTTTTTATAAACTATAATTAGTCACACAGAGTCTTAAGTATAAAAGGTAAAGATTTATAATAAAAAAAAATAAATATAAAAAACACCCAACTGCTAAATTAACTTGTTAGTATTAGTCTCAGTTCAGTACAAAATTGATAGGTATACCTATAATGCGACATGCTTCAACTTTTAGTTTTGATGGTCAAAGCGCAGTTACGAAATTACACAGTTTTGTATTTTTATGAATCACGTTATTGGGAAATTTTGTACTCAACTGCGACTAATAGTTACAACTACTACAGCCTTATAAAAAGCACTATGCATTTACAATTCATTTAGCGTTTCCCAAAAAGTACGTGTAGTCTACGGAGGCAAACAGTGTTACCTTCCATTGAGTGAAGGTGGGGAGGAGAGAGGGTAATTTAATGATGATTTTCAAGAAATATAAAACAAGATCATTTATTTAATCTGGGGGTATTGTATCCTCTTGTGTAGCACATGTAAATCACTAAAAAATGTTAAGAACATTATTTTTTTTGCTAAAGATGCTACTAAAATTAAAAAAAAATTAGAGCTTACACTTAAGGGGTAGAAATTGTAGCACGTAAGCCTGCTGTCCTTGAAGCATTTTATCCGCGCGGTTTTTTTGCTTAGCCTTTGATTTGCTGTAATATTTAACACAACCCATCCAAGCACAAGAAAAGATAAATCCGCACGGATAATAAGCTCCATGGACCCCAGCCTTATATATTAATGTTGGGTGTACATGGAGCGTATTATCCGGAGCGGATTTATCTTTTCTTGTGCTCTGATTTGTTGATTTAAAAATTTGACCCCGTCAAAGCTTGAGAAAAAAAAATCCGCGCTATAATATGTTTTATGGACAGCCGGCAAGTGAACGAAATATGAACTTAAGCGAAACTTTGCCAGCACCTGCAAGTCGTTAAGTCGGACCTAAGTGATAGGTGAGAAAGTTGCCCTAAAACATAAGCGAAACATAACCTAGGTCTTTATTTTTATTTTTTTTTTGGTTTTTTAAATCAAGTTTTTTAATCAAATCTTTTATAGCACAGCTAGCAAACGGTGTCCTGTGCTAGCAAAGTAACTTGAAAAATGATCTCCAAACACCATCTAAACGGTTATGACGAATTTTGTAATTTTTTTAAAGAATTTCCTGTGGGAGATCAAAATGTTTTTGTGTATTTTAGTGGATCTAAATCTAAAACTGGAGAAAGTTGGTGCCCTGATTGTGTTAGCGGTAATTGATATTTGATAGTTTAATTCTGGATTTATAAATGCAGTTCTTGCCTGATTTGCTAATAAATACCTACATGCTTTTACAAGAAAAAGAGAAGGGGGGGAACTTTGTGAACTTGTCTATAGTTTCTGTAAAATACAAATCCCAGTTTTCTATCAATTCTGGAAAATCGTTAGTATAAATGGGAAATCGTCTGTGCCACAGGAGACTAGATCAAATATGACAAAAATTGGGTGCCTCTTTTCCGAAAATATAAAATTCTAATTAAATTTTTATTTTATCAGTATCTTAAATTTGAAAGTTTGAAGGCAGTTATCTGAAAGAGCAATGGATAGATTTTTGAAGTTTTGACACAGTTGTTCAAGATATAGGGGTAAAGTATACCCCTCGAAGGGGGTTCATGCTACAAAAATTTCAAGATAGCCAAAAAGGGGACACTTTTTGCAAACAAAATCGACGTGTTTGGGCATCTTTTTAATTTCCTGATAATTTTCAAGACAATCCAGCTGGATCCTTTTAAAATTGTCACCTTGTATAATAATAATAATAGTATGTTTCAGTCCTTTCTCTATATCCCTGGGTAAAAATCACTATAATATCTTAAAAATAGAAATGTTATATGGTTTAAAAAATGCTCTTTTTGATTTTTTTTTCTTAAGCAACCATTAGAAATGGCAACTTTAGTTTTTTGATTTTTTGACTGTGCTATTCATTGGCGCCCTTTATTCAGAATGCTGTGCATGCCTGTATACATTAAAAATAAGATCTTACTCGCTACCCCACTGTTTTGCCCTGATCTTTGCCATATCACTTTTTTAATGAATTAATTTTTTTTAGCATGGCCTGTGGTTGAAAACGAATTAGGAAAAGTAACAGATGATTGTGTTTTTATTACTGTAGATGTTGGTGATCGTGCAACGTAAGTAATTCAACCAGATGTCCTTTATGATACAGGTTGTCCCGAAGAGTTCTTCACACTCTCCGACCACAGATTTCTTAAACCAAAATAAGTTGATTTAAGCAATGAGTACATGACCCATATAGAGTGGCAACCGGCGAGCCTTGCAGCATTGAGTAAGGCGGATTCAGAGTTCCGTAACGTATGCCGCATGCCGTACGCCGTAAGAAAAATAAACTATACTTGAAACATGTTGCTGTTCATAGTTTTCAGTAAGACGCAAGCCGTATGCAGCATGCCGTAAGAAATGGTTCATTTTTATTTCGTGCTCTTACGGCTTACGGCATCGGTTACAAGCGGAGGTGGTCGTGAGTTTCCGGCAATTTCCGAGCCCACATGACCAGGATTTGCTGAATTTTTTTTTCAAGGCCAACAAAATTTTCCTGAAAGCCCTGTTTTTTGTCCGCGAAATTTGAAATGTTATTTGATTTGTGAGGTTATGTTTAGATTATTACGTTATTTTTGTAGTCTTATTATTTTTTTTCCTTTATAAGTTTATTTGAGAATGAGTTATGAAACAAACAGAAAAAACATGGCCGACCCTAGAACTACCCGATCATTTGACATTCTAACGACATTTGACAGTTGACAAGACCAGAGAATACATTAATCAGCTGTAATACATAGCTGGGGTCGTTCATATATTCTGATCTATATCAGAGATCCTACTTCTTACGTTTTCAAACTATGAATCAATCCTTTTCCATCTTACGGCATGCGGCATACGTTACGGATCTCTGAATCCAGCTTTAATATGTAATATTCAGAGACAATGATCTAATGGCATTTGTATGATAGGCATGAACCTCGCAATTCGCACATACAACTAAATCGTACTAGTACTCCCTGAATATTGCATACCAGATGAATTTATTTCAGCGCCATCTGCCCCTGAATGTTGCAAAGCTCGCGGGTTGCCACTCTTTTTGGGTCATATACTCATTGATTTAAGCCAACTGACTTTAGATCTGAATTGCTCCTTTTCCAAGAGACAGGTTGGTAAATTAAAAAAATAAAAATCGGTTAAATTTAATCATGAAAAATTTTGCTTAGGTCTGTATTCCGTTTGAATTTTCGGTTAAAAAAATACATATAATTGCAGAAAAAATTAGCTTTAGTCTGTAGTCCGTTTGAGTGTTCAGTTAAAAAACTTAACTTTGTAAAAATATGTTTTATAATACATTAAATTAAACTTCTCGGTGCCCTCTATATCACCAATATAAAAGGTAAAGAACAAGTGTTTATAATAATGTCGCGAGAGGCCGCCAAAGTCACTTCAGTTTTGAGTTTTGGCAATTTAAACTTTTATTTATTTCTTACAAACACAAATTTTTAGACCAACTTTTGGGGTCTTTATTATTACTTTGTGAGGCAAGCAATAAAAATATAACAATTGTTTTGACGTATATCCAATAGCAAAAAAGTTGACTTTTTTTCAAAATTTTGAATTTTCTGAAAATTTTCAACTTTTGATTCTATTTTTCTCGATAACCATTACATCTACAACTGTAATATTTTCAGGTTAGTATAAGGGACTCGGTAGCTTCTTTGTGGCACACTATCAACTGAATGTTTTTTTTGAAATTTTTGATGAAAATTTACCTGACCAAAGGGGTACCCAAAAAGTGCAGTTTTTTAATTTTTTTAAATTGCTAACTTTGTAAAAATATATATTATAATACATTAAATTAAACTTCTCGGGGCCCTCTATACCACCATATAAAAGGTTAAGGACAAGAGTTTATAATATTGCCGCGAGAGGCCGCCAAAGTCACTACAGTTTTGAGTTTTGGCAATTTAAACTTTTATTTATTTCTTACAAGCACAAACCTTTAGGCCAACTTTTGGAGTCTTTTTTATTACTTTGTGAGACAAGCAATAAAAATATAACAATTGTTTTGACCTATATCCAATAGCAAAAAAGTTGAATTTTTTTTTCAAAATTTTGAATTTTCTGAAAATTTTCAACTTTTGATTCTATTTTTCTTGAACACCATTTCATCTACAACTGTCATATTTTCAGGTTAGTATAAGGGACTCGGTAGCTTCTTCGTGGCACAGTATCAACTAATTTTTTTTTTTTTAAATTTTTGGTGAAAATTTTCCTGACCAAAGGGGTACAAAAAGTACAGTTTTTAATTTTTTTAAATTGCTAACTTTGTAAAAATATATATTATAATACATTAAATTAAACTTCTCCGGGCCCTCTATATCATCATATAAAAGGTTAAGGACAAGTGGGTATAATATTGCCGCGAGAGGCCGCCAAACTCACTTCAGTTTTGAGTTTTGGCAATTTAAACTTTTAATTATTTCTTACAAACACAAACCTTTAGACCACCTTTTGGGGTCTTTTTTATTACTCTGTGAGGCAAGCAATAAAAATATAACAATTGTTTTGACGTATATCCAATAGCAAAAAAGTTTACTTTTTTTGACAAAATTTTTAATTTTTTGAAAATGTACAACTTTTTATTTTATTTTTTTGAGAACCATTCCATTTATTACTGTAATATTTTTAGGTTAGTATAAGGGACTTCGTAGCTTCTTTGTGGCACAGTATCAACTAAATGTTTTTTCTGAAATTTCTGGTGAAAATTTTCCTGACTAAAAGGGTACCCCAAAAGTGCAGTTTTTTAATTTTTTTAAATTGCTAACTTTGTAAAAATATATATATTATAATACATTAAATTAAACTTCTCGGGTCCCTCTCTATCACCATATAAAAGGTTAAGGGCAAGTGGTTATAATATTGCCGCGAGAGGCCGCCAAAGTCACTTCAGTTTTGAATTTTGGCAATTTAAACTTTTATTTATTTCTTACAAACACAAACCTTTAGACCAACTTTTGGGGTCTTTTTTATTACTTTGTGAGGCAAGCAATAAAAATATAACAATTGTTTTGACGTATATCCAATAGCAAAAAAGTTGACTTTTTTTTTCAAAATTTTGAATTTTCTGAAAATTTTCAACTTTTGATTCTATTTTTCTCGATAACCATTACATCTACAACTGTAATATTTTTAGGTTAGTATAAGGGACTCGGTAGCTTCTTTGTGGCACAGTATCAACTAAATGTTTTTTCTGAAATTTCTGGTGAAAATTTTCCTGACCAAAGGGGTACCCCAAAAGTGCAGTTTTTTAATTTTTTTAAATTGTTAACTTTGTAAAAATATATATTATAATACATTAAATTAAACTTCTCGGGTCCCTCTCTATCACCATATAAAAGGTTAAGGACAAGTGGTTATAATATTGCCGCGAGAGGCCGCCAAAGTCACTTCAGTTTTGAGTTTTGGCAGTTTAAACTTTTATTTATTTCTTACAAACACAAACCTTTAGACCAACTTTTGGGGTCTTTTTTATTACTTTGTGAGGCAAGCAATAAAAATATAACAATTGTTTTGACGTATATCCAATAGCAAAAAAGTTGACTTTTTTTTTCAAAATTTTGAATTTTCTGAAAATTTTCAACTTTTGATTCTATTTTTCTCGATAACCATTACATCTACAATTGTAATATTTTCAGGTTAGTATAAGGGACTCAGTAGCTTCTTTGTGGCACAGTATCAACTAAATGTTTTTTTCTGAAATTTCTGGTGAAAATTTTCCTGACCAAAGGGGTACCCCAAAAGTGCAGTTTTTTAATTTTTTTAAATTGCTAACTTTGTAAAAATATATATTATAATACATTAAATTAAACTTCTCGGGTCCCTCTCTATCACCATATAAAAGGTTAAGGACAAGTGGTTATAATATTGCCGCGAGAGGCCGCCAAAGTCACTTCAGTTTTGAATTTTGGCAATTTAAACTTTTATTTATTTCTTACAAACACAAACCTTTAGACCAACTTTTGGGGTCTTTTTTATTACTTTGTGAGGCAAGCAATAAAAATATAACAATTGTTTTGACGTATATCCAATAGCAAAAAAGTTGACTTTTTTTTTCAAAATTTTGAATTTTCTGAAAATTTTCAACTTTTGATTCTATTTTTCTCGATAACCGTTACATCTACAACTGTAATATTTTTAGGTTAGTATAAGGGACTCGGTAGCTTCTTTGTGACACAGTATCAACTAAATGTTTTTTCTGAAATTTCTGGTGAAAATTTTCCTGACCAAAGGGGTACCCCAAAAGTGCAGTTTTTTAATTTTTTTAAATTGTTAACTTTGTAAAAATATATATTATAATACATTAAATTAAACTTCTCGGGTCCCTCTCTATCACCATATAAAACGTTAAGGACAAGTGGTTATAATATTGCCGCGAGAGGCCGCCAAAGTCACTTCAGTTTTGAGTTTTGGCAATTTAAACTTTTATTTATTTCTTACAAACACAAACCTTTAGACCAACTTTTGGGGTCTTTTTTATTACTTTGTGAGGCAAGCAATAAAAATATAACAATTGTTTTGACGTATATCCAATAGCAAAAAAGTAGACTTTTTTTTTCAAAATTTTGAATTTTCTGAAAATTTTCAACTTTTGATTCTATTTTTCTCGATAACCATTACATCTACAACTGTAATATTTTCAGGTTAGTATAAGGGACTCGGTAGCTTCTTTGTGGCACAGTATCAACTAAATGTTTTTTCTGAAATTTCTGGTGAAAATTTTCCTGACCAAAGGGGTACCCCAAAAGTGCAGTTTTTTAATTTTTTTAAATTGCTAACTTTGTAAAAATATATATTATAATACATTAAATTAAACTTCTCGGGTCCCTCTCTATCACCATATAAAAGGTTAAGGACAAGTGGTTATAATATTGCCGCGAGAGGCCGCCAAAGTCACTTCAGTTTTGAATTTTGGCAATTTAAACTTTTATTTATTTCTTACAAACACAAACCTTTAGACCAACTTTTGGGGTCTTTTTTATTACTTTGTGAGGCAAGCAATAAAAATATAACAATTGTTTTTGACGTATATCCAATAGCAAAAAAGTTGACTTTTTTTTTCAAAATTTTGAATTTTCTGAAAATTTTCAACTTTTGATTCTATTTTTCTCGATAACCATTACATCTACAACGGTAATATTTTTAGGTTAGTATAAGGGACTCGGTAGCTTCTTTGTGGCACAGTATCAACTAAATGTTTTTTCTGAAATTTCTGGTGAAAATTTTCCTGACCAAAGGGGTACCCCAAAAGTGCAGTTTTTTAATTTTTTTAAATTGTTAACTTTGTAAAAATATATATTATAATACATTAAATTAAACTTCTCGGGTCCCTCTCTATCACCATATAAAAGGCTAAGGACAAGTGGTTATAATATTGCCGCGAGAGGCCGCCAAAGTCACTTCAGTTTTGAGTTTTGGCAATTTAAACTTTTATTTATTTCTTACAAACACAAACCTTTAGACCAACTTTTGGGGTCTTTTTTATTACTTTGTGAGGCAAGCAATAAAAATATAACAATTGTTTTGACGTATATCCAATAGCAAAAAAGTTGACTTTTTTTTTCAAAATTTTGAATTTTCTGAAAATTTTCAACTTTTGATTCTATTTTTCTCGATAACCATTACATCTACAACTGTAATATTTTTAGGTTAGTATAAGGGACTCGGTAGCTTCTTTGTGGCACAGTATCAACTAAATGTTTTTTCTGAAATTTCTGGTGAAAATTTTCCTGACCAAAGGGGTACCCCAAAAGTGCAGTTTTTTAATTTTTTTAAACTGTTAACTTTGTAAAAATATATATTATAATACATTAAATTAAACTTCTCGGGTTCCTCTCTATCACCATATAAAAGGTTAAGGACAAGTGGTTATAATATTGCCGCGAGAGGCCGCCAAAGTCACTTCAGTTTTGAGTTTTGGCAATTTAAACTTTTATTTATTTCTTACAAACACAAACCTTTAGACCAACTTTTGGGGTCTTTTTTATTACTTTGTGAGGCAAGCAATAAAAATATAACAATTGTTTTGACGTATATCCAATAGCAAAAAAGTTGACTTTTTTTTTCAAAATTTTGAATTTTCTGAAAATTTTCAACTTTTAATTCTATTTTTCTCGATAACCATTACATCTACAACTGTAATATTTTTAGGTTAGTATAAGGGACTCGGTAGCTTCTTTGTGGCACAGTATCAACTAAATGTTTTTTCTGAAATTTCTGGTGAAAATTTTCCTGACCAAAGGGGTACCCCAAAAGTGCAGTTTTTTAATTTTTTTAAATTGTTAACTTTGTAAAAATATATATTATAATACATTAAATTAAACTTCTCGGGTTCCTCTCTATCACCATATAAAAGGTTAAGGACAAGTGGTTATAATATTGCCGCGAGAGGCCGCCAAAGTCACTTCAGTTTTGAGTTTTGGCAATTTAAACTTTTATTTATTTCTTACAAACACAAACCTTTAGACCAACTTTTGGGGTCTTTTTTATTACTTTGTGAGGCAAGCAATAAAAATATAACAATTGTTTTGACGTATATCCAATAGCAAAAAAGTTGACTTTTTTTTCAAAATTTTGAATTTTCTGAAAATTTTCAACTTTTAATTCTATTTTTCTCGATAACCATTACATCTACAACTGTAATATTTTTAGGTTAGTATAAGGGACTCGGTAGCTTCTTTGTGGCACAGTATCAACTAAATGTTTTTTCTGAAATTTCTGGTGAAAATTTTCCTGACCAAAGGGGTACCCCAAAAGTGCAGTTTTTTAATTTTTTTAAATTGTTAACTTTGTAAAAATATATATTATAATACATTAAATTAAACTTCTCGGGTCCCTCTCTATCACCATATAAAAGGTTAAGGACAAGTGGTTATAATATTGCCGCGAGAGGCCGCCAAAGTCACTTTAGTTTTGAATTTTGGCAATTTAAACTTTTATTTATTTCTTACAAACACAAACCTTTAGACCAACTTTTGGGGTCTTTTTTATTACTTTGTGAGGCAAGCAATAAAAATATAACAATTGTTTTGACGTATATCCAATAGCAAAAAAGTTGACTTTTTTTTTCAAAATTTTGAATTTTCTGAAAATTTTCAACTTTTGATTCTATTTTTCTCGATAACCATTACATCTACAACTGTAATATTTTTAGGTTAGTATAAGGGACTCGGTAGCTTCTTTGTGGCACAGTATCAACTAAATGTTTTTTCTGAAATTCCTGGTGAAAATTTTCCTGACCAAAGGGGTACCCCAAAAGTGCAGTTTTTTAATTTTTTTAAATTGTTAACTTTGTAAAAATATATATTATAATACATTAAATTAAACTTCTCGGGTCCCTCTCTATCGCCATATAAAAGGTTAAGGACAAGTGGTTATAATATTGCCGCGAGAGGCCGCCAAAGTCACTTCAGTTTTGAGTTTTGGCAATTTAAACTTTTATTTATTTCTTACAAACACAAACCTTTAGACCAACTTTTGGGGTCTTTTTTATTACTTTGTGAGGCAAGCAATAAAAATATAACAATTGTTTTGACGTATATCCAATAGCAAAAAAATTGACTTTTTTTTTCAAAATTTTGAATTTTCTGAAAATTTTCAACTTTTGATTCTATTTTTCTCGATAACCATTACATCTACAACTGTAATATTTTCAGGTTAGTATAAGGGACTCGGTAGCTTCTTTGTGGCACAGTATCAACTAAATGTTTTTTCTGAAATTTCTGGTGAAAATTTTCCTGACCAAAGGGGTACCCCAAAAGTGCAGTTTTTTAATTTTTTTAAATTGCTAACTTTGTAAAAATATATATTATAATACATTAAATTAAACTTCTCGGGTCCCTCTCTATCACCATATAAAAGGTTAAGGACAAGTGGTTATAATATTGCCGCGAGAGGCCGCCAAAGTCACTTTAGTTTTGAATTTTGGCAATTTAAACTTTTATTTATTTCTTACAAACACAAACCTTTAGACCAACTTTTGGGGTCTTTTTTATTACTTTGTGAGGCAAGCAATAAAAATATAACAATTGTTTTGACGTATATCCAATAGCAAAAAAGTTGACTTTTTTTTTCAAAATTTTGAATTTTCTGAAAATTTTCAACTTTTGATTCTATTTTTCTCGATAACCATTACATCTACAACTGTAATATTTTTAGGTTAGTATAAGGGACTCGGTAGCTTCTTTGTGGCACAGTATCAACTAAATGTTTTTTCTGAAATTTCTGGTGAAAATTTTCCTGACCAAAGGGGTACCCCAAAAGTGCAGTTTTTTAATTTTTTTAAATTGTTAACTTTGTAAAAATATATATTATAATACATTAAATTATACTTCTCGGGTCCCTCTCTATCACCATATAAAAGGTTAAGGACAAGTGGTTATAATATTGCCGCGAGAGGCCGCCAAAGTCACTTCAGTTTTGAGTTTTGGCAATTTAAACTTTTATTTATTTCTTACAAACACAAACCTTTAGACCAACTTTTGAGGTCTTTTTTATTACTTTGTGAGGCAAGCAATAAAAATATAACAATTGTTTTGACGTATATCCAATAGCAAAAAAGTTGACTTTTTTTTTCAAAATTTTGAATTTTCTGAAAATTTTCAACTTTTAATTCTATTTTTCTCGATAACCATTACATCTACAACTGTAATATTTTAGGTTAGTATAAGGGACTCGGTAGCTTCTTTGTGGCACAGTATCAACTAAATGTTTTTTCTGAAATTTCTGGTGAAAATTTTCCTGACCAAAGGGGTACCCCAAAAGTGCAGTTTTTTAATTTTTTAAAATTGTTAACTTTGTAAAAATATATATTATAATACATTAAATTAAACTTCTCGGGTCCCTCTCTATCACCATATAAAAGGTTAAGGACAAGTGGTTATAATATTGCCGCGAGGGGCCGCCAAAGTCACTTCAGTTTTGAGTTTTGGCAATTTAAACTTTTATTTATTTCTTACAAACACAAACCTTTAGACCAACTTTTGGGGTCTTTTTTATTACTTTGTGAGGCAAGCAATAAAAATATAACAATTGTTTTGACGTATATCCAATAGCAAAAAAGTTGACTTTTTTTTTCAAAATTTTGAATTTTATGAAAATTTTCAACTTTTGATTCTATTTTTCTCGATAACCATTACATCTACAACTGTAATATTTTTAGGTTAGTATAAGGGACTCCGTAGCTTCTTTGTGGCACAGTATCAACTAAATGTTTTTTCTGAAATTTCTGGTGAAAATTTTCCTGACCAAAGGGGTACCCCAAAAGTGCAGTTTTTTAATTTTTTTAAATTGTTAACTTTGTAAAAATATATATTATAATACATTAAATTAAACTTCTCGGGTCCCTCTCTATCACCATATAAAAGGTTAAGGACAAGTGGTTATAATATTGCCGCGAGAGGCCGCCAAAGTCACTTCAGTTTTGAGTTTTGTTTTACTTTGTGAGGTAAGCAATAAAAATATAACAATTGTTTTGACCTATATCAAATAGCAAAAAAATTGACTTTTTTTGACAAAATTTTTAATTTTTTCGAAAAGTAATACCTTACGTTTCCGGTGGCCATCCTTCATGTTAAACAATTAAAAAAGCAGGTATTAAATAAAAATATCTCTACAAGGTTTGATTAGTTTTTAAATAAAAAGTCTGTATTAATCCCGCCACAATACACACATCCAATGCTAATAAACAAGAAATCAGCTAAAAAAAGAAATGTGTGTATCCAAAAAACGTGTATGGCTCAGCCCGTTTATTGGCCAATATTCCAAATAGTTATTAATTTCAATAGCAAAAATTGCATTGCACAAAAGTGCACAGCGACAGCCGATCGACGTGGAGTCGAAGGAATGAAAGCGCGCGATACGATGTTCAATAATTCATTCATTCCTAAACCTCGCCCGGTATTGGGATTCTCATCCAAGCTCTTCTGAAAACGGCAGCGGCTATTTATTAAGTCCCCGACTGTACGACCTAATTTTGATAAATGCTCTCAGTCGTGAAATCAGGGATTGAACATCAACAAATTTCTGGCGGAAATTCCCCAGATATAATTTTTGTATAAAATTTTGTCGCACAATGTAATTTAGACCTTGGGCGAGGCCAAATACGATTTCTTTTAAATTTTAGTATGTTGTAGATCTTGGTGCCGTGATGAAAAGTTATCATTGCCTCATCGTCGTCCGACCTATGGTTTCTAAGATATAGGGGTTCAAAGTTTCAGTTTTTAGTTTTTGAGCATTTTTCACAAAAAACTATTTCAAGTGATTTCTACCTATTCTGAAAAATGATATTATTGTTTGTTGTATATCAAACGTTTGGTCACAAGTAGAGCTTCATCAACAAACAAAAAAGTTGGAGCTATTATCAGTTTGCTACATTCAGTGGCGTTCCAAACATAAAAAATATTTCTTCAAAAAACAAGGCTTTACAAAATTAACTATAAAAAAAAACAAACGGTGGATTTTTTTTTGTTTTCTTTTGCCTTTTAGGAATTTCACAAAGAAACCAGAATATCTAAAAATGGTAAAAATCGGTTTGTAAATTTTTTTTACAAAACACTGTAAAACTCTAACATTTTTAGGAATTTAATGTTTTTTTTTTTAATGCAACATTTTTTCCTTTTTGTTTTAAAGATAATATTTAAACAAATATAATTATAATGTTAGTGTAATGATTTTTATTGCTCACAGTACTTTCTTAATCATTTATTACTTCAGTGGCGTGCAATTTACCAAGATATATGTTCGTAATCCTAACTGATTTTTTGGCAACAATAAATGCAAAATAAAAAAGTTTAACAATATGATCTGTCAATTTGACATTGGCAGGTTAGTAAAACGAGATAAAGGTGGGCTCTACACGAGAAAAAGTTATACCGGGTGAGCCAAAAAAAACCGGACAATCTTTTTTTTATTAAAACTTTTGAACTACAATCGATTTTAATGGACAAACTGCGCTTCAGAGTTTTGATTAAACAAACATATTTTTTTAGAATCACTGAATCGATTGTGCTGCTTTTTTATTAATTTTAAAAAATGATTAAAACATGTTTGCAACATAAAAATAAACGAACATCTTTGAAAGGTACATTTTAATTTCGTCCGCCATCTTGGATTTTGAGATATCGGACAAAAAAATATATTTAGTCAAACCTCTGAATAATTCTCTGCCAAGTGCAGTTTATCATATTAAAATCGATTATATAATTTAAAAAATATAATTAAAAAAAAATTGTCTGGTTTTTTTTTGGCCCATCCTGTATAACTTTTAGCTCGTTTCACTAACCTGCCAATGTTAAATTGACAGATCATATTGTTAAACTTTTTTATTTTACTTTTAATGTCGCAAGAAATTCAGTGTCAAAAGAAGATAGGATGTCAAACATTTATCTTGGTAAATTGCAGGAAACTGAATAAATAAATGATTAAAAAAATACTGTAAGCAACAAAAATCATTCCATTAACCTCATAATTATATTTGTTTAAATATTATCGTTAAAAAAAAGCGAAAGTATTTTGCATTTCTAAAAAAAAAACATTCAAATCCTAAAAGGCTTAGAGTTTTACAGCGTTTCGTGAAAAACTTTACAAACCGATTTTTACCATTTATACATATTCTGGTTTCTTTGGGAGATTCCTAAAAGACATCAGAAAACAAAAAAATTCCACCGTTTGTTTTTTTGTTATAGTTAACTCTGTAAAGCATCGTTTTTTGACAAATTGTTTTTTAATCATTTTTATGTTTGGAACGCCACTGAATGTACCAAACTGTTAATAAGTCCAATTGTTTTGTTTGTATATTAAGCTCTACTTGTGACCTAACGTTTGATGTATAACAAACAATAATATCATTTTTCAGAATAGGAAAAAATTACTTGAAATAGTTTTTTGTGAAAAATGCACAAAAGCTTAAAACTGAAACTTTGAACCCCTGTATCTTAGAAACCATAGGTCGGCCGACGATGAGGCAGTGATAACTTTTTATCACGGCACCAAGATCTACAGCATACTGAAATTTAAAAGAAATCCAACCGAAAGCCACCGCCCATAAGCTCCGAGCGGGATCCTTTGCCACTGTTTCCAAAGCAAGCTATGCTTAACTTTTCGATTTTTTGAACATATTTGGGCGAGGCGCTTAAATAAACTAGCATTTTAACTTACTAATTTTGGCATTTCATAAGATGGAAGGACCCTAAATGCCCGTTCCGCACTGACCCTAGAACAAGACTACTGCAAATTCCAGCCTTACTAAAATGGAAGTCTCCACAGAAGCTAGAAGGCGACCAATGTGAAAAGGAATCCCTAGTGTCACTTGTCTTTACTGAGGAGGATTAGTTAGTAAATTAAGTAAAGAAGCCAAGTAATACCAAGTACCAATTTTGGTAATTTTTAATTAAGTTTGAAGCAAAAGTAATTGATATATTTAAAATGTTCCTATATAAAGGGTAAATAACAAGAACAATATAAAACTTTTAAAAAAAATACAGTCGAACCTCTCTAACTCGCACCCCTCTATGACTCGAACCTTTTAAGTGGTCCCAGCACATTTTTCTTGCTTTAACCTCTTTAACTCGAACTGTTTTGAGTGTCCCTTTCAGTTTGAGTTATAGAGGTTCGACTGTAATAAATTTTTAAAAAAATCACAACTAGTTTTTTTTTTAAATAATAAACCTCATCTAGAACCGAACCGATCCGATGATGTAGTGCCCAACACTGAATCCGCGTTTCCTCTTTGTACGAGGACTGTTTTTTATATTTTGCATATAGGAACATAGAGGGCGACACTGATCGAATGTCGTTACTAAGAACCGAACCGAACCGAACCTCAATCTTTAGTGGCCTTAAGCTTGCGTTCGGTTTACAATCAGAGGGTGGTGGGTTCGAATCCCATGCCTGCCACTACAAACTCAAACCTACTATCCGTTTGTTGGACATCAACGAAGTAGGCAAAGTTGATGATCACTATAAGGCCGTGGTTCGGAAGTCAAGTTAAGCCTGTGGTCCTGTCTTAAGAGCGTAGATGGCGCTAGCTCGATAAAGACCCCTGGGCCCGACAAAGGGTATCAGGAAAAATTAAATCCTTCTTGAGTAAAGAAAAATTGCCTACCGGGGGGTGCTTAGCAGGTCGACCTGCTGGGTCTTCATGTAGTATGAATGTGTGAAAGAATGGGTTGTGATTGTCGTGGGCACCAAAAGTGACTTCGAGTCAGATTATCTTGGTGTCCACCGACTGCAATAAGCGGACAGGCCAATAAGTTTTATAACTACAGTGAATTTTGTGAAGTTAACAAATCAGTCGAAAAATGGAATTAAAACTATCATAAAATTATCTCAACAAGAATGCCGAGTTGATTTCTGTTTTCGGTAATAAAGCACCACATCAGTCGACAGTTTCTCGTTGGTATGGAGAATTCAAGCGTGGACGAATTAGCCTTAGCGACTAAACAAAGCTAGGTGCACCAAAAACGGCTGTCACCCAGGAAAACATCGATGCTGTACGCCTGCTTATTACGGAATATCGATATATCGCGAGATTGAGGCTTCATTGGGGATTTCAAAGATCTCAATTCAAAAAAGTTTGCATAAAGAATTAGGGGCAAGTAAATTAGTTTCTCGCTGGATACCCCATCTGTTAACCGAAGAACAGAAAGAAACTAGAGTCAATTGGTGTCAGAAAACTCTAGACTCTTAATTTTCGTGAAGAATACCGTCAAACGGGTTGGATCGGGACGATCTTCAGATACTTTTCAAAATAACTTTTTTTCTAAAAAAGCTAAAATGAACCGAACCACCGCCAAGAGAGGGCTTACCGTTAGAGCTTTTAAAATGACATGTCACACATATCTGTCACTTTGACAGGTGATTTTATATATTTTTTTTTAGTAGGTGTCCCGATTGGGGTGAATCAGGACATCCCATTTTTTTTCAGTGTTAAGGCTCAATTAGCCCCTGTAATGGAGTCAATCGGGACAGAGAAGGTTAAAAAAATTATTTTGCAAAAAAAAAACCGGAAAATAAACTTTAAAAATAAGCCAGAAAACGAGGTTTATTCATAAAACTTAAGAAAAAACCGCGAAAATTTTGTTGATTTTTTTGCGTGCTGCTCTATTCAAAAAGCTAAAGCGAACTGGCCGGCGACTTGCAGAAACGCGTTCACTAAGATATCGCCTTTGAGCACAGCCTTCGTAAACTAACGAGCCACGAACCAGAAGAAACGGCAACACAGCGTGGAGGCCAGTCATTTTCGTCACGAGTCGTTAAATACCGAGATGAATTCCATCAAAGGAGCATGCGCCAAAATTAACGTCAAAATGTCTAATTTAAATTATTGGCGCGAATACCGTGATTGGCGCGAGATCAAAGAGCTTAACGTATAATAAAAAATTCAAGGTATAAAATAATGGTCAATTCTAATTTTTAGGTATGATTTTATGTCGGTACCGGGTGGTTTTTTATAACCGGAGCACTCAGCAACTTTATCATTGAAAATAAATTGAGATTTTTTTGGTTAATTATGACAACTTTAAAAGCCAACATAATTTTTTTCTATCCGTCACCATGTACATAGTGTTCCAAATTCAATGTCTTTGGGGGGTTTCGGGTATTTCTAGAGGGGCTAAAAAAACTGATCCCCCTTTGATATAGCAAGCCGTTTTTAAACTACGGGGTGTTTTTAAAAAGTCTGCATTTTGGGAAGGGTTCTATAACTTGTTTATTTATGAATATTTTTTATTTCTGTGAAAACATTCTTAAGACACTTTTTTAAGAGGAATTCAACTGTTAAATTAAATTTCATTTGTCACGTTTAGTTTTTGAGATATCACATAAAATTAATTTTTCTTTATGGTAGGATCCCTTTATTTCTTTATATTTTTGTATTTTTACCACATATTTTAGTTTGCTTAATGGGTTTAAAATATTTTAATATAAAATTATAAAAATAAAAAAATAATAAAGAGGTGATTAAAAAATAAAAATAAAGAAAACAATAAAAAAATAAAATATTGAGTGTGATTCATCATTTTAAAGGAAATTTTAAGCTGATTTAAAAAATCGAATAAAAAAAGAGTTATTCTGTAAGAAAAATAACAACTTTATGCAATATTTTAAAAACCAAAAGAGATAAATAAAAACCGTTTACATCTGTCAATTCTTCAAGAAAAGATCTATAAGAAAGCTATTTACACAAAAACAAAATTTTTATAAACAAAAAACTTATAGACCCCCTCCCAAAATGCAGACAAAAACACTCCGTAGCTTAAAAACGGCTTGCTATATCTAAATGTGGTTTTCACCTTTAGGTTTCTCTTGAAATTTGAGCGTCGCAAAGGGGGGTCAGTTTTTTTCTATCTCCCCTAGAAATACCCAACACCACAAAAAAACAACGAATTTGGGACACCCTGTACAGGGTGTGACAATGAAGTCGATTTTTTGAGAGGGAACACCCTGTATATTTTTGCATTTTAAGATTCGTCTTTTCTTTCTGATTTCAAAAATATACAATATCTACGTGCTGCGATTAATATTTTTTGAGGTATATGCAGTATTTCTTCTATATGATCTTATGCATTTCACGTTTATGTTGTTTTGCCATGGGAGTATTGACTCTCAACTCCAATGTTTCTTCAAGTATTCCTTGATTGTGTTTGTATTTCAAATCATCACACAGATCCAAGTTTTTTGGGAAGGAGCATTTACATTCTAGGCATCTAAACATAAAAACACTTTCTGCATAGGAATACCTTTGTTTTTGTATGCCATGTTTACTTTGACAGTGTTTATTCAAATTAAATTGGGCACTAAATAATTTTTCACACAACTTGCACGTCACCGGCATTTTCACAGGACAAAAACGACGAATTTTCATAAAAAAGAACTGGAAATTATTAAAGTTTTGCTGTATAAAACCATACTGAAATATCTCTCAGTTGATTGGTTGGCAGAAGTGACAGATCAACGTTTGCGCACGTCTTGGAATTCATCTCGGTATTTAACGACTCGTTTTTCGTCCACGTGCCTCGCCCACCACGCTAGTTACTGGCCGTTTCCGCGCAGATAATGTTTTTTTAAACTTTTAGTATATTTCAAATCGCGTTACCAAATAAAACAACTGTTCTGGTTTTAGTGAGATGTGTGGTGAACTTAAAATTATATTACCTACTTAATAAAAGCTGTGTAAAAAAGACCTTTTGTACACCGGTAATAAGTGAGGTTGGATGTTTGTTTTTGTTTGGAATTTTTGGTCTGTTTTTTCTTTTTAAATTTTAAACATGCCGCGAAAGTGTTGGGTACCCGGTTGCAAAAGTAACGATGCATTAATGAAGAGGGTCACGAAACAACCTTTAGCTTCCCAAAAGAAAATGACCTAAAAAATGCTTGGCTTCAGGCCATACACAGAGAAGATTATGTTGTGACTGCATCTTCAGTGGTTTGTTGGAAACATTTTGACATAAGTGACGTTGGTAGAACCGAGATAATTAGGGATAAAGAGGGAGTACAAAAGGAGGTGCCACTAACATTCCCTAAGTTAAACAATAGTATATGTCAAACCCCAAACCTCCAGTAAGAGAAAATCCTGACGAGAACGAAAAAAATTGAAGAAAGGGAGGGTATGGAAATATATATAAATATATATTGCGTTTATAGACTTCGAAAAAGCATTGAGCACTGGGCAGTAAAAGATCTTTAATTAATAGCCGAATAGATCACAGATATACAGACTTAATAGCCAATATATATAGTGAAGCAACAACATTAATCAAAATCCACAGAGGAACCAAGCCAATCCTCATAAGAAGAGGTGTCAGCGTGACACAATATTCCCTAAATTATTTAACCAGGCCCTAGAAGATGTTTTTAAAAGCTTAGATTGGGAAGAAATAGGCATCAAAGTAAACGGACAATTCTGAACCACCAAGATATGCTGATAATATCAATCAATCTAAAAGAAAATAGAACAAGTAGAGGAATATATAGGACCCGGGACAAATTATTAAACTGAAAAAAGAAAAGCAAACAGCTGAAATCAAGAGACGAGTAAGATTGGCCTGGGCAGCATTCGGTAAATTAAGCAACATATTAAGAAATAAAAAATATCCTCAGTACCTCAAAACGGAAGTGTATAACCAATGTATCCTTCCTGTACTTACCTATGAATCCCAGACCTGGACACTTACAAAATCAAACATGGATAAGGTAACAAAAGCCCAAAGATCAATGGAAAGACAAATGTTACATGTAAAGCTAACAGGTAGAAAAGGAATGAATTGATAAGAAATAAAACAAAAGTAAGGGATGTGAGAGCAGAAGTAGCAAAATTAAAATGGAAATTTGCCGGTCATATTATCAGACAGAAAGACGATTGATGGAACAAATGTATTGTAAACTGGAGAACTTGGCCAAAGATGGATTGACGAAGGCTAAATAGAATAGATATAAAAAAAGGTAAGTTCATTTAAAGTTTAAATTAACATGGTACCACTTAAACTAGATTCATAGTTCTGTAAAGTAAGCAGTCAGACATAAGAAACTATCCCACAAACATCCTGTTGTTCAAACTTGACAGTAATAACTTAGCAGTAAGAAAGGAACAATTTTTATTTCTTACTTCTCACTTCATACTGCTTACTTCACGGTACTATGAATCGAACTTTAGGGTTGTTCTCACAAATTGTTTGAAAGTAATTTCTCTTCTGTTTATTCTAGGTTTTGTTACATATTTTTTAACATGATTAATGGCCACTGATATTTATTTCCAAATGTCTTGTTTGTTTTAAAAATTAAATGTAACACGCCTAAACACAGTTTATTAGTTTTTACAAAAAAAAATACAAAATCGCCAAACTACAATCAAAACAAATAGCAGATGTTTATATCTCCCATGTATATATCGGCCCACCAGCCCGCCAATTTGCGATGTTGCCTTTTCTGGTTCGTGGCTCGTTAGTTTACGAAGGCTGCGCTTTGAGTTTTGAATATTATTGAACCCAGAAACATTGACCTTGAGATACAGGGACCATTTAAATAGTAAAAACAGATTTTGTCCCGATTGACCCCGCTGTCCCGATCCACCCGTTTGACGGTACTTAAAACACAAAGTCTTTAAAAGTTATCTACTGTTTTAGTCCAGCTGTATTGCGAGGCTTTGGGTAATGGATAAGCTATGTATTTTTTGAATTACTTACTTATTTTTGAATCATTGGGAAGAAAATGTGAGTGATTCTCACCACAAAAGGGTGAATGGTCTGTTCTCGAAAGAACGCTCCCGTAAATTTATGTTCACGACCACATACCCAGGCGTAAACTAACTTCAGGGCAGTGTTGCCACCTCTACCGATTTTTCGGTAGATCTACCGATTTAGCCTTTTACTTTACGATATACCGAATTACCATAGTTTTCTACCGATTTTTTTTTCAATATAAACTTGTTTTTTTTTTATACGCCTCGTGATCGCGATTAAAAAAAACACCATAAATAAAATATTCTTTTTATGTAAGATCCTTTGTAGATTAAAATTTTATTTCAAGCCATAGTTTTTAAAAGTGTATTTATGGCGCCATGTCTTGGATTTTGCGATATACTCAGCCGGCAGCCGCAAGCGGCATTAAAGATCACGCTATTTTACACCCTATATCATTATTTTTAAGATAACTTTTGACAAGTTTTTTTCGTTTGCCTATGCTATTTGTTATGGTAAACAGCTGATAACTGTCAAAAAGTTATCTCAAAAATTATGGTATGGAGTTTACACCCTGAGGTTTTTTTTATAATATTATCTACTTAATAGAGACCTATTGCAATAAGGCCAGGCACAAATTGTGCCGGGCACTATATTGACAGTTTCACATTATAAGAACAGCTGTCTTCTTTCAAAATAAGGCCATTGTGTATTATAAGAGCCGGAATTAATAGTGACGCCACAATTAATGGAAAATGAACGACGGGATTTCTAAATTCGACTTTGGTATGTCAATTTTGAAAGATCAACTGTCAGTTTTTTATGCAAAACTGTCAATATAGTGCCCGGCACAATTTGTGCCTGGCTTTATTGCAATAGGTCCCTAGTATGTACCTAATTTTTTTATTAACTCTTCATTTTGGTATTTTGTCAGTAAAAACAAATCGTAGAAATACAATTTACCTACTAAATCAATCCAAACTATCGATAGTTCTCCAACTGCTTGCTGAGATGATTAAAAAATCTACCGAAATCTACCGATTTTTCTCGAAGCCTTCTACCGAAGACCTCAGAGTGGCAACACTGCTTCAGGGAAAATTTTACGAGTCCTTAAATACCGAGATGAATTCCATCAAAGGAGCATGCGCCAAAATTAACGTCAAAATGTCTAATTTAAATTATTGGCGCGAATACCGTCATTGGCGTGAGATCGAAGAGCTGAACGTATAATATAAAATTCAAGGTATAAAATAATGGTCAATTCTAATTTTTAGGTATGATTTTATGTAGGTACCGGGTGGTTTTTTATAACCGGAGCACTCAGCAACTTTATCATTGAAAATAAATTGAGATTTTTTTGGTTAATTATGACAACTTTAAAAGCCAACATAATTTTTTTCTATCCGTCACCATTTACAGGGTGTCCCAAATTCGATGTTTTTGGGGAGTTTCGGGTATTTCTAGAGGGGCTAAAAAAACCTCATCAACCTTTGCGACACTCAAATTTCAACAGAAGCTTAAAGGTGAAAATCGCATTTTGATATAGCAAGCCGTTTTTAAACTACGGGGTGTTTTTAAAAAGTCTGCATTTTGGGAAGGGGTCTATAACTTGTTTATTTATTAATATTTTTATTTCTGTGAAAACATTCATAGACACTTTTTTAAGAGGAATTCAACTGTTAAATTAAGTTTCATTTGTCACGTTTAGTTTTTGAGATATCACATAAAATTAATTTTTCTTTATGGGATTAGTGGGATTTCTTTATATTTTTGTTTTTTTTTTATTTTTACCACATATTTTAGTTTGCTTAATGGGTTTAACAGATTTTAATATTATAAAATTATAAAAATAAAAAAATAATAAAGAGGTGATTAAAAAATAAAAATAAAGAAAACAATAAAAAAAAAATAAAAATTATAATATTGAGTGTCATACATCATTTTAAAGGAAATTTTAGACAGAGTTTTACAGTTATTCTGTAAGAAAAATAACAACTTTATGCAATATTTTAAAAACCAAAAGAGATAAATAAAAACCGTTTACATCTGTCAATTCTTCAAGAAAAGATCTATAAGAAAGCTATTTACACAAAAGCAAAATGCAGACAAAAACACTCCATAGCTTAAAAACGGCTTGCTATATCTAAATGTAGTTTTCACCTTTAGGATTCTCTTAAAATTTAAGCGTCGCAAAGGGGGCTCAGTTTTTTTCTTTCTCCCCTAGAAATACCCGACACCACAAAAAAACAACGAATTTGGGACACCCTGTACAGGGTGTGACAATAAAGTCGATTTTTTGAGAGGGAACACCCTGTTTATTTTGTTTTGCCATGGGAGTATTGACAAATTTAAATGCGCTAAATCTTTTAAAAAAATGTTTATCGTAGCATAGACATACAGTAGAACCCCGATGACAGTGTTTATTCAAATTAAATTGGGCACTTAATAATTTGTCACACAACTTGCAGGTCACCGGCATTTTCACAGCACAAAAACGACGAATTTTCATCAAAAAGAACTGGGAATTATTAAAGTTTTGCTGTATAAAACCATACTGAAATATCTCTCAGTTGATTGGTTGGCAGAAGTGACAGATCAACGCTTGCGCACGTCTTGGAATTCATCTCGGTATTTAACGACTCGTAAAATTTTTGAAACTCTCACATTTCAGGGCACAACGATTTGTTTGCTTTGTTAAAGTTATGTTTCAAAATGTTTTTTAATTCGACAGTAAAAAAAATTTTTTAATCAGGTAGCCAGATTTAAACAGTGAATCTTTCAGGGCAAAAAGATAATTAAAACTTATAGCATAAGTAGTTTTTAAAGGAAAATAAACAGAAATAGGTATAAAAGTTATGCTTATATAAGCAATTAATGATTCTATTGTATGGCTAAATTTAGCGTGTTAAATCAGTTCTTATAACTTTATGTATGGGTGGCATAAGTGCACCAACTCCATTCATTCATTTATTCATGTATATTGAATGAATAAATAAACTAAATTATATCCTTTTTTTTTCTAAATTTCTTTTGACCCTCATAAAAAAAATGTTACAACACCATTGGCGTAGCTAGCCTTGCTTTTCAGGGGGGGCCGTGGCCCCGGTCTATCTTGAACAAAAAGCAAACATAGGTTTTAAAGAAATCTATATGTTTGTGGCGGATTCATTTTACAAACACAACTTTTTCTGGGTATTACGCCACTAGTAAGGAAAAATTACTTTAAAAAATTATAAAAAAACCACTGCGTTTCTCCTAGAAAAATAAAAATCACTAATTTGTCAGTGGCTTTCTATAAAAATAAATAGTTGCCTAGTAAAACCTAAACCACTTATCTTTTAATTGAATTTGAATACGCTACGTTTCGATTGCCAATCTACAATCGTGGCGTAATACCCAGAAAAAGTTGTGTTTGTAAAATAGGTTTTAAAGAGTCGTGCAAAGTGTGCAATGAATAAAAAAAAAATACGCGCATTAAATGTTCTAATATTTTAATATAACAAATTTAATAATACATTTACCAACTTATTTATATGTATGCACAGGAAGTATGTAATTCAGCAATTCTACAAAGAAAGTTTTCTACGTCGCTGACTGAAAGCGTCTACCACACTGTCTAAGTCAACCTCAAAATCTTTTTCTATGAATAACAATGACAAACCTGAGTCATAGTTGTTCTAAGCCAATTAAAAACTCTCCTCATGGCAGAGAAAGACCTCTCGCAAGTTGCACTTGAAATTGGAAGAATACTCGCAACTTTAAAAAGTTGGTAGAAGTTTGGATAGGTGTTTTCTGCTATATGTTGTTTGATAGAATCATGACCAACAGTTTGATTTAACCGAAAAATACAATTCTTTAAAACGGTAATTTCTGCTCTTAGAGTAGAAGTATTAATATTAAAAATTTCCCGGTATTGCTCGACGAATTTATTCCATTTAACGACGTGGGAAAACTTAATATGAAAATGGTTATGAAATTGTCACCAAAATCGGAAAATTTTCATAAGACACTAAACGCTAACCTCAAAAAAACTAAAAAGATTATTATATTTATTTTAGAAAAACAGTTTAAAAAGGTCTTTTATAACCTTACGACATCTACAACCCGATTTCGGAAACAGAGGGGCAAAGGTCGCTGTCTTTATTAAATGCGAAATTTAACTTACACTTCTATAATATTTTACAAGATGTCGCCAATATGTATGAAATATTCAATATGCATAATTATGTTTAAATTTAAAAAATATTTTCGGGAAATTGCATAAGTGCAGAAAAGTTACCGATAATTTAAAGAGAAAAAGCCTAATTCCGCAAGACAAGGGATTTTCCTGAAATGTAAACATTATCTGAATGATTTTAAATTTTAATGCACCTATTTTATTTGAATATTTCCCGAATAATAATAGAAAAGTATGTATTTTCAGCGTCTTGTTTTTTTACTATTAGTCGATAGGGGAGGCCTAAAATATCTTAGGGGGGGCCTGAGGGACTTCAGGGGGGGGGGGGGGGGGCAGCCCCCCCCTGCCCCCCCCCTAGCTACGCCAATGTACAACACGTACGCAAAGTGTCTTTTCTGCATAAAGTTTTCCTTAAGCCTGCTCCGCGTCGTTCGTTAACTGCTTATAAGTACGAGAAAGAATCACCGTGCGCACTTGATAAGAACTTTTGTTAGTAAAAAAAAGTAGATGTGAAGAATATATTTTTATTTAAGCAACAGATTCCGTAAAAAAAATACTAAACTTAAGCTACAAAAATTGAAGCAAACAAACATGAAAAATAAATGAAGCCACTTGCTAAATTAACGGGTAGACTGTGAACACAAATTGTCAAAAATTTAAGATTGGTTATTATTTTTTCCAAAAACAAGTTGATCGCGTGAAAATTTATCAAATTACCGAATAAATTGACAGTTTTTCTTAATATAATTTTGTGGGGTACCAGAAAAAGTATTCTGGTTCCAGTTTGAGAGTCAATAGCGAGCGTTTCTCCATTTTTGATGTAAGAAATTGTTTTACTGTACAGGGTGTCCCAAATTGGGCACTTTTGGGGGGTTTAAGGTACTTCTAGGGAAGACAGAGAAAAACTGACCACGCATTACGAGGCTCAAATTTCAAGAGAAGACTTATAGTGAAAACCGCATTTTGAAATATCGTATCGTCTTTGAGCTACGGGGGCTTTTTGAAAAGTCTGCATTTTGGAGGGGGGTCTATAACTTCGTTATTATTGGAAATATTGATTTAGAGTAAATTACAATTTTATAGACTTTGTCACGAGGAATTCAACCGCTAAATTAAATTTTAACTGTCACTTTTAGTTTTTGAGATATGACATAAAGTTGCATTTTTTCTTATGGAATGGCCTATATTTTAATTAATTTTCGAATTTGTGATTGAAGTCTTTTCAAAATGATGTATCATATGTCATAGTTTGATTGAGCGGTTTCGGAGATAATTAAAGTTTTTTATTTTTGTCTAGTGTGCGTTGAATGACGTCATGCGCCATTGACGTGAAAGCCTTGCGGTCAAATCCTACTTCAATGCTCCTATAGTTTTGTTGTCTTATACTATGCAAATCAAGTTGGCCTTGCGTCTTGGCGTTTTGTCATTGTTTTCAATTGTTTAAACAATTTGACATTACGCTTTGATATGAAATTATTTTGCACAAAAGTGTTTTAATTTTATTTTGAAATATGTATCATTTTTTAAAACTTTTTATAACTAGGCTTTGAGGGCCGTCAGCTGAATTATAATTTTTCCAAACCAGCCTTACTATATTTGCGACTGTGTAAAATAATAAAAATACTGGAGTGCCTTTACCTGCCCCAGCAGGAAATCATAGCGCACTAGAAATAAGTGAAAAAGCTGAATATCTCTTAAACCGCTCAATCAAACTATGACATATGATACATCATTTTGAAAAGAATTCAATGACGAATTCGAAAATTAATTAAAATATAGGCCATTCCATAAGAAAAAATGCAACTTTATGTCATATCTCAAAAACTAAAAGTGACAGTTAAAATATAATTTAGCGGGTGAATTCCTCGTGACAAAGTCTATAAAACTGCAATTTACTCTAAATCAAAATTTCCACTAATAACGAAGTTATAGACCCCCTTCAAAAATGCAGACTTTTCAAAAATCCCCCGTAGCTCAAAGACGAGACGATATTTCAAAATGCGGTTTTCACTATAAGTCTTCTCTTGAAATTTGAGCCTCGCAATGCGTGGTCAGTTTTTCTCTGTCTCCTCTAGAAGTACCTTAAACCCCCTAAAAGTGCCCAATTTGGGACACCCTGTATATGGCTGCAAATATTACTACAAAAGTTTGTATTTAATTTCCTACAGTTTTTCGAATTTTGCTAATTGTACAAAAAGTGAACAAACTAAAAACATGACGTCAGCAGAGCGGTCCGTTCCCTTCAAAATATACGGATGCGTACTTGAAAGTCTACGTCTACGAATTGAAATTTTCTGTTGTTTCCAGAGCAAGGTATGATTGCTTCGCTTCTGAATTTTTTTAGCTTGTATTTGTACTTATAGGTATATTTACTGAACAATATATTTATCCGTTTGCGTGAGCAGTAACATCAAGTTGAATGATTTGATTAACATTTTTATCCAGTAGTACTTTTCAGGTTTCTTGGTCAGCTTCAGCCTCTTCGCTCGGGAGAATGTTTAGTTTGCTGAGTGGTGGGGTAACGTACACTAAATAGTGAATTTTTTTACTTCTGAAGCGGCTATAAGTGTTGTCAAATGTCACAATGTCTAAAAAAAATAATACATTACATACTAAACGGAAATTTGAGTACCTGTGAATTAAAAATCAAACAAATTTCCGTGACTAATCGGGTAAAAAAGTTTATGTTTCTCTTGTAATTATCGTGGGTAACTCGAAAGCCTATGTTTACGAAAATCCAAGATCCAATGGACATCTAGTAAGTGTGTCACAAAAGTTATGGGACTCCTCAGAACTCTGACTATGTGTTCCATACACTGAGATTTTTTGTTTCTATCAGGAAGTGGTCAGAATCTGGTGAACCGTGAAACGTTCCATAATTTTCCACAACACCCTGTACATTTAGGTTATCCAACTTATTTAATGAAAAATGGGAAGGAATAAGACTATATTATACTCGGTATTAAATTAAAGCTTTCAGCAATATTAGAGACTTATTGGACGTAAAATAAGGTCTAGCAGTAAAATACGGCTAGACATTATTAGTGTACAAATAAAGTCATGCAGTATTTATGTAACTTGGCCTTATTTTGACGGTTTGTTGAAATTTGTCATCTGGGTTTTCACTTTTATAACAAAATATTTTGCTACAAATTTTTAAAATTTTTTAGCATTGTTTTTTTGTTCCTCCGAAAGTTTATAAATATCCAAGTTCAAGTTAAAGTTCTCGCTTGCAACCCATTGTTCCTATCCCTCTCTACCAGCAAGTGTTCTATTATAGTAGGCACAGTGTGTCCATTTCAAAATGCAACTAGAGAGTGCTCACTTTTACCAAAGGCCTACTGTGGCAATGTTACGCCTGCTATCATGGCACCAGCCAGCTATTAATAGAAATAGTATTTTTTTCGAAAGTTCAAAGAAATGTATTACAATATATTAACTCAATGCAAAAATGTTTTTAAAAAATTATTGAAGTTCAAAATTTGCCTAACGGTTTAAGAAAATTCACCTCCATTTGCTGTTTCTTTTTACTTTGTTCAAGAATATTGCTTTTTTTTAAGATAAATCATACATTTTAAATCTCAAATACTTTTTAAAACACTAAACCACTAAACTCTATGTTAAAAAAATAATTTAAAACATTTTTCTCGCTTGCAACCCATTGTTCCTATCCCTCTCTACCAGCAAGTGTTCTATTATAGTAGATACAGTGTGTCCATTTCAAAATGCAACTACAGAGTGCTCACTTTTACCAAAGGCCTCCAGTGACAATGTTACGCCTGCTATCATGGCACCAGCCAGCTATTAATAAAAATAATATTTTTTTCGAAAGTTCAAAGAAATGTATTACAATATATTGACTCAATGCAAAAAAGTTTTTAAAAAATTATTGAAGTTCAAAATTTGCCTAACGGTTTAAGAAAATTCACCTCCATTTGCTGTTTCTTTTTACTTTGTTCAAGAATATTGCTTTTTTTAAGATAAATCATACATTTTTACAAGCTTTTATTTAGCTTTAGATGTTCGGTCTAACTATCTATCAAATCTTGTGAAGCGTTTTTGACACACTTCCCATTATCCGATTTGGATGAAATTTGATACACACATAGTGGTCCCATGACAATACAATATTAAGAAAAAAATATCCTCCCACCATTACCCCCACCCCCTTTGATAGAAAACTGAGTTTTTGACACACTTCCCATTATCCGATTTGGATGAAATTTGGTATTCACATAGTGGTCCGATGACTATACAACATTAAAAAAAAATATCCTCCCACCCCTACTCCAACCCCCTTCCATAGAAAATGCGTTTTTGACACCCTTCCCATTATCCGATTTGGATGAAATTTGGTATACATATAGTGGTCCGATGACAATACAACAATAATGAAAAAATATCCTCCCACCCTACCCCCCACCTCCTTCCATAAAAAATGCATTTTTGACACACTTCACTTTAAATGAGTTTTATAAAATTTGGCATATGCATAAAGGTCCGATGGCAATACAGCCCAAACAAAAAATATATTTCTACCTCTACCCCCACTCTTTCCTTCCCCCAATAGAAAAATGAGTTTCCAAACAACACACGATCAGCGATTTCATTATAATCTAGAATAAACTTTTCTGTTCTGTTGTTGAACAAATATTTTCATTTAATAGAGTAGATAGCTGAGACTAAAAAGTAGAAAATAAATTGGTAAAAATTTTTTTTTAAGTCACAAGCTTTTATAAAATGCACTAAAAATTAAAAAATAATTTTCTAACATTCTAATATTATCATAATAATAAAAGCGATGGCCGCAAATCAAAGCATAAGTTAATCTAAATTTGTGATCTAAACACTTAAAGAATATTCAACATAGCTGGTTATCAAAGATATGTTTGATGTGCCGCAATGTTATGCCATGTGTCAGAGAAATGCTAGAGTATCTTGGGGTCGGGTTAGGTGGGTTTGGTACCTCTGCATTTTTCTGCTAGATTGATTCTTGCAAATAGTGATATTAAATTGATACGGATATCTTATCGTGCTAACATCGTCAAAATTTCCATCAGTCGGCCATCGCTTTTATTACCAATTTATAAATCTCAAATACTCTTTAAAACACTAAATACCAACTCAAAAATAAATAAAATATGTCTTGTTCCCTGTTAACTAGTCACCTCCGTTCAAAGAAGCATGGTTTAAAAAAAATATTGAATAGCTCTTCCACAGCAACCAAATTTTTTGGTGTAGTGCCTTGCGCCTGTGTCATCCACAAACTAATGAAGTCGGCTTTAAGCTATAGCAAGGGCATATTTGCATTTATATTTATATATTTATTCAAGTTTGAAACTGTGTGACAAAAGTAATGCTTCACCTCCGTTACATATTTAGGTAAGCTACTTTTTAATCGCATTGTAAAGTTAGTTAATATTAATTGAATACCAATTGGTCTCTGACATATAATATATTTTTTAAGAAAAAGGAATTTTCAGGCATTTTTGATAAAAATAATAAGTACAAGGAAAGTAATGGACCAAATTACAAAAAAAAATTAAATTTTGAATCGTTTAGGGGTCGCACCTACAAGTAAAAAAAGCAACTTATTCCGCTACTTTTATATTAATATCTTTTACTGAGGCTGGTTTCAAAATTGAGTTTTCTGTGGAATCAGTGCCGGCAGGTGACGTTATAAATTGGGGGGGCAGAAATTTATATTGCATGGAAAAGGAGATAAAAAAAAATGTCTATTTTTTGCCACGTTTTCAATATGTTCGGTAATGTTTTGCCTATAGGCACTATTCAATTGGCACCTAATATCAGTCTTGCCTAGCATAGAAAATTCTATATGGTTATTTAAACAAGTAGTACTTACTTTGTGTCTTTAACTTTTCACTAAAGTGCTTGATAGCAAACATTCCCTTTGCCACCCACGCAGGACCCCTTCGTGGATTTTTCATAATAAGACAAATAAAGCAAAAAAAAGCATTTCGTTTTTCACAACCGCACAACCAGTTTTCAGCATCGTATAATTTTTTATTACTTGCACTAAAATTTTGGTTAATTTTTAGGATTTTTAGGTCCGGCCTATGTGGCCCTAAAGATTTTATTTGTAATCGAAGTTCATACGTCAACGTATTTAAATTCGCACAGTTAATTATATATTCGACGGTATTTGTTTCCATTTTGAAAACAAACAAAAACAAACAGTGGACTCGCGACCGGCAGCGTATTTACGTTTCCGTGCTCATTTCACGTTGGCGCGGTTTTGAAATAGACACGGAAATGTTATGTTAGCGTTTTTACCTGACAGTTGAATACGCTAACATAACGAAAGCTAATCAATCAAATCTAACCGAACCGAACCAAAGCAAACTGAACTAATAATTTTCTTCAAAATAAAAACTTTCCTAACTTCCTACCCGGGATCCTAGAGGATGTGAATCCGAACCGAACCGAACCGAATTGACCCAAACCGAACCGAACCGAACCAAAGCAAACTGAACCAACAATTTAAAAAAAACTTTCCTGACTTCTTTCCCGGGATCCTAGAGGGTGTGAATAGTGTTGTAGTTTAGTTTGGTTAGGTTAGGTTTGGTTCGGTTTAGTTAGGATCGGATCGGTTCGGATTCACATCCTCTAGGATCCCGGGTAGGAACTCAGGAAAGTTTATTTTTTAAAAAAAAATTATTGGTTCAGTTTGCTTTAGTTCGGTTCGGTTAGATATGATTGATTAGCTTTCGTTAGGTTAGGTTTTTGAAACTTTCTATTTTCATGTGGTTAGAAATCAAGTGAAAATTCAAACTTCAAAGAATTTTAAAATCTTGAGTAATATTAGTAAAAATACTTATAAACTGCTCCATAATTTTCATATTAACAAACATGTAACCTCAAAATCAAACTAATAAACAACGTGAATCCAATTTAAGTTTCAAATGTGCACTAATAAGTAAACCCCTGCGCTGCGTAATTCAATACAAATCCGTGCCTTGTTCGAGCCTCGGCGCCTTAAAATCAACACGCTTTTGTAACCAAATATGTTGCAACATTTCCGTGTGTGTAAATACGCCGACCAGCAAGGCTTTTAACTACTGACCCTGACATACCCCAAATCAAAACAAACTCAGACGTCTTCACTAAAGATCAAACCGGCAACACTTAGGAAGGGCAGCGAATGGTTTGACACGATTAATATGACCGAAGTCAACTAAAACATACATACATTTTTTGCCTTATTACTGCTAGCCTTATTTTGAAATTTCCAATAAGTCTCCATTATCAAGCAAACTTACACGTGGCCGGTGCCTGGCACGCGAGCACCCCGCTTTCCGGGATTTGGTGGGCAGCTAGTCGTCGATGACGTATCGCGGGACTATTGTTCCCGTCGACATCTTTTAACGTGATCCCAAAACGAATGTCGTGTTCTTCGGTTCTAAAATCCCACCTGAAATTAAAAATATATCTTTTAAAAAAGTATCGGTTTTATTGTAAACTATTGGATAGGTAAGACGTTATTTGGTGGAGAGCGCTAGAGCTTGTAAAATATTGGATATTGTAGCAGAGTTTTAAAAGTATTGGATTTTATTTTAATAAAAGTATTTAGTGTTTTTGGTGCACAAATTTTAAAATGTTTTCATTTTTAATATTGTTTAACGTAAAATACACAAAAAACATTTGTAGTTAAATTACATGTGCACATTAGGGTTATAGAATAGACCATTATTAGGGTGATTCCACCGTTACGTGTGTGACATTCAGACTTATTTTTGCTCACACATATACTATACTATAGTAGTGTGAGCTATGGTGATCCTAATTTTTTCGAGAAAAAAAAAGTTGCTCCGATTTCAAAATTTTTTATATATCTTTGCGTTTCAGATGATTTTGAAACTTTTTTGTTGCGCCGTCTGTCTGTCTGTCTGTCTGTCTGTCTGTCTGTCTGTCTGTCTGTATGTCTGTCTGTCTGTCTGTCTGTCTGTCTGTCTGTCTGTCTGTCTGTCTGTCTGTGTGTCTGTATGTCTGTCTGTAACGACCAACGCGCATAACTCAAAAACCGCTTGGCCGATTTTAATGAAATTTGGTACCTAGGCTGGGTTTTGGGCCGAGATGGTCCCATTTAAAAATGAACAAAATCCACCGAGCACAAACCAAATAAAAGGATGGGAGTAGATTTCAAAAATTAGAGTTTATGGGAAAATATGGCGTGTGTGACATCAAACGAAAGGTAATTGAGTCTGGAGTTCAACAAAATACATTTTAATTTATTTAAAAAAAAGGGTGGGGGTATATTTCAAAAATTAGAGTTTAAGTGAAAATAGGGCGTGTGTGATATCAAACGAAAGGTAATTGAGTCCGGAGTTTAACAAAATACATTTTAGTTTTTGTTTTTTTTAAGGGTGGGGGTAGATTTCAAAAATTTGAGTTTAAGTCAAAGCATGGCTTGTGTGGTATCAAACAAAAGGTAATTTAGTCCGGAGTTGAATAAAATATATTTTAGTTTTTAGTTATATTAGCTCACACGTACACTATAACTATAGTACCTAGTGTGAGCTTAGGGGCCCATATATTGGCAGAGTATTTTTTAGAATTATTGCTTTTAAACCCAACAAAAACAAATCGTAATCATTAAATATAATTTTTCTGGGTTAAGTTGTTAGTTTTGCTTAGGTTAATGCCAAAAAAATCACTGATGGAAAGATATTAATTTTCTTATAGGATTATAAAAAATCGTAACGTGTGTGACGCTTATTTCTTAAAAAATAATGTATTTTTGTTATTTTACAAATTTTCTGCAAACTGCCAAATACTTAATTCAACTTTTATTTTTTACCTAATAGTTGGTAATATTTAGTACAATAAGATTTACATTTGAATATCACTTTATGCATTTTATTATTTCATTTATAAATTTAAAAGTGTGTTACGTGTGTGACAACAACGTGTTACGTGTGTGACTAATGAACAAATACAAAAAGTAACAGCTAATAATATTTTATTTTCAAGAAGAATTATAACTAGACAGTGGCGTATATACGGGGCGGGCCTAGGGGGCCCGGCCCCCCTTATCGAAGCTAAGATTTTTTTGGATATTTTCCACATATTTCATTAATACAAACATAAAATAGCATAAAATACAGCCTCATGAGGTCTCGCCCCCCCCCCAAAACTGTCTCGGGCCCACCCCGAAAATTTTCTCTATATACGCCACTGTAACTAGACAACTAAACAGGATATATTTTTTTTAAACTTCAATATTACTTGATCAAATAAATTTTTACTACTTTTTTCGGTTAGGCTCATTTAGTTTTATAAATGGTAATCTGCTGTTATTGTCTCCATAAGCTCGTCTATTTCCAACTGTGAAATATGCATAACCTGCGTTGATTTTAAAACACTTAATGCAGCTTTAATAAAATTCGAGCTAAATAAAAATCTACCATGTATCACTAAAAATTATTAGGGAGTCAAACTTTTAAAGGTGATTTTTAAGTGAAGAACGTCACTTAAAAATCAAGGGAAGTTCTTATAAACATAAGTCTAAAAATTTATAGTGTTCAAGATACGTCAAACATTTTTGTAAATATATTTTTTTCATAAGAATGTTACCATGTACTAAGTATATTTTACACAACTTTGTTGAAATTCGACAGTGTTACTTGTAGCAGTAGGGGCCAATTTAACTGGAATAACATTATTAGGTCTAGTAGCATTCCGCAGATGAACACAATGAAAACTATAATTATTTTGTTTTATATTTATGCCAATGACTATACGAACTATTCCTTTTAGAACTACTTAAAGAATAGGCATTTAAGTCAAAAACTGTATAAATAAAAATATTGCATTTTATTTCACAAGTGATAAATATTCGTTACGTGTGTGACAGATTTATTTATTTTAATTAAAAAAAACTTATAACGTGCAATTTTTTTACATTTTGTTTCTGGTACCTTATAAATGTGTTGGCTCTGGATACAAAAAATTGGGGTTGATTAATGCCTATTTTCCGAGTAATACATTTTTATTTCTGTTTTCGTTACGTGTGTGACAACAGTTTATCATGTCATGTATTTTTAGGCCAAACCAAGTATAAACAAGCGAACTTTGGCATAAAAATTTGTAAATTTGTTGTATATGGTACTACGGTATGGTTGATTTATTGTTTAATATCAAAAGCTTAGGAAAAAATAAATTTTTGGGATGTTTATCTTTAAGCTAAAATAATGGGTATTTTGATATAAATTAGATTAATGCTTTTTTCTTCGGGTTTTTTGGGGAAATAAAAAAACTATATGAAGTCCTTACACAAGATCATAAACTAAGTATTCTTGGCTTTAATTTAAGACTAATTTTAATAACCTATAAAACTATTTATAAAATGTCCGCTTAGGACCACTTTCTGTGGAATCGCCCATTACCCTAAATATTAGATAATAAAACAGTTTGGTGATCTAATAGTTGTAACGGACATTTATTTTTTACCTAATTTAGAAAAATATTGAATCAAACAGTTTGATTATTTAATTTTTTTCATAAAAATTAAGGGAGAGCTAAGCATGTTTAGTTTTGCTTTTTTTTAAAGATGTTGACTACCACTGTTATTAGGGACATTTTGGGTCAGTTAAAATAACAGAAAATTTGACAGCTGTTACCGTTATGTTTACTAAGAATAACGGTACTTTATTTTCTACAATAAAGTATAGAACGTATCCTAGAAACGATAGACAATTCTACCTAAAATAGACGCCCGATCCGACCACGACTGTTCGCCAAGTGTTCGGCCGTGTACCTCGCCCAGTAGTAAGTATTTTGCACTTCTCAACTTCATTGGCGTTTCATTAAAATAGTTTTAGTTGTCCACGGTGAGTGATATCAATCAGCATGCAAGATATAAACAGACATGACCTCCTCTATAACCTGTTAGCCTATGGCCCCTAAGTTATGGGACACCCTGTATAGCTATAATATAGTTTTACCTTAAAAAGCATCCATCTTCGGCAATAATAAAATCTAACACTAATTTTTCACCCTTCTTTATCACAGTTGTAACGTGTTCCCGTTCATTTACACGATTTTCCGAGATGCTTGTGTGGTATAATGATTTTGGCACTTTCCCACCTTGCCTAATCTGAAACATAAAACAAAAATAAAGTTATTGCATTGTCTAAACACGACGACGCACAATGGTTTATCCCTATAAAAAAATTATGCATTTTTAAATCAAGATTTAAAAAAAAAAAAACGATTTTTTTGTAAAGAAATGTCTCCTTAGTTTAAACCTATGATTGTTTTTTTCAGATTTATTTTGAATTTTAAAAAATTGGACGGTAAAGTAAAATTTTGTATTTATTTTTAACTTTTTTCTTAATCTGCTACCCGTCCTTTATTTTTCTCTTAAACAAAAACCGCTTTGTCAATTTTCCTTTTTTACGATTAGTGCGTATATTGAGTAGTATTTTGTAAGCCTAAAAAGAAAAAGAAAGTTTTATCTATAATTTCAAAAAAAATTAAAATAGCGGAAAAAACTATGTTATTTTGAGGTATGAAAATTCCTGCAGACTAAAAGTTGTCTTCCCGCAGCCTCCCGCAATGAGATTTCTTTATGGTTATAATCCACAATGTCTTATCTTTATGACTGCATAGATTACACCTTCCAATATCTGCCTATCTGTGAATTAGGTTCCTAAAATTGTTGCTTTGTTATTCAAATATACTAGAAATACACACAATTAACGGATTTTAGTTGTTGTGTTAATATGGATATATTTATATATTTTGAAGTATTTATTTATTTCATTATTTATCAGTCAATTTATCAGTTTACTATCATTCGTAATATATTTACAAATTATATTTTTTGAGAGTAATGTACAGGGTGACCGTATATAAAGTTCCAGTTGGAAAACTTTTTTGTTATTTGACAGAAAAGGATAAATCAAAAAGTGAATTACTTACGAAATAATGAATATTTTTTAACGGGTTCACTTTTTTTTTAAATCACACCTTACACGCAAGATGACCATTGGGTTTTTATTTTAATAGTACACCTGTATATTTTTAAAATTTTTGATAGATCTTTTCTTTCTTATTCTCCTTTGTCTTGAGAAAACAATGTGTTGAACAAAGAATTAGCTATACTATTTTTCCTTGGCTAACACATTGCCCTTATGGCAAATTATTTTTTGTTTTACTCAAGAACCGCTTAAGAATTCTGATATGATCTATTTCAAAATTTTCAAAAAACATACAGGATGTTCTTGTGCAAAAAAAGGACCTCCTAGCCTGTGGAGTGTGATTAAGGGAAAAACTGAAAATGTGGCAAAAATCTATGTAGTTTCATGAGTAATTTAATTTCTGAATTATCTTTATGTTTATGTGACAAGTAATAAAAAAGTTTTTCCATCTGGAACTTTATAAACGGTGAGCCTGTACATTGGTGGGATTTTTTTTTTAACATAAAAAGTTTTATTCTTGTGGGTTTTAGATATAAATTTGTGGATTACTTCCCATTGTAAAAAATATATTGACTTTTTACCACACTTAATAAATTTATTAAATATATAGGAATAAGTAGACGACAAGAAATTGCCAAATTCCTTAAGGGAGGAAGTGGCTAAATAATAATTTATCAAAAGTTATAGTACTTTATGTTTGATTCCACAATGAAATTTAAGGGACTGCGAGGGCCTTGGGACAGAGGAGCATCCAGTCCCTTCCCCTTAGTACGCCCATGTCATGACACAATGGAGAGCAAAAGTAGTTTTTGTGAAAAAACAATCATCAATTAAACTAGTAACAATGGTTACTAAGTTAGTAACCATTGCTAATAATATTGAGTAATTATTTATCTTTTTATTTATATTACACAATTTTTACCCTACACCCTGCAAGGGACAGGAGAGGGGAATTAGCCAAAATAAATTGGTAAATATGTGTTGAATATATGTACAAAATTTCAAGTTTATGTGATAAATACTCTTAAAGATATTAACTTTTTTCCGAAATTTAACCGTTTTAAACCACTGTGCGACGTCGGTTAGTAAGTATCTCTGACCGTTTTCAAGTGTAAACTAAACAATCCAGTCTATTGGCTACTACTTACTACTTGGTGTGCAGTCAGATCTGACGGCTAGCCCCCTTTTTTAATCTTAAAATGCTTGTTTTCCTTAAGGAGTAGTTTCCATATTATGTTTGGTATGTCTGTGCTTGGGTGACTGAAAACTTCTTTGTTCTGCAACCAAGCATAGCCATGCCAAACAAATGGAAACCACTCCTTATGGAAAAAAGCGTCTTAAGATTAAAAAAAAGGGGAGGCCGGTTCGTCAAATATTCTTGAGGTATTGTGACTCCTAGAACTTCCTTACACTAATATTTTTTTTACATTATTAGATAAAAAAATGTTTTCTTTCATAATCTAACAAAATCAATACAGGGTTTCATTTAAAACTTTTAGGTAGAGATAGCTGGGGCAGCCTGAAGAGTGCACTTGAAGGTTAGATCTAAAAAATGGACGCTCCCTTGTTTGTTTCAATGTTCTTAGTTTAATAATACTAGAAATGGGGAGAAAATTTAGTTTTAAATTTTTTTGCGGACACAGTGTAAGTATATAATTAAAATCTATTATGTTTGTGGCAGATTACTAATAATAAATTAAATTTACTTGATGAGGACACTTCTTCTGTGCCTCTCCATATAGTAGGTCCTACTAAGGACACTCATCGTAAAGGCTTGACGATGTGACCTTAGGCCCTACGGGGTCCGATACTGCGTTTAATGATAGAAGCAAAACACTTCGTATGGTTAGCCATAAGACTCTATGGACTCGCCCGAATATTTTACGAAAGGTACCCCCCCCCCGACCCTGGCAGGGGGGTGGTTCCACCCTTAAACATGCTTTTTGATAGTTTTTTGCTAATAACTCGAAAACAGTCAACTTTTAAAAAGCCTAATGTACACCCTGTTCAAGATGCTTACCCATTTCAAAATGTACTAAAAAAAACTGGTAGGTCCAATACAGCATTATGTTTTCGCTGCAATAGTGCAGAAGATAAACTTTTTCACAGATTTTCGTGCTTCAGGGAAGTAAGACAATTGACAGAGTTGATGTCAAAAGTAGTGAAGTCCTTTACAAACAGCAAAATCACATTCACTGATCTGATCTCCCTTAACTTTAGCTTAAATGACAAAGATAAAAATAAATTAATAATATTTTTTCTATAAGCGTGCGGAAAAGTCCACTTTTCCGCACGCATTTTAGTGTGGAAAGTGCCACTTTTCCGCACTAGTGCGGAAAAATATTTTTTTCGCACTAGTGCGGAAAAGTAAATTTGTTACGATTTTGAGGTGTTCTATAACATTTAGACCGTTTAAAATACATTTGTATCTTTCCTAGCACACGAAATATCCTAAAAATATTCAAATTGACTAAAATTCTGCTATATTTTCAATATTTTCGATAAAATAAAGTTTTCAGTAAAATAGGTTCAAATTATAAGTTTTAAACCTCCCCGGTATAAATATCGTCATTGTCAATGTCAAACAACAATCAACACTAGTGGTTTTAGATTTGGCATCTTAAATCACCATAGCAACAAAGTACAAACAAACTGTCAAAACAAAGCCAATTTTGCAGATACAAGCGTCTTTTGAATTTTTCAAACAAAAAAATCAGATTTTCAATGGATTCTTCGGACGAAGATCTACCCCAGTCAGTTCTAGAAGCCGCTAGAATGTGAATAATAATAATTGATTTGATTAAAACGTTTTGAATATAAATAATTTTCTGATTAATTTTTAGTTTTTTCCTCACGCTTATAGAAAAAATAGTGTACCTAACTCGTGCGTAAAGTGTCTTTTCCGCACTTGATTGCTGGCCAAACTCCGCTATCACGTCGTTTGGCCATCTGCAATCGCGTGCGGAAAAGAGGCACTTTCCGCACTAGTTAGGTAAACTACTATTTTGTGGAAAGATCGATAAATTTTGTACTCGAGAACAGTGATGTGGACAATAGCTATATAAAAAACTATAAAGAATTTATTTACCTAAATATCTATAAATTAAAAAAAGTAAATCACGAGAAATGTGCAAATTTTTTATCTTTTATATAAAAAAAAAACTGATTATTGTTTTTAAGTAAAATTAGTAAGACCATTAAAAATGTAACTATTGCATAAATATTAAAATAAAGATACGTTTTATGAAAAAAAAAAGTAGTGTGAGTTATGGTGATCATTCATGTCAAATACATATTAGAAAGAACAAAAAAAAAGTTGCTCCGATTTTAAAAAATTTTATATATCTTTGCGTTTCAGATAATTTTGAAACTTTTTTGTCCCATCCTATTTAAAAATGAATAAAATTCACCGAACGTAGGCCAAAATAAAGGGTAGCGGTTGATTTGATTAAAAAAATTAGAGTTATGGTAAAAATATCTCTTGTGCATTGGCGGTTTCTCCATAAGTGCTCATGTGCACGTGCACTCCCAAATTTTACTTAAAAAAATATTAAACTTTGATCATTCCCTAATTTAATTTATAATTACCCCAAAAGAAATTCACTACAGACTGGAATATAATCTAGGAATTAATACCTGGTATGTATGTGTTTGTATTCGTGTTCAAACTCTCCATCAAACAACGCTTTTATTTACTGGAACCAAATTCTATGCACCCTAGATGTTATGTCGCATGCTAATTACGAAATATAGAAAGAGAGGACGATATGTCCCAATAGAATTTTACAGTACATAGAATCTGAACCTTCCTTCGGCACAACGCGTATACAAGAACCAGCCTCGATGCCGCCCGCAACCCCGTGATGACCCCAGCGTCATCGGTTCGCGTTGCATGTTAGAGCAGATCACGGGCACTTTTAATTCGTGCGCTTAGTAGTTGTGTGTGCAACGATTACTTTGACAAGTATCGAGTAGATACTGATACTTCCTATTCGAGTATCAGATATTTTGTATTCGGTACTAAGTAATCATTATATTATCGGTAAATCCAATAAATACTGAGTAGAGTTGAAGTTTTAAGTACTAAGTATGCAAAAAATAAAAATATTGATGTTTTACATGTTTGTAGTTTTTGAAGTATAAACTTCTTTAGGCGCGTTTAGTAGTTTTTGTGGGTAGTGAATTCAACTGAGCCGTCAGGCTCGGCTATGTAACGCTCATTCGGTTGAAATCGGCTCGAGTCGCCTAACTGTGAGAAACATTCAGCGAGCGATATGATGATGCAGATAAAGGCCAGTACACAGAAGAGTTCGGTTCGGTCCGCCTTGCAGAATATGTTATGGGCCAGTATTATTAATTTCGCCTTGTTAAAGTTTACACTTCTGCTGTGTGGTCTTAAGTACACACCATTTTTTTTTTATTAGGAAAATGTAGATATATTAATCTGGGGAATTTTGTTCAAAATCTGGCAACTTTTCAAATACATTCTGGGGAAAATACGTTTCTGAGCCTGGCAACACTGCGCCAGATCAGCCGCCCCGCTAGACATAACACATCAACAGCTATTGAATCAAATAATCAAATATTTAAGTAAATAAACTTCGGTCCAAATGATTACAAGTACTCCAAATTCGTTACTCATACGGCCGTTGCCGATATGCTTGATACGAAAGTAACACTTCGGCTTCGGTCCCATTCGGGATTCGAGTAACGGGTTTTTGGCGTTGAAGGATTCCATTACTTCAAATCCGTCCATATATCAGATATTGTTAAAGTATCGAGTAGATAGTATTTGCACACCACTAGCGCTTAGACAACTTGGCATTATCGGTCGGTAATTCTGATAGCATTAGCGTTAGCGTGGCACTCAAAAAAGATTTTCGCCTGCGCCGCAATTTTATTTTATTTTTTTTTGTTGTGCACCCGCAAAGCTTTTTATCACTGTGTGGTACTAGATTAAAGGTAACTGTGCATGAAGAAAAAAATATTCATTATAGTTTGTTTTGTTCAGTGGTGTTACACTGGGAGGGGGAGAATCTCCAATTGGCATGCCCAGGTGGCGGATAGGGGGTTATGGGATCACCTAACAAACAGATAGGGAACTCAGGTGGTGGGGGGTGCTACGCGCATCTTTCACGCAGCCTGCCATGTTGGGGTCAACCACTCCAGAGGCGCATTCTGTATTTCAATATTTTTTAAACTTTTAGTACGTGTTGAGCATTAGTGGTGTGTAGATGTGATTTTTGTATTTGATATATGTTATTTTTGATTTTAAACAATGGGAACGGTTTGTGCCGTAACAGACTGTAAATCCACGCGACGGTATACCCTTAATCGAAGTAATTTTCGATTTCCGCAGGATCCTATAAGGTAAACTTATACATTATTTTATCTTTCGATTTTTTAAAAACCTTTGCCATATCCTATACAAGGTTGGTTCAATAATTAAATGTCCTATGAGATGAATCTGTAAATGATTTAAGTACAAAGTGTTCTTAAGGGCATATAGATCTGCAACCCCTTTGATTTTGTTTTTTTATTTTTTTTTATACTTTTGCAGTTTTATGGTATTACCATTGTTTTATTTACCTTGACTTCATATATTTTTTTATAAAAATAATGTTTTCAAACTTTCCAACTATTTATTTGGTGGTAACTATACAATTCAGCATTTTTTAATTGGAAAAAATAAATAAAATGACGAATGTAGAATGTCGATTTTTGCCATTGATGAACCGATATGCATCAAACTAGAAACTTTAAGATCTTTTAGGGCGCTGATTATTATTTTTAACTTAAACTAAAAAAAATCAAAATGGGAACCGACCTGAAACACCCAAAGTTCTGAATTTGATGCATATCGGTTCAAAAATGGAAAAATCCGCCATGTTGTATCGCCATTTTGATTTTTTAAAATTTAACCTTAAAAATCTCATCAGTCCGAGTTAGATACAAATCCATCCATAAACGAAAAAATCCGCCATTTTGGATCCGCCATTTTATTTTTTTTCCTAATAAAAAAAATGTTGGAAAGGTTTGAAAAAAGTTATAATCAAACAAATATATATGAAGTCAAGCTAAATACAACTGTTTAAACAATTCCCAATGGTAACATCATAAAACGAAAAAATCTCACAGTGAATTGTCCCCGCGGCGAATTGGACCACAGCGAATTGGCCGCGGCGAATTGCCCCTACACACCCCAGGGCCCTTAATAAAAAGAGAAAATAGTCATTTTGAGCACTAAACTTATTAACATTTTTAAAACAGATTTTTGGGTAATAGGTTTCAATATTTTTTGATATTTTTGAATAATTTTGAAGCTTAATTATTACCGTTTCGCTAATGCATAATTCAACAAAATTTTTATGGTTTGTTATAATTTTTAAGAAACAAACAAAAAATCGAAAAAAAATGCTAACACCCTGTAAAAACAAAGAGGTCTAAATGTAATGTGAAAAAAATCTTTGTTTTGACCATTTCCACAACCCCTTAAAGTTTCATGCATCATTTAAATTAAACCCTGTATAATAAATTATTATATAACATTTCGTTAAGAGTTTTTGACACAAATTTGTTATAATTTTTTATTATGCTACTATTTACACTTTTAAGAATACATATAAAACAGCAATTTTTTTGTAAATATTGGATTTTACTAAATTTTAAAATATTAATTTACCGTGAAGCAATTTTGTGCTAATTGTAAAGATTATTTGGTCACCCTGTATCTCCTTAAACTTTCAATTTTTCGAAAAAACTAATAAATAATATCTGATTCCAGTAAATTAAGAAATTACTCTACAATGTCAAACTTCTTATATTTAAAATTCACAATTTTACTCCTCTTGTAACTTAATAAATGTTATCCCAATACAACAAAAAAAGCAATGCAAAACTTGCTAACGTATTCTAAACGAAGAAGAAGACCTCTTTTTTGCTTCCCATGTCTCTCATTCAATAGAACACATTATTTCCATAGTCCCCTACAGAGGATAAGATATAATATTTTTACGCGGCCGAGACTCAAATTCATTTTAGCTCCCATTTTTAGCAGTACAAAACTATTTTAATGTTTTTATTGTTTCTGGCAGTAAAAATATTTTTTCGCATCAACAATCTGAAACATTCATATTTTATAATAAATTTATTTTAGTCCGGCCCTGAGTTTGATTCCCAATGCTCAGCCATCGTTGAATTCTCCGAGATCAAAGACGGCCAGCCGGCTTATTTATCTGTTTGTTAGGTGATCCGTGGTGTGAGCTTAGGTATTCATACATTAGTAGAGTATTTAGTCTATGACAGCCAAAATTATGTTTTGTTCCAAAAAAGAGTCCCGTGTACCGTCTTTCGGAGTTATCCAACAATTTCCTACCTTGGTTTTATACCTAGGGTCTCCGTCAGGGTCCATTAATTCGCCTCCCAAATATTTGGGTAAATTATCCGGTGCAATATTTTCCAACAGAGCTGGCTTCCACTTGTGGGGCTCCTTTTTATATATTTGAATTTTTCCTATCGTATATTCGTTCAGATACTTCTTAACGACGTTGAAGGCTATGGCAAATACTCTGGGCGCTTAAAGAAAACAAAATTATTTATTTCTAAAAAAGTGTACCTACACATAAACTATATACAGGGTTCGATTCGGTCCCAAAAGTCCGAGTCCACCCAAATATATTCTGAACTATTAAAGATGATTCCATAATTGCCAGTGATCGATAGTATCATGAGATCTGTTTTATGAAGTGGTAAGACTGCCGCTCCTCCATAAAATAGATCTTTTAATGATATCGATAACTGTCAAATTGGTTCAGAAGCATTGGCGTAGCTAGGGGGCCTGGCCTGGCCCCCCCTGAAGTCCCTCAGGCCCCCCCTAAGATATTTTAGGCCTCCCCTACCGACTACTAGTAAAAGAACATGACGCTGAAAATACATACTTTTCTATTATTATTCGGGAAATATTCAAATAAAATAGGTGCATTAAAATTTAAAATCATTCAGATAATGTTTACATTTCAGGAAAAAGCCCCTGTCTTGCGGAATTAGGCTTTTTCTCTTTAAATTATCGGTAACTTTTCTCACTTATGCAATTTCCCGAAATTATTTTTTAGATTTAAACATAATTATGCATATTGAATATTTCATACATATTGGCGACATCTTGTAAAATATTATAGAAGTGTAAGTTGAATTTCGCATTTAATAAAGACAGCGACATTTGCCCCTCTGTTTCCGAAATGGGGTTGTAGATGTCGTAAGGTTATAAAAGACCTTTTTAAATTGTTTTTCTAAAATAAATATAATAATCTTTTTAGTTTTTTTGAGGTTAGCGTTTAGTGTCTTATGGAAATTTTCCGATTTTGGTGACAATTTTATAACCATTTTCATATTAAGATTTCCCACGTCGTTAAATGGAATAAATTCGTCGAGCAATACCAGGAAATTTTTAATATTAATACTTCTGCTCTAAGAGCAGAAATGACCGTTTTAAAGAATTGTATTTTTCGGTTAAATCAAACTGTTGGTCATGATTCTATCAAACAACATATAGCAGAAAACACCTATCCAAACTTCTACCAACTTTTTAAAGTTGCGAGTATTCTTCCAATTTCAAGTGCAACTTGCGAAAGGTCTTTCTCTGCCATGAGGAGAGTTTTTAATTGGCTTAGAACAACTATGACTCAAGAGAGACACTCAGGTTTGTCATTGTTATTCATAGAAAAAGATGTTGAGGTCGACTTAGACAGTGTGGTAGACGCTTTCAGTCAGCGACGTAGAAAACTTTCTTTGTAGAATTGCTGAATTACATACTTCCTGTGTATACATATAAATAAGTTGGTAAATGTATTATTAAATTTGTTATATTAAAATATTAGAACATTTAATGCGCGTATTTTTTTTTATTCATTGCACACTTTGCACGACTCTTTAAAACCTATGTTTGCTTTTTGTTCAAGATAGACCGGGGCCACGGCCCCCCTGAGAAGCAAGGCTAGCTACGCCAATGTTCAGAAGATATTTGAGTGAACTCGGACTTTTTGGACATCGTGTATACCTACCAAAGTACAAGCTACAAAATGTGATTTTCTTAACTTCTTAAAAGTATCACGATCTATATGGATGATTCTACCAAAAGTGGGCTATATGGATATCATTTTTGGTCATTGCCTTTAAATAACAGTACAGCACAGTAAATAATTTTGTTTTTTTAAATTTATGTAACTAATTAGGTGTAAGCTAAGAAACAATTATTTTCCCGAATTTTAGGAATTATTGCATAAAAATTCCAGAGGGATGAGTACCAGAGGAATGAGTTTTTTAATGGTTTTCCAATTTAAATCAAAATCTATTTAGACTACTTAACTTAAGTTTTATATAAACAAAGTTCCTATACTTATAATTTTAAAACAATCAACAAAAATATTATATTATTGATATCAGTCGAATATTTACTTACCAGAGGAATGATAATTGAAGCGTTCCTTTTTGATTTCTCTGAAAAAAACTAATTTTCTGCCGAAAATAAAAAGATCTATAACTTAAACCAAACTATAGTTGACATTATCTGTCACAACTTGTCACCCTCACAAGTAAATTAGATATCCAGGGCCATCTCTTTCTCTAGAAATTAACCAGTGGTATTCACAAATATTGTGTTATTAAAAATGGAGCACGTTTAAAATTGTAAAATTTTTCGGAAAAAATGTAAATTCGGATTTTCAAAAATATGACTGCAAACTTAAGTTTTATGAATTTTTTGATAAATAGTTAAGACTTGGTTAAATATTATTTATTAGGATATTTTATTCAATCTGAGTTTTTAATATTTGGTTTGGGACTACACCAGAGGAATGAGGTATTTGCTTTGTAATAAAAAAGATTATAAACTTGCAATTTTTTTTATACATTAAACTCAAATGCTCCATAAAGAAAACATTTCGTTCTAAAACTTATAACTAAAAATATGCTTCTTTTGCAGTCTGTGTTTGAAAAATATGCATTCCCACTCCACAGCACCATTTTTGTAGAATCATCCATATATCCCAAATATAAATAAAATCCCAAAAACATTGTGAATATTGAGGCATTCTATAATATATAGGTAATTTCACAAATATTTTGTAAAAATCAAATTACAAAATACAAATACATAAATATATAAATCAAACATAAAACTTTTAAAATTACAAAAAATAAACAAGTTTATTTTTATATATTTAGTTTATTAGGCAGTCTGAAGTAGTTGATGGTTTGTGAATATAAATTAAATTAATGTTATTTTATCTGCATTTTAAGGAACTAAAATTAAAAATGTATTCTGATAAAATCCTATGTAGTTTTATAAAAAAATGTGTGTGTGTCTTTCTTTTTATAAACTAGTTGATCGAGTGAAAAGTTATCAAAATGCAGATTAAATTTGTGTTTTTCTAAAATTAATTGTGCAGATTTATTGTGGACACCATGAAGAGTATTTAATGTTATCTATAAAGCACTCTTAACTTTATTAAAACTTTATAAAGAACAATACAAGTACTTTCCTATGTAATGACATTTCCTTATTTCTCCCGGATATTTTTTCACAAACCGCACATCTTTTACGTGAATATTTCTTACAATTTTTTACGATAAACGCAAAAAACAGCAAAATGTAACTAAACAACAAATATGGCGTCCATCCACACAGCAGCTATGTGTTTACATGCCAAAAAATACGCATGCGCCCTTGAAAATGTGCGTCTGCAAATTTAAATTTGCTATTGTTTCCAACGCAATATTGCTTCAATTTTCGATTTTTTGAACCAGTATTTATTATTATCCAAGTTATTTGGGTAAAACTATAGAAAGAAGCCCTAAACTTACCGTTTATAATGTAACACACTTTTAGAATCTCGGGATAGTTGGCTTCGTACATTTGAATTAATGAGATAACTAAATCAGCAGCTGAAAGAAAAAAAAATATATTCAAACAGGATCTTCCAACGGAGTCAAGTCCTCGTCCAATTTGTAAGGATTACCTTTTTTGGTTTCCTCCGGTAACTTCATTCGAGGTAAAAATAAAGCTTCCTTTCTCGACCCAAGACTCAGCCCAGGTACCAAATTTCATTCAAATCGGGCTAGCGTTTTTTGAGTTATGCGCGCTGGTCGTTACAGACAGACATACAGAGAGATAGACATACAGACAGACAGACGGACGGCGCGACAAAAAAGTTTCAAAATCATCTGAAACGCAAAGATATCAAAAATTTTGAAATCGGAGCAACTTTTATTTTCTCAAAAAAATTAGGACCACCATAGCTCACACTACTATAGTATAGTTAGTAGTGTGAGCTAAAAAACACAGCTGAAATAACCTTTTAATGATATTTCAAAAACAGTTTTATACCATCAATAGTACTTTAATTTGTCAAAAAACTGTACCAAAAAAATTGTTAGCGCTAACTTTTAAAACACAAAAGATATGGTTTTAAAACTCCATAACAAATTTTGAATTAATCAAAAATGTTTAAGATGTTTTCAGGAAACTGAATAGTGAATATTTCAAATATAAAAATGAAAAATGCATTTAAAATTGTTGATTAATTTTTTAATGCAATATTTTTAGGTGGGAAGGCATTAAGTTCATCAGGATTTTAGCTCACACTACTACTATACTATAGTAGTGTGAGGTATGGTGATCCTAATTTTTTCGAGAAAAAAAAAGTTGTTCCATTTTAAAAAGTAATATTAAAAGTGCCTTATTAGCCGGTGCCTTATCGGCCGGTAACTTATCGGACGGTGTCTTATCGGCCGGTGCCTTATTGGCCGGTACCTTATCGGCCGGTGTCTTATCGCCCGGTGCATTATCGGCCGGTGTCTTATCGGCGGTGTCTTATCGGCCGGGCCTTATCGGTCGGTACTTTATCGGCCGGTGTCTTATCGGCCGGTGTCTTATCGGCCGGTGCCTTATCGGCCGGTACCTTATCGGCCAGTGCCTTAGTAGCCGGTGCCTTATCGGCCGGTACCTTATCGGCCGGTGTCTTATCGGCCGGTGCCTTATTGACCGGTGCCTTATTGACCTCTGCCTTATCGGCCGATGTCTTATCGGCCGGACCTTATCGGCCGGTACTTTATCGGCCGGTGTTTTATCGGCCGGTGTCTTATTGGCCGGTGCCTTTTCGGCCGGTGTCTTATCGGCCGGTGCTTTTTCGGCCGGTGCCTTATCGGCCGGTGTCTTATCAGCCGGTGCCTTATCGGCCAATACCTTATCGGCCGGTGTCTTATCGGCCGGTGCCTTATTGACCGGTACCTTATCGACCGGTGTCTTATCGGCCGGGCCTTATCGGCCGGTACTTTATCGACCGGTGTTTTATCGACCGGTGTCTTTTCGGCCGGTACCTTATCGGCCAGTGCCTTATTAGCCGGTGCCTTATTGGCCGGTACCTTATCGGACGGTGTCTTATTGGCCGGTGCCTTATTGGCCGGTACCTTATCGGCCGGTGCCTTATCAGCCGGTGCCTTATCGGCCGGTACCTTATCGGCCAGTGTCTTATCGGCCGGTGCCTTATTGACCGGTGCCTTATCGGCCGGTACTTTACCGGCCGGAGTCTTATTGGCCGATACCTTATCGGACGGTGTCTTATCGGCCGGTGCCTTATCGGCCGGTGTCTTATCGGACGGTACCTTATCGGACGGTACCTTATCGGACGGTACCTTATCGGCCGGTGCCTTATTGGCCGGTGCCTTATTGACCGGTACCTTACCGGTCGGTGTCTTATCGGCCGGTGCCTTATCGGCCGGTATCTTATTGGCCGGTGTCTTATCGGTCGGTGTCTTATCGGCCTGTGCCTTATCGGCCGGTACTTTATCGGCCGGTGTCTTATAGGCCGGTGTCTTATAGGCCGGTGTCTTATCGGCCGGTGTATTATTGGCCGGTACCTTATCGGCCAGTGCCTTATTAGCCGGTGCCTTTTCGGCCGGTACCTTATCGGCCGGTACCTTATCGGACGGTGTCTTATCAGATGGTGCCTTATCGGCCGGTGCCGTTTCGGACGGTACTTTATTGACCGGTACCTTATCGGCCGGTGTCTTATCGGCCGGGGCCTTGTCGGCTGGTGCCGTGTCGGCCGGTGCCTTATCGGCCGGTACCTTATCGGCCAGTACCTTATCGGCCGGTGTCTTATCGACCGGTGCCTTATTGGCCGGTGCCTTATTGGCCGGTACCTTATCGGCCGGTGTCTTATCGGCCGGTGCCTTATCGGCCGGTACCTTATCCGCCGGTGTCTTATCGGCCGGTGCCTTATCGGCCGGTACTTTATCGGCCGGTGTCTTATCGGCCGGTGTCTTAATGGCCGGTGTATTATTGGCCGGTACCTTATCGGCCAGTGCCTTATTAGCCGGTGCCTTATCGGCCGGTACCTTATCGGCCGGTACTTTATCGGCCGGTGTCTTCTCGGCCGGTGTCTTATCGGCCGGTGTATTATTGGCCGGTACCTTATCGGCCAGTGCCTTATTAGCCGGTGCCTTTTCGGCCGGTACCTTATCGGCCGGTACCTTATCGGACGGCGTCTTATCAGATGGTGCCTTATCGGCCGGCGCCTTATCGGCCGGTGCCTTATCGGCCGGTACTTTATTGGCCGGTACCTTATCGGCCGGTGTCTTATCGGCCGGGGCCTTGTCGGCTGGTGCTTTGTCGGCCGGTGCCTTATCGGCCGGTACCTTATCGGCCGGTACCTTATCGGCCGGTGCCTTATCGACCGGTGCCTTATTGGCCGGTGCCTTATTGGCCGGTACTTTATCGGCCGGTATCTTATCGGCCGGTGCCTTATCGGCCGGTACCTTATCCGCTGGTGTCTTATCGGCCTGTGCCTTATCGGCCGGTACTTTATCGGCCGGTGTCTTATCGGCCGGTGTCTTATCGGCCGGTGTATTATTGGCCGGTACTTTATCGGCCAGTGCCTTATTAGCCGGTGCCTTATCGGCCGGTATCTTATCAGCCGGTACTTTATCGGACGGTGTCTTATCGGCCGGTGACTTATCGGCCGGTGCCTTATCGGCCGGTACTTTATCGGCCGGTACCTTATCGGCCGGTGTTTCATAGGCCGGTGCCTTATCGGCCGGTACCCTATCGGCCGGTGTCTTATCGGCCGATGTCTTATCGGCCGGGCCTTATCGGCCGGTACTTTATCGGCCGGTGTTTTATCGGCCGGTGTCTTATCGGCCGGTGCCTTTTCGGCCGGTGTCTTATCGGCCGTAGCTTTTTTGGCCGGTGCCTTATCGGCCGGTGTCTTATCAGCCGGTGCCTTTTCGGCCAATACCTTATCGGCCGGTGTCTTATCGGCCGGTGCCTTATTGACCGGTACCTTATCGACCGGTGTCTTATCGGCCGGGCCTTATCGGCCGGTACTTTATCGACCGGTGTTTTATCGACCGGTGTCTTTTCGGCCGGTACCTTATCGGCCAGTGCCTTATTAGCCGTTGCCTTATTGGCCGGTACCTTATCGGACGGTGTCTTATTGGCCGGTGCCGTATTGGCCGGTACCTTATCGGCCGGTGCCTTATCAGCCGGTGCCTTATCGGCCGGTACCTTATCGGCCAGTGTCTTATCGGCCGGTGCCTTATTGACCGGTGCCTTATCGGCCGGTACTTTACCGGCCGGAGTTTTATTGGCCGGTACCTTATCAGACGGTGTCTTATCGGCCGGTGCCTTATCGGCCGGTGTCTTATCGGACGGTACCTTATCGGACGGTACCTTATCGGACGGTACCTTATCGGCCGGTGCCTTATTGGCCGGTGCCTTATTGACCGGTGTCTTATCGGCCGGTGCCTTATCGGCCGGTATCTTATTGGCCGGTGTCTTATCGGTCGGTGTCTTATCGGCCTGTGCCTTATCGGCCGGTACTTTATCGGCCGGTGTCTTATAGGCCGGTGTCTTATTGGCCGGTGTATTATTGGCCGGTACCTTATCGGCCAGTGCCTTATTAGCCGGTGCCTTTTCGGCCGGTACCTTATCGGCCGGTACCTTATCGGACGGTGTCTTATCAGATGGTGCCTTATCGGCCGGTGCCGTTTCGGCCGGTACTTTATTGGCCGGTACCTTATCGGCCGGTGTCTTATCGGCCGGGGCCTTGTCGGCTGGTGCCTTGTCGGCCGGTGCCTTATCGGCCGGTACCTTATCGGCCGGTACCTTATCGGCCGGTGTCTTATCGACCGGTGCCTTATTGGCCGGTGCCTTATTGGCCGGTACCTTATCGGCCGGTGTCTTATCGGCCGGTGCCTTATCGGCCGGTACCTTATCCGCCGGTGTCTTATCGGTCGGTGCCTTATCGGCCGGTACTTTATCGGCCGGTGTCTTATCGGCCGGTGTCTTATCGGCCGGTGTATTATTGGCCGGTACCTTATCGGCCAGTGCCTTATTTGCCGGTGCCTTATCGGCCGGTACCTTATCGGCCGGTACTTTATCGGCCGGTGTCTTCTCGGCCGGTGTCTTATCGGCCGGTGTATTATTGGCCGGTACCTTATCGGCCAGTGCCTTCTTAGCCGGTGCCTTTTCGGCCGGTACCTTATCGGCCGGTACCTTATCGGACGGTGTCTTATCAGATGGTGCCTTACCGGCCGGTGCCTTATCGGCCGGTACTTTATTGGCCGGTACCTTATCGGCCGGTGTCTTATCGGCCGGGGCCTTGTCGGCTGGTGCCTTGTCGGCCGGTGCCTTATCGGCCGGTACCTTATCGGCCGGTACCTTATCGGCCGGTGCCTTATCGACCGGTGCCTTATTGGCCGGTGCCTTATCGACCGGTGCCTTATTGGCCGGTGCCTTATTGGCCGGTACTTTATCGGCCGGTGTCTTATCGGCCGGTGTCTTATCGGCCGGTGTATTATTGGCCGGTACCTTATCGGCCAGTGCCTTATTAGCCGGTGCCTTATCGGCCGGTATCTTATCGGCCGGTACTTTATCGGACGGTGTCTTATCGGCCGGTGACTTATCGGCCGGTGCCTTATCGGCCGGTACTTTATCGGCCGGTACCTTATCGGCCGGTGTTTCATAGGCCGGTGCCTTATCGGCCGGTACCCTATCGGCCGGTGTCTTATCGGCCGGTGCCTTGTCGGCCGGTGCCTTATCTGCCGGTACCTTATCGGCCGGTACTTTATTGGCCGGTACCTTATCGGCCGGTGTCTTATCGGCCGGGGCCTTGTCGGCTGGTGCCTTGTCGGCCGGTGCCTTATCGGCCGGTACCTTATCGGCCGGTACCTTATCGGCCGGTGTCTTATCGACCGGTGCCTTATTGGCCGGTGCCTTATTGGCCGGTACCTTATCCGCTGGTGTCTTATCGGCCGGTGCCTTATCGGCCGGTACTTTATCGGCCGGTGTGTTATCGGCCGGTGTCTTATCGGCCGGTGTATTATTGGCCGGTACCTTATCGGCCAGTGCCTTATTAGCCGGTGCCTTATCGGCCGGTATCTTATCGGCCGGTACTTTATCGGACGGTGTCTTATCGGCCGGTGACTTATCGGCCGGTGCCTTATCGGCCGGTACTTTATCGGCCGGTACCTTATCGGCCGGTGTTTCATAGGCCGGTGCCTTATTGGCCGGTACCCTATCGGCCGGTGTCTTATCGGCCGGTACCCTATCGGCCGGTGTCTTATCGGCCGGTGCCTTGTCGGCCGGTGCCTTATCTGCCGGTACCTTATCGGCCGGTGTCTTATCGGCCGGTGCTTTATTGGCCGGTGTCTTATCGAACGGTACCTTATCGGACGGTACCTTATCAGCCGGTGCTTTATTGGCCGGTACCTTATCGGCCGGTGTCTTATCGGCCGGTGCCTTATCGGTCGGAACCTTATCGGCCGGTGTCTTATCTATTATTGCCCGGTACCTTATCGGCCAGTGCCTTAGTAGCCGGTGCCTTGTCGGCCGGTGCCTTATCGGCCGGTACCTTATCGGCCGGTACCTTATCGGACGGTGTCTTATCGGCCGGTGCCTTATCGGCCGGTGCCTTATCGGTCGGTGCCTTATCGGCCGGTGCCTTATCGGTCGGTGCCTTATCGGCCGGTGCCTTATCGGCCGGTACTTTATCGGCCGGTACCTTATCGGCCGGTGTCTTATCGGCCGGTGCCTTGTCGGCTGGTGCCTTGTCGGCCGGTGCCTTATCGGCCGGTACCTTATCGGCCAGTGCCTTATTAGCCGGTGCCTTATCGGCCGGTACCTTATCGGACGGGGTAATAAATAGTAATATATCTTTGCGTTTCAGATGATTTTGAAACTTTTTTGTTGCGCCGTCTGTCTGTCTGTCTATCTGTCTGTATGTCTGTCTGTATGTCTGTCTGTAACGACCAACGCGCATAACTCAAAAACCGTTTGCCCGATTTTAATGAAATTTGGTACCTGGGCTGGGTTTTGGGTCGAAATGATCCCATTTAAAAATGAACAAAATCCATTGTACAAGCCGAATAAAAGGGTGGGGGTAAATTTCAAAAATAGAGTGTGGACCCGTATTTAAAATTTTCTAATTTTCGGAATTTCAATCGTCAATATCTCGAAAACTAACAAAGATACTCTGCCAATATATAGGCCCCTAAGCTCACACTAGGTACTATAGTTATAGTTTACGTGTGAGCTAATATAACTAAAAACTGAAATATAATTTATTCAACTCCAGACTAAATTACCTTTTGTTTGATACCACACAAGCCATGTTTTGACTTAAACTCAAATTTTTAAAATCTACCCCCACCCTTAAAAAAAGCAAAAACTAAAATATATTTTGTTAAACTCCGGACTCAATTACCTTTCGTTTGATATCACACACGCCATATTTTCACTTAAACTCGAATTTTTGAAATATACCCCCACCCTTTTTTTTGAATAAATTAAAATGTATTTTGTTTAACTCCAGACTCAATTACCTTTCGTTTGATATCACACACGCCATATTTTCACATAAACTCTAATTTTTGAAATCTATCCTCACCCTTTTATTTGGTTTGTGTTCGGTGGATTTTGTTCATTTTTAAATGGGACCATCTCGACCCAAGACCCAGCCTAGGTACCAAATTTCATTAAAATCGGCCGAGCGGTTTTTGAGTTATGCGCGTTGGTCGTTACAGACATACAGACAGACAGACATACAGACAGACAGACAGACAGACAGACAGACAGACGGCGCAACAAAAAAGTTTCAAAATCATCTGAAACGCAAAGGTATATAAAAATTTTTGAAATCAGAGCAACTTTTTTTTTCTCGAAAAAATTAGGATCACCATAGCTCACACTACTATAGTATAGTATATGTGTGAGCTAAAAACTTTCAGTTATATACAAAACAACTCATCAAATACTTACATCAACATTTTAACGTTTCTAAATTTCGCAGAACAAAAATCACTGTTGTTGGCAAAGAAGCCTGCCATCATAAAGGAATTCAGCATTAGCAAGTTGGAGCTATCGGCTTTGGAGAGTCCGTTTTCCATTGAAAATGTTTTTTATAAGCAAAACACAAATTAACATCTAATTTAGGACGATAATTCGCACTTTAAACCAAAGCAAACATTACCACCCATAAGAAAATAACACAGAAAATAGGTTCGTTCGAGGCGTTTACTGTTTTGTGACGTCACCCGCAGCTGATTGGTAGACCGCCTGTTTTGAATCACGTGGCTAATTGTTTTAATGTAATGAATTTATTTAAATAAAAGAATTATGAACTTGAGAAAAAATTAAACAAAAAAGTTTGTTTTTAGCATTCCCAAGACCTAAAGAGATATTTAAAATAAATATATATTTATTTTTTACTACTATCAAACACCCTATTAGACCGTTTTATCTCTCAATACTACGTTTGATAGGGGCAAATTGTATAACAAATTTTTTTTTTTAATTCGGTTATAGTACTTCCAAATTAGCAGGATTAGAGTCTAGCCTTTCGTAATTTATTTTTTTTTGTGGGTCTGTGCTATTTATACAGATATGTTCTGATATGAAAAACGAAGATAGCAATAATCTTTTTTTTTATTTTAAAACTAATGAAATGAAAAACTGCCATATTTATGGCAAAACTCCCTATATAGTATGAGACGAAGACAAACCTGGTCTTGTTGCATACTGACGCAAATTAAAACCCTCCATATCAAAAATGACAGACAAGTTGTGAGATCCGTTTGCTTGGGCCATCTTTAGGTTGCTTTCCAATATTTGTATGGTTGCTCTTATTAAGTCCTGTCTGGTCGATGAATGGAGTAAACCCAGGACGTCCATCCCCGCGAACGGGACTACTATAACTAAAGAAAGACTCAAATTTATTTCCGACAACACGAAAAAATTATAAAGAGGAACAGGATAAAAGCAGGTTCTTCAAAAAACAACACATTTCAAAAACCAAGGAGTCCCTTCTGACCAAAAATATTAAAGTAAATGCTCGAAGAGTCCTCCTTCTTTGGCTGGAGTCTACTATAGAAACCAATTCTTGCGTTTAGGAACATTTGAATGTAATTAAAAAAAAAATCATTGGGAGGAAGATCTGTCGATTTTGCTCGTCATTAGATAGTCACAAGATTCCTATGTTCCTAGTTGCATGGACTTCTGGTATAGAAATTGGTCAAAACACTTACTTGGACAACCATCTTTATCTTCGCCGCAAGTTCCACTGATCATGTATTGCTTCACGACATCGGGTTGTTCCCAATCTTTTAAGGCTGTGTCAACTTCCCATTGTAATCTCCATCTCATCGACTAGTGTTTCAAAAAAAATAAATAAATAACTGGATAAAAATAACATAAAGAAACGGTAATTGTAATGCCGCGTTTTCACTACTTAGGCCAGTCATTAGAGCGAAAAAAACACCCAGCTTGCAAAAGGTGGTTTAGTCGCGATTTTGACATATGTTGTTCACATTGGAGTCTTAAAAAAAAATTGAGTTTTCGACCTGGAGGTAGGTGGTTCCTCTACAATGTGCACGAAAATGGTTTTTTGAAATATACTAAACCATTTTAAACAAATGTTGACCACCTATCAAAGCAGAAAAATGGTAAAACACATATAACAATTTATTTTTTTTGTGATTAAAAAAAAACACTAAGAATGCGTATATGTTCCTTGAGTGTTCGACGTTAACAAAAATCCACGGCTTGAGTTACGGTAAAGTATAAATGACACAAAAAATTTCGACTTAGATTCTGATTTTCTGGGAATCCCTCCATGTTAAGAAAATGAGCCAAATCAATTAATATACAGGGTGGTTTAGTAGGTTGATTTGATAAAAAGTGTTAATAGTAAAGTACCTTTGTTTTAAAAGATATCAGAAAAGATCATTAAGATTATTAGTGAGTGAGTGGTAAAATCGCTGTTTTTCAAAATTTCGTAACGACTGCTTTGTGGAAGTGTGTGAAATTTGGAGGAGTATTTAGCTTTATCGAGATCTACGACTGTGCAAAGTTTGAGTTTCGTAGCTCTGTCCGAAGAGAGATATAAATAGGTCAAATATGGGCTGAAATGTTTTAAGAAAAGATGATCCATATCAAAAACATTTCATGTAAAAAAAGCCAAGTACGCGAAAATGGCATTCCGTAAAAAGAATTGAGATAAAAGTAAAGCCAAGTTTTCCAATACAAATTTCAAAATGAAAGGTTCTTACTAGTTTGGAAATGTTTTTTTTAAAATTTGCTATTACAGCCAAACTTCTTTATGTTCAATTTAGCACTGTGCCTAAGAGTCATTTACAGCCGTAATAGCCAAGTTTAGAAAAATATTTCCAAACTAGTAAGAACCTTTCATTTTGAAATTTGTATTGGAAAACTTGGCTTTACTTTTATCTCAATTCTTTTTACGGAATGCCATTTTCGCGTACTTGGCTTTTTTTACATGAAATGTTTTTGATATGATTTCACTTCTTTTTTAAAGAAATTGGATAATACTTAATTTTTAAAGTAGCCTTCCAAAGCTCAGCTCTCTAGCGTTTCTGAAAGTGCACAATGTTACTTTTACATAACTACATATATAGGGGAGGGAAATAAATTAAAATTGTCGTGTTTTTAAATTTTGTCCTATAGTTTTATCACAGGTCCTATCAGTCTTCCTATGCTCAGCTCTCTAGCGTTTCTGGAAGTGGGTAATGTTACTTTTACATAACTTTACATTTATAGGGGAGAAGAGTAAATGAAAATATTGGACTTTTTAAATTTTTTCCCATGGTTTTATCATAATTTCTATCAGCATTCCAATGCTCAGCCCTCTAGCATTTCTGGAAGTGGGCAATGTTAGTTTTATATAAATTTACATTTATAGGAGAGGGAAGTAAATTAAAATGTTGGTGTTTTTAAATTTTTTCATATAGTTTTATCATAATGTCTTTCAGTCTTAAAAAGTTCAGCTCTCTAGCGTTTCTGGAAGTGGGCAGTGTTACTTTTACATAACTTTACATTAATAGGGGAAGGAAGTAAATTAGAATTTTCGGGTGTTTTAATTTTTTTCTATAACTTTATCATAGTTACCGGTCTTCCAAAGCTCAGCTCTCTAGTATGTCTGAAAGTAGGCAATGTTACTTTTACTTAACTTTACATTTATAGGGGAGGGAAGTAAATTAGAATTTTGGGGTGTTTAAATTTTTTCCTATAGTTTTATCATAGTTCCTATCAGTCTGCCATAGCTGAACCCTCTAGCATTTCTGGAAGTGGGCAATGCCACTTTTACATAACTTTAAATGTATAGGGAAGGGGAGTAAATTAAAATTTTGGGGTTTTTTGATTTTTTCCAGGGGTTTGGTCATAATTTCTATCAGTCTGCCAAATTTCAGCTTTGTAGCATGTCTGGAAGTACAGTAGAATATTGATGATCAATACATGAGTGAGTCAGTGAGTAAGTGGCAATTTCGACCCTTTTTGAAATTTCGTAACTACTTTATGGAATTCCATGAAACTTGGAGGGGTTGTTAACTTCATGAAGATCTACGACTCTGCAAAGTTTGAGATTCGTAGCTCGTTCCGAAGTAGAGTTTTAGGTAGGTCAAATATCGGCTGAAATGTTTCCAGAAAAGATGGTTACGACGCGCGAACTTGGCGAGGCACTGTCGTGCCCTCAGATCCAATGAAAAACAAGCGAACGTGCTGTCGCGAGCACTGATCCGATTTAATGCGTTTGCGCCCTTAATTGATTATTTGCTTATAATAAAAAAAATTACCTGTCTAAGCATTTTTTCCGATGCATCTGGATCCCAGGATCTAGCTAAAATAAAAAAGTACCTAGTTTTATTTTAATAAAGCTATTTATTTAAGAATAAAATTTTTATGTAGTATTTTCCTTGACACAAATTCTTTAGCAAAAATCTAACTTTAAAATTATGTGTTCCTCAATAAAAGGTACTCGTAAGTATTATTTGATCAAGAATTTTCATTATCAAATACCAAATTGCAAGTAAAGGAGAGTTTACACATGCATGGATTTGCTGGCGCCAATAAAAACTGGCGCGCCAGTAAGTTAAATTTGCAAGTGTAAACACCGACTTGCACACAAGTTATTTTTTTGCATGCATGTATCAAAAAAGTCTGCAGCTGACTGAATTTGCTGGCGCCAGTGGTGACGCATGCGCGCAGAAAAAGAAAATTTTCATGTGTAAACAGGTGCTTGCACGTCGGCTCGCCAGTTTTAAGTTCATTATTTTACATTATTATTTATTTTCATTGTGTTTGAGCTTCAAAATTTTGTTTATTGTTGTTTTTATAGCTTATTATGGCTAAAAAAAAGTGGTCAGCAGAACTGACCATACAGTCTCTTGAAGACGTTGAATGTTTTCCTTGTTTATGGGATGTACACAGTAGTTCTTATAAAAACAAAGATAGTCGAGATAATGCTTACCAAAAAATTAGTGAAATAATGAATATTGAAGGCTTTGAAGTTGCAGATGTAAAAGCAAAAATACAATCCATAAGAAACACATATGCTTTGGAATTGACAAAAATTAAAAAAAGCCCACGTTCCGGAACCGGTGCAGATGAAGTATACACCCCAAAAGTACCATGGTTTAAAGTAGCAGACCGAATTTTAAAAAATGTTGTTCAAATAAGAGAAACTCAGTAGATTGACGAGCAATCCATGCTTTAACCCAGATACGGCCTTTTCGTTGTTCCTTTTTCTGAATCTCTTTTATTTTTTTTTCAATAAAAGTTTAGCGACTATTTTGCAGGCTTCCGAGAGTTCAGCCGACATATCGCGTATCGTGTACACTTTAAAAATGAAACTGGCGTGCCAGTCTTTTTAATTTTCGCACAATAGTGTAAACTTTTACTGGCGTGCAAATAGAACTGGCGCCACTAAATTCATGCATGTGTAAACCCACTATAATGCAAGGATCTAAAACTATAAACAACAAATTAAAGAAAGAAAAATAAGAAAAAAGTTTTCTGCTTTCTTTTTCTTTTCTTTTCATGTTGTCAAATAAACTAAAATTGTTGAGGTTTAACCCATTATAAGGCAATTTCTTGCCTAATATTAATATTATTATAATACCTCTTAGCCACCGAAGAAGAAAATGGTCATCGTGATGTGGCTGTAGAACGTCTTGAACACTTCGCCGAAACTGAAACAAATAAGAACACTGGTAAGGCTCAAGGTACAGGGTGTCCCAAATTGAGCACTTTTAGGGGGTTTATGGTACTTCTAGGGGAGACAGAGAAAAACTGACCACGCATTGCGAGGCTCAAATTTCAAGAGAAGACTTATTGTGAAAACCGTATTTTGAAATATTGTCTCGTCTTTGAGCTACGGGGGCTTTTTGAAAAGTCTGCATTTTTGAAGGGGGTCTATAACTTCGTTATTAGTGGAAATTTTGATTTAGAGTAAATTGCAGTTTTATAGACTTTGTCACGAGGAATTCACCCGCTAAATTATATTTTAACTGTCATTTTTAGTTTTTGAGATATGACATAAAGTTGCATTTTTTTCTTATGGAATGGCCTATATTTTAATTAAGTTTCGAATTCGTCATTGAATTCTTTTCAAAATGATGTATCATATGTCATAGTTTGATTGAGCGGTTTAGGAGATATTCAGCTTTTTCACTTATTTCTAGTGCGCTATGATTTCCTGCTGAGGCAGGTAAAGGCACTTTTGGAAAAATTATAATTCAGCTGACGGCCCTCAAAGCCTAGTTATAAAAAGTAAAAAAAAATTATACATATTTCAAAATAAAATTGAAACGCTTTTGTGCAAAATAATTTAATATCAAAGCGTAATGGCAAATTGTTTAAACAATTGAAAACAATGACAAAACGCCAAGATACAAGGCCAACTTGATTTGCATAGTATCAGACAACAAAACTATAGAAGCATTGAAGTAGGATTTGACCGCAAGCTTTCACGTCAATGGCGCATGACGTCATTCAACGCCTACTAGACAAAAATAAAAAACTTTAATTATCTTCGAAACCGCTGAATAAAACTATGACATATAATACATCATTTTGAAAAGAATTCAATCACGAATTCGAAAATTAATTAAAATGTAGGTCATTCCATAAGAAAAAATGCAACTTTATGTCATATCTTAAAAACTAAAAGTGACAGTTAAAATTTAATTTAGCGGTTAAATTCCCCGTGACAAAGTCTATAAAATTGCAATTTACTCTAAATCAATATTTCCAATAATAACGAAGTTATTGACCCCCCTCCAAAATGCAGACTTTTCAAAAAGCCCCCGTAGCTCAAAGACGAGACGATATTTCAAAATGCGGTTTTTACTATAAGTCTTCTCTTGAAATTTCAGTTTTTCTCTGTCTTCCCTAGAAGTACCTTAAACCCCCCAAAAGTGTCCAATTTGGGACACCCTGTACAATTTATACATTAGAAACAACTTCATAAAGATAATAATTTAATGCTCTAGATATACAGTATACAGGGTGTTGTTCTAAGTTAAGTGTCCACCGTTCCTAACTTTTTTATTATTAAAGATTGAAAAAAGTTTAAATTGGCAGATTAGTAGAATTTTTCATACTCTTTAAAATACTTGTTTTTATCTTCCTAGCCCGCGTAGAAATGGCTAGAAAAAGTATCATTTTTTTTTACTTTAGTTAACGCCGAAAATGTCTTATTTAGGTGTATTTTGACTTATCCTAGCAATATCGTCGTGATGTCTGTCTAGGTGTGTGTGTGTATATTATTTCTGTCCGTAACACAATAGCTCCTAAACCGCTGAACCGATTTCCATAAAATTTTCAGGTAAAATAGTGGTAGACACTTTTACGAGCTGATTAAATTTTGGTCAAAATCCATTAATGCTAATGACAGTTTTTTGACAATTAAAAACTTTAAAAAATGCTAACTTTTTAACGGAGCATCGTATCAATATACAGTTTTCGGAATATAGTAGACTATATTTTGCTTAATAATTTGTGTTATAACATAAAAACTTTGTAAGAGCTTCAGTTTCTAAGATATTTACAAAAAACTGTTTTCAAGACTGATATGGATGATTCTACGAAAATGGTGCTGTGGAGTGGGAATGCATATTTTTCAAACACAGACTCCAAATGAAGCATAGTTTTAGTTATAAGATTTAAAACGAAATGCTTTCTTTATGGAGCATTTGAGTTTAATGTATAAAAGTTGCAAAGTTTATAATTTTTTTTATTACAAAGCAAATACCTCATTCCTCTGGTGTAGTCTCAAACAAAATATTAAAAACTCAGATTGAAAAAAATATCCTAATAAATAATATTTAACCAAGTCTTAACCATTTATCAAAAAATTGATAAAAGTTTGCAGTCATATTTTTGAAAATCCGAATTTACATCTTCCCGGAAAATTTTACAATTTTAAACGTGCTCCATTTTTAATAACACAATATTTGTGAATACCACCGGTTAATTTCTAGAGAAATAGATATCTAATTTACTTGTGAGGATGACAAGTTTTGACAGATAATGTTTCGGCAGAAAATTAGTTTTTTTCGGAGAAATCAAAAAGGAACGCTTCAATTATCATTCCTCTGGTAAGTAAATATTCGACTGATATCAATAGTATAATTTTTTTGTTGATTGTTTTAAAATTATAAGTATAGGAACTTTGTTTATATAAAACTTCAGTTAAGTAGTCTAAATAGATTTTGATTAAAATTGGAAAACCATTAAAAAACTCATTCCTCTGGTCCTCATTCCTCTGGCATTTTTATGCAATAATTCCTAAAATTTGGGAAAATAAATGTTTCTTAGCTTACACCTAATTAGTTACATAAATTTAACAAAACAAAATTATTTACTGTGCTGCAAAAATGATATCCATATAGCCCACTTTTGGTAGAATCATCCATATATTATCATGGCTTCACTTGAAGTGTGCCAATAGGCAAGCCAGGAAGGTATCAGATCAGTCATGGATCCATTTACTTTTTTATACAGGGAAAAATTTTGGCCGAGATATGCCTTGTTGGGACGACGAAAAAACAACCATAGGGCGAGGTGGGACTTGAACCCACAAGATAAGCAGAGTATTGCAGGGCTCTCAAAACAGTATTTTGCCTTATTGGTATCAGAACATAGCCCTGAACAATCATGTTTTGATATTTTAATTGGGTTTGATCATCCTATTGTATATTTCATGTTTTTATTTATTATCTTTCAGTTTTTGACAAGTAAAATACAAAGTTTTAATTTTGTAGTTTGAAATAATATAATCACTTTTCATTCAAAGGTTTAAAAATCATTCAAACGAGTAATGCTAGATGCTTCTGCTGAAAGTTTGGAAGGAGAATTGGGGGCCCAGGATATCAAATACATTCCGAGAGAAGTAATTATCGAAGAGTTTTCAGATAGTTCGGATTCATCTGCATCAGGGTAGGCATTTTTTAACTTTTTACTTATTTTTGTAAGATATAATAAAGCTATCCCCAGTAACACAAAGTGTTGCTAAGCAGCTGCCCCAACATTGGTACAACAATATACCTAGCAATATTGCTTTAGCTGTCTGTTGCCCCAATATTCCTAAAATAAATTTGAAACATTGGAGCAGCTAAAAGTGGTATGCTATAAAAGCATCAGGGCAATGAATTTTATTGCATTGTTTTTTGTAGGGATAAAAATATTTAGTTGCCTAGTTTGGTTGTGGTGTATGATTCAGTTCCTCGGAGATTTTCCAAGCGGAATGTACCCATTTATCGTTTATTATTGTTTCTAAACATCACGTTAAATTAGGCTGCCACGGGTCTACTACGATATACCTCGATGCTGGAAAATGCGTGTTTTTTTTTTTAATAATAAGTTTAGGTCTTTTTATACCGTTTTCAAGAAAAAAAAATGCGGATTTTTCACATTTTTTTTAGAAATTTCAAAATTAAAAAATTAGTAAAAAATTACACAAAATGCTATAGAAAGAGGTTATTTGACGTTTGTGATGTCGAGATAAAAACGGGCGGCTCACAATCCACTGAACTTGATCTAAATGGTCAATTAGCCAAAATAAGGTGACCAACTGTCTGGCAAGGGACGAAAAAAGGTAATTGTGTTTTTAGAAATGTATTTACGCATAGAAATATGGGTACACCATATTTTTTAAATCTAACGTTCTAACTGACATCTGGCTCCAACCATTTAATTGGTCGCGCATTTTCGTCCAAAATCGTCTATTGAGTATTTATAATGGAAAAAATGATGCAGAAAGCTATATAGTTTGTTATTTATCATAAAAATGATGTAAAAATCAGCACAACCGAACATTCTAATCAGCCTAACCTGACCTTACATAAAGTAAACCACAAAAACGGTAATTCAGCAGTTCGGTTTGGTTTGGTTCGGGTCGGGCTTAGGTAAGGTTTGTTGCGTCTTAAAGTAATTCAGCAGGAGTCGGCTGCGCCGACTCCTGCTGAATTACTTTAAGACACAACAAACCTTACCTAAGAACAAGTCAAACCGAACTTAACTGAGGCAAACCGAACTTAACTGAGGCAAACCAAACCCAACCGAACCGAACCGAACCGAACCGAACCGAACCGAACCGAACCGAACCGAACCGAACCGAACCGAACCGAACCGAACCGAACCGAACCGAACCGAACCGAACCGAACCGAACCGAACCGAACCGAACCGAACCGAACCGAACCGAACCGAACCGAACCGAACCAAACCAAACCGTACCGAACTGAACCGAACCGAACCGAACTGAACGGAACCGAACCGAACCGTACTGCACAACCAATAAGCAAGAATCGGCTGCGCCGATTCTTGGTGAGTAGTTCTAAATAAATAATTTCCTATAATTTGGGCCTTTAACCCTCAGATGCCCCGTAACAAGGCTTTGCTAATCCATTCTCAATCTTTGTTGTTTTGTATGTGAGCAACAAGGACTTAATCGCGATTAAACCCATGATCGCGCTTAAGTGCTTACGGTGCATCTGAGGGTAAGTCAGCGTAAGCAAATCGAATTGGGAAGTTTGATATGGCCGAATGACCTGGAAACAGTCGGCCCAGCAAAAAATTTCTCTCAATGTGTCAAAACATCTGTAGGAAGGTCAACTGTACAAATTTTCAAAATTTTGTGAAAAAACCGCGAAAAAACACGAAAAACTAGGTATGTAATTAATTTAAAATTGTTAAATTATTAATCCTAAGCTAATTTACAAATTTATGTCGAAAATTTGACGATGCAGTGATAGAAATTGATTTTTTTCAACCAAAACAAGTCAAAGAAAATCACTATGTAACGTTTTTTTAAAAAATTATTTTTCAAAAAAACCATACTTTTTTTTAAATTTCCCGTATCTAAATCGACTAAAAATAGTCCAAAGAATCATTTCCATACAAAAAAATCGTTATATAGGGCGTTTTGACGAGCGAGGTATAACGTAGTAGAACCGGCTGCCACATTGTCGGGTACGATTTTATTTTAAATCGAGCCCTTAAGAGGGTACCCTAGTAGATCTCTTGTGTGTAGAAAATAAATATAAAACAGTTTTAAAAACGTTACAAACTTTAATGAATACAAAATAAAACTCTGTTGCAATTTACAAATTGTTACAAGACTTTTCTTATGACCTGTAAAACAACCAAGACTCAAAATGTTAAAATAAATACTTTAACTTACCAAAATAACAAACTGCAAAATATTCAACAAAACTTAAAATGTGACTACCGACTTGTCTCCTCAAAGTTTGGGTTTTTATAAACGGTAGGTTGGACCTACATAATCCATTATCCCCTCTTTGAAGAGCTTGGTGGAACCAAGTCAGTGGCGTTGCTGATAATCCTAAAGTTTACTTTACATTCTAGCTAATGAGCTAAACAAGATAAGCTAAACAAAAACAGAGATAAAATACATTTTATAGACAACATTTTCTTATCTCACAGTATTTCCATGTCCAATCACTTTAAAGGGAAAACCTCGCTACTTGCTATATCCTCACGCTTAACCATTACGACTCCCACTCTTCACTTTTTAGTAGTTTTTCTCACATCAACCACCTGCTGTTGTTACAGCATCGCCGATTCAACAGCTGACAAAATATTCATCCTGATTTACACGACCCATCATTTTTTCATAAAATTCCATCCTTAAAATATGGCAATCTAAACCTAACCTAAACTGCTAAATTAGTTTTTCTCTTTCTAAGCAGAATCTTCATGGTCACCATAGTTATAACCCTAATGGTATAGCCTTACGTGCCTGCTGGCCTCAATTTTTATCCACTAGATTTGCACTTGTCTTTTCTCCCAAAGACATCGAAAAACCTAAATTGCCTTATCATATATATTTTGTTTTCCAAAACACACTTCTGTAACGCGATTTGAGTGTTTGATATGTATGCAATTGTAAGTCATGCAATGATTTTAGGCATAATATGTTTTGTTATTCGAATAAAATGTCCGTTGAAAGCGAGGGTAAAGCAGCGTGTAGTGAAGTTAGTAGTGTTACAATACAGACTAGGTAATAGCAATTTTCCTAAAAAGTGCAAAAAAACGATTTTTTCTACTACCGTGCATATATACCCACTTTCCCGCACGCATTTTAGTTTTGAAAGCATCACTTTCCCGCCCTAATGCGGGAAAATCACTTTCCCGCACTAGTGCGGGAAAGTAAAACTATGCCAATTTTGGAGTTATTCTATAGGTTTATACCTCAAAAGTCGTAACTATCGACTTGGTACAGTGTAGGGAATTTAGCAGATAGGCAATCTGATGAATTATAGCTCATTTCAAGTTTTTTGTTCAATTTAAAAAAAAAACAGAATAATGTATTTTTTAAAATATTTCTGCATACCCCCCGTATAGTCATGTCATACAACAACTATCAAGCCAAGCTGTGACAGGTGCTTGGTCCAGTTTGCTATGGCAACCAAGTTATGTTATTGTTACTCAAACGTCAAAGCTAGTCAAAGAGCGTCTCTGAAGTGACAGAACTGCCTTTTATTTTGAATAAAATGGATTTTTCAATGGACTGTTCCGAAGATGAACTTCCGGAGTGCATTTTGCAGGCTACTGAAGATGTGAATGGTGAGCTGCTACCTGCCAAATCGAGACAAAGGTACGAAAAACAGTACAATCATTTCGTGACATGGTGTAAGGAGAAAGGGGTGAGAATCTACAAAGAAGAAGTCTTCTTGGCATACTTCCTAGACCTGAGCAAGGTCTTGAAATCGAATACCTTATGGTCACGCTATTCCATGGTGAAAAGCTTGGTTAAAATTAAGCAAAATCTGGACATAAGCAGATTCCACAAGCTAACATCGTTTCTTAAACAAAAAAATGTTAGTTTTCGAGCACAGAAGGCGCAAGTTTTCACCAAAGATGATATATCGCGGTTTATGTTAGCTCCTGATGAGATTTATTTGATGATTAAAGTGAGTACCATTTTTGCTTTGGCTGGTGCTCTCCGCAGGGCGGAGCTTTTAAATATCACTTTGGATGACATACAGGATAAAGGAAGTCTGATCGTTGTTAAGATCTCCGACATTAAAAATCATTCCTCAAGATCCTTCGTTTTATCCGAAGAAATAAATAATGGATCTTTTTTGATGCTGTATAGAAAGTACGCAAATTTGAGACCTCCTACTACTCCGCACCGCCGGTTTTTCATTTATTATAAAAAAGGAAAATGTTCCAATCAGTGTGTAGGAGTGAACACTTTTGGAAAGATGCCATCAGAGATCGCTGCATATTTGCGCCTACCTAACCCAGAACGTTATACCGGCCATAGCTTCAGACGTTCTTCAGCAACATTCCTAGCAGATTCAGGTGAAGGTATAACAAACATAAAACGCCTTGGTGGGTGGAAGTCCACTGCTGTCGCTGAGGGGTATTTGGAAGATTCCGAGAAACAGAAAGAGAACATCTCGAGTAAGATTCTTTCATCTACCTATGACCTGCAATCGTTGCCAGCACCGTCATCGTCAACTGTAAGTGACCTGCAACTGCTGCCGTCAACGTCCACTGGAAGAGTCCTGCAGACCCAGACGCCATCTTTGCGCACTTTCGATTCTACAAGCGGCCACCAGATGCGAGAATTACCACCATCGAACTCCACTACACCGGCAATTCTGAATAATCTTCAAACTGCAACAAATTGTGTTTTCAATATCACTATTACCAATAATAATAATTAGTATTTTATTTATGTTCAAATAAAATATTTTTTCAAAAGTAAATTTGTGGTATTGTAACATCGGTCGAAGAAAAAATAATGTTCCTAACTCATGCGGAAAGTGTCTTTCCCACCCTCGACTGCTTGCCCGAACTCAACTCCGCGTCGTTCGGGTCAACTGCAGTCGCGTGCGGGAAAGTATCACTTTCCACACTTGTTAGGAAAATAACCGAGAAAATAACTATTTTCGCCCCAAATGCCTTTAACAGAAGGATGCGTAGCGAGTTATGGCTAATTAATAAAAAACTCGTCCCACAGTCCTCGTAGTCTGAATTAGAATAACCAAAAAAGGTAGGGAAAGTTAGCAGCCGTAAAAAATGTTTACTTTGTTTAATACCTGTTCTTCACAAGTCCGTGAAATTCTCAGACTAAAGCGAAACCAACTTAAAATCAGAGGTGAAATTTCGGAAAATTATACAAAAACGTTTCCTGTGCTTTGGCCGAGAGTTAAACCCCAACCTTAACTATGTAGTAGTATAGTACTTTGCTAAAACTTATTATTACTAACGGGGATGAGACAATTGGACGCCGGCCGATTCGCCGCGGGGACAATTCGCCGCGAGATTTTTTGTTTTATGATATTACCATTGGCAATTGTTTAAACCTTTTTATTTAGCTTGACTTCATATGATATATTTGTTTATTCGTCTGGTTATAACTTTTTTCAAACTTTACCAACTAGCTATTTTGTGGTTGGTATTTTTTTATTAAAAAAATAAATAAAATGGTGGATCCAAAATGGCGGATTTTCCCATTTATGAACCGATTTGCATCACACTCAGAACTTTACGATCCTTCAGGTGGCTGATTATTATTTTTACCCTAAATTTATAAAAATCAAAATGGCGGTTCCAAAATGGCGGATTTTTCCATTTATGAACCGATTTGCATCAAACTTGGAACTCTAAGATCTTTCAGGTGGCTAATTATTATTTTTACCCTAAATTCATAAAAATCAGTTTCTAAATGGGAAAATGTGCCATTTTGGAACCGCCATTTTGATTTTTTTAAAGTTTAAGTTAAAAATCGTAATCATCGACCTGAAAGATCTGAAAGTTTTAAATTTGATGCATATTGGTTCATAAATGGGAAAATCCGCCATTTTGAATTCGCTATTTTCAGGTTATTAAATTTGAGTCAAAAATTGTATTGTATTACCTTAAGCGAGGCGATGTGTCAAGTAAGTTTGAGGCAAATCGATTTATAAATAAAAAAGTGCGCCATTGTGAAACCGCCATTTTGATTTTTTTAAAGTTTAAGTTAGAAATTATAATCAGCAACCGGAAGCACCCCAAAGTGCCAAATTTGGTAAATATTGGTTCATAAATGGAAAAGTCCGCCATTTTGGATCCGCCATTTTGATTTTGAAAACATTTAAGTTTAAAATAATAATCAGCGACTTGAAAAATCTCAAAGTTCCGAGTTTGATGCAAATCGGTTCATAAATGGGAAAATCCGCCATTTTGGAACCGCCATTTTGATTTTTTTTTTTTTAAGTTTAAGTTAGAAATCATAATTTTATTTATTTCTTTTTAATGAAAAAAAAATGTTAAATTGTATACTAACCACCAAATACCTAGTTAGAAAAAAGTTATAACCAAACAGAAGAGGAGCTTATATATATATGCTCTGACAGTCAAACCACCCTGAAGGCGCTAAACGCACCCAAGATTGCTGACGGCTTGGTAGAAGAATGCGCAAAGGCGCTGGAGACCCTAAGCGATGGCAAACGGGTGACGCTGGTTTGGGTTCTGGGACATACGGGGGTACCAGGCAACGAGAAGGCGGACGAACTCGCAGGACTCGGGGCAGGAACCGCCTATGTAGAACCGGAGCCATTTTTGGGCGTGACAAAAAGACAAGTGCAAAGCGGACTCAACAAATGGGCCCAGGACGCGCTATTAAACTCCTGGGAAACAGGAACGGGTTGCAGACAGACCAGAGAATTCGTAGACCGTCCAAAAGCGACCAGAATTAGATGGATGCTGGGACGGACACGAAAAGACCTCGGACTGCTGATAGGTACTCTAACCGGACATAACCGGTTGAGGAAGCACATGACACGTATAGGAGTCGAGAATGACCCTACCTGCCCAGCCTGTGGACAGGAAGAAGAGACATCAAGACACCTCGTGGCAGAATGCGAGGCCTACGCAAGGATGAGACAACAGGCACTCGGAGCGCCAACTCTGAGCGAGGAAGAACGGCACATGCTCAAATGGGCAGACTTACTGAACTTTGTAAAGAGAACAGGAAGGTCCAATGAGTTACCCGACCATCAAAGGGAAGTGCAGAGAGTGGTTTAAGGGACAGACTTGGGGCATGGCAAAAAGGGCCTACTCTGGCCTACTTGTCAGACCTGCGGGTCAACCCCCCCCCCACTACTACTACTACTACTATAACCAAACAAATAAATAAATATATTATATGAAGTCAGGCTAAATAAAAATGTTCAAACAATTACCAGTTTACACTTGATAACGGTTAGAGATACTTACTAACCGAAACGTCGTGTTTTTAAAATAAATAAAGACAATGGAAGTCCGAAATTTTATTTCTACACAATCATTGTCTACGAGTTTCAAACAATTACCAATGCTAATATCATAAAACACAAAAATCTCGCGGCGAATTGTCCCCGCGGCGAATCGGCCGGCGGCGAATTGTCCCCGCCGCGAATCGGCCGCGGCGAATCGTCCGCGGCAAATTGGCCGCGGCGAATTGTCCCTTACCCATTATTAACACATGCCTTCAGACGTTGATACTTACGTCTAATTTGATTTTACACTTTACCAGTGAGAACAAAGGCTTGGTTGAGTTAATACCCTGACAACTAGTGTTCCTACACTGTGACACTGACCGTGATACGGAGTTCCAACAATTTATAATCATGGTTTCGGTGGCTTAATTCGTAGGGCATTGGCGTACATAGCCAAACGTTCGGGTTCAAGCCAGGCCGAAGCAAAGGAAAGTTTTTTTTATAATATTTTGTTCTATAATTTCATCCCTGGTTCCGAATTCTTGTTTACGGTTTGAGTTAAACTTTGCATTATTGCACTTTGGCAAAAACCAACCATTTAGTTGTAAAGATTCCATATGCCAGTGGCGTATATATGTGGCCAGGCCCCCCCCCCTGATGCTAAGATTTTTTTAAGATATTTTCCACATATTTCATGAATAGAAATATAAAATAGCATAAAATACGGCCTAATAAGGTCTCGCCAGCCCCCCCTAAACTGTCTCGGCCCCGCCCGAAACTTTTTTCTATATACGCCACTGCCATATGCTGATACTGAAAAGCTTAAAATGCGCATCAATTTAACGAATCTAATCTTTAGATCTTCTTCTGAGGATGAAGGGCGCAAGGAAAGACCGAAAACTGATATTCCACCGGAGTATTGGCACATTCAGAAATTAGTTAAGTATCTGAAAACCGGAAATCAAACAGCCACAGTTGTAGCATTATGTTGCCTTAAAGATCATGATTTAACGACGGAGATAAATCAACTAGCTATACAGGTAATACCACAAGGGCGGATCCAGAGGTGCTTCTCGGGGGGGGGGTTCGGTTCGGTTCGGTTCGGTTTTTTTTAAGCAGCATTTTATTGAATTAGTTAGTGGTTTTAATTTCGATGATAATAACAATAGACACTTTCATGCGCCGCAGGCAAAAATTTTGAATTTTTATTAGCAAAAACATTACTTTTTACTCATTTTTTGTATATTCAAAAAATTCTCGGGGGGGGGAAGTGCCCCTAGTGCCCCCCCTGGATCCGCCACTGTAATACCATGGTGACGTTACCATTGGTTAAATCGTCACCTTAATGCAGAACTATTCTATTTCCAGTTTGGATGACGTTCACAATGTCGAAATACATATAATCAAAATTTAAAATCTTGAACTCATTATATCGAAAATCAAAATCTCGAACAATCAAAATGTCGAATAATTAAAACATAGAAAATCAAAATGTCGAAAATCAAAATCTCGAAAAATCGAAATGTAGAAAATAATAATATTGAAAATTAAAATATCGAGAATTAAAATGTCGAATTGAAAAATGTCGAATAGATAAAATATCGAAAATTAAAATATCGAAATTACAAATATCGAAAAATTAAAATCTCGAATAATCAAAATGTCGAATACTAAAAATGTCGAAAATCAAAATATCGAGATAACAAAATATCGAAAAGGATAATATTAAAAATTAAAATCTCGAAAGAATTAAATATCGAAACAACAAAATATCGAAAAATTACAATCTCGAATAATCAAAATGTCATTTGGTTGGGTAAGGTTAGGTTTGGATAGGTTCGGTTCGGTTCGGTTCGGTTCGGTTCGGTTCGGTTCGGTTCGGTTCGGTTCGGTTCGGTTAGGTTCGGTTCGAATTCACACCTTCTAGGATCCCGGGAAAGAAGTCAGGAAAGTTTTTTTTTTGAAAAAAATTGTTGGTTTAGTTTCCTTTGGTTCGGTTTGAATCGGTTCGGTTCGGTTAGATTTCACTAGGTTACGTTAGGTTAGGTTTTTGAAACTATCTATTTTCATGTGGTTATATCAGATTAGGATACGTTTGATTTTTACGTTTGGTTAGGTGAAGGTTCCGAAATTTTTTTTTTTGATTTTCGATATTTTGTTGTTTCGATATATTGTATTTTCGATAATTTGTTATTCGATATTTTGTGTTTTCGATATTTTGTTGTTTCGATATATTGTATTTTCGATATTTTGTATTTTCGATATTTTGTATTTTCGATATTTTGTTATTCGATATTTTGTGTTTTCGATATTTTAATTTTTCGATAATTTAACTATTCGACATTTTTTATTTCGACATTTTAATTTTCAATATTTTAACTTTCGATATTATTATTTTCTACATTTTGATTATTCGAGATTTTGATTTTCGACATTTTGATTATCTATGTTTTAATTATTCGACATTTTGAATATTCGAGATTTTGATTTTCGATATAAAGAGTTCGAGATTTTGATTTTCGATTAAATGTATTTCGACATTGTAAACGTCACTCGTCCAGTTTTCCCATTGTTCGTTTTTTTGCGGAAACGTATAGCTCCAAACGCGCTTTATTGAAGCAGAAATATTGGATGTCTAATGGATCGTTCATACTCGTCTTTTGTCTAGTCTTTTGTCTTGGTTTAGTCATATGTCTTGTCATAAGAAAGTTAAAACCACTGTTTCTTATGGGAGTGTTCATACAATGCTTTTGCTTTTGTTTTTGATTAGTCTTTGTCTTAAGAGTTGCCAACTTTCAATCTTTAGGACAACGACTAAGACGAGTGACAGACATCAGCTGATATTTGTTGTTTTTTTTTACAGGGCGTCCGAAGACCCAACAAACAATTAAAGTTGTAACGACGAAACCCCAACTAGAAAGAATTTCTTAAAAGTAACCGCAACGTACTCCCGCTACGTCTCAGTATACCATACAGCGACGTTATAATTCCCTAAGTGGGGAACCAATTTCTGGTTATAACTACTTGGCCAAGTGTTTAAAGTCACTGTAGTAACAACTACACTACTACGTCGTAGCCAGGTATCTACTACGTCGTAGAGGCTGTTTTTTTTTTCCGTAATGGCATAAAAGTTGCGATTTAGTTGCAAATAATATAATCGTGTCTTTTTGGTAGAATTGTTACACAATATGGTGGACACAACAGTAAACAGACTCGCTTAGTTTTTTTGTTTGGTTATGGTTATAATATGAACTATGTTATCCAAAAGTGTGAGAATTTACGAGCAGAGGATCAAAATTCGAGTGCGACGCAAAGTTTTTTGTATAACATGCATTATATATATTGCAAAAAACCGGTGCGCCCGTAAAATTGAGCCGTTTTCTGGTAGCTGATGGAATTTTTGTGTTGTGATTTTGGAGGTTATGTTTTCATAATCGACAGTTAACTCCAACAAATGGTGCTTAAGAAGAGCATTTTTGGTAAGCTTCAACTAATTTGTTTATAAAATAGTATGGCTCTTTAATATGAGCTCATAAAACGACAACAAAAATATTAAATTTTCTTTCTTACATAAAAACATGGCGTCCCAAACTATATTCCCTGATAGTCGAAAAGGTTACTTGAAAGTAGTTGCGGCTTTAAAGTTGATCCAAAAAGTTATTTTGTCTACATTGTTACATCAGATGTTACTATGATGACAAAAACTTTTGTGGTAAAAATTAAAGTTATAATGTAGTTGTCGGATACACTTGTTTGGGACTCCAATGAAGCTTAACTTTCTAGTGGTAATTAAGTAGGATATAAAAGTCAGGGCGACTACGAAATAACGACTAAAAAGAAAGTAAAACTTTAGCAACGTCCTATTGTGGTAGAGAAGACTATCAGAATCGACTATCAAGAAACAATCCTATGAAGTAGTTTAGAGGGTCGTTTTTACGAAACATCTACTATTTCCTGATACTAAATAGTAGTTAAAACTAAAAAGTAACAAATTTTGGTTGGGATCACCACATTTCTACTATAAGAAAGTAGCAAAGCCTTTAGAACATGTAGCCGCTACTATAAATGTTAGTTGGGGAGCGCAAGCGCGCGGCCGAAATTTTGAATTTACCGCCATTAATCATGTTTTTAACAGAAAATCTCAACATAACCTCAAAATTTTATATGTTTTTATTTTCTTTTTCGCTTTTGTTCTTTCGTGTCTGTGTTTCGTGCACAAATTAGGTTAAATAAGATTGTTTTGTGTAGAAAATGACTTTTGAAAAGGGGCCTTTTTATTGAAATTGAATTTTTTTTTCAGTGGGTTATGACTAAGACTAATCAAAAACAAAAGACGAGTATGAACAGCCGGTTTTGTTTAAGACAGCTAAGACTAATCAAAGGACAAAGACTAATAAAAAACAAAAGACTAAGACGAGTATGAACAATACTTAAGTGATGAAACGTCCCCACCATCCGCCCGACCAATTTATGCGGCGATACCCCGACTCGCACTAAGTCAAACTAAAAAAATGTCCTGTAAAAAATTAATTTTGTGACTTGCAATAGTTCTGCATTAAGGCGAAGAAATACTGTTAAACGTAGTGCATTAAGTATTTTTTTCATAATATACCATCAAAAACATGAGTGGCGGAACATAGATTGAAAGACAAAAGATCGAATACACGAGATCGAAAAGACAAAAGATCGAAATACAAAAGGTTGAAAAGACAAAAGATCGAAACCATAAAAGAACGAAAAACAAAAGATCGATACTACAAAAGATCGAAAAACAAAAGATTGAAAAAGCAAAAGATCGAAAATACAAAAGATATAAAAACAAAAGATCGAAAGTACAAAAGATCGAAAAACAAAAGATCAAAATAGCGCGTATGAAAATAGCGCGTTTCAAAATATTGCCATTACATAGTTTTTTTCAAAAAAACTTTCCTGATTTTTTTTTCGGGATCCTAGAGGGTGTGTAACTAAACCGAACCGAACCGAATCGGTTCGACTATGGGGTCTCTTTCTAACAAATTTTTTAATTCTGTTCGGTTGGGTTCGGTTTGGTTCGGTTCAGTTCAGTTTGGTTACAAACCCTCTAGGATCCCTGGAAAGAAATCAGGAAACTTTTTAGCTCACACATATACTATACTATAGTAGTGTGAGCTATGGTGATCCTAATTTTTTCGAGAAAAAAAAAGTTGCTCCGATTTCAAAATTTTTTATATATCTTTGCGTTTCAGATGATTTTGAAACTTTTTTGTTGCGCCGTATGTCTGTCTGTCTGTCTGTATGTCTGTCTGTCTGTCTGTCTGTCTGTGTGTCTGTATGTCTGTCTGTAACGACCAACGCGCATAACTCAAAAACCGCTTGGCCGATTTTAATGAAATTTGGTACCTAGGCTGGGTCTTGGGTCGAGATGGTCCCATTTAAAAATGAACAAAATCCACCGAACACAAACCAAATAAAAGGGTGGGGGTAGATTTCAAAAATTAGAGTTTATGTGAAAATATGGCGTGTGTGATATTAAACGAAAGGTAATTGAGTCTGCAGTTAAACAAAATAAATTTTAATTTATTTAAAAAAAAGGGTGGGGGTATATTTTAAAAATTAGAGTTTAAGTGAAAATATGGCGTGTTTGATATCAAACGAAAGGTAATTGAGTCCGGAGTTTAACAAAATACATTTTAGTTTTTGTTTTTTTTTAAGGGAGGGGGTAGATTTCACAAATTTGAGTTTAAGTCAAAACATGGCTTGTGTGGTATCAAACAAAAGGTAATTTAGTCTGGAGTTGAATAATATATATTTCAGTTTTTAGTTATATTAGCTCACACATACACTATAACTATAGTACCTAGTGTGAGCTTAGGGGCCCATATATTGGCAGAGTATTTTTTAATATGATTTAAAAAATGACCGATCGAAAGACTTGAATTGAATTGAAAGTACAATAGATCGAACGACAACAGATCAAAATAGCGCGTTTTAAAATAAAGCTATTACACAGGTTTTTCAAAAAAAAAACTTTCCTGATTTCTTTTCCGGGATCCTAGATGGTGTGTAACTAAACCACTCTTTCTAACATATTTTTTCAAAAAAAAAACTTTCTTGACGGGCTTCCCGAGATCCTACAGGGCGTAAAACGAAACCAAACCAAATCGAACCGGCTCGGTTCGGTTCGTTTTGGTTCGGTTCGGTTCGGTTACACACTCTCTAGGATCCCGGAAAAAAAAATTTTTTTTTGAAAAAATATAATAGAAAAAGAGACCCCTTTATCGAACTATTATGATTTGTCTTGGACCTCCGTAAGGTTAAGCTTTCGGGCTACCCACGGAAAAATATGAGAGAATCAAAAAACTCCTTTTTGCCCGATTAGCCATGAAACTTGTTTGATTTTTAAATTTACGGGTACGAAATTTCACGTTTGTTAGTATTATTTGGCTTAAAAATTCCGTTGATTGACGCTCACTGTCTTGATGACGGGTAAAAATGCAAAATGCGTTGATCCGGCCTGAAAAGACAAAGAGCTGTCGTAGGTCACGGACTATAGTTGTTTTCTTTTATTTGGATTCGATCTTTTCATTGATCGATATTGTATAGCAGTGTTTCGCCTGCTTGTGTTTTTTGTTTTTTGTTTCTCTCGTATCTCGGTAGATGGCGCTTCTTGCTATAGTTCTCTTATTATTTACATTTAATTAGAGACAAAACCGTCTAATTAACTTCGCAAGATTTGTCACATTGACCAGCAGTGTTCTGAGGAGTCCCATAAGGACGAAACAGTTAACTGTCAACACTTATTAGGTGTCCATTAGATCTTGGACCTCCGTGAGGTTAAGCTTTCGGGCTACCCACGGAAAAACATAAGAGAATCAAAAAACTCCTTTTTGCCCGATTAGCCATGAAACTTGTTTGATTATGATTTTTTTTAAGTATGGCAAGACATTGGTTTATTTAACAGTTAGGCAATTTTACCTTACCTGACCTTGCCTAAACTGTTTATGTGGATATACCTAAGCAAACACCATACGCATTATTTTTATCGTATATAAGGGGGGGCCTGGGGAGGCCGCCCCCCCCCCGAACCTAATATTTTTTTAGATATTTTCCACACATTTCATGAATACAAACATAAAATAGCATAAAATCGCTCGAAACTGTATGCCCCCCCCCCCCCGAAACTTTTTTCTATATACGCCACTGGATGAAAAATTAACCAGTTACTACAAGAAAAATTGAGAATAATTTATTTTTAGGAAATTGGTGGATTAGAACTTCTTATAAATCTTCTAGAAACCAAAGATCTAAAATGCAAACTGGGAGCTCTAAGCGTTCTCACAGAGCTCTCTCAAAATCAAGACATTAGAAGATGCATCGCCAACTTGGGTGGTATTGAATTACTAGTTAGAAATCTTACTGAACCGGCTCGTGATTTACAAATTCTCGTGACCGAAACTATTTATAACGTTGCTCACGTTAGAAAAGCTCGTAAGCAAATTCGAAAATGCGATGGAATACCCAAACTAGTAGATTTTTTAGATGTTAGCGAAGCGTACCTTAAAACTCCTTTAGATCAGCTAAGTAGAAATGAAGCTGAAATTGTGCATATTGTTCAATCTGCAGTAAAGGCCTTGTGGTCAGTATCGAAAAGTAAAAAGAATATCCATGTTATGATGAAAAGTGGAGCTGTCCCATTATTAGCTAGACTACTGAGGTATGAAAAATAATTGGAAAACAAATGCCAAAAAATTACGGTTTAATAGCCGAATCCTGCCAGGAATTACATTAAATAAAACAACTTACATTTTAGTACCAGTAAATTAAAAATCAAACAAGTTTTCGTGGCTAAGCTCAATCGATATTTTCATTGATCGATGACATGTCACTTCTTTTTTTGGAATAAAACCTAAGTTTGGCTCTTACAGATTATAAAAAAGCAGTGCCCACTAACCACAAACACACACAGCTTCTGAAAATAAAATTTAAAATTCTATGTAACCAATAATTTTGTAGTGGATGCCTCGCTCTCGTTCTCATTAATGCTCAAGTGAATACAAGGCAAACTATATTCAACTGAATACTCGTTTGAAATTCGCACTCTGATCGGATGGGGTCCCATGCCGAGGCATTCGTTTGGTCTCGCTGCGAGGCTTGCGAATTCTGCCTCAAATGAATACGCGGCTTAAGGTCCGGCAGCTAGTTATTCGCGGTGAATTGTGGCATTCGCTGTCTGATTAACTGTAACGTAGGTATGCGATATTCCATACAAAACCATTTTTTTACTTTTGTTTACTTTTCTTACCTAATTTTGTGATGCTTCATTTAAATCATTGCATACATATTTGTTATTCTTTAACTATACCATATTTTCCACACAACTGGTTGTGCGTGCAAGTACGGAACAATAATGGAATTTCCTTCGACAGGTCGCCGGTTTGGCTTTACAAGCACATTTAAAAATAATTGTCGGTATTGACGATTGTAAATGGAAAGTTACGATACATATGGAATTTTATATGAAAAGGCACCTACCTCGGACTCTCTTGCGGCTCCAGTCAACGTTTAAACGTCCAGTTTTTCACCTCAAAATTCACTTTTTTGGGAACGTGATTTTTCTAGTGTCTTGTTGTGACGGTGGTTGTTTGCGCACTCATCGCGGCGCTGCTTGTCCTCCACGTGTGCGGTGCCGTGAAAACCCATATGCATATTTTAGAGCGCGAAAATTTAAATTATCTTAAACGCGCAGAAAAGGAAAAGAAAATGAAAATTAGGAAATTCATTGCTTGCACCAACACTGGTGTATATTCGTATCCAAATATGTATTCACTATCATTATTAATAATTGTGCTTTTAATTGCCATGTTTGTTACTACAAACGGTAAATATTTTTACCAAAATTGCACAAAGCGTATCTGCTACCGACTCGTATGAACTCGCAGCGAAAAGCAACAAAAAATGGCGATATGGCCCGTTCTGGTAGTGGAACTATGCGGCAGCGCCCTCTATAGTATAATTTCTTTAATGTTTAAAAAAAACAAAACATTTATTAGCTTCATATATCTTAAATTCAACGTTAGAAATGAGATCTGGGAAGAACTTTATAAAAATACTCAGCCAATCTATGGGCACCTAAGCTCACACTAGGTACTATAGTTATAGTGTACGTGTGAGCTTATATAACTAAAAACTGAAATATATTTTATTGAACTCCAGACTCAATTAGCGTTCGTTTGATACCACACAAGCCATGTTTTGACTTTAATTTTTCAAATCTACCCCCACCTTTTTTTTAAACTAAAATGTATTTTGTTTAACTCCAGACTGAATTACCTTTCGTTTGATATAACACACGCCATATTTCCACATAAACACTAATTTTTTTAATTTACCCCCACCCTTTTTTTAAAAGTAAAATGTATTTTATTTAACTCCAGACGCAATTACCTTTCGTTTGATATCACACACGCCATATTTTTACATAAACTCTAATTTTTGAAAAATACTCCCACCCTTTTATTTGGCTTGTGTTTGGTGGATTTTGTTCATTTTTAAATGGGACCATCTCGACCCAAAACCCAGCGTAGGTACCAAATTTCATTAAAATCGGGCAAGCGGTTTTTGAGTTATGCGCGTTGGTCGTTACAGACAGACAGACATACAGACAGACAGAGAGACAGACAGACAGACAGACAGACGGCGAAACAAAAAAGTTTCAAAATCATCTGAAACGCAAAGATATATAAAAATTTTTGAAATCGGAGCAACTTTTTTTTTCTCGAAAAAATTAGGATCACTATAGCTCACACTACTATAGTATAGTAGTAGTGTGAGCTAATAACCATATATTGATGGTATTATTAGCTCACACTACTACTATAAGTAGTGTGAGCTATGGTGATCGTAATTTTTTCGAGAAAAAAAAAGTTGCTCCGATTTCAAAAATTTTTATATATCTGTGCGTTTCAGATGATTTTGAAACTTTTTTGTTTTGCTGTCTGTCTGTCTGTCTGTCTGTCTGTCTGTATGTCTGTCTGTAACGACCAACCCGCATAACTCAAAAACCGCTTGTCCGATTTTAATGAAATTTGGTACCTAAGTTGGGTCTTGGGCCGTGATGGTCCCATTTAAAAATGAACAAAATCCACCGAGCGCAAGCCAAATAAAAGGGTGGGGGTAGATTCCAAAAATTAGAGTTTATGTGAAAATATGGCGTGTGTGATATCAAACGAAAGGTAATTAAGTCTGGAGTTAAAAAAAATGAATTTTAGTTTATTTTTAAAAAAAGGGTGGGGGTAGATGTTAAAAATTAGAGTTTAAGTGAAAATATGGCGTGTGTGATATCAAACGAAAGGTAATTGAGTCTGGAGTTAAACAAAAAACATTTTAGTTTTTTTTAAAAGGGTGGGGGGTAGATTGAAAAAATTTGAGTTTAAGTCAAAACATGGCTTGTGTGGTATCAAACGAAAGGTAATTGTGTCTGGAGTTGAATAAAATATATTTCAGTTTTTGATTATATTAGCTCACACTATAACTATAGTACCTAGTGTGAGCTTAGGTGCCCATAGATTGGCAGAGTATTTTTAATGTTATTAAAATTATGGTTTTTTAAATATTTGTTTCTTAACGTTATTAAGAAATATATTTTTGGTAATGCTTTTACATGAAATTTTCGTTAGGATTTTCAACATGTTTTTTTAATGTCGAAAGTTGACTTAATTTTAACACAAATTTGTGCTAGAAAAAAAACATTTTTTTTTTCAACATTTATTTAACGTTTTTGTGCTTAGTGGGTGGTAGCTACCAGGGGCGCTAGTGCATAAGGGCTGCAGAGCTGCAGAACCCCCAAAATTTTCACATTAATTGACTATTTTTCAGCCGCTGCTATTCTTCTAATATAATTATTTTATTTCTAAAATTATTGGAATAGCAGTATATTTTCGGTCCGGTGTTGGTATAGTAGGCCTTCAAATCGCGTACGTGTGTTGAGTATGACGCCGCGCGCCGTCGCCGAAGGCCGCATTTCACAGTCGGTCAAATGAAGTTATTGGCATTGTTGCGCTGCTAAATTGCAACACAACGTAGCTGGGCGGCTAACGAGATCTGTGCTCGGCTAGGAACCCCTTCCTTCGCCCCGCACCGCACTTGCTCAAGGGTTTAGATAGCGAAATCTAGGCAAAAATAGAGCTGCAAAACTTGCAGTTCCAGTATAATTTCGGGCGGACGGGCTCAGCGTTGCATGTTTGAGGCGCATATATTTATTTAGAAGACGCCAAACGCATGAGCGGGAGGTTATGGTCGTGTTTGTTGTTTGTTTTTGTATAATTGTGTCACAATGAATGTGGTGGATAATTTAATTAATGTAAAAAAATTCTCTCTCTTTACTTATGAAGAAAAACTAAAACTCAAAGAAGAAGGATGGCCATTGCTCGATATTTTAATTTTTGCCAAACCAAACTTTCCACCAATTTTTTACTTGTTATAATAGACACGTGATCTGGAGACTGTAAAAAAATAGCATTTTTTATACCCTATCGGCAGAACTCACAAACTTTACTGTCACGAGCCGCTACTGTACCGAGGGGTGGCTCGCTGGTCAATTACACCAAAAGGAAAACTTGTTTAATTGTACATTATAAACTTTTTAGATCTGTTCATATGGACGTGGTGATCCCAACCATAGGAACAATTTCCCAATGCGCAAGCGATCCAAATTATCAATTAGCAATACAAACCGAAGGAATGATTCGGGATATAGTTCGCCATCTTTCGGCTGTAGTAAGTGTTACTTTGTTATATCTATCTTTCGTTGGTATACCGTACACTTAATTTAGCAAGGGTTGCACAGTGACTAAGCAGTGTTCTAAAGGGTCAGAAACAGTTGACTGTCAACGCTTATTAGGTGTCCATTAGATCTTGGACCCCCGTGAGGTTAAGCTTTTGAGCTACGCACGGAGAAATACGAGAGAAACCAAAAAACCCTTATTTGTACTCGCTCAGTCATGACAACTTGTTTGATTTTTAATTTATGGGTACCGATTTTATGTTTTATAACAGTTATAGTTCTGTGGCTGTATCCATTTGTTCCATCATTTTGATTAGTTCTTCTTTCTTATCTGTTACTAAGGCGATTTTGTCAGCATATCTTAGGTGGTTCAAATATTGTCCGCTTACTTTAATGCCCATTTCTTCACAATCTAAGTTATTAAAAACATCTTCTGGGGCCTGGTTCAATACTTTAGGGAATATTGTGTCAACCTCTTCTTCTGCGGACTGGCTTGGGTCCTTTGTGGATTTTAATTGATGTTGTTGCTTCGCTATGTAAATTGGCTATTAAGTCCGTGTGTGCTAGATCCGGCTCGAAGGACCAATCCTTGATCCGGCTCGAAGGACCAATGTGCAAGCTGTGCTTGACAATTACACTTGCTTAACTCGGCTTGGTTAAGCAGCGGGATTAAAGTAAAGAGTTTACTGCCAGGGTGCAGCCTCACACCCTGCAATGACCAAGAAGGCTTATGGTACAGTAAACTAAGAAGGTATAGTGAGAACAACTATCAAATGTTGAATCTGTTTTATTAAGATAAATTCTATCTTTTTATATTAAAAAATTGTTATAGTTCGTGATAAATTATAAAATATACAATGCAATATAATGTGTTTTTATAAACTAAATATTTTTTATAATTTAAATAGATAAAATTGAGAAGGTTAGTTTATGTTATTAAAACCTAATTTCTCATGATCACCTGTGTTTAAATAATAAATTTTACTAAAAAAAATCTGTTTAATTTTGTAATTAAACAGCGTGTATCTGGTGATGTATTCGGCTATTAACTAAGAATGCTTTTACGGCCCAGTGTTCAATTAATTCATACTCCTTATCAAAATGTTTTAGGAATACCCTGCTCTAAGAAGATACTGCGCAGAAACAATATTTAAATGTTGCGAAAAAGGGGTGACCCGAGACATGGTAAGACAGTCTGGTGGACTAGACCCTCTGGTTGAAATGGCTGCCGATCCAAAGATGAAGGAAGACAAACCACTCTTGGCTGCGGTTACAGGAGCCATTTGGAAAACTGCCATTAGTGCGGAAAATGTTGAACGATTCGATCAGCTTAAAACAGTAGAGGTAAGAATTTTCGAAAATAATTTTTATAGTCTTTATTGTAAGTATGGAAATTCATTTCTACAGTAAAAAACCCAACAAAAGAAAAAGTAAACATCCAGATCATCAAACCAGAACAATGGACAGAACACTACAAGGGACTGCTGCAGGAAACGAGACCCGAATATCTGGCAGCCTCTCCGAGGAGAGACATAGAAGTACAGCGTGTCCCATTTTCGATGGGATTAAATGGGCAACTCGGTTATTATTAAAGATATCGATTTTCTGATTGCACTTTACCGTGCTCTTTTTTTGAGCCCTTAAAAATGGCGTAATCAGATTTTTGATATACCCCGTAGTTTCGCTAATACAGGGAGTTTTTGAAAAAATTGTATTTTAAATAATCCCTTGTATCTCGCTTATTTTGCGAGATATTTTTATTCTATAAAAAGCTTTTCATGGCAACTTTTTTAGAAGAAAATAATGACGTTGTCAACTTTTTAAAATATTGTTGAGTTTTTGAGATATGGTATTTATCATAAAAAAATTAAATACGGACCTGGATATTTTTATTACTATTTTGATTCGTTTCATGCTAGTATTATCATAAAATAATAAAAATTTAAAAAGTTTTAAATTAAAAAAAAAATATTTAATATTAAAAAAAAATTAGTCCAAACCTGGATATTTCCAACATAAATATAAATTAAAAATTGCTAGTTAAACAATTTTTAGTTTAACTGTTTTGATACTTAGCATATTAAAATGGTTTTACGTTAATTTACAGATTTATTTGAAACAAAGTCTACGAAAAATACAAAAAAAAACAAATTACAAATAATAACTAATTTTTCTGATTACCATTATGTGTAAGACATTGTTGGCATTTTTGAGTAATTTTTCTTAACGCATTTTGCATGAAAATATTTCTGCCATTTAAATATTGGGATTTTGTTGCTTGAATAAAGCAGTCAAACATATCACATTTTTCAAAATCTGGATATGGTCGATTTCTAGCCAGTTTAAAATAATTGTAAGCCATTCACAAAAATGACAAGTAAAATGACAATGTCAATTCCACGCTTTTGTTTTGTAAATTTCACGACCTGCTGTGCTAACTTTTTAACATTTTTTACTTTATTTATAAATCTTTTAATTATCATTTCAAAACAGATAAACTAAAAATCGTTCAACTAGTGTGTCTTGCAATTTTTAATTTATAATTACGTTGGAAATTTCCAGGTTCGGACTATAATTTTTTTTTTAATATTAAATAGTTTTTTTAACCTTAAATCAAAAAAATATTAAAGCTTTATCATTTTAAGGTAATAATAGCATGGAACCAAACAAAATAGTAATAAAAAAATCCAGGTCGGTATTTAATTTTTTTATGATTAATACCATATCTCAAAAACTAAACAAAATTTTTAAAAATTGACAACGTCAATATTTTGCTCTAAAAAAGTTGTCATAGAAAGGTTTTTACAGAATAAAAATATCTTGCAAAATAAGCGAGATACAAGGAATTAATTAAAATGCAATTTTTTCAAAAACTCCCTGTATTAGCGAAACCACGGGGTATAGCAAAAATCTGATTACACCATTTTTAAGGGCTCCAAAAAAGAGCAATCAGAAAATCGATATCTTTAATAATAACCGAGTTTCCCATTTAATCCCATCGAAAATGGGACACGCTGTACACGGAGAGGAAGTAATCATCGAAAAAAAAATGATAAAGAATAGTATTAAAAAACTTAAATCCGGAAAGGCTAGCGAACCGAACCGAACTGAACCGACCCGAACCGAACCAAACCGAACCGAACCGAACCTGGAGGAATATATGCTGAAATGCTCAAATATGGATCAGAGAAACTAATCGAAAATCTCACATATATTATCGATCAATGCATAAACGGACATCCAGTACCTGATGATTGGAAAATTGTCATTCATATCCTCAATACATAAAAAAATTAAACAAGCTGGATTGCAACAATTACAGAGGAATTTCAGTAACCAGTACTCTAAGTAGATTGTACGGTAGGATTCTTAGAGATCTAATAGACAATGATTTTTATAAACAAGAAGAAGAAGAAGAGGAAAGTGGGTTTCGTGCAGGCAGATCTTGTAGTGATAATGTTTTTTGTCTTAAACAAGTAATTGAGAAAAGGAGCGCCAGAAATATAGAAACTCATGTTACCTTTGTGAACCTACAAAAAGCATATGAGACCGTTCCAGTAGAAAAACTATAGACAGTGTTAGAGCAGACAGATAAAGGGTCAAAATCTAAAATTAAAATTGGAAATCGACTTTCAAAAGAATTCCTGGTAACAAAAGGCTTAAGACAGGGATGTTGTATCTCTCCAACTCTTTTTAAAATATATATCGCATTAGCTCTAAAAAACTGGAAAGTGGCTAATACGGCTGTAAATGACTCTTAGGCACAGTGCTAAATTGAACATAAAGAAGTTTGGCTGTAATAGCAAAGTTTAGAAAAATATTTCCAAACTAGTAAGAACCTTTCATTTTGAAATTTGTATTGGAGAACTTGGCTTTACTTTTATCTCAATTCTTTTTACGGAATGCCATTTTCGCGTACTTTTTTGTTATGATATTACTTAGTGAAAGTTATTTTTTGATATTTATTAGGTTTTAGTAAAACTTTTGGAAAACATTGAGGAAAATGAAGTGGTTTTAAGTAACGTTGTCGGGGCGTTAGGCGAATGCCTTAAATTCGAGCACAACAGAGCAACGTTACGTAGAGCTGAGGGAATCCCTCATTTAATCAATTTGCTGAACTACACATATCCGCCACTTTTGGAAAATGTGCCAATGGTGTTGCGCGAATGTGCTGATGACCCTGAGTCAATGAGAGTGATTGAACAACTTGATGGCGTGAGACTGATTTGGTCGTTATTGAAAAACGATTCTCCGAAGGTTAGTAGCTTTGTTCCATCAAGACATTGGACAGTCATAAAACCGTACGACAAATCCAAATGCATTTTTATTGGGATATTTTCCTTCTTGCCTTAAACTTGCTAAAATAATTCCAATATATAAAGGAGGTAATAAAAATACACCATCTAATTTTAGGCCAATAACTCTTTTTTCTATAAGCGTGCGGAAAAGTCCACTTTTCCGCACGCATTTTAGTGTGGAAAGTGCCACTTTTCCGCACTAGTGGAAATTTGTTACGATTTTGAGGTGTTCTATAACATTTAGACCGTTCAAAATACATTTGTATCTTTCCTAGCACACGAAATATCCTAAAAATATTCAAATTGACTAAAATTCTGCTATATTTTCAATATTTTCGATAAAATAAAGTTTTCAGTAAAATAGGTTCAATTTTACAAACACAACTTTTTCTGGGTATTACGCCACTAGTAAGGAAAAATTATTTTAAAAAATTAAAAAACCACTGCGTTTCTCCTAGAAAAATAAAAATCACTAATTTGTCAGTGGCTTTCTATAAAAATAAATAATTGCCTAGTAAAACCTAAAACACTTATCTTTTAATTGAATTTGAATACGCTACGTTTCGATTGTCAATCTACAATCGTTTTCAAGCTTTTCTCTCAAAATCTTAAATGTTTCTTTTTCAAATATATTTTTTATTATTATATCGTTGACAAATTGTCAATATTCTGAAGTTTATCAAAAAAAAAAAAAAAAAAAACAATTGACCAATCTAAACAAAACACAAGGTAACATGATACTATCTCAAGACATTATGTCAGTCAATGTTGTTTTTAAATTTGAAAATAAATAGAACAGGGTGACTCATTAAAACTAGAATCAATAAGGTCTCTTTTTTATAACCATTTAGAAATTTTTACAAAATTATGATCATTGAGGGATTATATTACTATTATATCAAAATCTATTTAAAAAACAGTAATCAGAATTTCATTACAGTATTAATTAATTTTGAAAAAACCTTTTTGCAAATCTTGTCTGAGAATAGGAAGCCAAGCTTTACTTATATCTATAGAAATACTTGAAAGACAGTTATCTTCATTTAAATAAATACATGCTGATTCTTTTAATTTTCTTTTAATGTCATTAGATTCTTTTTGTAAAATTATTGGCGGAAAAGAGGCACTTTCCGCACTAGTTAGGTAAACTACTATTATCAACTCTTTCAAAATTAATAGAAAAACTTATCAAATCGCGTTTAGAATTATATTTTTGTGAAAATAATATGATTAATATTAATCAATTTGGTTTTCAGAGAAATAAAAATACACATGATGCAATATTCTTTTTTATGAAACAATTATTAAACAGTATTAATGATAATGAACATGCGGCTGCAATTTTTTGTGATATTTCTAAAGCTTTTGATTGTGTTAATCATGAAATTCTTCTTAAAAAATTATTTATTTATGGAATAAGAAACAACGCTTTAAGTTGGTTTAAATCATACTTATCTAATCGCCTTCAATTTGTGTCAATAAAAAATTTAAATTCAAATAAAAATAATATTCAATGTGGTGTTCCTCAAGGTTCAGTACTAGGACCAATACTTTTTTTAATTTACATTAATGATTTACTAAATATTAAAATTTCTGGTTATTTTACAATATTTGCAGATGATACTACTATTCTTTGGAAAAATAAAAATATAGATGTTCTCTGGAATAATATTAAAAATGATATTATTTGTATAAAAACTTGGTTTGAATCAAACCAACTATCCCTTAATTTTTCAAAAACATATGTAATTGGTTTTAAAGAAATATCTCAACAAATTATAAATATAAATAATAATAAAATTAATACTACAGATAATATTAAATTTTTAGGACTTAACATAGACGAAAATTTAAAATTTCAAAACCATATTCATAATTTAAATAAAAAATTAAGTTCGGGTTGTTATTGTGTAAAAATTATTACAAATGAATTAGGTAAATCAATAGGCAGAAATGTATACTTTTCTTTAATTGAATCAAACATACGATATGGCATTCCTTTCTGGGGTACATGTTCAATGTATTTATTTAGATCAGTGTTTATTCTTCAAAAAAGAGCAATTAGGTATTTATGCAATGTAAATTCTAGATATCACTGCAAAGACTTGTTTATCAAAAATAATATTTTGACTCTTCCTTGTTTATATATTCTTGAAACAACTTGTCTGATAAATAAACATCTAAATTACTTTGAAATAAACCAAAATACTTATTCAACGAGACAAGTTAATAATCTTACATTACCTATACCACATTCATTTTTATTTAAAAAATCCATAATTTATAACGGTATAAAATTGTATAATAATTTGCCAAACAATATAAAACTTAATAATAACTATAACATATTTAGAAATAAGTGCAAGGATTTTCTTATCACTAAAGATTTTTATTCAATTAACGAATTTCTTGATCAGAGTTACAATTAAGGAATAATTTTAAACTTAAAATTCTCAATTATTATAAAAAAAACACGTAAATTAAAAAGAAATACAATACGAAACACTTTTTTAAAACTGTTTTGATTAGATGGAACGACCAAATAACTAACCCAAAGAAACGAATGCTTTTCGCCTAGAGTTAAATTAAAAGTCACGTGACTAAAAGAAAGGGTAGATATCGCCTTCTCGCTTAAAGGTAGATCAAAGGCGAAGTTTGAACTCGAGAGCTTTAACGTTATGTTGCATACAGAAAAAGGAGATTTGTGAAGTCCTTTGCGAAATTTCCTATTGTATATAAACTCCATATCATAATTTTTGAGATAACTTTTTGATAGTTATCAGCTGTTTACCATAACAAATAGCATAGGCCAACGAAAAAAAGTCGTAAAAAGTTGTCTCAACAATAATGATATAGGGTGTAAATTTTATTTAAAAAAATTACACCCACACTAGTTTTGTTTCTTACACATGTTTTTGTAAAATTACATAGGATTATCAGAATACATTTTTTTAAATGCAAGTAAAATTACATTAATTTAATTTATATGCAACTATAAACCACTACAGACTGCCTAATATACTTGAAAAATGTTTCTTTTTGTAATTTCACAAGTCTTATGTGCAGGGCCCTGCCTTAAACATATTATAATTATAAAACTGTAAGTAATATAGCAATACAAGACGCTAGCGCTACCAAGTCCACTTCCAATCCCTGGCTTCGCATGCGTAGATCTACCAATATTATTTACCTCATGTATTAGAATCGATGTACAGGGTGATTTTCACTTGAATGATTCTAACCACATGAAAATAGAAAGTTTCAAAAACCTAACCTAACAAAACCTAATCAGATCTAACCGAACCGAACCAAAGCAAACTAAACCAATATTTTTTTTCAAAAAAAAAACTTTCCTGACTTCCTACCTGGGATGCTAGAGGATGTGAATCCGAACCGGACCGTACCGAACCGAACCTATCCAAACCTAACCCTACCCAACTAAACCTAATTAGCAGTACGTGTTGTAGTTTAGTTTGGTTAGGTTAGGTTTGGTTCAGTTTAGTTAGGTTCGGTTTGGTTCGGTTCGGATTCACATCCTCTAGGATCCCGGGCAGGAAGTCAGGAAAGTTTTTTTTTTGAAAAAAATTATTGGTTCAGTTTCCTTCGGTTCGGTTAGATTTGATTAGGTTTTGTTAGGTTAGGTTTTTGAAACTTTCTATTTTCATGTGGTTAGAATCATTCAAGTGAAAATCACCCTGTATGCATCTATTCTAAGACATGAGGTAAATAATATTGGTAAATCTGCGCTTGCGAAGCCAGGGATTGAAAGTGGACTTGGTAGCGCTAGCGTCTTGTATATAGCAATGCTTTTATTTGCATTTATGTAAAAAGTGACTCAATTAGCCCCGCTCTCTCCTACAAAATGTCAACCGAATCGTCACGATCTATGCGCGACAAGGCCCGAGCCGAGACGGTACAAAGTTATATTCCTCGATAATATCGCTTGTTAATAATAACCAAATTTGTTGTGAACTTTACGAAGTAATTAATAGAAACCAATTCAGACCGTTATAATAACAAAATCACGCCATAACATTGTACAAAAAAATGTTTGTTGTAATAAACACAAAGAAATATTTGCCAATATTAAGAGTATATTTATATTTAGGAAATTTTAAGTATTAATAACAAAGAAAGAGTGTTTTGGTTATGGTTAATATAAGGCAATTAATATTTACAAAAACATCAAATTATTAAAGAAACAAATGATATATTATTTATAACTAAATACTTTAAAAAAGGTTTGTTACCAATAATTATTGATATTTGCTTTTAATATTTTTAATGAGCACAACAAAAATCAGGTTTACCAAATATTTGTTAATAATAAAATCGTTTTTTTTTTCAGTGTGAAATGCATATATTAATTTATTTATATTTTGTAATTTGAGTTTTACAAAATATTTGTGAAATTACTTACTTATTATAGAAAGCCTCAATACTCACACACTTTTTGTGATTTTACTAATTTTTGACAAATATAGATCATGATACTTCCAAGAAGTTAAGAAAGTGACTACAAAATGGCGGATTTTCTTATTTATGCACCGAAATGTATTAAATATAGAACTTGGCGGTGTTTCAAGTCGCTGATTATGATTTTTGACTGAAACTCAAAAAAAAAAATCAAATCCCAAATGGCGGATTTCTTTATTTGAGATCACTTAATATATTTGTATCCTCTAAACTTTCAAAAATGAAAATGGCGGATCCAAAATGTTGGATTTCTTTATTTTTAAACCGATTTGTCTCAAACTTAAAAGTTTGCAGTGCTTAAGATCACTTAATGCAGCTTTATCCTCTAAACTTAAAAAAATTTAAATGGCGGATCCAAAATGGCGGTTTTTTTATTTATGCACCGATATGTATCAAATATAGAACTTGGCGGTGTTTCAGGTCGCTGATTATGATTTTTAACTCAAACTCATAACAAATTTAAAACGTGGGATTCAAAATGGCGGATTTTTTTGCAAAGAAGGCCTTTTTGTACTTCGTGCAAAATTTATTCAAAAATTCTTGGCAAAGCGCTGTCGGTCTATACGACCATCATCAGTGCCTTAACTGTAAGAGAACAAAACATGTTATTAAAATTAAGTCAAAATGGAATACTATTCAAAGTCACGTGCACGCAACCACCCCCTCACTTTTGGATTTTTTTATTTTAAAACCGATTTGTCTCAAACTTGAAAGATTGCATTGCTTAAGGTAACTTAATACAATTTATGACTCTAAACTTAAAAAAAAGCAATATAGTATTCTAAGCTTCAGACAAATCCGTTGATGAGTTTGAGTCAATAATCATAATCAGCTACTTGAAACACCGCTAAGTTCCAAATTTTATGCATATCGATGCATAAATAAGAAAGTCTGCCATTTTGGATCCGCCATTTTAATTTTTTTAAGTTTGAGGATAAAACGGCATTAAGTGATTTTAAGCACTGTAAACTTTCAAGTTTGAGACAAATCGGTTTTCCGCCATTTTTGTAATAAAAACGTATATTTTATTGTTACCAAGTTACCAGAACACTACACCTACCAAATTTCAACACTAGACCTGGATTTAACTCTACTTAATAAAACTAAATTTTAAGAAAATTGCGAAAATGATTTTTTAAAGATGTTTTTGTATAAATAATTTATCTATTTTGTTTTTATCTGCACATTTTAACAAAAAAAAAATATATTTTAGTTTGGCGCCGAGGTGCCGGCGCCGAGTTGGCCCGGCGCTCAATTGGCCCGGCGCCGAGTTGGCGACGCCCAGTTGTCCCATTCCAGTTTTATCAGTAGTCCATTGTCCTGATGAAATAAAGCTAATAAAATGTTAAAAGTGCAACATTTCATTAATTTCTTTATTCGACATTCATTTTAGCTCACACATATACTATACTATAGTAGTGTGAGCTATGGTGATCCTAATTTTTTCGAGAAAAAAAAAGTTGCTCCGATTTCAAAAATTTTTATATATCTGTGCGTTTCAGATGATTTTGAAACTTTTTTGTTGCGCCGTCTGTCTGTCTGTCTGTCTGTCTGTCTCTATGTCTGTCTGTCTGTATGTCTGTAACGACCAACGCGCATAACTCAAAAACCGCTTGGCCGATTTTAATGAAATTTGGTACCTAGGCTGGGTCTTGGGTCGAGATGGTCCCATTTAAAAATGAACAAAATCCACCGAACAGAAACCAAATAAGGGGTAGATTTCAAAAATTAGAGTTTATGTGAAAATATGGCGTGTGTGATATCAAACGAAAGGTAATTGAGTCTGCAGTTAAACAAAATACATTTTAATTTATATTAAAAAAAAGGGTGGGGGTATATTTTAAAAATTAGAGTTTAAGTGAAAATATGGCGTGTGTGATATCAAACGAAAGGTAATTGAGTCCGGAGTTTAACAAAATACAATTTAGTTTTTTGATTTTTTTAAGTCAAAACATGGCTTGTGTGGTATCAAACAAAAGGTAATTTAGTCTGGAGTTAAATAAAATATATTTCAGTTTTTAGTTATATTAGCTCACACGTACAGCGTGTCCCATTTTCGATGGGATTAAATGGGAAACTCGGTTATTATTAAAGATATTGATTTTCTGATTGCACCTTACCGTGCTCTTTTTTTGAGCCCTTAAAAATGTCGTAATCAGATTTTTGCTATACCCCGTAGTTTCGCTAATACAGGGTGTTTTTGAAAAAATTGTATTTTTAATAATCCCTTTTATCTCGCTTATTTTGCGAGATACTTTTATTCTGTAAAAACATTTTTATGGCAACTTTTTTAGAAGAAAATAATGACGTTGTTAATTTTTTAAAATATAATGTTTAGTAGTTGAGATATGGTATTTATCATAAAAAAATTAAATACGGACCTGGATTTTTTTTATTACTATTTTGATTGGTTTCATACTAGTAATCATCATAAAATAATAAAAATTTAAAAAAATTTTGTTTTAAGGTGAAAAAAAAATATTTAATATTTAAAAAAAAAATTAGTCCGAACCTGGATATTTCCAACATAAATATAAACTAAAAATTGCTAGTTAAACAATTTTTAGTTTAACTGTTTTGATACTTAGCATATTAAAATGATTTTACGTTAATTTACAGATTTATTTGAAACAAAGTCTACGAAAAATACAAAAAAAAAACAAATTATAAAAAATAACTAATTTTCTGATTACCATTTTGTGTAAGACATTGTTGGCATTTTGAGTTATTTTTCTTAACGCATTTTGCATAAAAATATTTCTGCCATTTAAATATTGGGATTTTGTTGCTTGATGAAGCAGTCACATTTTTCAAAATCTGGATATGGTCGATTTCTAGCCAGTTTAAAATAATTGTAAGCCATTTACAAAAATGACAAGTAAAATGACAATGTCAATTCCACGCTTTTGTTTTGTAAATTTCACGACCTGCTGTTCGGTTATCAAATAATTAGTATGATATTATTTTTGTAACTTTTTAACGTTTTTTACTTTATTTATAAATCTTTTAATTATCATTTCGAAACAGATAAACTAAAAATCGTTCAACTAGTGTGTCTTGCAATTTTTAATTTATAATTACGTTGGAAATTTCTAGGTTCGGACTATATTTTTTTTTCAAATAATAAATAGTTTTTTTAACCTTAAATCAAAAAAATATTAAAGTTTTATCATTTTAAGGTAATGATAGCATGGAACTAATCAAAGTAGTAATAAAAAAAATCCAGGTCCGTATTTAATTTTTTTATGAAAAATACCATATCTCAAAAACTATACAATATTTTTAAAAATTGACAACGTCATTATTTTGCTCTATTAAAGTTGCCATAGAAAGGTTTTTACAAAATAAAAATATCTTGCAAAATAAGCGAGATACAAGGAATTAATTAAAATGCAATTTTTTCAAAAACTCCCTGTATTAGCGAAACCACGGGGTATAGCAAAAATCTGATTACACCATTTTTAAGGGCTCCAAAAAAGAGCACGGTAAGGTGTAATCAGAAAATCGATATCTTTAATAATAACCGAGTTTCCCATTTAATCCCATCGAAAATGGGACACGCTGTACACTATAACTATAGTACCTAGTGTGAGCTTAGGGGCCCATATATTGGCAGAGTATTTGATTATTGTTTTAATAGACACCAAAATCTTTTGAAATTTGGTTTAATATTTTCAAGGTGCAAGCCAACGCAGCTTGGTCTCTGGTTCCTTGCATTCGAAACGCAACTGATTCTGGAGAAATGGTTCGTTGTTTTGTTGGAGGCTTAGAACTAATAGTCAATTTGCTCAAATCTCCAGATCATCATGTTTTAGCTTGCGTTTGTGCAGCGATATCAGAAGTTGCAAAAGATATAGAAAATTTGGCTGTTATTACAGGTACGATAAAGTCTGGTGCCCGTAAAAAGGTTATTAACAATTTAAAAAAACGTACAAATTGTGAAAGGCTTTCGCGGCAATCGTCCAATGATGGGTGTGCTTTCGGGCTGTTCGGCCGTCGTCGTTGGAAATTCGTTCTCGACGTTTCGCCATCTCGAGTGGATGGCATCTTCAGGAGATGTTGACTGTTTGTCGGCTTCTCGAAGACTGGTGGTTAGTCTGTCGCGGTCGCAGGTTATATACGCTATGGTTGGCGGCGCGTATATCAGAACTGGTCGGTGATTGGTCACATTCCCTTGATTCAGTTTTGTTATTGTAAGCGAGCCGTTTAGTGTTTTTTAAGAACCGGTACCCATGTTCTGTTAATTTTAAGAGTTTCTTCAGATCTGTTGAAGTTCTGCTGGTGTTTATGAATTTCGATTGCTTCTCTATAGAGTCTTGGATAGTATGAAGAGGAGGCGCAGAGAACTTGTGTGTCTTGGAATTTTATTCGGTGGTCTTCATTGTTTAGTGTGTGGTCTGCAACTGCGGATTTTTTCCGTATGTCCAAGTCGACAGTTGGCTTTGTGTTCTTTGATTCTTGTGTTTACGGAGCGTTTGGTTGTTCCGATGTAGACACTTCTACAGGTACAGGGAATGCGGTATACCTCCGAAGAACTTAGTGGGTTCCGTATATCCTTCGCAGATCTGAGGTGGTTCTCGATCTTCTTAGATGGCTTGAATTCTTGACGTACTAGTAACGAGGAAAGAGGGACGACTAGGACGTACCGTATACAGAAAACCTACTCACACAGACCGTTACCTAAACAACACATCTAACCACCACCCGTGCCAACGAAAAGGGGTAATAAGAACATTGGTAGAGAGGGCGAAAAGAATCTGCGAACCAAAACATCTAGACAAAGAATTAAACCATCTTAAAAACGCCCTCGTAGCAAATGGATACACTCAAAGCGACATAGATAAATGTATACGACCAAAGCCGAGCACTAGAAGTAACAGTAGCGGTGGACTGAGCAGCCGCGAAGTTACTTCAAGAGCCTTTATGCCCTACATCCCTAGAGTGACAGATAGGATCGGACGTATTCTGGGAAAACACAACATAAAAACGATCTTCAAGCCATCTAAGAAGATCGAGAACCACCTCAGATCTGCGAAGGATATACGGAACCCACTAAGTTCTTCGGGGGTATACCGCATTCCCTGTACTTGTGGAAGTGTCTACATCGGAACAACCAAACGCTCCGTAAACACAAGAATCAAAGAAGACAAAGCCAACTGTCGACTTGGACATACGGAAAAATCCGCAGTTGCAGACCACACACTAAACAATGAAGATTACCGAATAAAATTCGAAGACACACAAGTTCTCTGCGCCTCCTCTTCATACTATCCAAGACTCTATAGAGAAGCAATCGAAATTCATAAACACCAGCAGAACTTCAACAGATCTGAAGAAACTCTTAAAATTAACAGAACATGGGTACCGGTTCTTAAAAACATTAAACGGCTCGCTTACAATAACAAAACTGAATCAAGGGAATGTGACCAATCACCGACCAGCTCTGATATACGCCCCGCCCACCATAGCGTATATAACCTGCGCCCGCGACAGACTAACCACCAGTCTTCGAGAAGCCGACAAACAGTCAACATCTCCTGAAGATGCCATCCACTCGAGATGGCGAAACGTCGAGAACGAATTTCCAACGACGACGGCCGAACAGCCCGAAAGCACACCCACCAGTTTAAAAAACGATTTATTAAATTTTTCTATTGGGTGGTGTAAAAAACCAAAATTATGTGTTTTCGCCAAGGCTTTTCAGATAATTTTGATTTTTATTTAAATGGCGCAAAAAAAAAGTAGTCACACGTTTCTTTAATTGGTGTCACCCAATTTGACCTGATCGTTTGTCCGTATTTTTTTTTCCCTTAAATAACAGATTAATTACTTTGCATTTAAATATTTATAACACGTGCTTTTCAATAAATTATGACCATTATACAGGGTGTCCAAGATAAAATTAATTTAAGTTCAGAGTTCAAACTTATTAAAAACAACAACATTTTTTGTTTTTACTGCCTTCTTGTTCCTTCCCCTCCGGACATCCTGGATCCGCCACTGTAAATGTATATTTTATATTCATAAGGATTACAAAATACCTTGCTATAAAAAAGCTACCTTTAAAATACGTAGTAAAACGATGCTGAAATGAATGCTTTTGCAAATTGAAATGCAAGAAAAAGACAATTTATTTCGTTATTATAAAAAAAGACAATTCTTTGTTGACAAGCATTTTTTGTGCTTATTGACTTATGGGGGCCCTAAAAAATTGTCTTCCCCGGGGCTCCATGACTAGCTACGCAACATTAAACAAATTGTGGTCAGTCAAAGATAGCCGACGATGTTTTAAAATAGCAAAATTTAAAAAATGGTAAATGAAACTTACTTTCATTACCTATCTATTTTATATTTTAATGAATCGTTTCTTCACTCAAGAAGCGAAATTTTATTTTTACGACAGGGGTGCTGGTAGATCCCAAAAATGTACCTCAAAACTTACCTTTTTTTCATATTTAAAAAATTACTAATACGCTTTTGTTATAAAAGGCTTCAAACGCTTTATAAAAGAAGATATGGTATTTAATTTTCTGTGCTTTACAGCTTTAAAATTCAGTGGATGGTACCCCTAAACACTTATTAGGTATCTATTAGATCTTTGACCCCCGTGAGGTTAAGTTTTCGAGCTACCTACGACAAAATACGAGAGAAACAAAAACTTTTTTACCACCAAAACTTGTTTGATTCTTAATTCTTAATTCGACGTTTTTTTATTTTCTTAAATGTCATCCATAACCCTGTATTGCTGTTTTTTTAAGATCATGGAGTTGTGCCGATGCTAGTCAATTTAGTAGAATCTGAAGATATAGAGTTACGTCAACACTTAGCTTCTGCCATTGCTTACTGCTGTGCTTGGGGTTCCAATTGCAAGCAATTTGGAAGGCAAGTTATTTTTTAAGAAATAAGTCTTATATTGTATTTTTTCCTTTTGTTTAAAATGACAGTTTTTTAACCTACTAAATAAAATGTTCATTTAGATATAGTCCTTGCCATACGCAGTTACACTTTTGTGACTTTGACATGAAATAAACCGCAGCCTTCGTAAACTAACGAGCCACGAACCAGAAAAGGCAACATCGCAAATTGGCCGGCTGGTGGGCCGATATATACATGGGAGATATAAACATCTGCTATTTGTTTTGATTGATTGTAGTTTGGCAATTTTGTATTTTTTTTTTGTAAAAACTAATAAACTGTGTTTAGGCGTGTTACATTTAATTTTTAAAACAAACAGAACATTTGGAAATAAATATCAGTGGCCATTAATCATGTTAAAAAATATGTAACAAAACCTAGAATAAACAGAAGAGAAATTACTTTTAAACAATTTGTGAGAACAACCCTAAAGTTCGATTCATAGTACCGTGAAGTAAGCTGTATGAAGTGAGCAGTAAGAAATAAAAATGGTTCCTTTCTTACTGCTAAGTTATTACTGTCAAGTTTGAACAACAGGATGTTTGTGGGATAGTTTCTTATGTCTGACTGCTTACTTTACAGAACTATGAATCTAGTTTAAGAGGTAACATGTTAATTTAAAATTTAAATGAACTTACCTTTTTTTCTATCTATTCTACTTAGCCTTCGTCAATCCATCTTTGGCCAAGTTCTCCAGTTTACAATACATTTGTTCCATCAATCGTCTTTCTGTCTGATAATATGACCGGCAAATTTCCATTTTAATTTTTCTACTTCTGCTCTGACATCCCTTACTTTTGTTTTATTTCTTATCAATTCATTCTTTTTTCTACCTGTTAGCTTTACATGTAACATTTGTCTTTCCATTGATCTTTGGGCTTTTCTTGCCTTATCCATGTTTGATTTTGTAAGTGTCCAGGTCTGGGATTCATAGGTAAGTACAGGAAGGATACATTGGTTATACACTTCCGTTTTGAGGTACTGAGAATATTTTTTATTTCTTAATATGTGGCTTAATTTACCGAATGCTGCCCAGGCCAATCTTACTCGTCTCTTGATTTCAGCTGTTTGCTTTTCTTTTTTCAGTTTAATAATTTGTCCCAGGTCCTATATATTCCTCTTCTTGTTCTATTTTCTTTTAGATTGATTGATATTATCAGCATATCTTGGTGGTTCAGAATTGTTCGTTTACTTTGATGCCTATTTCTTCCCAATCTAAGCTTTTAAAAACATCTTCTAGGGCCTGGTTAAATAATTTAGGGAATATTGTGTCACTCTGACACCTCTTCTTATGAGGATTGGCTTGGTTCCTCTGTGGATTTTGATTATTGTTGTTGCTTCACTATATATATTGTCTATTAAGTCTGTATATCTGTGATCTATTCGGCTATTAATTAAAGATCTTTTACTGCCCAGTGCTCAATGCTATCGAAAGCTTTTTCGAAGTCTATAAACGCAATATATATTTATATATATTTCCATACCCTCCCTTTCTTCAATTTTTTTTCGCCTGTCGTCAGGATTTTCTGTTACTGGAGGTTTGGGGTTTGACATATACTCGGGTTGAGATTCAAATAGCCGAGGTATTGCCCCATTGTTTAACTTAGGGAATGTTAGTGGCACCTCCTTTTGTACTCCCTCTTTATCCCTAATTATCTCGGTTCTAACAACATCACTTATGTCAAAATGTTTCCAACAAACCACTGAAGATGCAGTCACAACATAATCTTCTCTGTGTATGGCCTGAAGCCAAGCACTTTATTTTTTAGGTCATTTTCTTTGCTAAAGGTTGTTTTGTGACCCTCTTCATTAATCATAGATGCATCGTTACTTTTGCAACCGGGTGCCCAACACTTTCGCGGCATATTTAAAATTTAAAAAGAAAAAACAGACCAAAAATTCCAAACAAAAACAAACATCTAACCTCACTTATTACCGGTGTACAAAAGGTCTTTTTTACACAGCTTTTATTAAGTAGGTAATATAATTTTAAGTTCACCACACATCTCACTAAAACCAGAACAGTTGTTTTATTTGGTAACGCGATTTGAAATATACTAAAAGTTAAAAAAAAACATTATCTGCGCGGAAACGGCCAGTAACTAGCGTGGTGGGCGACGCACGTGGACGAAAATGACTGGCCTCCACGCCGTGTTGCCGTTTCTTCTGGTTCGTGGCTCGTTAGTTTACGAAGGCTGTGAATAAACATATTTCCTAACCAGAAATATATTAAAAAGTAAACATGTCATGTTGGTATAAAATTAAAGGTAAAACTGTCATTGTCTCTGGATAAAAAGAAGGTGACTGTAGGTTGACAAAAAAAAATGAACAGATAAAAACACATCAAAGAGGTTGGAAATGTCACAAAAGTGTAATTGCCTATGGCAAGGACTATACTTATTTCTACTTATCTTTACCAACAACATAACAGCAAAGGTACTAAAAAACATAATAATATTGAAAACCTGTAAAAAGCACAATTACCAATTTGAGGATGGGCACACTATAAAAAATGCTAATCCCGTGATTTTATCGACAAAAACAACAGTAAAAGTGGGTGGGGATTCGCCAAGTAGGCCCTTTTTTAATTTTAACTTATGGCAGATGTGATAAATAACAAAAATCATAAAAAGTTTGTATCTATCTAATTTATTGTCAATTAATTCTTTATTCCAATGTCGATTTAATTATTTGTTTTTTTTAGGTTGGGTGCAATAACACCTCTTGTGCGATACATGGCAGATGGAGACGCAAACGTTCATAGAACCACCGCATTGGCACTCTTTCATTTATCTAAGAACCCGTTTAATTGCATAACCATGCATGAAAGCGGCGTAGTTCCATTTTTGCTAAAGGTATTTTATGTGTATAACAACTTCCTGAAATTTTATAAATATATTTTTGTTATAATGCTATCCAGGGGTGGATGGGCCACATAAAAAAATTAAAAAATTCTTGGTGGGCCAGTGCCGTATGGGCGGGTGCCTTATGGGCCGGTACCGGTCACAGGACAAAAAAATATGCATCAACTACTTAGAATTAAATTAAAGTAGGAACTTGGGATAACCTATATTAGCTCACACTACTACTATACTATAGTGGTGTGAGCTATGGTGATCCTAATTTTTTCAAGAAAAAAAAAGTTGCTCCAATTTCAAAAATTTTTATATATCTTTGCGTTTCAGATGATTTTGAAACTTTTTTGTCTTGCTGTCTGTCTGTCTGTCTGTCTGTCTGTCTGTATGTCTGTCTGTCTGTATGTCTGTCTGTAACGACAAACCCGCATAACTCAAAAACCGCTTTTCCAATTTAAATGAAATTTGGTACCTAGGCTGAGTCTTGGGCCGTGGTGGTCCCATTAAAAAATGAACGAAATCCACCGAACGCAAGTCACATAAAAGGGTGGGGATAGATTTCAAAAATGAGAGTTTATGTGAAAATATGGCGTGTGTGATATCAAACAAAAGGTAAATGAGTCTGGAGTTAAACAAAATATATTTTAGTTTTTAAAAAAAGGGTGGGGGTAGATTTTAAAAATTAGTGTTTAAGGCAAAACATGGCATGTGTGGTATCAAACGAAAGGTAATTGAGTCTGGAGTTGAATAAAATATATTTCAGTTTTTAGTTATATTAGCTCACACGTACACTATAACTACAGTACTTAGTGTGAGCTTAGGTGCCCATAGAATGGCAGAGTATTTTTTGTGGTAGGAACTAACAAGCCTTAGATTTTTTAATATATTTTCTACATATTTGATGATAAAACATGAGAAATACCTTAAAATTTGACATCAGGAGGCTTCGGGCCCCCCCCAACCCCAAGCAGTGGCGTAGTGGCAAAAAGACATGATGACCTTTTTTTTTTTTTGGTCGCAAGTTTTTTGAGGACGCGCTTCGTAGCTGTCGGCCCCCCCCCCCCAAGACACATTCCTGGGTGCGCCCCTGCATAACAAATTAATTCCATGTCATCGTGATAGTGTTGTCTTTAAGTTCCGGGTGTTAGAGTTAAAGGGACGGCGGCCTGAGAGAGAGAGAGAGAGAGAGAGAAATACTTTTCTTGTGCTTAAAAAAATCATGCAGCATTGATTTGTGGAGAATTTAATTTTGATTTACTAACATTGGGTCAGGGATATCAAAACGGACGGGCCACGATCCTCCACTTTGTTGACGTCACATCCAGGGCTGATTTTTTTTTTGATGGTCACGTTACGACACAGCTGATTGTCTTTAAAATATTGAAGTTTGAATGACGGTTCATGAATATTTGATTTTTTTTTAAATAAAGCCGGTTTTATGATTGTTTTTACTATATTCTTGAAGAACAATTTTTTTTAAATGTATAGTAATCCTTAATTTTTCATAGCCGCTTCATTAGCTCATACAAAAATTAAGTTTAAAGCAGAAGCGAATGTGACAATCACATATGACAAAGTCAAATACATGTCAAATATAACAGTTGGCATGTGGTACATGGCGGGTAATTTGAATTCAAAATAAGGAATGCTAAATCTTGAAGATTTTAACCTTTTAATCATGTTGCTTCCTTACAAACCTTTGGTGGAATATCGGGATGGTGTCTGAGAATATTTCACTGAAATTTTGAGGAAATTTGTAGTGCCATTTTGAAAATATCATAAAAAAACGTCTGACCTCCCATAAGACCCAATGTAAAATTCAGCCCCGGGAGAACAGCTGATTTTTTCAGGGTCGTGGCCTCTATTTTTGTGTTGGCCTTGATTAAATTTAAAACAGAAGCGAATGTGACAAACACAGATTGTTGTTGTTTTGAGGGGTAGAGCCGCGGGACTGTAAGCGCGCTGGTCGTTTTATAAAATCTGGGTGCAAAAATCCTTAAAAGGACGATGTAAAAATATTAATTTTTCCGAGCCACACAAAGACAATATAGAGGATTGGCACTCACCTTTTCAGCTGTTTCCGTCGTCCAGAGGAGCTCCTCTCGCTGGCCCAGTCGCTGCAGTCGCTCCACACTAGAATCACTTGTTTGTGTAATGGTTTAGTTTGATTTTCTAAGAATGTTATTGGATTTTTTGGTTAATAGAATTTATCACCATGCTGCGTGGTGATCTCGACAGAATACGACAGACGAATCTTTTTTTGGTTACGCCTTTTTGCGCAGATTCATTTTCCGTAGATGGCGCTGGCGTTTTGCTTGTGCCAATCAAATTGAAATTGTGTGGGTTTTCCGAATACGGGAATTTGGCGCAAAATTTGAATTTAAAATTAAAGTTGCACGAACATTTTCCGCCCACTTAAAACGAAGTTTTACATTGAGATTAATTGAATAAACAAATGGCTATATAAAAAAAAATATAAGTTAATTCAAAACCTTAAAGGGTAGGTTATTAAAATCCGTTTTAGGTTTATAGATCAAAAGGAAAAAAAAATGGAAAAAAAAATATATATATATATTCTAGATAACGACACACGAAACAAAAGAAGTTGCTTGGGAGTTTAGAGCGCATCTAAAGGTAGTGGGCACAACTTGACCACGGGACGAGTGAAAAGTCCGTGTTGTGTTTTAACAGTAGCAACTCGAATGTGATTATCCCGACCAGGATGTACAGATACTATTCTACCCAGCAACCAGTGTAATGGCGGCCTAGTTTCATCCTTAATTAATACAAGCGTATCTAGCTTGATTTCAACCGAAGGGTCCGACCACTTAGAACGCTGTTGTAAAGTATTTAAGTACTCGAGTTTCCAACGCTTCCAGAAATCGGCATGAATCCGTTGGATAAGTTGCCAACGCTTAAGGGTATTAACTTTAAGGGTAGAAAGGTCAGGATCAGGACACGAATTAAGGGGTTCCATTGTGAGGAAATGACCCGGAGTCAAAGACGTAAGATCGTTTGGGTCAGAGCTTTGCTCACAAAGGGGTCGAGAATTGAGTAATGCCTCTATTTGGGCGAGGAGAGTATAGAGCTCTTCGAAGGTTAGTATCTGGTCACCGATGACCCGATACAAATGTGTTTTTATAGATTTGACTCCTGCTTCTGCTAGACCATTTAGGTGGGGGGCTCCCGGACTATTAAGACACCATTTGATTTTTAAGCTCTCAGAAGCTAATTTCGAAAGATTATGGAGCTCCTTAATAGCCCCAACAAAGTTTGAGCCTCTATCACTTGTGATTTGGACACAAGTGCCACGTCTAGCGACAAAGCGTCGTAAAGCAGCGATGCACGCCTCTGTGGTTAAATCCGAAACAAGCTCGATATGGATTGCCTTGACAGAAGTATCGACAAAGACTGCGATATATGATTTACCAACTTGTGCTCCACGACGTCTCTGACCTACAAAGGTTTTGATTGGGCCTGCATAGTCTAAGCAAACGTGTGAAAAGCATTTTAATTGTGACGTTCTAAAAGAAGGTAAATCCGACATGTACGGAGTATACGGTTTTGGTTTTAAGCGAAAGCAGGGAATACATTTCAATAAAACCCTCTGAATAGCTCGACGTGATGACATAATCCAAAACTTTTGACGAATTAAGTATTGGACTGTGTTTATTCCGGGATGTAAATTTTCGTTATGAGTTTGAAGAATGATCAATTGGGTTAATCTATGAGATTTCGGCAATAATAAGGGATGTTTTGCCTCAAAGGAGAGTTGAGAATGCCGTAAGCGTCCGCCCACTCTAAGGAAACCCAATTCGTCCAAAAAGGGCGCGAGTTTACGAAACGGCTTAGGTAATAGCTGAGTATTTTGAATTTTTTGAATGATATCCGAAAAACACTCTTCTTGGACCCTTTTAACTAAAACAAGTAGAGCCTTGTGTAGTTCAAAAGCGGAAAAAACGCCGGATAAAGGGTCAACTGAGGTTTTTCGATTGTGAATAAGTCTTAGAAAATGACAAATGATTTTTTGAATGGTATTTAAATTGGATATTTTATCGATTAATCTATCAAAAAAGTTTTGATTTTGAATTTCTGCCGTCAGCACCACTGAATTTTCCGGTTTTTCTTCTTTGAGAACCTCGTCCGGAACTCCCAAAGAACGTTCATTTATAAACCTTTGAATTTGCCACTCCGTAGTGGGCAAGGTAATCCATGGAGGGCCGTGAAACCAAAGAGGGTGATTGATTAAGTTATTAGGCGACAACCCTCTGCTAGCGCAGTCGGCAGGGTTTTCGAGTGAAGTAATGTGATACCATGGGACTTCGGGGATTGTTTCTTGAATACGACTTACGCGGTTTGCCACAAAGGTCTTCCACTTGTGAGGTGAAGATGTGACCCAATGAAGCGTGACCTGTGAGTCCGAGAACGCAAGAATTTCATCGATTACGAGTAATGATGAATAGGTGCGAATAACTAGTTCGAGTAAATCAGCTAATAGAGTAGCTCCAAGTAGTTCCAAACGTGGGATTGAAATAGTGTGTAAGGGAGCAACCCTTGACTTGCCCATGACTAGAGCAGTTTTGATAATTTTATTTGGTAATTCGACGCGAACGTATACGCAAGAAGCGTATCCTAGCTCGGATGCATCGCAGAAACCTAGCAATTGACATCGTTGAATATTATTCGAAAAAATATGTCTAGGTATACAAAGATTCGAAAGAGTGGTTAATTGATTATTGAATTGATTCCAAAGAGTTTTGATTGGATCGGGGGGTATTTCATCCCAATCAGTTTTGCATAACCAAAGTTTTTGCATAATCACTTTGGCTAAAAATGAAACAGGCGATAAGAAACCTATAGGATCCCAAATTTTAGCGATAGCCGATAAAATATTCCTTTTGGTGCAAGGTTTTTCACAAGGGGTACAAGAATAGGTAAAAGTATCTGTAGAAGGGTGCCACTGAAGGCCCAACACCTTAATCGATGTTGAAGAATCGTCTTCAAAGGTAACAGGGATCTGACAATCAGCGGGCGACAAATGTGAAAGAAGTTTCGGATTATTTGATGCCCATTTTCTTAATTCAAATTTTCCCAATTTAAGCAACGCTATGAGATCTTTTTGAAGTGATAAAGCACCTTCTAGAGAGTTAGCTCCACAGCAAATATCGTCCATGAAAATGTTATTCAAAAGGACCTGGGATGCTTCAGGATAATTCTTAGCCTCCAGGATGGCTAGTTCTCTAAGAGTTCTAATAGATAAATAGGGACTTGAACTAACACCAAACGTCACTGTATTAAGCCTGTATTCCTGCAGGGGTTCATTGGGATCAAATCGCCAAAGTAGCCTTTGGTAGTCCCGATGAATTGGATTAATTTGAATTTGTAAAAAGTGCTGTTTTATATCAGTCAAAAATACGATAGAATAAAATCTGAATTTTAATAGAATTTCGGAAATATCGGCTTGTAATTTTGGTCCTATTAAAAGAGTTTCGTTCATGCTTAGGCCTTTCGAACCCTTAATCGAGGGGTTAAAAACCACCCGGAGTTTAGTCGTTGATTTGTCAAGGCGAAGGACTCCGTGATGTGGTAAATAAGAACATAACTGAGGTCTAGGTTCGGATCTTGGGATTAAAGACATGTGCCCGTTTTTGAGATATTCTCTCATAAAATCCGAGTACATACTATAGAAATTTGAATTTTTTATTAAGCGAGATTCGAGAGATAAAAATTGACGATAGGCCACTGAATATGTGTCTCCTAGGTCAGGAGGGTCAATGTGACGAAAAGGCAAATTTACAGTAAATCGGCCCGAAATATCTCTAGTGGTAGTTTTTTGGAAAATCTCTTCACATCTTTTTTCTTCGGGTGAGAGAAACGTTTTTGACTTAATTGATTCTAGTTCCCAAAATCTGCGAATATTAAAGTCGAGAGACTGCTCACAGCAAGTAAAGTAAGAATTGACTTGAGGTGAAATATTTATGTTTTGAGTTTGGCCCATCAAGACCCACCCAAAAACTGTCTCAAAAGCGGAGGGTAGGCCGTGAGGTCCTGGAATTCGTCCTGATTGGACGATTTCTGTGTAAAGTTGTGCACCTAAGAGTAAGTCAATTGGACCAGGGTTGTAAAATTGATTATCTGCAAGCTTTAGATTTGAAATATGACTCCAATTGGATGAATCTACCTGTATTGAGGGCATATTCGAACAGAGTTTCGGTAAAACGAAGACTTGAATAGAAAAGGTAGGCTCTTGTTGGCCTAGGGCTCGAATAGTGCAAGTAGAAATGCCGTTAGTGGCCGATGAAGATTGATTTAGTCCCAGAACAGGGATCGAAATTTTGTTTCTTGGCAAGCCTAACCTGTTAAGACAAGCTTCGCTTATCAGGTTAGCTTGGCTACCGCTGTCCAGAAGTGCTCGGACAGGTTGGTAGTTACCCCGACTATCGAGTACCTCTAATTTTATAGTCGCTAGAAGCACTGTCGTACGGGGCGTCAAGGTGGATAACGAAGAGTATTGATTTGTAGATGTATTTGGATTCGAATTGATTTGAATTGAATTTGAACTGGGTTGAACAAAACTAGGGTTCTGTTGGCTAAGACTTGAATTTGAATTCTGATACGATAAGTTTGTGCCTGTGCTAGGCACGGCCACTTGATTTGAATTAAAACTTTGATTTAAGTTCGAATTTTGATTTGAATTTTGGCTTGAATTAACAAAGGATTGACTTGAATTCTGACGGATTGAATCTGTCGTTTGCGATAGATGAATAAGACTATGGTGCCTATGTCGACATACCCTGCAGTTGTAGGTACTACTGCAGTCAATTACTTGATGATTTGAACGTAAACAGTTGATACATAACGATTGTTGTTTTACATAAGTAAAACGATCTGAAGGAGATTTGGAAATAAAAACACCACACTGCGAGAGTGGATGAAAAGAATTATTGCATAATTTGCACTTATAGGGTTGTTGGTTTTGTCGAAATTGAATATTGGATTGTTTATTTGCTACTTGTGAGTGCGTATGCGCTAAAAAATTTGATGGAGGGCTTGATTTGTACTGATTATTTGAATAAGAATTATATTTGTGGTTACTAGAATTCGAATAATTTGGTTTTTGTTGTTTTGAAGTCGAAGGTTGCATTTGCGTATTTTGGGGAGATAGCTGTACTGTTTCAAGAGCACGGCATTGGTTAATAAGAAACTGGATTAGATTTTGATATGTTGGAATCTCGGTAGTACTATACTTTAATTCGAAAGCGGTTCTTGTGGTTTGATCGATTTTTGATAATAAAATTGAAAATAAACAAAAACACCACGACGTTACTGGAAATTCAAGATTTTCGAGCGCCGCAATATTCTCAGAAAAGGTATCTACCAAGACTCTAAGATCCTTTGCTGACTGGTTTCCCTTTAAAGAATTTGCATAGTAGATTGAGTTCCAGTAGGTACTGGCTAAAAGCCTTTTATTTTGATAGCGATCTGTTAATACCTTCCAGGCGATTGCGTAATTACTTGCCGTTAATTTTATAGAGCTTAAAATATTAAGTGGTTCGCCCTCAAGGAAGGTTAGCAAATGTTGAAATTTCCTTATATCGGAATAATTAGAGTTTTCGTGAACCAAACAAGAATAAACATCGTAAAAGGTTGGCCACTTTTTTACGTTTCCATTAAAGCAAGGTACCTTTAAAGGGCCCAGATCATCGCTACGTGAATAGTGTGAAGTTGCGGGGGTGAAATTTGAATGAACTGAATCGGAACATAAACTCGAAAAAAGAACTTTAGCTTGGTGGTAGAATAGATCCGTATCTTTCCTAATTTTGTCTTGTACTTCGAACTCATCATTGTCGTCGTCTTTCAAGAGACCTATGATGTCATTATGAATGTTTTTAAATTGTTCATAGTGATCATCTAACGATTCGTAAAACGCCTTAAAAATTGGCAAGGAAGAACTATCTGATTTAGCTTTTGTTCCCAAGTTATACGTTTCCGTAATACGAGATATTGAAACTTTGCGTTGATTCTCAAGCTTTTTTAACGACATATTGTTAATTAAAAAAATAAAAAATATTTAAAAGGAATAAAACTAACACTTGACCCCTATTGACTTTAATCAGTCCAAAAGAGTCCGACAGCATATATTTTATTATCGATTTCTCGAATAAATGCAAAAACTTATCATCCGCTGTTATCCTAGGTCGCGATTTTTCTCCCAAAATAAATGCACAGAAAACAAATTGTACCTACTACCGTTTACTTATAATTTACAGGTAAATACTAATTCTACCAGATGTGTTTGTTTACCTGTTAAATAAGAATAAAGCATTCAACTCACAAGCACTTTTGTTGTTTTGAATAACTATAACATATTATTTAAACAAATAACTATTATTTAAACAAATTTCGATTTTTGAATCAAAACAAACGACGTACGAAGTGCCAATTTCGGCTGCAATGAAATGTGGGTGGAGCCACCGTTAAGCCACGCAAGGGGGGACGGAACCTCCTTTCTAAACCGCACACGGCAACAAATGAACCAAAATGGCGAGGCGAAAAAATCTAATATTTCTAGCAAACAAATTTTAAAAAACTATCTGGGTCGTGGGACCAGAAAATGTTGTTGTTTTGAGGGGTAGAGCCGCGGGACTGTAAGCGCGCTGGTCGTTTTATAAAATCTGGGTGCAAAAATCCTTAAAAGGACGATGTAAAAATATTAATTTTTCCGAGCCACACAAAGACAATATAGAGGATTGGCACTCACCTTTTCAGCTGTTTCCGTCGTCCAGAGGAGCTCCTCTCGCTGGCCCAGTCGCTGCAGTCGCTCCACACTAGAATCACTTGTTTGTGTAATGGTTTAGTTTGATTTTCTAAGAATGTTATTGGATTTTTTGGTTAATAGAATTTATCACCATGCTGCGTGGTGATCTCGACAGAATACGACAGACGAATCTTTTTTTGGTTACGCCTTTTTGCGCAGATTCATTTTCCGTAGATGGCGCTGGCGTTTTGCTTGTGCCAATCAAATTGAAATTGTGTGGGTTTTCCGAATACGGGAATTTGGCGCAAAATTTGAATTTAAAATTAAAGTTGCACGAACACAGATGACAAAGTCAAATACATGTCAAATATAACAGTTGGCATGTGGTACATGGCGGGTAATTTGAATTCAAAATAAGGAATGCTAAATCTTGAAGATTTTAACCTTTTAATCATGTTGCTTCCTTACAAACCTTTGGTGGAATATCGGGATGGTGTCTGAGAATATTTCACTGAAATTTTGCGGAAATCTGTAGTGCCATTTTGAAAATATCATAAAAAACGTCTGACCTCCCATAAGACCCAATGTAAAAATCAGCCCCCGGAGAACAGCTGATTTTTTCAGGGTCGTGGCCTCTATTTTTGTGTTGGCCTTGATTAAATTTAAAACAGAAGCGAATGTGACAAACACAGATGACAAAGTCAAATACATGTCAAATATAACAGTTGGCATGCGGTACATGGCGGGTAATTTGAATTCAAAATAAGGAATGCTAAATTTTAAAGATTTTAAGCTTTAAATCATGTTGCTTCCTTACAAACCTTTGGTGGAATATGGGGATGGTGTCTGAGAATATTTCACTGAAATTTCGCCGAAATCTGTAGTGCCATTTTGAAAATATCATAAAAAAACGTCTGACCTCCCATAAGACCCAATGTAAAAATCAGCCCCCGGAGAATAGCTGATTTTTTCAGGGTCGTGGCCTCTATTTTTGTGTTGGCCTTGATTGGGTAGGTAACATAACACAAACCGGAGTATTATTATCTTGTGCAACTCCAGAGGGACCAGAGATGGCCCTTCTCCCTAACATAAAACTTATTTTTAATTTTTGATTAAAGACAAAAAATGTATGAACCGCAGTTTCTTACAAAATACATCTGGAGTTTTTTTACAAAAATTACCTTATTTCTCAAAAATTTTCCTGCAGCGCATTTTAGTTTCCAATAATAGTAAATTTCAAAGTTTACATCTGTTAAAAACAGCAAAAAAAATTAGTTGTAGTTTTTTAATTCCAATTTTGTTTATCAAACAGTTTTGTTTAAAATCTTGCAACAGTGCTTTTTCAACACTTTCCGATAAGCTACAGATTTTATATTTGGTACGTCTATAGAGTTCCGGTGACAATGCAATTTAATATTTAACACAAAAAATTCAAAATGGCGGCGATTTCAAATTGAAACAATACGGTGTTAATGCTATGTAATACATGACTTAAACCTAAAGAAAAATAAAATGGCGCTTCCAAAATGGTGAAATTTTTTATTTAAAAACCGGTATGTCTTATTTTTAGCTCACACATATACTATACTATAGTAGTTAGCTCACACATATACTATACTATAGTAGTGTGAGCTTTGGTGATCCTAATTTTTTCGAGAAAAAAAAAGTTGCTCCGATTTCAAAAATTTTTATATATCTTTGCGTTTCAGATGATTTTGAAACTTTTTTGTTGTGGTGTCTGTCTGTCTGTCTGTCTGTCTGTCTGTCTGTATGTCTGTCTGTATGTCTGTAACGACCAACGCGCATAACTCAAAAACCGCTTGCCCGATTTCAATGAAATTTGGTACCTAGCCTGGGTCTTGGGTCGAGATGGTCCCATTTAAAAATGAACAGAATCCACTGAACACAAGCCAAGTAAAAGGGTGGGGGTAGATTTCAAAAATTAGAGTTTATGTGAAAATATGGCGTGTGTGATATTAAACGAAAGGTAATTGAGTGTGGAGTTAAACAAAATAAATTTTAGTTAAAAAAAGGGTGGGGGTAGATTTCAAAAATTAGAGTTTACATGAAAATATGGAATGTGTGATATCAAACGAAAGGTAATTGAGTCTGGAGTTGAAGAAAATACATTTTAATTTTTGTTTATTTAAAGGGGGGGGGGGAAGTTTCAAAAATTTGAGTTTAAGTCAAAACATGGCTTGTGTGGTATCAAACGAGAGGTAATTTAGTCTGGAGTTGAATACCATATATTACAGTTTTTAGTTATATTTGCTCACAGGTACACTATAACTGTAGTACCTAGTGTGAGCTTAGGGGCCCATATATTGGCAGAGTATTATTTAGGTGGTTATTTATATATTTATAACATGGCATGAAAAAAAAACAATGATTGCAGTGATTTTTTCCTTTGTAAACCGATATGTATTAAATTGGGAACTTGGGCACCAGTATTTACCATGGGCGCACCCAGGGGGGGGGGGGGGGGGGTCCCGGGGCCCGGGCCCCCCCAAGCCTTAGATTTTTAATATATTTTCGACATATTTGATGATAAAACATGAAAAATACCTTAAAATTTGACAGCCGGAGGCTTCGGGCCCCCCCAACCCCAAGCAGTGGCGTAGTTGCGAAAAGATATGATGACCATTTTTTTTTTTTTGGTCGCAGGATTTGTGAGGGTGCCCTTTGTACCTGTCGGCCTCCCCCGCACATGATGACCTTTTTTTTTTTTTTGGTCGCAAGTTTTTTGAGGGTGCGCTTTGTAGCTGTCGCGCCCCCCCGCCCCCCCCCCCCCCCAAGACACATTCCTGGGTGCGCCACTGTATTTACTAAGACCTTAAGACTTAGCATTGTAGACCGGGTTTAAGTATCAAGTGTATAGACTTGATACCGACTGGTTTAAGTGTATTTTTTTAATACACAGGTCAAATAACTGCAAAGATTTGGTTCACCCTAATGTGCAATATGATAGTAAGCATTTCTCAGTGAGTTTCATCTCATATAAATTCAAATTAACTTTAGAAATAAAGAAAAACCACATAAAAATTTTGTAACCAAATGTCATTTTTTGGAAACTTAGTCCGTGCAGTCGTAGGATTCCTATTAAAAATAGGCTCAAATTGTAGTACCACCTCTGAGGGGTGGTTTAAAGTTCGAAAAACAATAGAAATAATCCATGATTAACAAAAAACTTACATACAAAAATATTCAAAGCTAAATAATACATAAATAACTTAAAACTATATCTGTAGATGCATTACCGTATTAAATACGTATCAATATTTAAATACTTTAAAAAGTACAAGATATATTAGAATCCCTTTTCAATTACTCATTCTCTAAAACAATCGACCATCGGTTTAATCGTCGCTAACTTGTCTAAAAAAATAACATGTAAAATATAGCGGGCAGCTGACACTGACTTACACCGTTTTTATTCGACATTTCCTAGTGACATTGGCAGGTTTAAATATGGCTACCATTGCTAAACCAAAATATTTGATTATTTTTATTTATTTATAACCTTTGTGTGGAAATAATGTTTTTGCAACAACAAAAAAAGATGACCCATATCGCAAGGTATTTATGAACAATTTATATAAATATTAAAAACTATTGCATTTCCGGGAAAAATGAGTTAAACCTTCAACCAAAATGTAGACTTTTAAACCTAGGATTGTAGGACTTAGCCATGGGCGCACCCAGGGGAGGGGGGCCCGGGGGCCGGGCCCCCCCATGCCTATGATTTTTGTATATATTTTCCACATATTTCATGAATCAACACAAAAAATAGCATGAAATACGACATTATGAGGCCTCGGGCCCCCCCCAAGACATATTCCTGGGTGCGTTACTGCTTAGCACTTAGCACCCTTTAGTAAATACTGGTGGGGATCTTTATGGTTATTGGTTATGAGTTTTGAATTAAACTTGCAAAAAGTCGAAATGGCGATCCAATATTCTCTCCTCCAAACTCTTTTTTTTTAAATAATTGGGTATTTTTTTGTTGTTCCTTTACTCTACCCTAAAGAGAGCGTTTTGTTTCACATACATATGATTTAGCACACTCATACGGGATTTGGTGAATACATTCCTTATTATTTGAGGGATTTTCTGGTTTTAATTTAGTTACAAAACTTTCTTATCGTCTTATGTTTTCTGAAATCCCTTAAACAAATGGAATGTTAATAACACCCAACTGATTATTATTTAAGAGATTTCTACATTTGGTTTGTTTTTAATTTTAGAGATCGTTGGGTTTACAAATTTCTCAAAACAACCATTCTGTTGTAAGTTCATTTTCATGTTGTAAAATTCTGTGGTTAATTCTTTATTATTACTACACACACAAATATCCTATTTTATGCTACAAATACTGACGACTCTAAAGTACAAACTTCTTATAACTCCTTGTTTTGTTGCAACAGAATGCTTAGTATTAGATAGTTTAAGTTGTGCTACTTATTTTTACGTAAAACTGCACGTTAAGCGCTCTACGTTTTGTTCCAAATTTAAGTTTAACTTGAATGTTTTTACGTTACCATAACAAGTCTACTAATAGCAGAGAATATGGAATTCGGCATTGTGTTTTTTTGATGTTACAATTTTGTTTTTTGTCTTTTCAACTACATTAGGAATATATTTGCAAAGAATCATTTGTACTGGAAGCGGAAATTATCGTCTAGGCCCGCAGCCTTCGTAAACTAACGAGCCACGAACCAGAAGAAACGGCAACACAGCGCGGAGGCCAGTCATTTTCGTCCACGTGCGTCGCCCACCACGCTAGTTACTGGCCGTTTTGCGCGCAGATAATGTTTTTTTTAAACTTTTAGTATATTTCAAATCGCGTTACCAAATAAAACAACTGTTCTGGTTTTAGTGAGATGTGTGGTGAACTTAAAATTTTGTTACCTACTTAATAAAAGCTGTGTAAAAAAGACCTTTTGTACACCGGTAATAAGTGAGGTTAGATGTTTGTTTTTGTTTGGAATTTTTGGTCTGTTTTTTCTTTTTAAATTTTAAACATGCCGTGAAAGTGTTGGGTACCTGGTTGCAAAAGTAACGATGCATTAATGAAGAGGGTCACGAAACAACCTTTAGCTTCCCAAAAGAAAATGACTTAAAAAATGCTTGGCTTCAGGCCATACACAGAGAAGATTATGTTGTGACTGCATCTTCAGTGGTTTGTTGGAAACATTTTGAAATAAGTGACGTTGGTAGAACCGAGATAATTAGGGATAAAGAGGGAGTACAAAAGGAGGTGCCACTAACATTCCCTAAGTTAAACAATGGGGCAATACCTCGGCTATTTGAATCTCAACCCGAGTATATGTCAAACCCCAAACCTCCAGTAAGAGAAAATCCTGACGACAACGAAAAAAATTGAAGAAAGGGAGGGTATGGAAATATATATAAATATATATTGCGTTTATAGACTTCGAAAAAGCATTGAGCACTGGGCAGTAAAAGATCTTCAATTAATAGCCGAATAGATCACAGATATACAGACTTAATAGCCAATATATATAGTGAAGCAACAACATTAATCAAAATCCACAGAGGAACCAAGCCAATCCGCATAAGAAGAGGTGTCAGCGTGACACAATATTCCCTAAATTATTTAACCAGGCCCTAGAAGATGTTTTTAAAAGCTTAGATTGGGAAGAAATAGGCATCAAAGTAAACGGACAATTCTGAACCACCAAGATATGCTGATAATATCAATCAATCTAAAAGAAAATAGAACAAGTAGAGGAATATATAGGACCCGGGACAAATTATTAAACTGAAAAAAGAAAAACAAACAGCTGAAATCAAGAGACGAGTAAGATTGGCCTGGGCAGCATTCGGTAAATTAAGCAACATATTAGGAAATAAAAAATATCCTCAGTACCTCAAAACGGAAGTGTATAACCAATGTATCCTTCCTGTACTTACCTATGAATCCCAGACCTGGACACTTACAAAATCAAACATGGATAAGGTAACAAAAGCCCAAAGATCAATGGAAAGACAAATGTTACATGTAAAGCTAACAGGTAGAAAAGGAATGAATTGATAAGAAATAAAACAAAAGTAAGGGATGTCAGAGCAGAAGTAGCAAAATTAAAATGGAAATTTGCCGGTCATATTATCAGACAGAAAGACGATTGATGGAACAAATGTATTGTAAACTGGAGAACTTGGCCAAAGATGGATTGACGAAGGCTAAATAGAATAGATATAAAAAAATGTAAGTTCATTTAAAGTTTAAATTAACATGGTACCACTTAAACTGGATTCATAGTTCTGTAAAGTAAGCAGTCAGACATAAGAAACTATCCCACAAACATCCCGTTGTTCAAACTTGACAGTAATAACTTAGCAGTAAGAAAGGAACAATTTTTATTTCTTACTTCTCACTTCATACTGCTTACTTCACGGTACTATGAATCGAACTTTAGGGTTGTTCTCACAAATTGTTTAAAAGTAATTTCTCTTCTGTTTATTCTAGGTTTTGTTACATATTTTTTAACATGATTAATGGCCACTGATATTTATTTCCAAATGTTTTGTTTGTTTTAAAAATTAAATGTAACACGCCTAAACACAGTTTATTAGTTTTTACAAAAAAAAAAATACAAAATCGCCAAACTACAATCAAAACAAATAGCAGATGTTTATATCTCCCATGTATATATCGGCCCACCAGCCGGCCAATTTGCGATGTTGCCTTTTCTGGTTCGTGGCTCGTTAGTTTACGAAGGCTGTGCTAGGCCTCATTTTTCGATCAGTCAATCAACCAATTCTATTCTTTGGTAACGTTAAGGTGCCCGCAGACTGCCGTAAGCTAACGTAAATACGTAAGCTCCTAACGTGACCTTGACGACGGTGTGACGAAGTGCGCTTGCGTAACTGTCAAATCTCATGCTTACGTAAAAATACGTAACACAACTTAAACTATCTATTAAAATTTGGATACGGTCCCTTGTGTGTAGGATTTCTATATACAGTGGTTTGAATGTTTCTGTTTATTCGTTCGTTTATTATAATTAAATAATTTGTTACAGGCGGTATCATCATCGGATTGGAAACTACAAGAAGCTGCAGCTGGCTGTCTAGCTAACATTCGAAAGCTTGCTTTGGAAGCTGAAACGCATCATCTTATTAAAAGACACGATAGCGAAGAGGAGGACGACGGGAGGGTGGAGTTTTAATAAACAATTTTATGATGTACGGAAAAAGCAAATACCTTAGAGCATAAATAATACAGGGCATACACATGAATTCTTACATGGGATGCTTAAAGCCAGAAACCATGTTTTCTCTTAATTTTACATTATAGACCGAATAATTTTGCGTATTTTTTCTCTCTTCACTTTTTTTTAGAAAAGTTATTAGTTTTCGCAATATAATTAGAACGATGGGATCTCCAGTACCCCTCACAATCTGAGGTCAAAAACGTGTGCACAACCTTAAAAAGCGGTAAATCTGCCGGACCCGGAAATATCCCAGCCGAACTTATTAAATATGGCACTGAAGAACTGTTTTGGAGATTACGGAATTTTTTCCAAAAATATTTAAATGGAACTGTAGTACCAACTGAGTGGAAAACGTCATATATATCCACAATACACAAAAAAGGAAGGAAACATATATGTGACAGTTATAGAGGTATATCTGTGACTAGTACGCTAAGCAGAATATACGGTAAAATAATAAGAAATAAAGTGGAGAGCGAATATAAAGACATGGAGGCAGAAGAACAAGCTGGTTTCAGGGCGGGTAGATCGACTTCAGATCATCTCTTTTGTATAACCCAAGTTATTGACAAGAAAATAGCATACGGACAAGAGCTGCATCTGCTTTACGTCGATTTGCAGAAGGCATATGATAGTATACCACTAAATCTACTTTGGAAAGCGTTGGAAAACACCAACATAAGCGTACAACTAATTAAGGCCATCAAAGAGTTATACCGCAATAGTAAGGCAAAAGTTAAAATAAAAGCAAAACTAACCAAAGGCTTTTAAGTAAATAAAGGTCTTAAACAAGGTTGCTGTATCTCGCCTACGCTCTTCAAGATATACTTGGAACAAGTCCTTAAAGTATGGAAGAGAAAATGCCAAAACATGGGAATTCCGTTGGACGAAACCACCTTGTATACTTTATGTTTTGCCGATGATCAGATAGTAGTGGCTCAGGATTATGACGACCTCGAATATATGACACGAAAACTAATAGAAGAGTACAATAAGTGGAGACTAGAGGTTAATCTCAATAAGACAGGGCATATGTGTATCGGTGGAACGAAACAGGATCTAATCTTAAATACCGGGCAGCAAATTCTGTCCTGTGATGAGTATAAATACTTAGGTCTAAAAATTACAGCTGACGGAACACTAGACAATGCTATAAAAGATCGAAACGTACAAGGAAGAAAAGCAATAACTTTATTAAATGGAATAATTTGGGACCAAAGTATATCAAAACATAACAAAAAGCTTATATATAACACTATTGTAAAAAGTATTATTACATACGGCTCTGAAGTCTGGCCAATCAAGGATAGAACAGAAAAAATGCTTTCCGCTACGGAGATGGACTATTGAAGAAGAGCAGCAGGGAAATCAAAAAGAGAAAGAGTTACAAATCAAAGAATAAGAGAAATTATGACAGTGGGTGAACGTACTTTAGTGGATGATATAAGAACAAAACAACTAGTGTGGTACGGACATGTACAAAGAATGAATGATGAAAGACTACCTAAACAAATACTACAATGGAAACCAACTGGCCGAAGAAAACGAGGAAGGCCGAGGAGAAGCTGGAGAGAAGGAATAGACAGTGAAATAAGAATAAGAGGCCTAGATGATGAATTATGGGCAAACAGAAACGAGTGGAGAATGGGTATTGGAAGACGTAGAACGTTGTGAAACCGATAAATATATATATATTAGTTGTTTTCGAGAAAATTGAAAAATACTGACTTTTGAGACTATTGGGGTCCTATATCTAGCGAAGCTCAAGGGTAATTTTGGTGGAGAATATGTAGGGATGTGTCCTAGATGATAAGGAATAATTATATAAAAATCCAACTTGCATCTATTTTTTTTTCCAACTTTCAGGGTTTTTTCACCTAATATGACTGGGCTAATAAGACTCTTTATTTGATTGGATTGTATTTTAACAACTTGTTAGTTTTTTGTTTTGGAGGTCACTATTACTTAATTGACTTGACATTGACTGAGTAATGTGCAAATAAAAAGCCGAAAATCTGGTTTTTGTTTTATCAAATATTTACGATGTATGGTAATTAATTGAGATGAGGGGTTTTTGCACGGTTTTAAAAAACTAGCACCAAAAATTGCTTCACTTGTGTAATTTTTATTTTATTCATATACAGAAAAGTAACCTATTATTGGATATTTCTTCAAACGTATTAAATTATTATAAGAAACAGGCCTATATTTGTAATTTTTTTATGGGAGTCATGATGTAATTATGTGTTATCATTCATAATGAGCGGATAAAGAATAAGAAATTAGCTTAGAAAAGAAGTCAAGCAGTGGCGGCCCCTACAGGGCGGGCAACGGGGCAGTGCCCTCCCAAAACCAGACAACAAACAGTATTTTTAATTGATTTATTTAAAAAATGTTAATTTTAATAAATTAAGGAGGTTTTAAAAGGTATCGAATTAGATCCCGGCGATAGATTTGTAAGTTTTGATGTAGAAAGTCTCTACACCAACGTGCCAATAAATGAGTCACTCAGTATCATCAAAAACAAATTACAAACTGATGATACACTTCATGTGAGAACAACGCTATCGGTGGAGGGGGTGATGGATCTTTTGGAGCTCTGTCTCCGTAACTCTTACTTTCAAGTGAAAGATAAGTTTTACGCGCAAAATGATGGACTCCCAATGGGTTCATCTCTTTCGCCAGTGGTAGCAAACATCTACATGGAGTGGTTCGAGGACCATGCGATCAATACAGCAAGAGTCAAACCAAAACTATGGCTACGATACATGGATGACACATTTATTATATGGGCGGAAAATGATGACGAACTACAAAATTTTCTACACCATTTAAACGGTATTCAACCAACAATCAAGTGCACCATGGAAATTGAAAAAGATTCGGCCTTACCTTTTTTGGATGTTCTTGTCAAACGATTAGACAGAAACATTCAAACCACTGTATATAGGAAACCTACACACACGGGACAGTACCTAAATTTTAAGTCTAATCATTCTGTTGCAACAAAACAAGGAGTTATAAGAAGTTTGTATTTAAGAGCCGTAAATATTTGTAGTAATAATGAAGAATTAACCACAGAAATTAACAACATTAAAAAGGACAACAGAATGTTTATTCCGAGAAATTAATAAACTCAACGATATTTAAAATTAAAAACAAACTAAATGTACCAAATTTTCAAAATAATAATCCGTTAGGTTTTATTAACATTCCATATGTTCAAGGGATTTCAAAAAACATAAGACGAATAGCTAAACACTATAATATAAAAACAGTATTTTCTTCGGGAAATACGATAAGAAGTTTTGTAACTAAAACAAAACCAGACAATCCCTCAAATAATAAGAAATGTATTTACCAAATCCCGTGTGAGTGTGGTAAATCATATGTAGGTGAAACGAAACGCCCTCTTCAGGTTAGAGTAAATGAACATCTAAAAAGTACCCAATTAGGGAATATTGAAAAATCCAGTTTAGCAGATCATGCATGGTCAAATAATCACAGGATTCAGTGGTCAGAAGCTAAAGTTTTACATAAGGAGTCGCATTGGCGAAAACGAAAGTTTATTGAAGCTGCGTTTATAATGCAGAATAAAGAAGTTTTCAGTCAACCAAGTACGGACATACCAAACATATGGAAACCACTCCTTAAGGAAAACAGGCGTCTTTCGATTAAAAAAGGGGGCGGGCCGTCACACCTGACTGCACACCAAGTAGTATAAGTGGTAGCCTAGAGACTAGATTGTTTAGTTTACACTTGATAACGGTTAGAGATACTTACTAACCGAAACGTAATAAAGACAATGGAAGTCCGAAATTTAATTTCTACAAAATCATTGTCGACGAGTTTCAAACAAAGAGCAAGCGATTAATTGAGTGAACTATTTTAACGTAAATAATTACAAGCCGGCAGCGCCGCGCGGGGCAAAGTTTCAAATTCACCCGTTTTTCAGCGGTGTATGGGTGGCTGTTCTCACGCGGGAGAGGGAGGAATGTTTGTTTTAGTTGACATCGGCTTTCATCATCGTGCGGAAGTAGTAAAAAGCCTTGCCCGTCGCGTGTCATTCTTTGTTTTCGTTACTGTTTGTTTATAAGGAAGTAAATGCCGTCGATTCCACTGTGCACATTAGCACCTAATTCGATGCTGAAATCCACGAAGTGATCCTGCGTGCAACGGGAATGTGTGATATCAAGAACTTTAGTGAAAAGTTAAAAAGACACAAAGTAAATGGTATTCATTTAAATAACCACATAGAATTTTCTATGCTAGGTAAGACTGATATTATGTGCCAATTGAATAGTGCCTATAGGCAAAACATTACCGAACATAATGAACATATGGAAAAAATTCAACATATACTTAGTAGATTAAGAGACTGTTTAAAATTGTGTGATTTTTGAGGTTGCTCTACGGCGCCATAAAAAAGAAAGGTGAAAGGACTTTATCTATAAACAAATAAACTAAAAACTACACCAAGTAGCTGCTTGTTTGGAAAATACCAAAATAAAATTGTTTCGGTAAGTTTTTATCTAATTTTTCATGCAATTTAGATTTCTGTTCCCCCAATATTTAACCTCACCAGCCGCCAGTAAAGTCAACGTTCTTTAAAATTTGTTGGGAATGTCAATTTTTAAAATTCATATTCTTAAATTTTTCTTGGCGAAAGCACAAATCAAAGAAAAAGTTACTTAACAGCGTAATAACAAGAATAAAATCATACAGCAAGACAAAATTCGCAGATTTAATATTTTATTCCTCAGGGGCGGCTCGTGCATAAGGGCTGCAGAGCTGCAGAACCCCCAAAATTTTCACATTATTTGACTATTTTTCAGCCGTTACTATTTTTCTAATATAATTATTTTATTTCTAAAATTATTGGAATAGCAGTATATTTTCGGTCCGGTGTTGGTATAGTAGGCCTTCAAATTGCGCACGTGTGTTGAGTATGACGCCGCGCGCCGTCGCCGAAGGCCGCATTTCACAGTCGGTCAAATGAAGTTATTGGCATTGTTGCGCTGCTAAATTGCAACACAACGTAGCTGGGCGGCTAACGAGATCTGTGCTCGGCTAGGAACCCCTTCCTTCGCCCCGCACCGTACTTGCTCATGGGTTTAGATAGCGAAATCTAGGCAAAAATAGAGCTGCAAAACTTGCAGTTCCAGTACAATTCCGGGCGGGCGGGCTCAGCGTTGCGTGTTTGCGGGCACATTTATTTATTTGGAAGACGCAAAACGCATGAGCGGAAGGTTATGGTCGTGTTTGTTGTTTGTTTTTGTATAATTGTGTCAACAGAACTCACAAACTTTACTGTCACGAGCCGCCACTGTTATTCCTTCAGCACGAGCTATCTAATAATAATACGCAGCACTAGCTATACAATATTAAGTGCATTCAAATACGTTAGAGGATAAATATGGGGCATACCCATGCATTCTCACATGCGATACTTGAAGCCAGGACCCCTATTTAATCATTCTTAACTGCGCATGCGTTAGTTTTGATGGTTTTGGAACATACTCGGATACGTCACTACATTATTTGACAATTGTCAACATTGGCGTAGCTAGCCTTGCTTTTCAGGGGGGGCCGTGGCCCCAGTCTATCTTGAACAAAAAGCAAATATAGGTTTTAAAGAGTCGTGCAAAGTGTGCAATGAATAAAAAAAAATACGCGCATTAAATGTTCTAATATTTTAAAATAACAAATTTAATAATACATTTACCAACTTATTTCTATGTATACACAGAAAGTATGTAATTCAGCAATTCTACAAAGAAAGTTTTCTACGTCGCTGACTGAAAGCGTCTACCACACTGTCTAAGTCGACCTCAACATCTTTTTCTATGATTAACAATGACAAACCTGAGTGTCTCTCTTCAGTCATAGTTGTTCTAAGCCAATTAAAAACTCTCCTCATGGCAGAGAAAGACCTCTCGCAAGTTGCACTTGAAATTGGAAGAATACTCGCAACTTTAAAAAGTTGGTAGAGGTTTGGATAGGTGTTTTCTGCTATATGTTGTTTGATAGAATCATGACCAACAGTTTGATTTAACCGAAAAATACAATTCTTTAAAACGGTCATTTCTGCTCTTAGAGCAGAAGTATTAATATTAAAAATTTCCCGGTATTGCTCGACGAATTTATTCCATTTAACGACGTGGGAAAACTTAATATGAAAATGGTTATGAAATTGTCACCAAAATCGGAAAATTTTCATAAGACACTAAACGCTAACCTCAAAAAAACTAAAAAGATTATTATATTTATTTTAGAAAAACAGTTTAAAAAGGTCTTTTATAACCTTACGACATCTACAACCCGATTTCGGAAACAGAGGGGCAAAGGTCGCTGTCTTTATTAAATGCGAAATTTAACTTACACTTCTATAATATTTTACAAGATGTCGCCAATATGTATGAAATATTCAATATGCATAATTATGTTTAAATTTAAAAAATATTTTCGGGAAATTGCATAAGTGCAGAAAAGTTACCGATAATTTAAAGAGAAAAAGCCTAATTCCGCAAGACAAGGGCTTTTTCCTGAAATGTGAACATTCTGAATGATTTTAAATTTTAATGCACCTATTTTATTTGAATATTTCCCGAATAATAGAAATAGTATGTATTTTCAGCGTCATGTTCTTTTACTAGTAGTCGGTAGGGGAGGCCTAAAATATCTTAGGGGGGGCCTGAGGGACTTCAGGAGGGGCCAGGCCCCCCCTGCCCCCCCCCCCCTAGCTACGCCAATGATTGTCAAAAGTTTTAAATTATTATTTCTAAAAACTAGTTAATTGGGTAAAAATGTATCAAATTGTGGATTAAAATCTGAAGGCACGGCAATGCCTCGCCAAGTTCGCGCGCCATACCATCTTTTCTTGAAACATTTCAGCCGATATTTGACCTATCTAAAACTCTACTTCGAAATGAGCTACGAATCTCAAACTTTGCACAGTCGTAGATCTTCATGGAGTTAACAACCCTTCCAGGTTTCATGGAATTCCATAAGTAGTAAAGTATTGTGAAACCAACAGAAACAACTACTCCGAGTGAATATACCCCTAATGGCATTAGGTGGCCATACACACAGAGGTTGATCCGCCGGTTTGGAACGGCGCGGTTTAAACTGGCGAATTTGTCTTTCAAATTAGTGGACATTCCACGCGCCAGTTATAGCCGGCACAGATTTATGTGTGAGTTCAGACCAGCGAGCGAAACTTGTGGGTTTCGCGCTCAAAGATATTTTAACCGGCGCAGACTTCTCTGTCGGTTTAATCGCTGTTCAGGCCAACGGCTTCTCTCATTTGAATATCTTGTTTCGTAAGATCCTCTCTTACCAAATTTAATAAAAAATCATACATGTTAATAGAGAATTATTGAAATAAAGCCAGGCTATAATGGTGCCAGGTACAATTTTGACACCTTTACATTGTAATATCAGCTGTGATCCTTTAACACACGGCCTTTGTTTACTATATGAACCGGAATAAATAGTGCCTTCTTTTATTAATTGAAAATAAACGACGAAAGTTTTAAATTTGACTTTGATATGTCAATTTTGAAGGATCAACTGTCAGTTTTTAATGTGAATGTGTCAAAATAGTGCCTGGCACAATTATAGCCTGGCTGTATTTCAATAATTCTCTGATATCCATTCTTAAATAATTCTTAAAATCGTCTGGATCATTTTCTCTTTTAATAGAAGGTCATGGCTAAATAGTTTCCTCTTAAGCAAATAAGTTTTAACCCACTTGGAACGTCTCTCTTTTACACCACTATACATTATTTTCATATTAATAATCATTCCCATACACAGAGCCTGCTTATATTTAGCACTAAACAATTTACATACGCTATGCTTAAAATACCGTGCCGCATAAAACTTTCGACTTGACGAAATTCCACAGTTTTGGTTAAACCGGCAGATAAATCTTGAGTTTTAGCCCACTAACGCGCGGTTATGTCTGCCACAGACCGATATGAAGGATCGATTCGAAAGATTTTTTTTTGTGTTAGTGGACTGCAGCAGTTTTAAACCGTTACGGACAAAACGGTCAGACTTCTCTGTGCCGTTCCAAACCGACGGATCAACCTCTGTGTGTATGGCCAGCTATTGAATTATACTGATGGCTTGATGCTTTCGTTGGGAACTTGAAGTTTGCTAATGGGCTAGGAAGGTATCAGATCCATGGATCCATTTTTTTTTGCAACAACCCAAAAGTTTTTGCTTTTTAAAAGTTGTTTTTATTTATGGGTCCATGGACACGTTTTTAACACAGGTCACAGGTGCAGTCCACTTCTTCAGGTTTTTGCATTGACGTCACAAGTCACACAAGGTATATGCTGTCACACTATTATCAATAACAAGTATTTAAATTATTATACGTTAATATCCAAAATTTGGCGCAAAAAAAATATACAGGGTGTCTCGAAATTAGACGTCAATATTTTACCCACGTATTCTACGGTACAAAATAGACATAAAAGTTCATTTAAACTAGGGTTCAAAATTTGTTCGTTTCCAAGATACATGAGGTTAAATTTCAAAAATTAAAAACGATGTGCCTCTTCGTCCCATTGTCAGTACTATAGGCTCACCAACATACAAACATGCGAAACATCTTGCTTCCCTCTTGCAACCCCACATCGGACTAACGGATTCGTATGTAAGAGACTCCACCCACTTTATTGAGAAGATCAAAAACATCGTCATGGACGAGAAAGACATCTTAGTTAGCTTTGATGTTGTATCTTTGTTCACGAAGGTACCTTTGGCCGAGGCAATGAGGGAAGTGGAACACATTTTTCCGAAGGACATCACCGACCTGTTTAAAATCTGCCTAACGACATCATATTTCACCTTCAATGAACAAATTTATGAACAGATCGATGGAGTATCAATGGGTAGCCCTTTATCGCCAGTGATTGCGAACTTTTTCATGGAGAAACTTGAAGAGAAGGCGTTGAATAATGCCCCTCATAAACCCAAAGTCTGGTTTCGATATGTAGATGACACTTTTGTCGTTTGGCCTTATGGTAGAGACAGCCTTAATGAATTTCTCAACCACATTAACAGCATACACCCCAGTATACAATTTACAATGGAAACAGAGAACAACAGAGAATTAGCATTCCTTGACGTACTAGTAACGAGGAAAGAGGGACGACTAGGACATACCGTATACAGAAAACCTACTCACACAGACCGCTACCTAAACAACACATCTAACCACCACCCGTGCCAACGAAAAGGGGTAATAAGTACATTGGTAGAGAGGGCGAAAAGAATCTGCGAACCAGAACATCTAGACAAAGAATTAAACCATCTTAAAAACGCCCTCGTAGCAAATGGATACACTCAAAGCGACATAGAGAAATGTATACGACCAAAGCCGAGCACTAGAAATAACAGTAGCGGTGGACTGAGCAGCCGCGAAGTTACTTCAAGAGCTTTTCTGCCCTACATCCCTAGAGTGACAGATAGGATCGGACGTATTCTGGGAAAACACAACATAAAAACGATCTTCAAGAAGATCGAGAACCACCTCAGATCTGCGAAGGATATAAGTTCTTCGGGGGTATACCGCATTCCCTGTACCTGTGGAAGTGTCTACATCGGAACAACCAAACGGTCCGTAAACACAAGAATCAAAGAACACAAAGCCAACTGTCGACTCGGACATACGGAAAAATCCGCAGTTGCAGACCACACACTAAACAATGAAGACCACCGAATAAAATTCGAAGACACACAAGTTCTGTGCGCCTCCTCTTCATACTATCCAAGACTCTATAGAGAAGCAATCGAAATTCATAAACACCAGCAGAACTTCAACAGATCTGAAGAAACTCTTAAAATTAACAGAACATGGGTACCGGTTCTTAAAAACACTAAACGGCTCGCTTACAATAACAAAATTGAATCAAGGGAATGTGACCAATCACCGACCAGCTCTGATATACGCCCCGCCCACCATAGCGTATATAACCTGCGCCCGCGACAGACTAACCACCAGTCTTCGAGAAGCCGACAAACAGTCAACATCTCCTGAAGATGCCATCCACTCGAGATGGCGAAACGTCGAGAACGAATTTCCAACGACGACGGCCGAACAGCCCGAAAGCACACCCACCAGTTTTAAACGTATTATTTTAAAAATTGGTACCCGTAAGTTTTTTGGGATGCAAAACCCGAATATGGACACCTTTTTACTTTGGCCGTTAGAGGGCGCCACAATTGTGAATTGTTAAAATCTGCTGAAATTAACCGTTTTTGAGATATTTTGGTTTTTAGTGTTCGATCCCGCACCGGAAAATTCAAATTATTTTTAAAAAATTGTTACATTTTAAGATCAGATTTGCTCAGTGAATTAGTTGTGCCCTTGTATTATTCGAATTTCGAAAATACTGTTAACTTAATATTTTTATTTTTTTAGTTTTTAATTTTTTTTTATTCAAAATAATTTAATTATTCCGATGTTGAATCAAAACAACGTTAAAACACACTTTTATAGGTCGCTTTTTAACGTTATTTTCAAAACCGCGTTATTTCGGTGTGATTTTAACATGGTTTTAAAAATAACATTAAAAGCGACCTATTAAACTTAAAACAGTGTGTGTTTTTAACGTTGTTTTGATTTGTGCTATGTGGGGAAAATGGCTTACTTTAGCAAATTGTATCAGGGGTACCTTTTTTCGTTTGAAATGCCTAAAAAAATTATCTTTTTAACAAAAAAAGTTAAAAACTACACTGAGAAAAAAGTTATGTTAATTTTAAATAATCCGAAGTGCAGTATGAAGCGCCCCCTAACGGTCACAGTAAAAGAAATGTCCATATTTAGGTTTTGCATCCCAAAACACATCCGGGTAACAATTTTGGAAATAATCCGTTTGAAACTATTCATAATATTTAAAAAGATCGATTTTTACCTTCCTAGAGAAGGTATTATTTTTGCCGAAAAACATTTTTTTGAGATAACGCCAAAAATGTGTTATTTGGGTGTATTTTGACTTATCTTAGCAATATCGTCGTGATGTCTGTCTGTGTCTGTGTATGTCTATCCATAACACGATAGCTTCTACACTGGAAAAAGTGTTTTGTGAAATTCCAGTAAAAAACGTTGCCAACTTTATAACAAACGTTTTTTACTGTAATTTTACAGAGCCATAAAAAATTACACTTACCATTACATTACAGGATAAGTAAAATTCCATGATATATTTTGTAAATTTTTTATGGAAAATTAAAATTTACAAGAAAATTGCTTTTTACCAAATCCAGTTGTGTAAAAACCCAATGTACTCTGTAAAAATGGAGAAATACATCTACAGTACTGAAAAACCATACATTTGCAGTATATCTTATGTAAAAAATTACATGATATATTATGGAAAATTACCAAATTTCTTTTCAGTGAAAATCGTTGGAAACATTTTGCTGAGATTTTCATGAAAAAAAGTGTTCAATACTGTAACGAGCATCGTATCAATATGCGGTTATCGAAATATAGTAGAACGTAGAAGGCAGTTTTTTCAGTAATTTGCCACACTTTATAATAATTCCCAGCAAACATCGACCTGCTGGTACTTTACTAATAACTGCTGGCATCGGCAACCGTGTGCATTATTTTTATTATTTTTGTATTGTCTCATTTGCATATTATTTAAAAGTGCAAAAAATACATAATTTTAGTACTTTATTTTTAATACAACGAAAAGTTATACTTTGCAGCCAGCGTTAATGGCAAAAAAACATTTTAAAAGTATATTTAAACAGTTGCTTTTCAAGCACTTTATTTTAGTACAAAACAATTTAATATTTTACTGTGAAAATAAAATATTCACAAAAAAACATTTTAATAACATTTTGAAGAAGGTACTCTTAAAGTACATTTAATTTAGTATTAAAAGTTTAGAAGTTTTACTGCAAAATTAATATAACAGTGAAAAAACATTTTAAAAGTATTTTTAAACATTTGCTTTTAAAGCACTTTATTTTAGTACAAAAAGATTAAATATTTTACTGTAAAATAAAATATTTACAAAAAAACTGACAAGTTGATGTTTGCCGTCCTTGTCACTAGATGGCAAACACTAGTCAACATTTTACAGGTACAATTAGGAATGTCAAGCTTAAGAATGTGAATGATTTTATTTATTTTTAAATTGATGTGGAATATTCCATAATCCTTGGAAATATCCTTATCTGATATGAAAAGGAAAATATTAAAGTTCCTTATATAATGATCAAATATTTTCCTTCCATAAATATGAGAGGTGAGTGACGTAATTCCTTACAATATTTACAACAAAAGTAGTTTCTTTGTACTACTAAAAAAATTAATAAAATACAATGTTTTAAAAGTACAGGTTTTTTTTAAAAATGTATAAAAATTCAGTTTTTTTTTGTATTTACTAAAAATACGAAGAAAATACATTGCTTTAAAAGTACATGCTTTTGTGTACAAAGAAGTTTAAAAAAATGCATTACTTTAAAAGTACAGTGTTTTTGGTACTAAAATATATACTTGCTGGCCTGATGCAGGCCGTTGTTCCAAATCAATACGAATTCAGTACTTCCTACTTAGTACTTTGCCGTTATGGGCAGCAGTGAAAGCCAGTACTTAAAAAGTACCTTTTTTGTAGTCCATGTTTGCCGGGATGTTATTGACTGTTATGTTGTTTTCAATCAATAACGTTATGCCCCGGTTTCCCCTATATAAAAATAAATTGTAGTTTTGAATTTAAAGGTTGAGGCATCTTTATTTTAAATTTAAACACAACTAAAATATTCTCTTAATTATGTATTACCTACCTTCATTAGTGCAAATCGTTGTTCGTCGTCCAAAGAGATTTTCGGTTTGCTCATTTTTATTTATGTATTAACACAGAGACAACTAAACCAATTTTTTTTTACAAAACTCACGCAACTGCAATCACAAATTATAAGTAAGCCTATCGATGTAGTTCCGCCGCACCGCGGCCGTACCGTTCACTTTGTAAATAATAAACAAAAGTGGTCGAGGAACTTTATTACACAGAAATACATTCACAAAATTTTTTAAACGTTCAATGTTAAATGGGGACAATCGAAACAATCGATCAACAGGGCCGTCGCTATATATAGTGGCCGCCTGGAGCAAGACGGGAAATATTCCGTCCTTCCTCCGCTTTTTTCCGCACCAGTAATCACTGCAAGTTTTTGTGTTATTTCCATAAGTTAATATTGCCAGCGAGTGAGCCCAAAAACTGATTTACACCAAAACAAAGTAATATTGTGAAAATATTGATGTCAGCGAAACAAAATCAACTTTTTTTTAAATCAAGTTTTTAAAGTAAATTCCCGTACCTTTTTTTACTGGAGTAAAGCCCACCTTATTAAAAACAAAAACCAAATTTAGATCGGTTTAGTGGTTTTCGAGATATCAGCCTTAAAACTTTGAATGGCAATATCTCGGAGTTGTGAATTTTTGTTTTCGATTAATTTACTTGACAGAGTTGGTTCGAACTCATCTCTTTTGCAAAAACCCAAAATTTTTATCCCCTATCACACTCAAATACTGCAAAACTAACCTTGACTTTTGAAAAAACGGCATTAGTTAAATTTTTAGTTTTTGTTCTATATCTTGAAATTCACATGAGAGAGCAAAATTGGTAATACCTAACTAATTTGGTAAACCTTATCAATAAATTTTTGAGTTTTTTAGAAAAAAGCCTCGAAAAAATCATCAAGTATGGCAAAAAGTGGTAAAGTTACTTTTTACGAAAACGTGTTTATGGTATTGAAGTGCTTGACACTTGTAGAGATGCTGCAATTTATTAGCTTACAAACCTTGTCAAAACATTTTGGATCGTTTTCAAATTGCGTCGTATTATCAAAAATAAATTTATGGCAAGAGTGCATTTTAATTTATTTAAGCAATATCTAGTTATAACCAAGATTTAAGTCTACTTGAGGTCTGAATCTAGAAGCAAGCGAATCGCTGTTTGTTTATAGTGTGATCATTTATACTTGCACACAAATACCTGGACTATTTTCCCCGTGTCAAAAACAAACAAGTAATTCCATTTAATTTATTTCGTTGACCCTCTTCAATGTATTAGCTCACACATATACTATACTATAGTAGTGTGAGCTATGGTGATCCTAATTTTTTCGAGAAAAAAAAGTTGCTCCGATTTCAAATTTTTTTATATATCTTTGCGTTTCAGATGATTTTGAAACTTTTTTGTTGCGCCGTCTGTCTGTCTGTCTGTCTGTCTGTATGTCTGCCTGTCTGTCTGTCTGTCTGTCTGTCTGTCTGTCTGTCTGTCTGTATGTCTGTAATGACCAACGCACATAACTCAAAAACCGCTTGGCCGATTTTAATGAAATTTGGTACTTAGGCTGGGTTTTGGGCCGAGATGGTCCCATTTAAAAATGAACAAAATCCACCCAACACAAACCAAATAAAAGGGTGGGGGTAGATTTCAAAAATTAGAGTTTAAGTGAAAATATGGCGTGTGTGATATCAAACGAAAGGTATTTGAGTCTGGAGTTAAACAAAATACATTTTAATTTATTTAAAAAAAAGGGTGGGGGTATATTTCAAAAATTAGAGTTTAAGTGAAAATATGGCATGTGTGATATCAAACGAAAGGTAATTGAGTCCGGAGTTTAACAAAATACATTTTAGTTTTTGTTTTTTTTTAAGGGTGGGGGTATACTTCAAAAATTTGAGTTTAAGTCAAAACATGGCTTGTGTGGTATCAAACAAAAGGTAATTTAGTCTGGAGTTGAATAAAATATATTTTAGTTTTTAGTTATATTAGCTCACACGTACACTATAACTATAGTACCTAGTGTGAGCTTAGGGGCCCATAGAGTATTTTTTTCAGTTCTGCTATAAATTTTTTAAATAATACAAAAGAAATCACAAAATTCCAGTTATTAGTTTTCGAGATATTATATCTCAAAATAAGGTGACTTAGTGACCTTAAAATACATACTACTTTTTTAAATCAAAGGTAGATCTGGCGGCCGGTTGAAAATTTTCTTAATTCAAAAGTAAAAGGCGGCTTTCGACCGCCCCCAAAATTGGCCGCCTGGAGCGGCTGCTCCTCCTCTTCACCCATTACGACGGCCCTGGCTTCTTGCTAAGGTCACTCACTCATCGTCAAGCAAGCTTGTCTTTACGATGAGTGTCCTTACTCCTTGCTGCAGCCGATCTCTGTGGGATTTCTTAGGGTCACTGCATCCTGGAAGTCCGGCGTTTCCATAAGAAGACACTCAATCAAACGCGCTTTTTTCACAAACCCTCAAAATTTTGGTTTCTATTTTTAATAATTTGGTAAAAAAATTTTTAAGTCACAAGCTTTTATAAAATGCTCTAAAAATTAAAAAATAATTTTCTAACATTCTAATATTATCATAATAATAGTTAAAAGTTAAAAGCAGTTTTTAAGTTATAGAAAATTTATTAAAATTGTCTCATATAGCCCCGTTTTACGGTAACTATATTACTAAACAAGTAATATTTTTAGTGGGGAAAAGTTTTAAAATATTAGGTATACAGGGTGATTCAAAAATAAGCGACATCCTTTCGGGAACGTAATCCTTGCAGAGAAATAAGGCAAAAATTTCGAATTAATATGGGTCCGAAAAATGCTTCCTAATACCCTGTTTCCACCAATGCAATGCATGCCCACCCCGATTCAAAAAACGCATCACGTGATGGGCCATGGATTTGCACCGGTTTTAAATGCAGCGTCACCTGATGCGTTTTTTGAATCGGGTTAGGCATGCATTGGTGGAAACAGGGTATTAGGAAGCTACGCCCCTTTGAATAGGACAACTTAAAAATGAATTCTACCAAGTGTGCATCGTAATCTAACAAAAGCATTAGCAGTTTGTCGTCGCTAATGATAATAATTTTGAACATTTTTTTAAATTGTTCAATAAAATGTTAGTAGGGGAAATGGGGGCAAAATGGAATACGGGATACAAGAATAAAACCTCTCAATATCAGATGTTTCATCCCCATGACTGGTTCAACTCTCTGCAATATGATTGGTGCGGGTCGGCTGAGCTTAAGTTGGTTTTAGCTCAACATGTAATGTCGGCTGTTTATTGTAAAAATAACGCATTTTTTGACGGTAGGTACATTTTTGACAGTCGTTTCTAAATTTTGTTTACATTGAACAATTACTGGGTTTATGTATTATTAAAAATTAAACGCGTTGCCCGTAACATTAGCCCTTCACTGTCTGCGATTTTTGTTTCAATTTAACTGGTGGTTTGGGGCAAAACGTCGTTTTTTCATGGAGGCAAAACGGGGTACCATGTTATATCTAGTAAGCTATACTCCATTTTGCCTCAAAAAGAAATTTTTTTGCCACCATGACTGAAAGTTGTATTTTATGTTATCTTTGCAAAAAATGGACGCAAAATTCGTGTAGGAGAGTCGGTAGCGACAGCAGCGTAGCGTGGGGGGGGGGGGGCGCGGGGGGTTCGTCGCCCCCTCCCGCCCCGAGGTTAGTGGCGCCCCATAGGTGGGAGAGGCGCCCTTGTGACTTATCGGCCGTCCCCTCACACATGATGACCTTTTTTTTTTTTTTTTGGTCGCAAGATTCGTGGGAGGCGCCCTTGTGACTTATCGGCCGCCCCCTCACACATGACCTTTTTTTTTTTTTTTTTGTTTTGGTCGCCAGATTTGTGCGAGGCACCTTTTTGTTTTTTTTTTGTCACAAGATTTTTCATCAGTTTTCACAGGCGCCCTTTTTAGCTGTCGCCCCCCCCCCCCCCGCCCTTTCGGGCACGCTACGCCGCTGGGTAGCGATGACTAGATCGCTGTAATTTTTTATAAATTTCGTAAATACCTAATTTAATTATTATAAATGTATTTTTTATTACAACTTTTTATTTCTTAAATAAGTATTTTAATAAATAAAACTTGCCTTACAAAAATATTGATTCTAAATTACACAACCGCCCCGCCCGTTTCGCCATATATATTATGCCTATATGCAGGGCAAAATAGGGCAAGTCAACTTTTTACAAAAATAAAAATAAAAGTATGATGGAGTTTAAACTGAAAATTAAAACATAAAGATAATATACAGGGTGTCCCATAACTTAGGGGCCATAGTGCAGCAGGTGATAGAGAAGGTTATTCCCGAGAAAAAGGTTTATATAACATGGAGGTCAACACACATTTGTTTTTAAGATATAGGAGGTTTACAGTTATAGAGTGGGGGGAAATGGGTTTTACAAAAAAAAGAAAATCTGTCACAGCCAGCTGAATACTCTAATTGTGATTCAAAAATGTAGTATTCCTTTTTATTGATAAAATTACGAGTTGAGGAGATACAGGCTGTTAAAATAACCTCCAAAAACATAAAAAATAATATAGATTTTTTTAAAATTTATTTTTGCTTACTTATTCTTTTCAAAAATATCAATAATTTTTTATTATTATATTTTGCTAGAGACTTGATTTTATTAACAAAAAATATAAAAAAAACATTGCGTTTAATATGGCATTTATAAAAGTTTATACCAAAAAAATAGTTTTTTCAAAAAAAAATTGATTGACTAATTTTTTTCAAAATAATTTTTATTTCAATTTATTGCTTTTGTTCTAATAAACGACCCAATTTCATAATTTTACTGCGTTTTTGTTAAAAGTTATTATCAAAAATGTTTAAAAAAACTGCCAATTTTGATGCTCTGTATCTCGACAAAGAAAGTGTTTTGACCCATGCATTATAGGAACTTTTTTATCAGACATGACCTCCTCTATCACCTGTTGTTATGGGACACCCTGTATAATTCCTGAGATTCCAGTGGTCCCGGTTGCAAAATGGCGTTTAATGCAGATGTAGAATCCAACATTGTAGATTGCCTACTGGCCAGGGCAAGATGAGCTAATATACCAGTTTACATTTACCCCGGTTTGTTGAGATAAATGTAAACATATGACAGTTTTTTTAAACAATTTTTTTTTCTTAAAAGCGCTTTTGTTTTTTTGTTAATTTTGTTCTTAGAACAAAGAATAATGTCCAAATATTACCACAAAATTTTTGTATAATTTTTTTGTAAACGGGAGTGTATATTTCTTGATTTCAAATCTGAAATTTCTCAAAATGGTCAAAATCGTTTACATTTACCCCGGTCGACCCTACCCCATTTCGCCCCCCCCTTACCCCGATTTTTTTTTATGATAATGCATGTTAATTTTCATCAATAAACATACCCAAATCAGAAAATGTTCAAAGTCGATTTCCTGGCAAACGGTATACGCTCCTTCGAATTGAAGTAAGAGTACCTTTTTTTCGTAAAAAGCTTTAGAATTTCTTAATTTTCAAACAAAATCGCAATAACTTAAAGGGTAAATGAAACCGGCATATTTTTAGTAGATTTTGCCCTTACCCTCCCCCGCATTTGACGCCATTGGATAAAATTTTGAATTTCGAATCTTTTTTTACCATCAAATTTTTATACAGTGCACTAATAAAATTTATTTATAAAGGGTTTTAAAGTTATAGAGAAAAAAATCGTCTTTTAGGTGGCCTATTCAAAGGGTCGTCGCTCTCTAAAACCCGGTTCCCACTTACGACTTTCTCGTGCGTGCCCGCGCACGCGTCACATGACTGTCATACCTTTTTATATTGAGATCATGAGACGCGAGAAATTCGTAGGTGGGAACCGGGTGTAAGAAAGCATTATCGGACCCATATTATTGGGAACTTTTTGCCATATTTTTATGCAGGGATTACGCCCCCGAAAGGATGCTGCTTACTTTTGAATCACCCTGTATACCGATATTACACACACCGGCTATTGATAATAATTAAGCTGGTAATTTTGCAACCAAAATGCAACCTTAAGTAAGATAATTTATTTCTTTACCTTCCTAGCCCGCGCAGCAATGGCTAGAGAAAGTATTGTTTTTGACAAAAAAATTTTTTTGACATTACGCCGAAAATGTTTTATTTGAAAAAACAACAAAGCTTGCGGGCAATTCCTCAAAAAGGGATATTAGTAGCATAGCTAGAGAAAGTATTGTTTTCGACAAAAAAATTTTTTTGACATAACGCCGAAAATGCTTTATTTGGGTGTAATTTGACCTATCCTAGCAATATCGTCGTGATGTCTGTCTGTGTATGTGTGTGTGTATGTCCGTAACACGATAGCTCCTAAACCGCTGAACCGATTTTCATAGAATTCTCAAGTAAAATAGTGTTCAATATTGTAACGAGCTAATTAGATTTTGGTCAAAATTCATTAATGCTAATGACATTTTTTTGACAATAATTTTTTAGCTTACACTATTACTATACTATAGTAGTGTGAGCTATGGTGATCCTAATTTTTCCGAGAAAAAAAAAAGTTGCTCCGATTTCAAAATTTTTTATATATCTTTGCGTTTCAGATGATTTGGAAACTTTTTTGTCTCGCTGTCTGTCTGTCTGTCTGTATGTCTGTGTGTAACGATCAACCCGCATAACTCAAAAACCGCTTGTCCGATTTAAATGAAATTTGGTACCTAGGGTCTTGGGCCGTGGTGGTCCCATTTAAAAATGAACGAAATCCACCGAACGCAAGCCAAATAAAAGGGTGGAGGTAGATTTCAAAAATGAGAGTTTATGTAAAAATATGGCGTGTGTGATATCAAACGAAAGGTAATTGAGTGTGGAGTTAAACAAAATACATTTTAATTTATTTAAAAAAAAGGGTGGGGGTATATTCCAAAAATTAGAGTTTATGTGAAAATATGGCGTGTGTGATATCAAACGAAAGGTAATTAAGTCTGGAGTTAAACAAAATGAATTTTAGTTTTTAAAAAAAGGGTGGCGGTAGATTTTAAAAATTATAGTTTAAGTCAAAATATGGCTTGTGTGGTATCAAACGAAAGGTAATCGTAAAATATATTTTAGTTTTTAGTTATATTAGCTCACACGTACACTATACCGATAGTACCTAGTGTGAGCTTAGGTGCCCATAGATTGGCAGAGTATTTTAATTGTTAACTTTTTAACGGAGTCGCAAAAATATGCGGTTTTCAAAATGTGATAGAACAAATTTCTCTCAAAAAAATTTGTGTTATAACCAAAAACTTCGTAGGACTTTTATTCGTTTCGGAGACATTTGTAAAAAACTGTTTTCAACGTTGATATAGCATGTTTGAGTTTACATTGAGTGTCCTTATGGGCTAGAAGGTATTAGATCCTATAGTTATATTTTGATTTTCCACCCAAAATTTTTCAAACCTGACAAATTTTAACATTTTATGAATTTTTGAATATACCTACTCCCTTTTTTTTGTTGGGCAAAGTTGGGATGATCAAGTAACCTATAACATAACATGCGTTAATCTTTTACATTAAACATTCTAATTCTAAAGACTTGATTATTTTATTATGATTTTTCGAAAATTCTCTTTACGATTTCAGTGTGTGCTGTTTTGTTGTACGTAGTATATGTACACTGTTTTCTTTTCGCGGTTTTTTGGGGTGCGCTTTTTCCACGCGCGCTTCTTTCTGTGTGTGCTTTTTTCCTGTGCGAATATTTCCTTTTCGCTTTTTTTCTGTAAGCTTAGTTACTGTCACCATTCCCCCCCCCCAGACTTTTATTTCAGAACCGCCGTTGGTCTCGTATCAATCCTCTTGTAGTACTTCCTTAGTAAAATCAACATGTTATTAACTTTTATTAACTAAAATGCAATACTAAAGCATTAAAGTAATCGATAGATAATATGGCAAAAAAGAACTTTGCAAATTTTGGAACAAAAAACATTATAAGTATATAAGATATTGTCATTAAATAATAAAACTATAGAGATTTTGAAGTTACTATGCAAAAAATTTTGCAAAAAAGGTTACTAACGAATGCTTAATTACAAAAAACGTATATTAAAATAAATAAATGGATCCATGAGGGATCTGATACCTTCCTAGCTAGTCTACTTCAAGTGAAGCCATGATTATCCCAACTAACATTTATAGTAGCGGCTACATGTTCTAAAGGCTTTGCTACTTTCTTATAGTAGAAATGTGGTGATCCCAACCAAAATTTGTTACTTTTTAGTTCTAACTACTATTTAGTATCAGGAAATAGTAAATGTTTCGTAAAAACGACCCTCTAAACTACTTCTTAGGATTGTTTCTTGATAGTCGATTCTGATAGTCTTCTCTACCACAATAGGACGTTGCTAAAGTTTTACTTTCTTTTTAGTCGTTATTTCGTAGTCGCCCTGACTTTTATATCCTACTTAATTACCACTAGAAAGTTAAGCTTCATTGGAGTCCCAAACAAGTGTATCCGACAACTACATTATAACTTTAATTTTTACCACAAAAGTTTGTGTCATCATAGTAACATCTGATGTAACAATGTAGACAAAATAACTTTTTGGATCAACTTTAAAGCCGCAACTACTTTCAAGTAACCTTTTCGACTATCAGGGAATATAGTTTGGGACGCCATGTTTTTATGTAAGAAAGAAAATTTAATATTTTTGTTGTCGTTTTATGAGCTCATATTAAAGAGCCATACTATTTTATAAACAAATTAGTTGAAGCTTACCAAAAATGCTCTTCTTAAGCACCATTTGTTGGAGTTAACTGTCGATTATGAAAACATAACCTCCAAAATCACAACACAAAAATTCCATCAGCTACCAGAAAACGGCTCAATTTTACGGGCGCACCGGTTTTTTGCAATATATATAATGCATGTTATACAAAAAACTTTGCGTCGCACTCGAATTTTGATCCTCTGCTCGTAAATTCTCACACTTTTGGATAACATAGTTCATATTATAACCATAACCAAACAAAAAAACTAAGCGAGTCTGTTTACTGTTGTGTCCACCATATTGTGTAACAATTCTACCAAAAAGAAACGATTATATTATTTGCAACTATATCGCAACTTTTATGCCACTACGGAAAAAAACAGCCTCTACGACGTAGTAGATACCTGGCTACGACGTAGTAGTGTAGTTGTTACTACAGTGACTTTAAACACTTGGCCAAGTAGTTATAACCAGAAATTGGTTCCCCACTTAGGGAATTATAACGTCGCTGTATGGTATACTGAGACGTAGCGGGAGTACGTTGCGGTTACTTTTAAGAAATTCTTTCTAGTTGGGGTTTCGTCGTTACAACTTTAATTGTTTGTTGGGATATCAGCCTTGAAAACAGTTTTTTGTAAATATCTCAGAAACTAAAACTTTTACGAAGTTTTTGGTTATAACATAAACTATTGCAGCAAAATTTAATCTACTATATCCCGAAAACCGCATATTGATACGATGCTCCGTTAAAAAGTTAGCATTTTTTAAATTACTACTACTATGTCGGTTTAGAACGTTTTTCTACGTTGTCCGACGCCTATTCTCCACCTCCTTCGGTCCTGACAATCATCCTCAGTCAGATTTTTTTGACTCATTGATCTTTGGATTGACTGTTGCCATTCTAGTTTAGGACGCCCTCTTTTTCTGCGCCCTATTGGTTGCTATTCTAGGACCTGCTTTGGTAATCTTTCGTCGTTCATCCGTTGTATATGGCCGTACCATATCAGTTGCCTTCTAGTAATGTCATCCGTTATGCTTCCCTCGATTCCCATTCTTTCTTTTATGATCTCATTTCTTATATGATCTATTCTAGATATTCTCATTGATCTTCTTATTGCATCCATTTCGACACTTTCCATTTTTGTTTTGTACTTTTCTGTTACGCGACAAGTCTCTATTCCATACAACAGCGTGCTCTTGACCATTGTTTCATATATGTTAAATTTTACATTCTTCTTTATCTCTCTGCTCCATAAAATACTGTTAAGACATCCAATAACTTTTTTTGCTTTTACTATTCTTTTTTCCAATTCTTTACAGTCTGTTCCTGTCTTATCAAATGTGACACCCAAGTATACATACTCATTGCATGGAGATATTGTTTGTCCATTGTCTAGTTCTAACTCACTGAATTCGTTTCCAATACATAAGTACTGTGTCTTGTCCACGTTCACTGTTAGTCCCCACTTTTGGTATTCTTCCGTTAACTTTCTCATCATATACTCCATGTCTTCTTTATCATTAGCTACAATTACTTGGTCGTCAGCAAACTGTAGTGTGTATATAGTAAATCGGTCGTTAAGTTGTATTCCCATGCCGTGCACTTTACGTTTCCAGTTTTTTAGAGCCACTGCGATATATATTTTAAAAAGAGTTGGAGAGATACAACATCCCTGTCTTAAGCCTTTTGTGACCAGGAATTCTTTTGAAAGTCGATTTCCAATTTTAATTTTAGATTTTTGACCCTTTGTATAGTTCTTTTATCACTTTTATATATGATTGATATTAGTTTGCTCTAACACTGTCCATAATTTTTCTACTAGAACGGTATCATATGCTTTTTGTAGGTCTAAAAAGGAAACATGAGTCTCTATATTTCTGGCGCTTCTTTTCTCAATTACTTGTTTAAGACAAAGGCATTATTGGATTTTGACCTAAATCTAATCAGCTTGTTAGAGTGTCAAACATTATTTTACCCGAAATTTACCTGAAAATTTTATGAAAAGCAGTTCAGCGGTTTAGGAGCTATCGTGTGACGGACCGAAATAATATACACACACTCATACACACACACACACACACACACACACACACAGACAGACATCACGACGATATTACTAAGATCACAATCCAGTCAAAATACACCGAAAAAACATATTTTCGGCGTAATCTCAAAAAAAAATTCTTCGAAAATAATACCTTCTTTAGCCATTGCTACGCGAGGAAGGGAAAAATATATAGGTAAAATTTCTTTTAAAAAAATTGCGGAGCTTTCGTGTGCCAAAAACCAAAGATAAGAAGGTGTAAAAGGATGATTACTAACATTTTAGGTAATATTAATTTGAAATATTTAGGATTTGCCATGGGTGAAACTAGACACCCTGTATGCAGTGGCACACTCAGCAATAAGTCTTGCGGGGGTGAGGGTTCGGTTCGGTTCGGGGGGAAGGGGGGTGCGAGGCCTCTGGGATGGACTCATGATGTCGTATTTTATGCTAATTTATTAATTTATCTTTTTATTCATGGAATAAACTTAGCCAAGGTAAAAATAGAATCTTTTGAGGAGGTCCGTATATTACTGCAGCGGAAATGGACCATGGATAGGTGTGTATAGTTAGGTTTTAGCAGCAGGAATATTCTAACTATATTAATAGATTATTATACCAGGGCCTTCCATAAAACACGGGCAACCGGGAATCGGAAATATACCCGCGACCGTTATTTTGGGGGCGGCTTGGTACCTACCCTACCTAATCAAAATGAATTATTTATACAGTCGAACCTCTCTAACTCGAACCTCTATAACTCGAACTTTTTCAGCGGTCCCTGCACTTTTTACATGTATTTAAACCTATGTAATTTGAGTTTCTATAACTCGAACACTCCATAACTCGAACTGTTTTGGTTGTCTCTTGAGGTTCGAGTTATAGAGGTTCGACTGTATCTTTTATACATGTCTCCCTAAGTTGGAATCATATAGAAAACTTTTTTTATTATTAATTTCAGGAAGAAAGTTATTCCTCATAAAAAGTTCTGCATTATCTAAAACCTAGAATAAAGTTATCAAATATTAAATTTTTTCAGTGGTATACTAAACCGTTTGTCAAAAAATATGAATTTTGCTCAAGAGTAAAGTACCTTTAAATTTGACAATATCGAAAAATGTTACTAAAAAAAGTTGATCAGAATTAAAAATTACGTTTAAATATGAAAGAACATTCATTTAAATTAAAACTTCAGATTATTTTATTTTTTACTATTATGTATTTCTATTTTGAATAAACATGTATCTCTTGTGATTACGAAACACATGATAACCTTTTAGTTTTTCGATGTTTTCTAATAATTTTGCAATTAAAACATGTAATAAGTGCATATTAATTTATTTTGCAAATTTAAAGGTACTTTACTCTTTAGTAAAATTCATATTTTTTGACAAACCTCGTATACTACTGAAAAAATGACTGTATTCTAGGTTTTAGAGAATGCAGAACTTTTTATGAAGAATAACTTTTTTTCCTAAAATTAATAATAAAAAAGTTTTCCATATGATTCCAACTTAGGGGGACATACTGTATATTTTTATTAAAATACCAACTTGGTCTTTTTTAAGGACAAATTCAAAATATAAAGTTTTGTTGGTTATACACTTGTTGGTTTATGCCTGTCAGGTGAGTTCATCAAGACTGCATCTGCTTTACGTGGATCTGCAGAAGGCATATGATAGTATACCACTAAATCTGCTTTGGAAAGCGTTGGAAAACACAAACATAAGCGAACAACTAATTAAGGCCATCCAAGAGTTATACCGCAATAGTAAGGCAAAAGTTAAAATAAAAGCAAAACTAACCAAAGGCTTTCAAGTAAATAAAGGTCTTAAACAAGGTTGCTGTATCTCGCCTACGCTCTTCAAGATATACTTGGAACAAGTCCTTAAAGTATGGAAGAGAAAATGCCAAAACATGGGAATTCCGTTGGACGAAACCACCTTGTATACTTTATGTTTCGCCGATGATCAGATAGTAGTGGCTCAGGATTATGACGACCTCGAATATATGACACGAAAACTAATAGAAGAGTACAATAAGTGGGGACTAGAGGTTAATCTCAATAAGACAGAGTATATGTGTATCGGTGGAATGAAACAGGATCTAATCTTAAATACCGGGCAGCGAATTCACTCCTGTGATGAGTATAAATACTTAGGTCTAAAAATTACAGCTGACGGAACACTAGACAAAGCTATAAAAGATCGAAACGTACAAGGAAGAAAAGCAATAACTTTATTAAATGGAATAATTTGGGACCAAAGTATATCAAAACATAACAAAAAGCTTATATATAACACCATTATAAAAAGTATTATTACATACGGCTCAGAAGTATGGCCAATCAAGGATAGAACAGAAAAAATGCTTTCCGCTACGGAGATGGACTATTGGAGAAGAGCAGCAGGGAAATCAAAAAGAGAAAGAGTTACAAATCAAAGAATAAGAGAAATTATGACAGTGGGTGAACGTACTTTAGTGGATGATATAAGAACAAAACAACTGGTGTGGTACGGACATGTACAAAGAATGAATGATGAAAGACTACCTAAACAAATACTACAATGGAAACCAACTGGCCGAAGAAAACGAGGACGGCCAAGGAGAAGCTGGAGAGAGGGAATAGACAGTGAAATAAGAATAAGAGGCCTAGATGATGAATTATGGGCAAACAGAAACGAGTGGAGATTGGGTATCGGAAGACGTAGAACGTTGTGAAACCGATAAATATATATAGGTGAGTTTGTGACAGACTGTCTTCTTTCCATTCATGATGATCACGGATTCCAAAGAAGTGCGCGGTTCCGTTTAGACCTCAGTCAACGCTGGACAAGTCGACAAGCAGCTGTTCATATATCAATGGTAAGAGATTTGAACATTCAGACATATTCGACACTTGTAGATAATAATTAACCCAAAAATTACAAACAAGAAGCCGAAAACAGCATAAAATTCACTTAAAAACTGCGTAAATAAATTTTAATTACGCCCAATACACGCATACTAACGATAATATAAACAGTAATCAGCTGAGAACTATAAAAAAACGATGCAAGTGTGTATTGATTTAGCGCACCACCTCGCCCTTTTCTCGGCCGATATCCCGAGCATTTCCGATCCAATTGCGTGGCAAAAATTGGATTAAAGAGGAACGCCGAATCCACGCGCACCTCCAGATTCAAGCCCGCCCTCTCATATCTCTAGATTCAAGCGAGGCGAGGCGATCGAAGGCCACCGTATGCGGCAGCAAGCGTCAAGTCGAAAAGATATGAATTACTTCCGTTAATGGCCGATAGATGCCACTAGCGGGATCGGGATCATTAAAAAATAAATAAAAAACAACAGTAATTATTTAATAATAGTTTGTATTTATTTTTTTTCTTGTTACTGCTGGGGGTGTGCGCGCACCAGCGCTCCTTTGGACGAGCCGCCCCTGTGCTTGGAATGAATAAAGCAGAAATGCGGCCCCGAGCTACTACTACTGTTTTGTTTTGTTTTTTTAATTGGAAAAAGAGTCCTTAGTTTTTTCATGCTATGGAAACAAAATAAAAAAATTGTCATGAAGGCCTTTTCTATTACCAGCTAAATGATGGTTTTTGAATTTAGTATTATCTTCTTATTCTATACACTTTTTGGCGGACGCCATTTTGCAACTTTGCCCGGGTCAGCCAAATATGACGCGTTGGCCCTGATTACACTGCGCAGTTCAAAGCTTGATACTTTTGACATTATTTTCCCAAGTATTTTTTCCAGACTATTTTAAAATTCAAAATAACTAAACTTTGAATAAGACTCGATAACTAAAATATTTAGCTAGTTTTGGAATAAGCCGGTGATAGGTACCACCTATCTATTTGTTAGATTAGCTGTCATATTAAAAGAAGAATCCAAGTTGGATACTACGGAGAAAGGTAAGGAGCATATAATTAGTAAATATCATAATTTAAAATAGGGACTTGAACCTAGGATATATCTAAATATGTCTACATATAGGGACTTTACTTAACCCTAGATGTTAATCGTGATTTTAAGTCCTTCTTGCCCATATACAAAGCAACAAAGAGAGAATGGATTAGCCAGTAGCTAAGCATTGTTACAGTCGCAGCCAACGATAAAGACCGGCCATGGCGCGTTATAAACAAGTCGGCGGTCACGTGATCTTAGTAGTCCCAGGATTCTTATTGTATTGCTTAATATATTATATGTTTTTACACAATTTAAATAAATTAACAAAAAATTTTTGTTCTTTTATAGGCAAAAATTGAAAAAAATATTTTGCTGATATATGTGTTTATTATGGATTATGGAAAAGAACTGAATCTATAAAATAAAAAATTATACAAAATTTGCACTCTAATATCTTCAGGTACATAATATATTAGGTACATAATATCGTTAGTAACTTCAAATCTATACAAGTCTTTCAAAATTGGACATATCAAACCTAAGCTTTTAGTTTTTTAATTTTTCTTTGACTGTCATCATCTTTGAGTTCGTATTCAAAGATTTATTGCTTTTTAATAATAAAATTATTTTAAAAAACTTGACATGCCCTTAAACTAATTTTTTCAAGCTTTGACAATAGTTTTTCTCCACAAAAACACTCGCTAGAGTTATCTGAAGAAAAATTTTCAATATAAAACATTTCACAATAATTTATTAAAAAGAAACAAGTGATTTTGTGAATAAGTGAGATGGTTTTCCCATTCAATGAACTGAATGTAGTGGTCGTCAATAATTTTTTGAAAAATTACCCAGCACAAAGTTTAATATCTATTTCAATAAAGTGTAAGTTAACTACCAACTCATGTTCTTTTAAAAGCTGTTTCTTACTTTTTAAATATTTCACACTACTAGAGAGATTACTATGTGTTAACAATATTTTACAAATCAGTTTTTTAATATTGCGAGGGTGCGGAAGACATATTACCTTAGAATTGTAAATTGACGTGTATGCACTGGATAACTGGATAAACAAAGATGAAGCCAACATTAAAGTGTATCCACCATATCTTCGATTTTCAGGTTACCTTTTCAAGAGACCTAATTATTTAATAAGAAATGACAACTGAACACATTTTTCACTCTCACTATCGAAAATGTCACTAAGGATGTCTATTACTTGATCAATCTTATCCAAGATCTTATCTTTTACCACTTCTTTCCCGTTTGCAACATATTAGGTTTCAGTTTTATAGTTGGACCGACAAGGAACAACACTAATTACACGTTCGCGGCATTGTTTATCTTATAGGTATTTTCTTTATAATTTACTCATTAGCCATTAATTATTTTAACGCAGCCCACTACACTATTTTTCGTGGGCTGCATTATTTTAATAACTTTGATAAAATTCACATAAAATTCGTGCCCGAATTAAAAAAAAATCGACGTAAACAAACATACCAAAACTGAACACACGCATGTGAAGCGTTTTTTTGTGGGACTCCTACGGTCACGTGATATTTCCGCGCCCGGGCCGGTCTTTCTCGTGGTCTGCGGTTACAGTGTATCTAAGGGTTAAACCTATACCTGTACACGTTATTTAGACTTTTACACAGGTTGCCTAGAGAATTTGACCAGTCATGTGAACTTAACTAAACGTCTGTATAGCCGTGTCATCGGGTTTCCATATAACAGATGGGTTAAATAAGGTCACTCATCGTCAAGCAAGCTTTACAGGTAGCGAAGCTAACGTCAGGCTTCCTATTTTTTGGGTATTATTTTTGACATGTTTTCCTCGGTTTCGAATTGGCGGTTCTGTTTTATTTTGAAGATGTTGTTTTACACAGTATGAAGGTACCTAAACTATATATATTTATGTAATTAGAATTAAAAAGTTATGCTGCAAACTATCTTGAAACTGTATCAATAATAAATAGATCTTTAGACTGTGTTAAAACCACATTTTTGAAATAACAACGAGCCGCCAATGCGAAAACGAGGAAAACATGTCAAAAATTATAACCAAAAAATAGAAAATCAGAGTTAGGCTTCGCTACCTGTAAAGCTTGCTTGACGATGAGTGACCTTCTTTCTAATAGGTACGTTTTTTAACACATTTTTGTGAACAGTGCTGGTGAAATTCGAGCTTGTTTATCTTTAAGATAAGAAATGAATCACAAAAGATCAACAGATACTACATCTCTTGATTAAAATGAAATTTATTGAAAACATGGCAGATAGCCGAATGGCCGATTTATCAATTTTGATCACAGCTGATTATTATTTTTACCGCCAGTGACGTCATAGCGTTTTCCGCGAAAGTCCGAACAAGTTGAACTTTTTGAAAAAAGCTGTTTTTGTGAGGTTATGTAGGTGAAGTCGAGAAAAACATAACCTCACTTCTAGGTTTACTTTTTTTAGACAGCAACTTATGTGGGTAACTTGTGGTGTAAAATTATAAAGACCTTGACCTATAGGTCATACCTATAATTAATTATCCACGATTATAATACAAGGGTTACATCGGCTGTCCATAAAACGTATTATCCGCACGGATTTATCTTTTCTTGGGCTCTGATTGGTTGATTTAAAACTCAAAAGCCAATCAAAGCCTGAAAAATAAATCCGCGCAGATAATTATACGCTGGATGGACAGCCCGCTTTATGCTGAAAAATTTGGAGAACAAATTGTGTGAAAACTTTTTTTTTAATACTTATAGTTTTATGTTTTCGCTGGTGTGAAAGCCAACCCGTAAGACAAACAGCCCCGGTCTCCCCTAATATAGTTAAATGCTTTTGTGAGTAACCAACGAAACGAGGAGGCACTAAATACATTGTTTACCGGGATGCGTCAGATGAGCTGAATTTGAGATATCTTGAAGGCCAAACATTCTTAATATTTTTACCCAAAAAAATTGGGGGGGTCATAGGATTCGTTTTCGAGCTATACTTATTTAAATTCGCGCCACTGATATATGAAAAAATATGACCTTTTGTAGTTTTTTTGTAATAACTTATCGCCAAATAAAAATAAAAAACTGATATTAGCCTTATGGTGGGTGTGCTTTCGGGCTGTTCGGCCGTCGTCGTTGGAAATTCGTTCTCGACGTTTCGCCATCTCGAGTGGATGGCATCTTCAGGAGATGTTGACTGTTTGTCGGCTTCTCGAAGACTGGTGGTTAGTCTGTCGCGGGCGCAGGTTATATACGCTATGGTGGGCGGGGCGTATATCAGAGCTGGTCGGTGATTGGTCACATTCCCTTGATTCCGTTTTGTTATTGTGAGCGAGCCGTTTAGTGTTTTTAAGAACCGGTACCCATGTTCTGTTAATTTTAAGAGTTTCTTCAGATCTGTTGAAGTTCTGCTGGTGTTTATGAATTTCGATTGCTTCTCTATAGAGTCTTGGATAGTATGAAGAGGAGGTGCAGAGAACTTGTGTGTCTTCGAATTTTATTCGGTGGTCTTCATTGTTTAGTGTGTGGTCTGCAACTGCGGATTTTTCCGTATGTCCGAGTCGACAGTTGGCTTTGTGTTCTTTGATTCTTGTGTTTACGGACCGTTTGGTTGTTCCGATGTAGACACTTCCACAGGTACAGGGAATGCGGTATACCCCCGAAGAACTTAGTGGGTTCCTTATATCTTCTTAGATGGCTTGAAGATCGTTTTTATGTTGTGTTTTCCCAGAATACGTCCGATCCTATCTGTCACTCTAGGGATGTAGGGCAGAAAGGCTCTTGAAGTAACTTCGCGGCTGCTCAGTCCACCGCTACTGTTACTTCTAGTGCTCGGCTTTGGTCGTATACATTTATCTATGTCGCTTTGAGTGTATCCATTTGCTACGAGGGCGTTTTTAAGATGGTTCAATTCTTTGTCTAGATGTTCTGGTTCGCAGATTCTTTTCGCCCTCTCTACCAATGTTCTTATTACCCCTTTTCGTTGGCACGGGTGGTGGTTAGATGTGTTGTTTAGGTAGCGGTCTGTGTGAGTAGGTTTCCTGTATACGGTATGTCCTAGTCGTCCCTCTTTCCTCGTTACTAGTACGTCAAGGAATGCTAATTCTCTGTTGTTCTCTGTTTCCATTGTAAATTGTATACTGGGGTGTATACTGTTAATGTGGTTGAGAAATTCATTAAGACTGTCTCTACCATAAGGCCAAACGACAAAAGTGTCATCTACATATCGAAACCAGACTTTGGGTTTATGAGGGGCATTATTCAACGCCTTCTCTTCTAGTTTCTCCATGAAAAAGTTTGCAATCACTGGCGATAAAGGGCTACCCATTGATACTCCATCGATCTGTTCATAAATTTGTTCATTGAAGGTGAAATATGATGTCGTTAGGCAGATTTTAAACAGGTCGGTGATGTCCTTCGGAAAAATGTGTTCCACTTCCCTCATTGCCTCGGCCAAAGGTACCTTCGTGAACAAAGACACAACATCAAAGCTAACTAAGATGTCTTTCTCGTCCATGACGATGTTTTTGATCTTCTCAATAAAGTGGGTGGAGTCTCTTACATACGAATCCGTTAGTCCGATGTGGGGTTGCAAGAGGGAAGCAAGATGTTTCGCAAGTTTGTATGTTGGTGAGCCTATAGTACTGACAATGGGACGAAGAGGCACATCGTTTTTGTGGATTTTTGGTAGTCCATACAATCTCGGAGTCAGGGCTTCACTTTGGCATAGCATCTTCTTGACTGGGTCCTCCAATGAAGAAATCTTAATTAAGTGATTCACTTTTTTAATTGCGGGTTGTGTAGGATCTCTTTTTAGCTTCTTGTATGTTGAGGGTTCTAAAAGATCGACCATCTTTCTGTTGTAGTCATCCCTGTTCAATACTACAGTGGCGTTTCCTTTGTCGGCAGGCAGTATCAGAATGTTTTCGTCCTTGTTGAGATCCTTAATGGCTTTTTCTTCCATCCTTGTAATGTTGCGTTTTGGTGGTTTGGCTTTTCGCAAAATCTGTGAACACTCCGTGCGTATTTCTTCTGCCTGATCTTCGGGCAACTTTCTAATGGCAGATTCTAAGTTGGCAATTATTTCCTCCTTGGGAACCTCCCTAGGTGCAACAGCAAAGTTCCCCCCCTTAGAGAGTACTGAGACTTCATTTTGAGAAAGCGGGCGGTCCGATAGGTTGATGACAGTTTTTGTAGAAGTAACAGTAGCGGTGGACTGAGCAGCCGCGAAGTTACTTCAAGAGCCTTTCTGCCCTACATCCCTAGAGTGACAGATAGGATCAAGCCATCTAAGAAGATCGAGAACCACCTCAGATCTGCGAAGGATATAAGGAACCCACTAAGTTCTTCGGGGGTATACCGCATTCCCTGTACCTGTGGAAGTGTCTACATCGGAACAACCAAACGGTCCGTAAACACAAGAATCAAAGAACACAAAGCCAACTGTCGACTCGGACATACGGAAAAATCCGCAGTTGCAGACCACACACTAAACAATGAAGACCACCGAATAAAATTCGAAGACACACAAGTTCTCTGCGCCTCCTCTTCATACTATCCAAGACTCTATAGAGAAGCAATCGAAATTCATAAACACCAGCAGAACTTCAACAGATCTGAAGAAACTCTTAAAATTAACAGAACATGGGTACCGGTTCTTAAAAACACTAAACGGCTCGCTCACAATAACAAAACTGAATCAAGGGAATGTGACCAATCACCGACCAGCTCTGATATACGCCCCGCCCACCATAGCGTATATAACCTGCGCCCGCGACAGACTAACCACCAGTCTTCGAGAAGCCGACAAACAGTCAACATCTAAAGATGCCATCCACTCGAGATGGCGAAACGTCGAGAACGAATTTCCAACGACGACGGCCGAACAGCCCGAAAGCACACCCACCATTGGACGATGGCCGCGAAAGCCTTTCACAATTTGATATTAGTCTTATATTATTGACAAAAGAGTCCTTTTAGGAATTTTATCAATTTTTGACATATATAGTTTGCGTCACATACCTGAGATTTATTAAATATAAACAAAGGAAACTAAAAATGCATAGTCAAAATTAACTTCACTTGCTTTCATCTGAGTCGTTTTAACTATTCTAGAGTGATGTTTGCATTAATAGGTTATGTGATAAGCTTACAGGGTATTTCAAAAAAAAATAATTCAATGCATGACATGTTTACTAATTAATTGTCTACGGAATAGTCTGTAACTCGTCTCAAAAAAATGGGGGGGGGGTCATCGGTTTCGTTTTCGAGCTATAATTATTTAAATGCGCGCAACTGGATTACGGAAAAATATGCGTTTTTGTAGTTTTTTTCTTCTCGTCAAAGAGAAATAAAAAACCAATATTAATTTTATTTTGTTGAAAAAAAATTGTCTTTTTAAGTATGTTCTCAATGCTTGACATATAGTTTTCGTCACATATCTACAGAGTGGCTCAAATTATGAATACTAGAAATACAGGAATAATAATAAAATTAAAATTTGGCGATAAGTTATTACAAAAAACTACAAAAGGTCATATTTTTCCATATTTCAGTGACGCGCATTTAAATAAGTAATGTTTGAAAACAAGTCCTATGACCCCCGCAATTTTTTTTTGTAAAAATATCGAGAAGGTTTAGCCTTCAACATATCTCAAATTCAGCTTATCTGACGCATCCTGATAAACAATGTATTTAGTGCCTCCACTTTTAAGTAAGCTCAGGAAACTTAAATTAATTACTTAGGTCATTATATCAAAATTGGTTTTAAACAGACGAAATATCTGCTTCTTCTACAAGAAGCTATGAAAATAAAGAGGCGATGACACAGCCACCGGCGGCGGCGCCGGCGTTTTCCACTCTGATCCCGAACAAACTGTTCAAAAGTGCTACCAAGGGCAAACTAGCAAGTTTCAGAAGTGGTAACGGAAAACTACCACGTCTCACAATGGGCAGGAAACCAACAGCTGTTCCCAGTAAGTTAAATGATAATTATTATTGGATTTATATTTTTCTACTGATGCACAATTACGGCCGTAAATGTGCACTTTATATAATTAGTACTTTACCGTCCTATAGGACGCCTTTCATACCGTAAAGTTTTGAAATATTACGATCATAACAAAAACATTTCATGTAAAAAAAGCCAAGTACGCGAAAATGGCATTCCGTAAAAAGAATTGAGATAAAAGTAAAGCCAAGTTCTCAAATACAAATTTCAAAATGAAAGGTTCTTACTAATTTGGAAATGTTTTTTTTTAAACTTTGCTATTACAGCCAAACTTCTTTATGTCCAATTTAGCACAGTGCCTAAGAGTCATTTACAGCCCTAATAGCCAAATTTAGAAAAATATTTCCAAACTAGTAAGAACCTTTCATTTTGAAATTTGTATTGAAGAACTTGGCTTTACTTTTATCTCAATTCTTTTTACGGAATGCCATTTTCGCGTACTTGGCTTTTTTTACATGAAATGTTTTTGATATGATTTCACTCCTTTTTGAAAGGATTTGGATAATATTTAAGTTTTAAGGTAGTAAAATATGCGAAAAATTGTTCAAAACTATTGTAATGCTTTTTTAAAAATTTTGAAGCTTTTTAATTTTTTCCTATAATTTTATTATAGTTCCTATCAGCCTTCTAAAGCTCAGCTCTCTAGCGTTCCTGGATACTTTCATATAACTTTACATTTATAGGGGAGGGAAGTAAATTTAAATTTTGGTGTTTTTAATTTTTTTCCATAATTTTATTATAGTTCCTATCGGTTTTCCAAAGCGTTTAGCTCTCTAGCATTTTTGGAAGTGGGCAATATTACTTTTACATAACTTTACATTTATAGGGGAGGGAAGTTAATTAAAATAATGTGGTTTTTTAATTTTTTTCTACAGTTTTATCATAATTCCTATCAGCCTTTCCAAGCTCAGCTCTCTAGCGTTTCTGGAAGTGGGCAATGTTACTTTTACATATCTTTACATTTATAGGAGAGGGAAGCAAATTAAAATGTTGAAGTTTTTAAAATTTTTCCTATAGTTTTATCACGGATCACCTAACAAAGGTGATCCGTGGTTTTATCATCTTATTATATGTTAAAAGAAGCCCCCCACGAAAACTCAAAATGAAAAACATGAAAGTTTTCCTCTGCCTATCCGAAAGCTACATTTACAATCATTACATTACCATCAATTTGAGGTTTGCTTGGAATTTACACACAGAGACGTCAATTTGAATAAAATTACGTTTGTTGGAAATTGATTATAAATGTAGCTTTACTTACTAATGCAAGGCCAACAAAAAAATAGCAATGTTCTCCTCAATCTCCTCTGAATTTAAAACGCGTGTCAATAGGGTACTTTAGCGTGGCGCGTGGCACCAAGTGCAAAAGCATGGAAGTCACGCCTATCTGGCATCCCTAACCAAGGTCCAAAACTTTATTCTTAAGTGGAACTTTTTACAAAACTAGCAAGTGCTAACTTAAACTAAGTGGAACTTAGCACTTAAGCCGAGTAAGAAAGTGGCCACATGTCTATCTTGTCATACAATTCTAACCCTACTTTATCAGCTGTGTTTATTTTGATTTTGCAAGAACATTTTTTTGTTTAAGTTTATATTCTTATCAGCTATTTTTAGCATTTGTATTTGTAATGGTGCGCGTAACTTGTTTGTAAAACGATTTTTATTCTGTATAGTTTATTTGGAAAGGACAGGCAAAGTAAGCTGTTTGTATTTTAAGGGCTTCCCTAGTTTTAGTATTGATGCCTCCTTTATTTTGATAAGGAGTAAAGGAGACACGTATAAAATTAACTCAAAACATTCTTACTTTAAGTAAAGCAAAAATTCAGATCTTTTGACTCCCCTCCCCCTTTCATTGCATTACATGTGAGGAGCAGATTTTCTATATGCATTTTGTCCATTTTTTCACATTTTTAAACAAAGATGCCATCACAAACTACATACATAGAGCAACAATATTATGCCACAGAAGATGTATAGGTATAATCCTTGATTGATTTTATATCCATATTTTAGGTAAGTATATTATGAACTTTTCAGTTAATTTCTTGTCAAACACATAGCAGTTTTTTTTTATTTACCAAAATTACAAAAATGGACAAAACACATATAGAAAGTCTGCTCCTCATGTAGTGATTCTTGTGTGTATTTTATACTAATTGACTGTGTAGTTTGAATTGTTCTTTAGCTTGTAACATAATTCCTGCATTGATTTTTAAATGAACCTCATGATAATGCATTTTTTTTTCTAACCAGTAATTTGTTGAATTCTAAGATCCCTTTGCTAAATATTGTGTCCACTCTATTTTCTGCTACTCCTACATAAAGACTGAGGGGTGAACAGCTAACCCAAAATGTGTACACTGATTGTGAAAATCCACAATCTTTTGGTAAGATTGTGTAAAGATTGTGAGGGATTGCAAGGGCTTGTGGAGGACTGTGCAGTGGTGTAGCATGTCTGGAGGAGCGGGGGGCGACAGCCCATCAAAAATTCTTGCGACCAAAAAACAAAAAAAAAAGGTCATCATGTATATAGTTTCCTTTGAGGGCTTGTGAAGGACTGTGATCAGATTGTGAAAGACTGTGAGGGGTTGTGGTAAGATTGTGAAGGATTGTGGAAAGATTGTGAGTGATTGGGACAGACTGTGTTAAGATTGTGAAGGATTGTGGGATGAAGCATTGTGAAAGATTGTGAGTGGTTGGGATGGATTGTGTAAAGATTGTGAAGGATTGTGGTAAGATTGTGAGGGATTGTGAAGGATTGTGACAGATTGTGAGTGATTGGGAGGGATTGTGTAAAGATTGTGAGAAATGTGTAAACCGATTGTGAGAGCTGTTCACCCCTTGATAAAGACCATTATTTCTATGACCTCTAGTATTATAAGAATGTACATTTTCTATAAATGTTAGCTCCTCACTTAAATAATTTGAAAGCATTTTATAGAGGGGGAATTCACTCTCACAATACATGTACAAAATGTGGTTCACATTATTTCTTATTACTTTTCATTACTTGTCATTACTATTCATTATTATTCATTACTCACATTATTTGACATTTTTCATAGTAATGTGCAATACATGTACAGAAAATGGGTAGTGAATTCCCCCTCACATTTTATTCTTCATCTTATGTATAAAAACAAATAGATTATAAGAGAGCCTTTGGTTTATACTCATTAGGGAGGTTCTCTCTAGCATGCTCTTGATTGATGTCCTTTTGTTGCACATGAGTATAGCTCTTAGAGCTACATTTTGAATTTTTTGAAGTGCCTTTATCTCTTCACAATTTAGAAAATATAACACAGTTGAGCAGTAATCAAAATGAGGGGAAATAATAGATTTATACAATGTCAGTTTTGCAAAATATAAAACCATCTTATCAAGTCTTATTAGTGTCTATAGCAAAGAATAATTTTAGTTACTACAAAACTATTGTTTTCTGAGGAAAAACTGGACTTCTGTAATACCAGGAATTTCATTGATAGCATCAAAAGATCTATTTTATGAAACGGCAAGTGTGTAGCTGCTGGGGATAGGAGCAGTCAATTTTTTAAAACTGAAACCCCTATAGAGTGATACATCATTTTAAAGGTCTTTGAAAAAACTAATATTTTGAGTTAACTGTCATTTACTTGTGTGTTAATCTATCAAAACTTATGGATTGCCAAATCTCATTTTTTTAAAAGTTTTTGTCAAAATTAATAATGTCATTGTTCTAAAAAAAACCCTATTGAGTGATGTCTTGTTTAAAAGGTCTTTAAAAACCAACATCTTGGCTTAACTGACCGTCAAACTTATTCCTTTACCATTTCTAACAAATTTCACTCGGAAAAACCACCCTGCAAACACAGAAACATTGAGGGTCTCTCTGTTTGCAGGATGGTTTTTCAGAGATGTTCATGAACATTTATCAGTTTTCGGGTTTTGTTTCTGAATTCACCAGAAACATAAACTTCAATCTTTTCTTGAAGGGTTGAATAATCGAGAGTCCTAGAGCGTTTGAAAAATCAGCCTTGATAATGAAGTATTAAATAACTTCAAGACGCGTCGGTAGACTTTTCAAAAAAAATAAAATAAAGAAGCTTAGAACTCATCTTAGTTTTTTCTTTAAAACATATCTAATTACAATAAACCTTCTGGAGAAATAAAGAGACTCTAAAACATACTGAGAGGGGAGAGTAAGGATCCTCAGCTCCTTAAAAGATGATTTGACCCCACATGCGGTAGCTCATAAGCGACTCTTGAAATGCTGGACCTCTGGCTGAATAAATAATAGTAAAATTAATAGAAATAAAATTTCAGACTTCCATTGTCTTTATTTCTTTTAAAACACGACGTTTCGGTTAGTAAGTATCTCTAACCGTTATCAAGTGTAAACTAAACAATCTAGTCTCTAGGCTACTACTTATACTACTTGGTGTGCAGTCAGGTGTGACGGCCCGCCCCCTTTTTAATCCTAAGACGCCTGTTTTCTTTAAGGAGTGGTTTCCATATGTTTGGTATGTCCGTGCTTGGTTGACTAAAAACTTCTTTATTCTGCATTATAAACGCAGCTTTAATAAACTTTCGTTTTCGCCAATGCGACTCCTTATGTAAAACTTTAGCTTCTGACCACTGAATCCTGTGATCATTTGACCATGCATGATCTGCTAAACCAGATTTTTCAATATCCCCTAATTGGGTACTTTTTAGATGTTCATTTACTCTAACCTGAAGAGGGCGTTTCGTTTCACCTACATATGATTTACCACACTCACACGGGATTTGGTAAATACATTCCTTATTATTTGAGGGATTGTCTGGTTTTGTTTTAGTTACAAAACTTCTTATTGTATTTCCCGAAGAAAATACTGTTTTTATATTATAGTGTTTAGCTATTCGTCTTATGTTTTCTGAAATCCCTTGAACATATGGAATGTTAATGACACCTAACGGATTATTATTTTGAGAATTTGGTACATTTAGTTTGTTTTTAATTTTAAATATCGTTGAGTTTATTAATTTCTCGGAATAACCATTCTGTTGTAAGTCCTTTTTAATGTTGTTAATTTCTGAAGTTAAATTTGGAAACATATGGAAACCACTCCTTAAGGAAAACAGGCGTCTTAGGATTAAAAAGGGGGCGGGCCGTCACACCTGACTGCACACCAAGTAGTATAAGTAGTAGCCTAGAGACTAGATTGTTTAGTTTACACTTGATAACGGTTAGAGATACTTACTAACCGAAACGTCGTGTTTTAAAATAAATAAAGACAATGGAAGTCCGAAATTTTATTTCTACACAATCATTGTCTACGAGTTTCAAACAAAGTAAAATTAATATTGCATCTATTTTAGAACTGTGTGAGCTTATGCATTCGTGGGGAACTAATGCTGTTGGTTTCGAGTTAGATCATCACGTCAATAACGCCACCGAAAAAGTGGAGAACAACGGCCAAATATTTAACAGAGGACATAATAAGGTAATAATTACACACAATTAGACACACAATTATAATTTAAAAAGGCGAGTTATTAAAAAAAAATTGTCATATGTATAGAGTAGGTCTAGGATACATCAGGATTTGTTTATTAATTATTTTACAGATAAAACCTACCCCAATGTCAGAGGATATGTTTCAGTCTCCAAGGTATTTATCCTGGAGGAAGCTCCATCTCTCTAGAGCTAAGCTGAAAGCTTCCAGCAAGACTTCTGCACTTCTTTCTGGTTTTGCGATGGTAAGTCTTTTGTCTTGTAAATTAATTTATTTATTTATTTATTTAGCAAATAGTATTAACAGCCAGCGCCAATTACAAATGCTTTCTTAAACAGGGGCTGCTGGTGACATTATAAATTGGGGGGACAGAAATTTAAATTGCATGAAAAATTAGATAACAAAACTTAACAAAACATACTAACAAACGTGAAATTTCGTACCCGTGAATTTAAAAATCAAACAAGTTTCATGAGTAATCGGGCAAAAAGGAGTTTTTTGTTTCTCTTATATTTTTCCGTGGGTAGCCCGAAAGTTTAAACTCACGGGGGTCCAAGATCTAATGGACACCTAATAAGTGTTGACAGTTAACTGTTTCGTCCTTCCCAACTAACATTTATAGTAGCGGCTACATGTTCTAAAGGCTTTGCTACTTTCTTATAGTAGAAATGTGGTGATCCCAACCAAAATTTGTTACTTTTTAGTTCTAACAACTATTTAGTATCAGGAAATAGTAGATGTTTCGTAAAAACGACCCTCTAAACTACTTCATAGGATTCTTTCTTGATAGTCGATTCTGATAGTCTTCTCTACCACAATAGGACGTTGCTAAAGTTTTACTTTCTTTTTAGTCGTTATTTCGTAGTCGCCCTGACTTTTATATCCTACTTAATTACCACTAGAAAGTTAAGCTTCATTGGAGTCCCAAACAAGTGTATCCGACAACTACATTATAACTTTAATTTTTACCACAAAAGTTTGTGTCATCATAGTAACATCTGATGTAACAATGTAGACAAAATAACTTTTTGGATCAACTTTAAAGCCGCAACTACTTTCAAGTAACCTTTTCGACTATCAGGGAATATAGTTTGGGACGCCATGTTTTTATGTAAGAAAGAAAATTTAATATTTTTGTTGTCGTTTTATGAGCTCATATTAAAGAGCCATACTATTTTATAAACAAATTAGTTGAAGCTTACCAAAAATGCTCTTCTTAAGCACCATTTGTTGGAGTTAACTGTCGATTATGAAAACATAACCTCCAAAATCACAACACAAAAATTCCATCAGCTACCAGAAAACGGCTCAATTTTACGGGCGCACCGGTTTTTTGCAATATATATAATGCATGTTATACAAAAAACTTTGCGTCGCACTCGAATTTTGATCCTCTGCTCGTAAATTCTCACACTTTTGGATAACATAGTTCATATTATAACCATAACCAAACAAAAAAACTAAGCGAGTCTGTTTACTGTTGTGTCCACCATATTGTGTTACAATTCTACCAAAAAGAAACGATTATATTATTTGCAACTACATCGCAACTTTGATGCCATTACGGAAAAAACAGCCTCTTCGACGTAGTAGATACCTGGCTACGACGTAGTAGTGTAGTTGTTACTACAGTGACTTTAAACACTTGGCCTAGTAGTTACAACCAGAAATTGGTTCCCCACTTAGGAAATTATAACGTCGCTGTATGGTATACTGAGACGTAGCGGGAGTACGTTCCGGTTACTTTTAAGAAATTCTTTCTAGTTGGCGTTTCGTCGTTACAACTTTAAATGTTTGTTGGGTTATGGGACTCCTCAGAACACTGCTGGTCAATGTGACAAATCTTGCGAAGTTAATTAGACGGTTTTGTCTCTAATTAAATGTAAATACTGAGAAAACTATCGCATCTACCGAGATACGAGAGAAACAAAAAACAAGGGCAGGCGAAACACTGCTATACAATATCGATCAATGAAAAGATCGAATGCAAATAAAAGAAAACAACTATAGTCCGTGACCTATGACCCACTGGTCTTAAATCTAAAGTTTTTTGGCTGGTTCATACACCAATCAAACAAAGATCGAATGTCAGAACTGATACCACAAGAGAAACACTAGACCCACGCACAATTGATGGTAAACAATATTAACAGAAATTAGTCAATACAAAAAATACTCTGCCAATATATGGGCCCCTAAGCTCACACTAGGTACTATAGTTATAGTGTACGTGTGAGCTAATATAACTTAAACTGAAATATATTTTATTCAACTCCGGACTAAATTACCTTTTGTTTGATACCACACAAGCCATGTTTTGACTTAAACTCAAATTTTTGAAATCTACCCCCACCCTTAAAAAAACAAAAACTAAAATGTATTTTGTTAAACTCCGGACTCAATTACCTTTCATTTGATATCACACACGCCATATTTTCACTTATACTCTAATTTTTAAAATATACCCCCACCCTTTTTTTAAAATAAATTAAAATGTATTTTGTTCAACAGCAGACTCAATTACCTTTCGTTTGATATCACACACGCCATATTTTCACATAAACTCTAATTTTTGAAATCTACCCCCACCCTTTTATTTGGTTTGTGTTCGGTGGATTTTGTTCATTTTTAAACGGGACCATCTCGAGCCAAGACCCAGCCTAGGTAGCAAATTTCATTAAAATCGGCCAAGCGGTTTTTGAGTTATGCGCGTTGGTCGTTACAGACAGACAGACAGACAGACAGACAGACGGCGCAACAAAAAAGTTTCAAAATCATCTGAAACGCAAAGATATATAAAAAATTTTGAAATCGGAGCAACTTTTTTTTTCTCGACAAAATTAGGATCACCATAGCTCACACTACTATAGTATATGTGTGAGCTAAAAACAATAACAAATAATAACTAGCAAAAATAAAATAGTCAGGAATTTAAATCACAAAAATAACAATACACAAACAAAATAAAATAAAATAGTCAGGAGTTAAAAGTTACAGCAGACAAATAACTAATTAAAGACAAATTCAAAGTACAAAGTAATTTCACTAACAAAAACATAATATTTATAATCTACCACTGCCAATTACATTAAAGAATATTTGATTCTGTAGATATATTATTGATATTCTAACTACTGTATAGTTTTTGCTCAATAAGTTTTTTAAACATTTTTAAATTGGTAGTATCCAAATCTATGTCTGATGCATATAAATTAAATAAATTGCACAAACTATAAATTGGTGAGGATTTTTATAAATTGGTATGTGGATAAGTTAGCTAAAAAGTGCAGCGGTTCCTAGAAGTAATGCGATCTACAGCGAAAGGTAGTTGAGCTAAAATTTCAGGACAGTTAATCAGATTTTTTAGGATTTTATAGATTATGCACAGTAATATTCTGATTCTTCTTTTTTCAAGAGACAGTCTGTTAAATATGCCCTAAAGATAATTATTCTCACACCATCCCTGTGGATAAACCCCAAATTTTCGAAAATGCATGTTTTTCAAAAAACTTCTCTGTATGTACAGCGTGTCCCATTTTCGATGGGATTAAATGGGAAACTCGGTTATTATTAAAGATATCGATTTTCTGATTGCACCTTACCGTGCTCTTTTTTGGAGCCCTTAAAAATGGTGTAATCAGATTTTTGCTATACCCCGTGGTTTCGCTAATACAGGGAGTTTTTGAAAAAATTGCATTTTAATTAATTCCTTGTATCTCGCTTATTTTGCAAGATATTTTTATTCTGTAAAAACCTTTCTATGGCAACCTTTTTAGTGCAAAATAATGACGTTGTCAATTTTTAAAAATTTTGTTTAGTTTTTGAGATATGGTATTTATCATAAAAAAAATTAAATACGGACCTGGATTTTTTTTATTACTACTTTGATTAGTTCCATGCTATTATTACCTTAAAATGATAAAACTTTAATATTTTTTTGATTTAAGGTTGAAAAAAGCTATTTAATATTTGAAAAAAAAATTATAGTCCCAACCTGGAAATTTCCAACGTAATTATAAATTAAAAATTGCAAGACACACTAGTTGAACGATTTTTAGTTTATCTGTTTTGAAATGATAATTAAAAGATTTATAAATAAAGTAAAAAACGTTAAAAAGTTACAAAAATAATATCATACTAATTATTTGATAACCGAACAGCAGGTCGTGAAATTTACAAAACAAAAGCGTGGAATTGACATTTTCATTTTACTTGTCATTTTTGTAAATGGCTTACAATTATTTTAAACTGGCTAGAAATCGACCATATCCAGATTTTGAAAAATGTGATATGTTTGACTGCTTCATTCAAGCAACAAAATCCCAATATTTAAATGGCAGAAATATTTTTATGCAAAATGCGTTAAGAAAAATTACTCAAAAATCCCAACAATGTCTTACACATAATGGTAATCAGAAAGATTAGTTATTTTTTATAATTTGTTTTTTTTTGTATTTTTCGTAGACTTTGTTTCAAATAAATCTGTAAATTAACGTAAAACCATTTTAATATGCTAAGTATCAAAACAGTTAAACTAAAAATTGTTTAAATAGCAATTTTTAGTTTATATTTATGTTGGAAATATCAAGGTGATTAATTTTTTTAAAAATATTAAATTTTTTTTTTTTACCTTAAAACAAAAAATTTGTAAATTTTTATTATTTTATGATAATACTAGCATGAAACCAATCAAAAAAGTAATAAAAAAAATCCAGGTCCGTATTTAATTTTTTTATGATAAATACCATATCTCAAAAACTAAACAATATTTTAAAAAATTGACAACGTCATTATTTTCTTCTAAACAAGTTGCCATAACAATGTTTTTACAGAATAAAAGTATCTCGCAAAATAAGCGAGATACAAGGGATTATTAAAATTTTTTTCAAAAACTCCCTGAATTAGCGAAACTACGGGGTATAGCAAAAATCTGATTACGCCATTTTTAAAGCCTCAAAAAAAGAGCACGGTAAGGTGCAATCAGAAAATCAATATTTTTAATAATAACCGAGTTTCCCATTTAATCCCATCGAAAATGGGACACGCTGTACATTATATTTACCAATACATTATATTAAGGATACCAGATAATTGAACCATATTCCAAAATTGGTAAGACAAGACTGTCAAACAAGTAAAAACTTACAGTTACATCAAAGTTTTTGGTATTTTATGAAGTAAACCCAGCTATTTTTTGAGCACTTTTAATTTTAGACTATGCTCAAAGATGACACCTAAGTGTGCAGAAACTCTAGTATTTGTAGTTAATAATGTTCCTAATAAGAAAGAATTCCATGCAACTACATTTAGCCAGATTGAGGTTAAAGAGTTCTGTGAACACCAGTTAGCCACATTTTCAAGATTGCTCTGCAGTAAATCGCAATCCTCTATAGTCAGAACCTCCACAAAAGGTTTGAAATCATCCGCGAATGTCAGCCCACATGTTCTCCCAGTCTTATTCAAGACACTATTAAAAGCTACAATAAACAAAAGTGGTCCAAGATTTGAACCCTGTGGTATTCCAGAAGTACTCTTGTAGGGAAGATAAGATTGGATTCGTTTAACTATGTAACTAGACACGTTCATTTTATATACCGCTTCAATTGTAACAGTGTGGCTAACTTTGTCGAACGCTTTCTTTAAGTCTGTGTAAATTACATCTACCTGAGATTTTCTATTAAATGCGTTATGTATAAACTGTAAAAACACGGTCAAATTAGTAAAAGTGGATTTCTTAGACAAAAAAACCATGCTGTCTTGGTGATATTTTATCAAATACCTCACTAAAAAGCCTCCCAAAGATAACAACCTAAAAAATTTTGGATATGGCACATACCATTGTTATTGGGTGATAATCTTTATGTCTTGGCTGGATCCACTTTAGTGTATCGGTATTACTTTGCTAAGCTTCCATTTGTTTGAGGAGAGCGCTTTAGTTTGCTACACTGATGGATCCAAACTATCAGAGAGGCAAACCACAGGAGCGGGAGTATACGTGGAAAAACTAGAAGTTCAGAAGTGCTACTCGCTCGGTGAGCAGGCCACTGTTTTTCAAGCAGAAGTCTACGCCATAATAATGGCGGCAACCCTAGAAGAGGTTCGGAACAGCGAAGAGGAGCTTATATATATATGCTCTGACAGTCAAGCCACCCTGAAGGCGCTAAACGCACCCAAGATTGCTGACGGCTTGGTGGAAGAATGCGCAGAGGCGCTGGAGACCCTAAGCGATGGCAAACGGGTGACGCTGGTTTGGGTTCCGGGACACACGGGAGTACCAGGCAACGAGAAGGCGGACGAACTCGCACGACTCGGGGCAGGAACCGCCTATGTAGGACCGGAGCCACTTTTGGGCGTGACAAAAAGACAAGTGCAAAGCGGACTCAACAAATGGGCCCAGGACGCGCTATTAAACTCCTGGGAAACAGGAACGGGTTGCAGACAGACCAGAGAATTTGTAGACCGTCCAAAAGCGGCCAGAATTAGATGGATGCTGGGACGGACACGAAAAGACCTCGGACTGCTGATAGGTACTCTAACCGGACATAACCGGTTGAGGAAGCACATGACACGTATAGGAGTCGAGAATGACCCTACCTGCCCAGCCTGTGGACAGGAAGAAGAGATATCAAGACACCTCGTGGCAGAATGCGAGGCCTACGCAAGGAAGAACTGCACATGCTCAAATGGGCAGACTTACTGGACTTTGTAAAGAGAACAGGAAGGCCCAATGAGTTACCCGACCATCAAAGGGAAGTGCAGAAAGTGGGTTAAGGGACAGACTTGGGGCATGGCAAAAAGGGCCTACTCTGGCCTACTTGTCAGACCTGCGGGTCAACCCCCCCCCCACTACTACTACTACTACTTCCATTTGTTAAATATCATTGTAAAGAAGGGACAAGAAACTCGGAACAACCTTTTCAATTTGATTCCTTCACAGCTGCCCCCTTGTTAAGAAACTAACAAGTTTTTAGCTTCCTAGCTTGCCTTTGATATGAAACTTGAGATAAACTCTAAACTATATGTAGGTGTTTCCGGTGTGTCCTTAAAAAATTAGGATCTATTACGTTTTACCTTGATGGTTGGAAATGCGTATTTTTTTGAAAAATATATAAATTAGGGTTATCGCGTACACACACACGGACCAATGAAACGGACCGAGTTTGTAATAGCTTCTTCGCTAAGGAGCTATGGAGCTACCACTCAATCGGACACCTACTGTAAACAATAGGGAGCGCGGGAACAACAGAGCGTAATTTCAGCTGACGCAGTGAGGTGGGCGAACAACCCTTAATGGGTATGAAAAGGAGAGAAAAGGAGCTAAAAAAAAAGTTATGTTTGAAAAAAATGACTTACCTCGATGTTGTTTTCTTTCAAAGGAAGGGTACCATGGGAATGGAGTAATCCTATGATGGTATGTCTTCGTTCGGCGTTGTTAACTCCTTGTTTAGCTTTTTATATGTTTTATGGTTTTAACCGCACTAATATATCTTTAATGCACTGTTATGTTTTTGCGCGCGCGCGGCTTAACGATTTTGAATTTTGGTTTGGTTTGGTTTCAACCCTTTTTTCAGTATGCGTTTGGCAGGGACAAACGATTAAAGCACACTGTCTTACAGTTGTTTTGTTGTTTTCCTCTCTCGTTTATTGACTCCACGAACAGACCAAGACGTTACGACGATATTGCTAAGATAGGTCAAATAAAAGATTTTATCGGCGTTATCTGAAAAAAAAATCGTCGAAAACAATACCTTCTCCAGCCATTGCTGCGCTGGCTACGAAGGTAAAAATGTGTTGAGATAGCTAAATCATTCGCGCTATGAGGCCCATTTGACCCACTGTGCGTCGCCACCTTTCCAATACTGTCTATCTATTAACGATCAAAAGCTATCCGCAATCCTTTTTTTATTTTAAAATTATATATATTTTATTGCGACAGATTACTATACACAGAGGTCGACGTAACTAGGAACATAGGAATGTTGTTGCTTAATTTTCAATCGATTGATAAGCCCGAAGTAAGAAAGTGGCCAATTATTATTTTATCTTGAGATGCCAATGAAAGCACCAATTTCTTAAGCTATTTTTTTCATTATTAGGTTGCCATGGTAGAACTTCAGCTTCAGTCAGACACGAAAATCCCTGGTGAGGTTTTGGTCATGTTTGCAGTGATCACAACACTCCTAGTAGCAGTTCACATGTTGGCCCTTATGATAAGCACGTGTATTCTACCAAATATCGAAACTGTTTGTAGTTTAGGTTCTATTGCTTTTGTGGACGAAAGTCCACACGAGCGATTACATTGGTACATCGAAATAGCGTGGGCTTTCTCGACGCTGCTCGGATTAATTTTATTTTTAGCGGAAATAGCGATAATCTGTTGGTTGAAATTTTATGACATCAACCGAACTGCGGCTTGGTCCGCCTGTGTCGTTTTAGTTCCCATTCTTTTCGTGTTTTTAGCTTTTGCTGTGCATTTTTACCGCTCTTTGGTAGCTCACAAGTATGAAATCAGTATGAAGGAGTTGATGAAAATGAATGACCAGATAGGAGATGTGGCCGGTAATAGAGGGTTTAACGGTGAATCGGTCGCTAATAACATTCATGTTGTTTAAAGTTAAAAAGTGTGCAAATTACCTGTCATTCCAAGTTTTATTTTTACATTTTAAATTAATACATTATTTTAATTTACAAATTTTTATCTTTCCAGCAGAGTATGTGAAGCTACTATGCATACAAAAATTGACAAATTTTGCCTTATGACTAGTCAAAATATAATTTTGTTGGCTTTGCCGCCAATTCGACAGAAATACCAGATTTCCTATATTCCTCTACTTGTTCTATTTTTTCTTGGTTTATTCTGATCATGATATCTTCATCTGTGTTTGTTATGATTTTAGGTGTAGTATAGTTCATATGCAAGCCTTTATTTTTAGGTTCTGTATCCGTTCTTCCACTATTTTTATCAGTTCTTCCTTCTTATCTGTTATTAAGGCGATATCGTCAGCATATCTTAGATAAGTTTCAGTATTCAACAAAAATTATCAATTCAATGTGTGTTTTGTTATGAGAGCAGTTAAGATTAACAGAAAAATTGGATCAAAAAGGAAAAAAAACATAGGTACCTCAACTAAGGTTTTATAAGTTTCCGAAGAGTTTGGATCGATACATCGAAATAGTGTGGGCTTTCTCGACTCTGCTCGGATTAATCTTATTTCTGGCGAAAATAGCGATAATCTGTTGGTTAAAATTTTATGATATCAATCAAACTGCGGCTTGGTCCGCCTGCGTTGTTTTAGTTCCCATTCTTTTCGTGTTTTTAGCCTTTGCTGTGCATTTTTACCGCTCTTTAGTAGCTCACAAGTATGAAATCAGTATGAAGGAGTTGATGAAAATGAATGACCAGATAGGAGATGTGGCCGGTAATAGAGGGTTTAACGGTGAATCGGTCGCTAATAACATCCATGTTGTTTAAAGTTAAAAAATGTGCAAATTACCTGTCATTCCAAGTTTTATTTTTACATTTTAAATTAATACATTATTTTAATTTACAAATTTTTATCTTTCCAGGATAGTATGTGAAGCTACTATGCATACAAAAATTGACAAATTTTGCCTTATGACTAGTCAAAATATAATTTTGTTGGCTTTGCCGTCAATTCGACAAAAATACCAGATTTCCTATATTCCTCTACTTGTTCTATTTTTTCTTGGTTTATTCTGATTATGATATCTTCATCTGTGTTTGTTATGATTTTATGTGTAGTGTAGTTCATACGCAAGCCTTTATTTTTAGGTGCTGTATCCAGTTCTTCCGCTATTTTTATCAGTTCTTCCTTCTTATCTGTTATTAAGACGATATCGTCAGCATATCTTAGATAAGTTTCAGTATTCAACAAAAATTATCAATTCAATGTGGGTTTTGTTATGAGAGCAGTTAAGATTAACAGAAAAATTGGATCAAAAAGGAAAAAACATAGGTACTTCAACTAAGGTTTTATAAGTTTCCGAAGAGTTTGGATCGATAAATCGAAATAGCGTGGGCTTTCTCGACGCTGCTCGGATTAATCTTATTTCTAGCGGAAATAGCGATAATATGTTGGTTGAAATTTTATGACATCAACCGAACTGCGGCTTGGTCCGCCTGTGTCGTTTTAGTTCCCATTCTTTTCGTGTTTTTAGCTTTTGCTGTGCATTTTTACCGCTCTTTGGTAGCTCACAAGTATGAAATCAGTATGAAGGAGTTGATGAAAATGAATGACCAAATAGGAGATGTGGCCGGTAATAGAGGGTTTAACGGTGAATCGGTTGCTAATAACATTCATGTTGTTTAAAGTTAAAAAGTGTGCAAATTACCTGTCATTCCAAGTTTTATTTTTACATTTTAATTTAATACATTATTTTAATTTACAAATTTTTATCTTTCCAGCATAGTATGTGAAGCTACTATGCATACAAAAATTGACAAATTTTGCCTTATGACTAGTCAAAATATAATTTTGTTGGCTTTGCCGCCAATTCGACAAAAATACCAGATTTCCTATATTCCTCTACTTGTTCTATTTTTTCTTGGTTTATTCTGATTATGATATCTTCATCTGTGTTTGTTATGATTTTATGTGTAGTGTAGTTCATACGCAAGCCTTTATTTTTAGGTGCTGTATCCAGTTCTTCCGCTATTTTTATCAGTTCTTCCTTCTTATCTGTTATTAAGGCGATATCGTCAGCATATCTTAGATAAGTTTCAGTATTCAACAAAAATTATCAATTCAATGTGTGTTTTGTTATGAGAGCAGTTAAGATTAACAGAAAAATTGGATCAAAAAGGAAAAAACATCGGTACCTCAACTAAGGTTTTATAAGTTTCCGAAGAGTTTGGATCGATACATCGAAATTGTGTGGGCTTTCTCGACGCTGCTCGGATTAATCTTATTTCTAGCGGAAATAGCGATAATTTGTTGGTTGAAATTTTATGACATCAACCGAACTGCGGCTTGGTCCGCCTGTGTCGTTTTAGTTCCCATTCTTTTCGTGTTTTTAGCTTTTGCTGTGCATTTTTACCGCTCTTTGGTAGCTCACAAGTATGAAATCAGTATGAAGGAGTTGATGAAAATGAATGACCAGATAGGGGATGTGGCCGGTAATAGAGGGTTTAACGGTGAATCGGTCGCTAATAACATCCATGTTGTTTAAAGTTAAAAAGTGTGCAAATTACCTGTCATTCCAAGTTTTATTTTTACATTTTAAATTAATACATTATTTTAATTTACAAATTTTTATTTTTCCAGCATAGTATGTGAAGCTACTATGCATACAAAAATTGACAAATTTTGCCTTATGACTAGTCAAAATATAATTTTGTTGGCTTTGCCGCCAATTCGACAGAAATACCAGATTTCCTATATTCCTCTACTTGTTCTATTTTTTCTTGGTTTATTTTGATCGTGATATCTTCATCTGTGTTTGTTATGATTTTAGGTGTAGTATAGTTCATACTCAAGCCTTTATTTTTAGCTGCTGTATCCAGTTCTTCCAGCATTTTTATCAGTTCTTCTGTCTTATCTGTTATTTAAGCGTTATCGTCAGCATATTTTAGATAAGTCGTAGTATTGAACAAAAATTACAATAGTCTCCAAAACTATCAATTTTCTTCAATGTATTTTCTTATGAGAGCAGTCAATAGTAACAGGAAAATTGCATCAAATAGAAAAAAACATAGGTACCTCAACTTAGGTTTTATAAGTTTCCGAAACGATTGGGTCGATACATCGATATTGAGTAGGCTTTCTCGTTAATAAATTAATGATAACTTGTTGCATGCATTTCCACATTTTGTTTTGAACCAAAGTAGGGGAAATTGTGATGTCACAGCTTTAATTTTAGTACTCACAATTTTTTATGGTAGAGGTTTATATGGAAAAATCGTTTTAGGATTTCATTATTTTTGAGCAATTTGAGAGATCGGATAAAGTGTTTAAAGAGGTTTCTCAGAAACACAAATAAGAACACAATATTTGCACGGTATCGCACTTAGAATATGATACCTTATTCTTCCTAATAATAATGCTCAGCTGCTGTCAGTTGCGTCTGTCAAACGCAGAACGTAGTCACGTACCTGCTAGTATTTTGGGTGCCAAGCTTTCAACAGTACTGTACAAATTTCACAACAGGACCCGACAGTACCACGACAGGACCCAACAGTACTCGACAGTACACGACAGTACCCAACAGTACTCAACAGGACCCAACAGTACTCGACAGTACACGACAGTACCCAACAGTACTCAACAGTAAACGACAGGACCCAACAGTACTCGACAGTACCCGACAGTACCCAACAGTACTCAACAGGACCCAACAGTATTCGACAGTACACGACAGTACCCAACAGTACTCAACAGGACCCAACAGTACTCGACAGTACCCAACAGTACTCAACAGGACCCAACAGTCTTCGACAGTACACGACAGTACCCAACAGTACTCAACAGGACCCAACAGTACTCGACAGTACACGACAGTACCCAACAGTACTCAACAGTACACGACAGTACCCAACAGTACTCAACAGGACCCAACAGTACTCGACAGTACCCAACAGTACTCAACAGGACCCAACAGTACTCGACAGTACACGACAGTACCCAACAGTACTCAACAGGACCCAACAGTACTCGACAGTACACGACAGTACCCAACAGTACTCAACAGGACCCAACAGTACTCGACACTACCATGGGCGCACCCAAGGGGGGGGGCCGGGGCCCGGGCCCCCCCAAGCCTTAGATTTTTTAATATATTTTCTACATATTTGATGATAAAACATGAAAAATACCTTAAAATTTGACATCAGGAGGCTTCGGGGCCCCCCCAACCCCAAGCAGTGGCGTAGTTGCGAAAAGACATGATTTTTTTTTTGGTCCCAAGTTTTTTGAGGGCGCGCTTCGGCTTCGTAGCTGTCGGCCCCCCCCAAGACACATTCCTGGGTGCGCCACTGACACTACACGACAGTACTCAACAGGACCCAACAGTACTCGACAGTACACGACAGTACCCAACAGTACTCAACAGGACCCAACAGTACACGACAGGACCCAAGTCCTGTTGGACGCTGTACAAAATTTTAGGGTGCCGATGACCCCTCGGAGCCAAGCCTTCTTTTAGTTTTATGACTGGCGCATAAAAGGCAAATCTTGTGCAATATGTTCAAATGCGCATGTGTCGCTTTTTTCTCCTATGTAAATTGTTTCCTCCTCTCCCCCTCCCACGTCGTGCATGTGGAAGGTTGACAAGCATCTATGAACAAAATTAATACGGTCACACTTTACGGTAATACCACCTCCAAAGGTCGCATTATTTGGACAAAATTTTGAAAACTATACAAAGGAGTGTGAGTGGCATTAGGGCAGAGAATAAATAAGAAAAATAATGTAAGAAAAAACTACTTTTTGCGAGTTTTTATTAAGATAGACGATACTACGAGTCAATCTCCTCAGGTTAGGTTACGCGTTGATATTTACCTTTAGGACTATTAAAACCTAACCCAACCTATATTGTTGGACTAACTTGTCCTAACCTGCAGATTACGTTAGACAAGATTAGTAGTCATAGTCCTAAGGGGACATTCTTAAATTACATAATGCAAAAATGTAGGATTTTTAACTCCTCTCTCCCCTCCGTAACTCATTTTCAAGAAAAAATACATACAAAATCATTAAGTGTAACGCAAGGCTAAACCTTCCCCTCTTGAGCGTTACTTAATTTAGGAATGGTCACTAACCTTACTAAATTAGCTTTCCTGTCCGCACCTTTGGGGGTAAAAATCAGTGCTATTCTGGCTTACTAGTAGTACTATTCACTGTTGATCCAAAATTCCTCAAAAAATGTAGTCTTGAACTTCTTTCAAATCAAACACTCCCGTAGTATTTATTAGTTACGACCCTGTGATCAAAGTTGCCAACAGAAAAAATATCCGCGGTATTTACCCCACCACTACCTGGTTTGTCTACAACATTTTAGTGCCCATTGTTTTTGTGTTTATCACGTTACAAATGGGAAATCATTATGATTATGAACGAATCTGATTGACCAGTGTATGAATTCTTTAATAGGGTATTTGAAAAATTTTAGAAAAGAGTTTAGAATGATCATAAATCCCTAATTTCCTACGCAAAATTATTAAAATAGTATATTTTATCCTGACTACATTTAAAATCAAGTTTTCTAATTTCCGATTTGAATTTGTCGCTAAAACGCTCATTTCTAGCATGGCGTTGCAATGACGTCACAGCGCAGTAAACTCGCGGACTGATTCAAGTGTTTATTTGTTTTTCGTCTGTGTTTTTACTGTTTTTTATGTAAAAAAATGTCCTATAAGTCCTCAGTGTTCAAATACTAGGACAAAACCACTGAAAAACTATTTATTCATGTGCTTACAGCAGTAAAAGAACGGAAAAAGTGGCTAGAACTTGCTCGAAGAGACCCAAGGGCCTTATCTAATACATCTTCACTTTACATTTGTAAAGATCACTTTGTTGTGAGTATAACTAAATTGTTTCTATTAATTTTTCTCACGTTGTCTATAATATATATAACTATTTCGTAAATGAGGATGAAATATTTGAGGTTATGTTTATTACAAGGGGTGAACTACTATAATAGGCAGAAAGGTATACAAATTTTTAAGCGGTGCTAGGCAGGACTATGGAGTACCTCTAAATGCAGGATTAGGCAGTGCACATGCAGGCTAAATTTTGGACTGAACAGTACATATGCAAGACTAGGCAGTGCATAGGCAGGATTAGGCAGTACCTATGCAGGACTATGCAGTGTAACCTATGCAGTCCTTCAAGTATTGCTGGTCGTTTTGCCTACCTGTCCCCGCCTCGGTTTATTACATGATGTTTATTTTTGTTCATATAATGAATCTATTGTAAGTGGCATATTAAACAAAAAAGCAAAACATATAACCTAACCACAAAATCTAAATGAGTAAAAGTAGGCGAAGAATATCGTAAAAAAACTTTCAGTTATATACAAAACAACTCATCGAATACTTACATCAACATTTTAACGTTTCTAAATTCCGCAGAACAAAAATCACTGTTGGGCAAAGAAGCCTGCCGCCATAAAGGAATTCAGCATTGGCAACTTGGAGCTATCGCTTTGCATAATCTCTTTTCCATTGAAAATGTTTTTTATAAGCAAAAAAACAAAATAAAATCTAATTTAGGACGATAATTCGCACTTTAAACCAAAGCAAACATTACTATCTATAAGAAAATAACACAGAAAATAGGTTCGTTCGAGGCGTTTACTGTTTTGTGACGTCACTCGCTGCTGATTGGTAGACCGCCTGTTTTGAATCACGTGGCTAATTGTTTTAATTCAATGAATTTATTTAATTAAAAGAACTATGAATTTGAGAAAAAATTAAACAAAAAAGTTTGTTTTTAGCATTCCCAAGACCTAAAGAGATATCTAAAAATAAATATTCGGGGGTTCGGTGCAGTTTGAAGTCTTCCGTTTAAAACTGATCTATTTTCGTGCGGTATATTAATATAACAATAATAGAAATGAACTTATTGCAATCAAGCCAGGCAGTAATAGTGTCGGGCAGTATACTGACAGTTTTACATTGCAAACTGAAAGTTGATCTTTCAAAATTGACATACAAAAGTCGAATTTAAAATGAAATAATTTATTGTTCTTTAGTAAAGGAAGATCGTAATAAATCCGGTTCTTATAGTAAACAAAGCCCTTGTATTGGAACATCACAGCTGATCTTACAATGTGATTCGGTCAAAATTCTGCCCGGAACTGTTAAATAAATAAATAAATAATAGGTTTATTTATCCAAATTGATAGACAATATAAATAGTACAATTTTTGTTTTAATGAATAAATAAACACATTAAGCGCTGAAGCTAATCCTGCTTGTTAGCCTGGCTTTATTGCAATAAGTCTCTAATATAACCCCCAATATTATAACACTGTAAAATTTCATTTTGTTGTGTTAATAAAAATAAGGTTAAATGCAATACCTACAATAAGATTTATATCTGTAATATTTTCTTTTGGTAAAAAGGCAAAATGTATTTAGATCTGATACTTATTTGTACTTAAACTAAAAATATATTTTTTATATAATAATATAAAATAGTCCTGTTTTTGATTTAACTATAAAAAAGGCAAAAATTGGGTACAAAATAAGATAAAGCTGCGACTAGCATTGGTGGTTCTATTGGACATACTAAAAGTTCTAAAGCTGCATTTTTTCGCTGGACAAGTCGCACTCTAACACAGTGGTCGTCACGGATTTGGCCATTTATATTAATCTAAGGCCAACAAAAATATATAGGCCAGCTGTTCTCTGGGGGCTGACTTTTACGTTGGGTCTTATGGGATGTCAGACGTTTTTTTAGGATATTTTCAAAATGGCACTACAGATTTCCGCGAAATTTCAGTGAAATATTCTCAGACACCATCCTGATATTCTGCCAAACTTTTGTGAGGATGCAAGATGATTAAAAAGTTAAAATGTTCAAGATTTAGCATATATCGCATGCCAACTGTTATATTTGACAGGTATTTGACTTTGTCATCTGTGTTTGTCACATTCGCTTCTGTTTTAAATTTAATTTTTGTGTGAGCTAATGAAGCGGCTCTGAAAAATTAAGGATTACTATACATTTTAAAAAAATTGTTCTGCAATAATATAGTAAAAACAATCTCAAAACCGGCTTTATATAAAAAAAAAATTAAATATTCATGAACCGTCATCCCAACTTCATAATTTTAAAGACAATCAGCTGTGTCATGATGTGACCATCAAAAAAAAATCAGCCCCGGATGTGACGTACACAAAGTGGAGGATCTAGCGTGTCAGTTTGCATGCGTATTGCAACCTTTTAGGCAAGTTTTAGGTTATGTTTACACAAAACAAAACATATTTTTCAAAGTTTTTGCAATATTTTTTAATAAAAATGGAAAACTTAAGGAAAGGGCCTCTAAACTAACTGTTACTAGAGTCCCTGTATGTTGACATATTTGGATATATTAATATATCCAAATATGTCAACATACAGGGACTCTAATTGCTACCAGCGTGCCAGCATATTGGATTTCAAATGAACCCAAACGTATGGCTTGGATAAATTTAGGTTACTGATAATGAGTGCTCTCCGCGCCATCTCTTTTCTAAGCCGAAAAACACCCATTATCAGTTACCTTAGGAAAAAGACGTATTAATTTGTTTAAAAAACGCCAAGTATAGCCGATCACACACAAAAAAACATAACGCGTAAGAAGTTCAACCTTATGGACTTTTCTGACGTAAATCCAATATGGCCGCTGCTATTCGATCGCTGATTGGTTGAAAGCCCGCTATGCGCCATGCTACGGATTACGTAAATTGTGTGTGTGAAGGCCTTAAGCGGCTACGTCTACACAAGTTTATGGCTTTGTCCAAAATACAAAGAATTTTCTTAAATTTAAATCAAAAATTAAAATTAACCCCGATTTTGTCAACATCAAATCACGTAATTGACAAATTATTAACGTCATATAAAAGCAGTCCCTTTCAAATTTTATTAAAAGCATCTACTTTTTACAAGATTTTATTTAGCTTCAGATGTTCTGTCTAACTATCTAACTTACTAACTATCTATCAAATCTTGTGAAGCTTTTTCGACACACTTCCCATTATCCGATTTGGATGAAATTTGGCACACACATAGTGGTCCCATGACATTACAACATTAAGAAAAAAATATTCTCCCACCCCTACCCCCACCCCTTCTATAGAAAAATTTGTTTTTGACACACTTCCCGTTATCCGATTTGGATAAATTTGGTATACATATAGTGGTCCGATGATAATACAACAATAAGAAAAAAATATCCAATACAGCCCAAACAAAAAATATATTTCTACCTCAACCCCAACTCTCTCCTTCCCCCAATAGAAAAATGAGTTTCCAAACAACTCGCGATCAGCGATTTCATTATAATCTAGAATAAACTCTTCTGTTCTGTTATTGAACAAATATTTTCATTTAATAGAGTAGATAGCTGAGACTAAAAAGTAGAAAATAAATTGGTAAATTTTTTTTTAAGTCACAAGCCTTTATAAAATTCACTAAAAATTCTAAACATTCTAATATTATCATAATAATAAAAGCGATGGCCGCAAATCAAAGCATAAATTAATCTAAATTTGTGATCTAAACACTTAAAGAATATTCAGCATAGCAGGTCATTAAAGATATGTTTGATGTGCCGCAATGTTATGCCATTGCCATACCTATGTCACAAAAATGCTGGGGTATCTTGGATCGGGTTAGGTGGGTTTGATACCTCTGCATTTTTCTGCTGGATTGATTCTTGCAAATAGTGATATTTAATTGATACGGATATCTTATCGTGCTAACATCGTCAAAATTTCCATCAGTCGGCCATCGCTTTTATTATTATGATAATATTAGAATGTTGAAAATTATTTTTTAATTTTTAGTGAATTTTATAAAAGCTTGTGACTTAAAAAAATTTTTTTACCAATTTATTTAAACAGCAATGTTTTTACGTTAGTTTCAAGTGATTTTTATAAACGTTAAAATCACATTAGATTCACGCCTTTTCTACACGAATTTTAAAACGCGACTTGCATGGCTTTTCTACCGAATATTTTTGAGATTTTAACCGCTGTTTTTGTTTCTTTGTATTTGGTCAGTTTTTTTTAATTAGATTTGAGATGAAATCTAACTGTTCAAGGTCTTAAAACTTTACTTTTTCCGTTAGAGTAGAAAAAGTCCGAGAATTTCTTTATTTGTCAACAAAAACACACGGTAGGTAGGCTGATATAAATAATAATAAAACCATGGGAAAAAATTCAGTCATTGCAAAAGTTTTAAACAATATTTCGCATATTTTACTACTTTAAAACTTGAATATTTTCCAAATCCTTTAAAAAAGGAGTGAAATCATAACACAAACATTTCATGCAAAAAAAAGCCAAGTTACCCGAAAATGGTATTCCGTAAAAAGAATTGAGATAAAAGTAAAGTCAAGTTCTCCAAAACAAATTTCAAAATAACAGGTTCTTACTAGTTTCGAAATGTTTTTCGAAACTTGGCTATTACGGCTGCAAATAACTCTTAGACACAGTACTACATTAAACATAAAGAAGTTTGGCTGTAATAGCAAAGTTTAAAAAAACATTTCCAAACTAGTAAGAACCTTTGATTTTGAAAGTATGGGAATACTATGTTTTTGTTATGATAAATTTTTCCAAAAATGTTTGACGTAACATCTCGAAAACTGATGGGTGGAATTTTGTGATTTCTATTGTGTTGTTTAGAGAATTTTTAACAGAATCGAAAAAAAACATTAAAAAGTAGTCAACGAATTTAGGAAAATGAACGACATGAAAAATAATTGGTTAATTTTGGACATTTACGAAATAAATTTTAGACCATCTTATTTTACCGGTTATTTGTTTAAATATTCTAAATCTTAAAATAGGCGCTCTAGATGCCTGTGGGCAGGGGGCAAAATGGGGTACGGGGGTAAAACGGTATATTGTCAGGAATGCAAATAACCCCTGACTGTGCCACTGTACGAAACCATCTTGGAAAAGCGACAAACACAATTATGGTTCTGTTAAGATGAGAAAGTGGTTCCGCCTCCCTCCAAAATAGAAAACATTTGGTTGCCGCCTACCACACAGCAGATGGTTATGGCGAGAAAAACTATTGAAAAGTCTAGAGTGGGAGTCGTAATGGTTGAGCGTGGGGATACAGCAAGTAGTGAGAGGGTTTTCCCTTTAAAGTGATTGGACATGGAAAAACTGTGAGATAAGAAAATGTTGTCTATAAAATGTATTTTATCTCTGTTTTTGTTTAGCTTATCTTGTTTAGCTCATTAGCTAGAATGTAAAGTAAATTTTAGGATTATCAGCAACGCCACTGACTTGGTTCCTCCAAACTCTTCAAAGAGGGGATAATGGATTATTTAGGTTCAAACAACCTTTATAAAAACCCAAACTTTGAGGAGACAAGTCGGTAGTTTTACATTCTAAGTTTTGTTGAATTTAACTAAAACCTCTAAAATTAATTGTCAGTAAAGAAACATAAGATTTTTATATTTAAAGAATATTTTGAAGTTTGTTATGTTGGTAAGTTAAAGTTTTATTTTAATATTTTGGGTCTTGTTTGTTTTATAGGTCATAAGAAAAGTCTTGTAACAATTTGTAAATTGCAACAGAGTTTTATTTTGTATTCATTAAAGTTTGTAACGTTTTTAAAACTGTTTCATATTTATTTTATTCACATAAGAGATCTACTACGGTACCCTCGTTTAAGGGTTCGATTTAAAATAAAATCATACCCGACAATATCGAAGTTTTAGGTAAACTGCCAAAGAATAAAACCTGATAATATCAGATGTTTTATCACCATGACTGATTCAACTCTCTGCAAGATAATTGGTGCCGGTCGGCTGACCTTAAGTTGGTTTTTGCTCAACATGTGATGTTGTGCGCTGTTTATTGTAAAAATAGCTTGCGCATTTTGTAAGTACATTTTTTACAGATTTAAAAATTTTGTTCACATTGAACAATTAGTGGCGTTTAATGCTGCCAGTTATTTTTATTTATTGTTTTATTTTGAATTTTTTGGAAAACCTAACCTTAAAGTTTGTTTTGATATTTTTGGGCTTTCTGCAAAAACCTTCAAAAAAGAAAGTCCTGTTTGGGAAAAATTCCGATCAGGTGATAATTTCTCTCTTTGTTGAAAGTTATTTTCTTTTTGATCACCTGATCATTTTGGTAAAATCATGCGCGTTTTTCGCTCACGCTGGGAGTTTGAAACGCCACCCTGTGTGTGACAGGGGAATGAAGAAATCACTTCCGACAAAATACTGAAAGAAGTCACACGTGTTTTTGGGTTGAAGACCGAAATTCCAGTCGCAAGAAAGGGCCGCGGCTGCCAGTGAAATTTTGGGACTGCTACAGAATTACAGAAGGTAAGCTTCTAGCGTGTTGCCGATTTTTTCCTTTGTTTTTTAGTTTAATAGACTCTGTTTTCCCAGGCGGGGCGAATTTAATTTTGGGGTTATTTTTTTTGGGATATCTCTAGTTTTTCTCCCCTTCAGGGCTCAGAAGTCTAAGTGGGTTTATGTACTATTTATAACTAAATGCGTTGCCCGTAAAATTAGCCTTTTACGGTGTATTATTTTGTTTGAATTTAACTGGTGGTTAAACGGGATATTTTCATGGGGGTAAAACTGGGTACCTTGTTATACCTAGTAACCTATACCCCATTTTGCCCCAATTGTCCCCTCGTGTAGGAAAGTCGACAGTGATGAATAGGTCGCTGTAATTCTTTATAAATTTTATAAATACTATTATTATTTTTTATTACAACTTTTTATTTTTTAAATTAGTATTTTAAACTCAAGCTTAGTATTTTGATAAATAACACTTGCCTTATAAAAATATTGATACTAAGTACCCCATTTTACCCTGCATGCGGGGTAAGATGGAGCAAAGTCCACTTTAAAAAAGTATGATGGAGTTCTAAATCGCTGAAACTAAAAATAAAAACATAAAGATAACATATCTAGCCAACTTAATTCCAAATGACGAACGCAGTGGTAATCATTTAATAGGAGTAATAAGCTTATAAAATTAAGTATCCCATTTTGCCCGCTTTTCCCCTACCTATATCAATAAATAAAGTAGGTGTGCCTTTGCTATACATATAGCTACATTCCCATACACAAAAATTTTAATAAAACACCCAACAAATCAAAATTCTTGAAGACGTCAAGAGGAGGTCCTATGATGAGGCGACGCATGCGGACGGCCCTGTAAAAGTCTTCAGCAGCCGACAGCTTCGACCACATTTTATCAGCTACAGCTTTCAGAAGTTGTGTTGGTGTTACGTTCGTAGTGTGCGGCATGGGCCAGATAGACTCTAGCTTTTGCTTGATTTTTATCCTTTGGTGTTAGCCAGAGATGCCAAGTATACCTCGCACGTAAGTACAATCAAAAGGGGCAATATGGGGGTAATCAGATGAAAGAGACAAACAAGGCCACTTAAATTTGATTTCGCGGTGAAAAGTTTGTTATGTTAATTTAGTTAATGTAAAGATTTATATTTTTAACTTAACTTTACAACTTTATTTTTATTAGTAAAATGTTCCAAAAAAAAAGGACAATTTCTTTTTTCATTCTAACTTTTGAAATATACCATTGATTTTAATAGAACAGAGAATTAATTTTTTTTTGTCCGCCATCTCAAAATCCAAGATGGCGAACGAAATTCAAATGTACCCTTCAAAGATGCTCGGTTATACTTGTGTTGCCAATATGTTTTATGAACTATTTTATTTTTAATTAATCTGAGGGCACGGCAGTGCCTCGCCAAGTTCGCGCGCCGTAACGTTCTTTTCTGGAAACATTTCAGCCGATATTTGACCTACCTAAAACTGTACTTCGGAATAAGCTACGAATCTCAAACTTTGCACAATCGTGGATCTCCATGGAGTTAACAACCCCTCCAAGTTTCATGGAATTCTATAAAGTAGTAAAGTAGTTACGAAATTTCAAAAAACGTCGAAATTGCCACTCACTCACTGACTCACTCATGTATAGATCATCAATATTCTACTGTACTTCCAGACATGCTACAAAGCTGAAATTTGGCAGACTGATAGAAATTATGACCAAACCCCTGGAAAAAATCAAAAAACCCAAAAATTTTAATTTATTCCCCTCTCCTATACATTTAAAGTTATGTAAAAGTAGCATTGCTCACTTCCAGAAATGCTAGAGAGTTGAGCTTTGGCAGACTGATGGAACTATGATAAAACTATAGGAAAAAATTAAAACACCCCAAAATTCTAATTTACTTCCCTCCCCTATAAATGTAAAGTTAAGTAAAAGTAACATTGCCAACTTCCAGACATACTAGAGAGCTGAGCATTGAAAGACCGATAGTAACTATGATAAAGTTATAGAAAAAAATTAAAACGCCCCAAAATTCTAATTAACTTCCTTCCCCTATTAATGTAAAGTTATGTAAAAGTAACACTGCCCACTTCCAGAAACGCTAGAGAGCTGAACTTTTTAAGACTGAAAGGCAATATGATAAAACTATATGAAAAAATTTAAAAACACCAACATTTTAATTTACTTCCCTCTCCTATAAATGTAAATTTATATAAAACTAACATTGCCCACTTCCAGAAATGCTAGAGAGCTGAGTATTGGAATGCTGATAAAAATTATGATAAAACCATGGGAAAAAATTTAAAAAGTCAAATATTTTCATTTACTCTCCTCCCCTATAAATGTAAAGTTATGTAAAAGTAACATTACCCACTTCCAGACACGCTAGAGAGCTGAGCATTGGAAGACTGATAGGAACTATGTAAGAACCTTTCATTTTGAAATTTGTATTGGAAAACTTGGCTTTACTTTTATCTCAATTCTTTTTACGGAATGCCATTTTCGCGTACTTGGCTTTTTTTTACATGAAATGTTTTTGTTATGATTTCACTGCTTTTTAAAGGATTTGGATAATATTTAAGTTTTAAAGTAGTAAAATATACGGGATATTGTTCAAAACTTTTGCAATGCCTTATTAAAAATGTTGAGTTTTTTTAAATATTTTCCTATGGTTTTATCATAGTTCTTATCAGCCTTCTAAAGCTCAGCTCTCTAGTGTTCCTGGAAGTAGGCAATGTTAATTTTACATAACTTTACATTTATAGGGAAGGAAAGTAAATTAAAATCTTAGCGTTTTCTTCAAAAGCGTTTCTGGAAGTGGACAATGCTAATTTACATAACTTTACATTTATAGGGGAGGGAAGTTAATTAAACTTTGGGGTTTTTAATTTTCTTTTATAGTTTTATCATAGTTCCTATCGGCCTTCCAAATCTCTGCTCTCGAGCGTTTCTGGAAGTGGACAATGTTACTTTTACACAATTTTACATGTATAGGGGAGGGAAGTAAATTAGAATTTTGGGGTTTGTTGATTTTTTCTAGGGGTTTGGCAGACTTTTGTCTGCCAAATTTCAGCTTTGTAGCATGTCTGGAAGTACAGTAGAATTTTGATGATCTATACATGAGTGAGTGAGTGAGCTAAACATGAAGGGATTGTTAACTCCATGGAGATCTACGACTGTGCAAAGTTTGAGATTCGTAGCTCATTCCGAAGTAGAGTTTTAGATAGGTCAAGTAATGTTTCAAGAAAAGATGGTACGGCGCGTGAACTTGGCGAGGCACGGCTGTGCCCTCAGACTTACCTCCTAAATAGTCAACCACACCGTCAAATAAATGAAAAAACGGAGATAAAAACGTCAAAAACACCTTAAAATCACACGAACTCTGAATACAAACAAAGCAACTGGTCCGCTGGTGACGTAAGCAGACACTGTTCTTCTCGCTGAGCGACGCTAACATTAGTTAAATGGAAATAAGCAATCCTGTGTGTTTATAATCGTTGGTACTCGGCTAGGAACCCCTTCCTTCGCCCCGCACCGCACTTGTTAAAGGGTTTAGATAGCGAAATCTAGTCAAAAATAGAGCTGCAAAACTTGCAGTTCTAGTACAATTCCGGGCGGGCGGGCTCAGCGTTGCGTGTTTGCGGGCGCATTTATTTATTTAGAAGATGCCAAACGCATAGACACGTGATTTGGAGACTGTAAAAAAATAGCATTTTTTATACCCTATCGGCAGAACTCACAAACTTTACTGTCACGAGCCGCCACTGACTTTGCGCATGTAAAAGAAAGGTGAATGGACTTTATCTATAAACAAATAAACTACAAACTACACCAAGTAGCTACTTGTTGTGTAAAATGCTAAAATAAAATTGTTTAGTTAAGTTTTTTTATCTCCTTTTTCCTGCAATATAAATTTCTGCCCCCCCCCCAATGTATAACGTCACCAGCTGCCACTGGAAATAATATACACTCTGTAATACAACGAATAGCTTTTATACTTATTTTACACAAAACTACTTATTTTTCTTAAATGGACGTAATTTATAATATCCTAAATCATTTCGGTATAGCCAGTAAAGTTATATTGTTACACCTACACAATTGTATGTTCTGGACCATTTACTCAATTCGTCTCAAATTGCGACCGCATTATCTTTTGAATTTTCTACACAAAAATACACATCCAGTGAAAAGTAAACGTTATTTTTTTAATGTTTCTGTTTGTTACGCTTGTTTTTTATTCAATCCTTGTAAGTATTAAGCCGTGTATTCATTTGAGACAGAATTCGCATGCCTCACTGCGAGGCCAAACGCGCATACGTTTGTGAAAGTGCCTTAAAGGCGTAGCCAAGAGCAATACGCATGGACTCGCGGCATGCGACGCCATCTGATCAGAGTGGGAACTTCAAACGATCAGTCAGTTGAATATTGTTTATCTCAAGGTGCGTACCTATTCACTTGAGCATAAATGAGAATGTAGTTCAGGCAATTCCCCCTATTTTGACCCCGCTGAATCCGAATATCCCTGTTGCCAACTCGAAATATTGACAGGGGCTGAGATATTCAAGATGGCGGCGGAATTTTAAATTGCCGCTGGAAAGCACAAATTGTCACAGGTGTACATTCAAAATATATATTTGTATAATTAAAAAATAATAACAGATTATTAGCTCACACTACTACTATAAGTAGTGTGAGCTATGGTGATCGTAATTTTTTCGAGAAAAAAAAAGTTGCTCCGATTTCAAAATTTTTTATATATCTTTGCGTTTCAGATGATTTTGAAACTTTTTTGTTTTGCTGTCTGTCTGTCTGTCTGTCTGTATGTCTGTCTGTATGTCTGTCTGTAACGACCAACCCGCATAACTCAAAAACCGCTTGTCCGATTTTAATGAAATTTGGTACCTAAGTTGGGTCTTGGGCCGTGATGGTCCCATTTAAAAATGAACAAAATCCATGAATGCAAGCAAAATAAAAGGGTGGGGGTTGATTCCAAAAATTAGAGTTTATGTGAAAATATGGCGTGTGTGATATCAAATGAAAGGTAATTAAGTCTGGAGTTAAAAAAAAAGAATTTTAGTTTATTTTTAAAAAAAGGGTGGGGGTAGATGTCAAAAATTAAAGTTTAAGTGAAAATATGGCGTGTGTGATATCAAACGAAAGGTAATTGAGTCTGGAGTTAAACAAAATACATTTTAGTTTTTTTTAAAAGGGTGGGGGGTAGACTCAAAAAATTTGAGTTTAAGTCAAAACATGGCTTGTGTGGTATCAAACGAAAGGTAATTGAGTCTGGAGTTGAAAAAATATATTTCAGTTCTTGATTATATTAGCTCACACTATAACTATAGTACCAAGTGTGAGCTTAGGTGCCCATAGATTGGCAGAGTATTTTTTTTTAATGGCTGCAAAAACCTCCAAAAACCCCCCCAAAATCTGCAAATTTTAGGTTTTTTCAAATATTCTTAAAAACAAAGCTTCTAAAAAAAAATTTATAATATACTTTATTGTAGACAATAAAATTCCCTTTTCAACATGGTATAACTTAATAAAGTTAGACTAATAACAAGCTCTCCAGCGGCGTCCGTTAATTGAAGTAATTAAAAAAAGTTGAAAAAATATCTATGTTTTTTCCAAGATTTATTTAATTTTTTTAAAAACTAATTTCTACAGAAAACCATGTATTACATTTTGGTATACCCAATAAAATGTCCTTTAAAATGACGTATAACGTGATTAAATCGGTTTTATAAATAAAACTTCAGGGGCATCCGTAAATTAAATTAATTTTGAAAAAACAGAAAATAAACCATTTTTGTTACAGGTTTTATCTAATTTTCTCAAAAACTAAGCTTAACATGAAAAAACTTGTTCTACACGTTTTTGTAGACAGAAAAATTTCCTTTTTAAAAATGTAAAACTCGGTGGGGTTTGACTTATAGCAAACTCTCCAGCGACGTCCGTCAATGGGGGTGATTTCAACAAATCATTAAAAAAAACATGTTTTTCATACGTTTTATTCAATTTTCTTAAAAACCAAGCTCTTTATCCAAAAATGTGTTCTATACTTCGTCATAGCCAATAAAATTTCCTTTCAAACGATGTATAACAAAGTGGAAGTTATTTTATAGTTACCGCTCCAGTGGTGTTCTTAATTTAAAGAAATTATTTAAGATCAATCCACACTAATCAATTTTGTGTCTTATTATAGAGATTAAGATTAAGAGCCGCGGATAAAAGGTCAAAAGGTCGAAAGTACAAAAAGTCGAAAAAATAAGGTCGAAAGTACAAAAGCTCGAAAATACAAAAGATCGAAAGTACAAAATGTCGAAAGTACAAAAGATCAAAAAACAAAAGGTCGAAAGTTCAAAAGGTCGAAAGTACAAAAGATCGAAAGTACGGCCGCGGGTCCACATCGACTGGACAGGTCAATTCGACTTGATACGGTAAATTTGGATTTTTAATATTTTGTTTTGTCGATTTTTTTTCGACCTTTTGTACTTTCGACCTTTTATGGCTTCGGCGGCGGGCCTGATAATAAAATGTCCTTTTAAACAGCGTGTCAGTTGCTTTAAAGAACTTATTTAGATAAATCAAATTATCTAATCTAATCAAAAAACAATTTATTTTAATTTGGAAACATTTTATTTTAGTAGGTATAAATTACGAACGAAGTATTTATCATAACATTAACCTCACTTTATAATATATCATTTAAAAAGAAATTGTCTTATCCTCAATAAAGAATAAAAGCACATTTTTTTCTGAAAATCTTAGAAAAGATATTTAAATATGCAAGAGAAACTGATTATTTCAGTTATTTTTGAAAATAAGTTTATATTAGTACGCCCCTGAAGCCTTAAATATGGCAACATCCCGACATTTTAATAAAGTTTTTAAAAGAAAATGTTATGTTCTACAATAAAGTATACTACATATTTTTTCCTAATGTTTCCGCATGTTTGTTAATTTATAAATTAATTAGAAATTGCGTTAATTTCTTGAAGCAGTGTATTTCCAAAAAAAAATCTTCTATACTATCGTTTGAGTGCTAATTTTTTGATGAACCAATCAACCAATTGTGATTTCCTGGAGCAAAAGTCTGGGGAGGGGGAGTAATGGTGAAACGGTGACCGTAAATAAGGGAAAAATCGAAAAATGAATATTTGAACAGGAGTGTAGCACTCCGATGACTCAGATTGGGTTTTGGTAGATACAGTGGACCATAATTAACATTGGCGCAAAAAATTCATTTAATTAGAGAAAGTAAATAATTTAAAAATTGTAGGGTAAACTTGAAAGAGAAACAAAATGGTGATATAGCCTCATGGAGAGGGACTTACCGCTGTTTTGAAGTTCCAAAGTGCAAGGTGTACACCTTTCCATAAGAGTTATGTGGCTTGAAGTTCCAACAGGATGATAGCACGATAATTTTAATTATTTGCGGAATTTTAAAGTGAATTTTCACTATTTTTTAAATTTAAATTTTAAGGTTGTCGTTTTCTAGACATGGCGACGCGCAGCACACTTTGTCTGTCTCTCAATCCTGCGCTTGCAGTTTTTTCGCACATGCGCACAGCACTTCACCCTCTATAGGAAACCATATCACTATATTTTAAATTTTATGGATATGTGAAAAACACGATAGAGGACGCTTGTAGTGCCAAAGTATATAAAAATAAAGAAATAAGAAATAAAATGATAATTCTTAAATTTAGAATAGAAATTACATTTTTTGCGTTAAATTCTCGCATTTTAATGCAATTTTGCTTTAGGTAAATTTTATAATAACTAATAGTTGACCCATTTACTTAGGATTAATATAAATTTAAGACTAATAATTTTATGTTCAAGACAAAATTTTAGTCCATGAAAAATAGGAAAAAATAAAAGTAAAATTCAAAAATAAAAGAAAAATAAAGAGGTTTTTTATGGAAACCGAACAAGGAGAAACGTATACACAGAAAAAAGCGCGCAAAGAAAAAAGCGGACATATTGAAGCAGCGCACAGGAAAATTATACAGAAAAACTAATGTTTTCTCTTGAAAAAATCATAATGATATAAATTTAAGTATATTTAGAACTAAAATGATCAAAATTACCCACAAAAGAAGAGAGTATTGAAAATTTCATAAAATTTTGACATTTTTTGGTGAGTTTTGAAAAGTTTCGAATTTTTTAGAATTTTGAAAATATCTGAAATTTGTAGATATTTTTAGAATTATTAAATTTCATAAAAACTAAAAATTATCAAAATATTTTAATTTTTATTATTTCTAAAATATTTAAATATATGTTTTAAAATTTTAACTATAACAAAATTTTGTTCAGAACCCCTTATGATTTACGTCTAAGTTTCATTATTATCTTGGGAGCATATTAGACTAGTATTATTCGTTGGCCATAGACAAAATTAACACCCCCAAAATCTCAAGTAAATTGTAAAAACGTTGAAATGCAAAAATACTAAAAAACGCAAAAAATTTAAATTAAAAAAATGTTGAAAATTTTTTGATTGATGTCAAAGGTTGCGAAGCAGTCAAATGGTCTTTAATTTTGTTTAAACTGGGGTTAGTCCGTTAGTCTTATTAAATGTAATATAAATAATTTATTCCTTTGTGGGTACATTTTTTATTTTTGCTTTTTTTGTAATACTTGATCCTCTTAACTCAAAAATGTATTTTAAATATAAAAAATTTAAATAAAATAATAATAAATAAAAACAAACACATAATATGCTCTCGAAATTTTTAATAAGAAAAAAAGCAAGTTGGTATAATTTTTTATATTAAGGACACCCTACAAATATGTTTATTTAGAACTCGTCTTTTTAAATTATTCGACGCGTCTAGCTGTTTCCTTAAGAACTTGCAGTTTTCCCAAAAAATCTGTGATTTCAGATGTTTGAAAACATCCTGTATATAATATGTACAGGGTATCTCAAATTGGATGTTTTTGGTGGGTTTCGGGTATTTCTATTCGAAAAAAATTGACCTCCCTTTGCGACGCTGAAATTTTAAGACAAGCTTAAGAAAAGTTTTTTTTTGTAAACTCTGCATTTTGGAAGGGGGTCTATAACTTTTTTACTTATGAAAATTTAATTTTTTGTGTAAAAAGCTTTCTTGTAGATCTTTTCTTGAAAAATTCACTGATTTAAACGGTTTTTACCCAACTGCAGCACGGTGAAGGAAGGGTAATGTTTTTCGATTATATGTATGTAAATATGTATGTTTGTGTCACGCTAGAGGCTAAACGGCTGAACCGATTTTGACAAAAAAGGTGTCCTTGAATTGCTACTGATCCCGAAGGTGCTATAGGCTATATTTTTTTAAACAGGAATCAACATGGCGGTCATCAGACACCATTTTGTCACATGATGCAGGCTCTAAGGCATAAAAATTATCTAAATTTCAGGCGATTTTATTGAAATTCCTTTGATTACCCATTGCAAATGTCGTCTAATTTGCTGTAGTTACTTTGTAGTCCTCCCTGCTCCCACCCATCTCCCCTCCTGTCATTCCCCCCTCCCTATACAAATAATATAATATTTGTAGCTATACCTTTCACAAATTTAGAGCGATTTCAAAAATTATTTCGCCACTCGCTTTAAAATTTTATTCGACACGATTTTACTAGTTCCCTCCTCCCTCTCTCCTCCCCCATCTTCACTCAATGGAAAGTAACACTGTTCGCGTCCGTAGAAAATCTACACGTACTTTTTGGGTGAAGCTAAATGAAGTCAAACCAAAACTATGGCTACGATACATGGATGACACATTTATTATATGGCCGGAAAATGAAGACGAACAACAGAATTTTCTACACCATTTAAACGGTATTCGACCAACAATCAAGTGCACCATGGAAATTAAAAAAGATTCGGCCTTACCTTTTTTGGATGTTCTTGTCAAACGATCAGACAGAAACATTCAAACCACTGTATATAGGAAACCTACACACACGGGACAGTACCTAAATTTTAAGTCTAAACATTCTGTTGCAACAAAACAAGGAGTTATAAGAAGTTTGTATTTAAGAGCCATAAATATTTGTAGTAATAATAAAGAATTAACCGCAGAAATTAAAAATATTAAAAAGGACTTACAACAGAATGGTTATTCCGAGAAATTAATAAACTCAACGATATTTAAAATTAAAAACAAACTAAATGTACCAAATTCTCAAAATAATAATCCCTTAGGTGTTATTAACATTCCATATGTTCAAGGGATTTCAGAAAATATAAGACGAATAGCTAAACTCTATAATATAAAAACAGTATTTTCTTCGGGAAATACGATAAGAAGTTTTGTAACTAAAACAAAACCAGAAAATCCCTCAAATAATAAGGAATGTATCTACCAAATCCCGTGTGAGTGTGGTAAATCATATGTAGGTAAAACGAAACGCCCTCTTCAGGTTAGAGTAAATGAACATCTAAAAAGTACCCAATTAGGGGAGATTGAAAAATCCGGTTTAGCAGATCATGCATGGTCAAATGATCACAGGATTCAGTGGTCAGAAGCTATAGTTTTACATAAAGAGTCGCATTGGCGAAAACGAAAGTTTATTGAGCTGCGTTTATAATGCAGAATAAAGAAGTTTTCAGTCAACCAAGCACGGACATACCAAACATATGAAAACCACTCCTTAAGGAAAACAGGCGTCTTAGGTATAAAAAGGGGGCGGGTCGTCACACCTGACTGCACACCAAGTAGTATAAGTAGTAGCCTAAAGACTAAATTGTTTAGTTTACACTTGATAACGGTTAGAGATACTTACTAACCGAAACGTCGTGTTTTAAAAATAAATAAAGACAATGGAAGTCCGAAATTTTATTTCTACACAATCATTGTCTACGAGTTTCAAACAAAAAGCTAAATGAATTGTAAATGCATAGTGCTTTTTATAAAAGTTGAAAAAATAAATAAATAAAAAAAACACCGAACTACTAAATTTACTTGTAACTACTAGTCGCAGTTGGGTACAAAATTACCCAATAACCTGATTCATGAAAATACAATACTTTATAATTTCGTAAGTGCGCTTTGGGCATCAAAACTAAAAGTTGAAGCATGTTGTACATTATAGGTATACCTATCAATTTTGTACTCAACTGCGACTAGTACTTAGAAGTAAATTTAGCAGTTCGGTGTTTTGTTTTATTTAAAAAAAAGTTTATTTAATTATTTCTTCTCTGTATAAAACAATAATAGCAATGCAAAAATTCAAAAAAATCTGTAATAAAACACTTCCTCAAAAGATTACAAACACGGAATAAAAAATTGTTAGTTAAAAAGTGAGAGCTCAGCTGACAAATTTCATCAAACCGGCAAAATAAGGGAAAGTTACATAAATTGTGCATGACTTTACACTACTACTACTATGTCGGTTTAGAACGTTTTTCTACGTTGTCCGACCGACGCCTATTCTCGACCTCCTTTGATCCTTACAATCATCTTTTGTCAGGTTTTTTTGACTCACTGATCTTTGGATTGACTGTACCCATTCCCAGTGGCGTAGCGTGGGGGAGGGGGCGCAGGGGGGTTTGTCGCCCCCCCGCCCTGAGGGTAATGGCGCCCCATGGTTGGCCGAAGCGCCCTAAGCTTGTACAAGGGCCGGCAACGGCAAATTGAGAGGGCGGCAAAGGAAACTAAAGACATGATGCCTTTTTTTTTTGGTCGCAAAATTTTTTTTGAGGGGCGCCCTTTTTAGCTGTCAGCCCCCCCCCCGCCCCTTCAGGCACGCTACGCCGCTGCCCATTCCAGTTTAGGACTCCCTCTTTTTCTGCACCCTATTGGTTGCCATTGTAGGACCTGCTTTGGTAATTAGTAATGTCTTCCGTTATGCTTCCCTCGATTCTCATTCTTTTTTTATGATCTTATTTCTTTTATGATCTGTTCTAGATATTCTCATTGATCTTCTTATTGCATCCATTTCGACAATTTCCATTTTTGTTTTGTATTTTTTTGTTACGCGACAAATCTCTATTCCATACAACAGCGTGCCATTTTGTTTAATATTTGTTAAATTTTACATTCCTTTTTATCTCTCTGCTTCATAAAATACTGTTAAAACAACACCTTCTTTACTTTTACTATTCTTTTTTCTAGTTCTTTACAGTCTGTTCCAGTCTTACCAAATGTGACACACAGAAGAATATGTGCACTAATAAAATTTAGCACAATTCTTATTAAAGTCTGTCGTACTTTACGGTGCAAATTCGCAGGTTTAAATGTCAATTTACTGCTAACATTATTACCGCTATACATTGGCGTAGCTAGCCTTGCTTTTCAGGGGAGGCCGTGGCCCCGGTCTATCTTGAACAAAAAGCAAACATAGGTTTTAAAGAGTCGTGCAAAGTGTGCAATGAATAAAAAAAATACGCGCATTAAATGTTCTAATATTTTAATATAACAAATTTAATAATACATTTACCAACTTATTTATATGTATACACAGGAAGTATGTAATTCAGCAATTCTACAAAGAAAGTTTTCTACGTCGCTGACTGAAAGCGTCTACCACACTGTCTAAGTCGACCTCAACATCTTTTTCTATGAATAACAATGGCAAACCTGAGTGTCTCTCTTGAGTCATAGTTGTTCTAAGCCAATTAAAAACTCTCCTCATGGCAGAGAAAGACCTCTCGCAAGTTGCACTTGAAATTGGAAGAATACTCGTAACTTTAAAAAGTTGGTAGAGGTTTGGATAGGTGTTTTCTGCTATATGTTGTTTGATAGAATCATGACCAATAGTTTAATTTAACCGAAAAATACAATTCTTTAAAACGGTCATTTCTGCTCTTAGAGCAGAAGTATTAATATTAAAAATTTCCCGGTATTGCTCGACGAATTTATTCCATTTAACGACGTGGGAAAACTTAATATGAAAATGGTTATGAAATTGTCACCAAAATCGGAAAATTTCCATGACACTAAACGCTTAACCTCAAAAAAACTAAAAAGATTATTATATTTATTTTAGAAAAACAGTTTAAAAAGGTCTTTTATAACCTTACGACATCTACAACCCGATTTCGGAAACAGAGGGGCAAAGGTCGCTGTCTTTATTAAATGCGAAATTTAATTTACACTTCTATAATATTTTACAAGATGTCGCCAATATGTATGAATTATTCAATATGCATAATTATGTTTAAATTTAAAAAATATTTTCGGGAAATTGCATAAGTGCAGAAAAGTTACCGATAATTTAAAGAGAAAAAGCCTAATTCCGCAAGACAAGGGCTTTTTCCTGAAATGTAAACATTATCTGAATGATTTTAAATTTTAATGCACCTATTTTATTTGAATATTTCCCGAATAATAATAGAAAAGTATGTATTTTCAGCGTCATGTTCTTTTACTAGTAGTCGGTAAGGGAGGCCTAAAATATCTTAGGGGGGGCCTGAGGGACTTCAGGGGGGGCCCGAACCCCCTGCCCCCCCTGCCCCCCCCCCCCCCCTGCCCCCCCCTAGCTACGCCAATGCCGCTATACCTTATTTCACTTTCAATAAGTCTCCATTGTTTAAATTGTTATATTCTAAAAAATGCGGGCTTTATGGTCCATGTTTTATTAATAAATGCGAAATATTCTCGTATTTGGTCTGTCAAGTCAAATAAAAAAGCAATAATTAATGGAGTGCTTTATCGTGGACAATATGACATGTGTCCGCTGCAGGAATACTTATGTGATAGAGCGGCGGCAAACAGAGTGGACGCCCGCGAAACCACTTTGAATGATTACCTTAATCAATCAACCCCTGCGTTACTCATAAGTAGATAAGTGCCTGATTTCACCACATATGGACACAATGCATATTTAGACTGCGAATCTTACTCGAAAGTTAAAAATATCTTGACACTTATTAGGGACTTTTGTCAAATAAATCCTTAGGGAACGTCCTTAAATTACGCAACGCAAAAATTCGGAATTTTTGAACCCCCCTCTCCCCTCGTAACGCATTTTCAAGAAAAAACACATTAAAAAAACATTGAGTGTAACGCAAGGCCAAACACCCCCTCCCCCCCCCTAAAGCGTTAAGTAATTTAGGGCCCTTAAAGTTTCACGATCGATATAATAGACACTTATTGGAATAAAACCTGACCTTTTTTTGAAATCGACCGTATTGTGACAGAGTTACATATAAAAAAAATTTACATTGTACTCAAGTGCGACTAGTAGTTACAAGTAAATTTAGCATTTGGGTGTTTTTTTTATTTAATTTTTTTTCCAACTTTCAGGTATATTCAGTCATAAGAGCGTTATATTTATATTTCTCTTTTTGCCGTTGCAACACTCAACAAAATTTTCACCCCCGGCAGCGTATTTACGTTTCCGTGCTGATTTCACGGCAGCGCTGTTTTGAAATAGACACGGAAATGTTGCAACATATTTGGTTACAAATGCGTGTTGATTTTAAGGCGCCGAGGCTCGAACAAGGCACGGATTTGTATTCAATTACGCAGCGCAAGGGTTTACTTTTTAGTGCACATTTGAAACTTAAATTGGATTCACGTTGTTTATTAGTTTGATTTTGAGGTTATATGTTTGTTAATATGAAAATTATGGAGCAGTTTAAAAGTATTTGTACTAATATTACTCAAGATTTTGAAATTCTTTGAAGTTTGAAGAACACTCTTCCATTAACTATACCTGCAAAGTTCAGTGCTCATTGTCTTACACCGACAACTACGACGACAGATGTTGTTCTGTTATTAATAAATTTTAATGATTTAAATGATTTTCACTTAATTTCTAACCACATGAAAATAGAAAGTTTTAAAAACCTAACCTAACAAAAGCTAATCAATCAAATCTAACCGAACCAAACCGAAGCAAACTGAACCAATAATTTTTTCAAAAAAAAACTTTCCTGAGTTCCTAGCCGGGATCCTAGAGGATGTGAATCCGAACCGAACCAATCCTAACTAAACCGAACCAAACCTAACTTAACCAAACTAAACTACAACACTGTTCACACCCTCTAGGATCCCGGGCAAGAAAGTTTTTTTTTTAATTGTTGGTTCAGTTTGCTTTGGTTCGGTTTGGTTTAATGCGGTTCGTTTCGGTTCCGATTCACATCCTCTAGGATCCCGGGTAGGAAGTCATGAAAGTTTTTTTTTTTGAAAAAAATTATTGGTTTAGTTTGCTTTGGTTCGGTTCGGTTCGATTTGATTGATTAGCTTTCGTTATGTTAGCGTTTTAACCTGACAGTTGAATACGCTTTTGTAATAGTTTAATGAGCGATGTTCTCTTACAGATCCGTGCTCATTTCGAGATCAAAACTCTTAAAATCAACACGTATTTGAACCCAAATATATTGTAACATTTCCGTGTCTATTTCAAAACCGCGCCGACGTGAAATGAGCACGGAAACGTAAATACGCCCCCCGGCAAAACATCAAAGAATTTTATCGAGTGTTGCAACATTTGTTTTTTGGTTTGGACGAGGCCATGTGTTAGCTATTCTCGGGCTTTCCTGCGGATAGTCGTAAACTCGAAAAAGAAGAAAGTGTTGCGCAAGACTCTTGTGCTTCACTATTTTATATTAAATTCTATTTTAAAGCAGAGTTTTTGATTCATCAGTATTTTTTATTATAAATTTGATTTTAGTTCGCGTGGCTCTTATCATAAACATCACAGCCGCCTGTTACCATCGGCAGAGGAAAACAACAACAACAAAAAGTTGCAAAATGTCGATTCCAAAAAGCTTTCGAAACACTCTCGCGATGCAAACGGCGGATCACCGAGAGACATGGGGCAAAAAGGTAGGCTATATCATGGGCACACCCAGAGAGGGGCTCGGAGCCCGGGCTTTCCCAAGCCTATTTTTTAAAGAATTTTTGACACATGAATAAAAAAATAAAGTACAATAAAATACGGCAATATAAGGTTTCGCCCCTCCAAGGCTCTCGCCCCCCCCCCCCCAAGATATATTCCTGGGTGCGCCACTGGGCTAAACACAAGGACTATACCCTGTAATAAAAGTGGGGATGGGACGATTCGCCGCAGCCGATTCGCCGCGGACAATTCGCCGCCGGCCGATTCGCCGCGGGGACAATTCGCCGCGAGATTTTTTATTTTATGATATTACCATTGGCAATTGTTTAAACAGTTTTATTTAGCTTGACTTCATATAATATATTTGTTTATTTGTTTGATCATAACTTTTTCAAACTGCTCCAACTAGTTCAAATTGTGAAAGGCTTTCGCGGCCATCGTCCAATGGTGGGTGTGCTTTCGGGCTGTTCGGCCGTCGTCGTTGGAAATTCGTTCTCGACGTTTCGCCATCTCGAGTGGATGGCATCTTCAGGAGATGTTGACTGTTTGTCGGCTTCTTGAAGACTGGTGGTTAGTCTGTCGCGGGCGCAGGTTATATACGCTATGGTGGGCGGGGCGTATATCAGAGCTGGTCGGTGATTGGTCACATTCCCTTGATTCAGTTTTGTTGTTGTAAGCGAGCCGTTTAGTGTTTTTAAGAACCGGCACCCATGTTCTGTTAATTTTAAGAGTTTCTTCAGATCTGTTGAAGTTCTGCTGGTGTTTATAAATTTCGATTGCTTCTCTATAGAGTCTTGGATAGTATGAAGAGGAGGCGCAGAGAACTTGTGTGTCTTCGAATTTTATTCGGTGGTCTTCATTGTTTAGTGTGTGGTCTGCAACTGCGGATTTTTCCGTATGTCCGAGTCGACAGTTGGCTTTGTGTTCTTTGATTCTTGTGTTTACGGACCGTTTGGTTGTTCCGATGTAGACACTTCCACAGGTACAGGGAATGCGGTATACCCCCGAAGAACTTAGTGGGTTCCTTATATCCTTCGCAGATCTGAGGTGGTTCTCGATCTTCTTACACGGCTTGAAGATCGTTTTTATGTTGTGTTTTCCCAGAATACGTCCGATCCTATCTGTCACTCTAGGGATGTAGGGCAGAAAGGCTCTTGAAGTAACTTCGCGGCTGCTCAGTCTACCGCTATTGTTACTTCTAGTGCTCGGCTTTGGTCGTATACATTTATCTATGTCGCTTTGAGTGTATCCATTTGCTACGAGGGCGTTTTTAAGATGGTTTAATTCTTTGTCTAGATGTTCTGGTTCGCAGATTTTTTTCAACTAGTTATTTGGTGGTTAGTATAATTCAATTCAACATTTTTTTTATTAGAAAAATAAATAAAATGGCGGATTTTCCTATTTATGAACCGATTTGCCTCAACTTGAAACATCGCGGCGCTTAGGATAACTCAATACAATTTTTGACTTAAATTTAAAAAAATTAAAATGGCGGATCAAAAATGGCGGATTTTCCCATTTATGATCCGATTTGCATCAAACTTGGAACTTTGAGATCTTTCAGGTCGCTGATTATTATTTTTAACTTAATTTAAAAAAAAATTAAATTGGCGGTTCCACAATGGCGCAATTTCTTGTTCATAAACCGATTTGCCTCAAAATTGGGAGGGGCTGATTTCTCTGGGGGGGGGGGGGGCAATTTTATACTCTTTAATCTTTTTATTCATGAAATATGTAAAAAATATCTAAAAAAATCTTAGGCTTGGGGGGGGGGGGGGGGCTAGGCCCCGAGGAATCCGCCATTTTCAGGTTTTAAAATTTAAATCAAAAATTGTATTGAGTTACCTTAGGCGCAGCGATCCTTCAAGTTTGAGGCAAATCGGTTTATAAATAAGAAAGTGCGCCATTGTGGAACCGCCATTTTGATTTTTTAAAATTAAGTGAAAAATAATAATCAGCGACCTAAAAGATCTCAAAGTTCCGAGGTTGATGCAAATCGGTTCATAAATGGGAAAATCCGCCATTTTGTTTATTTTTCTAATAGAAAAAATTGTTGAATTGTATACTAACCCCAAATACCTAGTTGGAAAAGTTTCAAAAAAGTTATGATCAAACAAATAACAAATATATTATATAAAGTCAAGCTAAATAAAACTGTTTAAACAATTGCCAATGGTAACATCATAAAATAAAAAATCTCGCGGCGAATTGTCCCTGCGGTAAATCGTCCGGCGGCGAATTGTCCCGCGGCGAATCGTCCGCAGCAAATCGACTGCGGCGAATCGGCTGCGGCGAATCGGCTGCGGCGAATCGGCTGCGGCGAATCGGCCGCGGCGAATTGTCTCCTACCCAATAAAATTAGCATAGGCCTCTGCAAATGGGGGTTTCGGAAGATGAATTATATTCAGAGACATGTGAGTGCTAACGTTGAGATTTCTTGGGCGTTTTTACATTTAAAGACGTCACTACTGACAGCCTATAGTTCTTTATTTATAACTGAGAAACGATAAATCACTGAAATTTTCTTTCACTTAATTTTTCTTAAAAGAACTGAACATAGGCAAAGCCTTGTTTCTCTCATATTTTTCAGTGAGTAGCTTGAAAGCTTAACCATCCGTGACCTATGAACCCTGATTGCGTTTTTATTTGCCATCAGAGACGTGAGCGTCAATCAGCGGAATTTTTAACCCAAATAAAACTAACAAGGGTGAGATTTAGTACCCGTGAATATAAAAATCAAACAAGTTTCGTATCTAATCGGGTACAAAGAAGTTTTTGTTTCTCTCATATTTTTCCGTGGGTAGCTTGAAAGCTTAACCCCACGGGGCTCCAAGATCCAATGGACACCTAATAAGTGTTGACAGTTAACTGTTTCGTCCTTATGGGACTCCTCAGAACACTGCTTTGTAAATCTGATACCCTTGCGAAGTTAATTCGACGGTTTTGTTTCTAATCCTATGTAACTAGCTAGAAAACTATCGCAAGAAGCGCCATCTACCGAGATTCGAGGGAAACTAGAACAAGAGTAGGCGAAAATAAACTGCTATACATACCGATCAATGAAAAAAAGAAACAAACCATTCGTGCACAGATTAGGTAAATAAGTATAAAAAAAGATGGGACACTCATTCTATGCCCTTTTTTTAGTTCCTGACCAATCGAGCGCGGCGCTGCAATCGCCCAGCTGGCGCGGCGGCGGCAGCCGCCAATTTTAAAAATTAAATTTTGATTGCATTAAAATGTTTGCATTGTTTCATATCAAAAATGAAACAATGCAAATATTTTGGCAGTAAATTCAGAAAATAAAACTACATTATGTATGTGGGTAGGTATTTATTATAAATAACTTATTTAAAACTTTATTGAAAGAAAATTAATTAATTTTTTATTGTATAATTCAACACACTAAATATGTAATACCAGTATTATAATTAATCTCTCTTAATAATAAACATGTGAGTTCCTTACATATATTAGGGGGCTAGCTCAGTCACAATATATCATATTTTATATAACACTTTTGTCCAGAGGTGGTTCGGTTGCTAAGTTTAGTACACCATATTTGCCCAGGTAGAATATCCTAGGTCACGTAGTGAGTGCTGCTCTCTTGATCAGTTACCTACCTTAGCATACACACCAAATTACCCTAAATGATCTATCCCGCTGTTATAATTGGTCTCGTTTTTGAAAATGTGAATTGTGAACACGAGCCCCACTCTATGTGCATGTCAGTCATGTCTCCTTTGGAGCAGCTGGAAAAACATTACCTGAAACAATATAAAATTGTAATATACAAACAATATTCTTTCTTCGGAATGTTATAATTCCTATTTACCAAAAGTGCTAGATAAGCAAACCGAACCCAGCCCAAGGTTTGAAATTTATAACCCACAATCAGAGGATAGACATCAGCGTAGCTAAGGGGGGCCTGGCCCCCTCTGTTGGATCTCAGGCTGCCCTTATGTCTTGCAGGGGTCCCCTGGATCACTACTATTAAAAAAATACAGATACAATATATGTGTATCACAGAAAGCATAGACGTAGGCCGCAGCCCCCTTCAGGCTGGCCACGCCGATGAAATTGGGCTTTTAGTTAAAATAAACCATGCAAATTTATTTTATAGGTTATGTTATATACTTACTTGAGATTATTAACAAATTCTTGAATTTTTGGCTGGCCGGTAAAATTTGGTTTCCTAAATACCAAAAATGTTGGTAAAAGCCTTAAAAATTGCAGTAAAAAACGAAAAAATGGAATTCCAGAAAATTCGAGACCGATCAGCTGGTTTCTACCGAAAAGATGGGCAGTAGCGGGTTGGGTGAGGATGAGCGGGGGTCTACGGTGGCGCCGCCATCGACTGGTCAGTGAAGCTCGAGTGACCAGGCCCTGCATTCGTGAATCAGCGTTGATCAAATCCGTGCGTGCGTGGTTCATTGTCTGGCGTCTTGAAATCAACACGGGTTTGTCAATGAATATTGCAATGCTTTCTCGTGCTTATTTCAAGACTGCGTCAGCGTCGACTCGCGTTTTCTTTATGTTTAGAGCTAAATTCGCGACCGGGCTGTTAGTAGGGTCACTGTATCCTGGAAGCCTGGCGTCTCCCTGCAATGACCCTAGGCCCACACAGCGGGCTATTCACTAGCCAATTTGCAGGGGCAATTTAGTGTCCCTACATGTGATAAATATCGGTGTTCGGCAATCGTACAGTGATGCTAAATTGTCCCTGCAATAATAATAAAGTATATTTCCAGGTTGACTTCCTGCTGTCTGTCATCGGTTTCGCCGTGGACTTGGCAAATGTATGGAGATTTCCTTATTTGTGTTTCAAAAATGGTGGAGGTAAGTCAATTTATTTGTTTATAGATATCTTTATAAAAAGAAATAATACATATACTGTGGTTTTGAATACAGACCATAGACAAAATGACAGAGATAGACCAGACACACGGTGGGAGTTTTATTACTAAATTGGCGCAGTATACCGGGGTGACGTGCAATAACCAGCGCCTCTCCAACGTTGTGCTCCGTACTAAACATTTACAGGGGGATTTGAAACAATATAACGCTTGCGCAGTTCAAGCGCTGATCTGGGTTAAAATCTAGGGGAGGGGGTAATAGTCGATGATTTTTTTTGTGTAATATAATTTTTTTTCTTAGGGAGGGTAATTGTCCCGTTCTCCCCTATTTTATTAATAAAAAGTGCATATTTTTTTTCTAGCGGGGGGGATAATTACCCCGTTACCTCCCCCCTCAAATCCGCGCTTGGCGCAGTTGTCTCTAAGCTACAGGGTGGCTTTTCAAATTATTGTATACCGGATGCTCATATAGCTTCTTATAATTTGGTGTTTTGAATACTTTTTAGTTAGATGACACACTCTATAAACACCAATTAGTAAGGAAGCTGAATGAAGAATTTTTTTATTAATGACTAGATACTAGCAATAAAAAAAAGGAATGTTAAATTTTTATTCAATCTAAGGTTTAAAAGTTTGTTTCACTTCGAAAACAGAATATTATTGATGAGATGCCATTAAGAAGTTAGCATATTTTTAATATTTAAACTGTCAAAAAATTGCCATTAGTATTAATGGATTTTGACCAGAAACCAATCAGCTCTTAATACTATTATACTTTATTTTACCTGAAAATTTTATGAAAATCGGTTGAGTGGTTTAGGAGCGTTTCTGAAAGAGGACAGACATAAATACACACACACGGACACTAAAAACACTCTATAAACACCAATTAGTAAGGAAGCTGAATGAAGAATTTTTTTATTAATGACTAGATACTAGCAATAAAAAAAAGGAATGTTAAATTTTTATTCAATCTAAGGTTTAAAAGTTTGTTTCACTTCGAAAACAGAATATTATTGATGAGATGCCATTAAGAAGTTAGCATATTTTTAATATTTAAACTGTCAAAAAATTGCCATTAGTATTAATGGATTTTGACCAGAAACCAATCAGCTCTTAATACTATTATACTTTATTTTACCTGAAAATTTTATGAAAATCGGTTGAGTGGTTTAGGAGCGTTTCTGAAAGAGGACAGACATAAATACACACACACGGACAGACGTCACGACGATATTGCTAACAGTGGCGCACCCAGGAATGTGTCTTGGGGGGGGCCCGAGACCTCTCGGGGGCCGACAGCTAAAACGGGTGCAAAAATCGTGCAACCAACAAAAAAAAAAGGTCTTCTTGTTTTTCGCGGGACGCGACGAACTACCGCTGCGTGGAGGGGGCCCGAATCCTCATGATGTCAAATTTGAGCTATTTTTTCTGTTTTATCATGAAATATGTAGAAAATATGTAAAAAATCTAAGGCTTGGGGGGGCCCGGGCCCCAGGCCCCCCGCCCCCCTGAGTGCGCCCATGATTGCTAATGTCAAAATACACCAAAATTTCGGCGTTATCTTAAAAAAAAAACAATACCCCAACAAGCCATTGCTGCACGAGCGAGAAAGGTAAAAAAAACGTACAAAAGTTGTCAATCAGCTGCAATTATCTTTAAAAAAGAAGGCGTAATTCAGGCAATTAAAAATATAATTGCAGGAAAGTCACAGTACCTCACTATGCAAAAAATGTGTTAATTGCGACTAAATAATAGGGTCTATTTATAGCAGAGCCGTCTTTAGCATGTAGTTGTAATGCGGATCTTACTAATTTTGTTTAGATATAATCAGTGGCGCTTTTCCGGATTTAAGCTTTTTAATAAAAGCTAGCGGACCTGGGGTTCATATCATATACGCTGAAATGCTGAAATATGGATCAGAGAAACAACTAGAAAATCTCACATATAGGGGTCAATTCTTTACATTTCAAAAAATTTGACGAAATTTGAAAAAATGTGACATAATCTGGCGCTTAAGATTTCTCGTTTAAAAGGCAATTTTAAACTTAAAAACTTACCTAAAAGGCCATTTCCCACTTTTTGATAGATGTAGCTTCACGATATAATATATTTTTTTAATTAAAAACGCCTAATTTATTAAAAATTTTTAATTTAAAAATTGTAAATAAATTCAAAGCAGATAACCATTAACCACACAAACTGAAATGTCAGATTTCGTCACATTTCGTCACATTTCTTTCAAATTTATGAGTCCTATTCGTTTTCTTTATGAGGTCAGCTAAGTTTACTTTCTTTCTTTGTTTTTCACGGTAAAATTAACAAAGAGGGACTAACTGCATGTCGTGGAAGGGTCGCTACAAAATTAGCTCTACGCTGTTGCCACCATTATATTTGAACGGATTTTTAAGGGAATGTCAAATTATTTCTTTAAAATCTGCCAGAAAAATCTGACTAAGTGGGGGACTGGTCAAATTATTGAAGTGGTGATTATTTTTTTACTTTTCTTATCAAAGCTAGGCACGTATATAGTTTTTTATTCTGGGGGGTCCTCCCATATAGAAACTGCTGTTATTCAGTGACGGCCCATGAGGTTTTGGATAGGGTAATCAGAAATACTTGCTACAGTCGCCGCCGGCGGAAGATTACAGGGGTGCTACGAACAATTTTCGTCTAAAAGACGTTACTGTTGGGTTTATAAGGATAAAAATAAATATTAAAATAAAAATAAATGTAGATTCTATTGGAAACTGTGTGTGCGAATGAAGAAGAATTACAAAATGTTGAAAGTCCAGAATGTCGAAAGCTTGGGTTATTAGATATATTAATAGAAACTAACCTGACCAGATCAGGTGCCTTTTTTTTGTAATATACTTTAAAACCTAACCTGACCTGGTTAGGTAAGTACCTATATTTATATACAAGAAGAAACTAACTTGTCTCTTTCACTTAATTTGTGAACGGATCCCTTTCACAAACAAACCTTCTCTTGCAGGCTATTTTACCACAATTTATGGCACGTTTCATTCGACCCTGCCACCAACCCAGAGACAAATTCTCTATGCACCAACCCAACCTCACTTGTGGAATTACAAAATGTCGAAATTACAAAATATCGAAATTACAAAATGTCAAAAAAAATATATCGAAATGCGAAATAAAACCTAATAACATATTACGATCTGGTCAGGTGAGATTCAGTGTAATTAAGTAACTAGAAACGGTTAGTTTTTTTTATAATTTTCACCTAACCAGGTCAGGTTAGATTTTAAACCTGACCTGGTTAGGTTATTATACAAAACAAACTAACCTGATCTGGTCAAGTTAGTTTTTTTGAAATTATAATTACCCAACCGGATTAGGTTTGCTTTTTTTTTTATTTCGTATACCAATCTAACCCGATCTGGTTAGGTTTTATTTTCTGTCTTTTAAATTTTTCAACTATTAGTATTTTTGTTTCTTCGACATTTTGTACTTTCGACATTTTGTGTTTCGATGTTTCGTCCGTCGCCCCTTCAATTGATCGCAAACTTATCATTACCTGTCCATACACGCCCCTTTTCCACCAAAAAAAAAGTGTCCAATAACCGGTTAGGTCACGTTTTCGATCAATTAACCAGAGTTGAATTAACAGGTTAGGATAAGTTTGCCATCAATCGACAAAGGTGAGGTTTGGTTTGATAAAAAAAATGCAAAATTTGCTTTTTGTATTAGGAAATGCACGAAATGTGATGACATCGAACCTTTTAGAAAAGCTATCGTCCAAAAAAGTCGGCAAAAAATTTTGCACCCTGTCAATTATGTACCTTTATCAATATTAATGTTAATCCCGGAATAAAATACACAAACAAAATATAACGGGTTTAAAACCTTAGATACTATAATTAAAATATATTGAAATTGAAGAAATAGTTAAAAAGCTAAAGAATAAATTCCAGTGCAAAATTATTTACTCTGTAGGTTCATTGAATAGCTACCTAATTTGAAAAAGTAATAAAAAAAAATAGTTTTTAAGGTTTTGATTATAACAAATATAATAAGGGTAAAAAAAAATTGAATTTGTTTTTTTTTTTACTTATAAAAATAAAACCAAGTAAAAATGTTCACTAAACTTGCAGACAAAGTGACTAATTATTTAAATTATTTGGTTTTATTTTTAAAAGAACTATGAATAAAGACAGACAGCCATTTTGATTTTTTTGGCCCAAACTTATTTTGAGCAAAAATAAAAAGGTTTTTTTTGACGGTCCCCAATAGCCTTCCTACCTATGAGTGGCTAAAAAGTAAGTCAGCCAAGCATCCTTTTTCATTCAAATTTATTTTAAAATCAAGTTCAAAAACACGACAAAGAAAAACAATTTTTTAGCAGCTGCTCAAATCTTGGATTGATTTTGCAGTCAAGTCAAGTAATATTATTTAAAACACACAAATGTTTATGAATAAAATTATGAGATTTAGAAAACAAATTTTTTTTCCACTCTCCATGCATTTAGGTATAAAAAAATACCTTTAAGATTTAAATTTTTTAGAAAACAAAATACTTAACCAAACTTTAGTTTGAGCATGTTTTCAGCTATTATAAGCAAACATCTCAAAAATCAGAATCAATTCCGCCGTAAAAAATGCGAATTATCCATATCTCTACTATTATTATCACTACTAAATGTTTGATTACTTTTTATTCCTAAAAATATCGGGGGGAAATTGATCCCCCCTTAGGTACCACCTTGCACGTTACGGTGTAAGAGTTTTTCGTAAAAATATTTTAACAACATATTTAAAAAGTGAATCCAACTTGTGAACGGTACCTTTATTGGTTTCACTTGGAAACAATGAATTGGCAACATAGTATTTCGTAACTGACAGTCCCCTTGGTGATCTTTGACTGACAGTTGTCAAATTTGCCAGATAGAAAAACCGTTGTATGATGAGGTGCTCGGAAAAATACAATTTATCAAGAACTTGTGGATTATCAGTAGCCGAGTTTCAAGGTAGGTTTTAGATTAAATTTTCCCGCATATTTTAAATTTTTGGGGTTTTCATAATTTCCTAAGTTGGCCCATTACCGTGTGGTGTAAGACGTTTTACACAAAGCTGAAATTGCAGTGTTGTCAAGATTTACACCTAAATTCTGTTGTTTCAAATTTCGTCAGATTATTTCAAATTATTTCAAATTTTGAAGATTTGCCCCCATATTATCAATTAATGCATGAACGGACATCCAGTACCTGATGATTGGAAAATTGCATTCATATCCTCAATACATAATAAATTGGTAAAAAATTTTTTTTATGTCACAAGCTTTTATAAAATGCACTAAAAATTAAAAAATAATTTTTTAACATTCTAGTATTATCATAATAATAAACTTAATGCCCGTATCTAACATTTTGATAATTTTTAGATTATTTGTGATTTAGGAAAAATGAGCTGGCTACTTTCATGGTGTATAATAATATAAGACATATATGCGTGGGAAATCACAAATATAGCAAATATATTTTAGCTCACACATATACTATACTATAGTAGTGTGAGCTATGGTGATCCTAATTTTTTCGAGAAAAAAAAAGTTGCCCCGATTTCTAAAATTTTTATATATCTTTGCGTTTCAGATGATTTTGAAACTTTTTTGTTGCGCCGTCTGTCTGTCTGTCTGTCTGTCTGTATGTCTGTCTGTCTGTCTGTCTGTCTGTCTGTCTGTCTGTCTGTCTGTCTGTCTGGCTGGCTGTCTGTCTGTCTGTCTATCTATCTGTCTGTCTGTCTGTCTGTCTGTCTGTCTGTCTGTATGTCTGTATGTCTGTCTGTAACGACCAACGCGCATAACTCAAAAACCGCTTGGCCGATTTTAATGAAATTTGGTACCTAAGCTGGGTCTTGGGTCGAGATGGTCCCATTTAAAAATGAACAAAATCCACCGAACACAAACCAAATAAAAGGTTGGGGGTAGATTACAAAAATTAGAGTTTATGTGAAAATATGGCGTGTGTGATATCAAACGAAAAGTAATTGAGTCTGAAGTTAAACAAAATACATTTTAATTTATTTTAAAAAAAGGGTGGGGGTATATTCGAAAAATTAGAGTTTAAGTCAAAACATGGCTTGTGTGGTATCAAACAAAAGGTAATTTAGTCTGGAGTTGGATAAAATATAATTCAGTTTTTAGTTATATTAGCTCACACGTACACTATAACTATACTACCTAGTGTGAGCTTAGGGGCCCATATATTGGCAGAGTATTTTTATACCCCATAACCCTATATGTGTAACCTAAACTGTTTTTCGCTTCCCCTGTAAAGTTGCATTTTTTCAGATACGGGATATTGCAGTTAGGCCATCGAAAGTTAAAAACACTCCCGCGGATCTTACCCACCCGCTCACCCGTAAAAGTGAGTTTATCTCACCTCACGGGGAGTCAAGAGTAAACGTCTAGATGTACCGAAGATAGCTATTGAGTAAAATAAAATGGTCTGCAAGAATATTTTAGGGTGTTGAATCAAAGATTTTAGCAAATTGCCCAAGAGTCTATTAATAAAACCTAAATTGAGTATCAAAGCTAAAGCATAAGCTAATTACCGGGAGGGAATTTCAAACTACATCGACGGTGCGTTACATTTAATTTTACAGCAGATTATTGCGACGCATCTATGAGCTTTTATCGGAAACTTTTGCCAATCGCCTAAAACCAAGTTTCACAACAATTCACAAAATTGTGCAGATTTTGGAACATTTGGGTTGCGTGGCACCAAGTCGTCTCAAAAAACCTACCGTTCTTAATGAACATCAAAAAGCTAGGGATATCATGATCTTCGCTGCAGTGCAGGAAAATTTTAAGTTGACAAGCTATCAAATTGCCGAAGCAGTTGATAAATCTTCAACCACCATTACAAGAGTAAAATTTTTCTTTTTACACTTATTATTGTCAACTTGTGAAACATTTCAAGACATAGAATACGTTTAGCTGTTTCATAATAAAATAAAAAATATCTAATACCCCAATATACAACGTTCAATATAAAATTTTCATGCACAAATTTTAGAATTAATAAAAAGCATAAAAATTAATAAAATTTTACTCATTTTAAAATTCAAAGTTAAAATGAGCTCCTATAAAATAAATTCACGATATCCTAAATTGTCTATATTTTCAACAACTAGTAGGTCGGGTTTTATGATTTATTATTATTACTACAAAGGGCCACCCAAGGTTCTCTTAGGTTGCCTTACACAGGGATCTTATACAGTAATCTACAGCAAAATAAAGTGAATATCTTGGTTTCATTTTTGGCCCGACATGTCTATTATTCTGTTATAGGTATGTCTATAAAAACATTTTACCTTTGTTAGTGTCTCCCACCAACTGACAACTCTATTAAACAAAAAGACGTTTTTTTCTTGTAAGTAGATATTGTCAGCTAAGACAAAAGTACCTTCTCAAAAACAATTAAAAAATCTTTATAATCATGAAAGTAATTAAGTTCCATAACAACATCCTTATAGAGGTTCTTAAAGTAAGGTAATATACCTTTATAAGCCAGTCGCTCTAAGAACCTCGTTTCAGCAAAAAACTGACAGGAAATTTACAAAAAAAAGTTTTTGCTTTGCAGGAAACAATAATACAAGAAAATGGCACATTGTCAACCTTTATAAAACTCTTATAAATACAAAACCTCATTTTAATTATCAATGAATCTTACTTGGGAAGTGCCTGCCTATGGCAATTTTTTTATTTTATTGTTTTACTGAAGTACGGGCTGGATGATTTTACTTTAAGCTTCAAAGAAGCGGCGACAGCTGCCGCTTGAGCGGTCGTGTATCGCGTTTTAATTCAATTGGAATTCCATTAGGAGTTTCAACGCTCTGTTGATGACGTCGTTTGTAGTTAAGTTCTAATTTTGTGTCAGTGTACGAAAAAAAAAACATAATATTTATGCTAAGAAAATTGCTTGAAATTGGCTCTATGCTGACATTCACTTCTTCTAATTTAAAGAAAGCAAGCAAAAAAAGATGTTATCAGTGTGGTTCTAGCTTTAACTTAATGAATTAACGAAAGACCCCCTAATTGCTACTTGGTATTTTTGATTGATAATCAGTTTTTTAGGAAGATGTCTTTTTTTTTTGTAATCGTTCGAAACACTTCTATTTTCTGGCCGTAGAAAAATAATGTCCAACAAGACCTTAAATGGAACTTTAATCCCTATTATTTTAAATAAAATATAAAGTGCTGTTTTTTAAAGAAACATCAATGTATTAGTCAAAAAATATTTAATAAGTTATTAATATTTAGATCATTTGTGAATTATTTTGCCTACTTGAACCAGACTTTGAATTCTTAAAAATCTTAGGTTAAAAAATATATGTATTTGACTCCTTAATTTACTTTATCCGATAAAATATAAATATATTTACAAATATACTAACAGCAGTACTATAAATGACAAGACAATGGGTTAACTCAGGTATATCAGTCAATTACGCATCTGTTTCGGACAATTACGTAAGTAGATATCTGAGAATACAGAGAGAATTAAAGGACTACAATAGTTTAATTCAAACAAATAATGAACGTCATCACACTCCCAAAACGCTTAAAAAAATGACCAAAATAAATCATTTATTGAATAAACATAAAGAAATTATTTTGTCTGTAAAAAATATATTAAGTAGGGGACGGTAGTTGCAAATGTTAAGTAACTTTGTAGAGAGGGTCAATGGTTTCGTTACAGGGGCGTTACAATGTGGGGGCGGGGTGTCAAAATTTCGGAAGTTTAGGGTTACGGCCCAAAGTTATCATAATCTTCTTAACTCTTGTTAATTAACGCAAGAGATAAAACAACTTCTTTGATGGTACCCAATTCTTATTAAATATTACACCCTGTATAAGAAATCAAAGCGGCTAAACTTTTGAAAGAATAAGAACTTTCCTTCGACGGAAATTACGCGAATTTCTGCCGAGCTAGCCCCAAGGGTCTGACGGAAATGGGATCTTATTGCCTTAAAAGCCTGCTTGATCTTTCAATTGTACTGAAAATCTTATTACCGGTGTAGTTCAGGCCCTACATCCGAGATTCAAGCAAAATGCTGCGTTTAATGATAGAAGCAACACACTTGGTATGGATAGACACCCCTCCCCCCCAACCCTGGCAAGAAGGTGATTCCCACCCTTAAACTTGCTTTTTGATAGTTTTTTGCTAATAACTCGAAAACAGTCAACTTTTCCAAAAATCTTCTAGAGATCATTTTTCAAGCGGATACAATTTCCTTTGCAATGATGTACCATAGTACCATCTGACGGTAGTGGTGGCAGTGGTACACGGTCCATCAGCGTACGAAAAAAAGGAAACATTTTTAAAATACTTTTTTACATTTTTTTTTGTGGTATTTTCTATCTTTAACACTATTTTTTTCTCAAAAAATATTTTTGGTTAAAGGTCCATTGTATACAGTTAAATACTTATTAAGCTAGACATATATTTTTTAAATAGCCGCCTTGAAATTAAAATAAATGTATGTGTAGAAATCCTTAAATCAAACAAATACTCTGCCAATATATGGGCCCCTAAGCTCACACTAGGTACTATAGTTATAGTGTACGTGAGAGCTAATAAAACTAAAAACTGAACTATATCTTAATCAACTCCAGACTAAATTACCTTTTGTTTGATACCTCAAAAGCCATGTATTGAATTAAACTCAAATTTTTGAAATCTAAAAAAACAAAAACTAAAAAATATATTGTTTAACTCTGGACTCAATTACCTTTTGTTTGATATCATTATTGATATTTTTACGTAAACTCTAATTTTTGAAATCTTCCCCCACCCTTTTTGAAGAAAAAAAAACTAAAATGTATTTTGTTTAACTCCATGCTCAATTACCTTTCACACACGCCATATTTTCACATAAACTCTAATTTTTGAAATCTTACCCCACCCTTTTATGTAGCTTGTGTTCGGTGGATTTTGTTCATTTTTAAATGGGACCATCTCGACCCAAGACCCAGCCTAGGTAACAAATTTCATTAAAATCGGCCAAGCGGTTTTTGAGTTATGCGCGTTGGTCGTTACAGACAGACATACAGACATACAGACATACAGACAGACAGACCGACAGACAGACATACAGACAGACAGACAGACAGACGGCGCGACAAAAAAGTTTCAAAATCATCTGAAACGCAAATATATAAAAAATTTTGAAATCGGAGCAACTTTTTTTTTCTCGAAAAAATTAGGATCACCATAGCTCACACTACTATAGTATAGTATATGTGTGAGCTAAAATGTTGAACATTCATTTCTGTAACTCAGTAAATAATAATGAGAGTAAGTAAAAAATAATTTTTGGTTAGTAATAACTGAAAACTGACTTTTTCTAATTAATCTTCACCTCCCTCAAAAGTGCTCTCTTACAGTATTTTTCCAATCATTCGCAAACCTTTAAGTTAAAAGCAAAAAACAACAAACTAACAATTACTGAGACTGATAAAAAGTCCTCTCTAACGATGTATAACACGCCCCCCTTACATCAGTGGCGCACCTTTTAGAGGCATTTAAATAAATGAGAGGGGTGGAAAAACTTTTTTATTTAAATTTTCCTAAATTTTATTTTTTTTAAATGTCTTGTGTTTTAAAACTTATTTTTAAAGCCGAAGAAATTTCCTTTCCAATGATATATATCACTCCCCCCTCAACCCAGCAGTAGATATTGCATAGACGCCCCAAAAATGGTCAAATTTAATATACCAACTAAAAAAAAATTCGAAAAAAACATTTAGGGGGGAACCACCCCTCCACCAAGAGTGGGCGGATGGTTCCCCCTCGTTATATTTTCGGGGGAGTATACTGTATATTTATACCAAGTGTGTTGCCTCTCTTATTGAACGCAGTGTCTGTAATAGTACTGTTCCAACATGGTTGTCTTAAATGAAGATTCATGTGTATACCAAACTTGACCATTTTTGGTGCGCCTATGCTACATCTAACGCTGTCTTGAGGGGAGAATAATATATATCGATGAAAAGGAAATTTCCTCAGCTTTAAAAATGAGTTTTAAAATCAGATATGTAGGATAATAAAATTCAAGAAAATTAAAAAATATTTTCCACACTTCTAATTTATTTAAATGCCTATAAAAGGTACGCCACTAATATAAGGGGGGCGTGTTATACATCGTTAGAGAGGATTTTCGGTCAGCCTCAATCACTTTTACTCAGTTAAAAGTTTGCAAATAATTAGAAAAATACTGTAAAAAATCACTTTTGAGGGAGGCGAGAGGGGGGATGTCCCCTCCTCCCAATTTAAATGAATTCAACTCAAAAAATTAAGTTTTAAGTTATTAAAAATATTTTTTTACTCACCTTAAGTATTATTTATTGAGTTACAAAAATGAATGTTCAAAATTTTTGGTTGATTTGAGGATGTCTATAAACACATTTATTTTTATTTCAAGGCGGCTACTTTTAAAAGTTATGTCTAACTTATTAAACATTAAACTGTATACAATGGGTTTTTGAACAAAAATACTTTTTTTTAAAAAACAATGTGTTATGTAAAAACAAAGGATATAAAATGCCATAAGAAAAATAAAAAAACATATTTTAATTTTTTCCCTTTTCTTCGTAGGCCTACGGGACGTGCACCACTGCCTTTATAGGGTACTAAGATACATGGTTAAAAAGGAAATTTTATCCGCTTGTAAAATGATCTAAAATGATGTATTTTTTTAGAAAAGTTGATCGTTTTCGATTTATTAGCAAAAAACCGTCAAAAAGCACGTTTAAGGGGGGAACCACCCCGCTGCTAGGATTGGGGCGGGGGGTGGGGGTTAATTCCCTTTCGTAAAATGTTCGGGCGAGTCTTATGGCTATCCATACCAAGTGTGTTGCTTCTATCATTAAACGCAGTATCGGACCCTGTAGGGCCTGAACTAGTGGTAGAAATCTAAAAGAATAAGAAGTTGCTCTCTAATGTATAAATCACCGGTTAAAATATTAAACTAGGGGATCCCTACCCATCGTCATAAATGACTAAAACAAAATCGTCCAAGATCATAAATAAAAATGGTGTAACTGTCCAATGGCATAAACGGAATTATAAATAACCGGCCATTGTACAAAAACGTCATTCATAAAAACAAGACCTAAATCGACTTTTAAGTCACAAGCTTTTATAAAATACACTAAAAATACTCTGCCAATATATGGGCCCCTAAGCTCACACTATAGTTATAGTGTACGTGTGAGCTAATATAAATAAAAGCTAAAATATATTTTATTCAACTCCGGACTAAATTACCTTTTGTTTGATACCACACAAGCCATGTTTTGACTTAAACTCAAATTTTTGAAATCTACCCCCACCCTTAAAAAAACAAAAACTAAAATGTATTTTGTTAAACTCCGGACTCAATTACCTTTCGTTTGATATCACACACGCCATTTTTTCACTTAAACTCTAATTTTTGAAATATACCCCCACCCTTTTTTTTTAAATAAATTAAAATGTATTTTGTTGAACTCCAGACTCAATTACCTTTCGTTTGATGTCTCACACGCCATATTTTTCCATAAACTGTAATTTTTGAAATCAACCCCCACCCTTTTATTTGGTTTGTGCTCGGTGGATTTTGTTCATTTTTAAATGGGACCATCTCGGCCCAAAACCCAGCCTAGGTACCAAATTTCATTAAAATCGGCCAAGCGGTTTTTGAGTTATGCGCGTTGGTCGTTACAGACATACAGACAGACAGACAGACAGACAGACAGACAGACATACAGACAGACAGACAGACAGACAGACGGCGCAACAAAAAAGTTTCAAAATCATCTGAAACGCAAAGATATATAAAAATTTTTGAAATCGGAGCAACTTTTTTTTTCTCGAAAAAATTAGGATCACCATAGCTCACACTACTATAGTATAGTATATGTGTGAGCTAAAAACATTCTAATATTATCATAATAATAAAAGCGATGGCCGACTGATGGAAATTTTGACGATGTTAGCACGATAAGATATCCGTATCAATTAAATATCACTATTTGCAAGAATCAATCTAGCAGAAAAATGCAGAGGTACCAAACCCACCCAACCCGACTGACATAGGTATGGCAATGGCATAACATTGCGGCACATCAAACATATTTTTGATGACCTGCTATGTTGAATATTCTTTAAGTGTTTAGATCACAAATTTAGATTAACTTATGCTTTGATTTGCGGCCATCGCTTTTATTATTATGATAATATTAGAATGTTAGAAAATTATTTTTAAATTTTTAGTGTATTTTATAAAAGCTTGTGACTTTTTTTTTACCAATTTATTTTCCACATTTTAGTTTTAGCTATCTACTCTATTAAATGAAAATATTTGTTCAATAACAGAACAGAAGAGTTTCTTCTAGATTATAATGAAATCGCTGATCGTAAGTTGTTTGGAAACTAATTTTTTTATTGGTGGAAGGAGAGGGTGGGGGTAGAGGTAGAAATATATTTTTTGTTTGGGCTGTATTGCCATCGGACCTTTATGCATATACCAAATTTTATAAAAGCCATTTGAAGTGAAGTGTGCCAAAAATGCATTTTTTATGGAAGGGGGTGGGGGGTAGGGTGGGAGGACATTTTTTCATTATTGTTGTATTGTCATCGGACCTCTATATGTATACCAAATTTCATCCAAATCGGATAATGGGAAGGGTGTCAAAAACGCATTTTCTATAGAAGGGGGTGAGGGTAGGGGTGGTAGGATATTTTTTTTAAATATTGTATTGTCATCGGACCACTATGTGAATACGAAATTTCATTCAAATCGGATAATGGGAAGTGTGTCAAAAACTCATTTTTCTGTGAAAGGGGGTGGGGGTAGGGGTGGGAGAATATTTTTTTCTTAGTATTGTATTGTCATCTGATCACTATATGTATACCAAATTTTATCCAAATCGGATAACGGGAAGTGTGTCAAAAACAAATTTTTCTATGGAAGAGGTGGTTTGGATATTTTTTTTGTTATTGTTGTATTATCATCGGACCACTATGTATATACCAAATTTTATCCAAATCGGATAACGGGAAGTGTGTCAAAAACACATTTTTCTATAGAAGGGGTGGGGATAGGGGTGGAAGGATATTTTTGTCTTAATGTTGTATTGTCTTGGGACCACTATGTGTGAACCAAATTTCATTCAAATCGAATAATGGGAAGTGTGTCAAAAACGCTTCACAAGATTTGATAGATAGTTAGTTAGATAGTTAGATAGTTAGACAGAACATCTGAAGCTAAATAAAAGCTTGTAATAAAAAAAAGGACAAAATCATAAAAAGGAGCCGGGCCTAACATGAGCAAACTCTCTCCTTTCTTTTCATGTATATTGGTTCCGTCTCTCTTCCGCGCATACCAATCGGCATCATAGAAATATGGCGGCAAATTTAAATTGGCAACAAATAATATTGTTGTTTTTGAAACCAAAATTATATAAAAAAATATTTTAAAATATATAAAATATTATTCTCTTACAAATTGATGTTTTTAAATTTTTAGGTGCTTTTTTGGTTCCTTACTGCATTATGTTAGTTATTGGAGGCATACCTTTGTTTTATATGGAACTAGCCTTGGGTCAATATAATAGGAAGGGCGCCATCACGTGCTGGGGTCGACTCTGTCCACTCTTTAAAGGTAAGTCAATCTTTAGAAACAGTTTTTATGTCTGCATTTCTTCGAATACAGTTTTTATCTTACTACGCATCTATCTATGGGTCGCGAAACTTTGTTCGAAAACACGTTGTTCAAAAACATTTTGTTCGAACGGAAATTTGTTCGAAAACATTTTGTTCGAACGAAAATTTGTTTAAAAGAACATTTGTTCGAAAAAATTTTGTTCGAATGGAAATTTGTCGAAAAAAATTTGTTCAAACGGAAATTTGTTCGGAAACGTTTTCTTCGAACGGAAATTCGTTCAAAAACATTTTGTTCATTAAAAACAGCAACTGTTTGACTAAGGGGTCTCTACCTAACATATTTAAAAAAAAAAACTTTCCTGACTTCTTTCGCGTTATCCTAGATGGTGTGAAACCAAAGAAATTTCCGCGACCCCTCTATATCGCGACCATGTGAATAAGGTAGTTAGCAGGAGCATCGACTGAGTGTGTTCACAGGCGCAAGCGATTGGTTTGACATTGGTTTGACACCGCGAAGCGTGTTACGAAAAAATTAACAATTTTCCTAACCTTTTGTTTAATTCACAAATATTTCAAAATAAAAGAAACTCCTTGCGACATCTAGCGCAGAGTCAGTAAACTTATAATAAATGCTTGATCAACGAATTTGTTTTCTTACAGTATTCATATTATCAGGGTTTTTGGTACGCTTAAGTAGTGTGTAGATGTCTTTTGGGCGTTTAATTATTAATTTAGTAATTCAATTCAATTCAATTCATTTATTAGTCTTATCGATTTTCAGTTGTAAATATGGACATTGTCAAAATTATTAAAACTAATTAGAACCAATTAAAATAATTTCAATAAAAAATACATCACCAAAAGAATCCTTTTTAGAGTACCTATACATTTTAAAGACCGTTGTTTCGATTTAAATAATGTTGAGTCAATTATAGGTTAACACAAAATTCTACCTAAAAATTTAGTCACGAATCACCCAACAAATGTACTCTGGCCTACTTGTCAGACCTGCGGGTCAACCCCCCCCACTACTACTACTATTACCCAACAAATGGGTGATCCGTGATTTAGTTTTGATATGACAAAAGCAGCAACTCTACAATATAAACAAACTGTAAGCACTTGATTTGTTATTAATCTAAATTAAAAAGAAAATGCCCAATAAACATAACCACGTGGTTTTAATTTAATTCCTTTTTATGGAATTAGTTATAACGTTTTTCGACGACTTTTCTTAAAATAATATAAAAGAAGATAAAAAAATAATAATAAAAATGAAAATTGCGAAAATATTTGACTTGGCTCTAAAAAAATAAATATAGGTTTAAAATATTATACTATTGTTAATAGAAAGTTTTTGCATATTTTGACGTAATTACCAGTTCTTACAGTTTTGTGCTTCGGTTATGATACACCCTGTATAAGCTCTTTAAGTTAATCATCCTCTCTCTTCTTAATCTGTAACAACGGTCGCGACGGACGCGGCTTTTGAAAACGGAAGACATCAGACCCCTATTGTGTGGCTTTTTGTGTGTTCCAGAAGTTGATGTGTCGCATTTTAGAAAGTTCTGCGGAAAGAATTGTGTTCGAGAAATAAAAAAACACGCCTTAATCAAAAATAACTTACTAGTTTCGCAGATTACGAGACTAGATAATAAACGAGCGTGCGGAAAAGTTTTTTCGTTTGGAAAGATGTACTTTTCCGCACGAATTTACTTTTCCGCACCATTTTTACTTTTCCGCACGATTTTTTTCCGCACGTCCAAAATGCAAGAATCCTCTTGTTCACAATCGTTTCCAAATGAAAACCCGTCCTCCTGCAAACAAGTTTCATTTTCAAGAAGTGCTGCCATACCGATGCTACCAGAAGCACCGAAGGAAGAATCCTGTAATGTGTTACAGCCTGTACAGACCATGTACAGACCAATATACCATCTTCCATTCACTACACTAATAATTCTCAGCAGCAAACTGATCAAGGCATTTCTGTAGTGGGCCAAACACCAACCAATCAAATTCAATTTCAAAGAAACGACGTTCTTCAAGAGTTGCAACACCTGCTATATTGCAGCATGCAATAAACACAAAGTGTACTTTCAATTTCAATATTTACCATCGTTAACTTTTTTGTTATTGTTAATTAAATCTTCTTTACATAAAGTTTCTTATTAATATATCATGATAAAAAACTCATGTTTCATTATTTTTCCGTGCATAAAAAGTCGTGTGGAAAAGTAAAAAAATCGTGCGAAAAAGTTACTTTTCCGCACCATTTTTGTTTTATTAAAAATGAAGATATTTAGGACTAATTAAATGATTTATGTAACTATTCTATTTAATGTTACATTTTCTAGCATTATTATAAAATCTTTGCGAATTAAAACATGTTTTTTTGATAAAGAAGATGGACAAAAACACTCGTAGGGAAAACATTGTAGCTAACTGTTGCGGAAACTATCATTCCCCCCTTGACGGCTTGCCCGAACTCCGCTTCGCGTCGTTCGTGGAACTGCCGTCGCGTGCGAAAATGTACCACTTTTCGCACTTGTTAGGTAAATAACTAATTTCCTAAGTGCGGAAAAGAAACTTTCCGCAAGTGTTAAGAACACTACTTTTTCTTCAAGCGTGCGGAAAACATAAAAACAAAAATTATAAAAATCCTTTTTGTTAACTTTTAAGTTTTTGTATTCATACCACATTACGAAATTTTATGACTGGACACTTATTTATGATATTATATTATTGACAATACCTTGACATGAGCGGTTCTGGACAACTATTTGAATGTTGGGTTGTTAAAGACACCGAAAAAAATGTATATTAAGGAACCTTTCATTTTGAAATTTGTATTGGAGAACTTGGCTTTACTTTTATCTCAATTCTTTTTACGGAATGCCATTTTCGCGTACTTGGCTTTTTTTACATTAAATGTTTTTCTTATGATTTTACTTCTTTTTTACTAATATTGTTCAAAACTTTTGCAATGCCTTACTTAAATTTTTGACGTTTTTTAATTTTTTTCCATGGTTTTATCGTAGTTCCTATCAGCCTTCCAAAGCTCAGCTCTCTAGCGTTTCTGAAAGTGCACAATGTTACTTTCACATAACTTTACACGTATAGGGGAGGGAAATAAATTAAAATTGTGTTTTTAAATTTTGTCCTATAGTTTTATCATAGTTCCTATCAGTGTTCCAATGCTCAGTTCTCTCGCGTTTCTGGAAGTGGGTAATGTTACTTTTACATAACTTTACATTTATAGGGGAGGAGAGTAAATGAAAATATTGAACTTTTTAAATTTTTTCCCATGGTTTTATCATAATTTCTATCAGCATTCCAATGCTCAGCTCTCTAGCGTTTCTGGAAGTGGGCAGTGTTACTTTTACATAACTTTACATTTATAGAGGAAGGAAGTAAATTAGAATTTTGGGGTGTTTTAATTTTTTTCTATAACTTTATCATAGTTACTATCGGTCTTCCAAAGCTCAGCTCTCTAGCATGTCTGGAAGTAGGCAATGTTACTTTTACTTAACTTTACATTTAAAGGGGAGGGAAGTAAATTAGAATTTTGGGGTGTTTTAATTTTTTCCTATAGTTTTATCATAGTTCCTATCAGTCTGCCAAAGCTCAACTCTCTAGCATTTCTGGAAGTGGGCAATGCTACTTTTATATAACTTTAAATGTATAGGGGAGGGGAGTAAATTAAAATTTTGGGGTGTTTTAATTTTTTCCTATAGTTTTATCATAGTTCCCATCAGTCTGCCAAAGCTCAACTCTCTAGCATTTCTGGAAGTGGGCAATGCTACTTTTATATAACTTTAAATGTATAGGGGAGGGGAGTAAATTAAAATTTTGGGGTTTTTTGATTTTTTCCAGGGGTTTGGTCATAATTTCTATCAGTCTGCCAAATTTTAGCTTTGTAGCATGTCTGGAAGTACAGTAGAATATTGATGATCTATACATGAGTGAGTCAGTGAGTGAGTGGCAATTTTGATGTTTTTTGAAATTTCGTAACTACTTTACTACTTTATTGAATTCCATGAAACTTGGAGGGGTTGTTAACTCCATGGAGATCTACGACTGTGCAAAGTTTGAGATTCGTAGCCCATTCCGAAGTAGAGTTTTAGGTAGGTCAAGTATCGGCTGAAATGTTTCAAGAAAAGATGGTTACGGCGCGCGAACTTGGCGAGGCACTGCCGTGCCTTCAGATATTGTGTGTGTTTACTGTTGAAAAATCTTGTTTACCTTTTAAAGAAAAAATAATGTATGTAAAGAGATTTTGTCTTGCCTTGAGCGCCATGTTTTAAAATTGACCCAGATGAATAGCTTGTAAAAAAGACACTGATGATGGCTAATTAAGCCGAAATCAAACAAATAAAATCCTGCACGAAATACAAAACTTGTGTTTATTCATCACGATGTGCATGCAACTACCCCCCTCTCAGCAATATTTTTTAATGTTAGCCATCCTGCTTAGGGCAAATGGCAGCACTGCAGCAGTAAAGTACAAGTCGATGTAATCCAGAACGTGCCCCTATTCCATAGTTTTAACACTCCAAAAGACGTAAAAAGCTGCGAATTTATGTCGAAAGGCCGACTGCAATGTCGGGGTAAATCTAAAAGCTTTTTTCCAGTCCCATAATCCATAATTTTTTATTGCTTTGGAATATTATTTCAAAAGTGCACACTTTAGAGCTACACGGTGTGCGAAAATCGAATTGCTCTTTTTGAATATGGACACTTTAAAACCATATTGATATAAATCCTAGCTGATCCTCTTTTCAAAATTTTACAAATTAAATGTTTTGACTTTTTTTATAGCGAGTAGTTTTTACCCGCTGGGAACCAAATGTTGAAATTTTACTAACGAGTTCCCCAAAATACTTTTTTATATTTTGAACATAGTTCCTGATTGCAAAAGAAATTAGAAATGCTATTTAAAGTAAAAACTATTAGAATTTTTTCATTTAAATAATTCAAAAACCCAAAAAATCAAAATACTAAAAAGATTTTTTTTATACGACTGTATTAGTAAATAAGGGTTTACATACACCCTAAAAATAGTCTGCCAATATATGGGCCCCTAAGCTCACACTAGATACTATAGTTATAGTGTACGTGTGAGCTAATATAACTAAAAACTAAAATATATTTTATTCAACTCCAGACTAAATTACCTTTTGTTTGATACCACACAAGCCATGTTTTGACTTAAACTCAAATTTTTGAAATCTACCCCCACCCTTAAAAAAAACAAAAACTAAAATGTATTTTGTTAAACTCCGGACACAATTACCTTTCGTTTGATATCACACACGCCATATTTTCACTTAAACTCTAATTTTTAAAATATACCCCCACCCTTTTTTTAAAATAAATTAAAATATATTTCCTTTAACTGCAGACTCAATTACCTTTCGTTTGATATCACACACGCCATATTTTCACATAAACTCTAATTTTTGAAATCTACCCCCACCCTTTTATTTGGTTTGTGTTCGATGGATTTTGTGCATTTTTAAATGGGACCATCTCGACCCAAGACCCAGCCTAGGTACCAAATTTCATTAAAATCGGCCAAGCGGTTTTTGAGTTATGCGCGTTGGTCGTTACAGACAGACAGACAGACAGACAGACAGACAGACAGACAGACAGACAGACAGACAGACAGACAGACAGACAGACAGACAGACAGACAGACAGACAGACAGACAGACAGACAGACAGACAGACAGACAGACAGACAGACAGACAGACAGACAGACAGACAGACAGACAGACAGACAGACAGACAGACAGACAGACAGACAGACAGACAGACAGACAGACAGACAGACAGACAGACAGACAGACAGACAGACAGACAGACAGACAGACAGACAGACAGACAGACAGACAGACAGACAGACAGACAGACAGACAGACAGACAGACAGACAGACAGACAGACAGACAGACAGACAGACAGACAGACAGACAGACAGACAGACAGACAGACAGACAGACAGACAGACAGACAGACAGACAGACAGACAGACAGACAGACAGACAGACAGACAGACAGACAGACAGACAGACAGACAGACAGACAGACAGACAGACAGACAGACAGACAGACAGACAGACAGACAGACAGACAGACAGACAGACAGACAGACAGACAGACAGACAGACAGACAGACAGACAGACAGACAGACAGACAGACAGACAGACAGACAGACAGACAGACAGACAGACAGACAGACAGACAGACAGACAGACAGACAGACAGACAGACAGACAGACAGACGGCGCAACAAAAAAGTTTCAAAATCATCTGAAACGCAAAGATATATAAAAAATTTAGAAATCGGAGCAACTTTTTTTTTTTTGAAAAAATTAGGATCACCATGAGCTAAAATACATTTTAGTTTTTTTACTTCAAAAAGGGTGGGGGGAGTTTACGTAAAAATATGGCGTATGTGATATCAAACGAAAGGTAATTGAGTCCGGAGTTAAACAAAATACATTTTAGTTTTTGTTTTTTTAAAGGTGGGGGTAGATTTCAAAAATCTGAGTTTGTCAATACATGGCTTGTGTGGTATCAAACAAAAGGTAATTTAGTCTGGAGTTGATTAAGATATATTTCAGTTTTTAGTTTTATTAGCTCGCACGTACACTATAACTATAGTACCTAGTGTGAGCTTAGGGGCCCATATATTGGCAGAGTATTTTTTAAAGTTTTTTAAGGTTTAGTTTGATAGATCTAAAAATACGTTTTTTGTTTTAAGGTATTGGATATGCAGTGGTTTTGATAGCTTTTTATGTTGATTTCTACTACAATGTGATAATTGCTTGGGCGCTGCGGTTTTTCTTTGCTTCGTTTACCGACATGTTACCTTGGACGACCTGTGATAATGAATGGAATACGCCAAATTGTAGACCTGTAAGTAAATTAACACAATTAATGACTTTTTAATTTTTACTGAAATAAATTTAAATAGTGACGTCCCATTTTAGGGACATAACCGGTGACGTAAAGTCGCACAGGCTCCTCATCTCTATATCACTTTTTCTTAGTCTGTAGATTTTTGTTGCATTATTAATATCGAAGGTTTTTTTATGTATTTTATAAGATGTTTTATCGGGGGTAATATTACCAGTGCATCTAATTTATCCGACAAAATTTGGAAAAACTCGTCTGCGACTCGGTTTTTTAACAACGCTCGTCTTTTGTTTCAAACAAATTATTTAAAAACGAGTTTTTTGAATTTTTTCAAGGGATAAATTAGATGTACGAATGATATTTGGTAAGATTATTTCCTGACTGAATAAAAAACCTCATTTAACAAAAATATTACACATTATTCAATTAAATATAGCAACGACAGGACTTATCAAATATTTTATCTGATAAACTTCTAACACGAGCTGTCAAGCAATTTATCCACTTGAAAACAATTTTTGACGTTGAAAGCCGTCTTTTTGATTGATGCAAATTGACAGGTGGGAAATAATCAATTGTATATAGTGATATTTTATAAAGATCTTATTTTATTACGAAATATACAAAAGAATTACAAAAAATTATCCTTCCACTTTAAATAGGAGGAGTCTGACACTCCTGTTCACCGGTTAAGGGTTAAAGTTATTTGGATATCCTATTAAGAATAACAGAATAGGTATGTCCCGGCAATTCATTTACATGGTGAAAAATATCCCTCGGACTGTTGGCCTTGACATATAAAACATATTGACCTTGACTTTTTTAAATCTATAATGGCTTTGAAGAATTTATAAGGTTTAAAACCCCCCAGACAGTTGGCCTCTAAATACAAAAAATAATGATTTATCTTCAAGATTTGCTTGTCAAGGTTAAAAATTTCATTTTCTAAAATCAAGGTCAAAAATACCACTCACACTATTGGTCTCTGACTTTTAAAACTTTTCAAGGTCAAAATTACCACTCACACTATTGTCCTCTGCACTAAAATACAATGACCTTCACAACTTTTCGACGTCAAAAATACTATAAAATATTGGGCCAATAATATTGGCCTATGGTCAAAAATACCACCCAGACGAATCACCTGACAATTTTAAGCTGGAAGGTACATATCTAGCGAAAATATTATTAATGCTTAAAAAAATACAACTGGTCTCCACCGGCCTCTATATCAGGGGCGTCCGGGAAGCTCGCTTCTTCGCCTCCCGAAAAATGATACAAAGTTGACCGTTTCTTGGCATAACTTTACGTCGGCGTCGCCTGGCAACCGAGTTAAAATTCGATTAATGTACTTCTTAAATATTATTATTTTTCTCTGCCTCTCTTCCCTCCATAATTAATTTCTATATAGGCCGGTGGTTCTGCCGTATTAAAAAAAAATTAATGGAACACCTTTACAGTACAAAATGTGAAAGGCTTTCGCGGCCATCGTCCAATGGTGGGTGTGCTTTCGGGCTGGGCCCCCAGAAGACCGAGAACCACCTCAGATCTGCCAAGGAGATAAGGGAAAGTTCTTCAGGGGTATACCGCATTCCCTGTACCTGTGGAAGTGTCTACATCGGAACAACCAAACGGTTCGTAAATACAAGAATCAAAGAACACAAAGCCAACTGTCGACTCGGAGACACGGAAAAATCCGCAGTTGCAGACCACACACTAAACAATGAAGACCACCGAATAAAATTCGAGGACACACAGGTTCTCTGTCCACCTCTTCATACTATCCAAGACTCTATAGAGAAGCAATCTAAATTCATAAACACCAACAGAACTTTAACAGATCTGAAGAAACCCTTAAAATTAACAGAACATGGGTACCGGTTCTTAAAAACACTAAACGGCTCGCTTACAACTACAAAACTGAATCTCGGGAAAGTGAACAATCACCGACCAGCTCTGAAATACGCCCCGCCCACCAAAAAGTATATAACCTGCGCCTGCGACATACTAACCACCACGAGTCTTTGAGAAGCCGACAAACAGTCAACATCTACTGAAGATGCCATCCACTCGAGATGGCGAAACGTCAAGAACGAATTTTCAACGACGACGGCCGAACAGCCCGAAAGCACAACCAACACCTTTACAGTAGTCTACAACAGCCAAATTAGGATATACAGTATGGCAGGAATAATCTGATGGGGAAGAGAGACAGCTGGAAAACACCTTTGCTCTCTTATTCCAGTGGCGGAGATTTTAATATATGTTATAAATATATAATTGCAGATAGCTTAGGTATTATGCGGCCAAAACAGGGTTTAATACATAAAAATAAAACTAGTCTTAAAATAACTACTTTTATTATGAATTACAAACAGTAAAAAAAAAATTTTTTTCTGTATATAAGTATACATTATACTTACGGTTCATATATTTGTTTTAAACTTTATTATACGAATTTTTTTAAAAAATGTTGGCCCTAAAACGAGCCGATTTTTTTTGTACGATAGATCAGGTCAGGTGACTTATTTAAAAAAATATATTATTCAATAGAAATTTCAGTTTCTGAATCTGAATCATCATCATTGGCGTAGCTAGGGGGGGCCAGGGGGGGCCTGGCCCCCCTAAAGTCCCTCAGGCCCCCCTAAGATATTTTAGGCCTCCCCTACCGACTACTAGTAAAAGAACATGACGCTGAAAATACATACTTTTCTATTATTATTCGGGAAATATTCAAATAAAATAGGTGCATTAAAATTTAAAATCATTCAGATAATGTTTACATTTCAGGAAAAAGCCCTTGTCTTGCGGAATTAGGCTTTTTCTCTTTAAATTATCGGTAACTTTTCTGCACTTATGCAATTTCCCGAAAATATTTTTTAAATTTAAACATAATTATGCATATTAAATATTTCATACATATTGGCGACATCTTGTAAAATATTATAGAAGTGTAAGTTAAATTTCGCATTTAATAAAGACAGCGACCTTTGCCCCTCTGTTTCCGAAATCGGGTTGTAGATGTCGTAAGGTTATAAAAGACCTTTTTAAACTGTTTTTCTAAAATAAATATAATAATCTTTTTAGTTTTTTTGAGGTTAGCGTTTAGTGTCTTATGAAAATTTTCCGATTTTGGTGACAATTTCATAACCATTTTCATATTAAGTTTTTCCACGTCGTTAAATGGAATAAATTCGTCGAGCAATACCAAGCAAATTTTTAATATTAATACTTCTACTCTAAGAGCAGAAATGACCGTTTTAAAGAATTGTATTTTTCGGTTAAAATAAACTGTTGGTCATGATTCTATCAAACAACATATAGCAGAAAACACCTATCCAAACCTCTACCAACTTTTTAAAGTTGCGAGTATTCTTCCAATTTCAAGTGCAACTTGCGAGAGGTCTTTCTCTGCCATGAGGAGAGTTTTTAATTGGCTTAGAACAACTATGACTCAAGAGAGACACTCAGGTTTGTCATTGTTATTCATAGAAAAAGATGTTGAGGTCGACTTAGACAGTGTGGTAGACGCTTTCAGTCAGCGACGTAGAAAACTTTCTTTGTAGAATTGCTGAATTACATACTTCCTGTGTATACATATAAATAAGTTGGTAAATGTATTATTAAATTTGTTATATTAAAATATTAACATTTAATGCGCATATTTTTTTTTATTCATTGCACACTTTGCACGACTCTTTAAAACCTATGTTTGCTTTTTGTTCAAGATAGACCGGGGCCACGCCCCCCCCCTGAAAAGCAAGGCTAGCTACGCCAATGATCATCATCGTCTTCAGAATCATCAGAGTCTTCCCCAAGCCTGATTATTATTTTTTCTGTTACTTCTTCCATATATTTGTCAGTTTCCCAATATTTATTTTCAATATCAATCACAAGTTGGATGTTAGTTTTAACGTTATATTCATAGTGAATAACAAGATTAATAACCCGTTCTCTGACGTTACAAAAATAATCTTGTTTTTCTAATAACATTAATAATAAAATATTTTTCCAAGATCAAAAACGGAATGTTTTTAAAAAATATTTCGAACGTTAAAATAATACTGTTTTCTTAACAGTGAAAAAGACATGTTTTTCTAACATTAAAAAATAAGTTTTCTTAAAAAAATATATTATTTTCAAATATCTCCAAAGATAAGGTAAGTAACTTTAATAGCGTATACATTTCTGGAAATGCAGAGCAGCAAGAGTCGGTTAAGGTTTTCGTGAACCCGACACACAGTAAAGGAAATTCGGCTTTCGTAGCTTCTAAAAATTAAATTTAAAATTGTGATGTGAACAATCATTTTGAAGCAAGTGGTTAAAGAATGCCGAATTTAATGCTGTTACTTACATCTACGCCTCTGAAAGGTAGTTTTTAAGCGAGGCTCATTAAAATTCAATAAGTGCGTGATCCCAAACAATACAAAATGCAATAAAAATGCCGTCTTGGCTTCACTTACCGGGTGCACACGATTAAATACTTTAAAGTAAAAATTTTCCCTATATATAAAACATATGTAAAATTAGTAAACATAGAAGGTGTCCCCGTATAATATTTTTGCATTTTCCATCTCTATTTTTTGACTCTCTTCTCCATCAGATTACCACTGCCAAACAGTAATTATAGCTGTTATGTGTTGTCGAATCCTTGTGCGTAAGAGTCATTTGCAGCCGTAAAGTTTAAAAAAATATTTCCAAACTAGTAAGAACCTTTCATTTTGAAATTTGTATTGGAGAACTTGGCTTTACTGTTATCTCAATTGTTTTTACGGAATATCATTTTATTGACTTCTTTTGACTTGAAATGTTTTTAATATGATAATTTTTTAAGGAATCCTTAGTATATGAGACGCGAATAAATGATAATTTTTTTCGTGTGGTTTATGTAACTTACAATTATTATCAATGAGTATATGAGCCAGATGTGCGAGTTCCGAGGTTCATGTCTATCATATAAATGCCATTAGATCATAGTACTTGTCTCTGAATATTTCGTACTAGACCAGTTAATTTCAGCGCCATCTCTCCCTCAATGTTGCAAAGCTCGCCGACTGCCACTCTATATCGGTCATATACTCATTGCTATTGTTAAACTCTTTATTTTTTAGTTAGTACATGGATATAGAGGCAATAGTACAAATACTAGTTTTATTAATCAAGAAAATGAAACTGGAACTGAACTTGCATCAGCAGCTTCAGAATATTTCAAGTAAGTTTTTAAAAATAGTAAAACGCTTTTTTCTTTATTTATTTTTATTTAATTGGACTATCTAAAGAAAGACCCACGCTGCAGATCGTTAACTTCTTAAGTTAAGTTCTAGTTACGGCCCTATGCTAAGTAGGGTATCCAAGTCCCAGGACCAAATATGTTTTCGGGACTTCGGGACCAAATGTCAGGTCCCGGGACTAAAATAAAAGTAATTAAATTAATTTAACACAGAACAGAACACAGGTTTATTGATATTGGTAAATGGTTAACATAAAAACAAATTGACAAACGTAGCAAATAAAAAGGTAAGTATACCCAACTAACATTTATAGTAGCGGCTACATGTTCTAAAGGCTTTGCTACTTTCTTATAGTAGAAATGTGGTGATCCCAACCAAAATTTGTTACTTTTTAGTTCTAACTACTATTTAGTATCAGGAAATAGTAGATGTTTCGTAAAAACGACCCTCTAAACTACTTCTTAGGATTGTTTCTTGATAGTCGATTCTGATAGTCTTCTCTACCACAATAGGACGTTGCTAAAGTTTTACTTTCTTTTTAGTCGTTATTTCGTAGTTATATCCTACTTAATTACCACTAGAAAGTTAAGCTTCATTGGAGTCCCAAACAAGTGTATCCGACAACTACATTATAACTTTAATTTTTACCACAAAAGTTTGTGTCATCATAGTAACATCTGATGTAACAATGTAGACAAAATAACTTTGTGGATCAACTTTAAAGCCGCAACTACTTTGACTTTTTTTTATTGTCGATCTTATAAAGTAATCTCTCCTTCCTGTTTCTACTTTGAAAACGTAGACTTTTTGAAGTCGCATCTTTGTCGCACACATTCTTAACCCTACTTTTTGTGGCTCCTTTTATAATATGAGAATATTATGAATAGTTTTGCAAATATTTTTTTAACTACCTTGAGCAGTCCATTTTTTCGAGCTCATTGCTTGACCATTTTGCAAAATGCAAAATATTGATCCAAAGTATCGAGTACCGCACCCGGATTTTAAGAATTCCCTGGTCCATGCTTAATCTCCATCCTTAATCTTTTACGCTACTTGTTGCTGTTCTATTCACTGTCTTTACGCTCGTTCGTGGTTTGTGTGTGGCACCACCCTATCGCCATCGTAACCCACTTGTGCGGACTAAACCGAATTCGTTTATCTAGGCATCTTGTGCTGACCCGTCGTGTCTCACTGTGATTCATTTTATGTGTTGAGCTTGGGTCAATAATTCTTTTTGGTTTTCTTCAAATTTGTGCTGTTGTTAAAGCTTGGTTTGAAGCGAATAAACTTAAATTTGTGCTGTGTTACATTTTTAAAAAACTCTTTTTATTGGCACTTCATTTATTGTTCTAATGGAATTTAATTTATCTTGTTTTTGTTTTAAAACCTACCACAAATTCACGCTCGTAAATAACCTATAAGCAGTGGTGTTGTTGTTGACAGAAACGGCAAATGACAAGTGGCGACACCCCAATAACTTGAGGGTAGTAGTTATACTTATCGCGTGGTTCCTATCACTCTGTAGACGTTTTCTAGTGGCGAAAGCTAGTTAATAATACGTTTCTGCAACGAAGGAGTAGAAATTCGAGTGTGTTATCTAGAACTAAAAAGGAATGCCGACATAAAAGTCGTAAGTGACACGTTACCGTAACTTAGGCTCACTTTCAAGTAACCCTTTCGACTATCAGGGAATATAGTTTGGGACGCCATGTTTTTATTTAAGAAAGAAAATTTAATATTTTTGTTGTCGTTTTATGAGCTCATATTAAAGAGCTATACTATTTTAGAAACAAATTAGTTGAAGCTTACCAAAAATGCTCTTCTTAAGCACCATTTGTTGGAGTTAACTGTCGATTATGAAAACATAACCTCCAAAATCACAACACAAAAATTCCATCAGCTACCAGAAAACGGCTCAATTTTACGGGCGCACCGGTTTTTTGCAATATATATAATGCATGTTATACAAAAAACTTTGCGTCGCCCTCGAATTTTGATCCTCTGCTTGTAAATTCTCACACTTTTGGATAACATAGTACATATTATAACCATAACCAAACAAAAAAACTAAGCGAGTCTGTTTACTGTTGTGTCCACCATATTGTGTAACAATTCTACCAAAAAGAAACGATTATATTATTTGCAACTACATCGCAACTTTTATGCCATTACGGAAAAAAACAGCCTCTACGACGTAGTAGATACCTGGCTACGACGTAGTAGTGTAGTTGTTACTACAGTGACTTTAAACACTTGTCAAGTAGTTATAACCAGAAATTGGTTCCCCACTTAGGGAATTATAACGTCGCTGTATGGTATACTGAGACGTAGCGGGAGTACGTTGCGGTTACTTTTAAGAAATTCTTTCTAGTTGGGGTTTCGTCGTTACAACTTTAAATGTTTGTTGGGATAGGGAAACATTACTTTTGTCCAAAGTGAAATTTAAGTGCCACGAGTGCATTTAAGGACTCATTATTTAATCTTGAACGAAGCTTCTTACAAACACCGCCGGCCACTGAGAAAGCTCTCTCCGATTGGACGCTGGTAGGTGGTAGTCAGTAAATGCTCGTAGCATAGCTGCAAATATTGTCCTCGACAACTGCCATCCTCAAACAGGACCATTTCTCGTTTTATTATTTTTGAAAATCGATCTGAACAAAAAAGTTTCACGGGCAAGACCTCAGAGGTAAAGGTAGCTACGGGGACGCATTTCTGCCTCATTAGGCTTCATTCAGCCCGAGCATAACCATAAAATGGAAGGAGATGAAATGATGATGTGGGTAACTGAAAAAGAAATATGAAATATGGTGTTTCCTGAGGAGAGACCAACTGTCAATTTGCAGCTTCGGTCAGGGTTGCCTCGGTTTTGAGGCTTATTTTGACGTCGCGACGGAGACAGATATAATCTGCTCCCAGAAAACAGCCTGAGCCCTGGATTTTTTTAAATTTGAAGGAAGTTCACGAGGTATAAAGTCTTAACAAAAAAGTTTCACGGGCAAGACCTCAGAGGTAAAGGTAGCTACGGGGACGCGTTTCTGCCTCATTAGGCTTCATTCAGCCCGAGCATAACCATAAAATGGAAGGAGATGAAATGATGATGTGGGTAACTGAAAAAGAAATATGAAATATGGCGTTTACTGAGGAGAGACCAACTGTCAATTTGCAGCTTCGGTCAGGGTTGCCTCGGTTTTGAGGTTAATTTTGACGTCGCGACGGAGACAGATATAATCTGCTCCCAGAAAACAGCCTGAGCCCTGGATTTTTTTAAATTTGAAGGAAGTTTACGAGGTATAAAGTCTTAACAAAAAAGTTTCACGGGCAAGACCTCAGAGGTAAAGGTAGCTACGGGGACGCGTTTCTGCCTCATTAGGCTTCATTCAGCCCGAGCATAACCATAAAATGGAAGGAGATGAAATGGTGATGTGGGTAACTGAAAAAGAAATATGAAATATGGTGTTTACTGAGGAGAGACCAACTGTCAATTTGCAGCTTCGGTCAGGGTTGCCTCGGTTTTGAGGTTAATTTTGACGTCGCGACGGAGACAGATATAATCTGCTCTCAGAAAACAGCCTGAGCCCTGGATTTTTTTAAATTTGAAGGAAGTTCACGAGGTATCAAGTCTCACCAAAAAGTTTCACGGGCAAGACCTCAGAGGTAAAGGTAGCTACGGGGACGCGTTTCTGCCTCATTAGGCTTCATTCAGCCCGAGCATAACCATAAAATGGAAGGAGATTAAATGATGATGTGGGTAACTGAAAAAGAAATATGAAATATGGGGTTTACTGAGGAGAGACCAACTGTCAATTTGCAGCTTCGGTCAGGGTTGCCTCGGTTTTGAGGCTAATTTTGACGTCGCGACGGACAATCATACATACATAAAAGCGATAAATGAACTATACAAAGGGTCAAAATCTAAAATTAAAATTGGAAATCGACTTTCAAAAGAATTCCTGGTAACAAAAGGCTTAAGACAGGGATGTTGTATCTCTCCAACTCTTTCTAAAATATATATCGCAGTGGCTCTAAAAAACTAGAAACGTAAAGTGCACGGCATGAGAATACAACTTAACGACCGATTTACTATATACACACTACAGTTTGCTGACGACCAAGTAATTGTAGCTAATGATAAAGAGGACATGGAGTATATGATGAGAAAGTTAACGGAAGAATACCAAAAGTGGGGACTAACAGTGAACGTGGACAAGACACAGTACTTATGTATTGGAAACGAATTCAGTGAGTTAGAACTAGACAATGGACAAACAATATCTCCATGCAATGAGTATGTATACTTGGGTGTCACATTTGATAAGACAGGAACAGACTGTAAAGAATTGGAAAAAAGAATAGTAAAAGCAAAAAAGGTTATTGGATGTCTTAACAGTATTTTATGGAGCAGAGAGATAAGAAATAATGTAAAATTTAACATATATGAAACAATGGTAAAAAGCACGCTGTTGTATGGAATAGAGACTTGTCGCGTAACTGAAGAATACATAACAAAAATGGAAAGTGTCGAAATGGATGCAATAAGAAGATCAATGAGAATATCTAGATTAGATCACATAAGAAATGAGATCATAAAAGAAAGAATGGGAATCGAGGGAAGCATAACTGATAACATCACTAAGAGGCAATTGATATGGTACGGCCATGTACAACGGATGAACGACGAAAGATTACCAAAACAGGTCCTAGAGTGGCCACCAGTAGGGCGCAGAAAAAGAGGACGTCCTAAACTAGAATGGCAACAGTCAATCCAAAGATCAATGAGTCAAAAGAATCTGACAGAAGATGATTGCCAGGATCGAAGGAGGTGGAGAATAGGCGTCGGACAACGTAGAAAATTGTTCTAAACCGACATAGTAGTAGTAGTAGAAACGATGAATCACTAAAATGTTCTTTCACTGGATTTTTCTTAAAATGACTGAACGTAGGCAAAGCCATCAGTTCTGCAGATTTAGTGTATGGTATTTTTAGGAAAATAAAGCACCTACTCATTAAAAACTTCACCACCAAAACATAAACACATAAAACAATGTGTTCGACAAAAATAAAACAACTCTTTCAGCCATTCGTGGTGACTGCCTAAACTATCACCAGACGTATTATTGATCGGTTTTGATAGTTTAGACCACGTGATGTGGTTACAAAAACAGAAGTAATTCGTGTCAATGGAATACTTCTTAGAGTAAATAAAAACGATTGTGTTAACATTATTCTTCTAATAATTTCAGTAACTAAAATTCTAAGTATTTATTGTGACTAGTCTATTTATTAAGCTGGCATTACAGAAGAATTAAATTCCCCTCCCATATTTCTGGAGTAGCCTTGGTTTTGAGGTGAATTATGACGCAGCCAGCATCGCATCTCCCGCATCTCCGATTTTTAATTAATTAATTTTTAAATACGTTCAGGAACCTAGTGACTTTTGAAATATTTTAGCCTATATTTTTATTTGAAAATACCGTAAGGTTTTGTACTAAAAATATGTTTCTTTTTAGTCGGGCAATCCTCGAGCTGCACAGAAGCGAAGGTCTGCACGATCTTGGTGCCATCAAATGGGATATTGCGATGTGTTTATTAGCCGTTTATGTCATTTGCTATTTTTCGTTATGGAAAGGTATGTTTTTACAAGCTTTTATTTAACTTCACCTGTATGTATGTATGTATGTATGTAATCAAATCTTGCAACTCATTTTTGAAGAACTTCCAAACATCCGATTGACTTCAAATTTCGCATAGCGTCTTAGTTCCGATGACAATACAATATTGTTGTTTCATCGGGTACCTACCTCCCCCCTAACGTGGGGGGTGGAGAGGGGGTAAAACTTTAATTTGTCCGATTTTAACCAAAATTGGTATCTGGGGGTTTTTGAGGATGAGGATTACGAATTTTTTATCAAATTACAAAATTTCAATAAGGCGGATTTAAAATGGACGATTTAATGTCAAGTTTTTCTGATTACTTTCAACTGACTTCCACGTATTCGATTGACTTCAAATATCGCATACAATCCAATAATGTGGTATCACTCCTAACCTGGAGGGCGGAAAAGGGGAAAAATTTTCGTTTGTTGGATTTCCACCAAAATTGGTATCTGGGGGTTTTTGAGGATGGAGATTACAAATTTTTGATCAGATTATAAAAGTTCAATATGGCGGATTCAAAATTACGATTTAATGACCAGTTTTTCTGATTACTTTCAACTGACTTCCACGTAGGTATCTGATTGATTTCAAAATTTACATGCTCACCCGCTAAAAAAGGGGGGGGCGTAGAAGAGGTAAGGCTTTAGTTTGGTCGATCTCGACCAAAATTAATTAATTCTATCGTATAATGATCATAATAATAACGAACAGTTTTAGGGATTGACAGGAAAGACTCCCTGCAATATTGAAGCGCTAGCTGATGCATAGACAAATCTAAAAATTAAAAAATAAATTTAGAAAAAAAAACTTTTTGAAAACAAGCTTTTATAACATGGACTAAAAAGCATAAAATAATTTCTTGAGTGTTCTGATATCATAATAATAAAAGCGATGGGCGTATTTAATATTAGGTAAATGCCTTTCCATGCGCATTTGGTGGATCGTCCACTACCGATGCGATGATGGGCCGACTCTTCTTTTTCAATGTGACAAAATAAATCGACACACTGCCGGTCGCGGAAGGTCTGCCCAATATGAAGCAGGCGTAATAATGTCCATCCATATCAGAAAAATGTAAGGGTAGTTTGAGTAGGGTTGGGTTGGGTTAAATTGTCTACCCTTACACCCTAAACTTCGAATTAACAAGGCAAAAACAAAAACGGTTAAATTTCCTTACGCCCATCGCTTTTATTAGGTATGTATGTTTTTACTTATAATCTCCCTAGCACTTAAAAAATTCCTAAAGATTATAATAATAATATAATTAAGATAACATTTTATACAAAGATTCCCTGCTAAGAAAAAACATGGGAGATTTTGTAAGAAAATTTTACATCCAATCTTTTAAATAAATTGTCAAATTTGAGCCTTTATATCGGCCACAATAAATGATAGCTATCACCACAGAAAGAATAATTTAAAAATCAAATATTTAAATAAGTTGAGAACCATTATGGAAGAACAATCAAAACGTCACACTAGCGTTGTCTGTCAAAAAGATAAGTTTGTCAATTTTTGTTAAGCAAATATATATTTTTTTTCTAATAAACCACTGACAAGTCATTGATTTTTCTTTTTCTAGGAAAAATGCAGTTGGTTCTTAATTAAAAAATTACCTTAATAGTAGCGCAATACCCAGATAAAGTTTTGTTTGTATAATGAATCCGCCACAAACATACTGTCTGGCTAGAATAAAATGCACTCCTGAACGAAAAATATTTCTTTCTTTTATTTTGTCCTATTAATGAGAAATAGGTGTATATGTAACTATATAATATGAAAATAATAGGATAAGTGTTTCTAAAACACGGGTATTATATTATATTTTGTCTAGATTCGTACGCACCTACCTATTAGCTCACACATATACTATACTATAGTAGTGTGAGCTATGGTGATCCTAATTTTTTCGAGAAAAAAAAAGTTGCTCCGATTTCAAAAATTTTTATATATCTTTGCGTTTCAGATGATTTTGAAACTTTTTTGTTGCGCCGTCTGTCTGTCTGTCTGTCTGTCTGTCTGTCTGTCTGTCTGTCTGTATGTCTGTCTGTCTGTCTGTCTGTCTGTGTGTCTGTATGTCTGTCTGTAACGACCAACGCGCATAACTCAAAAACCGCTTGGCCGATTTTAATGAAATTTGGTACCTAGGCTGGGTCTTGGGTCGAGATAGTCCCATTTAAAAATGAACAAAATCCACCGAACACAAACCAAATAAAAGGGTGGGGATAGATTTCAAAAATTAGAGTTTATGTGAAAATATGGCGTGTGTGATATCAAACGAAAGGTAATTGAGTCTGGAGTTAAACAAAATACATTTTAATTTATTTTAAAAAAAAGGGTGGGGGTATATTTCAAAAATTAGAGTTTAAGTGAAAATATGGCGTGTGTGATATCAAACGAAAGATAATTAAGTCCGGAGTTCAACAAAATACATTTTAGTTTTTGTTTTTTTTAAGGGTGGGGGTGGATTTCAAAAATTTGAGTTTAAGTCAAAACATGGCTTGTGTGGTATCAAACAAAAGGTAATTTAGTGTGGAGTTGAATAAAATATATTTCAGTTTTTAGTTATATTAGCTCACATAACTATAGTACCTAGTGTGAGCTTAGGGGCCCATATATTGGCAGAGTATTTCATTAGGTAATATGCATAAATCCAAAATCATTCGTTATATCCTCAAAATTGAAACTCCACACAGTTTTATTAAAAAATAAAAAAAGAGTATATGATACGCCACTGTTTCTTTTTGTTGGTATAGAATGTGTATGAAAAGTGCCTAGTCATCCTGTTTGAGCCCAGCGGTAACAATAGCAACCCAATAAAAGGGTTGAACGGGCCGGAGTCGATTTGAGCCCAGCGGTAACAATAGAAACCCAATAAAAGAGTGTGAATTATGAACGGACCGGAGTCGATTTGGTTAAACGTACCAGATGAGTACCGTTTTTTCTTGTAATATTAAAATGTTGTTCATTGTAAATTTGCTCAAAATCTCAAAATAAAGACCATCCAGTAAGATAAAAGTGTAAACACAGGAAGATCGATTGAGTTGAGCCATTTTTTTTGCGCCTCAGTTTATTCTAGCCGTACTGTATCTAGAGTTTATCTTTCTTATTTAGGTATTTCGACATCTGGAAAAGTCGTATGGTTTACGGCTCTATTTCCCTACGCAGTTCTTCTTATTCTTTTTGTTCGAGGGATCACGTTGCCTGGCTCAGCGGAGGGAATCAAGTATTACCTTAAACCCAACTTTACTGCGATTTCTTCTGCAGGGGTAAGTTTTCTAATAAATAAGGTAGGTGAGAGTTATAACTTTCACACTGAAAAAAAAGTGTTTTATAAAATTCCAGTGAAAAACGTTGGCAATTTTGAAAACAACGCTTTTTACATTAATTTTACACAGCCATAAAAAATTACATATACCACCACAATACAGGATTAGTAAAATTAAATGATATATTTTGTAAATTTTTTATGAAAAATTAAAATTTACAAGACAATTGCTTTTTTCCAAATCTGGTTGTGCAAAATTTCAATATATTCTGTAAAAATTGAATAATCTACAATACCAAAAATTACATGATACATACACCTTATTTTTACGACCCAATTACATTTAAACAAAAGTACAAGCTAGGATTTCTGTTGTAATTTCCTATATTTTATAGAGATTTCCAACTAATATCTTAGGACAAAAAGTATATATTTTTTAAACAGATATAGAAATATTTACAAAAAAACATATTCTTGTACAATGCGCTTTAATATCCGATACGTGTCGGTAATAAGGCCCGCCAGTATGAGCATATTGTTCCGGGTTCACAGCGACAAATAAAACAAGCAAATATCAAAAAAATGATATGTCAATTTATTTCGACAACTCACTGTACAAAAACGCACTTAAAACTAATAAATACTACTATATACTATGCTACTCAAATCGGCTTATTATCGAATTATTGAAATACAGCCAGGCTATAATTGCGCCAGGCACTATTTTGACACATTCACATTGAAAACTGACAGTTGATCCTTCAAAATTGACATACCATACATTGGCGTAGCTAGCCTTGCTTTTCAGGGGGGGCCATGGCCCCGGTCTATCTTGAACAAAAAGCAAACATAGGTTTTAAAGAGTAGTGCAAAGTGTGCAATGAATAAAAAAAAATACGCGCATTAAATGTTCTAATATTTTAATATAACAAATTTAATAATACATTTACCAACTTATTTATATGTATACACAGGAAGTATGTGATTCAGCAATTTTACAAAGAAAGTTTTCTACGTCGCTGACTGAAAGCGTCTACCACACTGTCTAAGTCGACCTCAACATCTTTTTCTATGAATAACAATGACAAACCTGAGTGTCTCTCTTGAGTCATAGTTGTTCTAAGCCAATTAAAAACTCTCCTCATGGCAGAGAAAGACCTCTCGCAAGTTGCACTTGAAATTGGAAGAATACTCGCAACTTTAAAAAGTTGGTAGAGGTTTGGATAGGTGTTTTCTGCTATATGTTGTTTGATAGAATCATGACCAACAGTTTGATTTAACCGAAAAATACAATTCTTTAAAACGGTCATTTCTGCTCTTAGAGTAGAAGTATTAATATTAAAAATTTCCCGGTATTGCTCGACGAATTTATTCCATTTAACGACGTGGGAAACCTTAATTTGAAAATGGTTATGAAATTGTCACCAAAATCGGCAAATTTTCATAAGACACTAAACGCTAACCTCAAAAAAACTAAAAAGATATTTATATTTATTTTAGAAAAACAGTTTAAAAAGGTCTTTTATACCCTTACGACATCTACAACCCGATTTCGGAAACAGAGGGGCAAAGGTCGCTGTCTTTATTAAATGCGAAATTTAACTTACACTTCTATAATATTTTACAAGATGTCGCCAATATGTATGAAATATTCAATATGCATAATTATGTTTACATTTAAAAAATATTTTCGGGAAATTGCATAAGTGCAGAAAAGTTACCGATAATTTAAAGAGAAAAAGCCTAATTCCGCAGGACAAGGGCTTTTTCCTAAAATGTAAACATTATCTGAATGATTTTAAATTTTAATGCACCTATTTTATTTTAATATTTCCCGAATAATAATAGAAAAGTATGTATTTTCAGCGGCATGTTCTTTTACTAGTAGTCGGTAGGGAAGGCCTAAAATATCTTAGGGGGGCCTGAGGGGCTTCAGGGGGGGGGCAGGCCCCCCCTGGCCCCCCCTAGCTACGCCAATGCATACCAAAGTCGAATTTAAAACTTTCGTCGTTTATTTTCTATTAATAAAAGAAGGCACTATTTATTCCGATTCATATAGTAAACAAAAGCCGTGTGTTGAAAGATCACAGCTGATATTACAATGTGAAGGTGTCAAAATTGTGCCAGGCACTATTATAGCCTGTCTTTATTTCAATAATTCTCTATTACCAATGAGTATATGACCCAGAGTGGCAACCGGCGAGCCTTGCAACATTGCGGGACAGATGGCGCTGAAATACATTCGTCTAGTATGTAATATTCAAAGGCAGCTACTAAGATATATGAGCATGAAGTTAGCGAAGCACCCATCGCAGATCGAATCGTGACTAGGTGGATAATTTGCCGTTAATTAGTCGTGAATTAGTTGTGGAAAAATTAATTTTGTCGCTCTTATTTTTGACCGTTTTTGAGGGTGCTTCGCTAACTTCATATGAAGTTAGCGAAGCACCCTCGTAAAAATGGCTTTTATCAAAATCGAATATAATGGATAATTTGCCGCTAATTAGCCGTGAATTAGTTGTGGAAAAATTAATTTTGTCGCTCTTATTTTTGACCGTTTTTGAGGGTGCTTCGCTACTTCATATGAAGTTAGCGAAGCACCTTCGTAAAAATGGCTTTAGACATGACGTATCGAAATCGAATATGGTGGATAATTTGCCGCTTATTAGTCGTTAATTATTTATGGAAAAATTAATTTTGTCGCGTTTTGTTTTGATTGTTTTTTGGGTGCCTCTCTAACTTTATATGAGTTAAGCGAAGCACTAAAAAAACGGTCAAAAATAAGAGCGACAAAATTAATTTTTCCACAACTAATTCACGACTAATTAGTGCCAAATTATGCACCATATTCGATTTTGATAAAAGCCATTTTTACGAGGGTGCTTCGCTAACTTCATATGAAGTTAGCGAAGCACCCAAAAGAAGGGTCAAAAATAAGAGCGACAAAATTAATGTTTCCACAACTAATTCACGACTAATTAGCGGCAAATTATCCAACATATTCGATTTTGATAAAAGCCTTTTTTACGAGGGTGCTTCGCTAACTTCATATGAAGTTAGCGAAGCACCCTTAAAAACGGTCAAAAATAAGAGCGACAAAATTAATCTTTCCACAACTAATTCACGACAAATTAGCGGCAAATTATCCACCATATTCGATTTTGATAAAAGCCATCTTTACGAGGGTGCTTCGCTAACTTCATATGAAGTTAGCGAAGCACCCTCAAAAACGGTCAAAAATAAGAGGGACAAAATTAATTTTTCCACAACTAATTAACGACTAATTAGCGGCAAATTATCCACCATATTCAATTTTGATAAAAGCTATTTTTACGAGGGTGCTTCGCTAACTTCATATGAAGTTAGCGAAGCACCCTCAAAAACGGTCAAAAATAAGAGCGACAAAATTAATTTTTCCACAAATAATTCACGACTAATTAGCGGCAAATTATCCACCATATTCGATTTTGATAAAAGCCATTTTTACGAGGGTGCTTCGCTAACTTCATATGAAGTTAGCGAAGCACCCTAAAAAACGGTCAAAAATAAGAGCGACAAAATTAATTTTTCCACAACTAATTCACGACTAATTAACGGCAAATTATCCACCTAGTCACGATTCGATCTGCAATGGGTGCTTCGCTAACTTCATGCTCATCTAAGATATGATGGCATTTGTATGATAGGCATGAACCTCCGTACTCGGGCATGGAACTAAATCGTACTATAGTTGTCTCTGAATATTGCGTACTGGACGGATTTATTTCAACGCCTTCTGCCCCTGGGTGCGCCCATGTTAGAATATATGTATTTATCTAGGTATGGGTGGACGCAGCAACTCAAGTATTTTTCTCCTTGGGTCCCGGATTTGGTGTTCTGCTGGCGTATGCATCTTACAACGAATATCACAATAACGTATACAAGTAAGAAAACTACAATTGACCAAATACAGTGAAAACTCTCCCTGCGGACGCCTGTATTTGGCGGACAAATTTGTTAAACCCAAGGGGAGGTTTAAGAATTTTTTCACCAAAAAAAATTGTCCGCGTTCCTTTATTATAGTGTCCGGTGATAGAAGTGAATTTTATATGTAAAATAAATTTGTAAAAAAAAATTTTTAAGTCACAAGCTTTTATAAAATGCACTAAAAATTAAAAAATAATTTTCTAACATTCTAATATTATCATAATAATAAAAGCGATGGCCGACTGATGGAAATTTTGACGATGTTAGCACGATAAGATATCCGTATCAATTAAATATCACTATTTGCAAGAATCAATCTAGCAGAAAAATGCAGAGGTGCCAAACCCAGCCAACCCGACCCAAGATACCCCAGCATTTCTTTGACATAGGTATGGCAATGGCATAGCATTGCGGCACATCAAACATATCTTTGATGACCTGCTATGTTGAATATTCTTTAAGTGTTTAGATCACAAATTTAGATTAACTTATGCTTTGATTTGCGGCCATCGCTTTTATTATTATGATAATATTAGAATGTTAGAAAATTATTTTTTAATTTTTAGTGCATTTTATAAAAGATTGTGATTTAAAAATTTTTTTTACCAATTTATTTTCTACTTTTAAGTCTCAGCTATCTACTCTATTAAATGAAAATATTTGTTCAATAACAGACAGAAGAGTTTATTCTAGATTATAATGAAATCGCTGATAGTGAGTTGTTCGGAAACTCATTTTTCTATTGGGGGAAAGAGAGGGTGGGGGTAGAGGTAGAAATATATGTTTTGTTTGGGCTGTATTGCCATCGGACCTTTATGCATATACCAAATTTTATAAAAGTCATTTGAAGTGAAGTGTGTCAAAAACGCATTTTTTATGGAAGGGGGTGAGGGGTAGGGTGGGAGGACAATTTTTCATTATTGTTGTATTGTCATCGGACCACTATATGTATACCAAATTTCATCCAAATCGGATAATGGGAAGTGTGTCAAAAACGCATTTTTCTATAGATGGGGGTGGGGGTAGAAGTGGTAGGATTTTTTTTTCAATGTTGTATTGTCATCGGACCACTATGTGAATACCAAATTTCATCCAAATCGGATAATGGGAAATGTGGTAAAAACTCATTTTTCTGTAAAGGGGGGTGGGGGTAGGGGTGGGAGGATATTTTTTTCTTAATATTGTATTGTCATCGGATCACTATATGTATACCAAATTTCATCCAAATCGGATAAAGGGAAGTGTGTCAAAAACAAATTTTTCTATGGAAGGGGGTGGGGGTAGGGGTGGGAGGATATTTTTTTCTTATTGTTGTATTATCATCGGACCACTATGTGTATACCAAATTTTATCCAAATCTGATAACGGGAAGTGTGTCAAAAACAAATTTTTCTATGGAAGGGGGTAGGGGTGGGAGGATATTTTTTTCTTATTGTTGTATTGTCATGGGACCACTATGTGTGTACCAAATTTCATCCAAATCGGATAATGGGAAGTGTGTCAAAAACGCTTCACAAGATTTGATAGATAGTTAGATAGTTAGACAGAACATCTGAAGCTAAATAAAAGCTTGTAAAAATAGGGAAAAGCTTGGTTCCAACAAATTTGTCCGCCTAATACAGGTTTTCGCAAGGAGAGGTTTCACTGTAGTTAAGGCAAGATTTCGGAAAATCCACTTTCTAGAAGCTTCATGTACTTTTGAATTGTAGAAATTCACGTATAAACAGTCGGAACGCCGTCTAAACCAACATTTTAATTTTTCTTTTTACCCGATTAGCCACTGCTGCTGTTTTAGTTTCTCTCGTATTTCGGTAGATGGCGCTTCTTGTTGGGTACATGACTTGGTTTTCTCACTAACAATGTAAGGTGAGAGATAAAGCCGTACACCTAATTTATGAAGGGTGTCACATCGACCAGCAGTGTTCTGAGGATTCCCATAAGGACGAAACAGTTAACTGTCAACACTTATTAGGTGTCCATTAGATCTTGGACCCCCGTGAGGTTAAGCTTTCGAGCTACCCACGGAAAAGTACTAGAGAAACAAAACCCTTAATTTTTCTTTTTACCCGATTAGCCACGAAACTTGTTTGATCAAAAATAAGACATTTCAACGGGATTTTGGGTGTCTCACTTTTACACCACTTGACGTTATACCTTATCTCTCGCACTTGCGGCTTTTCATTGGGATCTTGGACTAGTGTTTTATCAACAAAAATAACGTGTGTGTTTTTTAATAGTTGTCCGTTTTTAGGGACGCCCTCTTAACCAGCATTATAAACTCGGCCACCAGTTTCGTTTCCGGTTTCGTCATATTTTCAGTACTGGGCTACATGGCTCACACTGCCAACAAGTCCATACAAGACGTAGCCACAGAGGGGCCAGGTTTGGTTTTCATTGTTTATCCTGCCGCTATCGCCACCATGCCAGGAAGTATATTTTGGGCTCTGATGTTTTTTATGATGCTGCTAACTTTAGGCTTGGACAGTTCGGTAAGAAAATGTAACAGGGGCCTAGTTTGACAGTGGTACTGTCAAATGAAGTGGCCAAGGGTTAAACGTTGCAATAAGCTACCAATTTAGGCTTCAACTTAAATAAATTATAAAAGCATTAAATGTTATTAAAATTATTATTATTTTTTTTACAATCTCGAAAGGGAATTTGACGGTTCTTTGATAGGGTTACCAGACGTCCGGATTAATCCGGACATGTCCGGATTTTTACCAGCGGCGTAGCGTGCCCGAAAGGGCGGGGGGGGGCGACAGCTAAAAAGGGCGCCTCGGAAAACTGATGAAAAATCTTGTGGCAAAAAAAAAACAAAAAGGTCAAAAAGGCGCCTCTCACAAATCTTGCGACCAAAAAAAAAAAAAACAAAAAAAAAAAAAAAAAAGGTCATCATGTGTGAGGGGGCGGCCGATAAATCACAAGAGCGCCTCTCACGAATCTTGCGACCCAAAAAAAGAAACAAAGGTCAAGCTGAGGGCGCTTTGGCCACCTGTGGGGCGCCACTACCCTCGGGGCGGGGGGGGCGACGAACCCCCCGCGCCCCCCCCACGCTACGCCGCTGATTTTTACTACGTCCGGGTGGGTCCGGGCGGATTTTTTATAAACGTCCGGATTTTAAAGTAGCCGCCTTTATAAACATCAAATAATGCAAAATAAACTAGTTTCAAAAAATGTAATTAAACAATAATCGTCGATAAATTTAGCAGTGTGAATTCACCTTTAAGCGGGGTCTTCACATAACGTTTTACCTTACATTTTGCCTGTTCAGTCAAAACGCACCAAGTAAAACTTTGTGTGTAGACGGAAAAACGGACGTTTTACTTGAACTGATTTAAGACGGAAGACCGCCTAGAGAACTGACCGGATCACGCATTGTTTTCCAATAAAACCATCGTTTTGTATCAAAAACTGATCTAAAAACGTACGTTAAAACTATCAAGTGTCTACGCTAGTCTTTCAACAGTCATACTTGACCCTTTTGACTGACAGGCAAGACGTAAGGTAAAACGTTATGTTAAGAGCCCGCTTAAAGTAGTATTATTAATTTCGCCTTGTTGAAGTTTAGACTTCTGCCGTGTGGTCTTAAGCACACACAATTTTTTTGATGAAGTTTGTAATCTAAAAAAGTAGGGGAGACCGGAGCTAGTTGGCGCAGTTTTTGGTTTTTTAATTTGTATGTCTTTGTGGTTTATTATGCAAAATAAAAAGGTAGTGCAGCATCTAGACGTTTATCTCAGCTATTTATGCGCCATGTATAATTTTTCTTTAGCTCTTATAGTTTAAAAGAAAATCAACAAAAATCATGTTTATGCAAAATGCGCCAACTTGCCCCGCTCAAGGGTAAGTTGGCGTATGGCCGGGGTAAATTGACGCTTTGGTTCTGGGTTGCGGACTAAATTTATTAAATAACAAAAAAAAATCACTTAAATTATGTTAATAAACATAAGCTAAGCTTTAATTTAAATGTAGTACTTTTTTTTAACAAAAATTAAAACATAAACTATATCAAAAAATAATATAATCTGTTTACTCGCTTAAGCAATTAATGCACAAAAAAATTGCTGAAGTTTCACCAGCACATTCCTCATAAGCCTCGCCATGGCACCAGTTGCATTTAATCCATTTTTCCCTAAGGGCACTATTCTTATATGTATCAGTGCAATACAGACAAAAGCAGTCATCATTATCATCATCGCTGCTTAAGGGGTCATTATTTTTTTTATTTTTTATTTGCCGGTACCTAATTTTTCTATTTGCCTCCTTTACGCTTATTTCAGAAGCTTTTTTAAGTTCTACCCTCTTTTTTTTGGAACTTGCTCTTCGCGAAGAGCTTCTTTAATGGGCGTATCGGTTAATATAGCCGTAGTTCGTCTTTTTCGCCCTTTGATAATATTTTTTCTTGCTTCCGCTTTAGGTAAGTGCCGTATTTGGGATGGAACTATTTCGTTTTTTTCTGAGGTTATTTCTCCCAAAGCCAAAATTTTACGAGACGGCCCTGGACGAATATCCTGGATTTGATTTTCGTCAACTTCTAAAGCTTGTTGTAAAAGATCAGGTTCTTGATACTCCTGTAATTCTTTCACTTGATCATCACCCAAGTCATTAATATTAGGGTTAGGTCGGTCCGTAGAATATGAAGGTAAAAACCCCTCTTCGGAAAAGATATCCCGATTAAAATGATAAATTCCTGAAACTTCAAAACCGGCAGTAATATTTATGTTATTTCTGTACCAAAAATACTGCTTGGGGTAAGTTCGCGCACGCGCCAAGTTGCCCCTGAAAAAATGAGCCAACTAACCCCAATCGTATTTTTTTGTTTCTTGAATTTTTTTCTCGTACAACACTAAGATATAAACAAAAATTTTAGCTTGTTTTTGAAACTAGAAATTCCAATCTTTAAACTACTCTATCTAGTAAGTACCTACAATTATTGTATGAAAAGTTATCGCAAATATATTAAATGAATAAAAATTTACTTCACACTGAGCGACTGCACTCTGAATACTGGAACTCTTTACAAGCAGACACTAGGTCACATACATCAAAATTGTCTATTAGTACAACGTTGCCAGACTGGTGGTTTAGTAGCCAACTTGCCCTTGCGCCAACTAGCCCCGGTCTCCCCTACATATCAGACAATTTTACTTCTGATGACCACAATCTGCCTACCCACGAAAAATGAGCAAAATATGTTAATGCAAGTATTTCTACCCAGTGGACCAAAGAAAGAAATAGGCTGCTTTTATCTTCTGTAAAAGGAATACTCATGACTTCATACAATTTAAGAAATATGAGCTGCTCAGAATTTTACGATTTTGTACTTCTGCCTAAAAATTCAACGCTGTTGAATAAAATACAAAGCAGTGAAAAGTACCTATAAAATAGTAGATATATTATGTTATTTATTAGTTATTGTTTCAATAAAAAAAAAAGTTGATTTTTTGTGTGTGGTATCGAAAAAATTTTGACGTCCGGATTTTGTCCGGATTTTCTTGACGGCTGGTCCTGGTTAGAGACGTTTTCATCTGGTAACTCTTGGAGGAAGAATATACTATTCGTGTTTTTCTCAATTATATAAACAATATACACAGTCTTTAAACTTTCAGGTTTTAGAAACCTTTTGTATCTCTGTAAATATATTAATTTATCAACATTTTAAACGTTGATTCAATAGGTAAAGTTATTCAATCAACTGTTTAATTTACTTATTATTATTGTCTAGGTTTAGAATAATATACTGATTAAAAATGCCGATTTTAGGGCAAAGAAAGGTTTTTATTTGATGTTAAAAAAACAGAAAAAGATTGCAGTAATATTTCAAAACACTGGAAACATTAAAATTAAAATCTAAAAGCAAAGACCAAATTAGTTATGAATAACAAGGTTAATAGTTTTATACAAAGATAAAATAGTTGATAAAGTTAACATTTCCCCAGTTGAAAAACCCCCCCGCCCCTTAAACCAAAAGAAAGCGAACGAAGACCAACTAAAAATTATTTTCTCTAACGATTTTCTTGTTTCAGCCAAAGCCACCCTGCTCTCTAGGCATTCTTATCTTGCCGCTGATTGGTCTGAAATCTAAGCTGTCTCGCTTTGGCAAGAAAGAGATGGACTGTGCTTTAAACGTTCTAAACAAAGAGACAAAATACCAGCGGAATCCAATTATGCGTGGACTTAGAAAATCGTTAGAAATTAAAATTATACAGTTTGGTTTTTAAAAGTTTTATCCTTTTATTTTAGTTTGGCGGGTCCGAAGCCATCATAACAGCCCTTAGTGACGAATTTCCAAAAATCAAGCACAACAGGGAAATCTTCGTTGCCTGTTTGTTTAGTTTATATTTCTTTGTCGGATTGGCGTCCTGCTCCCAAGGGGGCTTTTACTTCTTTCATCTTTTGGACAGATATGCAGCAGGATACTCAATTTTGTTAGCAGTTTTTTTCGAAACTGTTGTAGTGTCGTGGATTTACGGTGAGTAGTACATTTTACGAGCGTTACCAGAGTTCTATTATTATAGTCTTTCGGTAGACATTTATAGTACAATGAATAGAGAAGTTTTACCCGACAAAAGGTCCGGTAGTTCTGAATTTTGGATATGTTATTAAGGTCAAAAGGGTAGGTAAAAATCTGAGTTTTCGTCACCCCCACCCCTGTGCTTCCTCCGCCATCTGAAAAAAACCATCAAAAATTGGCAGTTTTTGTAGTTTTTTGCCTGTAACTTCGTTCCAGTACACTAAATCGCAAAAAGAGTTATATAAAATTTTTTAGAGGATATAATTATCTACAACTGGGTGGTACTACGGTTGTTCTGCGAGCAGTAGTAACGGAGCTAGGTAATTTCCAAAAATGACTAAAATCACGTGCTTGGGCAAACTTTCAGATTTTTTCTAATTTAGACGGCTTAAGCTCCGAAATACTTTGTTCTAGGGTAAAAGTTCTAAGAACATATCTTGTAGAGAATTTTATCAGCTACAAAATCCATTCTTTAAATATATTTTTAAATATTGTAATGGAGTGGGAGTAACTTTTAACTTAAAGTAAGTAAGTTAGAAAATAATAATTTTTTTAAATTTAGTGCTTTAAACGGCACGTTTTTTATTTAGTTTTATTTTTTTGTGTAAATTTAGTGACGTACAAAAAGGTAAGAGAGCTTAGGGGTCAAACACCTCCTTAAACTAACCACCTCTTCAAAAACCCCCCCAGACCCCCCAAAATCTAACATATTTAAGTTCTCTCAAATTTTCTCAAAAAATACGCTTCTAAGAGAAAAATGTGTAATATACTTTATTGTACACAATGAAATTTCCTTTTAAAAAAGGTACAACTCGATGAGGGTCAACTATTTATAAACTCTTCAGCGGCGTCCGTTAATTGAAGTAATTTAAAAAATTCAAAAAATATCCATGTTTTTTCCATGATTTATTCAATTTTTTTTAAAACCAAGGTTTATAGAACAAAATCTGTTATACATTATTGTAGCAAATAAAATTTCCTTTAAAATGCTGTACAAGAAGGTCGGATTGGTTTCATGGTTAGAAATTCAGAGGCGCCCGTAAATTTAACCAATTTTAAAAAATCACATTAAAATATTTTTGTTACAAGTTTTATTTAATTGTTTGAAAAACTAAGTCTAATTGAAAAAAATGCTATTATGCACTTTATTGACAGTAAAATTTTCTTTTCAACGGTGTATAACTCGATGGGGTTTGACTTACAACGAACCCGCCAGCGACGTCCGTAAATGGGGGCCATTTAATTAATTTTTTTTAAAATTATGTTTTGCACAGGTTTTATTTGATTTTCTGAAAACCATGCCCTTTATCAAAAAAATTGTTTTTTACTTCATTGCAGATAATAAAATTTCCTTTTAAACGTTGTGTATAATGGTAAAAAATATTTCATATTTACCGCTCCAGTGGTATAAACTGGTGTATGTTAATTTAAAACAATTTTTTTTAAAACTTATTTTAAGTTAAAATTTAATCCATTACAATATTTAAAAATAGATTTAAAGAATGGATTTTGTAGCTGATAAAATTCTCTACAAGATATGTTCTTAGAACTTTTACCCTAGAACAAAGCATTTCGGAGCTTATGCCGTCTAAAGTAGAAAAAATCAGAAAATTTGCCCAATCACGTGATTTTAGCCATTTTTGGAAATTACCTAGCTCCGTTACTACTGCTCGCAGAACAACCATAGTACCACCCAATTGTGGACAATTATATCCTCTAAAAAATTTCATATAACTTTTTTTGCGATTTAGTGTACTGGAACGAAATTAAAGGCAAAAAACTAAAAAAAGTGCCAATTTTTGATGGTTTCTTTAAGATGGCGGAGGGAGCACAGGGGTGGGGGTGATGAAAACTCAGATTTTTAACTACCCTCCTGAGCTTAACAATATATCCAAAATTCAGAACTACCGGACCTTTTGTAGGGTAACTCCCCTATTTTGACCTCTATTCATTGAACTATTATATTCCTTTTCTTTTATTTTCTGCTGCCAGTTGAAATACTTTGGTCTACATAAGTTTTAAAAGTAATGGCGATAAAAAACATCCCTGGCGCATCATAATTTATTTTTTAAACCTCACATTATTCAGTTACTGTCTGGCTAGTTTCAGAAAAAGCACAAATGAGATAGACAGTCTCACTCTTACTAGTGATATACTGCTCCGAGGCCGTTTTATACTCTTGCCCACAGTCTCAAAAATGCTGGGTTTCATCCCTGTCTACTGTAATTTAGATGGTTAAGTTACATAGATGTTGACTTTAGCTAATGAAGCAATAGCCAAGGGTAAAAACTTTATTGGCAGAAAGTGCTCATAAGATGGTCAATTTGCTATGCCAGGTGAAATAAAATTATCATTCTTTTTATTTTCAGGTACGCAACGATTCTGCCATGACATTGAAGACATGCTTGGTTTTGCACCAGGAATTTATTGGAGGTTTTGCTGGACTTTTTTCGCTCCAGCTTTCTTGCTTCTTATTATAGTTTATGGTAAGTACTGTTTTAGGTTATTTAACGAACACACGCTCAGTGGCGCACCCAGGAATGTGTCTTGGGGGGGGGGCCCCGACAGCTACAAAGCGCGCCCTCAAAAAAGTGGCGGCAAAAAAAAAAAAAGGTCGTCATGTCTTTTCGCAACTACGCCACAGCTTGGGCTTGGGAGGGGCCCGAAGCCTCCTGATGTCAAATTTTAAGGTATTTTTCATGTTTTATCATCAAATATGTGGAAAATATATTAAAAATCTAAGGCTTGGGGGGGGCCCGGGCCCCGGGGCCCCCCCCCTGGGTGCGCCCTTGCACGCTCCATCTAAGTAAGAAATCGTCACAGAATTGCGCATCAAAATATTAATAGGGACTAATTGCAATAAAGAAAATGAAAAATAACAAATCACCTAGAAAAGACGAAGTAACGGCAGAAATGCTCAAGTACGGTGGTAAAGTTGTAGTTAATACCATCCATATTCTCCTGAATAAAATACTTATAAAAAATAATCCCAAACTACTGGAAAGAATCCATAACCATTATTCTACACAAGAAAGGCGATAGAGCAGACCTAAAAAAATTTCGACCTATAACACTAATCAATGTTATTTATAAGCTTTTCACGAAAATATTAACAGATAGACCAACAACAAAATTTGACGGGTATCAATCAAAGGAACAAGCAGGCTTTAGAAAACGTTTCAGTACAGTTGACCACTTATTAAGCATGAAAATTCTAATAGAATGAGCCAACGAATATAACACTATATATTGCGTTGATAGACTTCGAAAAAGCTTTCGATAGCATTGAGCACTGGGCAGTAAAAGCATCTATAATTAATAGCCGAATACATCACAGATATATACAGACTTAATAGCCAATATATATAGCGAAGCAACAACATCAATCAAAATCAAGAGACGAGTAAGATTGGCCTGGGCAGCATTCGTTAAATTAAGCTACAAATTAAGAAATATATAATATCCTAATACCTAAGTGTATAACCAATGTATCCTTCCTGTACTTACCTATGGATCCCATACCTGGACCCACAAAATCAAACATGGATAAGGTAACAAAAGTCCAAAGATCAATGGAAAGACAAATTTTACGTGTAAAGCTAACAGATAGAAAAAGGAATGAATGGATAAGAAATAAAACAAAAGTAAGAGATGTCACAGGAGAAGTAGCAAAATTAAAATGGAAATTTGCCGGTCATAATATCAGACAAAAATACGATCGATGGAACAAAATATGTATTGTAAACTGGAGACCTTGAGAAAATAAAAAAGTAGGGGAAGACCCCAAATGAGACAAATAAACGAGACGATTTATAAATTCGACTTTAGTATGTCAATTTTGAAAGATCAACAGTAATTTTTCAATGAAAAACTGTCAGAATAGTGTCCGGCACTATTACTGCCTGACTTTATTGCAATAGGTCCTTAATATATTTTTAAAGACATTTTCTATTTAGAATTGGTCCTATTTGACATAAAATATAAAAATATATTACCAAAAATATGAAAACTTTCAAGATTTTCGCTTAGTTGATAATAAAATTTAACAAGGTAAAAAATAAATAAGTCAAAAATATTTAAATATTATTTTTTTAGAAAAAAAAAATCATTAAAACCCAAATTAAAAATATTAAAATTAAAAAATAATAAAAACATATTCCAAAACTGGTAGAAAATATACAAGTATTATTGAAGCAAGAAAATAAAAAAATAAAATATTATTTTTAAAATAAAATAATAAAAACCAAAAATTTAAAATATTAAATTAAAATAATAAGTTTTTTTTTTCTTTTTTTTAATTTGTCAAACACACTGTGTTTTTTTTTATTACAATCTAGTCAGTAAGACTAATTAGCAATTTTGTTTTAACTTAATTTACTAGAAAAGTCAGATTTAAACTTAGGGTTCACTCAACAGTTCTCCCCGCTTTGTTTAGTCTGTAACTCACAATTGTGTTGTGTTTATAGCATTATTTTGTTTTATGTGTAATTCACTTAGTTTACTAGCTCAAACGGCTTCACTCTTTTTAGTCTTCGAACTAGCATAGTATTGTCTAGAAGCTGAATTGCTTCCACATTCACATGCCGATGGAGTCTATCTTCATGGCTTTTTGCGTACTTTTTTATAGTCTCTGCTACAGTTTCGATTTTTAGATCTCGATGAAGGTCACTATTTCGAACGTACCAAGGTGCATTCACAATGTTTCTTAATACTTTATTTTGAAATCTCTGTACAACTAGAATGTTACTCTCTTTAGCACAACCCCATAGTTGAATACCATATGTCCATACTGGTTTCAGTATTTGTCTATAAAGCAGTAACTTATTATGAATTGTTAAATTGGACTTCCTTCCAATTAGCCAGTTCATTTTTCTATACCTTATCTCAAGTTCTTCCTTTTTTTTCTTAACATGTGCTTTCCAGCGCAATTTGGCATCAAGTGTCATACCTAGATATTTTGCCTGATTCGAATATGGTACTGGAATGTTGTTAATTGTTATTTGTATGTGATTTATATTTTTGTTTGTAAAATCAACATGAATTGATTTGGTTTCATTTAATTTTATTCGCCACTTTGTGGTCCAACTGTGAACTTGGGTGACTGCATCCTGAAGTTTTTCTATGCATTTTTCAATAGATTTTTCTACCGTCAATAAACCACCCAAGTAACATTATTACCACTCAAGGTTTTATTAATTTGGTTCCAAGGTTATTTAGAGGGTGCTGTTATGGCTTTTAGGATCAATTTGGCTACAAAAAGGTAATTTATATTGCCAATTACCTAAAGAGGTATTATACAACCAAAAAGTGTTCTTCTGTTCCTTTTAGATACTTTTGGTTTTATTGATTTCTGATTTATAAAGATGGTCTTATAAAACCCTTTTACCTAAAGTTTTTAAAAATAAATAAATATAAACTTTGGTCTTTTAGTTTTTTTCATTACTTTAGGTCATAAAAAAAGTGTTTTATAATAGAGCTAAAAGGTTACCTTATATCCTTTTGTTTTTGTAGTTACCAGTAGTTTAATAGTAAATATGCTTATATAGGTGGCCATATAGAACCTAGTTTCCTTAAGGTTTTTAAGAGTGGTAAATATAAACTTTAGACTTTTGATTTTTGCCATTACTTTTAGGCATTTTAAACAGGTTTTATTGGAAGGCTTAAAGGTAAACTTAATTCTTTTGTATTTATGGTTACCCATAGCTGCATATTAAATATTATTTAAATAGGCGGTCATATAAAACTTAGTTTCCTTAAGGGTTCTAACAGAAGTAAATAAATACTTTCGTATTGTAGTTTTTACTAGTACTAGTACAGATTGGTACCTACCTATTGCAAGATTGATTATTTATTATCCTCCTGGGTAGGGCACCCAAGCCTAGATAAAGCCTGTTTAAACGGCCAATATAAGAGGTTTCCCTCCAACCTGCAGGCACAACGGATATCATTGCACTGGCCCTCCTGATTGTTGCACGATAAAAAACATTTAAATTTAACACAACACTTTAAAAAACAAATACAAAAAATTTAAGTGAGGTTATGTTCACTATGTTTACCTTCTCTTTTTTATTGGTTTCATAAGCGCACTCAAAAATCCTTGTTGCGATAGAGTAACAAATAAAACCAAGTGACCACTATAAAACGATAATGGCGTATATAGAATTATTTTAAAAATATTGTAAACAGAAAATATTTATCTAGTCGTTTTAGCAGTGTTTTTTAACAATAATTTTACTTTAATTTTGATTTATGTAAACCAAACAGACTTTTTTAATGGTGAATAGTGTAAATTATTTTTTTTATTTTAAATATTTGTTATTTAGTTATCAAAAAACTATTAAAAAGCATTTGTGAGCTGGCGCGCTTGTTTTGAGAGCTTTTCGGATACGATTTTATCAGAAAAATAAGTCGGGCAGGCAATTTGATGATCCACAAAACGACAAACTCCTCATATATAGGTATATTTTTATGTGACAATAATTTTGGGACTCTGACATATTTGGCAATTTTATGACCAAAATTATTTTATATAGCCATTGTCAATCTAAAATATCGCTAAAGCTTTTATAGGAAAAATTCTTTACTCTAAAGGTATTATGGTATTCAACAGAACTGCCAGGATACCAAATTACCAAATCTAGTTTTATAACAGGATAGAGGACGTTTCTGAGTTGCTTTTAGAACCTGGCATAATAGCTTTAGTCTCTAAAAGGTTCTATACTGGTGGAACCGCTAGAGGGCGAAGCTAGCGTTTATTTCTTATGGTTTTATAATGAGTTTACATAGGTTGCCACCACCAATTGGGGAGTCCCATTTAGGAGGTCTAAGGGGTATATAAGCGTAATGGGAACGTGCTAGCGACCAAACATTGAAACTAATTCAAACAAGTTTTCGTGGCTAATCGGGTAAAAAGAAAATTAAGGGTTTGTTTGTTTCTCTAGTATTTTTCCGTGGGTAGCAACTACTTTTCTTTTTACCCGATTAGCCACGAAAACTTGTTTGAATTTTAATTTACGGGTACTAAATTTGACATTTTTTAATATTTGGCTCTAAACTCCGTTGACTGACGCGATGCCGACGTCTTGATAGCGGAACAAACGCAATTTAGCGTTGACCTGATCTAGAAAGGCAATGTGTGTCGTAGGTCACGGTATGGATTCTTTCTTTCAATCGATACTTTCATCGATCGATGATATAGCAGTTTTACTCGCCTGCTGCTGTTTTAGTTTCTCTCGTATTTCGGTAGATGGCGCTTCATGTTCCGTACATGGCTTTGTTTTTCCCACTAACAATGTAAGGTGGGAGATAAAGCGTGTGCTGAATTTATGAACGGTGTCACATCGACCAGCAGTGTTCTGAGGAGTCCCATAAGGACGAAACAGTTAACTGTCAACACTTATTAGGTGTCCATTAGATCTTGGACCCCCGTGAGGTTAAGCTTTCGAGCTACCCACGGAAAAATACTAGAGAAACAAACAAACCCTTAATTTTCTTTTTACCCGATTAGCCACGAAAACTTGTTTGAATTTTAATTTACGGGTACTAAATTTGACATTTTATTGAAACTAATGGTTTTAAGGAAAGGCGCTGGCAACCTTTTAGCTTCTGCTATAAATAAAGAAATGTTACTTGGGCAGTATCATCGGCAAATGTTGCTAAGTGACAATTTTCTGGCTTTGGGATATCACAAGTGAATAATAAGTATAGATAAGGGCCTAGTACGCTACCCTGGGGCACGCCTGCTTGAATTTCTCTTAAATTTGAGATGAGTCTTCCTGTTTTACTCTAAAATGTCTATCAGATATGTATGATTCCAAAATATCCGAATATTGTTTTGGCAGAAACCGTTTTAGTTTAAAATTAAGGCCTTCATGCCATACTTTGTCAAATGCTTGTGCTACACCTAGAAAAACTGCAGAACAAACGTTTCCCTCTTCTAGTGCTTTTTCTATTATATTAGTAATTCTGTGTACTTGATCTATCGTGGAATGCTTGTCTCGAAAACCAAATTGATGAGATGGAATAATTTCTTGTCTTTCTATGATGGGTTTTATTCTTTTAAGCAATAATTTTTCATAGAGCTTGGATATAATTGGCAGCAAAGATATTGGCCTGTAAGATGACACGTCATGGAGTGGTTTTCCCGGTTTTGGAATCATGATAACTTCTGCAACTTTCCACAGTTTAGGTACATACCTAAGCCTAAAAGACGCATTAATTAGGTTGCATAGTTTTACGATAGCTTTTCTGGGGAGTTGTTTTATGACTACCCCGTTAATAAGATCATACCCTGGGGCTTTTTTCGAATTAATATTTTTGATTTCTGTTAATATTTCTTTTGGTGATGTAAGCTTAAATAAGTTAAAAATAATAAAAAATATTGAGAAACCGGTCGATGATGAACAAGTAATATTTACACTAAAAATTAATAAAAATAAAAATTATTAAGACTCACATGAAACAAGCTGAAGTCAAAACTCTAACACTTATTTTCACTGGAGAGCACACTGTTGTTTCCGCCGATCACAAAATTATAAATAAAATAATTTAAATCAGCCAAAAGAGAAGTTGAGAATAATTCTTCTTGTCCGCGTCTTACGAAATTGTTTATATTAGGGCTATATTTAGAAACACTGGGTCGATCGATAAGCACAAAAGGTGAAAAAATTAAGGTCCTGGATTTGATTTCTTCGTAGCATCAAAGCAAAATATCACCCTATATGGAACTGGATCGAGAAAATTAGCTCGAAAAACCGCATTGAACTGGTTTCGTCATAAAAATTGGTGGGATCAACAGGATGTTGATCGCCTATAAATTCGATTTCTTGAATTACATCCGGGCATTATTAAAGTACCAGTGTTAAAGTTGCAGCCAAAAGTGAAAAGACTTAAAAAGTTCAAATTAAAGTGAATTAGTAATGAGTGAGTTAACCATTTTTTATAAAAATGTAGTCTTAAAGAAATTCTAGAGTTTTTGAACTCTAGCATAAGTTGCCTATAATAAAATATATATTTTAGTGATTCGATGACAGAAAGTAAGTTAAAACTATTTGAACATTGATTTAAAAGGAAAATATTACGTTTATTTAATTGCTGTAGACAATTAAATTATTAGACTTTTATAAGTAAGAAAAAAAAGAATTAAGATAAAAGTAAAGCCAAGTTTTCCAATACAAATTTCAAAATGAAAGGTTCTTACTAGTTTGAAAATATTTTTTTAAACTTTGCTATTACAGCCAAACTTCTTTATGTTCAATTTAGCACTGTGCCTAAGAGTCATTTACAGCCGTAATAGTCAAGTTTAGAAAAATATTTCCAAACTAGTAAGAACCTTTTATTTTAAAATTTGTATTGGAAAACTTGGCTTTACTTTTATCTCAATTCTTTTCACGGAATGCCATTTTCGCGTACTTGGCTTTTTTTACATGAAATGTTTTTGTTATGATTTCACTTCTTTTTTAAAGAAATTGGATAATATTTAATTTTTAAAGTAGTAAAATATGCGGAATATTGTTCAAAACTTTTGCAATGCCTCACTTAAATTTTTGAGATTTTTTAATTTTTTTCCATGGTTTTATCGTAGTTCCTATCAGCCTTCCAAAACTCAGCTCTCTAGTGTTTCTGAAAGTGTACAATGTTACTTTTACATAACTTTACATATATAGGGGAGGGAAATAAATTAAAATTGTCGTGTTTTTAAATTTTTTCCTATAGTTTTATCATAGTTCCTATCAGTCTGCCAAAGCTCAACTTTCTAGCATTTCTGGAAGTGGGCAATGCTACTTTTACATAACTTTAAATGTATAGAGGAGGGGAGTAAATTAAAATTTTTGGGTGTTTTGATTTTTTCCTATAGTTTTATCATAGTTCCTATCAGTCTGCCAAAGCTCAACTCTCTAGCATTTCTGGAAGTGGGCGATGCTAATTTTACATAATTTTAAATGTATAGGGGAGGAGAGTAAATTAAAATTTTGGGGTTTTTTGATTTTTTCCAGGGGTGTGGTCATAATTTCTATCAGTCTGCCAAATTTCAGCTTTGTAGCATGTCTGGAAGTACAGTAGAATATTGATGATCTATACATGAGTGAGTGAGTCAGTGAGTGAGTGGCAATTTCGACGTTTTTTGAAATTTCGTAACTACTTTACTACTTTATGGAATTCCATGAAACTTGGAGGGGTTGTTAACTCCATGGAGATCTACGACTGTGCAAAGTTTGAGATTCGTAGCTCATTCCGAAGTAGAGTTTTAGGTAGGTCAAATATCGGCTGAAATGTTTCCAGAAAAGATGGTTACGGCGCGCGAACTTGGCGAGGCACTGCCGTGCCCTCAGATTTGTTCTAATTGGTACGAGTTGCTCTAACAAATTTTGTATGCGTTCGCTGGATACGTTAGTTTATGAATATCCTACAACTTATTTAAGCAAGACAACATTGTGCTTTTAACGACGGTCACAAATTCAAAATATACACAATTTACATAGCCCCTACATACAGTGCAATTTTTCCATTAGGTCTTTGGTCGTACGAACCTCTCAGTTACGAAGACTACAAGTATCCCTTTTGGGCAAACGCTTTGGGATGGGCCATTGCTGGATCTTCGGTGATAATGATTCCTTTAATGGCCATCTTTCAGATAGCTATTACACCAGGCTCATTTTCAAAGGTAAGTTAAAGATTTAAAACGAATCCCCATCCATCGTCGTAAATGACAAAAACAAAATCATTAACAATAAGTGAAATTAAAGAAAGAAAAATAAGATAAAAGTTTTCTGTCTTCGGCCAGGACTCGAATCCGTAATCTCTTGCTTAGTACGCAAACGCTCTTTTCGGAAAACTTTCATCTATTCCAATTGAATCAGTCATTTCAAAAACGACATGAGTCCACTTTTTCAGAAACTGAGTTTTTCAGTGGAATCGACTTCCTCTAAGGTAAATGCACGTTCTGAGCAAAAACGACTTAATCTATTGATATATGCAATAACCGAATTTTGACGAGTCGTTAAATACCGAGATGAATTCCATCAAAGGAGCATGCGCCAAAATTAACGTCAAAATGTCTAATTTAAATTATTGGCGCGAATACCGGGATTGGCGCGAGATCGAAGAGCTTAACGTATAATAAAAAATTCAAGGTATAAAATAATGGTCAATTCTAATTTTTAGGTATGATTTTATGTAGGTACCGGGTGGTTTTTTATAACCGGAGCACTCAGCAACTTTATCATTGAAAATAAAGGGCTATAATAAATTGTAGATTTTTTTTGGTTAATTATAATGATGATGAACTTTAAAAGCCAACATAATTTTTTTCTATCCGTCACCATGTACAGGGTGTCCCAAATTCGATGTTTTTGGAGAGTTTCGGGTATTTCTAGAGGGGCTAAAAAAACCTGATCAACCTTTGCGACACTCAAATTTCAAAAGAAGCTTAAAGGTGAAAATCGCATTTTGATATAGCAAGCCGTTTTTAAACTACGGGGTGTTTTTAAAAAGTCTGCATTTTGGGAAGGGGTCTATAACTTGTTTATTTATTAATATTTTTATTTCTGTGAAAACATTCTTTAGACACTTTTTTAAGAGGAAATCAACTGTTAAATTAAATTTCATTTGTCACGTTTAGTTTTTGAGATATCACATAAAATTAATTTTTCTTTATGGGATTAGTGGGATTTCTTTATATTTTTGTTTTTTTTTTATTTTTACCACATATTATAGTTTGCTTAATGGGTTTAAAATATTTTAATATTATAAAATTATAAAAATAAAAAAATAATAAAGAGGTGATTAAAAAATAAGAATAAAGAAAACAATAAAAAAAATTAAAAATTAAAATATTGAATGTGATACATCATTTTAAAGGAAATTTTAGAGAGAGTTTTAGAGTTATTCTGTAAGAAAATTAACAACTTTATGCAATATTTTAAAAACCAAAAGAGATAAATAAAAACCGTTGACATCTGTCAATTCTTCAAGAAAAGATCTATAAGAAAGCTATTTACACAAAAGCAAAATGCAGACAAAAACACTCCGTAGCTTAAAAACGGCTTGCTATATCTAAATGTAGTTTTCACCTTTAGGCTTCTCTTAAAATTTGAGCGTCGCAAAGGGGGCTCAGTTTTTTTCTTTCTCCCCTAGAAATATCCGACACCACAAAAAAACAACGAATTTGGGACACCCTGTACAGGGTGTAAGATTCGTCTTTTCTTTTTGATTTTAAACATATACAATATCTATGTGTTGCGATTAATATTTTTTGAGGTATATGCAGTATTTCTTCTATATGCATTTCACGTTTATTTTGTTTTGCCATGGGAGTATTGACAAATTTAAATACGCTAAATCTTTAAAAAAAATGTTTATCGTAGCATAGACATACAGTAGAACCCTGATGACAGTGTTTATTCAAATTAAATTGGGCACTAAATAATTTGTCACACAACTTGCACGTCACCGGCATTTTCACAGAACAAAAACGACGAATTTTCATCAAAAAGAACTGGGAATTATTAAAGTTTTGCTGTATAAAACCATACACCACCACAGGTCGTGGTGAACCATACTGAAATATCTCTCAGTTGATTGGTTGGCAAAAGTGACAGATCAACGCTTGCGCACGTCTTGGAATTCATCTCGGTATTTAACGACTCGTGAATTTTTAAGTCTGTGCAAGGCCAACACAAAAATAGAGGCCACGACCCTGAAAAAATCAGCTGTTCTCCCGGGTTGAATTTTACATTGGGTCTTATGGGAGGTCAGACGTTTTTTTACGATATTTTCAAAATGGCACTACAGATTTCCGCAAAATTTCAGTGAAATATTCTCAGACACCATCCCGATATTCCACCAAAGGTTTGTGAGGAAGCAACATGATTAAAAGGTTAAAATCTTCAAGATCTAGCATTCCTTATTTTGAATTCAAATTACCCGCCATGTACCACATGCCAACTGTTATATTTGACATGTATTTGACTTTGTCATTTGTGATTGTCACATTTGCTTCTGCTTTAAACTTAATTTTTGTGTGAGCTAATGAAGCGGCTATGAAAAATTAGGGCTTACTATACATTTAAAAAAAATTGTTCTGCCAGAATAAAGTAAAAACAATCTCAAAAAAGGCTTTATTTAAAAAAAAAATCAAATATCCATGAATCGTCATTCAAACTTCAATATTTTAAAGACAATCAGCTGTGTCGTAACGTGACCATCAAAAAAAAATCAGCCCCGGATGTGACGTCAACAAAGTGGAGGATCGTGGCCCGTCCGTTTTGATAGCCCTGGGCCAGGTTTCCAGGTTGTTTTTTCTCTCTCCTGTAAAATTAGAGAAATGTGACACGTGTCGTTTTTGAAATGGCCGACTCAATTGCAGCGCAGGCGAAATTTTTTTTTGATTGACTTTACCAACTTTTTGGGCCATCGAGTGAGCCACTATAACATATAATTTATAAATAAAATAATTAAAAAATGTGATATTTACACACAAACACGGTTTGTATTAAAAATGAAGGCGTCTGTCCTTTTTTGACAAATACTTTATAGCATAAATACATGATCAAAGAATCGAAAAGTGAAGCCCTCAGAGCTGGCTTTGGAAATAATGGAAAATTTAAATTCGCGAACACAAATTTCCAACTGCGCATGTCTTGTGTGTCTTGTCATGTAGACACACAGCTGCCGTGTGGGCTCAGGCCATCTTTGTTGCTTATTTACAATTTGCGGTGTTTTGCATTTGTCGTGTAAAATTATGTTATTTTTTCTGTGAAAAATGGCAAATAATTCACCTAAAACATGTGCGGTTTGTAGAAATATATATATATATATATATATATATATATATATTTATCGGTTTCACAACGTTCTACGTCTTCCGATACCACTCGTTTCTGTTTGTCCATAATTCATCATCTAGGCCTCTTATTCTTATTTCACTGTCTATTCCTTCTCTCCAGCTTCTCCTTGGCCGTCCTCGTTTTCTTTGGCCAGTTGGTTTCCATTGTAGTATTTGTTTAGGTAGTCTTTCATCATTCATTCTTTGTACATGTCCGTACCACACCAGTTGTTTTGTTCTTATATCATCCACTAAAGTACGTCATAATTTCTCTTATTTTTTGATTTGTAACTCTTTCTCTTTTTGATTTCCCTACTGCTCTTCTTCAATAGTCCGTCTCCGTAGCGGAAAGCATTTTTTCTGTTCTCTCCTTGATTGGCCATACTTCTGAGCCGTATGTAATAATACTTTTTACAATGGTGTTATATATAAGTTTTTTGTTATGTTTTCATATACTTTGGTCCCAAATTATTCCATTTAATAAAGTTATTGCTTTTCTTACTTGCACGTTTCGATCTTTTATAGCTTTGTCTAGTGTTCCGTCAGCTGTAATTTTTAGACCTAAGTATTTATACTCATCACAGGACTGAATTCGCTGCCCGGTATTTAAGATAAGATCCTGTTTCATTCCACTGATACACATATACTCTGTCTTATTGAGATTAACCTCTAGTCCTCACTTATTGTACTCTTCTATTAGTTTTCGTGTCATATATTCAATATCGTCATAATCCTGAGCCACTACTATCTGACCATCGGCGAAATATAAAGTATACAAGGTGGTTTCGTCCAGCGGAATTCCCATGTTTTGGCATTTTCTCTTCCATACTTTAAGAACTTGTTCCAAGTATATCTTGAAGAGCGTAGGCGAGATACAGCAACCTTGTTTAAGACCTTTATTTACTTGAAAGCTTTTGGTTAGTTTTGTTTTTATTTTAACTTTTGCCTTACTATTGCGGTATAACTCTTTGATGGCCTTAATTAGTTGCACGCTTATGTTTGTGTTTTCCAACGCTTTCCAAAGTAGATTTAGTGGTATACTATCATATGCCTTCTGCAAATCGACGTAAAGCAGATGCAGCTCTTGTCCGTATGCCATTTTCTTTTCAATAACTTGGGTTATTGAAAAGAGATGATCTGAAGTCGATCTACCCGCCCTGAAACCAGCTTGTTCTTCTGCTTCCATGTCTTTATATTCGCTCTCCACTTTATTTCTTATTATTTTACTGTATATTCTGCTTAGCGTACTAGTCACAAATATACCTCTATAATTGTCACATATATCTTTCCTTCCCTTTTTGTGTATTGTGGATATATATGACGTTTTCCACTCAGTTGGTACTACAGAAAAATGGAGAAATAAGGAAGCTTCATAATTTGTTAATAAAGTTAAGAGTGTGAGAATGCATGTGTACCTATATTTATGTTCTAACGTATTTACTTTTTGAAATAAATTCTTCAACAACCAATTCATTGAATTTTGGAATTTTTTTTGAAATGTTTTTTCAAACAGAGAATTAGAATTCTGACAACACCTTGGAGAGACACTCAGGTCAGGACCCAATCAAATGGGGTCACAGTTCAGACAGAAGTTCAACAGGTTCGGGTCACAACACCAGATAGCGCCCCAAACCATAGTCCCGTTGAAGTGTGAAATACAAAAATACCCAAATTCAGCGAATATTTTGTATAATTTAGAAAAGATTTAGTATATCTTAACTTGTTACTTTTTTATTTGAGATTAAGCCAAAACCCAATTTTTTACTGGGTATAAAATCCAAATAAAAAAGAAATAAAAGATTTGGACCAAAAATATTTCATCAATGTTAAATATTACATAGAAACAATAAATAACCACTCTTGCAATTAATATTTAAAAATGCCAAATCCATGTTGTTTATTGAACAATTTTTTACCTCGACTTTTTATATGCTTTTGTAAATTTTATGATGTATTTATATGTACGTATAAATTTTTTTGATATAGGATCTTTAATTAAACTGTAGAAACACAAACAACTCATTTAGCTAAAATCAAAAACGATGAATATTAGAATAAAGTTTTTAATGATACAATCCTCTAAAAGCTGATAGTTTGATTTCTGGGTAGCTATTCTGGGTCTTGGACAATGTGATAGTTCCCATCATATGCTTTGGCCAATGGCAAGCTTTAAATTAGCTCCGAGACGTCACGTGTTATGCGAAAAGACCTCCATTGCGCAAGCTTGTTCTACGATCTTACCGAGAACACATTTCGCTTCAAAGGCGTAAAATTCACTAATAGTCCATTTAAAATCAAGGTAAAAGGTCCTGAAATTGCGAAACGGATGAGACCACTTGTCCCCTACGTATTTTGGGCCGCTGATCACGAAAATAAGGGTTAAAGCTACAGCCAGTGGTTGGAACACCCTTAAAAATGCAAAAAACACCCCTAAATAGGGGTGTTTTTCGAATATTTTCGTTATTTTGCAAATTTAGTCATCCTATATGTTTTTGGGGGCGGTAATTACGAAAATGAGGGTGAAAACTTGCATTACAGGGTGGAACCACCCCTAAAATCGGGGAAAAAACACCCCGAAATGGGGGTGTTTTTCGACTAAAAGTGTTTTTGTGCCAATTAAGACATCTAATATGTTTTTTGGGGAGCTGATGAGACCACTTGTCCCCTACGTATTTTGGGCCGCTGATCACGAAAATGAGGGTTAAAGCTACCGCCAGTGGTTGGAACACCCTTAAAAATGCAAAACACACCCCTAAATAGGGGTGTTTTTCGAATATTTTCGTTATTTTCCAAATTTAGTCATCCTATATGTTTTTGGGGGCGGTAATTACGAAAATGAGGGTGAAAACTTGCATTACAGGGTGGAACCACCCCTAAAATCGGGGAAAAAACAGCCCGAAATGGAGGTGTTTTTCGACTAAAAGTGTTTTTGTGCCAATTAAGACATCTAATATGTTTTTTGGGGCGCTGATGAGACCACTTGTCCCCTACGTATTTTGGGCCGCTGATCACGAAAATGAGGGTTAAAGCTACCGCCAGTGGTTGGAACACCCTTAAAAATGCAAAAAACACCCCTAAATAGGGGTGTTTTTCGAATATTTTCGTTATTTTGCAAATTTAGTCATCCTATATGTTTTTGGGGGCGGTAATTACGAAAATGAGGGTGAAAACTTGCATTACAGGGTGGAACCACCCCTAAAATCGGGGAAAAACACCCTGAAATGGGGGTGTTTTTCGACTAAAAGTGTTTTTGTGCCAATTAAGACATCTAATATGTTTTTTGGGGCGCTGATGAGACCACTTGTCCCCTACGTATTTTGGGCCGCTGATCACGAAAATGAGGGTTAAAGCTACCGCCAGTGGTTGGAACACCCTTAAAAATGCAAAAAACACTCCTAAATAGGGGTGTTTTTCGAATATTTTCGTTATTTTGCAAATTTAGTCATCCTATATGTTTTTGGGGGCGGTAATTACGAAAATGAGGGTGAAAACTTGCATTACAGGGTGGAACCACCCCTAAAATCGGGGAAAAAACACCCCGAAATGGGGGTGTTTTTCGACTAAAAGTGTTTTTGTGCCAATTAAGACATCTAATATGTTTTTTGGGGCGCTGATGAGACCACTTGTCCCCTACGTATTTTGGGCCGCTGATCACGAAAATGAGGGTTAAAGCTACCGCCAGTGGTTGGAACACCCTTAAAAATGCAAAAAACACCCCTAAATAGGGGTGTTTTTCGAATATTTTCATTATTTTGCAAATTTAGTCATCCTATATGTTTTTGGGGGCGGTAATTACGAAAATGAGGGTGAAAACTTGCATTACAGGGTGGAACCACCCCTAAAATCGGGAAAAAAACACCCCGAAATGGGGGTGTTTTTCGACTAAAAGTGTTTTTGTGCCAATTAAGACATCTAATATGTTTTTTGGGGCGCTGATGAGACCACTTGTCCCCTACGTATTTTGGGCCGCTGATCACGAAAATGAGGGTTAAAGCTACCGCCAGTGGTTGGAACACCCTTAAAAATGCAAAAAACACCCCTAAATAGGGGTGTTTTTCGAATATTTTCGTTATTTTGCAAATTTAGTCATCTTATATGTTTTTGGGGGCGGTATTTTCGAAAATGAGGGTGAAAACTTGCATTACAGGGTGGAACCACCCCTAAAATCGGGGAAAAAACACCCCGAAATGGGGGTGTTTTTCGACTAAAAGTGTTTTTGTGCCAATTAAGACATCTAATATGTTTTTTGGGGAGCTGATGAGACCACTTGTCCCCTACGTATTTTGGGCCGCTGATCACGAAAATGAGGGTTAAAGCTACCGCCAGTGGTTGGAACACCCTTAAAAATGCAAAACACACCCCTAAATAGGGGTGCTTTTCGAATATTTTCGTTTTTTTTGCCAATTAAGACATCTTATATGTTTTTTGGGGCGCTGATTACGAAAATGATGGTTACAACTTGTCCCAATGCTCGAACCACCCCCAAAATCGCACAAAACACCCCTAACATATTAGATGTCTTAATTGGCAAAAAAACACTTTTAGTCGAAAAATACCCCCATTTCGGGGTGTTTTTCCCCAATTTTAGGGGTGGTTCCACCCTGTAATGCAAGTTTTCACCCTCATTTTCGTAATCATCGCCCCCAAAAACATATAGGATGACTAAATTTGCAAAATAACGAAAATATTCGAAAAACACCCCTATTTAGGGGTGTGTTTTGCATTTTTAAGGGTGTTCCAACCACTGGCGGTAGCTTTAACCCTCATTTTCGTGATCAGCGGCCCAAAATACGTAGCGGACAAGTGGTCTCATCCGTTTCGCAATTTCAGGACCTTTTACCTTGATTTTAAATGGACTATAACTCTGAAGAGCGGGCGACTATGCCATTGGTCGAGAGAAGTCATTTCACATAACACGCGACCGCTCAGAGGTTGCTATTGGTCAAAGCGTGTGATGTGGATGGTCATATCGTTCAAGATCCAGAATAGCTACCATAGAGGACAATCCTCAAACTGTCAACTTTTGTAAGAGGTCCCTTTTATAAATTAGATGGACAAAAATTATTTTATATTTACAAGAAAATTACAGATTTAAAAGCATTTTTTATTTTTACGGTTTTATGGTATTATTTGGGTGTAACATTTTTCCTTTTTACTTAAAAATAAAAATTCAAAAAACACCAATGAAAAGAAGAAGATTTTTCAATCTCCGACAGGTGTGCTAGTAGATCACAAAATGTAGTATAAGGACGTATTTTTTTTACTTTGTTTATATTTTAAATCTGCTAACATTCAAATACGCTTTTCCCATAAAAGCCTTCATTCAGTGCTTCATAGAAGAGGATAAGGTTTGATGGATAGGATCAAATCTGCCTTTAAGGGGTGGTTTCTATAAATGTTCGGAAGATATAAAAAAGTAATTTTGCAGCGAAACTATGCACCCTAATGAAAAATGTTAGGGATATTTTAAATTAACAAGACTACTTATACTGATTTATTTTGTAAAAATTATTACTATTGCCTTTTTGCAACTGGACTCCTGCCCCTGGAAAAAAAGTTTTTAGATCCTCCTACTTAAGGTTACCAGACGTCCGGATTAATCCGGACGTGTCCGGATTTTTAATACGTCCGGGTGGGTCCGGGCGGATTTTTCATAAACGTTCGGATTTTAAAGTAGCCGCCTTTATAAACATCAAATAATGTAAAATAAACTAGTTTCAAAAAATGTAATTAAACAATAATCGTCGATAAATTTAGCAGTGTGAATTTACCTTTACGCAGGGTCTTCACATAACGTTTTACCTTACATCTTGCCTGTTCAGTCAAAACGCATCAAATAAAACTTTGTGTTTAGACGGAAAAACGGACGTTTTACTTGAACTGATTTAAGACGGAAGACCGCCTAGAGAACTGACCGGATCACGCATTGTTTTCCAATAAAACCATCGTTTTGTATCAAAAACTGATCTAAAAACGTACGTTAAAATTATCAAGTGTCTACGCTAGTCTTTCAACCGTCATACTTGACCCTTTTGACTGACAGGCAAGACGTAAGGTAAAACGTTATGTGAAGACCCCGCTTAAAGTAGTATTATTAATTTCGCCTTGTTGAAGTTTACACTTCTGTCGTGTGGTCTTAAGCACCCACAATTTTTTTGATGAAGTTTGTAATCTAAAAAAGTACATATCAGACAATTCTACTTCTGATGACCACAATCTGCCTACCCACGAAAAATGGACAAAATATTTTAATGCAAGTATTTCTACCCAGTGGACCAAAGAAAGAAATAGGCTGCTTTTATCTTGTGTAAAAGGAATACGCATGACTTCATACAATTTAAGAAATATAAGCTGGTCAGAATTTTACGATTTTGTACTTCTGCCTAAAAATTCAACGCTGTTGAATAAAATACAAAGCAGTGAAAAGTACCTATAAAATAGTAGGTATATTATGTTATTTATTAGTTATTGTTTCAATAAAAAAAAGTTGATTTTTTGTGTGTGGCATCGAAAAAATTTTGACGTCCGGATTTTGTCTGGATTTTCTTGACGGCTGGTCCTGGTTTGAGACGTTTTCATCTGGTAACCCTACTCCTACTTATATCGCTTTTGTGAAAGTGGCATTGATACTGATATCATATTTTATTTTTTACCGGTTGCTTAACGTGGTTTGTTTTCTATTAGCTATAAAAATTTTTCCAATTTTTTAACTACTGCATAGATGATCAATCAGCCATTTGATCATTTATCGTCGTACATAATTATTCGTTTAAATAAAAATTATTTGTCACTATATTAAATGTAGTTTGTGTGAAAATGTTATTTTCATTTGATAGGAGCAAAAACTAATATAAGCGACCGACGCACAGAGGGGCAGGGACCCATAAAAGTTACCAAAAATATGAAACTCAGGATATGAAATTTACGTGAAAAAAACGCCTGAAAATTATCCTCCTTGCATCTCTTTCTTTATTTGAGGTATCCATGACGAAGTGCGTACAACAAAACAATTGATAGTGCTTGTCAAATGTAACGTCATTTTAATTGTGTTACATATGCATTCTTTAAAGTAAAATATTTGGTACATTCAAAGGTCATTTTCTCTATGACGGAATTTCTTAGAACTAAAAAGTAAATGGCTAGCACTAACTACGGTAAGTATAGATTTGTTTAGTATAAATTTATTTAGTTTATTTTTTTATGTTATTTAGATAATTAAATTCTAACCAAAACGTAACAGAAATTGAGTTTTGTTTTAAAACTGTAGTTTCAGCTGGCTCAAAAATTAAGGATCCATTCGAATCCATCACACACTTTTATTACTTCCTTTTCTACAAAACCTCATCTTTAATGTGGTATAAGCATTTTTTGCGGTATTTTGCGGTTTAACTCAAGAAAACGATTTCCAGAGTTTCAAGCATTTGCATATTGTGTCACATTTTCGTCTAAATGTTCCACACACTATAATTTACATTTAATAACAAAATATCACTCTGTTTTGGTTTACTAACAACTTTGCCAAAGCTTTGCCTAGTTAAAAAAGGAACTAAACACATTTTAGAATCATATTCTGCCAATTCTTGGGCATTTAAGCTTAAAAGATTAAAATCAGAATTGGAATAAAAAATAAGTAGGTACTTATTTTCTCCGTAACTATTCATTAATTTCTTAAAAAATTTGAATAGATATTCAAATTATTTTTCACAAAAGCAAAGATATACAGTGTGTCCACGTAAGTTGGCGGCATATGGGAAACTTTTTTATTATTAGCTTTACGAAAAAAAGTTATTCTTCATAAAAAGTTCTGCATGGTCCAAAACCTAAAATGCAACTATCAGATGTTAAATTTTTTCAGTCATATTACGAGGTTTGTCAAAAAATTTGATTTTTGCTCCAGAGTAAAGTACCTTTCTTTTTGACAATATCGAAAATTGTTATAAAGAAAAGATGTTTAGAATTAAAAATAGCTTTCAAATATTCAACATTGTTTATTTACATTAAAAAAATATTTTTTTCTTCATTTTCTCTGCGATTAAGTTTGCACATTAATGCATTGCATTTATTAATTATAAATTTGATTAAACAATTATAAATAAACTTTTAAAAACAATTATCTCTTAATATTTATCGAACACTGATAACCTTTAAGTTGCTTAATCACTAGTTTGTAACAAACAAATACGTCTGTCAAACATAAAACTGTACAATACGGATCTCTAAAAATTTTGAAAAACACTGTTAGACTGCCTAAAAAAGTGTTTATACCGTGGCACTTTTTGAAATACGATTGTTGACGTTTCTTCGAATTTTCGATATTTAGACAGTTCGCAAAGCCTACTTTAATTATCAGTTTTAAAAAATGCCAGTGCATCCTAGATTAATTATGCATTAATGTGCAAACTTAAATTTCCAACGTAATCGCAGAGAAAATGTAGAAAAAAATATTTTTTTAATGTAAATAAACAATGTTGAACATTTGAAAGCTATTTTTAATTCTAAACATCTTTTCTTTATAACAATTTTCGATATTGTCAAAAAGAAAGGTACTTTACTCTGGAGCAAAACTCACATTTTTTGACAAACCTCGTATTATGACTGAAAAAATTTAACATCTGATGGTTGCATTTTAGGTTTTGGACCATGCAGAACTTTTTATGAAGAATAACTTTTTTTCGTAAAGCTAATAATAAAAAAGTTTCCCATATGCCGCCAACTTACGTGGACACACTGTATAATGTTGGTAAAATCATCGCACTTTTTGTTCTTGTAGCTTTCAGTAGGATCACTATAGATAATAATTAATTATAGTTTGGTATATTGTGCGCTAAAAATGACAGGAGAAAATAAGTTTGTTATATTTTAATAAAGACAGAATTTAGAAATATTAGGGTCGAAATTTTTTTATTAAAATAAAAAAAATAATATGTGGATTATTTTGAAATCAGTCGTTATGATATTTCGATAAAATTAAAAGAATGTCCGTCTTTAAATTCAGACCAAAAGTGTCAAAATGTATGTTATAGTTTAAAGAGAAGTGGAAAAAAGCTGCTAGATATGAGTCAACTTTTATTTGAACAAAGAGACATTGGTTGGAAAGTAATTTAACTTCCAAAATTTGTTTATTACAAAGTATGTCGTCTACTAACAGAGTTTACAGAATGCAGTGAAAACGGTAAACGTCAGAAAACTGCACATTTGCGAAAAACAAATAGAATTGAGGAAATATTATATGCTGCCTAAATGGAGTTTATATTACATATTTAAGCTTCCAAACTATTAAAAGAATTATCTTTAAATCCCGATTGAGCTTCTGAATACATAAACTTTTTAACAAAAGTGGTAAAAGAAACGACTAACAATCAATTGTCACAAAATGAGGCTCTCTCTTGGTTCTTGTAGAAGTTGGCTTATCAAGGAATCAGTATAATCTCATCCGAGAAAAAGTAAATTTCCTTGCTTAAATTTGCTTTCGTTACCTGGCTGGTTCCATTAAAATTGGTGGTCGGAAATCCGCAATTAAAAGACCCCAAAAAATTATATGGCAAAATCCATCTCCATCGTCTCTCCGCTACTTCAGATTGTGATAATTATAGCGTAGGTTAGTTTTGTTTTGTTGTTTTTTTTATTCCTTTAAATATACTTTTTTTAAATAGATCATTTTTAAATTTATTTATTTTATTAACATGGGTTGTGGGCTATCAGATTAAAGGTTATTTTACCTAGATAATGAAATTACAATCAGGAAACATAAGGGTTGTTGTTTTTTTTAATTACTTTAAGTTTTAATATTAAATTTTATTGCTATATGTAAGTACTGCGTTAGCGTACCGCATACCTCGGCTAATTGCTCGTGCGGCAATAATTTTTCATTAAATTATTCATTTTAAGAATAAAAAATGCGTTTATAGACTATTTTAATAAACATTATATGCATATAGAATTTTCGGTAACTTTTATGTGTCCGTGCCCCACTGTGCGACGCCGACGGCCGCCGGAGGTTAGATGAGTTTATCATGTAAAGATGTGTTTATCACAAAAATGTCAAATTTGGTATATATGAACCGGATTATACATAAAATGTAAAGAATCTTACATAATTCCTTTTTTATTCAACGTAGGTAACAAGGAAGGCCAAGCAGCCATTTGGTTTTTCGATTACTTACTCCTAAATTATTAAAGGTACCCAAAGATATCAAAAGACATGCTCGAAGCAAATGCTCAAAGAAGGTACTAAATACCTAGGTACAGGGTGTCCCAAATTGGGCACTTTTAGGGGGTTTAAGGTACTTCTAGGGGAGACAGAGAAAAACTGACCACGCATTGCGAGGCTCAAATTTCAAGAGAAGACTTATAGTGAAAACCGCATTTTGAAATATCGTCTCGCTTTTGAGCTACGGGGGCTTTTTGAAAAGTCTGCATTTTTGAAGGGGGTCTATAACTTCGTTATTAGTGGAAATTTTGATTTAGAGTAAATTGCAGTTTTATAGACTTTGTCACGAGGAATTCACCCGCTAAATTATATTTTAACTGTCACTTTTAGTTTTTGAGATATGACATAAAGTTGCATTTTTTCTTATGGAATGGCCTATATTTTAATTAATTTTCGAATTCGTCATTGAATTCTTTTCAAAATGAAAATGTATCATATGTCATAGTTTGATTGATCGGTTTAGGAGATATTCAGCTTTTTCACTTATTTCTAGTGCGCTATGATTTCCTGCTGTGGCAGGTAAAGGCACTCCAGTATTTTTATTATTTTACACAGTTACAAATATAGTAAGGCTGGTTTGGAAAAATTATAATTCAGCTGACGGCTCTCAAAGCCTAGTTATAAAAAGTAATAAAAAATTATACAAATTTCCAAGACGCAAGGCCAACTTGATTTGCATAGTATAAGACAACAAAACTATAGGAGCATTGAAGTAGGATTTGACCGCAAGGCTTTCACGTCAATGGCGCATGACGTCATTCAACGCATACTAGACAAAAATAGAAAACTTTAATTATCTCCGAAACCGCTTAATCAAACTATGACATCATTTTGAAAAGAATTCAATCACGAATTCGAAAATTAATTAAAATATAGGCCATTCCATAATAAAAAATGCAACTTTATGTCATATCTCAAAAACTAAAAGTGACAGTTAAAATTTAATTTAGCGGTTGAATTCTCCGTGACAAAGTCTATAAAATTGCAATTTACTCTAAATCAATATTTCCAATAATAACGAAGTTATAGACCCCCCTCCAAAATGCAGACTTTTCAAAAAGCCCCCGTAGCTCAAAGACGAGACGATATTTCAAAATGCGGTTTTTACTATAAGTCTTCTCTTGAAATTTGAGCCTCGCAATGCGTGGTCAGTTTTTCTCTGTCTTCCCTAGAAGTACCTTAAACCCCCCAAAAGTGCCCAATTTGGGACATCCTGTACATAATTTTAACCAAAAATTGTACGTTTTTACACTATCGTTAAAATTTTGCTATTCTTCATCGTTTTAACTATCTAAGATAATTTAGTATAATAGTAGGTATTGTAAGGGTATATTAAAAATAAGGACCAATTTATTTAAGACTTATTATAATAATGTAAATAAATATACGTATTCGTACTTATAGCCTTAAATGCATAGTGAATAAAAAATTATATTTTATTAGTATTCACCTAAATAAACTTTTCTCTCTTATATTTTTTTGTACTAACACTAGAATAATTTAAACGGCAGGCATTCCTATATTTTTGTCAAAGAAGGTGCCAACAGCCATTGGCATTTTCTTGGAAATTCAATAACGTTTTCGACCACCGATAAAAACCACTCCCGAACGATCCAAAATCAATTTCACAAAAACTCCCGCTGAAAGTATTTTGTTAAATTAAAAACACTTCCTCTTCAATCTCGCGCAAATCGATCTCGATAACCCTACTTTTTCCATTGATTTTTGGCGTTTTTTTTTTCGTTTTTCTGTAGTACAATAAAATAAATAGAAAACCTAGTAGAAAGCGAGGAAGAGTTTTTATCGTTTAGGTATAAGTTCTGAAGACAAAAAAAAATATTAATCAGGGGCGGCTCGTCCATAGGAGCGTTGGTGCGCGCGCACCCCCAGTAAAAATAAGAAAAAAAATACAAACTATTATTAAATAATTACTGTTGTTTTTTATTTATTTTTTAATGATCCCGATCCCGCTAGTGGCATCTATCGGCCATTAACGGAAGTATTTAATATCGTTTTGAGTTGACGCTTGCTGCCGCATATGGTGGCCTTCGATCGCCTCGCTTGAATCTAGAGATATGAGAGGGCGGGCTTGAATCTGGAGGTGCGCGTGGATTCGGCGTTCCTCTTTAATCCAATTTTTGCCACGCAATTGGAGCGAAAATGCTAGGGATATCGTCGAGAAAAGGGCGCTAAATCAATACACACTTGCATCGTTTTTTAATAGTTCTCAGCTGATTACTGTTTATATTATTGTTAGTATGCGTGTATTGGGCGCAACGAGATTGAATAGAAACATCCTTGATTGGGCGTAATTAAAATTTATTTACGCAGTTTTTAAGTGAATTTTATGCTGTTTTCGGCTTCTTGTTTGTAATTTTTGGGTTAATTATTATCTACAAGTGTCGAATATGTCTGAGGCAGTTATAAGTTCGGGTTCGAGTAATCCTGGAAGTAATTCAAGACTTAATTCTGTACAAAACATTATAGCAAGCTTTTCCTCCTTTAATTTAAATCAAAAAATTGAAATTAAAAGATTGGGAAGGCCGACTAGAACTAGAATTATCGCAAACTTGCTCCAAAAGAAAAGAAGGTAGGAATTTTAAAAGATATTTACCAAAAAAACAACTGGATTGTGGATGTGATGTTACAAACTCATTATTATTATTTAAGGACTAGGAAACTAAACAAAAAGCAGGACTGACAAAAAGGTGCGTAATATCAATTTAACATTAATTTTCAGCCGATAACCGGATAACATTGAATCAACGTATACGAACATTACAATATGAAATGGTATTTGAATCAAAAGCTAAGATAAAACGGTTTTGTACAATGAATTAATGTTATCCATCGTTGGCTAAAAACTAATATGTATGTATACTGTAGGTAATTTTTTTTGTGTAGGCATATTTTTATTTATTGGAGACCTGCTTTTTTTTACTTTGACAATCTTATTACCTAGTGGGCACCATAAGTTCTTTTATTTGGCTACAAATAAATATGCAAATTTTTTTAACTTTATTTATTTTAAGTTTATTTCGACTCACTTATTATAGCGCACACCCATTCTTATACTTCACGAGCCGCCACTGATATTAATAGAATTTATTGTTGTTCAATCAAAAAATTGAGGTATTTACTACGCACAAACGTTATCACAATTCTTAAAATTCGTTGTTCTGCTTGTTTAAAAATGTTTTTAAAAATAAAAAAAAATTGTGAGGGTTTGTGGGGACGCCCCATTCAGGATTGGATAAATCAAGGATCAGTCTGCGGTTACTCCCACAGAGATCATCTGCTCTAGCAAGGAGCATTTTCTGAGCGGTCGAGATTAGTGTTGATCGAAAACGATATAAAAAGATATTTTTTAATTCTGTTTATTATTCCTGCAGTTTACGTTAATTTTATACTGCTATAAACTTACTAAGGCTAAGATTTATTGTATTGAGTATAACACTAAAGGCCTTGGACCTATTTTGACAGTTATTTTACACCAGAGGTGATAGTTGTTAGGATTTTTATCAATGATTTAAGGACAGTTCGACTTTGCCCCCAAATATTTTAGCTGTTACCTTCGCTACTTTTTAATTTAACTAGCTAGCAACGACGCTGTTAAATCATAAATTAAAAATAATTGAAAGTATAATTATATACAGGGTGTTCCACATAAAAGTAACTAACACAACTTTTTTATAAAATTTGTTAAAAAGATGGAGATGTTTGAATTTTTCGAGAAACACAACTTTAAGTTTTCACTTCCAATCCCTGACTTCGCATGCGTAGATCTACCAATATTATTTACCTCATGTATTAGAATAGATGTACAGGGTGATTTTCACTTGAATGATTCTAACCACATGAAAATAGAAAGTTTCAAAAACCTAACCTAACGAAACCTAATCAGATCTAACCGAACCGAACCAAAGCAAACTAAACCAATATTTTTTTTTCAAAAAATACCCGGGATCCTAGAGTATGTGAATCCGAACCGGACCGTACCGAACCGAACCTATCCAAACCTAACCCTACCCAACTAAACCTAATTAGCAGTACGTGTTGTAGTTTAGTTTGGTTAGGTTAGGTTTGGTTCAGTTTAGTTAGGTTCGGTTTGGTTCGGTTCGGATTCACATCCTCTAGGATCCCGGGCAGGAAGTCAGGAAAGTTTTTTTTGAAAAAAATTATTGGTTCAGTTTCCTTTGGTTCGGTTCGGTTAGATTTGATTAGGGTTTGTTAGGTTAGGTTTTTGAAACTTTCTATTTTCATGTGGTTAGAATCATTCAAGTGAAAATCACCCTGTATTCATCTATTCTAATACATGAGGTAAATAATATTGGTAGATCTATGCATGCGAAGTCAGGGATTGAAAGTGGACTTGGTAGGGCTAGCGTCTTGTCATAGATTGCACCCACTGATAGCTTAATACAGTAACTATCTACTTATTTCTGTGGTAAGTGAAATGGTTGGCTTTTGTTGTCAAAGTATTTTCTACCGTAATTTTTTTTTTCAGCTGTAGTTTTTTTGCCCTTTGTTCGAATTTTGTGATTTTGGTCTCTATCAAAAGGTAAAGCTTGAGACCATCCGTCTTTTTTGTCAAACTTGACATTTCTCTGAAATCCAAGACGGGGCATGATTTTAAAATTTAACTTATTTTCACACTTATTTTTCGCCAATTTTTTTGTGCGCCACTGTATTTGAGTTTGCCGTACACAAAAAGGTATCAACTGGAAAAATTGGTTAAGAAATAATAAAGTTGACCCTTAGCGAAGTAGCTGCTAAATAACCTTTGTGTAACGTAGGTAAAAAAATGGTTGTTTTTTTTCTACTGTGAATTGCCAAAAGTTTATTGAGAAGAAAGAAACATCTTTGCTGGGTAAAAAGATGTATCACTTGTAAAAATTTTGCAAGAACCAACATAATTAAACCACACCAAACCGTTACGTTTATAATTTTTTATTGATGTAAATATCCACGAATCGCACCAGCAGCCACCCTCACTTGATGTTATTTTTAGTACCGTAAAACAAGGTTACTTTGCTCCACTTTTTTGAGTTAATTCGAAAAATTTAAAGAAATAACCAAAAATTTTACCATAAAAAATGTTTTTTTGGTTTTAATGAAAAACACATGGCATAGGTAATTAACAAAGGACATTTTTATTACAAAATATTTAGTATTATAAATATTTTTTTAACTTGAGCAAAGTTTTCCATAGTCCGAGGTTACTTTGCCCCACTTTATAAAATATGAAAAAAAACATTGGTGTTTTATATGTTGGCGCAAACTACACCCAATATTTAGTTAGCTTTTCCCCAAACATTCAAAATGGTAAATAAAGAATTTAAAAATATTTGTTTTTTAAGTTTTTAGTAGACACTAGACTTTTCACCAAATTTTTTGAGGCCAAATTTTAGAGGAATTTTAAGCTGCACTTCACTCTGTTATTAACTCGAAAAGACTAAGCGGGAAACAACCTCTACCGCGTCTTTAAAAAGTCAAATTCGCAATGAGCGGCTAGTTCACAACTTGCATTCCGTTTGCTATTGGTCGAAATAGTCAGCTGACTTTTTGATGTTGAACGTTGCCGTTTAAGATTATTATTATATTATATTAAGAGATGGTGCCACCAGTCAAGCATTTAACAAACCAGGGCTATCAAAATGGACGGGCCACGATCCTCCACTTTGTTGACGTCACATCCGGGGCTGGTTTTTTTTTTGATGGTCACTTTACGACACAGCTGATTGTCTTTAAAATTTTGAAGTTGGAATGACGGTTCATGGATATTTGATTTTTTGTTAAATAAAGCCGTTTTTGAGATTGTTTTTCCTTTATTCTGGCAGAACAATTTTTTTTAAATGTATAGTAAGCCCTAATTTTTCATAGCCGCTTCATTAGCTCACACAAAAATTAAGTTTAAAGCAGAAGCGAATGTGACAATCACATATGACAAAGTCAAATACATGTCAAATATAACAGTTGGCATGTGGTACATGGCGGGTAATTTGAATTTAAAATAAGGAATGCTAAATCTTGAAGATTTTAACCTTTTAATCATGTTGCTTCCTTACAAACCTTTGGTGGAATATCGGGATGGTGTCTGAGAATATTTCACTGAAATTTTGCGGAAATCTGTAGTGCCATTTTGAAAATATAAAAAAACGTCTGACCTCCCATAAGACACAATGTAAAATTCAGCCCCGGGAGAACAGCTCATTTTTTCAGAGTCGTGGCCTCTATTTTTGTGTTGGCCTTGAACAAACATCATGTTTACAGCTTTCGGCGTAAAATACGAATATATACTAGTTGTAAGTGATTAAAAAGTGTAGTGGTTTGTGCAGTAAATACCTATTGAATTTAACTAAATCTATGCATATGCCGATGAGTTTTTTTTAATTGTTTTTTAAAAACATATTATATTCTTTTACAGTTCATGTCATTATTTTTGTGACAACTTTTTACAACTTTTTTTTGTTGGCCTATGCTTTTTGTTATGGTAAACCAGGGCTATCAAAATGGACGGGCCACGATCCTCCACTTTGTTGACGTCACATCCGGGGCTGATTTTTTTTTGATGGTCACGTTACGACACAGCTGATTGTCTTTAAAATTTTGAAGTTGGAATGACGGTTCATGGATATTTGATTTTTTGTTAAATAAGCGGTTTTTGAGATTATTTTTACTTTATTCTGGCAGGACAATTCTTTTTAAATGTATAGTAAGCCCTAATTTTTCATAGCTGCTTCATTAGCTCACACAAAAATTAAGTTTAAAGCAGAAGCGAATGTGACAATCACATATGACAAAGTCAAATACATGTCAAATATAACAGTTGGCATGTGGTACATGGCGGGTAATTTGAATTTAAAATAAGGAATGCTAAATCTTGAAGATTTTAACCTTTTAATCATGTTGCTTCCTTACAAACCTTTGGTGGAATATCGGGATGGTGTCTGAGAATATTTCACTGAAATTTTGCGGAAATCTGTAGTGCCATTTTGAAAATATAAAAAAACGTCTGACCTCCCATAAGACACAATGTAAAATTCAGCCCCGGGAGAACAGCTCATTTTTTCAGAGTCGTGGCCTCTATTTTTGTGTTGGCCTTGAACAAACATCATGTTTACAGCTTTCGGCGTAAAATACGAATATATACTAGTTGTAAGTGATTAAAAAGTGTAGTGGTTTGTGCAGTAAATACCTATTGAATTTAACTAAATCTATGCATATGCCGATGAGTTTTTTTTAATTGTTTTTTAAAAACATATTATATTCTTTTACAGTTCATGTCATTATTTTTGTGACAACTTTTTACAACTTTTTTTTGTTGGCCTATGCTTTTTGTTATGGTAAACCAGGGCTATCAAAATGGACGGGCCACGATCCTCCACTTTGTTGACGTCACATCCGGGGCTGATTTTTTTTTGATGGTCACGTTACGACACAGCTGATTGTCTTTAAAATTTTGAAGTTGGAATGACGGTTCATGGATATTTGATTTTTTGTTAAATAAGCGGTTTTTGAGATTATTTTTACTTTATTCTGGCAGAACAATTCTTTTTAAATGTATAGTAAGCCCTAATTTTTCATAGCTGCTTCATTAGCTCACACAAAAATTAAGTTTACAGCAGAAGCGAAAGTGACAATCACAGATGACAAAGTCAAATACATGTCAAATATAACAGTTGGCATGTGGTACATGGCGGGTAATTTGAATTCAAAATAAGGAATGCTAAATCTTGAAGATTTTAACCTTTTAATCATGTTGTTTTCTTACAAACCTTTGGTGGAATATTGGGATGGTGTCTGAGAATATTTCACTGAAATTTTGCGGAAATTTGTAGTGCCATTTTGAAAATATCATAAAAAAACGTCTCACCTCCCATAAGACCCAATGTAAAATTCAGCCCCGGGAGAACAGCTGATTTTTTCAGGGTCGTGGCCTCTATTTTTGTGTTGGCCTTGGGTAAACAACTGATAATTGTCAAAAAGTTATCTCAAAAATTATGATATACAGTTTAAATTAGCTTCCCTATCCTGTTTTCCTGTCGAAATCGGTGTTAACCTAACCCTGATAAATTATTCGACAACGTATCCTAACCTGTCTAGACACGCCCCGGTTAGGATACGTTTCCCATCAATTGACCACGGTTAGGTTTTGTTTCAGTTTGGTTTAACACCGATTTCAACCCCCCAAAACGAGGACAGGAGAGTTTTAATTTTAAAAATCCCGCCTAACTATGTCAACCAATAGCAAATGGAATGCAAGTTGTGAACTATCCGCTCGTAATTCGCAACGGATCATTCACGCGTGGTGGCGTTGTGGTGCATGCACAGATTTTTAATGTGGAATATTAACGAACTTTTTTTTGCAATGGAGCAAAGTAGGACCACCAGGGGGTGTTAGTAACCTCGTTTTACGGTATCTATTTATATGTGGTTAAACTTTCTCACTTCTTATCCAATTTTTACAAGTGATATGTCCTTAGAAACGGCAAAGACGTAGCGTTCTTGTCAATATTTAAGGTCATTGGCGTTTGGCAAGTGCGTTAAATATATTCAAATTTTAAATGCATGCGCCATCTTGGATTTTACCAAACCAACAAATTTAAGATACAGCATATGTAGTAGTAAAATTGCCAACCATTTTGTAATACATCCACAGTTGAACAAAAACAACCGTTTATTCGAACCAATCGTTAAGTCAGCACCTAATTCGTTAAAGTACAACTTTATTAATTCTTAACATATTTTTGAACTGATATCTTTTTGTGCATGGCAAAGACGTAGCTTTTTGATCAATGTTTAAAACTGACTACAGTGGCTCACAAAAAAATTTTCCATTTTGGATTTGTTGAAAATAGTCGATAGAGACCATAATCACAAAAATTAAATAAAGGGAAAAAGCCTACAGCCGAAAAAAAAAATGTACGGTCTGTTTTTGCTCACCTTGTAATAGAGGCGTCAAAAAGGCGTCTGAGAATTAACACAGACGAAGAGAATATAATTATTTATCTCTAAAAATTGGGTTTATATTTAAAATTGGATTAGGCTAGAAAGACAGGGCTTTATCAGTTGCTTACCTCTGGGGAAACACTTCAGTCAAATATGTGGAGGGCCTTTATTTTAGGCTAAAAAAGTTAGATAAATAATCAGTAAATTATTTTAACCAGTAATTAAATTGCAACAAAAATATTGTAAGTATTTGTGTGATATATAGAAAATAGATCATGTTAAGTTTTGTAAATTGTTTAAAGATCTATCGAGAGCTGAGACATCGATACCCATTGTAGATATTAGAGAGTATTTTTTAGCAATATTGGGTCAGTCCATCAAAACAAAAACAAAAAAATTACCAGGTAGTTTTCAAATTTTGTATTTTTCAAATGCGTACTTAAAAAAGGATAAAAATATTAATTTAAAATAATAAAAAATACCAATAATTACACAACCCTTGATATACAACCCAACAAACTTAATAACAGCAGCAGACAGATGGCTCTGCCGTATATTCATGTAGTTCCAATAGTGACTACTGGCTGAAATATTTTTTTAAATTATTTTGAAGGTAGAATTAGGGTTATTACCTTACTTCGTAGGTTTTATATGGACTGACCCTATTATAATATTTTTGTGTACTGCGTTGTACAGATACAATAACTATAAACTTGCTGCGATCATATCGCAATGTTGTTTCCCCATTTGTACCTTTTTATAGCCATTTAGTTTAGATTAATGATAAAAGGTATAGAGCCTCTATTCGCTTAGAGGTCTTTTTGCACTTTTCGTGTTAATGCAAAGACTCCAGTTGAAAGACCGTACCTTTAGGAACACAATTTATGAAAAAGTAAAATTTTGGTGTCTTAGGCCAGTGCCAGTTTTTTGAGCATAACTGAAAAACTTTTTAACTTATGGTAAAAATAAGACCCACTGTGCACACAACTTTTAAAAAATGCAAAAACTAATATTGAGGAATATATTTTTTTTCAGATACAGAAATATTAAAAATGCCAGTGATTAATAGTTTTTATGAATAAAATAAAATTAGTTTGACAAAAATCGGATAAAAAAATTAAAAAATTGTGAATTTTTCAAAACTCTTCGGTTTTTCATATTTTATTTGGCATAAGTTTGACAGATGTCCAATAAAGGTAAGGACTTTCAACCTCTGGACTCAATTTTGCCTTGACACGAAAAGTGCAAAAGGGCCTCTAAGCGAATAAAGTATATAAAGAGATTTGTGTTACCATGAACAAAAAATAAATATAGCTTTAACGGGATCGATTGAAAGATCAGAGAAGTTGAGTTTTTTAATTCTACTATTTTAGATTTGTATATTTCACACTCGAAAAAGTTTTTTTGTCATTACGGAGTACTTACAGTACATACTTGGTCCCAGTTTTAAGAAAAGAAGAAAGAATTATAAAAAACTCTCTTTCATTAAGCCACCAAAGAACATACATAAATTTTCGGAAAACTTCTAACTATGCATGTGTGTGGTGTGTCAATACAAGAACGGGAAATTCTCAGAGTATTAATTCTTCGACCAAGCCATTCAACTGATTTCTATAATTCTTTTTTCCCACTGTCTTAGACCTTCTTTGTGATTTAAAATAATACCAAAATATGGATTAGTAGTAAACACAAAAAAATAAAAAACTCGGTTTTTCTGACCTTCAATCAAACAATCTTATGTGTACAATTTATTAAACTATCATTTTAAATATAAACTTATATTCTGTAGCACTTAGATCAGAAACAATTTTATACTGTTGCCAGTGGCGCACCCAGGAATGTGTCTTGGGGGGGGGCCCCGACAGCTACAAAGCGCGCCCTCAAAAAAGTGGCGACCAAAAAAAAAAAAAAAAAAACCGAAGCCTCCTGATGTCAAATTTTAAGGTATTTTTCATGTTTTATCATCAAATATGTGGAAAATATATTAAAAATCTAAGGCTTGGTTGCGCGTGCGCCCTTGCTGTTACGCATTCATGTGGTATAAATGGTTAACCAGCCATTAACGATTTATCCATAAAAATATGTAGGGTTTAAATGGTACGACTCACAATATTTTAATGAGGAAGCCAAAATAAGAAAAATTGTTGATAAAAACCAGAGATATCCATGTCTTTGGGGTCACTCTCTCTCTGCCCCCCGTTTTCAAGATAACAGGATTTTTAAAATTATATGACCACTAAATGATTATTTCGCAAATTATTTTTTTGATAACAATTTTTAAAAAATAAACGTTTTTAAAACTTTTATTTTCGCTTTTTAAAAAATATCAATGATATGTTAATGCGTTGTACATTTCAAAAAGTTTATAAAAAAAACAGTTTTTTTATTTCTCAATTTATTTATTGTTCTTATCCTAATCAAGACTTCATATTTTTAATACTCTTTTAAAAAAGTTATTGACCAAAAAAGTTTAAAAAATCGTCAACTTTAATGCTCTGTACCCATAACATAAAGCGAACAGAAGAGTTTTGATCCCCATTTAGATACACTTTTTCTCCTCCTAAATTCCTTATTAAAATTTTGTTGGTCAAACATATTTAACTGATTTACACAAAAACTCGATACTTATCAAACTTCGCTAAGTGTTTGTAAATGCTCGATGTCCAGGCATATCAGGGGAAAAGCCCCTGAACAAGCATGAGACACATCTGTACCTATTCTCCGCCAAAATCCCCCTTCAGCTTCACTAGATATAAAACTCCAAATATCCCAAAAATAAGCGATATTCTCTAATACTAATAACTTCTTTTTTTTTTTTAATGAAGATAGTTTAGGTCTATACTATAAAATTAAGAAAAAAACCTAACCTAATAATTAAATAAAATATATGTATTTTTTTACTCTGAAGGTTGAATGTTGATACTTCATGATATTAGGCTTGATCCCCACTTGTAAAAAACATTGCCCCGTGCGGCGCTGCCGGCTTGTAATTATTTACGCTAAAAAAGTTCACCCAATTAGTCGCTAGATGTTAACTACAGATAATAAAAAGACCAGACAATCATGTCGTAAGAGAAGATTTAACTTTTTTAAAATAAATCAATTAAAAATACTGTTTGTTGTCTAGTTTTGGAAGGGCACTACCCCGTTGCCCTCCCCGTAGCAGCCGCTACTGCCTATATGTTTATAATTTCTAACCATTAACGTATCTTTATATTATGTCATTTTCTTTGTCACATTAAAGTTTAATGAAACACTATTCTTGTTAAAAATTTAAATATATAATATATACAGGGTGTCATTAAAAGTTTGTAAGAAACTTTGACAGGTGATAGTACACATAAAAATAAGAAAAAAAGTTTATATGAACATAGGTCCTAAAATGCATAGTAGGGGAGCTACGGGCACCAAAAGGGTTAATATCGAAAATGGTTTTTTTATACAGCAACTTTAAAAAGCTATGGAATTTTTTTACATTTTTTAGTCCATTTTTAAAAACGACTCCCTTTTTTAAGTAAAAAAGGTACTCTTGTCCAAAGTCGCCCAGAGCAACGGTTTAGGAGATAATTGAGCGTAAAGATTTTTAGTACCTTAGAATTTTTTTTTGTATTGCATTTTTTTACATTTTGAGTCCATTTTTAAAAACTACTTCCTTTTTTAGGTAAAAAAGGTACTCTTGTCTAAAGTCGCCCAGAGCAACGGTTTATGAGATAATTGAGTGCAAATTTTTTTAGTACCTCCCATAAGCAGAATAAATTTTACGTTCAATTATCTCGTAAACCGTTGCTCTGGGCGAATTTGGAGTAAAGAACCTTTTCGACGTAAAAAGGTGAGATTTCCAAAATGCACTTAGAATGTAAAAAACTACAATCCGAAAAAAAAAATTAAGTACCTCTCATATACAGGATAACTTTTACAATCAATTATCTCGTAAACCGTTGCTCTGGGCGACTTTGGACAAGAGTACCTTTTTTACTTAAAAAAAGAAGTAGTTTTCAAAAATGGACTCAAAATGTAAAAAAATGCAATACAAAAAAAAAATCTTGTTAAAACATCCCCCCACCCCTACCAAAAGTACCCTTTTGAGTTAAATAATTATTTTTTTACCTTACCACAATGTGAAGGGTCAAAATTAATTAACATTTGCAATTTTTTGTAAAATTCCATTGCTTTTTAAAGTTGCTGTATAAAAAAAACCATTTTCGATATTAACCCTTTTGGTGCCCGTAGCTCCCCTACTATGCATTTTAGGACCTATGTTCATATGAACTTTTTTTCTTATTTTTATGTGTACTATCACCTGTCAAAGTTTGTTACAAACTTTTAATGACACCCTGTATAATATATATAAAAATCGTGCATATTGTTTAATTATATTAAAAATATTTTTTTTCCAAGTCCTATTGGCGGTTCGGTGATTAGAGCGATCAAGCTTATTATTATAACGTGACAAAATTTGAAAAAAAGATTATGAGAAAAAATAAAATAAAAAATTGTAGGTTAGGTTTTTTCTTGACTTTTTAAAAAAAAATATCAGTTTTTGAGAAAATCGCAATAAACTTATTTTTAGGACATTTTGTGGCCTTATCTAGCGAAGATCAAGGAGGATAGACATCTGAGCCCTGAAGGGGAGAAAAACTAGAGATATCCCAAAAAAATAACCCCAAAGTTAAATTCGCCCCGCCTGGGAAAACAGAGTCTATTAAACTAAAAACAAAGAAAAAAATCGACAACACGCTAGAAGCTTACCTTCTGTAATTCTGTAGCAGTCCCAAAATATCACTGGCGGCCGCGGCCCTTTCTTGCGACTGGAATTTCGGTCTTCAACCCAAAAACACGTGTGACTTCTTTCAGTTTTTTGTCGGAAGTGATTTCTTCATTCCCCTGTCACACACAGGGTGGCGCTTCAAACTCCCAGCGTGAGCAAAAAACGCGCATGATTTTACCAAAATGATCAGGTGATCAAAAAGAAAATAACTTTCAACAAAGAGAGAAATTATCACCTGATCGGAATTTTTCCCAAACAGGACTTTCTTTTTTGAAGGTTTTTGCAGAAAGCCCAAAAATATCAAAACAAACTTTAAGGTTAGGTTTTCGAAAAAATTCAAAATAAAACAATAAAGAGAAATAACTGGCAGCATTAAACAGAGGATTTTGGCGGAGAATGTGAGGATATATCATTTATATAAGGATATATAACAAATAAATGTACAGAAATTCAGCTTGCACCTATTATTTTCGAGGTAATTTGCGTAGTTGACTGGGTTTGCCGGGTTGTGGGATGCCAACTTAAATTACAAAATTGTCATGATTCAAAGTTTCCAAAAGTATTTTTATAAAATTGTTAGTAATATTGCACCATTTTATTTAAACTCAATACTGCTATATTGTTCATAATTATTTTAAATATTTTAAAAGATTATTTAGTAAACTATATGTTTCTTGGTTCATATATCAAATTTATTAAAAGCTAGTTTTTTACTTAAGAGTAAGCCGTTTGCAAACAGCCATTTGCAAACAGCTACACTATTTTAAACCTACCTTTGCATTTAACGTGATTTTCCAAATACAACCTTTTCAGCGAAAAATATTTTTAGATATATTTATTTTTTAGATTATAATTATTATATTAAGTTTGTATATTTAATTTATTGGTTAAATTTTATTATTATTAATTATATTCTGTTGCCAAAAAGAATTTGTTTCTTCTTGTTTTTCACCAGTTAATAGCGACATATTTCGAAAGTAATGGGCAATACACATTGGCGTAGCTAGGGGAGGGCCAGGGGGGGCCTGGCCCCCCTGAAGTCCCTCAGGCCCCACTAAGATATTTTAGGCCTCCCCTACCGACTACTAGTAAAAGAACATGACGCTAAAAATACATACTTTTCTATTATTATTCGGGAAATATTCAAATAAAATAGGTGCATTAAAATTTAAAATCATTCAGATAATGTTTACATTTCAGGAAAAAGCCCTTGTCTTGCGGAATTAGGCTTTTTCTCTTTAAATTATCGGTAACTTTTCTGCACTTATGCAATTTCCCGAAAATATTTTTTAAATTTAAACATAATTATGCATATTGAATATTTTATTCATATTGGCGACATCTTGAAAAATATTATAGAAGTGTAAGTTAAATTTCGCATTTAATAAAGACAGCGACCTTTGCCCCTCTGTTTCCGAAATCGGGTTATAGATGTCGTAAGGTTATAAAAGACCTTTTTAAACTGTTTTTCTAAAATAAATATAATAATCTTTTTAGTTTTTTTGAGGTTAGCGTTTAGTGTCTTATGAAAATTTTCATATTAAGTTTTCCCACGTCGTTAAATTGAATAAATTCGTCAAGCAATACCGGAAAATTTTTAATATTAATACTTCTACTCTAAGAGCAGAAATGATCGATTTAAAGAATTGTATTTTTCGGTTAAATCAAACTGTTGGTCATGATTCTATCAAACAACATATAGCAGAAAACACCTATCCAAACCTCTACCAACTTTTTAAAGTTGCGAGTATTCTTCCAATTTCAAGTGCAACTTGCGAAAGGTCTTTCTCTGCCATTCGGAGAGTTTTTAATTGGCTTAGAACAACTATGACTCAAGAGAGACACTCAGGTTTGTCATTGTTATTCATAGAAAAAGATGTTGAGGTCGACTTAGACAGTGTGGTAGACGCTTTCAGTCAGCGACGTAGAAAACTTTCTTTGTAGAATTGCTGAATTACATACTTCCTGCGTATACATATAAATAAGTTGGTAAATATATTATTAAATTTGTTATATTAAAATATTAGAACATTTAATGTGCGTATTTTTTTTTTATTCATTGCACACTTTGCACGACTCTTTAAAACCTATGTTTGCTTTTTGTTCAAGATAGACCGGGGCCACGGCCCCCCTAAAAAGCAAGGCTAGCTACGCCAATGGCAATACATAAGTTGGTGATTCTGTGATGCAATTTGCTAGAAAAAATAAATGTTTTTTAAAACCGGTTCATCCAAAATTTGAAAAATTATGTGTTCCCAAGATAAAAAATATTAATTTAAAAAATAGCAACGAGCTATTAACCACAGCTGAATATACGGTCAAAAGCACAATAAATGTGCCATTACAAAAAGGTATATCCTAGGCGCATAGCTTACTCAGTTTTTTTTTGTTTAATAACACAAGGCGTTTGCCTAATAACGGCCCCTTTTTTTTTTAAATTGGTACAGAAATTTTAGCAAAAAAAAAATATAATCTAAACTCAAACAAGTTTCATGGCTAATCGGGCAAAAAGGAGTTTTTTGTTTCCCTTATATTTTTCCGTGGGTAGCTTGAAAGCTTAACCTCACGGGGGTCCAAGATCTAATGGACACCTAACAAGTGTTGACAGTTAACCGTTTCGTCCTTATGGGACTCCTCAGAACACTGCTGGTCAAGTGACAAATCTTGCGAAGTTAATCAGACGGTTTTGTCTCTAATTAAATGTAATTAGTGAGCGAACTATAGCAAGAGGCGCCATCTACCGAGATACGAGAGAAACAAAAAACCAAAAGCAGGGAAAAATACTGCTATACAATATCGATCAATGAAAAGATCGAATGCAAATTAAAGAAAACAACTATAGTCCGTGACCTACGACAGCTCTTTGTCTTTTCAGGCCGGATCAACGCAGTTTGCATTTTTACCCGTCATCAAGACAGTGAGCGTGAATCAACGGAATTTTTAAGCCAAATAATACTAACAAACGTGAAATTTCATACCCGTGAATTTAAAAATCAAACAAGTTTCATGGCTAATCGGGCAAAAAGGAGTTTTTTGTTTCCCTTATATTTTCCCGTGGGTAGCTTGAAAGTTTCTTTACGGTTCAACCTCTATAATCTAAACTAATGCCGATAAAATTCAAGATGGCGCCCCCCCACCTCCCTGCGCGGGTTTGGAGAAACCAAAAACTATTTTTTAAACTTACCGTAAGCCTCTAGATCTATCTCCAGTTAAAAGGGCGTTTTGCCACCTCAAAGATCGCACGAGAATATGGAAAATCTGCCCTACTATAGTGGGATTAACGCCGCGATGTGTCTGCTCTTATTTTTCGCAATGCGCAAGCCATGTTGCCTTGTTTGGCTGTCCTAATTAAAATTAGGCAGCGTTGGTGCCTATTTTGTCTCGAGGCTTTCGAACCTTGATCCTAGAATCTATTCTTTTTTTATTTAATTTAAGCTCACAGTCTTTACAAGTAAGAGCACGGATCACCTTGATCCGTGGTAAGAGTGTTAGTCAGTGGATATAGTCAGTCTACATTTATTGTATTGTTTGTGGTTTTGTGATGGGTTAAATACAATACCGTAAGTTAGTTTAATTTTATATCGTTTAATACTGAGTGTTGTTTTTAAAATTAATCAAAGTTTCTTTACGGTTCAACCTCTAATTGACTAAAATTGTTATTTAAGTTGCCTATTTAGATTTTTAAAATTAAGCTGTTAGCTGACCACTACGATGGACTCTCTAGTTTACGTTAAAATGTTTACTTTAAAAATCAATTTATTGAAAAAATATGTAGACCTGGCATTCTTTTACCTCATAAGAAATTTTTTATACGACTTTCTTGTAAAAGGGAGTTTTGCGCACGGAGAACACGATCTGAAAATGGCATTTTGCGCACGCTGTGTGCAAAACGTTTTGCACACGCTTATGTCATTTTTGCGCACGCCTATGTCATTTCTGTCTCCCGTCATTGTGATTTTTGTTGTTGTCACCCATCAATATAAGTTGGCTTAGTTCCGTAGCAACCGTCACTGCTCGTATGTTTTGTTGATTAGATACGTCAAAAAATTGTTGAATTTTTAAAGTTTTGTTGTAAAAATGTCGGAAATAAAAACAAGTTAAATTAAAATTTGATTTTTCTTTCGTTATTAGCAGTCGTATAAAAAATATTGTAAAAAACTCGTTTGAAAACCTCTTTGCACACTCCCTCGACTTGTAGATCTCGCCTTCGGCTCGGTACCAAACGATCGTGTGCAAAGAGTCGTTTTCAAACCTTGTTGTTTAAATAACTATAGCAGTAGTGTTCCATTTTTAACTAGGTACCATTTTATTGGTTAGAGGCGTTGTTGCCAAACAATAATGAAAACCATTGCACGTTTTTTCTTCATTTCATTTAATAGGATTCTTAATATTCGCGAAAAAAAATCCATACTAATGAAATACAAATCATTGACTTAAAGTTTTACCAAATAAATTACATTTTAGGATTTAATTGAATAACCACTATTAAATAAGTAGCTATAACGCCCAACAAACCCCAAAGAGCTTTGTTGTTAATTTCAAATGTTTCGGCTGCGGTGATTCTTGGCATATACAAGTTAATCTGCTCTGCCAGTTCCAAAAGTTCCATTCTTAAAGCGGATTTTACTGGAAAGTTTTCTTCGGCTATGTAGCAGTAGTACTCTATGACTCTGGCTTCGTGCTGGGTGTTGTGAGTTGCGTTTATGATGGCCAATGTAAAAACCTAAAAAAATACAGTAGGTTTATGTCCATGTGCTGGCGGCTTGTGACAGTAAAGTTTGTGAGTTCTGTGGATAGGGTATAAAAAATGCTATTTTTTTAGTCTCCAGATTACGTTTCTATTATAAAAAGTAAAAAATTGCCAAGTTTGGTTTGGCAAAAATTAAAATATTGGGCAATGGCCGTCCTTCTTCTTTGAGTTTTAGTTTTTCTTCATAAGAAAAGAGAGATAATCTTTTACGTTAATTAAATTATCCACCACATTCATTGTGACACAATTATACAAAAACAAACAACAAACACGACCATAACCTCCCGCTCATGCGTTTGGCGTCTTCTAAATAAATAAATGCGCCCGCAAACACGCAACGCTGAGCCCGCCCGCCCGGGATTGTACTGGAACTGCAAGTTTTGCAGCTCTATTTTTGCCTAGATTTCGCTATCTAAACCCATGAGCAAGTGCGGTGCGGGGCGAAGGAAGGGGTTCCTAGCCGAGCACAGATCTCGTTAGGCGCCCAGCTACGTTGTGTTGCAATTTAGCAGCGCAACAATGCCCATAACTTCATTTGAACGACTGTGAAATGAGGCGACGGCGCGCGGCGTCATGCTCACACACGTACGCGATTTGAAGGCCTACTATACTAACACCGGACCGAAAATATACTGCTATTCCAATAATTTTAGAAATAAAGTAATTATATTAGAAAAATAGCAGCGGCTGAAAAATAGTCAAATAATGATGATGACATGATTGTCTAGTTCTTTTTATTATCTGTGGTTAACATCAAGTGATTAATTGGGTGAACTTTTTGAGCGTAAATAATTACAAGCCGGCAACACCGCGCGGGACAAGATTTCAGTTTCACCCGTTTTTCAGCGGTTTATGGAGGCTTTTCTCGCGCGGGGGCGGGAAGAATGTGTGTTTTAGTTGACGTCGGCCATATTCATCGTGCTAAAACGTTCGTTGCCATTCCTACATGTTGCTGGTCCTATCCTTAGTAAAGACGTATGAGTTTGTTTTGGTTTAGGGTTGGTCAGCCTTGCCGGTTTCGTGTCATTGTTTGTTTTTGTTATCGTTTGTTTATAAAATGGAAATAAATACCATCGATTACATAATTAACTGTGCAAATTTAAATACGTTGACATATGAACTTCGGTTACAAATAAAATGTTCAGGGCCGCAAAGACCGGAACTAAAATTAAGCAAAATTAAGTAATAAAAAATTATATGATGCTAAAAACTGTGCGGTGTTGAAAAACGAAATGCTATTTTTTGCTTTATTTGTCTTATTCTGAACAATTCACGAAGTAATCCTGCGTGGGTGGCAAAGCGAATGTGTGATATCAAGCACTTTAGTGAAAAGTTTAAAAAAAAGACACAAAGTAAGTGCTATAGTCATTTAAATAACCACATAGAATTTTCTATGTTAGGCAATACTGATCATAGGTGCCAATTGAATTACTCTGTTACACTGACCGTGATAAGGTGTTTTAAAAATATATACTTATGGGTTTTCTATTAAATTTTAATATTGTAAATGAATTTCGATAAATAAATAAATAAATAAATAAATAAATAAATAAATAAATAAATAAATAAATAAATAAATAAATAAATAAATAAATAAATAAATAAATAAATAAATAAATAAATAAATAAATAAATAAATAAATAAATAAATAAATAAATAAATAAATAAATAAATAAATAAATAAATAAATAAATAAATAAATAAATAAATAAATAAATAAATAAATAAATAAATAAATAAATAAATAAATAAATAAATAAATAAATAAATAAATAAATAAATAAATAAATAAATAAATAAATAAATAAATAACGAAATAACGAAATAACGAAATAACGAAATAACGAAATAACGAAATAACGAAATAACGAAATAACGAAATAACGAAATAACGAAATAACGAAATAACGAAATAACGAAATAACGAAATAACGAAATAACGAAATAACGAAATAACGAAATAACGAAATAACGAAATAACGAAATAACGAAATAACGAAATAACGAAATAACGAAATAACGAAATAACGAAATAACGAAATAACGAAATAACGAAATAACGAAATAACGAAATAACGAAATAACGAAATAACGAAATAACGAAATAACGAAATAACGAAATAACGAAATAACGAAATAACGAAATAACGAAATAACGAAATAACGAAATAACGAAATAACGAAATAACGAAATAACGAAATAACGAAATAACGAAATAACGAAATAACGAAATAACGAAATAACGAAATAACGAAATAACGAAATAACGAAATAACGAAATAACGAAATAACGAAATAACGAAATAACGAAATAACGAAATAACGAAATAACGAAATAACGAAATAACGAAATAACGAAATAACGAAATAACGAAATAACGAAATAACGAAATAACGAAATAACGAAATAACGAAATAACGAAATAACGAAATAACGAAATAACGAAATAACGAAATAACGAAATAACGAAATAACGAAATAACGAAATAACGAAATAACGAAATAACGAAATAACGAAATAACGAAATAACGAAATAACGAAATAACGAAATAACGAAATAACGAAATAACGAAATAACGAAATAACGAAATAACGAAATAACGAAATAACGAAATAACGAAATAACAAAATAACAAAATAACGAAATAACGCAATAACAAAATAACGAAATAAATAAATAAATAAGTAAATAATTAAATTTTTTATTCTTTAATTTCACCCCTGCTTTGGAATTGTTGTTTAAGGTTTAGGGTAAAACCTTGCATTATTGCATTTTGGTAAAAAAGACTGATTTGCTATGCGATAAAAAAATTATTTAAAACTTACCGTATGTACTAACATATAAAAACTATTTAGCACTTTGATTATCGGTTCTAAGTCCGTATAATATCCAAATATAATGTGCTCTAGAAAAGATAGGGCATGCAAAAGATCACTGAGAAAAAGCATTAATAATTGCCAACCAAAGGCAAGACTAAATCGTACTGTAATTTTGTGCAACATTTTATAGACTGTACTAATTTCTTTTATTTTTTGTGTTACAGAACTTGTGTCTTTGTAACTCCTAATACTCAGAATTTCCTTTTTTAGATGTTGTTTTAAATTGCTATAATTTAGTTTGATGTATATGCTAATAGCAAGCAGTAATACCAAGTCGTAGTTAAATAGAAAGATGTACAACACTTGCCAGAAGAAAGGTTCAAACATTAAAAATCCACGATCGTACAAGAATTTTAATGGTAAACTTGTATGAAATATAAGTAACACAATCCACGAAATGTAAAAGTAGTACGGGGTAGACTCTCGGTAGTTCTTTAAATGAAAAAAATTGTTCACCAATTTTAACATACCAAACATTTCTTTAAAATAATTTCTAGTTATAAAAATTGAAAGAATTGACGATACTTCCGGCACCACAATATCAAAAGTATACAATACAGCAAATAAAACCTTGCCAGCTACGTCAGTTGACTTTAAATATGAGTTAATTATTTGGCTTCGTGGAAGAACAAAACCATGTGCCAAAAGTGCTTTTACCACTAGCAAAAGAAATACCCATACAATTTGCTTTTTGTTTTTGGGTTGAAGATTAACAGTATTTCCCCAAAAGTGCCCAATTTTATAAACCATCATTATGTGCGATAATTTCATGATTATTTTTTAAACAGAGCAGTCGTCTTCTTAAAAAATAGTTTTTTCACCATTAATAAGTATGCTTTAGCAGCAAAGAATATTATAAACGTATAAAAGATTCGTTGTTATCAGACAAAGTGTCTTTTTCCACAAATAAAAGCTTTTATTTGATAGATGCTAATGGTAAAGTTAGTTTAAAAAAGTTTTCTTATTTTCTTTAATGTATTATTTGTTTAAAAAGCCGTAATTTTCAGGTAGAAAATTGTTTATATGGAATAGAATTACAATATTTTTTTTTGGTAGTAAAAAGCAAACTAGAGTAGATGTAGCATCATTATTTATCATCATCAATGTCATTATTTATTTACAACCATAGGCGGATATACGGGGCCCCCTTTGCCCCCCCCCCAACTTTTCTTCAGTTAAATGTTAATACCGTGGGACAAGAAAAAACCAATGAATTATATACAGTGTGTCCACGTACATTAAAAAAATATTTTTTTCTACATTTTCTCTGCGATTACGTTAGAAATTTAAGTTTGCACATTAATGCATAATTAATCTAGGATGCAAATAATAATAATGTAAATAAACAATGTTGAATATTTGAAAGCTATTTTTAATTCTAAACATCTTTTCTTTATAACAATTTTCGATATTGTCAAAAAGAAAGGTACTTTACTCTAGAGCAAAAATCAAATTTTTTGACAAACCTCGTAATATGACTGAAAAAATTTAACATCTGATGGTTGCATTTTAGGTTTTGGACCATGCAGAACTTTTTATGAAGAATAACTTTTTTTCGTAAAGCTAATAATAAAAAAGTTTCCCATATGCCGCCAACTTACGTGGACACACTGTATATAAGTAACTGGAACGGCCACGGCTATACATTACGTATACGGGTCGCGTATTTACGTTTCCGTGCTGATTTCACGGCAGCGCTGTTTTGAAATAGACACGGAAATGTTGCAACATACTTGGTTACAAATGCGTGTTGATTTTAAGGCGCCGAGGCTCGAACAAGGCACGGATTTGTATTGAATTACGCAGCGCAGCGGTTTACTTATAAGTGCACATTTGAAACTTAAATTGGATTCACGTTGTTTATTTGATTTTGAGGTTATATGTTTGTTAATATGAAAATTATGGAGCAGTTTAAAAGTATTTGTACTCAAGATTTTGAAATTCTTTGAGGTTTGAAGAACACTCTTCCATTAACTATACCTGCAAAGTTCAGTATTTATTGTCTTACACCGGCAACTACGACGACAGATGTTGTTCTGTTATTAATAAATTTTAATGATTTAAATGATTTTCACTTGATTTCTAACCACATGAAAATAGAAAGTTTCAAAAACCTAACCTAACGAAAGCTAATCAATCAAATCTAACCGAACCGAACCAAAGCAAACAGAACCAATAATTTCCTGAGTTCCTACCCGGGATCCTAGAGGATGTGAATCCGAACCGAACCGATCCTAACTAAACCGAACCAAACCGAACCTAACCAAACTAAACTACAACACTATTCACACCCTCTAGGATCCCGGGAAAGAAGTCAGGAAAGTTTTTTTTAATTGTTGGTTCAGTTTGCTTTGGTTCGGTTCGGTTTGGTGCAATTCGGTTCGTTTCGGTTCGGATGGAAAGTTTTTTTTTTGAAAAAAATTATTGGTTTAATTTGCTTTGGTTCGGTTAGATTTGATTGATTAGCTTTCGTTATATTAGCGTTTTAACCTGACAGTTGAATACGCTTTTGTAATAGTTTAATGAGCGATGTTCTCTTACAGATCCGTGCTCATTTCGAGATCAAAACTCTTAAAATCAACACGTATTTGAACCCAAATATATTGTAACATTTCCGTGTCTATTTCAAAACCGCGTCGACGTGAAATGAGCACGGAAACGTAAATACGCATACGGGACACTGAGGCCAAAATTTTAAGTTTTTCTGAAGTGAGAACATACAAGCAGTGCAACCTTTCTCTCTTTAATTCTAATAACCGTTGGTCACCCGGTGGTATTCTGTGAACTTAATACTTCAAGGAGATTGTCGTTTTAGGCAAGTCAAATTGCACTTTGAGAGAAAAAAATTATTAACAGGACTTAAAGCATTGGAAATTGTAGAGCGGTTAAAAATGAAGTTAAAAAAAATAAATGCGGTAGCAGGGCGTTGCGGGTTAGGTTTTGGGGGGTAAAACGGGACAGGGAAAGTTCGGTTAGGTTTGGTAACTATGTAATCGACGGTATTTATTTCAATTTTATAAACAAACTTTAACAAAAATAATGACACGCGACCGGCAATTTACCTTAAAATATGGTTATTCTAATGGTCTATTTGTGATTTGTCATTGTTGTTTTTGAAATTGTTTTGTTGAACAAAAATAAAAAATGGGAATACGATGTGTTGCTTGTAAAAACGAGTTTTATATAGGAGTGAAAAGCCGGTTTCCTTTTTGAAGTAAGTAGCTTTCATTATTTAAAAAACATTGTTAGTACCTAATCGCATTATATATCCAGTTATAAATTAAAAATCAAACGTCAAAACCACAGAATATCATCGGAGAGTAAAAGTAAAAAAGGAAAGGTAGCAGCTCCTGCGCAGCGTGCTCTCTCTACAAAAAATATCAATATTTTTGCTTCACTTTGCATATAATGTAAAGGCCTAGCCACTATCCAGTTATATATATATCTGAGGGCACGGCAGTGTCTCGCCAAGTTCGCGCGCCGTAACCATCTTTTCTTGAAACATTTCAGCCGATATTTAACCTACCTAAAACTCTACTTCGGAATGAGCTACGAATCTCAAACTTTGCACAGTCATAGATCTCCATGGAGTTAACAACCCTTCATGGTTTCATGGTATTCCATAAAGTAGTAAAGTAGTTACGAAACGAAAAACGTCGAAATTGCCACTCACTCATTCACTCACTCACTCATGTATGCTACAAAGCTGAAATTTGGCAGACTGATGGAAAATTGATCAAACCCCTGGAAAAGTAAAAAAACCCCAAAATTTTAATTTACTCCCCTCCCCTATACATTTAAAGTTATGTAAAAGTAGCATCGCCCACTTCCAGAAATGCTAGAGAGTTGATCTTAGGCAGAATAGGAACTATGATAAAACTATAGGAAACAATCAAGAAACTTCAAAATTTTAATTTACTCCCCTCCCCTATACATTCAAAGTTATGTAAAAGTAGCATTGCCCACTTCCAGAAATGCTAGAGAGTTGGACTTTGGCAGACTGAGAGGAACTGCGATAAAACTAAAGGAAAAAATTAAAACACCCCAAAATTCTAATTTACTTCCCTCCCCTATAAATGTAAAGTTAAGTAAAAGTAACATTGCCTACTTCCAGACATGCTAGAGAGCTGAACTTTTTAAGACTGAAAGACAATATAATAAAACTACATGAAAAAACTTAAAAACTCCAACATTTCAATTTACTTCCCTATCCTATAAATGTAAATTTATATAAAACTAACATTGCCCACTTCCAGAAACGCTAGAGAGCTGAGCATTGGGATGCTGATAGAAATTATGATAAAACCATGAGAAAAAATTTAAAAAGAACAATATTTTCATTTACTCTCCTCCCCTAGAAATGTAAAGTTATGTAAAAGTAACATTACCCACTTCCAGAAACGCTAGAGAGCTGAACATTGGAAAACTGATAGGAACTATGATAAAATAAAAGGATAAAATTTTAAAAAACGACAATTTTAATTTATTTTCCTCCCCTATACATGTAAAGTTATGTAAAAGTAACATTGTGCACTTTCAGAAACGCTAGAGAGCTGAGCTTTGGAAGGCTGAAGGAAGGAAACGCATTATAAGATGTATCTATAATTTGCATCCCCAAGTGTCACGCTTGCCGTACTTTAAAAAGCTTGGAGTACTTACAGCTCCATCTTTGTATTTTCTAGCTCTAGTAACATTGGTTAAAAAAACCCAGAATTATTTGTAAAAAACTCCAGTCAATATAATAATATTCACATTTCCACAAGATTCAGAGATAACCTACGAATTCCAGCTCATAGCTCCACTTTCTTTGAAAAGGGTCCCCAATACAAATCAATAAAAGCTTTAGAAACTTTGCCATCAAATAATAAAGAAATACAAGACCATCAAAAATTTAGAAGGGAAACTGTTGAGTACCTAAAACTTAAATGCTATTATGACTTTACCTTTAATTGAAAAAAAACACATTATTTTATTTAATTTGTACCTACTATTTTAATCTGTCTTATAACCTTTGTATCTGTCTTTTTAACCTGTTATTATTTGTCTATAAGCCCAGTGGCGCACCCAGGAATGTGTCTCTTAAGGGGGGCCCGAGGCGACCAAAAAAAAAAAAAAAAGGTCATCATGTCTTTAGAGGGGACGCGACGAACTACGCCGCTGCTTGCGGGGGGCCCGCAGCCTCATGATGTCAAATGTTAAGCTATTGTTTGTGTTTTATCATGAAATATGTAGAAAATATGTAAAAAAATCTAAGGCCTGGGTGCGCCCATGATAAGCCAATATTTTAACAATAGTGACATTTCATACATTTTACTTTGTATCAACATAGAATAAATAAGCAAAATGTAACAATTCTTTTTTCTAGGTTAGATTTAGGCTTAGATCCTAGTTTTAGACGTTGTCTGTGTGATTGTATTGATCATCTTTTTGGAAGTAAAGTACGATAAAACCATGGAAAAAAATTTAAAAACCTCAAAAATTTAAGTAAGGCATTGCAAAAGTTTTGAACAATATTCCGCATATTTTACTACATTAAAAATTAAGTATTATCCAATTCCTTTAAAAAAGAAGTGAAATCAGTGGCGTAAATAAGGGGGGGCCTGGGGGGCCCGGCCGCCCCCCGAAGCTAAGATTTTTTTAGATATTTTCCACATATTTCCTGAATACAAACATAAAATACGGCCTCATGGGGTCTCGGGCCCCCCCCCCCCAAACTGCCTCGGGGTTACCCCGAAACTTTTTTCTATATACGCCACTGAGTGAAATCATAATAAAAATATTTCATGTAAAAAAAGCCAAGTTCGCGAAAATGGCATTCCGTAAAAAGAATTGAGATAAAAGTAAAGCCAAGTTCTCCAATACAAATTTCAAAATGAAAGGTTCTTACTAGTTTGGAAATATTTTTCTAAACTTGGCTATTACGGCTGTAAATGACTCTTAGGCACAGTGCTAAATTGAACATAAAGAAGTTTGGCTGTAATAGCAAAGTTTAAAAAAACATTTCCAAACTAGTAAGAACCTTTCATTCTGAAATTTGTATTGGAGAACTTGGCTTTACTTTTATCTCAATTCTTTTTACGGAATGCCATTTTCGCGTACTTGGCTTTTTTTACATGAATGGAGAACAAAGAAATTTTCAGTCAACCTGGCATGGACATACGACTTACGAAAACCACTCCTTATGGAAAAGGTTTACGTTTAAAAAGAGGGATGGCCGTCACACCTGACTGCATACCAAGTAGTACCCTGTAGACTGAATTGTTTAGTTTACACTAGAAAACAGTCAGATACTGACCAAAACGTTGTGTTTAAAATAAATAAAGTCCTAAATTTTGTTTCTAAACACAGCAGATTTGCGGCAATACTCCTATGAGAAGCACAGTCAATACTTAAGATGTTTCACTATTCCCCCCGTATTATCTGCCCATGTTTTCCTATTCACAAAACACCATTGGCGTAGCTAGGGGGGGGGGGGGGGCAGGGGGGGCCTGGCCCCCCCTGAAGTCCCTCATGCCTAAGATATTTTAGGCCTCCCCTACCGACTACTAGTAAAAGAACATGACGCTGAAAATACATACTTTTCTATTATTATTCGGGAAATATTCAAATAAAATAGGTGCATTAAAATTTAAAATCATTCAGATAATGTTTACATTTCAGGAAAAAGCCCTTGTCTTGCGGAATTAGGCTTTTTCTCTTTAAATTATCGGTAACTTTTCTGCACTTATGCAATTTCCCAAAAATATTTTTTAAATTTAAACATTATTATGCATATTGAATATTTCATACATATTGGCGACATCTTGTAAAATATTATAGAAGTGTAAGTTAAATTTCGCATTTAATAAAGACAGCGACCTTTGCCCCTCTGTTTCCGAAATCGGGTTGTAGATGTCGTAAGGTTATAAAAGACCTTTTTAAATTGTTTTTCTAAAATAAATATAATAATCTTTTTAGTTTTTTTGAGGTTAGCGTTTAGTGTCTTATGGAAATTTTCCGATTTTGGTGACAATTTTATAACCATTTTCATATTAAGTTTTCCCACGTCGTTAAATGGAATAAATTCGTCGAGCAATACCGGGAAATTTTTAATATTAATACTTCTGCTCTAAGAGCAGAAATGACCGTTTTAAAGAATTGTATTTTTCGGTTAAATCAAACTGTTGGTCATGATTCTATCAAACAACATATAGCAGAAAACACCTATCCAAACCTCTACCAACTTTTTAAAGTTGCGAGTCTTCTTCCAATTTCAAGTGCAACTTGCGAGAGTTCTTTCTCTGCTATGAGGAGAGTTTTTAATTGGCTTAGAACAACTATGACTCAAGAGAGACACTCAGGTTTGTCATTGTTATTTATAGAAAAAGATGTTGAGGTCGACTTAGACAGTGTGGTAGACGCTTTCAGTCAGCGACGTAGAAAACTTTCTTTGTAGAATTGCAGAATTACATACTTCCTGTGTATACATATAAATAAGTTGGTAAATGTATTATTAAATTTGTTATATTAAAATATTGGAACATTTAATGCGCGTATTTTTTTTTATTCATTGCACACTTTGCACGACTCTTTAAAACCTATGTTTGCTTTTTGTTCAAAATAGACCGCGGCCACGGCCCCCCCTGAAAAGCAAGGCTAGCTACGCCAATGCAAAACACACATTTTTAATCTATTAGGGCATTATATATTAGGCATTACTAGGTGGTAAAACTTTTATCATTTTCAATTTTTTATCATTAGCTTTAATCAAAAGTTACTTGTTCTTGTTGTTGACGTTCTAAAAGAAAAGTTTGAATATTTTTTTATGTTATTCCAGTTCGACGGGATGTTTTTGTATATACAGTTTAATATTTAGTTTTATTTATTTAACACTATCTTTAATATGAAGTATTCATATTTACTAATTTGCTACAAAATTGGAAGCTTTATTGGCTTCACACCATTTATTCAAAGTTCTTTAATAAAGCCGTCATTGGCTCAAATATATTTAATTCTAATTACAGTTTTAAAAATTTCCTTTGTATGGTCATTATTTATTCTAGATAACATTGATGATTTACCTACAGTGTTGGTTACCGCTCGCCTCTCCGAAAAATTCCGTAAAATAACAGGAATAATTTTTTCTGTGTTCGTCTCATTGATGACTCCAATACTGATTATTTTTTTTAATAAAAACCATTGGATAAAAGTTATAAAACTTATGCAAAATATTGACTTATTCATTCCAGATGAAAGAGTGGTTAGATGCAACTCTTTTCCCGTTCTTGACCTTTGTCTTGTAATATTAGCTGTATGCTTTATAAATATAATAAATCCATTTAAATTGAGCATAACAGACAGATTAAATCTTGAAATAGCCAGATTTTTGAGCATTTATGAGCTATTTTTTCTCAAAGGATTATTGCTATTTTTAAGAAGAAAATACCAAATTCTGTTTAAACATTTTAAACTAAGCGTAAATATGTTTGCTGAGCAAAAATTGGATTTCGTTACCTTAAACAAATCGTTTACTAAAGAGCTCAATCAAACTGCGTTCTACAATAGGGAGCTAAATTCAATGAGCAGCTTCATAAGTAGAATTTTTGGATGGACAATTTTAGTGATTAGTTTTCAACTTATTTTAACTGCTTTATTTATGTTGGAGACTTTAATTTATCAAGGGCTGCCAGTAAAACCACAAGAACAAATAAAATTATTTAATCGAATTATAATTTTCGTAAGTATTAAATAAATTTGCACAAGGATTGCAACCAAACGTTTTTCCTATAGTTTTATCATAGTTCCTATCAGTCTGCCAAAGCTCAACTCTCTAGCATTTTTCTGTAACTTTAGCATAGTTATTATCGGCCTTATGTTACTTTTACTTAACTTTACATTTATAGGGGAGGGCAGTAAATTAGAATTATGGGATGTTTTAATTTTTTCCTATAGTTTTATCATAGTTCCTATCAGTCTGCCAAAGCTCAAGTCTCTAGCATTTCTGGTAGTGGGCAATGGTACTTTTACATAACTTTAAATGTATAGGGGAGGGGAGTAAATTAAAATTTTGGGGTTTGTTGATTTTTTCCTATAGTTTTATCATAGTTCCTATCAGTCTGCCAAAGCTCAACTCTCTAGCATTTCTGGAAGTGGGCGATGCTACTTTTACATAATTTTAAATGTATAGGGGAGGGGAGTAAATTAAAATTTTGGGGTTTTGCACAGTCGTAGATCTCCATGGAGTTAGCAACCCCCTCTAAGTTTCATGGAATTCCATAAAGTAGTAACGAAATTTCAAAAAACGTCGAAATTGCCACTCACTCAGTCACTCACTCATGTATAGATCATCAATATTCTACTGTACTTCCAGACATGCTACAAAGCTGAAATTTGGCAGACTGATAGAAATTATGACCAAACCCCTGGAAAAAATCAAAAAAACCCAAAATTTTAATTTACTCTCCTCCCCTATACATTTAAAGTTATGTAAAAGTAGCATTGCCCACTTCCAGAAATGCTAGAGAGTTGAGCTTTGGCAGACTGGTAGGAACTATGATAAAAATATAGGAAAAAATTAAAACACCCCAAAATTATAATTTACTTCCCTCCCCTATAAATGTAAAGTTAAGTAAAAGTAACATTGCCTACTTCCAGACATACTAGAGAGCTGAGCTTTGGAAGACCGATAGTAACTATGATAAAGTTATAGAAAAAAATTTAAAACACCCCAAAATTCTAATTTACTTCCTTCCCCTATTAATGTAAAGTTATGTAAAAGTAACACTGCCCACTTCCAGAAACGCTAGAGAGCTGAACTTTTTAAGACTGACAGGTAATATGATAAAACTATATGAAAAAATTTAAAAACACCAAAATTTTAATTTACTTCCCTCTCCTATAAATAAATGTAAATTTATATAAAACTAACATTGCCCACTTCCAGAAATGCTAGAGAGCTGAGCATTGGAATGCTGATATAAATGATAAAACCATGGGAAAAAATTTTAAAAGTCCAATATTTTCATTTACTCTCCTCCCCTATAAATGTAAAGTTATGTAAAAGTAACAATACTCACTTCCAGAAGCGCTAGAGAGCTGAGCATTGGAAGACTGATAGGAACTATGATAAAACTATAGGACAAAATTTAAAAACACGATAATTTTAATTTATTTCCCTCCCCTATACATGTAAAGTTATGTAAAAGTAACATTGTGCACTTTCAGAAACGTTAGAGAGCTGAGCTTTGGAAGGCTGATAGGAACTACGATAAAAACATGGAAAAAAAATAAAAAATCTCAAAAATCTAAATAAGGCATTGCAAAAGTTTTGAACAATATTCCGCATATTTGACTACTTTAAAAATTAAGTATTATCCAATTCCTTTAAAAAAGAAGTGAAATCATAACAAAAACATTTCATGTAAAAAAAAGCAAAGTACGCGAAAATGGCATTCCGTAAAAAGAATTGAGATAAAAGTAAAGCCAAGTTTTCCAATACAAATTTCAAAATGAAAGGTTCTTACTAGTTTGGAAATATTTTTCTAAACTTGGCTATTACGGCTGTAAATGACTCTTAGGCACAGAGCTAAATTGAACATAAAGAAGTTTGGCTGTAATAGCAAAGTTTAAAAAAACATTTCCAAACTAGTAAGAACCTTTCATTTTGAAATTTGTATTGGAAAACTTGGCTTTACTTTTATCTCAATTCTTTTTACGGAATGCCATTTTCGCGTACTTGGCTTTTTTTTACATGAAATGTTTTTGTTATGATTTGTTTATTTTTTTAATATGCCCAACACTCACTAAAAATATTAACTTTAAAAATCTCATAAGGCTGAATGAATTTTTCATTTACAGTTAGCTTCATCTAAACAAAAAACTATAATGAACTTTCATTGATATTGAAAATATTTGGCATTCGGAATGTATCATATCCTCTAGAGATGTTTGCACTTGTGCAGTATAAATATTAAAAAATATAATAGGTATGCAAAAAGTTTGATTAAGAAAACAACTAGCGAAACCCAAAAGAAAATCCTTAAAATTTTCTATATTAATGACAAAATGACTTTTGACCGCTTTCTGACCTAGCCAGATCACTGTGCGTCGTGTTTAAAATAAATAAGGATAATAGTGGGTTTACACATGCATGAATTTAGTGGCGCCAGTGTTCGCGCCAGTTCTATTGGCACGCCAGTAAAGGTTTACACTATTGTGCGAAAATTAAAAAGACTGGCACGCCAGTTTCATTTTTAAAGTGTACACGATACGCGATATGTCGGCTGAACTCTCGGAAGCCTGCAAAACAGTCGCTAAACTTTTCTTGAAAAAAAAATTAAAAGAGATTCAGGAAAAGAAACAACGAAAAGGCTGTATCTGCATGGGTTAAAGCATGGATTGCTAGTCGATCTACTTTGGGTGCTTCCGAAAAACTTTTAGGAGAACTTGCAGCAGAAGATCCTGCGAGCTATAAAAACCATCTTCGAATGACAAAGCAACATTTTGATATTCTTCTAGAGTTTCTCTTATTTAAACAACATTCTTTAAAATTCGGTCTGCTACTTTAAACCATAGTACTTTTGGGGTGTATACTTCATTTGCACCGGCTCCGGAACGTTGGCTTTTTTTAATTTTTGTCAATTCCAAAGCATATATGTTTCTTATGGATCATATTTTTGCTTTTACTTCTGCAACTTCAAAGCGTTCAATAGTCATTATTTTACTAATTTTTTGGGAAGCATTATCTCGACTATCTTTGTTTTTATACGAACTACTGTGTACATCCCATAAACAAGGAAAACATTCATAGCCTTCAAGAAACTGTATGGTCAGTTCTGCTGGCCACTTTTTTTAGCCATATTAAGCTATAAAAACAAAAATAAACAAAATTTTTAAGCTCAAACACAATGAAAATAAAAAATAATGTAAAATAATGAACTTAAAACTGGCGAGCCGACGTGCAAACACTTGTTTACACATGAAAATTTTCCTTTTCTGCGCGCATGCGTCACTACTGGCGCCAGCAAATTCAGTCAGCTGCAGACTTTTTTGATACATGCATGCAAAAAAATAACTTGTGTGCAAGTCGGTGTTTACACTTGCAAATTTAACTTACTGGCGCGCCAGTTTTTATTGGCGCCAGCAAATCCATGCATGTGTAAACTCTCCTTAATGGAAAATTTTGTTTCTAAAGACAGCAGACATTTTTAATCCATTAAGGCTTTTTGTATCAGACATTCCTAGGTGGTAAAACTTTTACCATTTTCAACTTTTTATCGTTAGGTTTAATCAAAAGCTACTTGTATGATGTTGATGTTCTAAAAGAAAAGTTTGAATACTTTTTGATAATATTCCAGTTGGACGGATGGTTTTTAATATTTAGTTTTATTTATTTAACACTATTCTTAATATGAAGTATTCATATTTACTAATTTGCTACAAAATTGGAAGCTTTATTGGGTCCACACCATTTATTCAAAGTTCTCTCATAAAGCCGTCATTGGCTCAAATATATTTAATTCTCATTACAGTTTTAAGAGTTTCCTTTGTATGGTCATTATTTATTCTACATGAAATTAATAATTTACCTACAGTGTTGGTTACCGCTCGCGTCTCCGAAAAATTCCGTATATTAACAGGATTAATTTTTTCTGTCTTCGTCTCCTTAATGAGTCCAATAGTGGTTATTTTTTTAAATAAAAACCTTTGGATCAAAGTTATGAAACTTATGCAAAATATTGAGTTATTTATTCCAGATGAAAGAGTGGTAAGATGCAACACCTTTCCCATTCTTGATTTTTGTCTTATAATATTAGCTATATGCTTTATAAATATATTAAATCCATTTGCAATGAGCATAACAGATAGATTAATTATTGAAATAGCCAGATTTTTAAGCATTTATGAGCTATTTTTTCTCAAAGGATTATTGCTATTTTTAAGAAGAAAATACCAAATTTTGTTTAAAAATTTTAAACTAAGCGTAAATATGTTTGCTGAGCAAAAATTGGAATTTGTTACCTTAAACAAATCGTTTACTAAAGAGCTCAATCAAACTGCGTTCTATAATAGGGAGCTAAATTCAATGAGCAGCTTCATAAGTAGAATTTTTGGTTGGACAATTTTAGTGATTAGTTTTCAACTTATTTTAACTGCTTTATTTATGTTGGAGACTTTAATTTATCAAGGGCTGCCAGTACCAGAAGAAGAAATAAAATTATTTAATCGAATTATAATTTTCGTAAGTATAAAATTTGCACAAGGATTGCAACTAAACGTTTCAGTGCTGCTGCAGTGCGTCCGACGCTTCTGGCCGGGTGTTTTTTCTGGTGCATCAGTCGTTTGCGTCTTTGATGTTGCATTAATTTTATAGTTCTTTATGATAAAAATATATTATATAATCAATAATCAACCAGGTCGTGCAAAGTCTCGCCTTCTGAATCTCAAATCAACTAAAGTGAAACCCAGTGTTGCCAACTATTGGAAAGCGAAAATTCGTAGCGAGAACGCGAAAAATCTGTAGAAATCCGTAGGTTCAAAGAAGACTAAGAACAAAAAAAGGTGCTTTTTTTACAATTAAAAAGTTTATATTGGTTTGATTTTATTCTTTTTTTGACAGTGACAGGAGTGCACAACTTTTTTGGTTCGGAATTGCACGAGAACGGTACGGTACCTATCTACTGCTCCGTTCCAACGGATCCAAATAAATTTTTTTGCAGTGCCGCCAATTTTTTAAACGGATAAACCGTTATAATTAGAAGAAATAAAAAGTACGTACTTTTTTAACCTTTTTTAATTAGTTAAGGTACGTACAAACACTAATATTTTCTAGTGCAACATACATAACGTAAAACATAGTTTAAATTTCGTGGCTCGAAGCGTTGTTTGACTCATCAAACAACGCGCGAAGTAATATAATTCGTTGTAAATAAGGTTGCAACGACCGTCCGCTAGATGTCTAGAAAAATAAGGTCACTGATCCAAGCAAAACCTTTTTACAAAATGATTAAAATGTAGGAAAAAAAGTAAAGATAATATTGATAAGGAGGAATGAGGCGCGGCCGCCGTTGTGTTTCAATGTTTATCGTTTTTTAGTAAAATTGCCAAAAATCTGTAGATTTGGATCCAAAATCGGATATCGGAGATCGAAATCCAAAATCCGTAGATCTACAGATAAATCCGTAGAGTTGGCAACACTGGTGAAACCTCTTCTTGGGGACACCTCTATTAAGCGGACACTCCCCAGCAGCGTAGCGTGCGTGGGGGGGGGGGGTGTTTTGAAGCCTGAAGCGCCCCTTTATGAAGTCGCAGGCAAATTGCGAGGGCGGCAAAGACAAGTGAAGACATGATGACCTTTTTTGGTTTTTTTTTTGGTCGCAAGATTTTGATGGGCGCCCTTTTTAGCTGTCCGCCCCCCCCCGCCCCTTCAGGCACGCTACGCCGCTGAAACTCCCTTTAGGCGGACAAATTTATTGGAACCAAGCTTTTGCCTATTTCTTTACATGCAAAATACGCTCTAATAACCGGACGCGGACAATTTTTTTTTGGTTAAAAAATTCTGAAACCTCCCTTAACCACACGCGAACCTCTGACAACGGGACGCAGCGAATAGGCATAAATCAAATCAAGTCAAATCAAATAAAACTTTATTGTCTAAATTCCAGAGAAACTATTGACAAAGCAATTTTTTTAGTGCAAGATCCCTCCAAAACATCAAAATTAAATAACGACAACGCAACATAAGATTCAAAGGTAATATGGTTCTAGTCGATAAAAAATACAAATTTTTCACATTTTAAAGTAGCAAATGGAAAACAATACTTAAGTATTAAACGAAACACACAAAAAAAAATAAATCAAAAGCAAAAATAAATAAAATTAAATTAAAATATTATGTAGTATGTTGGCAACAATGCACTCTACAGCCGGGGAATTACCTTTTCCGTTTTAATGCGGAGATTAAATATTTCTGTCGTATCGCAGCCCACGAGAAAGACCGGCCCGGGCGCGGAAATATCACGTGACCGTAGGAGGTTCACAAAAAAACGCCCCACGGCCCGCTGTCATTATAAAACATGTGTGTTTTCAGTTTTGGTATGTTTGTTTACGTCGATTTTTTTTTAATTCGGGCACGAATTTTATGTGAAGTTATTAAAATAACGCAGCCCACGAAAATGACTGTAGTGAGCTGCGTTAAAATAATTAATGGCTAATGAGTAAATTAGAAAGAAAAAACCTATAAGATAAACAATGCCGCGAGCGTGTAATTAGTGTTGTTCCTTGTCGGTCCAACTATAAAACTGAAACCTAATATGTTGCAAACAAGAAAAAAGTGGTACAAGATAAGATCTTGGATAAGATTGATCAAGTAATAGACATCCTTAGTGACATTTTCGATAATGAGAGTGAAAAATGTGTTCAGTTGTCATTTCTTATTGAACAGTTAGGACTCTTGAAAAGGTAACCTGAGAATCGAAGATATTGTGGATACACTTTAATGTTGGCTTCATCTTTTTTTATCCAGTCATCCAGTGCATACATGTCAATTTACAATTCTAAGGTAATATGTCTTCCGCACCCTCGCAATATTAAAAAACTGATTTGTAAAATATTGTTAACAGATAGTAATCTGTCTGGTAGTGTGAAATATTTAAAAAGTAAGATACAGCTTTTAAAAGAACATGAGTTGGTAGTTAACTTACACTTTAATGAAATATATATTAAACTTTGTGCTGGGTAATTTTTCAAAAAATTTCACTTATTCACAAAATCACTTGTTTCTTTTTAATAAATTTCTAGCGAGTGTTTTTGTGGAGAAGAACTATTGTCAAAGCTTGAAAAAATTAGTTTAAGGGCATGTAAAGTGTTTTAAAATAATTTTATTAAAAAGCACAATGATTTAGCGTCTGCTAATAAATCTTTGAATAAGAACTCAGACAAAGATGATGACACTCAAAGAAAAATTAAAAAACTAAAAGCTTAGGTTTGATATGTCGAATTTTGAAAGACTTGTATAGATTTGAAGTTACTAACGATATTATGTACCTAATATATGTACCTGAAGATATTAGAGTGCAAATTTTGTATAATTTTTTATTTTATAGATTCAGTTCTTTTATCCATAGAAAACACATATATCAGCAAAATATTTTTTTAAATTTTTGCCTATAAAAGAACAAAAATTTTTTGTTAATTTATTTAAATTGTGTAAAAACATATAATATATTAAGCAATACAATAAGAATCCTGGCACTCCTAAGATCACGTGACCGCCGACTTGCTTATAACGCGCCATGGCCGGTCTTTATCGTTGGCTGCGCTGTCGTATTTACAACATTATTTTATTCGGCGGGATTGCTGTGTTCATTTTTATTGTTCAGTTGGGTAGTAATAGACCTCTTTGAAATGGCGCCTAGTAAAAAACTTCTTAATTTACGTAAAAAAATGGAAGTTGTTAACGTTTTAGAGAAGGAACATCTATCAGCACGAAAGATCGCCGAAAATTTTAACATCGTAAAATCTCAAGCAGCGGGAATTCTTAATAAATATTTATCAAAATGTCGCAGTTCTCTCTCCAAGGCCAACACAAAAATAGAGGCCACGACCCTGAAAAAATCAGCTGTTCTCCCGGGGCTGAATTTTACATTGGGTCTTATGGGAGGTCAGACGTTTTTTTATGATATTTTCAAAATGGCACTACAGATTTCCGCAAAATTTCAGTGAAATATTCTCAGACACCATCCCGATATTCCACCAAAGGTTTGTAAGGAAGCAACATGATTAAAAGGTTAAAATCTTCAAGATTTAGCATTCCTTATTTTGAATTCAAATTACCCGCCATGTACCACATGCCAACTGTTATATTTGACATGTATTTGACTTTGTCATATGTGATTGTCACATTCGCTTCTGCTTTAAACTTAATTTTTGTGTGAGCTAATGAAGCGGCAATGAAAAATTAGGACTTACTATACATTTAACAACAATTGTTCTGCCAGAATAAAGTAAAAACAATCTCAAAAACGGCTTTATTTAACAAAAAATCAAATATCCATGAACCGTCATTCCAACTTCAAAATTTTAAAGACAATCAGCTGTGTCGTAACGTGACCATCAAAAAAAAAAATCAGCCCCGGATGTGACGTCAACAAAGTGGAGGATCGTGGCCCGTCCATTTTGATAGCCCTGCTCTCTCTTAAGCTAACACCTCCAATAAGCAGACAAAATCGACAGAACCGTGAGTGTCCGCTAATAGGAGGTTTCACTGTATTTATAAAAACACCGCTCTTTTCAACATTTATTTAATGCCGTATTCCATTAGGAAAATGAGTGCAGCACTGGTGGTGCACTGTCAAAAATTTGCACCGAGTGCAGTTTCAATGGAACACGCGGAAAATGAAAAATCGCACTCGTGTGGCATAAGGTCACTATATCACGAAGTTCCTAACATCGTGATATAGTGACCTTAGTGTGGTATGCCATTATGAGCTGTAGAACTTCTTTTTTATTCCTGCTTTAAGCAACGTTAATATAACATTTTCTTGCAAATTGATTATGCAAAAATCTCAGTTTTGAAAAAAATGTCACACAACCTGTAGTTTTATCAGGCCAACGACGATATCCATTTTTATTTGTTTCAAAGTTACACGCCGATAAATATTATCCTAAGATAAATAAAATTCGTCAAATAAATAAATAATGATTTTATTTAAAAAAAGTTAATAAGAATATTTTAAAAATGCCCACCTCCTTGTTGAATCCAGGCTTGTGCTCGTATACCAACAGATAGAGTAGTTATCTATATTTCGCGCTTGTTTTTCAAAAAACCCTAACCAGAAGTGTACTTTATGCTCCCAAAAATTGAACATAAGTTTCTTTCAGCTAAACCTAACTTTCCTGCCTTGCAGAATTTGGTCAAAAACATGTTGTTCAAAATCCATTTGTTCGAAAGTAATATTAATACTTCAATAACATTTTCTTGAAAAGGAAAATTATTTAAGACATTTCCTTCAAACAAAAAATTGTTTGAAAACATTTTATTAAATTTTTTTTGTTCAAAAACATTTTCTTTGAAAGTCATTTTTTTTCATAAGGAAAATTGTTCAAAAAAGTTTTTGAAGAAAATATTTTTGAACAAATTTCCATTCAACAAGAACATAACCTAACCTAACAGCTAAGCGTAAGGGTGTTTTAACATACCATAAAAATGGCAAGACATGTGCCTCAGCGCTAATGGGGTTTCGTCCCCCTTGTTCTTTTTTTGGACAAAATTGATGCTACTTGAATTTATTTATGAGGAATTCTGCAGTGCTCATCTCGAGCCGAAAGTGTTTCCTGAACTAAAAAATACATTTATTTTTACTTATAATCATAGCTGCCAGAAAACCCCAACTGTCGGAAAATTAGCCCCAGGGCCCCAGTCAACCTAATCCATACAAATCTACTTACCTGTTTGTTGTTAAATCGGTAAACCACATATTCAATAAAGTTTTTTATTTTTGGGGTTTCCGTTCTCATTGTTTTTATTGCACAGAACTGTTCTTCTTCATCTTCATCGCTGCTACTACTTAGCAGCGAAGAAAATAATAAAAAATCGCTAACAACTTTATTTTCACTCATTTTTACGTCCCGCGACAATAATAAGCGTTTAAAATTAATGGCGGGAAAAAGTTTTCGGTGCGGCACGAGCCCTCAGAGCCGGTGTCGAAAAAGCCGCACTCAGTGCAAAACTGAATTCATAAGTTCCTCAATGGAATACGAAAACTGAAAAAGTGCATGTCAATGGAATGCAAACACCGAGCCAGTTGTGCACTAGTGCTGCACTCATTTCCCCAATGGAATACGGCATTAAAATGAACTCGCCTTGGTGCCAAATTGCTAATCTTAGGAAATGTTTGCGACATTTTTGGTGAAAGCGTCTGTACTTAATCTTTGATTTAATTTCAGATGTACCCTCTGACCATTATCTACGTATGTCACACTTTGATCCAAGAAGCCCAAAAATTAGAGAATTTTTGCTATTTGGTCGAGGAACGATTTCCTATGCGATCCATCGAAAGAGCAGCATTGTTGGAGTTGGCAGAACAGCTAAAAATCTTTATGCCAAGAATCACTGCTGCCGATACCTTTGAGGTTGACAATCGAACCGTGTGGGGCATGTTGGGAGTAATAACCATGTATTTGATTGTTGTTATCCAGTTGAATCCATAAGCATTTTTGCTGCATATCGAAAAATAATTTACGATTCTGCATATGTTTTTGAAATATACTTTATTATTATTACAAGCTTTTATTTAACTTCAGATGTTCTGTCTAACTAACTATCAAATCTTGTGAAGCGTTTTTGACACACTTCCCATTATCCGATTTGGATGAAATTTGGTACACACATAGTGGTCCCATGACAATACAACATTAAGAAAAAAATATCTTTTGGTAAAAATTTTTTTTTTAAGTCACAAGCTTTTATAAAATGCACTAAAAATTAAAAAATAATTTTCTAACATTCTAATATTATCATAATAGTAATAGCGATGGCCGCAAATCAAAGCATAAGTTAATCTAAAGTTGTGATCTAAACACTTAAAGAATATTCAACATAACAGGTCATCAAAGATATGTTTGATGTGCCGCAATGTTATGCCATTGCCATACCTATGTTAGAGAAATGCTGGGGTATCTTAGGTCGGGTTGGGTGGGTTTGGTACCTCTGCATTTTTCTGCTAGATTGATTCTTGCAAATAGTGATATTTAATCGATACGGATATCTTATCGTGCTAACATTGTCAAGATTTCCATCAGTCGGCCATCGCTTTTATTATTATGATAATATTAGAATGTTAGAAAATTATTTTTTAATTTTTAGTGCATTTTATAAAAGCTTGTTTGTGACTTAAAAAAAATTTTTTACCAATTTATTTTAACATTATAAAAATGTTTTTGTGTTTCTAATCCATGGGCGAGCCCTCCAGAATAAGGGAAATGGTGTAACTTGATAACTACTTGTTCTTTTCTCAGCAGTTAGAGAGGTTTGTCAGGATGTTAAAAAACTATGATGGGCATCACAAAGTGGTAGCTTAAACAAATGGTGGCCAATGAAACATAGCGAACGATGCACAATCCTTTAGCAAAAAATGATATTCGCGGTAACGATTTTTATATTAAATGTCCAAACCATAAAAATGTTCAACAGGTTTCATTTGAATTTATTTTGTACACCATGCGTTTGACATTACCATTGAAAATGCAGAAAATTGGTTTAGGCAGCTCAAATACCTTCAAGCATAAACACAGGTCATACCAATGCCATGGGCGCACCCAGGGGGGGGGGGGCCGGGGCCCGGGCCCCCCCAAGCCTTAGATTTTTTAATATATTTTCTACATATTTGATGATCAAACATGAAAAAACATGAAGAATACCCTAAAATTTGACATAAGGAGGCTTCGGGCCCCCCCCCAAGCCCAAGCAGTGGCGTAGTTGCGATTTTTTTTTTTTTTGGTCGCAAGTTTTTTGAGGGCGCGCTTCGTCGCTGTCGGGCCCCCCCCAAGACACATTCCTGGGTGCGCCACTGCCAATGCAACTTTACACGCGATTGCTGAAGGCAGGACCCCTTTAATTCTTAATCTCCCTTTTTCTTTAGTAGACAGGATTCCGGTAACTGCGCATGCGTCAGTTCTGGTGGTTTTGGAACATAGGGCGAGTTTGTAAAGTAATCTAATTTTGCTCACCGATTACATCGGTTTGAACACCAGAAAATAAAAAATAACGCGAGGAATCAGATATCTAAACTTCGCTTTTTTCGATTTTGATTTATTTTCTAAAAGATTCTCTGCGTTAATACATGGAAACAACATTTTCAACGTAACCCTCAATCCTGGCATGCCGCGGTCTGATGATATAAAAATTTTAAAAACAAAATAAAAACAGGATTTGTTTTTTCATATTTTATAAGTGTTTTAATGTTATTTAAAGTTTTTTTAAGCTTTTGTTAAGGTAGGCTTTTGTGCCTTTGTATAGAAAAGCTTAGGATTAGGATGAGGAATTTTACTTGAAAAATTTACTCTAATTTAAAACAACTAAAATTCATTTATTTTAAAAATTCATATTAGCATATAAACTTAGCATAAAATAATAATGGTAAAGGGCTCTCGAGATTAAGTTCTTCTGCTCTTTAGAATAAATTAATAATAAGTTTGTAAAATGTAAATGATTTTGTAACAATTTTAACTCGTATATAAATAAAGAAATTGAAATTGAAATTAACGCCAGATCTTCATCATCCGAGTCTTGAGTCACTATTTATATCTTTTAAGATGACCATCGAAACTTTGTTTACCACACTGTGGAGCATTTAACAAAAAAAAAACAACAAAAAAGATATAAAATTACACAGCCGAAAAAAAAAACGCAAAAAAACAGCTGATTTTGACGTAATTGACATTCATCGAAAATTGCTCACCGACTCTCAGGGTCGGTGAGCATTGATGCCATCAATTGGTGCCTTGGTGAAATTCATCAGATAATTTACGAACCCAATGGATTTCAACGAATTGCACTGATTAATTTAAAAACTTGATTGTTGTCATCGATGAGCTCATCGATGCCTTTACGAACTCGCCCATATTCCTTTACGTCACTACTTTATTTAACAATTGTCGAAAATTTAAGGTTATGTCTATAATTTTTTTCTAGAAACTAGTTGATCGGGTGAAATATTATCAAATTGCGTATTAAATTTATAGTTTCCCTAAAAATTAATTGTTAACTTTATTACCAAATTACAAAAAAAAAATACAAGTACTTAATATAGTAGGAAATCGTCAGGTTTCTTGTGTTCCTTTATTGATTTAAATATAAATATGTTTTATTATTATTCTTAAAGTTCATAAAATACATTAACTAACTCAAATATGACACTTACCTTATACCAAATATCCCAAAGACACAATGTCTTGGGAAGCTTTTACTCCGTTAAAATAACTACAAGTAGAAAATATAAGTAAACTAAAATAAGTTTTTTCAATTTTTAATTAAATATAGTCCGAAAAACCACAACAAATGTAAAAAAAGCCATCGAAGATTAAAAATACTTAAAAACACATGTAAACAAAGCGCTCGAATCAAATCTTGGCATTCCAAATGTCGCGCTGTCACCTCTGACGCCGTTTCGATCATAGAGTTACCAGGCAACCTATCCCCTACAGACCTTGACCTGGCACTATTACCCGAGAATAGCAGTTGGTGGCTCTTCTCGGCTATTACAGCTAGGGTCACTGCATCACGAAGACGTAGTGTCTTCTTTGGGTAGCGACACGACAGCTAAATATTTTTGGTTATATGACGAATCTGACACTGTCACGAGCGTAGCTTTTTTTGTATTTAAAAAAATAAAATGGTTTACAAACGTTACGTAAATAACTGTCCGTCACACTCGGTATATATATTTAGACAGTCCAAATAAACAAACCATTCAAATGCTTTTCAGATTGTCGAATAAAAACGATGTTTTTTATGATTTCAATATTTACCCACATAGCGCAAGAAACCAAAAATTATTTGACAGGTTTTATAAAATATAGAACTTGTATATATTGTTGAATTTATTCGAGGGCATAAGTGTACGTTTAATCCCTTTTTTCATGGACTTAGGTGATTAAAAGTAATTTCTCTAAAACTATAAAGGAAAAATTATAGGTTTTTTGGATCATTTTATTTTATTAGTATACAAAAAACAAAAAGCTATCATAATACACGATAACGGTTATTCTGTTGCTTCCAGCTTGGCAGAAGTTACTGTACTTTGCTGATGACTTGGTTGGTTTCGATTATTATTGTGTCCTTTGGAATAGCCTTCATATAAAGGAAGCATTTAACTTTCTAGACTTCTCCAGGATAAAAACAGGAATACCTTGTCGGTGAAATTTTTGACATTCTTTTTATTGCATCATTTTCGGTACTCTGAAAGCTGCTTTCTTTGGCCGCCTTTTCAATGTCCATCTCAAAGTAGGAATTATTATTTGGTCCCTCGTTTGTTCAATCTTTAAGAAATTTAATTCAAACTTGTTCTTATTTAGTTTGTTATGAAATAAATATTATTTTTTGCACATTTTTTTCTATGTTTGTTAGCGTCTGACTGACTTTTGTTTAATATCTACCATAGCAACGCGCCCAAAGCTCACCAAAAAAATGAAAACTATCACTGCCCTCTGTATTATTATATACCGGGGGTTGACATGCTAAAACTAGAGTACCGGAGTAAGTGGTTTAATATTTATTTATTTTATGATTATTATTATTTTTAGTATATAAACATTGGCATTAAACTCCATTTTAATCACTTAACAAATTATAGCCGTCCTTCCGGTCGGGCTTAAAAAATCTTGCCGCGGAATTAAAAGTAAACACAGCATATACCTACTATTATTTTAATACGGTGTCCAAACAAAAGCGGGCGGCAAAGAAAACGTCGAAAGAACAAAATGTCAAAGACACGAAAGGTCGAAAGTACAAAAGGTCGAAAACATAAGGTCGAAACTACAAAAGGCCAAAAATATAAAAGGTCGAAAGTACAAAAGGTCGAAAAACAGAAGGCCAAAACTTCAAAAAGTCAAAAATACACAAGGTCGAAAGTACAATAAAAGATCGAAAATAGAAAAGGTCGAAAGTACAAAAGGTCGAAAGTACAAAAGGTGGAAAGTACAAAAGGTCGAAAATACAAAAGATCGAAAAACAAAAGATTGAAAAACAAAAATTCCAAAATCGAAAGTAGCTATACTGTAATGATTGCAAAAAAAGGCTTTACTATAGACACAGAGGCACACACACACACACCTAACGCACATACACAAACACATACACGCACACACACAGACGTCACGACGATATTGCGAAGATAAGTCAAAATACACCAAAATAAACACATTTTCGGCGTCATCTCAAAAACATTTTTTTCTTTGAAAGCAATACCTTTTCCAGCCATTATTGCACGGGCTAGGACGGTAAAAAAAATTCAACAATCCAAAAATTGAAGGTTAAAATTTTTTTTTGTAGCATCTCTAGGTATTTTTGGGTAGCAACACGACGGGTCGCGGAACTTTGTTCGAAAACATTTCCCTCGAACGGAAAATTGTCAAAAACGGTTTATTCGAACGGAAATTTCTTTGAAACAAAAATTTGCCATCAATCGGTATTTTCCTAACCTTTCTCAATTGATCGCAAACGTATTCTAACCGGTACAGACAATCTCTGACCTTTTTCCACCAAAACACTATCTTCAAATCACAGGTTTGCTATCAATTGAGAAAGGTTAGAATAATAGAAAATATGTTTCGGTTAGGTTTCACACTCTCTACCCAGACAGCACAAGTACGTACTATGTACGTAAAAACTCGTACTACGTACATGATACATCCAATTAAACGTAAAATGTACGTACTCTAGACGTACATGGTACTAACATGGGACATCAAATTAAAATAACAAAAGTGTAGAATTAAGACTAGGTACCACTAAAAACTATTCTTACTTCCTAAACATTTCTACTTTAGAGTGATCGTCCAGGTTTACCTTAAGGCTCGAAGTCTCGATAGTTTTGAAGTTTGTTTTACTTGATTTAATATTTAAGTAATGTATCTCTAACAATGCCGTTAAATGTTATAATTTAAAGACACTGTATGTTATTTTAAAAACAAATAAAGACTTACTGATCGATGTAAAAATAAAAGTTTTTGAATTTTTTTCAAAAAATCATGTTTTTGCACAAAGTCTACCTGATTGGAAGCACGGCAGAACCACAGAAATGACTTTAGAAACTATAAGAAATTTACAAAAGAGGCAAAATTTAGGGTAACCCCACAGAAATGATATTTTTTATGATTGTAGTTAAGTACTATATACTATAACTACTATTATATCTAAAAGTAAAAGTGTATGCAATAAATTGTTGTAGTATTTTTTGTATTAATTTATATTATAAAAATAAAAAGTTAGTCAAAAACTTAAAATATAAGTATGGTCTTTAATTTTCTTTTTAATATTTTACATACTGTAGGTACTCTAAAAATTCTGAGATCGCTTTACAAACTTCTACAAAAATTGTAGGTACTCTAAAAATTCCGAGGTTAATTTACAATATTGTATAGAAATTGCGTGTAGGTACTCTAATTATTCCGAGGTAAGTTGACGAGTCGCCCATGGAAATTCCGAGGCAGGTCACGTGGGCTTGTCGCTACCCATGGAGACGCCAGGCTTCCAGGATGCAGTGACCCTAATTACAGCCTGGTTTTGTTGCAAGAAGTCCTTATTATTTAATAATCCGTGCCTTGTACATGATGATAAGATAGACAGGATGACAATATGGTGTCATGTGTCATTTACAGTATTAATTTTGTTTGCAAACAATAAAATGCCGCTCTTAAAAATTCGACAAAACGCAATTGCTCGATCAAGACAACTCGAAAACTCTACAAGAAAGAATGGATTTAGGCACACCATTTTTAACACCGTCGGAGATCGGTATATTGGAGAGTGGAAGGAGAATAAAAAAACTGGTAAGTCAGTTTTGTTAATTACCGTAAAGTCACAGGGGTCGCGATTTCTCGCTAACAGCTGCAGCTACAAATTTAGTTCTTCGGTAACAAATTAGCTACAAATCCTAGCATAGGAAATTTGGTGGCCCCTTATAGTCAGAGCATATTATTTTCCGTTTTCGGTCTAGAAGCAAATCATATTACTTTTTGGCAACAGACCATTTCCCCCTAATTTGACTCCGCTGAATCCGAATATCTCTGTTGTTAACTCGAAAAATCGACAGAGACAGAGAAAATCCCCCCCAAACCCCCAAAAACCTGTTTTTTTTTCAGTTTTATGCAATTTTCTCGAAAAATAACCTTTTTATCAAAAATTGCAAAGAACAGTTTTTTGTGGAGAATAAAATTCCCTTTCCAACGATGTATTGGTCAATAAGGTTAGGAAAAGCAAGTAGCTCTTCAGTGGCGTACGTAAATTGGGATTATTTAGAAAAAAACATGTTTATTATAGGTTTTTCAAAATTTTCTTAAAAACTACACTTTTTGGGAAAAAATATGTAGTATACTTTATTGTTGAACATAACATTTTCTTTTAAAAACTTTATTAAAATGTCGGGTTGTTGCCATATTTAAAGCTTCAGGGGCGTACTAATATAAACTTATTTTCAAAAATAACTGAAATAATCAGTTTCTCTTGCATATTTAAATATCTTTTCTAAGATTTTCAGAAAAAAATGTGCCTTTATTCTTTATTGAGGATAAGACAATTTCTTTTTAAATTATATATTATAAAGTGAGGTTAATGTTATGATAAATACTTCAAAAAGGTTCGTTATTTATACCTACTAAAATAAAATGTTTCCAAATTAAAATAAACTGTTTTTTGATTTGATTAGATATTTTGAGTTATCTAAATAAGTTCTTTAACACACTGTGTAAAAGGACATTTTATTATCGGGCCCGCCGCCGAAGCCATAAAAGGTCGTACTTTCGACCTTTTGTACTTTCGACCTTTTGTACTTTTGACCTTTTATCCGCCGCTCTTTATTATCCACCGAAAAGCTAACAAGACACAAAATTGATGAGTTTAGATTGATCTTAAATAATTTCTTTAAATTAAGAACACTGGAGCGGTAAATATAAAATAACTTCCACTTGGTTATACATCGTTTGAAAGGAAATTTTATTGACTATGACGAAGTATAGAACACATTTTTTGATAAAGAGCTTGGTTTTTAAGAAAATTGAATAAAACGTGTGAAAAACATGTTTTTTTTAATGATTTGTTGAAATCACCCCCATTGACGGACGTCGCTGGAGAGTTTGCTATAAATCAAACCCCACCGAGTTTCACATTTTTAAAAAAGGAATTTTCCTGTCTACAAAAAAGAACAAGTTTTTTCATGTTAAGCTTAGTTTTTAAGAAAATTAGATAAAACTTGTAACAAAAATGGTTTATTTTCGGTTTTTTCAAACTGAATTTAATTTCCGGATGCCCCTGAAGTGTTATTTATAAAACCGATTTAATCATGTTATACGTCATTTTGAAGGAAATTTTATTGAGTATACCAAAATGTAATACATGGTTTTCTGTAGATATTAGTTTTAAAAAAAATTAAATAAATCTTGGAAAGAACATAGGTATTTTTTCAACTTTTTTTAATCACTTCAATTAACGGACGCCCCTGGAGAGCTTGTTATTAGTTATAAAAGGCGATTCAAATTTCCCGCCTTAACTTTTAGTTCGTCACTAAGCTCTGCAGTGGGCGCCACAGAGCTAACGACCTGTCAAACAGCCGGAGTTGCCTATCTAATAGGGCTGTCTAACAAAACATATGATCAAATCCAAGATGTCTTCCATGGGACAAACAAACCGATTTCCCATAAGCCGTAATGTTAACAAAAACGTAAATTTTACAAAAACGACAAGAGCTTTAGTCTCAAAAATTAATCAGTTTTAAGAATAGATCCTTTGTGCATATGAGAAAAATGCGTTTTTCTTAAAAATATTAAACTAAAGCGAGAAAATCTGAAATAAAAGGGACCATGTTTTCTTCAAAAAAGTAGGTTATGTTTTTGTTTATTTTGTTTTTTTTTTAACTTTTTTTCTAGTTTTTTCACTTATTTTGAATTATTACATGGGCGCACCAAGGGGGCGGGGGGCTAGGGGGCCGGACCCCCCAAACCACATATTTTTTTAGATATTTTCCATATAATTCATGAGTAAACAGAAAAAATAGCATAAAGTACATCATGAGACCTCTGGGGCCCCCCAAAGGTTTTTGAAGTTTTTTGACCAATGAATCAATGAACTATCAGCCCAAGGTAGGGGAAAGTAGTTCTATTCAAAGAGCTCACTTCAAGGCTCACTTAACAGAGACGAAATTGAAATAGACTAAACTTTTCTCATCAGATTCAGGTTTTCTATTAGGATCTTTTGTTGTACTTGAGTAAACCTTTTGCTAAGTAATAGGCCTTCTATAGCATTAAACTGTGAAAAATATTTCACTATGATTTTTAGGTTTAGACAAAGTTTAATCACAGATCATCTTAACAAAGGTGATCCGTGGTTTAATTGTTTTAACCCTCCAGTAGTAAAATGAAAAAGAGGCACAACTTATAGGTAGGTCAGTCCAACAGATCAATATGCACATATAAGTTCCAACCAAGGTTGGTCAAGCAAACTTCTAATAAGTACTTTACAAAATATGTTTATTTAAAAAAATATAAGTAAATATTATATAAAAAAAAAACTTGCAAAATTAAAATACAGTTTTTTCTTGTCATTGGCCTCACACACCGTACATCACCATATGATTTTCCATGAACTATAATACATAGGGCTTAATAAGTACGGTCAAATTCATCAGCTCACAACAGTAAGTACTGTTCAAATTTTACAACAGTACAATATTCGCTGTTGTATTACTACTGTTGTTCGTGCAACTTTAATTTTAAATTCAAATTTTGCGCCAAATTCCCGTATTCGGAAAACCCACACAATTTCAATTTGATTGGCACAAGCAAAACGCCAGCGCCATCTACAAAAATGAATCTGCGCAAAAAGGCGTAACCAAAAAAACATTCGTCTGTCGTATTTTATCGAGATCACCACGCAGCATGGTGATAAATTCTATTAACCAAAAAATCCAATAACATTCTTAGAAAATCAAACTAAACCATTACACAAACAAGTGATTCTAGTGTGGAGCGACAGCAACGACTGGGCCAGCGAGAGGAGCTCCTCTGGACGACGGAAACAGCTGAAGAGGTGAGTGCCAATCCTCTATATTGTCTTTGTGTGGCTCGGAAAAATTAATATTTTTACATCGTCCAACAAAGGATTTTTGCACCCAGATTTTATAAAACGACCAGTGCGCTTACAGTCCCGCAGCTCTCAACCCTCAAAACGTCAACATTTTCTGGTCCCACGACCCAGATAGTTTTTTAAAATTTGTTTGCTAGAAATATTAGATTTTTTCGCCTCGCCATTTTGGTTCATTTGTTGCCGTGTCCGGTTTAGAAAGGAGGTTCCGTCCCCCCTTGCGTGGCTTAACGGTGGCTCCACCCACATTTCATTGCAGCCGAAATTGGCACTTCGTACGTCGTTTGTTTTGATTCAAAAATCGAAATTTGTTTAAATAATAGTTATTTGTTTAAATAATATGTTATAGTTATTCAAAACAACAAAAGTGCTTGTGAGTTAAATGCTTTATTTTTATTTAACAGGTAAACAAACACATCTAGTAGAATTAGTATTTACCTGTAAATAATAAGAGAAACGGTAGTAGGTACAAGTTGTATCTGTGTGCATTTATTTTGGGAGAAAAATCGCGACCTAGGATAACAGCTGATGATAAGTTTTTGCATTTATTCGAGAAATCGATAATAAAATATATGCTTGTCGGACTCTTTTGGACTGATTAAAGTCAATAGGGGTCAAGTGTTAGTTTTATTCCTTTTTAAATATTTTTTATTTTTTTAATTAACAATATGTCGTTAAAAAAGCTTGAGAATCAACGCAAAGTTTCAATATCTCGTATTACGGAAACGTATAACTTGGGAACAAAAGCTAAATCAGATAGTTCTTCCTTGCCAATTTTTAAGGCGTTTTACGAATCGTTAGATGATCACTATGAACAATTTAAAAACATTCATAATGACATCATAGGTCTCTTGAAAGACGACGACGAGGATGCATTCGAAGTACAAGACAAAATTAGGAAAGATACGGATCTATTCTACCACCAAGCTAAAGTTCTTTTTTCGAGTTTATGTTCCGATTCAGTTCATTCAAATTTCACCCCCGCAACTTCACACTATTCACGTAGCGATGATCTGGGCCCTTTAAAGGTACCTTGCTTTAATGGAAACGTAAAAAAGTGGCCAACCTTTTACGATGTTTATTCTTGTTTGGTTCACGAAAACTCTAATTATTCCGATATAAGGAAATTTCAACATTTGCTAACCTTCCTTGAGGGCGAACCACTTAATATTTTAAGTTCTATAAAATTAACGGCAAGCAATTACGCAATCGCCTGGAAGGTATTAACAGATCGCTATCAAAATAAAAGACTTTTAGCCAGTACCTACTGGAACTCAATCTACTATGCAAATTCTTTAAAGGGAAACCAGTCAGCAAAGGATCTTAGAGTCTTGGTAGATACCTTTTCCGAGAATATTGCGGCGCTCGAAAATCTTGAATTTCCAGTAACGTCGTGGTGTTTTTGTTTATTTTCAATTTTATTATCAAAAATCGATCAAACCACAAGAACCGCTTTCGAATTAAAGTATAGTACTACCGAGATTCCAACATATCAAAATCTAATCCAGTTTCTTATTAACCAATGCCGTGCTCTTGAAACAGTACAGCTATCTCCCCAAAATACGCAAATGCAACCTTCGACTTCAAAACAACAAAAACCAAATTATTCGAATTCTAGTAACCAAAAATATAATTCTTATTCAAATAATCAGTACAAATCAAGCCCTCCATCAAATTTTTTAGCGCATACGCACTCACAAGTAGCAAATAAACAATCCAATATTCAATTTCGACAAAACCAACAACCCTATAAGTGCAAATTATGCAATAATTCTTTTCATCCACTCTCGCAGTGTGGTGTTTTTATTTCCAAATCTCCTTCAGATCGTTTTACTTATGTAAAACAACAATCGTTATGTATCAACTGTTTACGTTCAAATCATCAAGTAATTGACTGCAGTAGTACCTACAACTGCAGGGTATGTCGACATAGGCACCATAGTCTTATTCATCTATCGCAAACGACAGATTCAATCCGTCAGAATTCAAGTCAATCCTTTGTTAATTCAAGCCAAAATTCAAATCAAAATTCGAACTTAAATCAAAGTTTTAATTCAAATCAAGTGGCCGTGCCTAGCACAGGCACAAACTTATCGTACCAGAATTCAAATTCAATTCTTAGCCAACAGAACCCTAGTTTTGTTCAACCCAGTTCAAATTCAATTCAAATCAATTCGAATCCAAATACATCTACAAATCAATACTCTTCGTTATCCACCTTGACGCCGCGTACGACAGTGCTTCTAGCGACTATAAAATTAGAGGTACTCGATAGTCGGGGTAACTACCAACCTGTCCGAGCACTTCTGGACAGCGGTAGCCAAGCTAACCTGATAAGCGAAGCTTGTCTTAACAGGTTAGGCTTGCCAAGAAACAAAATTTCGATCCCTGTTCTGGGACTAAATCAATCTTCATCGGCCACTAACGGCATTTCTACTTGCACTATTCGAGCCCTAGGCCAACAAGAGCCTACCTTTTCTATTCAAGTCTTCGTTTTACCGAAACTCTGTTCGAATATGCCCTCAATACAGGTAGATTCATCCAATTGGAGTCATATTTCAAATCTAAAGCTTGCAGATAATCAATTTTACAACCCTGGTCCAATTGACTTACTCTTAGGTGCACAACTTTACACAGAAATCGTCCAATCAGGACGAATTCCAGGACCTCACGGCCTACCCTCCGCTTTTGAGACAGTTTTTGGATGGGTCTTGATGGGCCAGACTCAGAGCATAAATGTTTCACCTCAAGTCAATTCTTACTTTACTTCCTGTGAGCAGTCTCTCGACTTTAATATTCGCAGATTTTGGGAACTAGAATCAATTAAGTCAAAAACGTTTCTCTCACCCGAAGAAAAGAGATGTGAAGAGATTTTCCAAAAAACTACCACTAGAGATATTTCGGGCCGATTTACTGTAAATTTGCCTTTTCGTCACATTGACCCTCCTGACCTAGGAGACACATATTCAGTGGCCTACCGTCAATTTTTGTCTCTCGAATCTCGCTTAATAAAAAATTCAAATTTCTATAGTATGTACTCGGATTTTATGAGAGAATATCTCAAAAACGGGCACATGTCTTTAATTCCAAGATCCGAACCTAGACCTCAGTTATGTTCTTATTTACCACATCACGGAGTCCTTCGTCTTGACAAATCAACGACTAAACTCCGGGTGGTTTTTAACCCCTCGATTAAGGGTTCGAAAGGCCTAAGCATGAACGAAACTCTTTTAATAGGACCAAAATTACAAGCCGATATTTCCGAAATTCTATTAAAATTCAGATTTTATTCTATCGTATTTTTGACTGATATAAAACAGCACTTTTTACAAATTCAAATTAATCCAATTCATCGGGACTACCAAAGGCTACTTTGGCGATTTGATCCCAATGAACCCCTGCAGGAATACAGGCTTAATACAGTGACGTTTGGTGTTAGTTCAAGTCCCTATTTAGCTATTAGAACTCTTAGAGAACTAGCCATCCTGGAGGCTAAGAATTATCCTGAAGCATCCCAGGTCCTTTTGAATAACATTTTCATGGACGATATTTGCTGTGGAGCTAACTCTCTAGAAGGTGCTTTATCACTTCAAAAGGATCTCATAGCGTTGCTTAAATTGGGAAAATTTGAATTAAGAAAATGGGCATCAAATAATCCGAAACTTCTTTCACATTTGTCGCCCGCTGATTGTCAGATCCCTGTTACCTTTGAAGACGATTCTTCAACATCGATTAAGGTGTTGGGCCTTCAATGGCACCCTTCTACAGATACTTTTACCTATTCTTGTACCCCTTGTGAAAAACCTTGCACCAAAAGGAATATTTTATCGGCTATCGCTAAAATTTGGGATCCTATAGGTTTCTTATCGCCTGTTTCATTTTTAGCCAAAGTGATTATGCAAAAACTTTGGTTATGCAAAACTGATTGGGATGAAATACCCCCCGATCCAATCAAAACTCTTTGGAATCAATTCAATAATCAATTAACCACTCTTTCGAATCTTTGTATACCTAGACATATTTTTTCGAATAATATTCAACGATGTCAATTGCTAGGTTTCTGCGATGCATCCGAGCTAGGATACGCTTCTTGCGTATACGTTCGCGTCGAATTACCAAATAAAATTATCAAAACTGCTCTAGTCATGGGCAAGTCAAGGGTTGCTCCCTTACACACTATTTCAATCCCACGTTTGGAACTACTTGGAGCTACTCTATTAGCTGATTTACTCGAACTAGTTATTCGCACCTATTCATCATTACTCGTAATCGATGAAATTCTTGCGTTCTCGGACTCACAGGTCACGCTTCATTGGGTCACATCTTCACCTCACAAGTGGAAGACCTTTGTGGCAAACCGCGTAAGTCGTATTCAAGAAACAATCCCCGAAGTCCCATGGTATCACATTACTTCACTCGAGAACCCTGCCGACTGCGCTAGCAGAGGGTTGTCGCCCAATAACTTAATAAATCACCCTCTTTGGTTTCACGGCCCTCCATGGATTACCTTGCCCACTACGGAGTGGCAAATTCAAAGGTTTATAAATGAACGTTCTTTGGGAGTTCCAGACGAGGTTCTCAAAGAAGAAAAACCGGAAAATTCAGTGGTGCTGACGGCAGAAATTCAAAATCAAAACTTTTTTGATAGACTAATCGATAAAATATCCAATTTAAATACCATTCAAAAAATCATTTGTCATTTTCTAAGACTTATTCACAATCGAAAACCCTCAGTTGACCCTTTATCCGGCGTTTTTTCCGCTTTTGAACTACACAAGGCTCTACTTGTTTTAGTTAAAAGGGTCCAAGAAGAGTGTTTTTCGGATATCATTCAAAAAATTCAAAATACTCAGCTATTACCTAAGCCGTTTCGCAAACTCGCGCCCTTTTTGGACGAATTGGGTTTCCTTAGAGTGGGCGGACGCTTACGGCATTCTCAACTCTCCTTTGAGGCAAAACATCCCTTATTATTGCCGAAATCTCATAGATTAACCCAATTGATCATTATTCAAACTCATAACGAAAATTTACATCCCGGAATAAACACAGTCCAATACTTAATTCGTCAAAAGTTTTGGATTATGTCATCACGTCGAGCTATTCAGAGGGTTTTATTGAAATGTATTCCCTGCTTTCGCTTAAAACCAAAACCGTATACTCCGTACATGTCGGATTTACCTTCTTTTAGAACGTCACAATTAAAATGTTTTTCACACGTTTGCTTAGACTATGCAGGCCCAATCAAAACCTTTGTAGGTCAGAGACGTCGTGGAGCACAAGTTGGTAAATCATATATCGCAGTCTTTGTCGATACTTCTGTCAAGGCAATCCATATCGAGCTTGTTTCGGATTTAACCACAGAGGCGTGCATCGCTGCTTTACGACGCTTTGTCGCTAGACGTGGCACTTGTGTCCAAATCACAAGTGATAGAGGCTCAAACTTTGTTGGGGCTATTAAGGAGCTCCATAATCTTTCGAAATTAGCTTCTGAGAGCTTAAAAATCAAATGGTGTCTTAATAGTCCGGGAGCCCCCCACCTAAATGGTCTAGCAGAAGCAGGAGTCAAATCTATAAAAACACATTTGTATCGGGTCATCGGTGACCAGATACTAACCTTCGAAGAGCTCTATACTCTCCTCGCCCAAATAGAGGCATTACTCAATTCTCGACCCCTTTGTGAGCAAAGCTCTGACCCAAACGATCTTACGTCTTTGACTCCGGGTCATTTCCTCACAATGGAACCCCTTAATTCGTGTCCTGATCCTGACCTTTCTACCCTTAAAGTTAATACCCTTAAGCGTTGGCAACTTATCCAACGAATTCATGCCGATTTCTGGAAGCGTTGGAAACTCGAGTACTTAAATACTTTACAACAGCGTTCTAAGTGGTCGGACCCTTCGGTTGAAATCAAGCTAGATACGCTTGTATTAATTAAGGATGAAACTAGGCCGCCATTACACTGGTTGCTGGGTAGAATAGTATCTGTACATCCTGGTCGGGATAATCACATTCGAGTTGCTACTGTTAAAACACAACACGGACTTTTCACTCGTCCCGTGGTCAAGTTGTGCCCACTACCTTTAGATGCGCACTAAACTCCCAAGCAACTTCTTTTGTTTCGTGTGTCGTTATCTAGAATATATATATATTTTTTTTTTCATTTTTTTTCCTTTTGATCTATAAACCTAAAACGGATTTAATTACCTACCCTTTAAGGTTTTGAATAAACTTATATTCTTTTTATATAGCCATTTGTTTATTCAATTAATCTCAATGTAAAACTTCGTTTTAAGTGGGCGGAAAATGTTCGTGCAACTTTAATTTTAAATTCAAATTTTGCGCCAAATTCCCGTATTCGGAAAACCCACACAATTTCAATTTGATTGGCACAAGCAAAACGCCAGCGCCATCTACAAAAATGAATCTGCGCAAAAAGGCGTAACCAAAAAAACATTCGTCTGTCGTATTTTATCGAGATCACCACGCAGCATGGTGATAAATTCTATTAACCAAAAAATCCAATAACATTCTTAGAAAATCAAACTAAACCATTACACAAACAAGTGATTCTAGTGTGGAGCGACAGCAACGACTGGGCCAGCGAGAGGAGCTCCTCTGGACGACGGAAACAGCTGAAGAGGTGAGTGCCAATCCTCTATATTGTCTTTGTGTGGCTCGGAAAAATTAATATTTTTACATCGTCCAACAAAGGATTTTTGCACCCAGATTTTATAAAACGACCAGTGCGCTTACAGTCCCGCAGCTCTCAACCCTCAAAACGTCAACAACTGTTACTATTACTTTTATTACTGTTTTTTTGAAACAATATTTGCTCAATTATGTATCTAAAAGTTTATGCAAATAAACATATACTCTACTCTACAATTGGGCGTAACAGCATATGACCCATTAGGAGTATTAGAACCCAAATTTTTTTGAGAGAAATTGGAAAAAATATCTGAGAGAACTTATTTGTTTTTCTTGTGGTCATCAAAGTCAACAAAGATTACTTTTTTATCCATCTATTATTAATGATGGAAAAAAAATTTTTTTTGCTAATAAGCTCAGTACAGTACCGGAGAAATTTCACAACAGGACTTGTAGTAGGTCCAGTCAGATACTATACAAATTTTACGGTGTACAAGTTTTAGGTGTCAAAAAGCATGGAAATACAGGAAAATTTGCACCAAAATAGTTTAAGATAAAAAGAGGTTTGAGTTAGGGAGACTGTCAAACTCACCAGTTTATTCTAAACTGTTTTGAGGTCTGTAAAATAAATATTTATTAAAGAAAAAGAAACTTTGATGATACAGGACTTCACTCGACACTATACAGGACGCTACACTACCAAAAGTTTATTTAAGGTTCTGTAGGATGGTGTACAAATTTGGTTCAGCTCATTATTCACACTTTAACCTCATATTGTTTTCCTTTTCTTTCTTCTCGGGGACCCTTTTTTCAACCATCATTTTTAAAATTTTTCAACCGTTTTGAAACAATGGATGAATGGATATTCAGGAGAGACCCAGTCATGATCATTGCTGTATTGTATTGCCTAGAATATTAAAAAAATCATAGTGAAATATTTCTTACAGTTTAACACAATTCTATGTTACACTTCTGCAAAAGGTCCACTCAAGCACAAAAAAAGATCCCAATAGAAAATGTTGCCAAAATGGCAGTTGCACATTTATCCAAAACAAACCTGACAAAAAACTTTCGAATATTTCAATTTATCCTCTGTTAAGTCAGGTAATAGAGCACTTATCCACTTTCTTTTCCCTTCTTTGAGCTGATACCTAGTTCATTTAAATCAAGATGATTTTTTAAGGTCAAAATACTTGGCATTCCATCAAAACTAACATTATCAAGCTCTCCCCAGCTGCTACAATTCATAACAGCACAGAAACTAATAATAATGATTCAAACTGAGTAAAAAACTGGAAAAAAAGTAAAAAAAAACAAAAGTAAATAAAAACATAACCTGACTTTTGAACAAAACATGGTCCCTTTTATTTGAGATTTACTGGCTTCAATTGATTTTTTTTAAGAAAAACGCATTTTTCCCATGTGTACAAAGGTTCAATACTTAAAACAGCATCTTTGTTGTAAGTTAAATCGTTTCACTTTTTTTTAAAATTACGTTTTTGTTAACATTGCGGCTTATGGGAAAACGCTTTGTTTGTCCCATGGCGACCATCTTGGATCGAAAAACAGCTGATCGTGACAGTTCGTTAGACAAGCTAATAAAAACTCACTGAACCGCGCCGTAAATCCTTTATCTATGCCAAAGAGAGCCCGCTTCCCGTCAGTTCTGCAAATATCAAGCGGGTCAAGCTCCGACGGAATATTCGCTGAAAGAAGAGCTCGCTGCAAATACAGATATGTTATTCACACACCGGAAGACCAACTCGCAGGGCAACGGAAACGCGAAAGACCGAGTCCTCCAAAAGGTTTACAAGGCTGGCAGAAGAAAGAGCGTTTAGCCAAGCATTACTTTCAGGAGTTTGATGATGATGATGATGATTCATATATGAGTGGGCCTTGCAGCCCTTCCACTGCGACCACTAGTGGGTCTATTGTGGCTCACTTTTGAGTGGTTTCTCACCACTGTATGCCTAATCCTCCAAAAAGGTTAGCTATCAGTTTGGGTGAGACACTGTTCAGATCTTCTGAATCAATCTGAGGTTTACCGAAAGTGTTTTGACGTAAACGTGCAATAGCCGGACATTCGCACAGTATATGTCTAACTGTTTCATCATCCTACATACAGAGTCTACATTCGGTCTCTTCTGTTATTCCCATTCTGTGCATGGGTACTCTTAGTCGGCAGTGACCCGTAAAAAGTCCTGTCCCTATACGGATCTCATGTCTGGTAAGTCCAATGATATTTCTGGCTCTCTTCTGACAACGTCCTTTAATGAACTCTTTAGAGTGAGCCAGTTCTGGTATATTCATCCAGTATTGTTGGAAGCTGTCCTCCATCCATCCCAATATGGTTAATTTAGCAGCATTGTATGATATGCCCAGGGCTGGTTCGGGGCCGAAAAATTCGGCAGATGCCGCTTCCCTCGCTGCCTGGTCCGCGGCCTCATTTCCCTCGTGGAGGAGTTTGGAGAGCTATCAGTCGCGCCATATCTCTATGGGTCTGGCAACCTGAAAACAGACTATTATAATTTGTTTGGCATAAAATCGTATAAAAATCTTTCTGTTTTTTAGGTTGGGCAATTTGGATAAAATCACAGTTACTTAGTCTGTTCCAGTTATTTATAGGTATGTTACATTTATCAGACTTTGTTTTTTTATAGGAAAAGGTATTATCTTAACCCGAAAAAACGAAATATACGAAGGAGACTTAAAGAACAACAAGCGGCATGGTTTTGGCGTCCTGGCAAATAAAATTTCCTATAAAAACGTCTATCAGCTGATTTACCGGGGAGACTGGAAATTTGGCAAAGAGGATGGTTTTGGCAAGTATTTACACAAAAACCCATCTTAAGTAAGTATAGTACGTCGCGTCGTTTGTAAATTCCGGCATGAGCTGTTAAACTCCGGTCCGATATAAATAATGATTGAGCAAAATTCAAGATAATTTGACATCGAACCACCAATATCGGCAAATAATATTTCGCCGACATTAAACCAAAACCTCTCACATACAGCCACGGTACGTACTATGTACTTACCGGAGACGTAACTTTCGAACGAACGTCACGTCCCTGGCACGTACACGTACGTACCGAGGAGGTACATTTTTCAACGATATGTACGGCCCCAGTGCGTCCCTGGGATATGATGCAGTACGTACCACGTACGGCTGATGGAGAGTTATCGTTGTCGACCGATGCTGTTCTCGGTTATTGGGTCTAAGCAGTGGCGTAGCGTGGAGGGGCGCGGGGGGTTCGGCCCCCTCCCCCGCCCCGAGGGCACTGGCGCCCCATGGGTGGCCGAAGCGCCCTAAGCTTACTAGCAGGACCGGCAACGGCAAATTGAGAGGCCGGCAAAGGAAACTAAAGACATGATCACCTCAATTTTTTTTTTTTGGTCGCAATATTTCCGAGGGGCGCCCTTTACAGCAGTCGGCCCCCCTGCCCCGTGAGGCACGCTACGCCGCTGGGTCTAAGTTTGGCCCAACCAAAAACTATCTAATGTCTTGATGGAACGGACTCATTGTTTATTGATAGTCAAAATATACTCTGCAATCAAGGTAAAATTGTTCAGTAAGAAACAAAACGCTTTTCCTTTAGGTTTAAAAGTTTATCCTGATGGAGGAGTTTACCAAGGAGAATTTGTAAAAGGAAAAAGAGAAGGCTACGGCAAAATGCGGTACAAAGATGGACGCTTCTTCTGTGGTTTTTATAAAAATGATAAACGGGAAGGATTTGGTTAGTTCCGTTTCTGCATTTTTGACACATTTAGCAAGGTTAAAATGGATTTGAATAGGATTCCATCAGTTTTCTAACTTATATAGTTTGCGATCAACGATTAAAAACCGCTCCCAAGCGATCCGAGATCAATTTCAATAAAAAAAAAATTAATAAATAAAACACCCAACGGCTAAATTTACTTGTAAGTACGCAGTAGTCGCAGTTTGTACAAAATTGATAGGTATACCGTTGTTTGATACAACGGTTTTAGCTTCAAAAGTAATAATCCGCTAACCTACCTATACCTTTGCTTACTTCCCGAGTTCTCGGTTTACCTTTGATGCTAAACGATCACATTCAGTTTGAATTGTATTTTAAGTTTTGTGTAATAAAAAATAAAGCGGGCTAAAAAAAAAAGAGCGACAATACGTCTAGAAAATTATATTTTATAGGGATTTACTAAAAAACAGTAGGAAAATTGCCTTAGTTTTCAAAAAATTCAAAAAATATTAGTTGTTCATATCATATCTAACTTTGTTTACAAAAATCAGCTGGACCACCAGTGGCGTGAAAATTCGACATATACACCGTGATGACAAAAAGCCTTTTTCCTCGAGGTTACTAGTCACTCATTTAAGTTACTCGAAATGACGTCACGGTTACTCGGAGTAACCGCTGTATGACGTCAGACAGTCAGCTGTGGATGACATTTCCAATTGTTTGTTTTTGTTTTTACCAGGAGCTTCCGAAATGCAGAAAATAATTCATTGTTTCCACCAATGCATGCTCACCCCGATTCAAAAAACGTATCACGGGACATGGATTTACACCAGTTTTAAATGCAGCGTTACCTGATGCGTTTTTTGAATCGGGGTGGAAACAGGGTGCTCCTTTGGTATTCTGTGGTAAGGCCGCAGTACCACAGAACACCAAATGCAGACTAGACTAGTTGCAGTTGAATTGATATAGGACCAACTTCAAGGGATGTGGTTCATTTTCTACCGTTACCAAACATAATTCGTTGGTAATATATATATATATATATATATATATATATATATATATATATTAAAATCATTGAGTTGTATAACGCCTTGTAGGGTATAGAAGTCAATGATTAAAATCAAACATTTTGAAAAAAAAACAAAACAAAACGATCTTAACCTCAAAATATTTCAGCAACCACGTCTGCTAGGCTGGTTACACTGTGTGGTGACTCGTGACGTCATAGTTAGTGTTACTCAGCGAAGAAAAACAGAAAACGAGTAACCAGGTTACCTGGTAACTTGTAGTTACTGCGAGGAAAAAGGCTTAAATGGTGTTTTCATTCAACTAAATAGTTCAAACGCACAATAAAGTAGTTTAACGCCACATACATGTGGTGGCCCAGGGCTATCAAAACGGACGGGCCACGATCCTCCACTTTGTTGACGTCACATCCGGGGCTGATTTTTTTTTGATGGTCACATCCCGACACAGCTGATTGTCTTTAAAATATTGAAGTTGGAATGACGGTTCATGAATATTTAATTTTTTTTATATAAAGCCGGTTTTGAGATTGTTTTACTATATTTTTGCAGAACAATTTTTTTAAAATGTATAGTAATCCGTAATTTTTCAGAGCCGCTTCATTAGCTCACACAAATATTAAATTTAAAACAGAAGCGAATGTGACAAACCCAGATGACAAAGTCAAATACATGTCAAATATAACAGTTGGCATGCGGTATATGGCGTGTAATTCGAATTCAAAATAAGAAATGCTAAATCTTGAAGATTTTAACCTTTTAATCATGTTGCTTCCTTACAAACCTTTGGTGGAATCTCGGAATGGTGTCTGAGAATATTTTACTGAAATTTTGCGGAAATCTTAGTGCCATTTTGAAAATATCATAAAAAACTTCTGACCTCCCATAAGACCTAATGTAAAATTCAGCCCCGGGAGAACAGCTGATTTTTTCAGGGTCGTGGCCTCTATTTTTGTGTTGGCCTTGGGTGGCCTTAGAAAAAGAATTCAATTTCATTGGTGGTGGCGTAATTTGTGTTCATAAACTCAACGTTCAAAATAAAGTGACCAGTGGGATATAATACATTAATAAAAAAGGTGATTATTTTAGAAATATTTAACTTAAAGTTAAGACGCCTTGCCCATATGTCTATAAATTTTTTCTCAAAATTGACCCAAGAATTATCCCCTACAGTATTAGCTTGAAATGCCCTGAATTAGAGTCAAATATGTCAACATACAGGGACTCTACCCTGAATTTACTTCAATTGATTGAGCATTGGTTGGACAAATCAATACTATAATTATATGAATAAGGTAGTGTATCAGAAGCACAGTGTATATATCTATAATCTAAGTTATCTGGCAGAAGCATTAACCGAGGGTGTTCAAAAGCTCAAGCATTTGATTTGAAGCCTTCTAGCGCCCGTTAGATCTTACTCTTTTTTTAATAGGTTGCTTGCTCTTCAATGCGATCCATTAAAAAAAAGCTGTCGAGCGCTTCGAGGCGTCAAATCAAAGATCGAAGACGAATTCTCAAGCAGAAAGTTTTGAAACAGTGGTTCAATAAATACGTCATCAAAACGTCATCAATCGGTGACCCCTACGTGACAATATTTTCGAATTTATGGGCGTTATACGATCAAATACCGTTCACAGAATTGTGAACTTTTTCTCAATATTTTAGTAAAAACTAAATAAAATTAAAAAACAATAATAAAAAATTTAGAATATAATATTGATTTTTCAACGTCAAAAGGGGTGTCATATTAGCAATAGTTTCAAAACGAGGTTTTACCTCGTTTAAAAAGTGACATAGCCTACGTCAATTGGCTAACTTCAAAGGCGTCCAAAAACGCTACGTCACGTTTCTGCAACATGAAATGGTGGTGCATGTTTTGCTTTTTGTTTTTTGAATTGTGTTTTCACTGATTTATGAGAAGTAATGGAAAATTATAGAGGAACCGGAATTATCTTTTAAAATGAAGACAAGGATATTCTTTGCCAGGTCATCAAAAACACAATAGCCACGAACAAAGTAATGACGTCACCAAATTAATATTGATGACGTATTTATTGAACCACTATTTCAAAACTGTTTGTACGAGAATTCGTCTCGAGTCTGTAAACACCCTCGGTCGGTGATTCTGCTAACTACGCTGTTGATTCATGTGCTATAACATTTCTACGAGTTTTAGTACAGGGACAATTTTAGGTATTCTGGTTAAGGCAGATGGAAATCGTTACGAAGGCGGATTTGAAAACGACATGATGCATGGAAAAGGTTGTTTCTGCCACCTTAAAACTGGCCAGTTACAAGAGGGCGTTTGGCAGAATGATTACTGTGTTTTTAGCAAAATTATGGGTGCAAAATTCAGACAGTACGCGATAGAGCCTACACCATATCCTTTTCCACAGGTAAGATTGGTCGGGATATAGGGGAATTGTCCTTAAGATGACATACTGAGATAATATAAGAAGACATAGTTTGATATCTAGTAAAATATAAGCGCCACAAAGACATAATCGAGTTTTACTCGTCGGCTCACACACAATGAAATTGAAGGGTTTCTATGCTCACCACTGTGGCGTATATATATATATATATATATATATATATATATATATATATATATATATATATATATATATATATATATATATATATATATATATATATACAGTCGAACCTCTATAACTCGAACCTGAAGGGACAACCAAAACAGTTCGAGTTATGGAGAGTTCGAGTTATAGAAACTCGAGTTACATAGGTTAAAATACATGTAAAAACTGCAGGGATCGCTTAAAGGTTCGAGTTATAGAGGGGTTCGAGTTATAGAGGTTCGAGTTAGAGAGGTTCGACTGTATATATAAAGCTTCGGGGGGGGGGGCCGAGACAGTTTCGGGGGGGCCCGAGACCTCATGAGGCCGTATTTTATGCTATTTTATGTTTGTATTCATGAAATATGTGGAAAATATCTAAAAAAATGTTAGCTTCGGGGGGGGGGGGGGGGGGCCGGGCCCCCCAGGCCCCCCCTTATATACGCCACTGATGCTCACAGATGGTCTAATCACGTAAAAAATTATAGTCCGAGCGCTTGCGTTCTTTGCATGTGTACCTACATTTATTTGATTTTATCATTCGACAATATTATTTTATTAAAAGTGTTTTTGCCAATAAATATTTGTTTTTCTTAACCAATTTAATACGCTCAATTCCAACTCGCAAATAACCAAAAAAAAAATGTTTACTGCGTATGATAAGATGACATAGCATGTCATCTTACCCTGAAAATAAAATTACTTAAAAAAAGTATGTAATTGTAATTTTGTTTTGTGCCATAAATTGTGTATTTTTTAATTTTTGTCCCGTCTGTAACGTTGAAGTCTCTTCTGTAACATCTAAAATACCTGATATTTTTTCAAATTTGCAAGTTCATTGTTATTTTAAACCAATTTTTACCTTCTTAGCCCGCGGTAGTAATGGCTTTCTGGAATTCTTTTTTTTTATAAATTTTTTGAGATAACGCCGAAAATGTTTTATTTGGGTATATCCCTTGATTGATAACATGCTCCGTTTAATTGTCAAAAAACTGTCAATAGCATTAATGATTTTGACCAAAATTTAATCAGCTCGCTAGAGTGTCAAACACTCTTTTTCCCTAAAAAGTTTATAAAAATCGGTTTAGCGCTTTAGGAGCTATCGTGTTACGGATAGCAATAATAATATACACACACACAGACAGACATCACGACGATATTGCTAAGATGGGTCAAAATACATCCATAAAAACACAATTTCACCGTTATCCCAAAAAAAATAATACCTTCTCTAGCCATTGCTACGTGGGCTGGAAAGGTAAAAATACTAGAAATACCTTTAACCAAAATTTCTAAAATTAGTTTTTAAGAAATTATTTGCTAGTTATTAGGTATAATATAATTACAGCGTTGTGTGTTTTGTACTCAGTTTCGTACTAGCCATCTTATTTAAGGTCTATTTTAACACATTTGATAGATAACAAAAAATGCAACTCACATATTATATCTTACTAGTTTTATGTTACAACAATTTTTGACTGATACAAAAACTTTTTTATACGACTGTCTTGTAAAAGGGGGTTTTGCGCACGGAGAACACGATCTGAAAATGGCATTTTGCGCACGCTGTGTGCAAATCGTTTTGCACACGCTTATGTCATTTTTGCGCACGCCTATGTCATTTCTGCATACGGGTCTCCCGTCACTGTGATTTTTGTTGTTGTCACCCATCAATATAAGTTGGCTTAGTTCCGTAGCAACCGTCACTGCTCGTATGTTTTGTTGATTAGATACGTCAAAAAATTGTTTAATTTTTAAAGTTTTGTTGTAAAAATGTCGGAAATAAAAACAAGTTAAATTAAAATTTGATTTTTCTTTCTTTATTAGCAGTCGTATAAAAAATATTGTAAAAAACTCGTTTGAAAACCTCTTTGCACACTCCCTCGACTTGTAGACCTTGCCTTCGGCTCGGTCTACCAAACTGTCTCGATCGTGTGCAAAGAGTCGTTTTCAAACCTTGTTGTTTAAATAACTATTGTTTTGGTTTTGTTCCAAAAAAAAAGTGGCATATAAGATTTCTTTTTTGTTTTTAGGAAACCCTAAAATATCCGAATAAAGTCTGCGACATGGCCACCATTCGAGCTCTGGCTGGACAAAAGGAACCGTGTTTAACCGACGAAGGGTATAGTGTTTGGTCAACATACCCAGTAGATTCCGATGAATCACAATTAGACATTGGCGAATCATAAATTTTTTAATTCAATATAAAGTGTTAAAAAAATAAATTATTGATTAATTTTGTCATATGAATAAGGTAGTTATTAGCAGAAGCACCGACCGAGGGCTTTCTACTTGCCGCAAACAAAAAACATATCATTCAAAAAATATTTTTTCTTTTCTTGGCATCAATCAAAAAGAGAAGTGTGACGTCGGAGAGGGACGCCACTTGAACTTTCTGCACACGATTTTTGAACGACCTCCGAAACTACGTTGCGTTGGCCTTGAGTACGTCATGTGTTTCAGCTAACTTCTCGTATATTATCATCCCCTCCATTCGCTTAATTTGATATCGTCAAACATCTGTGATGTGTCTGTTTTTGTTTGGTCAGAAAAATTGAGAATTTTTTAGCACTTTTTTTTTAATTATCAGAAAATTAAAAATTAAATTTGTAACAGTCGTGGCAAATGGTTAAGGTCGTCCAAGTGTAGCACTTAAACTTATTTATTCGGTTGTCAAATCTCGATTGCAGGTAAAGCTTTATATGGTGTGTCATAAATATCTATACTTGATTTATATTGTTATTTATTTATTTTAATAACAACATCTACGGCTAACACTAGGGTCCCTAAATAATTTGACAGTTCTTACATTTAAATGCAGGAACTGTCAAATTATTGGGGGACACTAGCTGGCACCAGTTAAAGGCCGCTTGACATGGTGCATGACAATAAAATTTGCAGGCAAATGCATGAAATTTTGCCCAGGTGCATGCGCAGTACAAATCCAGCTGATTGTTGCAGGCAATCCTTTTTTATAGGTCCGGTGTACTGTGTAACTGTACTTGCATGCAAACTGGTGAATTTTACCTAGATTCTGGGGAATCAATGCATGGCCATGCACAATGTCAAACGAAAAGAAGATTTTTTGCAGGCAACAATTTGACCGAAATTTTTTGCTTGCAAATATTTGCAGTGCATCTGCACCATGTCAAGCAGCCTTTAAAGGCCGCTTGACATGGTGCATGACAATAAAATTTGCAGGCAAATGTATGAAATTTTGCCCAGGTGCATGCGCAGTACAAATCCAGCTGATTGTTGCAGGCAATCCATTTTTATCGGTCCGGTGCCATTTTTTTGCATGCAAACTGTACTTGCATGCAAACTGGGGAATTTTTACCTAGATTCTGGGGAATCCATGCATGGCCATGCACAATGTCAAACGAAAAGAAGATTTTTTGCAGGCAACAATTTGACAGAAATTTTTTGCTTGCAAATATTTGCAGCGCATCTGCACCATGTCAAGCAGCCTTTACAAATATTGTCCTTGCCATGAGAAGTTACACTTTTGTAAAGTGACCATTTGCTGATTTGTGAAGTGTCATGATTTTTATCTAGGTACACCTGCCCACTTTTTTTTGGAAACAGTGAATTGTTTTGCAAAACCATAAAGAAGAATCATAATTTAATAAACACTTTTCTTTAGCAGTCTTTAAAACCTGCTGAAATTCAAGGCTTTCCAGACAAATTTAAGCAAAGTTTAGATGACATTAAAAGTGGGTGACTACATCATTTTATTCTGATTTTCACTGATGTTTTAAGATTTGCTTTTGAAAATCAGTTTCTCTAAACATATTACTAAGCACATTACAGTTTGGCAAAAAAGATATTGAGAAAAATACAGTTTTTTTATAAGAGTGTGAAAAGTGCATTTTTCTGCACTTATTTTTTTGCAATTTTAGCAATACTTATTTTAAGAACATTCTTCATTGAAATTTTACTTTATTTTTTATTAAACAAAATACACATTTTATTTTTTCAAGTAGAGTAGAACATATCTTTATTGCCAACAAGCTTGTACACTTACAAATTGTAACAATTTACAAAAAAGCAATGTCAAAAAAAAATAGAAATCTCCCAGTTCATAGGGTCAATAAGGCTACACCCAGATGGTCTATAAACTGAGATCCTTGAAATATGTGACTATGTTTCTATTAATTCATCTTAAAATAAGCTTAGGAATCACCCCCTTAAATATTATTGCATCATTAAGTAACACCCTGTATAGTTTGGTAATATCTAGTTAAGCTGTTTTTGAGTTACATATACAGTCGAACCTCTATAACTCGAACCTGAAGGGACAACCAAAACAGTTCGAGTTATGGAGAGTTCGAGTTACAGAAACTCGAGTTAAAGAGGTTAAAATACATTTAAAAATTGCAGGGACCACTTAAAAGGTTCGAGTTATAGAGAGCTTCGAGTTATAGAGGTTCGAGTTAGAGAGGTTCGACTGTATATATATAAGTTATGCCTGTGCCAATGTAATTATCATTAGACTGCACTTTAACAGTAATTTAAAACTAATATAAATCAGAAATGGCCTTACTTGTTTACTGTTTTGAAATCAGCAAAAATATACAGGGTGTTCCAGCCCTATAACTTAATAATGTTGCTACCAAAATTTGACAAAAGGAATGACATTTGTATTAAAAGTTTTTTTTCTATAACATATCGTCACCCTAATTCTGAAACGTCGTAACCCAACGCAACAAAATTTTACAGGAATAAGAAAAGTTTGAAGCAAATTACATAGCGTAAGCATTATGGAAACCAAACTTCTTTATGTTCAATTTAGCACTCTGCCTAAGAGTCATTTACAGCCGTAATAGCCAAGTTTAGAAAAATATTTCCAAACTAGTAAGAACCTTTCATTTTGAAATTTGTATTGGAAAACTTGGCTTTACTTTTATCTCAATTCTTTTTACGGAATGCCATTTTCGCGTACTTGGCTTTTTTTTACATGAAATGTTTTTGTTATGATTTCACTTCTTTTTTAAAGGAATTGGATAATACTTAATTTTTAAAGTAGTAAAATATGCGGAATATTCAAGACTTTTGCAATGCCTTACTTAAATTTTTGAGATTTTTTAATTTTTTCCATGCTTTTATCGTAGTTCCTATCAGCCTTCCAAAGCTCTCTAGTGTTTCTGAAAGTGCACAATGTTACTTTTACATAACTTTACATGTATAGGGGAGGGAAATAAATTAAAATTGTCGTGTTTTTAAATTTTGTCCTATAGTTTTATCATAGTTCCTATTAGTCTTCCAATGCTCAGCTCTCTAGCGTTTCTGGAAGTGGGTAATGTTACTTTTACATAACTTTACATTTATAGGAGAGGGAAGTAAATTAAAATGTTGGTGTTTTTAAATTTTTACATATAATTTTATCATATTGTCTTTCAGCCTTAAAAAGTTCAGCTCTCTAGTATGTCTGGAAGTAGGCAATGTTACTTTTACTTAACTTTACATTTATAGGGGAGGGAAGTAAATTAGAATTTTGGGGTGTTTTAATTTTTTCCTATAGTTTTATCATAGTTCCTATCAGTCTGCCAAAGCTCAACTCTCTAGCATTTCTGGAAGTGGGTGATGCTAATTTTACATAACTTTAAATGTATAGGGGAGGGGAGTAAATTAAAATTTTGGGGTTTTTTAATTTTTTCCAGGGGTTTGGTCGTAATTTCTATCAGTCTGCCAAATTTCAGCTTTGTAGCATGTCTGGAAGTACAGTAGAATATTGATCTATACATGAGTGAGTGAGTCAGTGAGTGAGTGGGAATTTCGACGTTTTTTGAAATTTCGTAACTACTTTACTACTTTATGGAATTCCATGAAACTTGGAGGAGTTGTTAACTCCATGGGGATCTACGACTGTGCAAAGTTTGAGATTCGTAGCTCATTCCGAAGTAGAGTTTTAGGTAGGTCAAATATCGGCTGAAATGTTTCCAGAAAAGATGGTTACGGCGCGCGAACTTGGCGAGGCACTGCCGTGCCCTCAGATTCTTTAAATGATGAGGTCAAAAACCAAAAATTACCGAGATTTAAAAGAGAGTTAAAAAATTTATTACTTGGCTAAGAAATGGTCACCTTAAAAGATTTTAATGCTAATAATTAAGTGAAAATATGAATCTGGTTAAATTTAAGCAATTTATTTAGTTTACTTTAGTATATATATTTTTTTTATTTATCAGGTTAGATAAAACTCGTGTTTTAAAATTTATTATTGTAGGTAGTTTTTCATTTATTTGTTTACCATTACGTTTTTTGTATAATTTTATTAAGTGAAACATTATGCTATTTAATTAATATTTAAAATACCATCTTATGGGTTAAGTAGAGTAGCCTCTGGCTAGACTTCGCCTACTGTAATTTTTATTTCTTTGTTTAAATAAAGGCATTTATTATTATTATTATTATTATTAAATATAAACAATGACCCTTTACATCTTCAGAATATGTATATGCGATAAATAATGAAAATAATAACCATCGACAATAATAATAAATGGAAAAGGCTAAACATTCTGTAATGAAAATAATCTCCAAAGTTAAAATAGCTTGTAATGATCACAATGCAGGTCACACTGGGGTTAAGGTCATTCCGAGAGTCATTCTTAACTCGAACTTAAATTAAATCAATAATTTAAAATTTTAAAACATTTCAGAAATGGGTGACGAGGGAGGTGGTGGCAGCTTCAATCCATGTGAATGCATTTGGAGCCATGAACTTGCCGTCAGACGTCTTTTAAATGTGGTGAGTTTTCTATTTTTGGATACAAATAAATTTGGATTGTCTAAGTATGTTCCCTCTTTAACCATATCTGCACTCCAAGAATAAGTCTATCCAACTGGCCCATTATAATATTTTCAACGCTTGAAATATCGGTCCTCTTTACTCTAGCATTAGAGAGAGAGAGAGAGAGAGAAAGATGCACTCCAGTCTTGTTTGTTTATAAGCATGGAAAAATATTAAAATAAATATATTTTTTTAAATTAAAAAATTGCACTAAAAAGTCAAAAATAACCTAACAGATTTCTTTTTATTACAGTCTAGATTTAACAATAGCGTTAATGGCACATTATATATTTTTAAGTTCAAAGGAGATGTGTACGCGCCACAATTTTATATCGAACTTAAAAATATATATCATAACAAAAATATTTCATGTAAAAAAAGCCATGTACGCGAAAATGGCATTCCGTAAAAAGAATTGAGATAAAAGTAAAGCCAAGTTCTCCAATACAAATTTCAAAATGAAAGGTCTTACTAGTTTGGAAATGTTTTTTTAAACTTTGCTATTACAGCCAAACTTTTTTATGTTCAATTTAGCACTGTGCCTAAGAGTCATTTACAGCCGTAATAGCTAAGTTTAGAAAAATATTTTCAAACTAGTAAGAAACTTTCATTTTGAAATTTGTATTGGAGAACTTGGCTTTACTTTTATCTCAATTCTTTTTACAGAATGCCATTTTCGCGTACTTGGCTTTTTTTTACATGAAATGTTTTTATGATTTCACTTCTTTTTTAAAGGAATTGGATAATACTTAATTTTTAAAGTAGTAAAATATGCAGAATATTGTTCAAAACTTTTGCAATGTGTTCCTTAAATTTTTGAGGTGTTTTAATTTTTTTCCATGGTTTTATTGTAGTTCCTATCAGCCTTCCTAGCTGCTCTCTAGCGTTTCTGAAAGTGCACAATGTTATTTTTACATAACTTTACATGTATAGGGGAGGGAAATAAATTAAAATTGTCGTGTTTTTAAATTTTGTCCTATAGTTTTATCATAGTTTCTATTAGTCTTCCAATGCTCAGCTCTCTAGCGTTTCTGGAAGTGGGTAATGTTATTTTTACATAACTTTACATTTATAGGGGAGGAGAGTAAATGAAACATTGGACTTTTTAAATTCTTCCCATGGTTTTATCATAATTTCTATCAGCATTCCAATGCTCAGCTCTCTAGCGTTTCTGGAAGTGGGCAATGTTAGTTTTATATAAATTTACATTTATAGGAGAGGGAAGTGAATTAAAATGTTGGAGTTTTTAAATTTTTTCATATAGTTTTATCATATTTTATTTCAGTCATTTTAAGTTCAGCTCTCTAGCGTTTCTGAAAGTGGGCAGTGTTACTTTTACATAACTTTACATTTATAGGGGAAGGAAGTAAATTAGAATTTTGGGGTTTTATCATAGTTCTTTCCTATAGTTTTATCATATTTCCTATCAGTCTGCCAAAGCTCAACTCTCTAGCGTTTCTGGAAGTGGGCAATGCTACTTTTACATAACTTTAAATGTATAGGGGAGGGGAGTAAATTAAAATTTTGTGGTTTTTTGATTTTTTCCTATAGTTTTATCATAGTTCCTATCAGTCTGCCAAAGCTCAACTATCTAGCATTTCTGGGAGTGGGCGATGCTACTTTTACATAACTTTAAATGTATAGGGAAGGGGAGTAAATTAAAATTTTGGGGTTTTTTGATTTTTTCCAGGGGTTTGGTCATAATTTCTATCAGTCTGCCAAATTTCAGCTTTGTAGCGTGTCTGGAAGTACAGTAGAATATTGATGATCTATACATGAGTTAGTGAGTGAGTGGCAATTTCGAGGTTTTTTGAAATTTCGTAACTACTTTATGGAATTCCATGAAACTTGGAGGGGTTGTTAACTCCATGGAGATCTACGACTGTGCAAAGTTTGAGACTCGTAGCTTATTCCGAAGTAGAATTTTAGGTAGGTCAAATATCGGCTGAAATGTTTCAAGAAAAGATGGTTACGGCGCGCGAACTTGGCGAGGCACTGCCGTGCCCTCAGATTGATCGCCAACGTGGTAGGGAATTTATTTATTAATGCGACGTTAAACGACATACGTCAGTTGATATTTAGAAGTCCAATTTTTACCTTTTGCAGATGCAAAAACCTTTTTGTGTTCTGTAGGCAAACTTAATTAAAAGTTTCGAAAACAACTAGGGAAAACCTTAAAAAGCAATACCAGTGAAAAACTGCCACGAAAATGTAGGATGGTCTATGTACTGTGTACTTTGTCTTCTTTTTTTTTACACACTTCACAGAACATTATTGACTTTTGGTGAACACTGTTGCCAAACAACATATATCTAACAATTTTTATAAAAATAAAATAAAATAATTTGAACAAAAGAAGATTCTTTTAAACTGTTGTGTTTTGTCCGCGCAATTTTAATAAAAAATTATTTTAATTTAGATTAGAAAATTTTAAGTCATAAATTGTTAAATTTTAAGAAATATAATTTTGTGATCATAAGAAAAAGATTATGGAGAGATTGACATTGACTGAGCCATTTTGGGCATCTACTTGTTAATAGGGTGTTTGACAAGAGTAAAAAATAAATATATATTTATTTTTAGATATCTCTTTAGGTCTTGGTTATGCTAAAAACAAAATTTTTGTTTAATTTTTTTCTCAAATTCATAGTTCTTTTAATTAAATAAATTCATTGAATTAAAACAATTAGCCACGTGATTCAAAACAGGCGGTCTAACAATCAGCTGCGAGTGACGTCACAAAACAGTAAACTCCTCAAACGAACCTATTTTCTGTGTTATTTTCTTATGGATGGTAATGTTTGCTTTGGTTTAAAGTGCGAATTATCGTCCTAAATTGGATTTTATTTTGTTTTTTGCTTATAAAAAATATTTTCAATGGAAAACGGATTCTCCAAAGCCGATAGCTCGAACTTCCCAATGCTGCATTCCTTTATGGTGGCAGGCTTCTTTGCCAACAACAGTGATTTTTGTTCTGCGGAATTTAGAAACGTTAAAATGTTGATGTAAGTATTCGATGAGTTGTTTTGTATATAACTGAAAGTTCTTTTATGATATTCTTTGCCTAGTTTTACTCATTTAGATTTTGAGGTTAGGTTATATGTTTTGCTTTTTTCTTTAATATGCCACTTACAACAGATTCAATTAAATACCCAATCATTATTATTTTAAGCATTAAGAAACAATCAAAAATTGCAGGACAGGGAGGCAAAAAGTATAAAAGGACCAGCAATACTTAAAGTACTGCATAGGTTACACTGCATAGTCCCGCGTAGGTACTGCCTAGTCCTGCCTATGCACTGCCTAGTCTTGCATTGCTCAGTCCTACATTTAGCCTTAACACTTGAATGCCGTGTATATGTCCGCGAGTTTACTGCGCTGTGACGTCATTGCAACGCCACGCTAGAAATGAGCGTTTTAGCGGCAAATTTAAATCGGCAGTTAGAAAACTTGAGTTTAAATGTAGTCATGATAAAATATACTATTTTAATAATTTTGCGTAGCAAATTAGGGACCTATGTATCATTCTAAACACTTTTCTAAAATTTGTCAAAGACCCTATTGTAAGTCTACTATTTTATATACAATGTTAATTTTAGGGACAAATTTTAAATAAGATCTATATTTTAGGTTACCCCAATAAAATTTAATTTGTAAAGGAAAGGGGTTTCTTTTCAATTGTAATTAGAAATACATTTTATAGTATGTTTTGTGAAGTCACGCGCTAAAATTTAATTTTTGCCAAAATATTTTTTTTAATTTTTGCTAAACATATGTACGTATTCCTTTGGAGATCTGATAGACGAGGTAGTAAGGAGTAAATTTAACCGTAACATACATTATGCAAAAGTGAATAGTTTTTGAAATATTAACATTTTTCTGTTTTTCCCTAAAAGGTAGATTTTTAAAAGATTAAATGTACAGGGTGGGCCAAATTCGATGTTTTTTGCTGGTTTTAGGTATTTCTAGCCGAGATACACAAAAATGAGTGGACATGTCCTGGGCTCGATTTTCGAGACGTCTTCAAATATCAAAACCGCTTCTTAATAAACCTCGTAGTTTTTTAGGTACAGTCGGGGACTTTTTAATTGGCCGCGCTCGGAAATAAATATTAATCCTATTTGAAATTAGGAAACCCAGTTTGAACCAAACCAAAAAAATAGTAAACCTTACCTTACATACATATTATAAAAATATATTTTTTCTATTTTCTTTATATTATAAATTTTGACAGAAAAAAATACACCGGCAATTTAAAAAGTCCCCGACTGTACAAGGGGATTTTGAAAAGTTGCATTTATGGAGGAGGCCTATAACTTTTTTATTTATGAAAAATTCATTTCGGTGTAAGATGTTTCAGTAGTTTTAGAGAGTGTAGTAATTTAGTTAATTCAATACGAATTAAAATATTTGGACCAGTCATATGATTTCACCTATTGTATTATAGTCGTTTTGATAATGAAAATTGTTGTTGATATGATAATGGGCACTCGAAGTTAAATTGCAAAAATAATATATATGTGTGCATTAGTTTGTTTGATAAAAAATAGCCTTGAATATTTTCAAGATTGTGTGGGTTATAATTATTATTGAGAACAAACTGCTTTTAGTTTAAAGCCTATTAACTAGATTTTTTATAGTTATCTGGGGGTCGATTTTTGTATATTAACCTTCCGATCGTTTTGGCCGACTAAAAAATTTTAGCCTCAAGATTTAAGCGAAGTCCGGCAACGCCGCCGGTATAGACTCCACAGCACCCCTTGGCAGTCGCGATGAATAACGTGGAGTGACATCGCACAGCGGGACCAATTGTTATAATTTAGCGGTTGTATTACAAGATTAAGGGGTAGTAAATCCTCAAAATTTTAGCTACCGATGTACCGGGTGTCCTATAAAAACACTTCATATTTAAAATGCAGCTAAATATTTGACTAGGTACTGATTTTAAAAAATTAAAAATATATGTAAAGTAAATAAGTTTTACAATCCAACTAAACAAAAATGATCGCAAATATAAAATAAAGATAGCAGAAAATTAAAAGCTGAGGCATTTATATATTTTCTTTTAATTAAAAAAATACTGCGTTTACATCAGTATATCAATACAAAAGGTAGAGAGTTTTTTATCGCTTATTTCAGATACTACTTAACCAATTTTATTGAAATTTGGCATACCTGTTTTATAAGCCATTCTCCCTTGTTAAGGCGATTTTTTTACGCTATGACATGTGCAAGTCAGGCCGAACCAGCGAAGCCGGCTATTGTTATTTTTTTAGGTTAGTTATTAATCAATTGGAATAAGAAACCGATACCTTCCTTAAGGCTGTAAATGCAAATAAAGATTAATACGGCTTTTTTTAAAATTCAAGATGGCTACTATACGCTAAAACTATACAACTTATTTGTTTTAATTGACGGAACATTTATATTTAATTTGGTTACACGGTTACAAAACTACTAATTTAAAAAGGCAGTCATTAAAAAAAAATTAAAGAGAATGTCACATACTTGGATTTATATAACTCATACTCTTTTTAAAAATAATTCCGCATTTTTAGATTATTTATAGTTTTTACCTGATAGCTTTGGCTGGGATGTGGGTATAATTGTTTGTTTCCTTTAAAATCGGTTTAATTTTAAATTTAATCACTACTCAAAAGTCAAACTCTTAAGGCAATCCAAATATAAAATAAAAATAACTCCATTTTGATGGTTATATTGTTATATTCGTGAAAATGCAAACAGGTACTTAATTAAAGTTTTTTTTTAATAATAACTAACCAAACCACTTTTAATTAATGTTTTAGTACAGTTATTTCTTAACCCCCATTCTTTATGTACAATTTGTACGGAAAAATAATAAAAATTTGATTTAATTTGAAAAATAATATTTATGTTTACTAATACTTGTCTACTATTTAAAACTATCGGTCATCTTTCATATGTATGAAATAATGTCTAAAGTAGTAAACACTTGTTTAATGGACTAATTAGGTCAAAAGTCATAAACCTAACGGAACCAATGCAAAAAAAGTGCGGACATTTGTAGCCTAGCCTACAATTAGTACCTAGACTATTGCACCACCGTCCGTTCATTTGATAGGTTTAATTTTTAGATCGGAAAAAGATTTAAGTAATGGAAGATATAAGGAAACTCGTACAAGGGGGACGAGTGTGATATAGTTTAGGTAGGCTAGATTAGTTTACTGAAGATGGGCTCCATCTGCTAGTACCTAAAATAAGTATTGCAAAAAATACAAATAATAAGAATTTTCTTTCTTCTACCCTCCCACCCACCCACTAACCTTATTGTGCACATTACAGAAAATATTCAATGAAAAAAATGTCGCCGCGTACAAAAATTTGAGAAAAATTAGGCACTATTAGAAAAAAAAATCGTTTGCTTAGCACGCTCTTCCACTCAGACCCATATATACAGGCTGTTCAATAACATAATTTTAGTACAGTCGAACCTCTATAACTCGAACCTGAAGGGACAACCAAAACAGTTCGAGTTATGGAGAGTTCGAGTTATAGAAACTCGAGTTACATGGGTTAAAATACATGTAAAAAGTGCAGGGACCGCTTAAAAGGTTCGAGTTATAGAGAGGTTCGAGTTATAGAGGTTCGAGTTAGAGAGGTTCGACTGTATTAAATTTCTTGAGTGATTTTAAGACACAAAGTTCATATTAACATAGATCTACAAACGCTTAGTTTTCGAGATAATATTTTTTGTTTATTTTGATATAGCCGCCATGCCATACCGAAGCATTTTTTATTTTGATGCTAGCAGTCTTTGGCGCAAAAGCTTTTTTTTAAACGGTTAGAGATGCGAAAAAATTGCAAGAGACAAAAAACAAACAACGAAACAAGGATTTTATTTCTTGTTTTAAAATCTACCAGTGGCTTACAACACAAAATATCCCAGGAAAAAGGTGACATGAGCCCTGAAAAAGTATAACCTTCTAGATTTTTACTATCGTTTGGCATGTCTTATAGTGTAATGACAACAGCTAAATATATGTGTTAAATTTGAGCTGCATATCTCAAAAACTGCACGAGCTATAAACAAAAAACTAAAAAATATATGAAATTTTAACACCCTGTATCTCGAAAACTAAGCGTTTGCGTGTCTATGTTTATATAAACTTTTTGACTTACAATTACTTAAACACCTTGTATAAATAAAAAATTTTATATGATCCGATTTGAATTAGAAATTCAGTACAAAAAAAAACTGTGTACTAAGTAAAACATAGTACATACATAAGTTTGAAACACATATTTAAGTCCTACAAGTTTCTTAAAACATTATTGCAACTCTTGTCTTTGGAACTCATGTTCCACAACGGCACAGAATTTTGTCTTCTTTTTAAAAACATTTTTTGTATGAGAAGAGGACACTCTGATCTATCTTTTATATTTCACCATAAAGATTTCGTTGAGCCTTTACTTATGGAAAATAAAAACGTGATCTGGTTTATTTAGGAAAATACCTGTTATGTCTGATCGTGGACACATTTCCCTACCCAAATACAAAAGTGAGTTTTAAAAAGTTACATCATTTCATTAAATAAAAATCTTCAGTCCTTATGATATCGGACGGAGGGCAGATTATGGTAGGTTGGTTGTGAGGGGGCTGGTTATGGGGGGAGGGGAATCTCTTACTTTACCCCTTTTCATAGAAATACAGGCAGTTATACTTTTGTAGGAATCTATTTGTATATTATTATTAAATTACAAAAACAGCAATTAAAGTAAAATAATGTTTTCTTTTTTTAGGGGAGCTTATTTTTTTATAATGGGACTTAATTATGTTACTAAAATTCTAGAAAAAACAGAGCAGGAAGGCCTAGTCCGCATGTTATTTGTGGACTTGGTCAGCGCCCCTGATAGATTATGTTCATTTCGTTTGAAGGGGGCTAATTTTGATCTTAGAGGGCTTACCCTCCCTCCCCCAAGCTACTTCCTTGGCGTATAAACATACATTCATTCCATTCTTTTAAAAAAATTTAGTTTTGGTAATATCTAGTTTTACCAAGAAAAATTGCATTGGATATCTGATTTGGCCCACTGTGCTTGTTACTACGTCATCTAAGGCCCGCCAGTCTGCAATTCACAACAAAAAATAAGCTTGGTGTTCTTATAGAGAAAATTTTGTCTCTGGGTGTGTGCATAAAGTGGGTTAGGAATTTAATGTTTTTATTATTTGTTCAACGTTCGATAGTTTTGGTTGTTTAGCTGTTGGGCCGTATGTTCAAACGTAAGTATTAGTCTAGTGTTGTCTAGTATTTCGCTAACAAGCCCCTTTGGGCACCCTTTGCCAAAAAAATGTTTTTTTTTTCACTTGGAAATAGTTCTAAAGGCAGGCTTTTCAAAAATACTTAGAGCTAGAAAATTTGCATCTTCTTGAAAATTATTGGTTTTTAATATAGGATTTTTTTTGTTACAGGTTACTTATGTGTCTACAAGGCAACAGAGATAAACTTCTCAAGGTTGCAAGCAATCCCTATCATCTGCTATGTGGGTCCAAATAAAAAACTTGTTGACCAGACCAGCACAGACAGATGCCACCCAAATCTCTCATATGATTTATTCTGTTATAGTAATGTAACTATGTGAATGTGAAATTGAATACAATGTATTATCAAATATTTAATAATTATTATCAAAAATAATATTATTGATAAGTAAAGTGCGTAAAGTGATTACATTTCCACAAACAAAAACAGTTGAACAATATATGAAGTGAAGTTCAGTTTGATAATAGTTTGTGAGAAATAGGTACCAGGCACATAGATAAGGGACATTTCCCCCCTTCTTGAACAAGTTTTTATCAGGAAATTTTAGTGTTGGGCACATCACCACTAAAATGTTCTGTATTCAGTGGATTTGCCTCCGTGAAGCATTTCTGCCTACCCTGTTCAAAACATCATGCACCGTCACTGAATAACAGCACAGCACTTTCTATATGGGAGTATCCCCCCAGAAAAAAAGCTATCTATGTGCCTGCTACATACTTTGAGTACATGTTTTACAGAACATTTTTTGTTCGGTTCTCCATAAGAATAATTATTCAATAAAATTTTCTTGAAAATGTTTTTGCACAAATTTCCGTTTGTCCGAAAATGTTTAGTATGAAATAATTTTGTACAAGTTTCCATTTAAACGATAAAATTAATTTTAAAGATATTTGTGCAACCTGCTTTTTTTCTATGAGGGTTATCAAAAACAACTACTACATACATGTTTTTACTCAAATGTCAAAAAATGCTTCGAACATGCCCCATGTTCTAAAAAAATGTAAAATCTTAATTTTAGAGAGTTTGTTTGCACAAATTTCCATTTAAAGAAAATGTTTTTGGAGAAATTTCCATACAAGGAAAATGTTTTAGGAGAAAATGATTTAGAAGAATTTTCCATTTGAACATATTTTTACTCAAATGTTACAAAAACTGTAAAATCTTAATTTTAAAAATTAGAGTTTATGTGAAAATATGCCATGTGTCATACCAAACGAAAGGTAATTGAGTCTGGAGTTAAACAAAATACATTTTCATTAAAAAACAGGGTCGGGGTAGATTTCAAAAATTAGAGATTAAGTCAAAACATGGCTTGTGTGGTATCAAACAAAAGGTAATTGTGTCTGGAGTTGAATAAAATATATTTCAGTTTTTAGTTATATTAGCTCACACATACACTATAACTATAGTACCTAGTGTGAGAGGTACCCATATATTGGCAGAGTATTTTTATAATCACCAAAAATACATAAAAAAAAATAAAGTACCTTACTAAGATTCTAAATCAATAATTAAATTTAAAAAAACATTTTCTTCAAAAGGATAATCATTCAATAAAATTTTCTTTATACAGAAAATTGTTCAAAAACATTTTGTTCGATTAGAAGTTTGTTCGAACAAATTTCTATTTAAAGAAAATGTTTTTGAACTTATTTTCATTCAAGGAAAATGTTTTAGAAGACAATTATTTCAAATAAGATTTTTTATTAGAACATATTGATACAAAAAATGTAAAATTTTTAGATAACTTTTTTTTCTATAATAACCAAAAACTCAAAGTTTTTGATTTAAAATAAAGGACTGAAAAGTCATTATTCAGTGACCCAATAAAAGTGAAAAAAAGTACCTACTGCATAAGGTTTCTAAATAATTTATTAACAAAAAAAAATTGAATTATATTATACAAGTAAATAATAATTTATTCTAGCACTGTCGAAACAATGATTCTTCTCATCTCATCTTATCTTCATGGACAGTACCTATAGGTATGCAAAGTTAAATTTAAAAAAATACAAAAAATGGATAGGATATATGTCATAGGCTTGTAGCAATAAATAATGATTTTAGTTGTGGGGGTTGCTATAGTCTATAGTTAAAAAAGCTATAGTAAGTACCTATAAGCAGATAGTGTACCTATAAACCTGCCAAATTAAATTAAAAAAAAGAAGCACCTATTAAAAATTGGTAAACTAACCATGTATAACATGGGCGTAGTCAGGGTGGGGCAAAAAAGCAAAAAATTTTATAGCTCCCCTTTAATTCTTGTATTACTAAATGAGCTAAAGCCAGGATGGTGCAGGTGACAAGGCAGGGTGGGGCAAGTGCCCCACCCTGAGTACGCCCATGATGTATAACCATCCAAAGAACACCAATATTATTTAAATGTTTTATTACCAAATTTGATTTAAGCCCCTCAAAAAAATTGATCCAGTTATATTCCTTATAAGGAATATAAACACTCAAGAGGGGGAGATTGGCTTTGCGTCATGATTACAGGCAATGTTTTTTTAATGTGTTTTTTCTTGAAAATGCATTACGAGGGGGAGTTAAAAATCCTGACTTTTTGCGTTGCATAATTTAAGGATGTTCCCCTATACATATCCATTATTTTGAATTTTTATGATAATTTTAACTTTGTATACCAAATGTTTCTTTTCATATTTCATCAGGAGATTTTATGAGTGAAGCTTCAAGACTATGTAGAACTATTCATATCTTCTCGTCTTTTGTGAGGGGCATATTTAAAAGAAATGGAGCCCCTCTGGGATGGAATACTTTGTATACTATGTTTCTCTTCTTATATCATCAGGAGATTTGATAGGTGAGGCTTCGTGTAGAACCACAGAGGTTATCCAAGTAGAGCTATCCAAATCTTCTTGTCTTTTGTAAGAGGCGTATTTAAAAGAAATGGAGCCTCTCTCTGGGATAATAATCCGCCCCACAGAACACCATATCCGCACGTGTGAGAAATCAACTTATCATTTTTTTATAATTAGTAATATAATTTTTTAAAAAATTCTGTTTGTTTATTGTGAAATTCCTTCATACTTGTCTGTCAAAGTAAGTGTCATAAAAATCACGGCGAACTCGATTTTCTGAAATAAGTGAAAGAATTCTACCAAGCTGCACTGACAACACTGCGGCTCGCGATCACTGACTTGTATCAACACTGAGAAATAAATTCGGCGTATAATGCGTGTCGGAAAACGGTTTTTGTTTCCTTCATAGAATGAAATTCGTACGAAAATTAGCTCTAGAATGTTGTGTTTACTAATATCTAAGGTTGTTTTGCCTTTTTGGTTCAAAATATTGAGCAGAAACCTTCCACGATATTTTGCCAGTTCTAGTTGAACTCAATGCAGCCCAATTTTATATGACTAAAAATTTTAGCTGGCTAAAAACGATCGGAGGTCTAATCTACAAAAATCGACCCCCTGGTTAAAAAAAAAACTATAATGTACAAATTTTGTTGGCAAACGAAACACTTTTTGGTCTCTTCATTTTGTGGACAAGAGACAAGTGCGAGGTCAAGGGTCATCTTCTAGAAAAGGTTTTCGTCTTTACGTGGTCTTATTATTTAAAATTATACCAATACGTTTTTGAGATATGTGTCAACGGTTAAAATATTTAAATGCTCATTTCTCTTTTCAACTATACAAGGTTGGGGAATTGATAGGGAAGGTAGTAGAGGAGTAAAATTAACATTAATATACATTATGCATAAAAATTTTTTTTATAAAAAAAAAACACCCAACTGTTAAATCTACTTGTAACTTCTAGTCCTAGTTGGGTACAAAATTCATAGGTATACCCTTAGACTAATAAAATATATATCTTTTATTACCATAAGGGTATACCCATAATGTATGATATGCTTCAACTTTTAGTTTTGATGCCCAAAGCGCACTTTTTATGAATCAGGTTATTGGGTAATTTTGTACCCAACCGCGACCAACGATTATAAACACACAGGATTGCTTATTAGCTCGAATCTTTCAGCGGTAGGCGGCGCCTTGCTTACGTCACTAGTGGACCTCTGCTCAGCGCGCTTCATTTAATACACATTGCAATCGTGAGTTTTTCCCGCTTTTTTCTTGCTTATTTGCAAACAAATTTTTTATTCGTGATAGTAAATATAATTAATAATTTCATTCATTTGAAACAAATGATTTGATAAATTAAGAGTTTGCCCTGACAGCTGAATTTTCCTACCAGACGATATGTTGGATTTTTTTTTTTAATAGTTGAAAGTTTTAGAATAGAAGTAGGATTTTTTCTAAAAGTTTAATCAATTTAAATCATTAGATTGTTTTTGTTGCTGATATAATAAAATACACTTATATTTTGTAGTAACAAAAAGGTATTTATTTGATATTTCAGATTTAAAATTGCAATATTTATTATATTATTATATCAACAACCAGTCAGTTTTTGGAGAAATCAGCCAAATAAGATGTGTTTTTCAATTTCTTATGCTTTAAATCAATATATTTTCATAAGTTTTTTTTCAAATGATTTACATTGTTTGTGTTATGAGTTGTTTTTAGCCCACCCAGCGCCCGTTTTCACTTCTTCTCCTGTAACATGTTTCTGAAAACTTCTATAAAGAGACTAAAAAAACTTAAGAAAAAAACTGAAACTAAACTTGGAGAAACTGTCTACAAAATAAACTTTCCAATAATCAGTTTAATAAAAGAAGTACGTTTGCGGCATAATTACCAATTTTCTTTAATGTGATTAATTTAATGAGCAAGGAGTTTCCAAAAATCAAAAAAGAAATTAAAAGTTTATATAAATATAATAATATAAAAGTATATATATTTATATTTCTACACTGAAAGAGGGAACACAAAGCTTTTATTTCAACAATAAATTAATGTGCTTTCTTTATATTATATTATTTTACATTTATAAAGGTTTATCAAACAAAAATATTTCATGTAAAAAAAAGCCAAGTACGCGAAAGTGGTATTCCGTAAAAAGAATTGAGATTAAAGTAAAGCCAAGTTCTACAATACAAATTTCAAAATGAATGGTTCTTACTAGTTTGGAAATGTTTTTTTAAAGTTTCGAATTACAAAAAAATACCATGTGAATCTAATGGCAAAGACCTCTATTGCGCAAGCTTCTCCTACGATCCGACCGCGGAACTTTCAGTCGGTACGGGGCACGAGAACAGATTTTACCTAAAAAGCGTAAAATTCACTAACCCTGAAGATCGGGCGACTATGCCATTGGTCGAGACAAGTCATTTGGCACAACACGCGACCGTTTAGAGTTTCCTATTCGTCAAAACGTGTGATGTGGATGGTAACATCATTCAAGACCCAGAATAGGTGACCGATCATAAAATCATAAAAAGTCATTAAACTTAAAATTAACTTTTTTAGCCCTGAGGATGACGCGGAAGGCGTCGAAATGTTGGCTGTTGAATTAGAAATTTAAAATAAAAGTCCAAAAAAGCTGAAAACTACCTTTTATTACTACAATCCTGGGGTGTAGCCTCGGGGCCTGCCCCCCCCCCCCAAGAGGCCTCGGGCCCCTCCCAAGACATATTCCTGGGTGCGCTACTGATGTCGGTACTAAAATTTCAGGCCGATCACTGGTCAAGTGTCATAAAAAGTAATAAAATTTGAATTTAGTCATGAAATTCCATAAAGTCATAAAATTTCAAATTGTTCATAAAATTTTAAGACAGAAACAATTTAGAACAAAAGCAAAATGCTTTGACCAAAAATCAGAAATATCCATTCATTGTTTTTTTGTAACTTCCACACATTTACGGATTGCCAAAACTACGTTTCGTTTAAAATTATTTCGTTTATTGTATTTTCGATTGTTTTAGTTACGAAAAAAAAAATAGTCGATTTTTTTCCGATTTACAGGGTGTCCCATAACTTAGGGGCCATAGTGCAGCAGGTGATACAGGAGGTTATTTCCGAGAAAAAAGTTTATATAACAATTTTAATGTTAGAGGAGCGGGGATAAAAAGGGTTTTACAAAGAAATTAAAATTTGTCACAGCCATCGTCAAATTTGATGCTCTGTATCTCGTCAAAGAAAGAGTTTTGACCCATGCATTATAGGAATTTTTTTATCAGACATGACCTCCTCTATCACCTGTTGGCCTATGGTACCTAAGTTATGGGACACCCTGTATAGCGCCTACCCAAAGACCATTTTTTAAAATAAATTAAATATTAGATACTAGAAAATTTTCAAATACTGTATTGCCTAATCGGTGTATGTTTTTTTTAGCTAAGAAATTCTCAAGCTCTCTGTACTGACAGTGAATGTTTTGAAACAGGTAAGTAATGGATCGTTCATACTCGTCTTTTGTCTTGGTTTAGTCATATGTCTTGTCATAAGAAAGTTAAAACCACTGTTTCTTATGGGAGTGTTCATACAATGCTTTTGCTTTTGTTTTTGATTAGTCTTTGTCTTAAGAGTTGCCAACTTTCAATCTTTAGGACAACGACTAAGACGAGTGACAGACATCAGCTGATATTTGTTGTTTTTTTTTACAGGGCGTCCGAAGAGCGCAAGCGCACGGCCGAAATTTGGAATTTACCGCCATTAATCATGTTTTTAACAAAAAATCTCAACATAACCTCAAAATTTTATTTGTTTTTTTTTTCTTTTTCGCTTTTGTTCTTTCGTGTCTGTGTTTCGTGCACAGATTAGGTTAAATAAGATTGTTTTGTGTAGAAAATGACTTTTGTAGAGGGCCTTTTTATTGAAATTGAATGTTTTTTTCAGTGGGTTATGACTAAGACTAATCAAAAACAAAAGACGAGTATGAACAGCCGATTTTGTTTAAGACAGCTAAGACTAATCAAAGGACAAAGACTAATCAAAAACAAAAGACTAAGACGAGTATGAACAATACTTAGGAAACTTAATTCAATTTCTCGTTTTAGAGAATAATTAGAATCGGTTAATAACTTTTTGTGTTGCCTCTGATTGGCGCACAAACAAAATTCCATTTAATCTGCCATATTTTTGTATTTTTTTTGTTTACCACAAATAGTTTTTTCTATAAGCGTGCGGAAAAGTCCACTTTTCCGCACGCATTTTAGTGTGGAAAGTGCCACTTTTCCGCACTAGTGCGGAAAAATATTTTTTCCGCACTAGTGCGGAAAAGTAAATTTGTTACGATTTTGAGGTGTTCTATAACATTTAGACCGTTCTAAATACATTTGTATCTTTCCTAGCACACGAAATATCCTAAAAATATTCAAATTGACTAAAATTCTGCTATATTTTCAATATTTTCGATAAAATAAAGTTTTCAGTAAAATAGGTTCAAATTATAAGTTTTAAACCTCCCCGGTATAAATATCGTCATTGTCAATGTCAAACAACAATGAACACTAGTGGTTTTAGATTTGGCATCTTAAATCACCATAGCAACAAAGTACAAACAAACTGTCAAAACAAAGCCAATTTTGCAGATACAAGCGTCTTTTGAATTTTTCAAACAAAAAAATCAGATTTTCAATGGATTCTTCGGACGAAGATCTACCCCAGTCAGTTCTAGAAGCCGCTAGAATGTGAATAATAATAATTGATTTGATTAAAACGTTTTGAATATAAATAATTTTCTGATTAATTTTTAGTTTTTTCCTCACGCTTATAGAAAAAATAGTGTACCTAACTCGTGCGTAAAGTGTCTTTTCCGCACTTGATTGCTGGCCAAACTCCGCTATCGCGTCGTTTGGCCATCTGCAATCGCGTGCGGAAAAGAGGCACTTTCCGCACTAGTTAGGTAAACTACTATTTCCTACTTGCAAGCGTAAAACGCGTTTTTCCGCACTAATTTTCATGTGGAAAGTTCAACTTCCCGCATGCCGTGCGTAAAAAAAAATTTCACGCACGGCGTGCTAAAAAAACTGGTTAGGCGTGCGTAAATTTTTTTTTACGCATGCTGTTTTTTTTTAAAAAATGATACTATTTGGACCAAATAGAAATAATAATAACAATAAAAAATTACATTTTTATAATCGGTGTAAATTCGAGCCCAATTTTTTGGTTTTATAACAGTATAAAATTATAAATTTATTTAGTAAAAATAACAAAATATTAACGTTGGCAGTGCAAAATCTTTATTTCTAGCACAAATTCCAAAATCCATTTTGACGCCGCCAACACAAATCAAATTAAAAACCTGACGTCTGACGGTAAATATCAAATAAACTTGTCAGTGTCATCTAGTATATCAAGGGACATAAAAGCAATATATAGAGTGACTGCAATTTATATAAAACTTGAATTATACGCGTGAAAAATACTTTTTATACGACTGTCTTGTAAAAGGGGTTTTGCGCACGGAGAACACGATCTGAAAATGGCATTTTGCGCACGCTGTGTGCAAAACGTTTTGCACACGCCTATGTCATTTTTGCGCACGCCTATGAAATTTCTGCATACGGGTCTCCCGTCATTGTAATTTTTGTTGTTGTCACCCATCAATATAAGTTGGCTTAGTTCCGTAGCAACCGTCACTGCTCGTATGTTTTGTTGATTAGATACGTCAAAAAATTGTTGAATTTTTAAAGTTTTGTTGTAAAAATGTCGGAAATAAAAACAAGTTAAATTAAAATTTGATTTTTCTTTCTTTATTAGCAGTCGTATAAAAAATATTGTAAAAAACTCGTTTGAAAACCTCTTTGCACACTCACTCGACTTGTAGACCTCGCCTTCGGCTCGGACTACCAAACTATCTCGATCGTGTGCAAAGAGTCGTTTTCAAACCTTGTTGTTTAAATAACTATTTTTATACGACTGTCTTGTAAAAAGGAGGGTTTTGCGCACGGAAAACACGATCTGAAAATGGCATTTTGCGCACGCTGTGTGCAAAACGTTTTGCACACACTTATGTCATTTTTGCGCACGCCTATTCTGATTTTTGTTGTTGTCACCCATCAATATAAGTTGGCTTAGTTCCGTAGCAACCGTCACTGCTCGTATGTTTTGTTGATTAGATACGTCAAAAAATTGTTGAATTTTTAAAGTTTTGTTGTAAAAATGTCGGAAATAAAAACAAGTTAAATTAAAATTTGATTTTTCTTTCTTTATTAGCAGTCGTATAAAAAATATTGTAAAAAACTCGTTTGAAAACCTCTTTGCACACTCACTCGACTTGTAGACCTCGCCTTCGGCTCGGTCTACCAAACTGTGTCGATCGTGTGCAAAGAGTCGTTTTCAAACCTTGTTGTTTAAATAACTATTTTTATATGACTGTCTTGTAAAAGGAGGGTTTTGCGCACGGAAAACACGATATGAAAATGGCATTTTGCGCACGCTGTGTGCAAAACGTTTTGCACACGCTTATGTCATTTTTGCGCACGCCTATTGTGATTTTTGTTGTTGTCACCCATCAATATAAGTTGGCTTAGTTCCGTAGCAACCGTCACTGCTCGTATGTCCCAACAAACAATTAAAGTTGTAACGACGAAACACCAACTAGAAAGAATTTCTTAAAAGTAACCGCAACGTACTCCCGCTACGTCTCAGTATACCATACAGCGATGTTATAATTCCCTAAGTGGGGAACCAATTTCTGGTTATAACTACTTGGCCAAGTGTTTAAAGTCACTGTAGTAACAACTACACTACTACGTCGTAGCCAGGTATCTACTACGCCGTAGAGGCTGTTTTTTTCCGTAATGGCATAAAAGTTGCGAGTAGTTGCAAATAATATAATCGTTTCTTTTTGGTAGAATTGTTACACAATATGGTGGACACAACAGTAAACAGACTCGCTTAGTTTTTTTGTTTGGTTATGGTTATAATATGAACTATGTTATCCAAAAGTGTGAGAATTTACGAGCAGAGGATCAAAATTCGAGTGCGACGCAAAGTTTTTTGTATAACATGCATTATATATATTGCAAAAAACCGGTGCGCCCGTAAAATTGAGCCGTTTTCTGGTAGCTGATGGAATTTTTGTGTTGTGATTTTGGAGGTTATGTTTTCATAATCGACAGTTAACTCCAACAAATGGTGCTTAAGAAGAGCATTTTTGGTAAGCTTCAACTAATTTGTTTATAAAATAGTATGGCTCTTTAATATGAGCTCATAAAACGACAACAAAAATATTAAATTTTCTTTCTTACATAAAAACATGGCGTCCCAAACTATATTCCCTGATAGTCGAAAAGGTTACTTAAAAGTAGTTGCGGCTTTAAAGTTGATCCAAAAAGTTATTTTGTCTACATTGTTACATCAGATGTTACTATGATGACACAAACTTTTGTGGTAAAAATTAAAGTTATAATGTAGTTGTCGGATACACTTGTTTGGGACTCCAATGAAGCTTAACTTTCTAGTGGTAATTAAGTAGGATATAAAAGTCAGGGCGACTACGAAATAACGACTAAAAAGAAAGTAAAACTTTAGCAACGTCCTATTGTGGTAGAGAAGACTATCAGAATCGACTATCAAGAAACAATCCTATGAAGTAGTTTAGAGGGTCGTTTTTACGAAACATCTACTATTTCCTGATACTAAATAGTAGTTAGAACTAAAAAGTAACAAATTTTGGTTGGGATCACCACATTTCTACTATAAGAAAGTAGCAAAGCCTTTAGAACATGTAGCCGCTACTATAAATGTTAGTTGGGGTTTTGTTGATTAGATACGTCAAAAAATTGTTGAATTTTTAAAGTTTTGTTGTAAAAATGTCGGAAATAAAAACAAGTTAAATTAAAATTTGATTTTTCTTTCTTTATTAGCAGTCGTATAAAAAATATTGTAAAAAACTCGTTTGAAAACCTCTTTGCACACTCACTCGACTTGTAGACCTCGCCTTCGGCTCGGACTACCAAACTATCTCGATCGTGTGCAAAGAGTCGTTTTCAAACCTTGTTGTTTAAATAACTATTTTTATACGACTGTCTTGTAAAAATGAGGGTTTTGCGCACGGAAAACACGATCTGAAAATGGCATTTTGCGCACGCTGTGTGCAAAACGTTTTGCACACACTTATGTCATTTTTGCGCACGCCTATTCTGATTTTTGTTGTTGTCACCCATCAATATAAGTTGGCTTAGTTCCGTAGCAACCGTCACTGCTCGTATGTTTTGTTGATTAGATACGTCAAAAAATTGTTGAATTTTTAAAGTTTTGTTGTAAAAATGTCGGAAATAAAAACAAGTTCAATTAAAATTTGATTTTTCTTTCTTTATTAGCAGTCGTATAAAAAATATTGTAAAAAACTCGTTTGAAAACCTCTTTGCACACTCACTCGACTTGTAGACCTCGCCTTCGGCTCGGTCTACCAAACTGTGTCGATCGTGTGCAAAGAGTCGTTTTCAAACCTTGTTGTTTAAAAAACTATTTTTATACGACTGTCTTGTAAAAGGAGGGTTTTGCGCACGGAGAACACGATCTGAAAATGGCATTTTGCGCACGCTGTGTGCAAAACGTTTTGCACACGCTTATGTCATTTTTGCGCACGCCTATTGTGATTTTTGTTGTTGTCACCCATCAATATAAGTTGGCTTAGTTCCGTAGCAACTGTCACTGCTCGTATGTTTTGTTGATTAGATACGTCAAAAAATTGTTGAATTTTGAAAGTTTTGTTGTAAAAATGTCGGAAATAAAAACAAGTTAAATTAAAATTTGATTTTTCTTTCTTTATTAGCAGTCGTATAAAAAATATTGTAAAAAACTCGTTTGAAAACCTCTTTGCACACTCCCTCGACTTGTAGACCTCGCCTTCGGCTCGGTCTACCAAACTGTCTCGATCGTGTGCAAAGAGTCATTTTCAAACCTTGTTGTTTAAATAACTATTACACACGCTAAATTTCAAATTGAGTTTTAGGCCTAATCAGACTTATTGACCCATTTATAAACTCGATTAAAGTAAAAATGAAAACAAAATTTGTTTTTTCTGTTTTAACGTAAAAAATATGCAACTAGGAAAAATTTTGTACCTAACTCTTGCGGAAAGTGCCTTTTCCACCCTTGACGGCGTGCCCGAACTCCGCCAACCGTCGCGTGCGTAAAAGTATCACTTTCCGCACTAGTTAGGTAAATAACTATTATCGTTACCTTATGCCAGTTGAACTAAGGACACTCATCGTAAAGGCAAGCTTGCTTGACGATGAGTGACCTTAAGTTGAACTGGTAAAACATAAAAAATAACCAATACGTTATTTAAAAAGAAAATGGCGGCAGAACTTTGGAAAATATTAATTTTATTTTTCTTCTAGTTCGCTACAATTAAATATTGCCGTGTCGCATATCAATTTTAAGTAAGCCAGGGTCTCTTAAAATTCTGCAGTTCGTCGTATTTGTCGAAAAATTTTTGCAGAATTTTTGTTTAAATTTTATTTTATTTTTACAAGCTTTTATTTAGCTTCAGATGTTCTGTCTAACTATCTATCAAATCTTGTGAAGCGTTTTTGACACTTTTCCCATTATCCGATTTGGATGAAATTTGGTACACACATAGTCGTCCCATGACAATACAACATTAAAAAAAAATATCCTCCCACTCCCTTCCATAGAAAATGCGTTTTTGACACCCTTCCCATTATCCGATTTGGATGAAATTTGGTATACATATAGTGGTCCGATGACAATACAACAATAATGAAAAAATGTCCTACCACCCCTACCCCCCACCCCCTTCCATAAAAAATGCGTTTCTGACACACTTCACTTCAAATGACTTTTATAAAATTTGGTATATGCATGGCAATACAGCCCAAACAAAAAATATATTTCTACCTCTACCCCCACCCTCTCCTTCCCCCAATAGAAAAATGAGTTTCTAAACAACACACGATCAGCGATTTCATTATAATCTAGAATAAACTCTTCTGTTCTGTTATTGAACAAATATTTTTATTTAATAGAGTAGATAGCTGAGACTAAAAAGTAGAAAATAAATTGGTAAAATTTTTTTTTAAGTCACAAGCTTTTATAAAATGCACTAAAAATTAAAAAATAATTTTCTAACATTCTAATATTATCATAATAATAAAAGCGATGGCCGGAAATCAAAGCATAAGTTAATCTAAATTTGTGATCTAAACAAATGTGAATATTCAACATAGCAGGTCATCAAAGATATGTTTGATGTGCTGCAATGTTATGCCATTGCTATACCTATGTCAGAGAAATTCTGGGGTATCTTGGGTGGGTTTGGTACCTCTACATTTTTCTGCTAGATTGATTCTTGCAAATAGTGATATTTAATTGATACGGATATCTTATCGTGCTAACATCGTCAAAATTTCCATCAGTCGGCCATCGCTTATTATTTTTTAATTTTTAGTGAATTTTATAAAAGCTTGTGACTTAAATTTTTTTTTACCAATTTATTAAGTGGAAAAAATCAAGTAAGTATTTTAAGATGAATCTCTCTCTAAACCAAATAAACGAATCAGGTACCTGAACTGAACTTGCTTGTTTTTTGCTTATGGGATCGCATCGTTTTTTTTTTGTTTTTGGTTTTCATGTTTGTTAAATAAATAACTTTGTCTACAGGTGCCACCCCGCCCAGAAATGACAATCCCACTGAAAATCTTTATTTGATGACGCTATTGTTTGCGGCCGCCGTACTGCTGTTTGTATTTCGACCAAGAAGACAAGTCCTACCAGACATTCAAAAACCGACTCTTAATAGAAACGTGAGTTTCAACAGAAAATTTTATTTAAGGGCCCTGATGGTTCGGAGGCCACACGCCCGCTTTAAAATCAGAGGGCGGTGGGTTCGATTCCCATTCCTGCCAGTACAAACTCGAACCTACTATCCGTTTGTAAATACAGATTCACCGAGGACGTATGTCTTGGGCGGAGCTTGGGCATCAACGAAGTAGGCAAAGTTGATGATCAATACAAGGCCGCGGTTCGGAAGTCATGTTACCGTGGGAGTGCTTGGCAAGCCGGCCTCTTGACACAGTGTACCTGAATGAAGTATCGGTTACGTAAAAATGGTTCCAAAAACTAATTGCACATTTTGAATATGGACTCTTTCCTGACTTCAGAGCCATATTCATATAAATCCCAGTTGATCCTCTTCTCAAAATCCTATCAATTTTTTGCCATTTTTCTAGTTAGTCTAGGCGCTGGCTCCTGTCACGTGTGACCTAATATGTGCGCTTAGTTTGACTGCGGGGCATTGTTAAGCACTCATAGAAGTATAAAAAAGTTTGGTCACCTGGTTGAATTCATGGTCGTTTGGTCGCCATATTTGAAAATGTCCGCCAAATTGTTAGATTTTTTTTGTTTAAGCGTATCTCCCTACCCAGTAGTCCGATGTTAAATTTTTAAAGCTTGTTATACTCCCTTTTTAAAGGCAAATAAATTTTGTCATTACACATTTTTTGATAAATTAAGTAGTTCTTGAGATATACCAAGTTATTAGTATTTCCGCTTGCAAAAGCTACAATATTATTGACATTGTTTTTTTTTGTTACACAGAAGGCTTTAAACTTTTTACTGAAGAGTATATTGACTTTATGTTTTTAAAGTTCGATTGATGGTACCCCTAAAAAAGATGGTTTCTAAAACCGCCCAAGTAACATTATTACCACTCAAGGTTTTATTAATTTGGTTCCTAGGTTATTTAGAGGGTGCTGTTATGGGTTTTAGGATTAATTTCGCAACATAAAGGTAATTTATATTGCCAATTACCTCATGAGGTGTTATACAACCTAAAAGTGATTTATAAAGGGAGTATAATAAAACTGATATTCCTTCTGTTCCTTTTAGATACTTTTGGTTTTATTGATTTCTGATTTATAAAGATGGTCTTATAAAACCCTTTTACCTAAAGTTTTTAAAAAGAAACAAATATAAACCTTGGTCATTTAATTTTTTTTATTACTTTAGGTCATCACATATAATAGAGCTAAAAGGTTATCTTATATCCTTTTGTTTTTATAGTTACCAGTAGTTTAAAAGTAAATATGATTAGATAGGCGGCCATATAGAACCTAGTTTCCTTAAGGTTTTTAAGAGTGCTAAATATAAACTTTAGACTTTTGGTTTTTGCCATTACTTTTAGGCATTTTAAAAAGGTTTTATAGGAAGGCTTAAAGGTAAACTTAATTCTTTTTTATTTATAGTTACCCATAGCTGTATATTAAATATTATTTAAATAGGGGGCCATATAAAACCTTGTTTCCTTAAGGGTTCTAACAGAAGTAAGTAAATACTTTCGTGTTTTATTTTTTTAGGTATTTCTGGTAAAAATAATAGATATCCTAGGTACAGCCCAACAAACATTTAAAGTTGTAACGACGAAACCCCAACTAGAAAGAATTTCTTAAAAGTAACCGCAACGTACTCCCGCTACGTCTCAGTATACCATACAGCGACGTTATAATTCCCTAAGTGGGGAACCAATTTCTGGTTATAACTACTTGGCCAAGTGTTTAAAGTCACTGTAGTAACAACTACACTACTACGTCGTAGCCAGGTATCTACTACGTCGTAGAGGCTGTTTTTTTTCCGTAATGGCATAAAAGTTGCGATGTAGTTGCAAATAATATAATCGTTTCTTTTTGTTAGAATTGTTACACAATATGGTGGACACAACAGTAAACAGACTCGCTTAGTTTTTTTGTTTGGTTATGGTTATAATATGAACTATGTTATCCAAAAGTGTGAGAATTTACGAGCAGAGGATCAAAATTCGAGTGCGACGCAAAGTTTTTTTGTATAACATGCATTATATATATTGCAAAAAACCGATGCGCCCGTAAAATTGAGCCGTTTTCTGGTAGCTGATGGAATTTTTGTGTTGTGATTTTGGAGGTTATGTTTTCATAATCGACAGTTAACTCCAACAAATGGTGCTTAAGAAGAGCATTTTTGGTAAGCTTCAACTAATTTGTTTCTAAAATAGTATAGCTCTTTAATATGAGCTCATAAAACGACAACAAAAATATTAAATTTTCTTTCTTAAATAAAAACATGGCGTCCCAAACTATATTCCCTGATAGTCGAAAGGGTTACTTGAAAGTGAGCCTAAGTTACGGCAACGTGTCACTTACGACTTTTATGTCGGCATTCCTTTTTAGTTCTAGATAACACACTCGAATTTCTACTCCTTCGTTGCAGAAACGTATTATTAACTAGCTTTCGCCACTAGAAAACGTCTACAGAGTGATAGGAACCACGCGATAAGTATAACTACTACCCTCAAGTTATTGGGGTGTCGCCACTTGTCATTTGCCGTTTCTGTCAACAACAACACCACTGCTTATAGGTTATGTACGAGCGTGAATTTGTGGTAGGTTTTAAAACAAAAACAAGATAAATTAAATTCCATTAGAACAATAAATGAAGTGCCAATAAAAAGAGTTTTTTAAAATGTAACACAGTACAAATTTAAGTTTATTCACTTCAAACCAAGCTTTAACAACAGCACAAATTTGAAGAAAACCAAAAAGAATTATTGACCCAAGCTCAACACATAAAATGAATCACAGTGAGACACGACACGTCAGCACAAGAGGCACAGATAAACGAATTCGGTTTAGTCCGCACAAGAAGGTTACGATGGCGATAGGGTGGTGCCACAGCACAAACCACGAACGACCGTAAAGACAGTGAATAGAACAGCAACAAGTAGCGTAAAAGATTAAGGATGGAGATTAAGCATGGACCAGGGAATTCTTAAAATCCGTGTGCGGTACTCGATACTTTGGATCAATATTTTGCATTTTGATTGTTTTGCAAAATGGTCAAGCAATGACCTCGAAAAAATGGACTGCTCAAGGTAGTTAAAAAAATATTTGCAAAACTATTCCTAATATTCCCATATTATAAAAGGAGCCACAAAAAGTAGGGTTAAGAATGTGTGCGACAAAGATGCGACTTCAAAAATTCTACGTCTTCAAAGTAGAAACAGGAAGGAGAGATTACTTTAAAAGATCGACATTAAAAAAAAGTCAAAGTAGTTGCGGCTTTAAAGTTGATCTACAAAGTTATTTTGTCTACATTGTTACATCAGATGTTACTATGATGACACAAACTTTTGTGGTAAAAATTAAAGTTATAATGTAGTTGTCGGATACACTTGTTTGGGACTCCAATGAAGCTTAACTTTCTAGTGGTAATTAAGTAGGATATAAAAGTCAGGGCGACTACGAAATAACGACTAAAAAGAAAGTAAAACCTTAGCAACGTCCTATTGTGGTAGAGAAGACTATCAGAATCGACTATCAAGAAACAATCCTAAGAAGTAGTTTAGAGGGTCGTTTTTACGAAACATCTACTATTTCCTGATACTAAATAGTAGTTAGAACTAAAAAGTAACAAATTTTGGTTGGGATCACCACATTTCTACTATAAGAAAGTAGCAAAGCCTTTAGAACATGTAGCCGCTACTATAAATGTTAGTTGGGAGATTGGTACCTACCTATTGCAAGATTGATTATTTAAAGCCCAATAATTAATAATTGTTGAGTTTCCGTCCTCCTGGGTAGGACACCCAGGCCTAGATAAGAGGTTGCCCTCCAACCTGCAGGCACAACGAATATCATTGCACTGGCCCTCTCGATTGTGTCGAAATTGCACGATAAAAAACATTTAAAAGTGATGAATTATACGCTTTTAAACACTTTAAAAAACAAATACAAAAAATTTAAGTGAGGTTATGTTGACTGTTTACTTGTTCTTTTTTGTTGGTTTCATAAGGGCACTCAAAAATCCTTGTTGCGATACAGTAACAAATAAAACCAAGTAACCACTATAAAACCATAATGGCGTATATAAATTTATTTAAAAAATATTGTAAAGAGAACATATTTATCTAGTCGTTTTAGCAGTGTTTTTTAACAATAATTTTACTTTAATTTTGATTTATGTAAACCAAACAGACTTTGTTAATGGTGAATAGTGTAAATTATATATTTTTTTATTTTAAATATTTGTTATTTTGTTATCAAAAAACTATTAAAAAGCATTTTTGAGCTGGCGCGCTTGTTTTGAGAGCTTTTCAGATACGATTTTATCAGAAAAATAAATCTGGCAGGCAATTTGATCATCAACAAAACGACAAACTCGGTATATTTTTATGTGATAAAATAATTTTGGGACTCTAACATTTTTAGCAATTTTGTGACCTAAATTATTTTATATAGCCATTGTGAATCTAAAATATCGCCATAGCTTTTATAGGAAAACTTCTTTACTCTAAAGGTATTATGGTATTCAACAGAATCGCCAGGATACCAAATTACCAAATCTAGTTTTATAATAGGATAGAGGATGTTTCTGAGTTGCTTTTAGAACCTGGCATAAAATAGCTATAGGCTCTAAAAGGTTCTATACTGGTGGAACCGCTAGAGGGCGAAGCTGGAGTTTATTTCTTTTGGTTTTATAGTGAGTTAAATACATAGGTTGCTATCACCAATTGGGGAGTCCCATTTAGGAGGTCTAAGGGGTATATAAGGGTAATGGGAACGTGCTAGCGACCAAACATTGAAACTAATGGTGTTAAGGAAAGGCGCTGGCAACATTTTAGCTTCTGCTATAAATAAAAAAATGTTACTTGGGCGTTCACAAGAATATTGAAAAAGTGAATTTGCAGCGAAACGATGCATCCTAGCGAAAAACGTTAAGAGTAATTTTTTATAGTACTTTTAATTTTACTTTTTCTGACCATTGTCATATCTTTTATAAGTTTTAAGAAAAAAATCGATTTTGGAGCCGAAAACATGAAATTTTTACAAAATTGTATATTTTAGGTTGGTTGTACAGCTAACTATCAAAGCTAGGATGATAACTGATACATCAAAAGAAGCGGAATGAATAGTACTATAAAAAATTAATTTCATCGTTTTTCGCTAGAACAGTGGACAGTTTTAGAAACCACCCTCTTTAATGCAGTCTTTAGGGTACCCCTCGAATTTAAAAGTATAAAGTTAATATCCTTTTCTGTAAAAGGTTAAACCCTTCTATGTAACAAAAAAAACAAATTTCAATAATATTGTTTGACCAAGTTATCTTCAATTTAACTTAATTAGTGTCCTTAAATGTTTTTAGATGATAGTTGGTTGTTGGGGTAGGACAAACAAATTCATGTAACTGTTCAAATGATTGCAAACGTTTCGGTTTATTGTTTAAACCTTTATCAGTGATTATTTTTGTATGTATTCTTAACTATAGATAGAACCTCTTGACCATGTTCTCTTCTTAAATCACCAAAGAATTCAATTTTTTTACCCAAGTTATCTTCAATTTAACTTAATTAGTGTCCTAAGGACACACTACCCCAACAACCAACTATCAACTAAAAACATTTAAGGACACTAATTAGGTTAAAAAAAAAATAATTCAGGTTTTAACCTGTAATTTGGTTGATTTGATGCGATGTGTGGGGTCAAAGGCCGCATTCAGCAGTTCTCATCCAGCTTTTCGGGCGGAGGCAAGATTATACGTCACGGTCGTGTCGAGAATGGCTCCAATCAAAAGGAAACATAAAACTTTGGTCATAAAAGAGAAGTCAGAGATTATTAATGCATTAAAGAGTGGTAGCCTTACTGGCAAAGCTTTAGCTCTGAAGTATGGAGTGGGTACAGCGTGTCCCATTTTCGATGGGATTAAATGGGAAACTCGGTTATTATTAAAGATATCGATTTTCTGATTGCACCTTACCGTGCTCTTTTTGGGAGCCCTTAAAAATGGTGTAATCAGATTTTTGCTATACCCCGTGGTTTCGCTAATACAGGGAGTTTTTGAAAAAATTGCATTTTAATTAATTCCTTGTATCTCGGTTATTTTGCAAGATATTTTTATTCTGTAAAAACCTTTCTATGGCAACTTTTTTAGAGCAAAATAATGACGTTGTCAATTTTTAAAAATATTGTTTAGTTTTTGAGATATAGTATTTATCATAAAAAAATTAAATACGGATTGATTAGTTCCATGCTATTATTACCTTAAAATGATAAAACTTTAATATTTTTTTGATTTAAGGTTAAAAAAACTATTTAATATTTGAAAAAAAATTATAGTCCGAACCTGGAAATTTCCAACGTAATTATAAATTAAAAATTGCAAGACACACTAGTTGAACGATTTTTAGTTTACCTGTTTTGAAATGATAATTAAAAGATTTATAAATAAAGTAAAAAACGTTAAAAAGTTACAAAAATAATATCATACTAATTATTTGAGAACCGAACAGCAGGTCGTGAAATTTACAAAACAAAAGCGTGGAATTGACATTGTCATTTTACTTGTCATTTTTGTGAATGGCTTACAATTATTTTAAACTGGCTAGAAATCGACCATATCAAAATTTTGAAAAATGTGATATGTTTGACTGCTTCATTCAAGCAACAAAATCCCAATATTTAAATGGCAGAAATATTTTTATGCAAAATGGGTTAAGAAAAATTACTCAAAAATGCCAACAATGTCTTACACATAATGGTAATCAGAAAAATTAGTTATTTTTTATAATTTGTTTTTTTTTTGTATTTTTCGTTGACTTTGTTTTAAATAAATCTGTAAATTAACGTAAAACCATTTTAATATGCTAAGTATCAAAACAGTTAAACTAAAAATTGTTTAACTAGCAATTTTTAGTTTTTATTTATGTTGGAAATATCCAGGTTTGGACTAATTTTTTTTAAATATTAAATATTTTTTTTAACCTTAAAACAAAAAATTTTTAATTTTGTATTATTTTATGATAATACTAGCATGAAACCAATCAAAATAGTAATAAAAAAATCCAGGTCCGTATTTAATTTTTTTATGATAAATAGCATATCTGAAAAACTAAACAATATTTAAAAAAATTGACGTCATTATTTTCTTCTAAAAAAGTTGCCATAAAAATGTTTTTACAGAATAAAAGTATCTCGCAAAATAAGCGAGATACAAGAGATTATTAAAAATACAATTTTTTCAAAAACTCCCTGTATTAGCGAAACCACGGGGTATAGCAAAAATCTGATTAAGCCATTTTTAAGGGCTCAAAAAAAGAGCACGGTAAGGTGCAATCAGAAAATCGATATCTTTAATAATAACCGAGTTTCCCATTTAATCTCATCGAAAATGGGACACGCTGTACAGTCGGGGACTTTTTAAATTGCCGGTGTATTTTTTTTCTGTCAAAATTAATCACTGAAAGAAATGAAAAAATATACATTTTTAAATTTTTATGTATACATACAGAGGTAAAGTTAACAATTTTTTTATTTTGGTTTAAATTAATTTTCCGAATTTCAAATAAGAATATTTTTTATTTTCACGGGCGGCCATTTAAAAAGTCCCCGACTGTACATCAGCAATCTGCGATATTCAGAAAACAACATTTTTAAATCAAATTTGAAGTTTAAATATTTCTAATTTTTATATGGATTATTTTTTATTTTTCAGAACTTTGACGACGCTCCGCCCCCACCAGCTTTGGACTAGCGAATTCTTCTAGTTTGGTATACAATATCATTTTTAAATAATTATACGTACTAAATATATTTTTAACTGGGAACATTACATAACCTACATCGCGTAAAGTGCCCTGAATCGAAATTAGTCAATTTTTTTAAATGTATTTTTTGAAGATACTTTTACAAATCTACATGTAGTGTATATATTTCTCGTAATCAGTCTGTACCACTTTACACAACCAGTTTTTTTTCAGTTAAATAGTAATTACTTGCTTATCGGGCAGAAAGATCTAAAGGACCTACATTTCGTTCCAAACTATTGGGGTATTTACGCAAAAATATGCCCGAAAACACAGATTTAATATTATCACGAAATTTTTTTAAATTATTGTGTGAAGTCTTTAATTATATCTGTATGTCACACAATTTTAAAATAAAAGAAATAACAACTGGAATACATAAAATACTTCGAACAACTTCCCTGAGGTATTTACAAAACGTAAAAAACAAATAAATACTTATGAAATACCAAATTGCAAATAATGCAAGGACCTAAAACTATAAACAACAAGTGAAATTAAAGAAAGAAAAATAAGAAAAAAGTTTTCTGCTTCGGCCGGGGATCGAACCCGGGATCTCTTGCTATCTAGGCAAACATTCTAACCACTAAACTACCGAAGCCATACATAAATTTTCGGAAAATTTCTATCGATGCAGGCTGCGGTGTCTCAATACAAGAACGAGAGACACTCAGGTATTAACCTGTTAATACGAGAGACACTCAGGTATTAACCTGTTAATACCTGAGTGTCTCTCGTTCTTGTATTGAGACACCGCGGCACGCATAGATAGAAGTTTTCCGAAAATTTATGTGTGGCTTCGGTGGTTCAGTGGTAGAATGTTTGCCTAGATAGCAAGAGATCCCGGGTTCGATCCCCGGCCAAAGCAGAAAACTTTTTTCTTATTTTTCTTTCTTTAATTGCACTTGTTGTTTATAAAATAAATACTTGTTACACGTATTCTTTTATCCTTTTTTCCATATTTCAATATTGTTTTTTATGCTTGGCGTATTTTGTTGTATTATAAGTTTTTTTAAAATTTTAAACGACGGTTTTTTCGTTTCATCGTGCAAAAACCATTGCCAAAAAAAAAACCGAAATGTATGGTTGACAATATTTTAAAAAAATAACGAAATTTTTTTTGTATTATATAAAAAGTTTTATGCATTATTTAGGTACACGATTGGTTATGCTTATTTTTTGTGCAATTATTTTAGTTTTTTGTGCAATTATTTTAAACTTGTTTATTTTTATTACATTCCTTTTGCACAAGGGTGGTGGTAAACAATAAATATTTTATTAAATTATTTTTAATGTTACCTGATAATATAATATATCAATTTTAAAGTTTTATTGAGATTTCATTCTTATAAAGAAATATATTATTGTCCATAAACTTCAAGTTTTTATATGTCGTTATAACCCGCCAATTCTGATTTTTAAAGCACGTTTTTTTCAACACTTGGTAGTCGCTAGAAGCCGCGAAAAAGTAGCTACGACTTAGTGGCTTGTGACTAGCTACTACTACTATTGGTATATACAGTGTGTCCACGTAAGTTGGCGGCATATGGGAAACTTTTTTATTATTAGCTTTACGAAAAAAAGTTATTCTTCATAAAAAGTTCTGCATGGTCCAAAACCTAAAATGCAACCATCAGATGTTAATTTTTTTCAGTCATATTACGAGGTTTGTCAAAAAATGTGATTTTTGCTCTAGAGTAAAGTATCTTTCTTTTTGACAATATCGAAAATTGTTATAAAAAAAAGTTGTTTAGAATTAAAAATAACTTTCAAATATTCAACATTGTTTATTTACGTTAAAAAAATATATTTTTTTATTTAATGTGCAAACTTAAATTTCCAACGTAATCGCAGAGAAAATGTAGAAAAAAATATTTTTTTAATGTAAATAAACAATGTTGAATATTTGAAAGCTATTTTTAATTCTAAACATCTTTTCTTTATAACAATTTTCGATATTGTCAAAAAGAAAGGTACTTTACTCTAGAGCAAAAATCACATTTTTTGACAAACCTCGTAATATGACTAAAAAAAATTAACATCTGATGGTTGCATTTTAGGTTTTGGACCATGCAGAACTTTTTATGAAGAATAACTTTTTTTCGTAAAGCTAATAATAAAAAAGTTTCCCATATGCCGCCAACTTACGTGGACACACTGTATATTTCCAACCAGTGGTAGACGAAAGATTGATCTAAAATCGTGGGTCTACTGTGTGTATTTGCTGCTACTACTACTATGTCGGTTTAGAACGTTTTTCTACGTTGTCCGACGCCTATTCTCCACCTCCTTCGATCCTGACAATCATCTGTCAGATTTTTTTGACTCATTGATCTTTGGATTGACTGTTGCCATTCTAGTTTAGGACGCCCCCTTTTTCTGCGCCCTATTGGTTGCCATTCTAGGACCTGCTTTGGTAATCTTTCGTCGTTCATCCGTTGTACATGGCCGTACCATATCAGTTGTCTTTTAGTGATGTCATCCGTTATGCTTCCCTCGATTCTCATTCTTTCTTTTATGATTTCATTTCTTATATAATCTGTTCTAGATATTCTCATTGATCTTCTTATTGCATCCATTTCGACACTTTCCATTTCTGCCACGCGACATGTCTCCATTCCATACAGCAGCGTGCCCCCCACCACTGTCTCACATATGTCAAATTCCACACTCCCCCCTATCTCTCTGCTCTATAAAACACTGTTAAGACAACCAACCACCTCCCCTGCTTCCACCATTCCTTCCTCCAGCAGTACTTGCTACGCAGTATATAAAGATCCCTGCTCTCGACAAAGAAGTGCCAGGCAAAAAGAAAGAAAGAAAAACTTGCATCCTAAGAGGCACGTGCATCAGTTTGGTATATGGTGTACCGTAGCCCACGAAAAAGACCGGCTCGGGCGCGGAAATATCACGTGACCGTAGGAGTCCCAAAAAAAACGCCTCACGGTCCGCTGTCATTATAAAACATGTGTGTGTTCAGTTTTGGTATGTTTGTTTACGTCGATTTTTTTTTAATTCGGGCACGAATTTTATGTGAATTTTATCAAAGTTATTAAAATAACGCAGCCCACAAAAAAGACTGTAGTGGGCTGCGTTAAAATAATTAATGGCTAATGAGTAAATTATAAAGAAAATACCTATAAGATAAACAATGCCGCGAACGTGTAATTAGTGTTGTTCCTTGTCGGTCCAACTATAAAACTGAAACCTAATATGTTACACACGAGAAAGAAGTGGTAAAAGATAATATCTTGGATAAGATTGATCAAGTAATAGACATCCTTAGTGACATTTTCGATAGTGATAGTGAAAAATGTGTTCAGTTGTCATTTCTTATTGAACAATTAGGTCTCTTGAAAAGGTAACCTGAGAATCGAAGATAAGGATACACTTTAATGTTGGCTTCATCTTTGTTTATCCAGTTATCCAGTGCATACACGTCAATTTACAATTCTAAAGTAATATGTCTTCCGCACCCTCGCAATATTAAAAAACTGATTTGTAAAATATTGTTAACAGATAGTAATCTCTCTGGTAGTGTGAAATATTTAAAAAGTAAGATACAGCTTTTAAAAGAACATGAGTTGGTAGTTAACTTATACTTTATTGAAATATATATTAAACTTTGTGCTGGGTAATTTTTCAAAAAATTATTGGCGACCACTACATCAGTTCATTGATTGTGAAAACCATCTCACTTATTCACAAAATCACTTGTTTCTTTTTAATAAATTATTGTGAAATGTTTTATATTGAAAATTTTTCTTCAGATAACTCTAGCGAGTGTTTTTGTGGAGAAAAACTATTGTCAAAGCTTGAAAAAATTAGTTTAAGGGCATGTAAAGTTTTTTAAAATAATTTTATTAAAAAGCACAATGATTTAGTGTCTGCTAATAAACCTTTGAATAAGAACTAAAAGATGATGACAGTCAAAGAAAAATTAAAAAACTAAAAGCTTAGGTTTGATATGTCCAATTTTGAAAGACTTGTATAGATTTGAAGTTACTAACGATATTATGTACCTAATATATGTACCTAAAGAGTGCCAATTTTGTATAATTTTTTATTTTATAGATTCAGTTCTTTTATCCATAATAAACACATATATCAGCAAAATATTTTTTTCAATTTTTGCCTATAAAAAAACAAACATTTTTTGTTAATTTATTTAAATTGTGTAAAAACATATAATATATTAAGCAATACAATAAGAATCCTGGGACTCCTAAGATCACGTGACCGCCGACTTGCTTATAACGCGCCATGGCCGGTCTTTATCGTTGGCTGCGATGGTGTACGGACAAATCGGGGTTTGCGAAAAGGCCGCGTCGTGTACTTAGTCGTTAGATAAAAAAAAATGGTCTCCTCCTTAGTCCTTAATATGTATAAACAGGTCTCTAAGCGCCGGTACACACGCGCGTTTTTCTGCAGCGCGGTGCCGCAACGTAACGCAATTGCGGTCCGTGGTGCCGGTACACACACGCGTTTTTCTGCAGCGCAGTAACGCTGCAGAAAAACGCGTATGTGTACCGGCACCACGGACCGCAATTGCGTTAACGCTGCGGCACCGCGCTGCAGAAAAACGCGCGTGTGTACCGGCGCTTAGTCGTCGTACTTTTTCGCAGCAGCTATCGACTAGCGAATGTGGAGGAAAACGTAGCTTTATCATATACATATAGTTAAGTGACCTATGGTAGAGTCCCTGTATGTTGACATATTTGGATGTATTAATATATCCAAATATGTCAACATACAGGGACTCTAACCTATGGTATCCAGTTGTGGAAGATTTTTTTAAACTACCCTAGAGCGATTGGTAGTAGAATCACACAATTTTAAGTCACGGGTATTTGCCTCCAATTTGAGTAGGAGGCTAAATTAGTTTTAAAGAAAAATTATATTTTTGTTTGCAATACACCAAATAAAGAAGTAATTTTTCTTCAGGGCACGAAAAGCAAAAGATTGAAAACAAAAAAAGCACGAATGACAAAAGATCACATGACAGAAGATCGAAAACACAATGAACGAAAAATATTCAAAAGCGAAAATAAAAAAAAAAACAAAATTTAAAACCGAGCTGACCTGGTTGCTTATTTACGTTTCCGTGCTGATTTCATGGCAGCGCTGTTTTGAAATAGACACGGAAATGTTGCAACATATTTGGTTACAAAAGCGTGTTGATTTTAAGGCGCCGAGGCTCGAACAAGGCACGGATTTGTATTGAATTACGCAGCGCAGGGGTTTACTTATTAGTGCACATTTGAAACTTAAATTGGATTCACGTTGTTTATTAGTTTGATTTTGAGGTTATATGTTTGTTAATATGAAAATTATGGAGCAGTTTAAAAGTATTTGTACTAATATTACTCAAGATTTTGAAATTCGTTGAAGTTTGAAGAACACTCTTCCATTAACTATACCTGCAAAGTACAGTGTTCATTGTCTTACACCGGCAACTACGACGACAGATGTTGTTCTGTTATTAATAAATTTTAATGATTTAAATGATTTTCACTGGATTTCTAACCACATGAAAATAGAAAGTTTCAAAAACCTAACCTAACGAAAGTTAATCAATCAAATCTAACCGAACCGAACCAAAGCAAACTGAACCAACAATTTTTTTCAAAAAAAAAACTTTCCTGAGTTCCTACCCGGGATCCTAGAGGATGTGAATCCGAACCGAACCGATCCTAACTAAACCGAACCAAAGCCAACCTAACCAAACTAAACTACAACACTATTCACACCCTCTTGGATCCCGGGAAAGAAGTCAGGAAAGTTTTTTTTAAATTGTTGGTTCGGTTCGGTTTGGTTCAATTCGGTTCGTTTCGGTTCGGATTCACATCCTCTAGGATCCCGAGTAGGAAGTCAGGAAAGTTTTTTTTTTGAAAAAAATTATTGGTTCAGTTTGCTTTGGTTCGGTTCGGTTAGATTTGATTGATTAGCTTTCGTTATGTTAGCGTTTTAACCTGACAGTTGAATACGCTTTTGTAATAGTTTAATGAGCGATGTTCTCTTACAGATCCGTGCTCATTTCGAGATCAAAACTCTTAAAATCAACACGTATTTGAACCCAAATATATTGTAACCTTTCCGTGTCTATTTCAAAACTGCGCCGACGTGAAATGAGCACGGAAACGTAAATACGCGACCTGGTTACGTTAGTGTACTAAAAAACTTACTTAAATAAATAAGGTTAGTTTTTTTTAGTTTCCTAACCTAACCCAGGGCAGAGTACGCTTAGGTTATGAAGGGAGGTCAAACTTAAATCGGCACTATTGTTAACTTCGTTATTTCTAGAGCTAGAGAGTCGGTTCAATGTGCAAAGTTATAGTCTTTTTTCCGCTTAGAACGGCGGTGAAAACAAAAGAAATGTTGAACAAGTGAGTTATAGAAAATTTAAAATATTTAAGTTTTTTTCGCTCGGATGCCCGGTATACCGGTCTGCATTCTAATGTAGTCATAAAATCATATGATCTATTCAAAATCACCTGCATACATTGGCGTAGCTAGCCTTGCTTTTCAGGGGGGGCCGTGGCCCCGGTCTATCTTGAACAAAAAGCAAACATAGGTTTTAAAGAGTCGTGCAAAGTGTGCAATGAATAAAAAAAAAATACGCGCATTAAATGTTCTAATATTTTAATATAACAAATTTAATAATACATTTACCAACTTATTTATATGTATACACAGGAAGTATGTAATTCAGCCATTCTACAAAGAAAGTTTTCTACGTCGCTGACTGAAAGCGTCTACCACACTGTCTAAGTCGACCTCAACATCTTTTTCTATGAATAACAATGACAAACCTGAGTGTCTCTCTTGAGTCATAGTTGTTCTAAGCCAATTAAAAACTCTCCTCATGGCAGAGAAAGACCTCTCGCAAGTTGCACTTGAAATTGGAAGAATACTCGCAACTTTAAAAAGTTGGTAGAGGTTTGGATAGGTGTTTTCTGCTATATGTTGTTTGATAGAATCATGACCAACAGTTTGATTTAACCGAAAAATACAATTCTTTAAAACGGTAATTTCTGCTCTTAGAGTAGAAGTATTTATATTAAAAATTTCCCGGTATTGCTCGACGAATTTATTCCATTTAACGACGTGGGAAAACTTAATATGAAAATGGTTATGAAATTGTCACCAAAATCGGAAAATTTTCATAAGACACTAAACGCTAACCTCCAAAAAACTAAAAAGATTATTATATTTATTTTAAAAAAACAGTTTAAAAAGGTCTTTTATAACCTTACGACATCTACAACCCGATTTCGGAAACAGAGGGGCAAAGGTCGCTGTCTTTATTAAATGCGAAATTTAACTTACACTTCTATAATATTTTACAAGATGTCGCCAATATGTATGAAATATTCAATATGCATAATTATGTTTAAATTTAAAAAATATTTTCGGGAAATTGCATAAGTGCAGAAAAGTTACCGATAATTTAAAGAGAAAAAGCATAATTCCGCAAGACAAGGGGTTTTTCCTGAAATGTAAACATTATCTGAATGATTTTAAATTTTAATGCACCTATTTTATTTGAATATTTCCCGAATAATAATAAAAAAGTATGTATTTTCAGCGTCATGTTCTTTTACTAGTAGTCGGTAGAGGAGGCCTAAAATATCTGAGGGGGGGGCCTGAGGGACTTCAGGGGGGGCCAGGCCCCCCCTGGCCCTCCCCTAGCTACGCCAATGCCTGCATAGTAGCATAATATTTTTGCCGCAAGAAGTCTGAGTCGCAAATAAATTAGCTAATATTACAGCCCCCCTCTATAACAAGCCTGATTTGGAATGCATCATTGTCAAAGGCTGACAGATCTAAAATTTCAAATAGTGACAATAACAAAAAAAAAAGAAGATAATGGAAAGCCTTCGAGAGTGTTGCATTTCAAAGTAGGATCACGCTTGTTATAGAAGGGGTTGTGTTAATATAAATAGCTTAAAAAATCTTGTCAAATGTACACAGTGTGCCTGAATGAAGTATAGGTAACATAAAATTGGTTCCAAAAACTAATTGCATATTTTGAATACGGACTCTTTCCTGACTTCAGAGCCATATTCATATAAATCCTAGCTGATCCTCTTCTTTGTCAATTTTTTGCTTTTTTTCTAGTTAGTCTAGACGCTGGCTCCTGTCACGTGTGACCTAAAGTGTGCGCTCAGTTTGACTGCGGGGCTTTGTTAAGCACTCATAGCAGTATAAAAAAAGTTTGGTCACGTGGTCGAACTCATGGTTTTTTGGCCGCCATCTTTGAAAATGGCCGCCAAATTAAAAGATTTTTTGTTTAAGCGTATCTTCCTACCCAGTCATCCGATTTTAAATTTTTAAAGCTTGTTTTGCTCCTTTTTCAAAGGCAAACAAATTTTATCATAACATATTTTTTGATAAATTACGTAGTTTTGAGATATACCAAGATTATTAGTATTTTCGCTCGCAAACTAGTTAAAATAATACCCATGCTCATTTTATTGTAGCTACAATATTATTGACATTTGTTTTATTTTTGTTACATAGAAGGCTTTAAACCTTTCACACAAGGGGATATTGACTAGATTTTTTTAAAATGTGTTGGATGGTACCCCGAAAAACTGCCTTAAAAAGGGTGGTTTCTGAAACGGTTCACAATATTATAGAAAAAGTGAATTTGCAGCGAAACGATGCAACCTAGCGAAAAACGGTAAAATTAATTTTTTATAGTACTTTTAATTTCGCTTCTTTTGATGTATCACTTAACATCCTAGCTAAAATATACAATGTGTAAATGATCAAAAGAAGCGGAATTAAAAGTACTATAAAAAAATATTCTTAACGTTTTTCGCTAGGTGCTTTAAGTCATTCTTTAGGGGTACCATCCATCGAACTTTAAAGACATAAAATCAATAGCCTCTTCTGTGAAAGGTTTAAAGCCTTCTATGTAACAAAAAAAACAAATTTCAATAATATTGTAGCTACAATAAAATGAGCATGGGTATTATTTTAATTTTTTGCGAGCGGAAATACTAATAATCGTGGTATATCTCAAAAACTACTTGATTTATTAAAAAATGTGTAATAATAAAATTTATTTGCCTTTAAAAAAGGAGTATAACAAGCTTTAAAAAATTAAAATCGGATAATTGGGTAGGGAGATACGCTTAAACAAAAAAATCTATCAATTTGCGGCCATTTTCAAAGATGGCGGCCAAACGACCATGAGTTCGACCACGTGACCAAACTTTTTTTATACTGCTATGGGTGCTTAACAATGCCTTGCAGTCAAACTGAGCGCACATATTAGGTCACACGTGACAGGAGCCAACGCCTAGACTAACTAGAAAAATTGCAAAAAATTGATAAAATTTCGATAAGAGGATCAGCTAGGATTTATATGAATATTGCTCTGAAGTCAGGAAAGAGTCCATATTCAAAATGTGCAATTAGTTTTTGAAACCATTTTTATGTAACCTATACTTTGTTCAGGCTGTGTGTAAATGCATGTCATTCCATAAAGACGCTTTGTTTGACTCGTAGACAATGATTGTGTAGAAATAAAATTTCGGACTTCCATTATCTTTATTTATTTTAAAACACGACGTCTCGATTAGTAAGTATCTCTAGGGCGATTCCATGCACATTAAAAATTTTCTTGTAAAAATTAACTTAAAAATTTTGAATAAAAACTATGCACATATTTTTAATTAAGGACCATTTTTACCATATAAACTAAAAAAGCCATTTGACGGTACTATTTTTGTAAAGAAAATAATTAGTAAAACTTTTATTTTTCCTCCGTGTATATTTGTATCAGAATTTCCTAGTTTTAACAAGTTGACTGTGATTTAAACAAATTACTAGTGCTGTCAAAATTGATTTATTATTGATGGTGTCACTTTTGGTGACATATCGCGTATCGTGGTTTTTCTGTCAGGTAAGTTAGCACAAATTTATTTTAGTATTTAGGATTTAGGATTTTATGTCCCATCAGTAATCAAAAAATACATAATCTTCTAATAACGCGTGCACTCCTGACTACATACTTCTACATAAATGTTAACTGTAAACTCATCTGTTACTCTGTTATTTCCCATTTTTGTTTTCCTCAATAAGCTTCACAATTTTTTAAAAAATCTTTTTCAAATTTGTCCCGTCAGTAATCAAAATTATAGAAATAACCATATACCTTAGTTTCTTGTTAATTATTCCTGTGTAATAATTCTAAACCATTTGGGGTTATTTTATACATAGTTTACTAAAATTTCCTTGTCCGCTTTTAGGATGGGAAAAGTAAACACTCGTCGCCTAGAAAAACTTTAAAGAGAGAATGTTAGAAACTACCGCATAAAAAATTTTGCAAATGAAACGACAAAGCAAAGCTACCTAACTAAATGACCGCACTGGATCAAATTCCGTTTAAATCTGCTCAATCTTTAGGTAAAGCTGTGAAAAGAGTTAACAAATCTTTACCGCAGCATACAAAAAAGAAAATGGCTGTTATTTCCAAGCGTTTTAACATCAATAGATCCCAATTTAAAAATTGCAAAATCTGATGATGATTTTTTGCATCCAACATACTATTTGGAACCAAACGTCTTTGGAGATATCGACTTCATTCATTTTTATGGTAGAAGCAGATGAAATAAACTACGTAAAACCTTTTTTAAATAAAATGTGGGAAAGTGGAGAAGCCATTCCAGAAATAAGCAGGTCACATCATTTCAAATACATTGAGGGCAAGTCTATTGAAATTAGAAAGACGTGGCAATCACAGAAATCAATATTATTCAATTGTTTTCGATAAAGTTAATATGTTTTTTGTATTTAGTTAGTTATGTGTTGTTAAATATTTAAAATACATTTTTTGAAAAGTTGACAAAAATTGTCCCGTCAGTAATCTCCCATCGGTAATCATTATATCAATTTTTATAAGCTAAACAATTAATTAAATATAATTACTATTGTTTTATAAACTTGTTTAGAGTACAGTTATTGACTATAATTTAGAAATATTTTGTTACATGTTGAATTTCAGAGAACTATAGAACCAAACTTTTGCAAAAAATCTCTGCCCGAATTTCTGTCCCGTCAGTAATCACACTTTAAAAAATTATATCTTTTAAACTATCATAAGCTAAGATAAATTTTTTTTGCATAAAAATTGCCTGCATTGATGTTTACCTGTAAACCAAAAATTATTGATTAATCATTACTTCTACTATAGAAAAAATGATATAAATGCCTGTAAATATGTGCGATTTGTCCCGTCAGTAATCATGGAATCGCCCTCTAACCGTTATCAAATGTAAACTAAACAATCTAGTCTTTAGGCTACTACTTATACTACTTGGTGTGCAGTCAGGTGTGACGGCCCGCCCCCTTTTTAATCCTAAGACGCCTGTTTTCCTTAAGGAGTGGTTTCCATATGTTTGGTATGTCCGTGCTTGGTTGACTGAAAACTTCTTTATTCTGCATTATAAACGCAGCTTCAATAAACTTTCGTTTTCGCCAATGCGACTCCTTATGTAAAACTTTAGCTTCTGACCACTGAATCCTGTGATCATTTGACCATGCATGATCTGCTAAACCGGATTTTTCAATATCCCCTAATTGGGTACTTTTTAGATGTTCATTTACTCTAACCTGAAGAGGGCGTTTCGTTTCACCTACATATGATTTACCACACTCACACGGGATTTGGTAAATACATTCCTTATTATTTGAGGGATTGTCTGGTTTTGTTTGAGTTACAAAACTTCTTATCGTATTTCCCGAAGAAAATACTGTTTTTATATTATAGTGTTTAGCTATTCGTCTTATGTTTTCTGACATCCCTTGAACATCCCAACAAACATTTAAAGTTGTAACGACGAAACCCCAACTAGAAAGAATTTCTTAAAAGTAACCGCAACGTACTCCCGCTACGTCTCAGTATACCATACAGCGACGTTATAATTCCCTAAGTGGGGAACCAATTTCTGGTTATAACTACTTGGCCAAGTGTTTAAAGTCACTGTAGTAACCACTACACTACTACGTCGTAGCCAGGTATCTACTACGTCGTAGAGGCTGTTTTTTTCCGTAATGGCATAAAAGTTGCGATGTAGTTGCAAATAATATAATCGTTTCTTTTTGGTAGAATTGTAACACAATATGGTGGACACAACAGTAAACAGACTCGCTTAGTTTTTTTGTTTGGTTATGGTTATAATATGTACTATGTTATCCAAAAGTGTGAGAATTTACGAGCAGAGGATCAAAATTCGAGTGCGACGCAAAGTTTTCTGTATAACATGCATTATATATATTGCAAAAAACCGGTGCGCCCGTAAAATTGAGCCGTTTTCTGGTAGCTGATGGAATTTTTGTGTTGTGATTTTGGAGGTTATGTTTTCATAATCGACAGTTAACTCCAACAAATGGTGCTTAAGAAGAGCATTTTTGGTAAGCTTCAACTAATTTGTTTCTAAAATAGTATAGATCTTTAATATGAGCTCATAAAACGACAACAAAAATATTAAATTTTCTTTCTTAAATAAAAACATGGCGTCCCAAACTATATTCCCTGATAGTCGAAAGGGTTACTTGAAAGTGAGCCTAAGTTACGGCAACGTGTCACTTACGACTTTTATGTCGGCATTCCTTTTTAGTTCTAGATAACACACTCGAATTTCTACTCCTTCGTTGCAGAAACGTATTATTAACTAGCTTTCGCCACTAGAAAACGTCTACAGAGTGATAGGAACCACGCGATAAGTATAACTACTACCCTCAAGTTATTGGGGTGTCGCCACTTGTCATTTGCCGTTTCTGTCAACAACAACACCACTGCTTATAGGTTATGTACGAGCGTGAATTTGTGGTAGGTTTTAAAACAAAAACAAGATAAATTAAATTCCATTAGAACAATAAATGAAGTGCCAATAAAAAGAGTTTTTTAAAATGTAACACAGCACAAATTTAAGTTTATTCACTTCAAACCAAGCTTTAACAACAGCACAAATTTGAAGAAAATCACAACACATAAAATGAATCACAGTGAGACACGACACGTCAGTACAAGAGGCACAGATAAATGAATTCGGTTTAGTCCGCACAAGAGGGTTACGATGGCGATAGGGTGGTGCCACAGCACAAACCACGAACGACCGTAAAGACAGTAAATAGAACAGCAACAAGTAGAGTAAAAGATTAAGGATGGAGATTAAGCATGGACCAGGGAATTTTTAAAATCCGGATGCGGTACTCGATACTTTGGATCAATATTTTGCATTTTGATTGTTTTGCAAAATGGTCAAGCAATGAGCTCGAAAAAATGGACTGCTCAAGGTAGTTAAAAAAATATTTGCAAAACTATTCCTAATATTCCCATATTATAAAAGGAGTCACAAAAAGTAGGGTTAAGAATGTGTGCGACCAAGATGCGACTTCAAAAAGTCTACGTTTTCAAAGTAGAAACAGGAAGGAGAGATTACTTTAAAAGATCGACATTAAAAAAAGTCAAAGTAGTTGCGGCTTTAAAGTTGATCCACAAAGTTATTTTGTCTACATTGTTACATCAGATGTTACTATGATGACACAAACTTTTGTGGTAAAAATTAAAGTTATAATGTAGTTGTCGGATACACTTGTTTGGGACTCCAATGAAGCTTAACTTTCTAGTGGTAATTAAGTAGGATATAAAAGTCACGGCGACTACGAAATAACGACTAAAAAGAAAGTAAAACTTTAGCAACGTCCTATTGTGGTAGAGAAGACTATCAGAATCGACTATCAAGAAACAATCCTATGAAGTAGTTTAGAGGGTCGTTTTTACGAAACATCTACTATTTCCTGATACTAAATAGTAGTTAGAACTAAAAAGTAACAAATTTTGGTTGGGATCACCACATTTCTACTATAAGAAAGTAGCAAAGCCTTTAGAACATGTAGCCGCTACTATAAATGTTAGTTGGGATATGGAATGTTAATAACACCTAACGGATTATTATTTTGAGAATTTGGTACATTTAGTTTGTTTTTAATTTTAAATATCGTTGAGTTTATTAATTTCTCGGAATAACCATTCTGTTGTAAGTCCTTTTTAATGTTGTTAATATCTGTGGTTAATTCTTCATTATTACTACAAATATTTACGGCTCTTAAATACAAACTTCTTATAACTCCTTGTTTTGTAGCAACAGAATGATTAGACTTAAAATTTAGGTACTGTCCCGTGTGTGTAGGTTTCCTATATACAGTGGTTTGAATGTAATGTAAAAATAAAAGTTGTAAACAATAATGATAACGGTTTAGGATATTGCTTTACATCTTATATTTGTCATAATATTATAACTACAAAATTTTAAAACTGTATTTCACATAACAATAATTGAGACCAGGTACATATATATATTTATGTACATAAATTTTAAACCCCATATTTTTCTACTAAAACTACTCAATTGGTAAAAAATTATTTGTTCTTACAGTAATTTCTTTATCGACAAAGGCCGTATCTCAGCTATTACACTGACTCAAATGTTTAAGTGTTTTCCTAACTTTTTGTAACACACCCGTCATCTGCTCATACTTACCCGTCGAATTGGGTAAGTTTTCAAAATTTATCACTGGACTAATATCTCTGGAAAAATTATCTTGATGTGGTAGTCGATTGTAGGGAGAGGCACTTTTTAGAATGGGCGTGCCAAACGTGCTATCCCGAATTTTATTAGAAACAGGTGTATATATCTCTTCTTTTGTAGTTTCAGTAATTTTGAGTTCAACAGACTCAATATTTTCTACAGTTTCTCCCGATTCTGAAATTATTTCTATTGTTCCCTCTTTATTAACATTAATCTGATTGTTGTCTTTTGTCAACTCGACTTTTTCTTCAGTTTTGTCAGAATTATTTTCTACATCCTTGGTTTTATTTGTCAATTCTAGATTTTCTTTAATTTTATCAGAATTAATTTCTAAATCCTTGGTTTTATTTAAATCAATGTTGTGATCTTCAGATGATTTCGAATTGGAATCTTCATTATTGAGTCTTTTCAATAGTAATTCTTTTTCTTTCTGTAGATCAATCAGAGTTAAGGTTTCCTTGGTTTTCTTAAATAAAAATACAGCAAATATGACTAATGGATCGTTCATACTCGTCTTTTGTCTAGTCTTTTGTCTTGGTTTAGTCATATGTCTTGTCATAAGAAAGTTAAAACCACTGTTTCTTATGGGAGTGTTCATACAATGCTTTTGCTTTTGTTTTTGATTAGTCTTTGTCTTAAGAGTTGCCAACTTTCAATCCTTACCCAACAAACAATTAAAGTTGTAACGACGAAACCCCAACTAGAAAGAATTTCTTAAAAGTAACCGCAACGTACTCCCGCTACGTCTCAGTATACCATACAGCGACGTTATAATTCCCTAAGTGGGGAACCAATTTCTGGTTATAACTACTTGGCCAAGTGTTTAAAGTCACTGTAGTAACAACTACACTACTACGTCGTAGCCAGGTATCTACTACGTCGTAGAGGCTGTTTTTTTTCCGTAATGGCATAAAAGTTGCGATGTAGTTGCAAATAATATAATCGTTTCTTTTTGGTAGAATTGTTACACAATATGGTGGACACAACAGTAAACAGACTCGCTTAGTTTTTTTGTTTGGTTATGGTTATAATATGAACTATGTTATCCAAAAGTGTGAGAATTTACGAGCAGAGGATCAAAATTCGAGTGCGACGCAAAGTTTTTTGTATAACATGCATTATATATATTGCAAAAAACCGGTGCGCCCGTAAAATTGAGCCGTTTTCTGGTAGCTGATGGAATTTTTGTGTTGTGATTTTGGAGGTTATGTTTTCATAATCGACAGTTAACTCCAACAAATGGTGCTTAAGAAGAGCATTTTTGGTAAGCTTCAACTAATTTGTTTATAAAATAGTATGGCTCTTTAATATGAGCTCATAAAACGACAACAAAAATATTAAATTTTCTTTCTTACATAAAAACATGGCGTCCCAAACTATATTCCCTGATAGTCGAAAAGGTTACTTGAAAGTAGTTGCGGCTTTAAAGTTGATCCAAAAAGTTATTTTGTCTACATTGTTACATCAGATGTTACTATGATGACACAAACTTTTGTGGTAAAAATTAAAGTTATAATGTAGTTGTCGGATACACTTGTTTGGGACTCCAATGAAGCTTAACTTTCTAGTGGTAATTAAGTAGGATATAAAAGTCAGGGCGACTACGAAATAACGACTAAAAAGAAAGTAAAACTTTAGCAACGTCCTATTGTGGTAGAGAAGACTATCAGAATCGACTATCAAGAAACAATCCTATGAAGTAGTTTAGAGGGTCGTTTTTACGAAACATCTACTATTTCCTGATACTAAATAGTAGTTAGAACTAAAAAGTAACAAATTTTGGTTGAGATCACCACATTTCTACTATAAGAAAGTAGCAAAGCCTTTAGAACATGTAGCCGCTACTATAAATGTTAGTTGGGTAGGACAACGACTAAGACGAGTGACAGACATCAGCTGATATTTGATGTTTTTTTTACAGGGCGTCCGAAGAGCGCAAGCGCGCGGCCGAAATTTTGAATTTACCGCCATTAATCATGTTTTTAACAGAAAATCTCAACATAACCTCAAAATTTGATTTGTTTTTATTTTTTTTTTCGCTTTTGTTCTTTCGTGTCTGTGTTTCGTGCACAAATTAGGTTAAATAAGATTGTTTTGTGTAGAAAATGACTTTTGAAAAGGGACCTTTTTATTGAAATTGATTTTTTTTTTTCAGTGCGTTATGACTAAGACTAATCAAAAACAAAAGACGAGTATGAACAGCCGATTTTGTTTAAGACAGCTAAGACTAATCAAAGGACAAAGACTAATCAAAAACAAAAGACTAAGACGAGTATGAACAATACTTAAGATACAAACGGTATACAATGAAAATTATAAAACAGCCAAATCATATAAAAAATATGGACGTGTTTTTTTAAATAATTTTTATGAAACTTCCAAAAATATGAGGAAATATGAAAAATACTAATCCTCCGCCATCTTGCAAACAAATTTAATGAAATATTGTAGTTTTGAAGCCAAATAATACTAACAAAGATAATCAGACGGTTTTGTCTCTAATTAAATGTAATTAGTGAGCGAACTATAGCAAGAGGCGCCATCTTTGAATGACGGAAAATGTGAATTTATTTAAAAAACTGTTTTTCACTTGGTTGGCTGTGAAACAAAGGCCGTAGTTGCGTTTGTTGTCATACTTTGTTGTTGGAGTTTTAAAGTTTCTAAATTACTTAAGTTTTTTTTCAGTCACATTATCAATCAAATTTTACATGGTTTCCAAATTGGGAGAAAGTAGATATACAGGGTGTTCCTTAAAGGTTTGCGAATATTTAAGGAGGTGATTCTACATTAAAAAATAATGATAATTTGTCGTATAAACTATGGTCGAAAAATACACCGTTATAAAAATACAGGGTGTTAAAGTTTTCAAAAAAAAATTGAAATTTATTAATAATTTCGAAATCATTGGGGATATTTTATTCAAATTTGGCACATAACCATAAATGTCTAAGGCGCATATTTTCCAAGAAGAAAATGATGGTTAACTTCGACAGTGGCGTGCGTACGGGCACTAGCTTTTTTATTTTTACAGAAAAAAATAGTACGCCACTGGTTTTTTTCAAAAAAGTTTTACTTTTTAAATTATCCACTTAATTCGAAAGAAAAAAGGTCTCTTAATTTTTTTCTTTACAGGGCGTCGTTCTTGAGTAAAAAAATAAAAACCGTTGTTCTGCAAAAGTAAAATAATGTGACCATTTAAAGAATACAATTGATCAAATTGCCTAAGAAATATCTCGATTTAATTCAAATTTAGTACGTAATAATAGGCTATTAAGATGCGTTTTTCTCAACAAAAAATAATGTTTAGCTTCATCAGTGGCGTGCGTACGGGTACTAAATTTTAAATTTTTAAAGAAAAAATAGTACGCCACTGGTTTTTTTCAAAACATTTTTACTTTTTGAATAGTGCACTTAATTCTAAAGAAAAAAAGTCTCTTTATTTTTTTTAAGTGTCATATTTTAAGTATTTCCAAGGCAACTAGATTAATGTATTCTTAAATAAATTACATTCTTTGGCAACACAACGGTTTTTATTTTTTTACTCAAAAACAACGCCCTGTAGAAAAAAAAACTAAAGATACTTTTTTTCTTTTAAATTAAACGAGGAATTCGAAAGAAGAAAAATGTTTAAAAAAAAACCAGTGGCGTACTATTTTTTCTTGAAAAATTTAAAATTTAGTACCCGTACGCACGCCACTGATGAAGCTAAACATTATTTTTTTATTGAGAAAAACGCATCTTAATAGCCTATTATTACGTACTAAATTTGAATTAAATCGAGATATTTCTAAGGCAACTTGATCAATTGTATTCTTTAAATGGTCACATTATTTTGCTTTTGCAGAACAACGGTTTTTATTTTTTTACTCAAGAACGACGCCCTGTAGAGAAAAAATTAAGAGACCTATTTTCTTTAGAATTAAGTGGATAATTCAAAAAGTAAAACTTTTTTGAAAAAAACCAGTGGCGTACTATTTTTTTCTAAAAAAATAAAAAAGGTAGTGCCCGTACGCACGCCACTGTCGAAGTTAAAAATAATTTTCTTCTTGGAAAATATGCGCCTTAGACATTTATAGTTATGTACCAAATTTAAATAAAATATCCCTAATGATTTCGAAATTATTAATAAATTTCAATTTTTTTTTTGAAAACTTTAACACCCTGTATTTTTATAACGGGGCATTTGTCGACCATAGCTTATACGGCAAATTATCATTATTTTTTAATGTAGAATCACCTCCTTAAATATTCGCAAACCCTTAAGGAACACCCTGTATATGAATGTTATATTTTGTGTAATAAGAATGCTGGAAGAGCTCGAGATATGTACTTTCAGAGATTTCCAGAAAGACGACAACCAGGTTTGTCAATCTTCAGAATACTTAGAAATAATTTAATTGAATATGGTTCCTTTAAAAAACAAAATCCTAATCGAAAACCTGATGAAAATATTGAAGCTCTGGTTTTACAAAGTGTCGTTGACAATCCTCGCATCTCCCTTTGTAAACTGGAAAACAATGTGAAGTACCCAAATCAACTGTACAAAGAATTCTTAAAAAATCATCCATATGCAACACATATTAGTCAAGCACTCCGAGATGGTGACTTAGAAAAAAGAACCTTGTTTTGCAATTGGTTTAGACAAAAATCGCAAGAAAACTCTCAATTTCCGCTTAAGGTTTTGTGGTCTGATGAAAGCAAGTTTACAGTGAAGTGCACCATCAGGTGGGGTTTGAATGTATGGCTAGGAGTCATAAACGGACACATACTATTTAACTTTTTCATAAAAATTTGACGGCACCTCGATATCTAGAAATTAAACAAAATTACGTTGACCAAATTTTAGAAAATTTGTCTAAGATGTAGCAAACATGTGGTTCCAGCAAGATGGAGCACTTTTTTGTTTATTCTACTACTCATAATACGATAGAAGAACTTGAAGCAGCCGATGTTCAAGCCATAGAAGAAATTCCTGAATAAATGGTTAAAGATGCATGCATGTCTCTAATTCATCGATGCAGGATTTGCATGAATAACAACGGTGGAATTTTCGAACATTTGCTTATTTAATTCAATGTTTTTTTTAAATCAAATAATAAATGCAAACCTTTGTTTCAGAAATAAAAGATAGAGTTTAAGAAATTGTATTATTTCTTAGCCGGAGAAAAATTAAAAAATAAGCACAACTACGGCATTTGTTTCACAATTCAAAAATTTTTTTTTAATAAATTCACATTTTCCGTCATTCAAATATAGGCTTATTATACACGGTTGAAAAGCTCCTCTTATGCTCTATTTATTGAAGTATAAATCCAATATGGCGGTCATACAAAATAACAAAGTTCGCTATGGTTTCAAAAAAACTGGAAGGCCTAGAAAAAAAATTGTTAACGTCATCTAATAGCTGCTTATACAAAACTACCAAATTTCATTAAATTTGTTTGCAAGATGGCGGCGATTTTTCAATTTTTCAAAAAAACACAATTTTTAGTTTTTGCCCGATATTTTAAAAACCACAAACAACTTTTGTCTTATTTAAACAAACTCGTATCGTTTACCGTTTCCGAAATCCCCATGTAGTTGCTTTTGTTTGGAACACCTTGTATAATGACCTATAAATAATATAAACAGAATGATTACCTCGTCATCCACGTTTTCTGCATCTGTGGACGATTTTTCAGAACACTTCTCCTCAATCTCCATGTCAAGAGTTTTAAAATCGTCTAATTCTTTTTTAAACTGGTTTTCGAAATACTCAATCATTTTCTGCTTGCTACACTCTTCCGAATACGGTGGTACACGATGCGTTCTATAGTCCTAAAATAATACAGTCGAACTTCGATAACTCGAAATCTTTGAGAAGCCGAACCAAACTGTTGAGAATGACGTCAGGAATGCAAATAACCTCTAACTGTGCCACTGTACGAAACCATCTTGGAAAAGCGACAAACACAATTATGGTTCTGTTGAGATAAGAAAGTGGTTCCGCCTCCCTCCAAAATGGAAAACATTTGGTTGCCGCCTACCACACAGCAGATGGTTAATGCGAGAAAAACTATTGAAAAGTCTAGAGTGGGAGTCGTAATGGTTAAGCGTGGGGATACAGTAAGTAGCGAGAGGGTTTTCCCTTTAAAGTGATTGGACATGGAAATACTGTGAGATAAGAAAATGTTGTCTATAAAATGTATTTTATCTCTGTTTTCGTTTAGGTTTACTTGTTTAGCTCATTAGCTAGAATGTAAAGTAAATTTTAGGATTATCAGCAACGCCACTGACTTGGTTCCTCCAAGCTTTTCAAAGAGGGGATAATGGATTATTTAGGTCCAACCTACCGTTTATAAAAACCCAAACTTGGAGGAGACAAGTCGGTAGTCACATTCTAAGTTTTGTTGAACTTAACTAAAACCTCTAAAATTAATTGTCAGTAAAAGAAACATAAGATTTTTATATTGAAAGAATATTTTGCAGTTTGTTATTTTGGTAAGTTAAAGTTTTTATTTTAACATTTTGGGTCTTGTTTGTTTTATAGGTCATAAGAAAAGTCTTGTAACAATTTGTAAATTGCAACAGAATTTTATTTTGCATTCATTAAAGTTTGTAACGTTTTTAAAACTGTTTTATATTTATTTTATACATACAAGAGATCTACTACGGTACCCTCCTTTAAGGGTTCGATTTAAAATAAAATCGTACCCGACAATATGTAATTTGGTCTTAATAACTCAAACTTCGATTAGTCGAATATGTTGATAACTCGAACATTTTATGTAGTTCTGAATTTTGGATATGTTATTAAGGTCGAAAGGGTAATTTCGCAGATTCTTAACTTTCTAAGTTTTCGTCACCCCCACCCCTGTGCTTCCTCCACCATCTTGAAAAAACCCATCAAAAATTGGCACTTTTTGTAGTTTTTTGCCTGTAACTTCGTTCCAGTACACTAAATCGCAAAAAGAGTTATATGATATTTTTTAGAGGATATAATTATCTACAATCGGGTGGTAGAATTCTGCGAGTAGTAGTAACGGAGCTAGGTAATTTCCAAAAATGATCACGTGCTTGGGCAAATTTTCAGATTTTTTCTACTTTAGACGGCATAAGCTCCGAAATATTTTTTTTTACGGTAAAAGTTCTAAGAACATATCTTGTAGAGAATTTTATCGGCTACCAAATCCATTCTTTAAATGTATTTTTAAATATTGTATTGGAGTGGGAGTAACTTTTAACTTAAAGTAAGTAAGTTAGAAAATAATCATTTTTTTAAATTTAGTGCTTTAAACGGCACGTTTTTTATTTATTTTTATTTTTTTGTGTAAATTTAGTGACCTACAAAAAGGTAAGAGAGCTTAGGGGTCAAACACCTCCTTAAACTAACCACCTCTTCAAAAACATCCCCCAGGCCCCCCAAAATCTAACATATATAGGTTTTCTCAAATTTTCTCAAAAAATACGCTACTAAGAGAAAAATGTGTAATATACTTTATTCGTATTTTAGTTTTTACTAGTACTAGTACAGTTTAGTACCTACTTATTGCAAGATTGATTATTTATTATCCTCCTGGGTAGGGCACCCAAGCCTAGATAAGGCCTGTTTAAACGGCCAATATAAGAGGTTTCCCTCCAACCTGCAGGCACAACGGATATTATTGCACTGGCCCTCCTGATTGTGTGCAAATTGCACGATAAAAAACATTTAAATTTAACACAACACTTTAAAAAACAAATACAAAAAATTTAAGTGAGGTTATGTTCACTATGTTTACCTTCTCTTTTTTATTGGTTTCATAAGCGCACTCAAAAATCCTTGTTGCGATAGAGTAACAAATAAAACCAAGTGACCACTATAAAACGATAATGGCGTATATAGAATTATTTTAAAAATATTGCAAAGAGAAAATATTTATCTAGTCGTTTTAGCAGTGATTTTTTAATAATAATTTTACTTTAATTTTGATTTATGTAAACCAAACAGACTTTTTTAATGGTGAATAGTGTAAATAATTTTTTTTTTTTTTTAAATATTTGTTATTCAGTTATCAAAAAACTATTAAAAAGCATTTGTGAGCTGGCGCGCTTGTTTTGAGAGCTTTTCAGATACGATTTTATCAGAAAAATAAGTCTGGCAGGCAATTTGATGATCCACAAAACGACAAACTCCTCATATATAGGTATATTTTTATGTGATACAATAATTTTGGGACTCTGACATTTTTGGCAATTTTATGACCTAAATTATTTTATATAGCCATTGTGAATCTAAAATATCGCTAAAGCTTTTATAGGAAAAATTCTTTACTCTAAAGGTATTATGGTATTCAACAGAATTGCCAGGATACCAAATTACCAAATCTAGTTTTATAACAGGATAGAGGACGTTTCTGAGTTGCTTTTAGAACCTGGCATAATAGCTTTAGGCTCTAAAAGGTTCTATACTGGTGGAACCGCTAGAGGGCGAAGCTAGCGTTTATTTCTTATGGTTTTATAATGAGTTTAATACATAGGTTGCCACCACCAATTGGGGAGTCCCATTTAGGAGGTCTAAGGGGTATATAAGGGTAATGGGAACGTGCCAGCGACCAAACATTGAAACTAATGGTTTTAAGAGAAGGCGCTGGCAACCTTTTAGCTTCTGCTATAAATAAAGAAATGTTACTTGGATTCTGTCGATTTATCAGCTGTATAATTATAAACGAAATATATGTATTAAACTTCACCCGTTTCCGATAATTTTCTACGCCCTCATACTAAAGACCCTTAGGTCCATTTTTCTCTGTGACAATATCCTCAAAAATTTTAAATTTGTGTCGCTAAGATTTGTCATTTCTGGCCACTTTGAAAAGCCAATAAGATTCGCATAAGCCTTGTGACCTCAAATCACTGCAATTAAAGTATTGTTCATACTCGTCTTAGTCTTTTGTTTTTGATTAGTCTTTGTCCTTTGATTAGTCTTAGCTGTCTTAAACAAAATCGGCTGTTCATACTCGTCTTTTGTTTTTGATTAGTCTTAGTCATAACCCACTGAAAAAAAATTCAATTTCAATAAAAAGGCCCCTTTTCAAAAGTCATTTTCTACACAAAACAATCTTATTTAACCTAATCTGTGCACAAAACACAGACACGAAAGAACAAAAGCAAAAAGAAAAAAAAAACAAATAAAATTTTGAGGTTATGTTGAGATTTTCTGTTAAAAACATGATTCATGGCGGTAAATTTAAATTTTCGACCGCGCGCTTGCGCTCTTCGGACGCCCTGTAAAAAACAAACAACAAACATCAGCTGATGTCTGTCACTCGTCTTAGTCGTTGTTCTAAGGATTGAAAGTTGGCAACTCTTAAGACAAAGACTAATCAAAAACAAAAGCAAAAACATTGTATGAACACTCCCATAAGAAACAGTGGTTATGACAAGACATATGACTAAACCAAGACAAAAGACTAGACAAAAGACGAGTATGAACGATCCATAAAATTATAGTATACTAATCAATTTTGCACTTACGTCTTTGATTCCCTTCTCAAGCGGCACATTGAAGCCAGGATATTCTATTATCTTATTTGGATCTAGACCGCGCAACGCTTTTAAATTTACATTTTTAACATCATTGCCGTGGATGTCAAACATCGCCAAGTCCGACTGCTCGATTTTGGCTTCTTCCAACCATCCAGGTGGATAGCCAACCAGTCGCATCTGATAAAATAATTTCGGAATTTCGTTTTTTCTTAGACCCATAGCTCTACTCAACGCGGATGATATTTTACCTGGCACCAGGTGAGCATATTTTTGGTTTTCCTCCACATGATACCGGCTAAAATTTCAAACAATATTTCTAATAATCAAAACAGATTTTATACTTCACACAAAGGTGTGCCTAACTTGCGAGTGTCAGAAGGAGAAGGAAGAGTTGATTTTGGTTGTTTTCCTACTTACACAAGGTTGCATATCTTTATAGACGTACGTTTCTGTGTGTTTCACGTCATCAGTAAAGAACAGCAAACCCAGGTAAGCCAATTTTAACCAAAACTAACTCCTACATATGAGATACTCGCTTCAGTACAATGCGAGTAAACTCCAAGGTGTAGCGCCATCTAGCGGACTGGCTCGAGCACTCGAAAGTTTAAGCACACTGGCATCGTCTTGTCTGAGACGCAGAAGCGCCATCTATGACAAGTTTCGTCCATTAATGTGGTATTAAAACCACGTAATCACGTAGTAACTAAAAGTCCGTACTGTCCGAAGCATATGCAAAGAAGAAAGATGGAAAACGTGCTGTGTGTGGATCGATAAAAATCAAAACGAATTTTATACTTCACACAAAGGTATGTGTGCCTAACTTGCGAGTGTCAGAAGGAGAAGGAAGAGTTGATTTTGGTTGTTTTCCTACTTATACAAGGTTGTATATCTATATAGACGTACGTTTCTGTGTGTTTCACGTCATCAGTAGAGAACAGCAAACCCAGCTAAGCCAATTTTAACCAAAACTAACTCCTACATATGAGATACTGGCTTCAGTACAAAGCGAGTAAACTCCAAGGTGTAGCGCCATCTAGCGGACTGGCTCGAGCACTCGAAAGTTTAAGCACACTGGCATCGTCTTGTCTGAGACGCAGAAACGCCATCTATGACAAGTTTCGTCCATTAATGTGGTATTAAAACCACGTAATCACGTAGCAACTAAAAGGCCGTACTGCCCGAAGCATATACAAAGAAGAAAGATGGAAAACGTGCTGTGTGTGGATCGATAAAAATCAAAACGAATTTTATACTTCACACAAAGGTATGTGTGCCTAACTTGCGAGTGTCAGAAGGAGAAGGAAGAGTTGATTTTGGTTGTTTTCCTACTTATACAAGGTTGTATATCTCTATAGACGTACGTTTCTGTGTGTTTCACGTCATCAGTAGAGAACAGCAAACCCAGCTAAGCCAATTTTAACCAAAACTAACTCCTACATATGAGATACTCGCTTCAGTGCAATGCGAGTAAACTCCAAGGTGTAGCGCCATCTAGCGGACTGGCTCGAGCACTCGAAAGTTTAAGCACACTGGCATCGTCTTGTCTGAGACGCAGAAGCGCCATCTATGACAAGTTTCGTCCATTAATGTGGTATTAAAACCACGTAGCAACTAAAAGGCCGTACTGCCCGAAGCATATACAAAGAAGAAAGATGGAAAACGTGCTGTGTGTGGATCGATAAAAATCAAAAGGAATTTTATACTTCACACAAAGGTGTGCCTAACTTGCGAGTGTCAGAAGGAGAAGGAAGAGTTGATTTTGGTTGTTTTCCTACTTATACAAGGTTGTATATCTCTATAGACGTACGTTTCTGTGTGTTTCACGTCATCAGTAGAGAACAGCAAACCCAGCTAAGCCAATTTTAACCAAAACTAACTCCTACATATGAGATACTCGCTTCAGTGCAATGCGAGTAAACTCCAAGATGTAGCGCCATCTAGCGGACAGGCTCGAGCACTCGAAAGTTTAAGCACACTGGCATCGTCTTGTCTGAGACGCAGAAGCGCCATCTATGACAAGTTTCGTCCATTAATGTGGTATTAAAACCACGTAATCACGTAGTAACTAAAAGGCCGTACTGCCCGAAGCATATGCAAAGAAGAAAGATGGAAAACGTGCTGTGTGTGGATCGATAAAAATCAAAACGAATTTTATACTTCACACAAAGGTATGTGTGCCTAACTTGCGAGTGTGAAGTATAAAATTCGTTTTGATTTTTATCGATCCACATACAGCACGTTTTCCATCTTTCTTCTTTGCATATGCTTCGGGCAGTACGGCCTTTTAGTTGCTACGCGATTACGTGATTTTAATACCACATTAATGGACAAAACTTGTCATAGATGGCGCTTCTGCGTCTCAGACAAGACGATGCCAGTGTGCTTAAACTTTCGAGTGCTCGAGCCAGTCCGCTAGATGGCGCTACACCTTGGAGTTTACTCGCATTGCTCTGACGCGAGTATCTCATATGTAGGAGTTGGTTTAGGTTCTCCCTCCCTCCAACATGGTAAACATTTGGTTGCCGCCTACCACACAGCAGATGGGGTTTTCCCTTCAAAGTGATTGGCTATAAAAATACTGTGAGATTAGAAAGTGTTGTCTATAAAATGTCATTTTATCTCTGTTTTTGTTTAGGTTTGTTTACTTGTTTAGCTCATTAGCTAGAACGTTAAATTATAATTAGACTTAATAGACAACTATTTGATCACCTGGCATCAAAAAAGGTTCCAAGAAAGTAATAAGGTCATTAATAAAAAGAATGAAAAGCAAAGGTGATAGATAGTACACTGCCTTGAGGCACACCATAATTTTGTTCATAACATTCTGATAGAACATTTCCAAACTTAACCTTAATCTTGCGCTCTGTCATAAAAGACTCTATAAGGCCATTGAGTGTTCCTCGAAAACCCATGGCGTCCAATTTTCGTATAAGAAACTCTTAATCTACACAATTAAACGCTCTCGTAAGATCAAAATAGAGAGCAATAGTATAATTATTTGTGTCCAAATACTCGATTACTTACCCTAATGGTTTATTAGTTTTATTGCTCATAAATTTCTGTCTATTTGCGTTGATCTTGTTCATATTCTTTGCTTCTGGACAATCTCTTAAAGCATGATTTTTATCGCAATTAAAACATTGTGATGCCGCTGGTTTTTTCAAATCAACTGCTTCTTGATCCACATCATCGTTTATTAGGAATTTTGTAAAATATTGTGGATTTTTATTTTCTGCTACATCAGGTGTAGGAGTAGCGTCAAGGATAAATAAATCGTCATTTTTCTTTTTATTCTTTTTCTTGTTCTTTTTCTTTTTTGGCGTTGCAACCACATCATTGTTTTCACACAGTGATAAGTCCACTTTGAGGTTTGGTTTTAACTTTTCAGGCGAGGCAAGAATTTCATTGACAGATTTTGCATCAACTACATGCCATTCGGAAGGGTCCAATGATTCATCTACTGTAAGATGCATTGTAGTTTCGTTTGGATTTTCTATATTTAACTCTACAAACTTTTCCAAATATTGAAAAAGTCTCTCTTTGTAAATGTCAGAAATTATTTTATTTTTAAATGTAATAGTTATATCAGGTTGAAAAGGCACATTTGATTGGGGTTTTATGTCATTAGATTGACTTACATTGTCGTCAGATTTTAACGAATCAACTTTATCTTGAGCCGAATCAGACACCTAAAAATATTTTGAAGGGTAAATTAAACAGGTATATATTGTTACAAATTTAAGTTATTTAAGTTTTATAGTTAGAATTTATTTAGGTTTAGTGTAGTATTAGGTTGACGTATTTTATGGTTGTATTCTTAATCTAGGTTTTAGTTGCGTTATCTGTGACAAACTGGTATGCGAACGGTCCAGCTCTAGAAAAGGTTGGAATAATTCCGAATCGAACAAGGATGGAAAATTCTCGAATAGTAGGCAGCCCGTTATATATAGGGCCGGACGTCGTGCATCAGTCAGTCAGAGATAACCAATGGTAGTGATCGCTAGATGTTAACGCGAAGTTAATAGGCGTATTAAAGTAGTGAATTATTAGCAAGTTATTAGTAAGTTTAAGTGCGTGTTTTTGTACATAATTTGTCGGAATAAATTGACGTATCGTTTTTAACAATTGCGAGTTTTAATTTGTCGTTGTGAACCCGTAACAATATGTTTTTATAGCACACTTTATCCGAACTTCATTTTTTTGACTTTAAAGTTTAAAAAACACACACAAACATCACGACGATATTGCTATATTCAGCGTTATCTCAAAAAAAAAGTTTTAGTTGAAAACAATACCTTCTCTAGCCATTGCTGCGCAGGTTAGGAAGGTAAAAAAACGCAAATGCTTGCGCGTTTGCAATATTTGACTTATTTATGGCGATATTGACAGGTGTATTAGATAGTAGTTTATTTACTACGTACGTATGTGTTTTCCTAAAAACGAACTGGTAGGTCACTCAAACTACTTACAAAAAAAGGATAAAAGGTTGAAAGTACAAAAGGTCGAAAGTGCAAAAAATCGGAAACATAAACAAAAAAAACTTCCCTGACTTTTTTCCTCGAATCCTACCGGAATGGGACAACTGGGCGCCGCCAACTCGGCGCCGGGTCAACTAGGCGCCGCCAACTGGGCGCCGGACTAAAAAATTTATTTTTGATAAAATGTGCAAATGAAAAACAAAATATATTATTTATACAAAAACATCTTTAAAAAATCTTTTACGCAATATTTTTGAAATTTGGTTTTGTTAAGTAAAGGTAAATCCATTAATGGATCGTTCATACTCGTCTTTTGTCTAGTCTTTTGTCTTGGTTTAGTCATATGTCTTGTCATAAGAAAGTTAAAACCACTGTTTCTTATGGGAGTGTTCATACAATGCTTTTGCTTTTGTTTCTGATTAGTCTTTGTCTTAAGAGTTGCCAACTTTCAATCCTTAGGACAACGACTAAGACGAGTGACAGACATCAGCTGATATTTGTTGTTTTTTTTACAGGGCGTCCAAAGAGCGCAAGCGCGCCGCCGAAATTTTGAATTTACCGCCATTAATCATGTTTTTAACAGAAAATCTCAACATAACCTCAAAATTTTATTTGTTTTCTTTTCTATTTTGCTTTTGTTCTTTCGTGTCTCGTGCACAGATTAGGTTAAATAAGATTGGTTTGTGTAGAAAATGACTTTTGAAGAGGGCCTTTTTATTGAAATTGAACTTTTTTTTCAGTGGGTTATGACTAAGACTAATCAAAAACAAAAGACGAGTATGAACAGTCGATTTTGTTTAAGACAGCTAAGACTAATCAAAGGACAAAGACTCATCAAAAACAAAAGACTAAGACGAGTATGAACAATACTTGTCGAGTGTTTAAATTTGGTAGGTGTAGTGTTTGGTGACCTGGTAAGACTACAATTTACGTTTTTTATTACAACAATGGCGGATTTCTTTAGTTTAAACCGATTTGTCTGAAACTTGCTTAAGTTTGCAGGGCCTTAGGTCACTTAAAGCAGTTTTATCCTCAAATTAAAAAAATTCAAAATGGCGATTCCAAAAGGCGTATTTTCTTATTTACTCACCGATTTGTCTCAAACTTAAAATATTACATTCCTTAAGACCAATTAACAAAATTTTTTACTCAAACTGAAAAAAATCAAAATGGCCGATCCAAAATGGCGGACTTTCTTATTTATGAACCGATGTGTATCAAAAATAAAAATTTACGGTGTTTCAAGTCACTGACTATGATTTTGGCTTAAACTTATAAAAAGTTCAAAATGGCTAATCCAAAATAGCGGATTTTCTTATTTACTAACCGATTTGTCTTAAACTTGAAAGATTGCAGTGCTTAAGGTTACTTAATACAATTTTTAACTCAAACTTTTAAAAAATGGCATTTCATTTAGGAATCGATTTATATTAAATTTAGAACTTTGTGGTGTTTATCGTCGCTGAATATGATTTTTGACTCATTTTAAAAGATTGTTAAATTAAAAATATTCACCAACACTATGTCTTTTTGGCCAAGTTCTACTTTTTTCTCTGGTAAGTAATAGTTATTCTTAGTTGAAATGTTTTAATTTTTCTTGATTGATTATTCCAAGTTTAAGTAAAAAATTGTTTTAAGTAACCTTACACTGTAAGCTTTCAAGTATGAGACAAATCGGTTAATCAATAAAAAAGTTCGTTATTTTGAATTCGCCATTTTGAATTTTTTTAAAGTTTGAATGATTCATAAATAGGCCATCGGCCATTTTGATTTTTTTAAGTTTGAGGCAAATTTTTTTTTAAATGACCTTAGGCAATCTAATATTTCAAGTTTGAGACAAATCCGTTAGTAAATTTTAAATTCGCCATTTTTAATTTTTTAAGTTTGAGGATAGAACTGTATTAAGTGTTCTCAGGCACTACAAGCTTTTAAGTTTCAGACAAATCGGTTTAAAAATAAAGACGGTCCGCCATTTAGGATGGGCCATTTTGATTTTTTTAAGTGTGAGTAAAAAATTCTGTTAAATGACCTTAAGCAATGTAATATTTCAAGTTTGAGACAAAATACGCCATTTTGGATTCGCCATTTTGAATTTTTTTAATTTGAGGATAAAACTGTATTAAGTGATCTCAGGCCCTGCAAACTTCCAAGTTTCAGACAAATCGGTTTAAAAATAAAGAAATTCACCAATTTGGATCCGCCATTGTTGTAATAAAAAACGTAAATTGTAGGGTTACCAGGTAACCAAACACTACACCTACCAAATTTCAACCCTCGACTTAATGGATTTAGCTTTACTTAACAAAAGCAAATTTCAAAAAAATTGCGTAAAGGATTTTTTAAAGATGTTTTTGTATAAAAATATATCTATTTTGTTTTTCATCTGCACATTTTATCAAAAAAAAAAATTCGTCCGGCGCCGAGTTGGCCCGGCGCCTAGTTGGCGGCGCCGAGTTGGCCGCCGCCCAGTTGTCTGTGAATCCGAAACGAACCGCTTCGAAATTCTAGGGAAGTTGTTTTTCGACCTATGTTTTCGATCTTTTGTTCGGTTCTACTACGTTTTACCTCGCTCGTCAAAACGCACTATATAACGATTTTTTTATATGAAAATGATTCTTTGGACTATTTTTAGTCGATTTAGAAAACTATGGTTTTTTTTTTATAATTTTTTAAAAAACGTTATATAGTGATTTTTTTTACTTGTTTTGGTAGAGAAAAATCAATTTCTATCACTGTATCGTCAATTTTTCGACATAAATTTGTAAATTAGCTTAGAATTAATAATTTAACAATTTTAAATTAATTACATACCTAGTTTTTCGGGTTTTTGTGGGTTTTTTTCACATAATTTTGAAAATTAGTACAGTTGACCTACCCACAGATGTTTTGACACATTGACAGAAATTTTTTGCTGGACCGATTGTTTCCAGATCATTCGGCCATCAAATTTCTCAATTCGATTTGCTTACGCTGACTTACCCTCAGATGCACCGTAAGCACTTAAGCGCGATCATGGGTTTAATCCCGATTAAGTCCTTGTTGCTCACATACAAAACAACAAAGATGGAGAATGAATGAGCAAAATCTTGTTACGGTGCATCTGAGGGTTAAAGGCCCAAATTATAGGAAATTATTTATTTAGAACTTTTCCGCCGATTCTTGCTGATTGCTTGTACGGTACGGTTCGGTTCCGTTCAGTTCGGTTCAGTTTGGTTTAGTTCGGTTTAGTTAAGTTCCGTTCGATTTGGTCTGCGCCGACTCCTGCTGAATTACTTTAAGACACAACAAACCTAATCTAAGATCGACCCGAACCGAACCAAACCGAACTGCTGAATTTCTGTAAATCATCATTATCATAAATTACACATTACTGTAACTTTCTGCATCATTTTTCTCATTATACGATTTTGGCCGATTTTACGGAGTCAAAAATACGCGACAAATTAAAATGTTGGAGCAAGATGTCAGGTCGAACGTCAGATTTCAAAAAAATTAATAAATATGGTGTAACCATTTTTCTATGCGTAAATACATTTATAAAAAACCATAACTTTTTATCGCCTCTTGCCAGACAGTTGGTCACCTTATTTTTGGCTAAATTACCATTTATTTAAAGCTCAGTCGATTGTGAGCCGTCCCTCTCTTTCTCGGAATAACAAACGTCAAATAAATTCTTGTTATAGACAAGACGCTAGCGCTACCAAGTCCACTCCCAATCCCTGGCTTCGCATGCGTAGATCTACCAATATTATTTACCTCATGTATTAGAATCGATGTACAGGGTGATTTTCACTTGAATGATTCTAACCACATGAAAATAGAAAGTTTCAAAAACCTAACCTAACGAAACCTAATCAAATCTAACCGAACCGAACCAAAGCAAACTAAACCAATATTTTTTCAAAAAAAAAACTTTCCTGATTTCCTACCTGGGATGCTAGAGGATGTGAATCCGAACCGGACCGTACCGAACCGAACCTATCCAAACCTAACCCTACCCAACTAAACCTAATTAGCAGTACGTGTTGTAGTTTAGTTTGGTTAGGTTAGGTTTGGTTCAGTTTAGTTAGGTTCGGTTTGGTTCGGTTCGGATTCACATCCTCTAGGATCCCGGGCAGGAAGTCAGGAAAGTTTTTTTTTTGAAAAAAATTATTGGTTCAGTTTGCTTTGGTTCGGTTAGATTTGATTAGGTTTTATTAGGTTAGGTTTTTGAAACTTTCTATTTTCATGTGGTTAGAATCATTCAAGTGAAAATCACACTGTATGCATCTATTCTAAGACATGAGGTAAATAATATTGGTAGATCTGCGCTTGCGAAGCCAGGGATTGAAAGTTGACTTGGTAGCGCTAGCGTCTTGTTTTCTATAGCAATTTGTATGAGTTTTTACTAATTTTTTTATTTTAAAATTTCTAAAAAAAATGCGAAAAATCCGCATTTTTTTTTCTTGAAAACAGTATAAAACGACCTCAACTTATCATTAAAAAAAGAAACACGCATTTTCAAGCATCGAGGTAGAACGTAGTAGACCCTTTTGTTCTTTCGACTTTTTATACGCCGCCCGATATAGTGTGGACACGGATCACCTTAATGATCCGTGGTGTGGAGTTTACTTGGAGTGAGCTAATGGGTTAGGAAGGTATCAGATCCATCATGGATCCATTTATTTACCTGTGAGTTGAGCATCTTCCACCACTTTAAGCAACAATTTGCTTGATATCTTTTTTATACCTATTAAAGCTGAAAAAATGCAGTTGGCAAACTTCTGATAAAAGGTACTAGGAAATTCCCTTTTCAAGAGTATGGTTAAGGGTTATTTAAATATTGCTCGTCTAAGCCCAATTGAACCAATTTTTAGATTATAGAATAAAATATATATGTGACAATGTCAAACTAACTGAAGCAGGATTTGACAAACTATTTTGTGACTTTTTAGAAACAAGAGAAAGGGCATCGAGGTTAAGGACACTCATCGTAAAGGCAAGAAGCTTGCTTGACGATGAGTGACCTTAATCGAGGTAGGTATTTAGACAAAGAGAAAAACAGAGGCCTAGCCAAGGCCAACATAAAAATAGAGGCCACGACCCTGAAAAAATCAGCTGTTCTCCCGGGGCTGAATTTTACATTGGGTCTTATGGGAGGTCAGACGTTTTTTTATGATATTTTCAAAATGGCACTACAGATTTCGGCGAAATTTCAGTGAAATATTCTCAGATCCCATCCCCATATTCCACCAAACTTTTGTAAGGATGCAAGAAGATTAAAAGGTTAAAATCTTCAAAATTTAGGATTCCTTATTTTGAATTCAAATTACCCGCCATGTACCGCATGCCAACTGTTATATTTGACATGTATTTGACTTTGTCATCTGTGTTTGTCACATTCGCTTCTGTTTTACATTTAATTTTAGTGTGAGCTTATGAAGCGGCTCTAAAAAATTAAGGATTACTATACATTTAAAAAAAATTGTTCTTCAAGAATATAGTAAAAACAATCTTAAAACCGGCTTTATTTTTTTTTAAATCAAATATTCTTGAACCGTCATTCCAACTTCAATATTTTAAAGACAATCAGCTGTGTCGTGACGCAACCATAAAAAAAAATGAGCCCCGGATGTGACGTCAACAAAGTGGAGGATCGTGGCCCGTCCGTTTTGATAGCCCTGGCCTAGCAACTAATAGTAAGGTCACTCATCGTCAAGCAAGCTTTACAGGTAGCGAAGCCTAACTCTGATTTTCTATTTTTTGGTTATAATTTTTGACATGTTTTCCTCGTTTTCGCATTGGCGGCTCGTTGTTATTTCAAAAATGTGGTTTTAACACAGTCTAAAGATCTATTTATTATTGATACAGTTTCAAGATAGTTTGCAGCATAACTTGTTAATTCTAATTACATAAATATGTATAGTTTAGGTACCTTCCTACTTTGTAAAACAACATCTTCAAAATAAAACAGAACCGCCAATGCGAAACCGAGGAAAACATGTCAAAAATAATAACCAAAAAATAGAAACCCTGACGTTAGCTTCGCTACCTGTAAAGCTTGCTTGACGATGAGTGACCTTAAGAGAATGGGCATCGAGGTTAAGGACACTCATCGTAAAGACAAGAAGCTTGCTTGACGATGAGTGACCTTAATCGAGGTAGGTATTTAGACAAAGAGAAAAACAGAGGCCTAGCAACTAATAGTAGGGTAGTTGGTTTAGTGATTCCATTATGTTAGTAGTAGTTCGGTAAGTTATGAATAAATAGATGGCGAGACGTGCAATGGAGATTAATGTCACTAAATTTTCAGCGCCATCTATCCGTGAACAACTGAAATACGGAAATTTCCCGTATGGGACACTTCGAAAGTAAATTCTCTTTCCAAATATATGTAACACTTGATACTTTTGTTTTCAAACTTTGATTTTATTGATGTTTTTAAATTATTTTTGATGAATTTTTTACCAAGTGTACCATGCTTAAAAGAAAAACATAATTCCTAGCTAATATAGAACGATGATGAATTATATTTATTATATTAAAAACTAAACACAAACACTTTATTTTGTCCTAATAAAAAAAATGGATCCATGACGGATCTGATACCTTCCTAACCCATTAGCACACTTCAAGTAAACTCCATGCTATATCAACTTTAAAAACAGTTTTTTGTAAATTTTTCCGAAACGAAAGCTCCTACCAAGTTTTTGGTTATGACATAAATTTTTGAAAAAAATATGCGCTACTATATTCCGACAACCGCATATTGATGCGACGCTCTGTTAAAAAGTTTTTTAACTTTTTAACTGTTAAAAAACTGTCATTAGCATTAATGAATTTCGACCAAAATCAGCTCGTTACAGTATCGAATATCATTTTACCTACAAATTTCATGCACATCGGTTGGGCGGTTTAGGAGCTATCGCGTTACGGACAGAGTTACATACACATACACACACAGACATCACGACGATACTGCTAGGGTAGGTCAAAATACACTCAAATAACACATTTTTGGCGTCTGGAAAAAAAAAAATTCGTCGAAAATAATACCTTTTCTAGCCATCGCTATGCGGGCTAGGAAGGTAGAAATCGAGGGGTGAACAGCTCTCACAATCGGTGTATACATTTCTCACAATCTTACCACAATCCCTCACAATCTTTACACAATCCATCCCAATCACTCACAGTCTTTCACAATCCTTCATCCCACAATCCTTCACAATCTTTACACAGTCTGTCCCAATCACTCACAATCTTACCACAACCCCTCACAATCTGTCAGTCCTTCACAATCCCTCTCAAAGGAAACTATAGAAATGATGACCTTTTTTTTTTCTTTTTTTTTGGTCACAAGAATTTTTTGATGGGCTGTCGCCCCCGCCCCTTCAGGCACGCTACACCGCTGCACATTCCTCCACAATCCCTCACAATCTTACCACAATCCCTCACAATCTTTACACAATCTTAGCAAAAGATATAGAGATATGATACGAACAATGGAACAACTAATATTTTTATTTTATAAAATATAATTTTCTAGACGTATTGTCGTTATTTTTTTTTAGCCCGCTTTATTTTTTATTACACAAAACTTAAACTACAAGTCAAACTGAATGTGATCGTTTAGTATCAAAGATGAACCGAGGACATGGAAAGTAAACAAAGATGTAGGTCAGCGGATTATTTTTGGAGCTGAAACGAACACATTATTTTCTTCGAATTTGAATTTTTGTGTAAAGAGAAATGATGCAGGCTAAAAAAAAATAACGACTGGTATGTCTGAAAAATATTATTTTAAAAGAATATACTACAAAATAGTAGGAAAATTGCCTTAGTTTTCAAAAAAATTCAAAAAATATTAGTTGTTCATATCATATCTAACTTTTGTTTACAAAAATCAGCTGGACCACCAGTGACGTGAAAATTCGACATATATTTATAAGATCCGAACACCGGTCTATTCTATCCACTGTAGGTTAGTTTCGCTAGTTTTTCGCAGGTCACTTTTAGATGACGTTACAACACCGCGGCCATTTTATCTGGAAGACAACCTTGAAAATTTCCCTTTTTTAACCTATTAATTTCCTATAGGGCAAAATTACTTTCTTATTTTACCCGTGTCACCCGGTTCCCACCTACACTTTTTCGTGGATGCCCGCTCATGGGTCACATGATCTTCATATGAAATGTTATGAAAGTCATGTGACGCCTGCGCGGGCACGCACGAAAAATTCGTAGGTGGGAACCGGGTTTTACTTGTGTTTATTCTGCGCGCCGCAGCAGCGCTCTGCCATGCTATTATCTAAAAAACAAAAACAAATCAAAAGGAAACAAACTTTTTAACCTAGAAATCTCCTGTCACATAATCACACATCAAGTTCGCAAGTATTTTGCGAGGGGTGAACAGCTCTCACAATCGGTGTACACATTTCTCACAATCTTTACACAATCCCTCCCAGTCACTTACAATCTGTCACAATCTTACCACAATCCTTCACAATCCCTCACAATCTTACCACAATCCTTCACAATCCCTCACAATCTTGACACAATCCATCCCAACCCCTCACAATCTTTCACAATCCTTCACAATCTTTACACAGTCTGTCCCAATCTGTCACAATCTTACCACAACCCCTCACAATATTTCAGAATCTTACCTACCCTCACAATCTTACCACAGTCCTTCACAATCCCTCGCAAAGGAAACTATAGACATGATGACTTTTTTTTTTGTTTTTTGGTCACAAGAATTTTTGATGGGCTGTCGCCCCCCGCCCCTTCAGGCACGCTACACCGCTGCCAGTCCTCCACAATCCCTCACAATCTTTACACAATCTTAACAAAAGATTGTGGATTTTCACAATCGGTGTACACATTTTGGGTTAGCTGTTCACCCCTCGATATTTTGTTACCTCTCCATCTTCCAAAGTTAGGTCAATATTTTCAGGACAGCTACTTGTTTGCTGATCACTATGGCACGTTAGCTGGTTGTTGGGTTCAATAACTGAAATATCTTCATCCTTCAAAGCAAGTATATCACTGTTCTTTACAACTTTCTTTTTCTTTGTTTTTTTCTCGGTGGCTTTAATGACCTTTTTAGGTTGAAGTGTCTTTTTTCTATCTAAAAATTATAGAATATCTCTTGTAAATATAACTATTCGGATGGTTAGAAATATCCAAAAAATGATGGATGGCACTTAAAAAGACATTTTTTCAAGAATTTTGGTGTCTTGATGTCTCTTCTTCCTGTCCACAGGCTGGGCTTATTAGTAATGGTTGTAGCTGTAACTTCTACAAATATAGAGCAAATTCAAAAATTCTTTCTGCATATGCTTCAAGATTTTTTTCAACAATATTTTACTATTTCCCCCCCTCCCTCTCCCCTCCCTCCTTCATTCAATGTTTGTAGAAACGCACCTATGTAGAGTTTGGGCATAGCTCAGTGTTTGACACAAATGTATGATATAGGTAATAATTACGTGATTTAGTTAAATGAATTATATATGTCTTACACATTGAATTAAGCACATTTCTGTGATCCAAGGAAAAAAACAAGGAAGGTAACACTGTTCGCGTCTGTAGAAATACTACACATACTTTCCGAATAACGCTAAACAATTGATAAATGCATAGTGCTTTCTATGTTGACTAAAAAAAAACAAAAATGTTACACACAAAATAAAATCTAAAAAGTCATAAAAAAGTTTTTCCTTTTCAAGTTAAACACACTTTAATAAAAGACATCCTTAACTAGAACATTAGGACTATCAAACAAACAAATTAGAACAAATTAAAAAGTCAAAAACAAAAATAAAATAATAATCAAAACCATTGCAAAATAATGTCCCTACAGTTTATAAAATTTATTAAAATATTTAAAACTTCAATGATGAAGATGTGTATTTTTAAGTATATATTTATGTTTTGTTATATTTTTTAGTTATATGAGTTTGATGAAATCCCAAGCCATCAAATTTAATAAGATCTAAAGCAAAATCTAAAGCAATCAGAAGCAGACACCAAAAAAAAAATCTCTTACATTATATGGTTCAAGCTTTTTTAAAGCACTTGTTTCTGTATGTAACTGCACCGGTAGCTTATATTAAGGAGCAGTTTGCAACCCCTATTTGAGGGGTTAGGGGGGTGAAATTTTCACTAAAGGTTAACTTTGTGCGATATAATATTCCTACCAGATTTCATCAGAATCAGATAAGAATAAGTACCTGCGGTCAAGCAGATTTTCGCGAGTCAATCGAGTTTTTTCAGTCTGCAACCCCTATGTGAGGGGTTAGGGGAGTGAAATTTTCATGGAAGGTTAACTTTGTGCTCTTTAATATTCCTACCAAATTTTATAAAAATCGGTTAAGAATAAGTACCCGGTCAAGGAGATTTTCACGGGTAAATCGAGTTTTTTCAGTCTGCAACCCCTATTTGAGGGGTTAGGGGGGTGAAATTGTCAAGGAAGGTTAATTTTGTGCTCTTTAATATTCCTACCAAATTTCATCAAAATCGAATAAGAATAAGTACCCGGTCAAGCAGATTTTTACGGGTCAATCGAGTTTTTTCAGTCTGCAACCCCTATGTGAGGGGTTAGGGGGTGAAATTTTCATGGAAGGTTAACTTTGTGCTCTTTAATATTCCCACCAAATTTCATCAAAATAGGATAAGAATAAGTACCTGGTCAAGCAGATTTTCTCAAGTCAATCAAGTTTTTTCAGTCTGCAACCCCTATGTGAGGGGTTAGGGGGTGAAATTTTCATGGAAGGTTAACTTTGTGCTCTTTAATATTCCTACCAAATTTTATAAAAATCGGATAAGAATAAGTACCCGGTCAAGGAAAATTTCGCGGGTCAATCAAGTTTTTTAGTCTGCAACCCCTATTTGAGGGGTTAGGGGGTGAAATGTTCATGGAAGGTTAACTTTGTTGCTCTTTAATATTCATACCAAATTTCAACAAAATCGGATAAGAATAAGTACCCGGTCAAGCAGATTTTTTCAGGTCAATCGAGTTTTTTCAGTCTGCAACCCCTATTTGAGGGGGTAGGGGGGTGAAATTGTCATGGAAGGTTAATTTTGTGCTCTTTAATATTCCTACCAAATTTCATCAAAATCGGATAAGAATAAGTACCTGGTCAAGCAGATTTTCGCGGGTCATTCGAGTTTTTTCAGTCTGCAACCCCTATGTGAGGGGTTAGGGGGTGAAATTTTCATGGAAGGTTAACTTTGTGCTCTTTAATATTCCCACCAAATTTCATCAAAATAGGATAAGAATAAGTACCTGGTCAAGCAGATTTTCTCAAGTCAATCAAGTTTTTTCAGTCTGCAACCCCTATGTGAGGGGTTAGGGGGTGAAATTTTCATGGAAGGTTAACTTTGTGCTCTTTAATATTCCTACCAAATTTTATAAAAATCGGATAAGAATAAGTACCCGGTCAAGGAAAATTTCGCGGGTCAATCGAGTTTTTTAGTCTGCAACCCCTATTTGAGGGGTTAGGGGGTGAAATGTTCATGGAAGGTTAACTTTGTTGCTCTTTAATATTCATACCAAATTTCAACAAAATCGGATAAGAATAAGTACCCGGTCAAGCAGATTTTTTCAGGTCAATCGAGTTTTTTCAGTCTGCAACCCCTATTTGAGGGGGTAGGGTGGTGAAATTGTCATGGAAGGTTAATTTTGTGCTCTTTAATATTCCTACCAAATTTCATCAAAATCGGATAAGAATAAGTACCTGGTCAAGCAGATTTTCGCGGGTCATTCGAGTTTTTTCAGTCTGCAACCCCTATTTAAGGTTAGGGGGTGAAATTTTCAAGGTTTAGTTTGTGCTGTTTAATACTCCCACTAAGTTTCATTAAAATCAGGCAAGGGGAAGGGCATGGTCAACAAATTATTGACTGGTCAACATTTTAGACACACCCAGTTTAAATAGCTGATTTTACAGGATTTTTTTTCATCTTTTTCAAAAAATACAGCATAATCAGCAAAAAAAAATTGTAAATAATCTTAAAAATGTTTTTCTACAAAATTTGTGTCATTAAATTCATCAGGCCCCTTTTAAAGCTAGTTTTACACCCTTTTTAAAACCAAACAATTTTTGTATTAACACATTTTTTTTAAATTTAAGTAGTTTTACCAAGATTAATATTGTTTTTGCTTGCAAATTCAATTCATTTTTATTTTACTATTATCAACTTGTCAAAACAATCCTATATCTAAGTTCTAAAGATTGGTTCAGCCTCATAAATTACATTAGATTAAATGAAATTAACTTACATAAACTTAACCTAAGCCAAATTAGACTAACTTTTAAAAAAAAATTAAAAAAGTGTTGTTTTTTTAGTTAGCAAGGTTCCTAAATGCATAGAATAAGATGTTTACAGAAAATACAAGTGAAAAACTTCAGAAAAACTGTAAAAATCGAGAAAATTTCGTCTTAAGTTACTCTAATTCGGCTTAGGGTAAGTTTAATGAACTGAGCTTAACTTTATAAAATATATAATCCTAAGTAAAGAAAATAATAATTATTTTTTCATCATCATATAATCTACTATGTAACTAACTAGGCTTAAATGGGACTCAACAAACTTACCCTTGACTGGAGTCTCAACCAACTGGCTTTCATCCAAAACAATTTTGTTGCTTTCCACGTGGACCTCCACACCTAATTCATCATCCCGTCTTAATTTTTTACTGTCCTCAGTTTTGTTTTGAAAAGTTTTTTTGATAGCTGCAAGTTTTTCTTCGATTTTGAGGTTAGATTCCAAAGATGTGCGGGAATCCGACACGTCCGAGCCGCGCGTTTTAGCAACCTTCGCCTCGGGCTCTGCTGCTTCGTCAGCTGAACAGTCCGAAGACAAGTCTTCGTGGCTTACCTCGAGGAAAATGGCGCTTTTTGGGCTTTTTCTTTTACGGTTTTTGGATGCCATTTCTTAGTTCTCACAAGAAAATTTTGTTATGACAGATGACAGCGACAAAATGCTTGCCATGAAGTTGGAATTTAAAAAAGACTGTCCTATATTTAGGCACACGCAGAAGGGTGCGTTCGAGATTAGATAGTTTAAGTTGTCCTACGTATTTTACGTAAAACTGCACGTTAAGCGCTCTACGTTTTGTTCCAAATTTGAGTTTAAGTTGAATGTTTTTACGTTACCATGACAAGTCTACTAATAGCAGAGAATATGGAATTCAGCACTGTGTTTTTTGATGTTACAATTTTGTTTTTTGTCTTTTCAACTACAGTAGGAATATATTTGCAAAGAATCGTTTGTACTGGAAGCGGAAATTATCGTCTAAGCCTCATTTTTCGATCGTTCAATCAACCAATTCCATTCTTTGGTAACGTTAAGGTGCCCGCAGACTGCCGTAAGCTAACGTAAATACGTAAGCTCCTAACGTGACATTGACGACGGTGTGACGAAGTGCGCTTGCGTAACTGTCAAATCTCATGCTTAAGCCGATCACACACAAAAAAACATAACGCGTAAGAAGTTCAACCTTATGGACTTTTCTTACGTAAATCCAATATGGCCGCTGCTATTCGATCGCTGATTGGTTGAAAGCCCGCTATGCGCCATGCTACGGATTACGTAAATTGTGTGTGTGAAGGCCTTTAAACTATCTATTAATTTACTGACTGACTTGAACATAGTCTTTTTTTGCGAGAATGTCTCTTAGGATCGAAAGGCCTGCAACCTCAAAATAAATAAAATGATGCAATCTAGATTAAAACTCACTATGTAGATACTACAAAATTGAAAAAAAATAAGTAGGTACCTTTTAGAAAAAATCGCATTACATAGGTTTTAAAAAAAATTGTGCCGCAAGCGAAAATTAAGCACTAAAAAAAAAGTTGCTAAAAAGTGGCGCCGTAGAAAAAAGTTTCTGCAATATTAAAAGAATACTGAAGAAGTGATAAAAAATGCGCCGCAGGCGCAGGCAAATTTTCGAAAAAATGTATTTGTAAGAAAAAATTGCAATCTAAAAAAACTACCAGAAAATTAAACAAAATATCGTCGTAGGAAAAAACAAGTTGGAATGTAAAAAAACTACTAGAACATTTTTTAGAAATGCGCCGGGGTTAGGTTAGGTGAGATTTTATTTCAGTCACTTCCGGCCACTTTTAGTCATTTCCGGACACTTACGGTTTACTTTCAGTAACCTCAAGTTCACGTTTAGTCAGTTTTCAGTTATTTTAGGTCACTTTCGGTTCACTTTAAGTTATTTCCGGTACATTTTTATTCACTTACGGCCGCTTTTGTAATTTTTTCTCCCTTTCAATTGTGTTTCCGTCACTTTCGGTTAAGTTTCACTTACTTCCGGTCCCTTAAAATACTTACGACGGCTTTTAAGACTCTTCCGTTCACTTTTGTAAAACCAATATACAAGAAACAAACTTTAAACAACATTTTGTAGATCGACAACAAAGCGTTTGCATAGGAACGTTTAGTCTTAAAATAAGGAAAATAATTCTCTCCTCATTTGTCGGTAGGTCTTAGAAACATTAACATAAATCGAATGTGTCAAATTGACGGGCATCATATAACTCTGGAAGAGCTTTGGGGCTTTTAAATATCAGCCAGATGGTATTTTAAGCTTTTGTTATAATACAACCTATCATCTCATAAACTTTCAGAACTAAGAAAATAAGTCAGTAATAACTTAAGTATACACTTTCCTAGTACAGTCGGGGACTTAATAAATGGCCGCTGCCGTTTTCAGAAGAGCTTGGATAAGAATCCCAATACCGAGCGAGGTTTATGAATGAATGAATTATTGAACATCGTATCGCGCGCTTTCATTCCTTCGACTCCACGTCGATCGGCTGTCGTTGTTTTGTGCAAAGCAATTTTTGCTATTGAAATTAATAACTATTTGGAATATTGGCCGATAAACGCCCTTACTCAAATAACCAATTTTTGCTTGTATTTATTTATTTTAGCTTTACACTTTTAAAACTTACCATTTTAAAAATAGCTAGGAATACAAACATGTTGCATTTGTGTTATTCTATGCAAGTATGTAATAAAAAACAATAAATTGAAATCCTGAAAAATCACTATTATGTGTATTTTTTTTGCTATTGGATATGCGTCAAAACAATTGTTATATTTTTATTGCTTGCCTCACAAAGAATTAAAAAAGACCCCAAAAGTTGGTTTAAATGTTTGTGTTTGTAAGAAATAAATAAAAGTTTAAATTGCCAAAACTCAAAACTGGAGTGACTTTGGCGGCCTCTCGCGACATTATTATAAACACTTGTCCTTTACCTTTTATACTGGTAATATAGAGGGCACGAGAAGTTTAATTTAATGTATTATAATATGTCTTTTTACAAAGTTAGCAATTTAAAAAAATTAAAAAACTGCACTTTTTGGGGGTCAGGAAAATTTTCATCAAAAATTTCCAAAAAAACATTTAGTTGATACTGTGCCACAAAGAAGCCACCGAGTCCCTTATACTAACCTGAAAATATTACAGTTGTAGATGTAATGGTGTTCGAGAAAAATAAAATCAAAAGTTGTAAATTTTCAAAAAATTAAAAATTTTGTCAAAAAAAAGTCAACTTTGTTGCTATTGGATATACGTCAAAACAATTGTTATATTTTTATTGCTTGCCTCACAAAGAAATAAAAAAGACCCCAAAAGTTGGTCTAAAGGTTTGTGTTTGTAAGAAATAAATAAAAGTTTAAATTGCCAAAACTCAAAACTGAAGTGACTTTGTCGGTCTCTCTCGGCATTATTATAAATACCTGTCCTTTAACTGTTTACATCCTCATATAGAGGGGTCCGAGAAGCTTAATTTAATGTATTATAATATATATTTTTACAAAGTTAACAATTTAAAAAAATTTAAAAACTGCACTTTTTGGGTACCTTTTTGGTCAGGAAAATTTTCGTCAAAAATTCAAAAAAAACATTTTGTTGATACTCTGCCACGAAGAAGCTACCGAGTCCCTTATACTAACCTGAAAATATTACAGGTGTACATGTAACAGTTTTCGAGAAAAATAAAATCAAAAGTTGAAAATTTTCAAAAAATTCAAAGGTTTGAAAAAAAAAGTGAACTTTTTTGCTATTGGATATACGTCAAAACAATTGTTATATTTTTATTGCTTGCCTCACAAAGAAATAAAAAAGACCCCAAAAGTTGGTCTAAAGGTTTGTGTTTGTAAGAAATAAATAAAAGTTTAAATTGCCAAAACTCAAAACTGAAGTGACTTTGGCGGTCTCTCTCGGCATTATTATAAATACCTGTCCATTAACTTTTACATCGTTATATAGAGGGACCCGAGAAGCTTAATTGAATGTATTATAATATATATTTTTACAAAGTTACCAATTTAAAAAAATTTAAAGGGAACTGCACTTTTTGGGTACTCCTTTGGTCAGGAAAATTTTCATCAAAAATTAAAAAAAAAAACATTTTGTTGATACTGTGCTACAAAGAAGCTACCGAGTCCCTTATACTAACCTGAAAATATTACAGTTGTAGATGAAAAGGTTGTTCGATGAAAATAAAATCAAAAGTTGTATATTTTCAAAAAATTAAAAATTTTGTCAAAAAAATTAAAATTTTTTTGCTATTGGATATACGTCAAAACAATTGTTATATTTTTATTGCTTGCCTCATAAAGTAATAAAAAAGACTCCAAAAGTTGGCCTAAAGGTTTGTGCTTGTAAGAAATAAATAAAAGTTTAAATTGCTAAAACTCAAAACTGTAGTGACTTTGGCGGCCTCTCGCGGCAATATTATAAACTCTTGTCCTTAACTTTTTATATGGTGATATAGAGAGCCCCGAGAAGTTTGATTTAATGTATTATAATATATATTTTTACAAAGTTAGCAATTTAAAAAATTAAAAAACTGCACTTTTTGGGTACCCCTTTGGTCAGGAAAATTTTCATAAAAAATTTCAATAAAAACATTTAGTTGATACTGTGCCACAAAGAAGCTACCGAGTCCCTTATACTAACCTGAAAATATTACAGTTGTAGATGTAATGGTGTTCGAGAAAAATAAAATCAAAAGTTGTAAATTTTCAAAAAATTAAAAATTTTGTCAAAAAAAAGTCAACTTTTTTGCTATTGGATATACGTCAAAACAATTGTTATATTTTTATTGCTTGCCTCATAAAGTAAGAAAAAAGACCCCAAAAGTTGGTCTAAAGGTTTGTGTTTGTAAGAAATAAATAAAAGTTTAAATTGCCAAAACTCAAAACTGAAGTGACTTTGGCGGCCTCTCGCGGCATTATTATAAACACTTATACTTAACCTTTTGTATGGTGATAGAGAGGGACCCGAGAAGTTTAATTTAATGTATTATAATATATATTTTTACAAAGTTAGCAATTTAAAAAAATTAAAAAACTGCACTTTTTGGGTACCCCTTTGGTCAGGAAAATTTTCATCAAAAATTAAAAAAAACATTTAGTTGATACTGTGCCACGAAGAAGCTACCGAGTCCCTTACACTAACCTGAAAATATTACAGTTGTAGATGTAATGGTTATCGAGAAAATTAGAATCATAAGTTGAAAATTTTCCAAAAATTAATAATGTGGTAAAAAAAGTCAACTTTTTGCTATTGGAAATACGTCAAAACAATTGTTATATTTTTATTGCTTGCCTCACAAAGTAAGAAAAAAGACCCCAAAAGTTGGTCTAAAGGTTTGTGTTTGTAAGAAATAAATAAAAGTTTAAATTGCCAAAACTCAAAACTGAAGTGACTTTGGCGGCCTCTCGCGACATTATTATAAACACTTGTCCTTTACCTTTGATATTGGTGATATAGAGGGCACCGAGAAGTTTAATTTAATGTATTATAAAACATATTTTTACAAAGTTAAGTTTTTTAACCGAACATTCAAACGGACTACAGACCAAAGCTAATTTTTTCTGCAATTATGTGTATTTTTTTAACCGAACATTCAAACCGAATACAGACCTAAGCGAAATTTTTCATGATTAAATTTAACCCAGGAATGCGAATAAATTATATGTGTTGAACGACGCGCCACGAAATCCGGTCAATAACCTCGGCCGGTATTGGGATTCTTATCCAAGCTCTTCTGAAAATGGCAGCGGCCATTTATTAAGTCCCCGACTGTACAACTAGTTTTATCACTAAGAAAATAAGTTCTTCGTATTCATATCTGATTTTAAATTTTGCGCCTAAACCTAAGCCCTATTCATAGAACAAAATTTGCTTAGAATTGATCAATGAACAATTATATCGATGTTTGCTGACTAAGCAAATAAGTTCCCAGAATCTTCACGACCTCCTCTACAATTGGGTATTTGACAAATTTTAGAAAAGAGTTCAGCTAGATACATAGATCCCTAATTTGCTGTGCCAAATTATTAAAATAGTATATTATTTTATAATTACTACATTTAAAATCAAGTTTTCTAATTTCCGATTTGAATTTGCCGCTAAAACGTTCATTTCTAGCATGGCCTTGCAATGACGTCACAGCGCAGTAAACTCCCGGGCAGACACACGGCATTCAAGTGTTTATTTGTTTTTGATCTGTGTTTTTACTGTTTTTAATGTAAAAAAATGTAGTATAAGTGGTGTGTAGTGCCTCAGTGTTCGAAAACTAGCATAAAAACATCTTAAAAACTATTTATTCATGTGCCTACAGCAGTAAAACAACGGAAAAAGTGGCTAGAACTTGCTCGAAGAGACCCAAGGGCCATATTTAATACATCTTCACTTTACATTTGTGAAGATCACTTTCATGTGAGTATAACTAAATTGATTATAATTTTTCTCACGTTGTCTATAATATATATAACTATTTCGTAAATGACGATAAAATTTTTGAGGTTATGTTTATTACAAGGGGTGAACAACTATAAGAGGCAGAAAGGTGTACAAATTTTTAGGCGGTGCTAGGCAGTTATTAGGCAGGACTAGGGAGTACCTCTAAATGCAGGATTAGGCAGTGCACATGCAGGCTAAATGTAGGACTGAGCAGTGCATATGCAAGACTAGGCAGTGCATAGGCAGGACTAGGCAGTACCTACGCAGGACTATGCGGTGTAACCTGTGTAGTACTTCAAGTATTGCTGGTCGTTGTATACTTTTTGCCTACCTGTCGCTCCCTCGGTTTATTACATGATTTTTATTTTTGTTTTTTTTTTCTGTGAACTAATTTATTATTATAGTTGCCCAATGATATGGAAAACTATATGGAGTACCGAGTGGAGTATCATTTAATGGGAATTTAATGTATTTAGAAAATGTTGTTAATGCTTAAAATAATAATGATTGGGTATTTAATTGAATCTATTGCAAGTGGCATATTAAACAAAAAAGTAAAACATATAACCTAACCTCAAAATCTAAATGAGTAAAAGTACGCGAAGAATATCGTAAAAAACTTTCAGTTATATACAAATCAACTCATCGAATACTTACATCAACATTTTAACGTTTCTAAATTCCGCAGAACAAAAATCAGTGTTGTTGGCAAAGAAGCCTGCCACCATAAAGGAATTCAGCATTGGCAAGTTGGAGCTATCGGCTTTGGAGACTCCGTTTTCCATTGAAAATGTTTTTTATAAGCAAAACACAAAAAAAATCTATTTTAGGACGATAATTCGCACTTTAAACCAAGGCAAACATTACCATCCATAAGAAAATAACACAGAAAATAGGTTTGTTCAAGGCGTTTACTGTTTTGTGACGTCACTCGCAGCTGATTGGTAGACCGCCTGTTTTTAATCATGTGGCTAATTGTTTTAATCCAATGAATTTATTTAATTAAAAGAACTATGAATTTGAGAAAAAATTTAACAAAAAAGTTTGTTTTTAGCATTCCCAAAACCTAAAGAGATATCTAAAAATAAATATATATTTATTTTTTATTACTGTCAAACACCCTCTTGTGGTTATTTACTCTAAAATTAGAGTGAGAAAAAAATAATTTATAAAAACTGCACCAACCTGCCCCGCTCTACCCTACTTATTACCTCCACATTTGAATTTTTTATAAACACTAAAATAACATTGGCAGCCAGTAGTAAATATTTCATACATATCACACACACTGATAAGATTGTTAATCGTTTTATCTACCCTTCTACCGTTTTGCGTTTATCGACATGTTTTTTTTTTCATCTATAAGCACTTGTTGTATTTAATAGTCAAAATAGTAGCTAAAAAGTAGTGAAGTAGTTGCCAACCTTTTGTTTTTACCTTATCTTTTATTAAAGCATAATGCACTTAAAATTTAATTTTTACTTGATAGTGTGAAAATAGTATTTTTTTTGGTCAAGAAGTATTTTTTGCGTAATTGCAGTGATTTTAATACTAACAGCACGGATCACCAAACAAACTAACAGGCCGACGACTAATCTGACCCTTGAAAAGAATACCTACGGTTCACAGCTTCTACCAGTGGCGTATATAAGGGGGGGCCTGGAGGGACCGCCCACCCCCCCGAAACGAATTTTTTTTTAAATACGGCCTTATGGGGTCTCGGGCCCCTCCCAAAACGGTATCGGGCCCACCCCGAAACGTTTTTCTATATACGCCACTGGCTTCTACCACCGCGGTTAGCATTACCACTTAAGAATCGGATATTCGCAATATTTGCATTAAATGTCGTAAATTTGTCGTGTATTACAAGAATTTATCGCGTCACCCGTTTTCCTAGAAAGAGGTGGTAATGCTAAATTGAGTCTCAACTTAGCACTGCCACCCCAGAAAACACTAAAATATTGAAAAAGTAATCTGTGGAATAACTAGTTTCGTTCCATCAAAGCGTGGGACGGTTATAGAACGGTACGAAAAATCCTGTTTGCGTTCCAGGTCGACGTTGTACTGTTCTCGGACAGTCAGTTTTCCGTTCCATCAAGCAACCTAAACTGGTTTCGGACTCTTCTGAAATACAAGGATGCAGACAGGCGCAGTAGAACGCGCGGAAAAATTGTATGTAAAACACACACATTTCTAGTTTACATCACCTGAGATAAAAATATACAATAAAATTACATTAAATTTACATTTGTCTAAGAAAATTCAAAAAACAGTAAATAACCCAAAAAATTAAAATTATTGACAAAATAAATTGTAAATATACAAATAATTTTTAAATTTCCAAAAAAAACATTGTGCAACATCTTGATTGTTGATTCTTTTGCAAGAGCCTCTTAATTTTTATTACTACGGTACTGCGGAATGCTGTAGGTATACCACATGGAAAAAAGCTATACTGACCATAGGGTAGCCTGCTTAGAAAAAGAAAAACTAGTTTAGAGGGTGATAGAGGTGTTGATTTTCGTTACTTTTGAGTACTGGTTACTAATCGTAACTCGACTTCTAAGTAATCATTTTATATATTCGTTACTATCGTTACTTCGATTACTTTAACAGTATTCAATTCAATCATTCAATTAGTGCAAAATTCTCGGACTGTCATTAATTCGAAGATCATTTACTTGTAGGTATATTTTTGTTTGATATTATGGAAATATTCAATTGAAATTTTCAAAATGTGGCTAAAATTAAAAAAATAAATGTAGGAATTACGTAAGAACTCTCTTGTGTACAACTCTGTTTTAAAAATCTAATGCCTTATATAAATCTAAAATAAATAAAAATAGAGACAAATACTAAAATAATCGAAGGAATCAAAGTAATCAAAGTAACGAAAGTAATCATTTAATTTTCGGATCGGTATTCGTTACTCCGTTAGTTCTAGCAGGTGATTGGATAGGAATAGAAACATAAGGGTTTACCTGATCGCAGCAAATCCCGGTGACCTGTGAACTAAAAGTTAAAAGAAGAGGGGTAACACCGGATATGAAACTTTACACACACAAAGTACAAGCTACAAAATGTGATTTCCTTCTTAGAAGTATCACGATCTCTATTTCCTAAAAATTAATAAAATCACAAAAACCTTGTGAATATTAAGGCATTCTATAATATGTAAGTAATTTCACAAATATTTTGTAAAAATCAAATTACAAAATACAAATAAATAAATATATAAATTTAACATAAAACTTGTGATATTAAAAAAAATTAATATTTTTTCAGTTTAAGTAAGTTTCGCCCAAAAATATGTGCTAATGCAAGGTCGTGTTAATTTTTGGTATATTTAGTTTATTAGGCAGTCTGTAGTCGTTTATAGTTTGTGAATATAAATTAAATTAATGTAATTATTTTATCTGAATTTTAAAAAACTAAAATTAAAAATTTTTATGAGAATCCTATGTAATTGTGTAATCCTTTCTGTGTGCAACTTTAATTTCGTGCTCTCGAATTCATACGTTGCCTTCGATGTATCTTCACCTCCTCTTCTGTATCTTCACGCGAGGCGACGAAACCCACCCTTTCTTTTAGTCACGTGACTTTGAATTTAACCCTCTCGCATATGATCACATGCCTGAAGTAAGTCGATCTCTCATTCGAACAGCATTCGTTTTTTGGACAGTTATTTGGTCGTTCCATCAAACCAAAATCGTTTTAAAACAGTCCTCGTACTGCATGCGCGCGCTTTAGGATTTTTCGGACCGTTCTAGGACCGTCGAAGGGCCTGATGGAACCCTGCTATTGTCGTGAAATTTTTTTTGTCGCCCCAACCATTTCTGTAGAAAGTTGAGTCTCAACTTAACATTACCACCCGTTTCTACGAAAACGGGTGGCGCGACAACAAAAAAATTCACGACAATTATTCCATAGATTACGTTTTTCTATAAATGGGGTGATCATGCTAAGTTAAGTCTTTGTGTTTCCCAAGGTGGTAGCCTTAGCCACCCCTTTTTAGGAAAACAAGTGGTGCGGCAAAAAAAAAATAATTTTATTCGATAGTGGGAATAATAGTTATTTTTTACTCAATAAGTATTTTTTTCATAATTGCAGTGACTTTAATGCTAACAGCCCGGATCACCAAATAAACTAACAGGCCGACGACTAATCTGACCCTTGAAAAGATTACCTATGGTTCACAGCTTTCACCACCGCGGTTTTAACTCCTTAAACTTAGCATTACCACCAAACAAAAAACCAAAATTTAAAAAAGTAATCTATGTAATAATGATTGTTTTTGTTAATTTATCGTGAAAAAAGAATTGTCGCGATACTCGTTTTCCTAGAAAGGGGTGGTAATGCTAAGTTGTCTAAACGTAGCACTAGCACTATATAATTAGAAAACAATAAAATTTTGAAAAAGTAGTCTATAGAATAATTATCGTAAATTTGTCCTGTTTTTTTTTCTCGTGCCACCCGTTTTTCTAAAAAAAGGTGGTAATGCTAAGTTGAGTTTCACTACCACCAAGAAAACACTAAAATTTAAAAAAGTAATATATGGAATAATTGTCGTAAATTTATCGTGAATTTTCTTTTTGTCGCGCCACACGTATTCCTGGGAAGTGGTGTGATATATAGAATAATTTTCGTAAATCTCTCGTGAATTGTGTCGCGTCAGCTGTTTTTCTAGAAAGTGGTGGTAATGCTAAGTTAAGTCTCAACTTAGCAATACCACCATAGAAAACACTAAAATTTAAAAAAAAGTCATCTATGGAATAATTGTCGTAAATTTGTTGTGAATCTCAATGATCTTTAAGTTATTTAACGGAGACTCAAATTAGCATTAACACCCGTTTATAGACAAAAGGGTGACGCGACAAAAAAATCAACGCAAATTTACGACCATTATTCTATAGATTAGATTTTTAAAATTTTAGTTTTTTCTATGGTGGTAGTGCTAAGTTGAGGCTCAACTTATCATTACACTTTTCTAGGAACACGGGTAGCGCGCAAATTTACGACAATTTTTGAAACGAAAACGGGTGACGCGACAACAAAAAAATTCACGACAATTATTCCATAGATTACGTTTTTCTAGAAAGGGGTGATAATGCTAAGTTAAATCTTTGTGTTTCCCAAGGTGGTAGCCTTAGCCACCCCTTTTTAGGAAAACAAGTGGCGCGGCAAAAAAAAAAATTTTATTTGATGGTGGGAATAATAGTTATTTTTTACTCAATAAGTATTTTTTTCATAATTGCAGTGACTTTAATGCTAACAGCCCGGATCACCAAATAAACTAACAGGCCGACGACTAATCTGACCCTTGAAAAGATTACCTATGGCTCACAGCTTTCACCACCGCGGTTTTAACTCCTTAAACTTAGCATTACCACCAAACAAAAAACCAAAATTTAAAAAAGTAATAATGGTTGTTTTTGTTAATTTATCGTGAAAAAAGAATTGTCACGATACTCGTTTTCCTAGAATGGGGTGGTAATGCTAAGTTGTCTAAACGTAGCACTACCACTATATAATTAGAAAACAATAAAATTTTGAAAAAGTAATCTATAGAATAATTATCGTAAATTTGACCTGTTTTTTTTTCTCGTGCCACCCGTTTTTCTAAAAAAAGGTGGTAATGCTAAGTTGAGTTTCACTACCACCACAGAAAACACTAAAATTTAAAAAAGTAATATATGGAATAATTTTCGTAAATCTCTCGTGAATTGTGTCGCGTCAGCCGTTTTTCTAGAAAGTGGTGGTAATGCTAAGTTGAGTCTCAACTTAGCAATACCACCATAGAAAACACTAAAATTTAAAAAAAGTCATCTATGGAATAACTGTCGTAAATTTGTTGTGAATCTCAATGATCTTTAAGTTATTTAACAAAGACTCAAATTAAATTTTGTTTCTACTCAAACATTGTCTAAGAGTTTCAACCTCTGTTATCTACTAACAGTTCGTTGTGGTGGGCACTAAATGAGATAATGCAAAAATTGACCGTTGGCACTTTGAATTCGAGAAAAACTTAATATAAAATAAACCAAAATTTTCCAAACAGTTTCTATAAAATAAAAAGTTTACGCAAACTCAAATTCTATTATAGCATTTTACAAAACTTTTGATCTTAATAGTTTATAATTAATTTTAATAAGGAGAGACTCAGTGTAATAAACACAACGTCTTATAGTCAGGCAGAGTTTAAGGCCATGAATTTATCCAATCTGTTGAAGTCAACAATTTAAGTGGAAACATGCTCAATGGTCCATTTTAGAGCGATTGTTTTATTGAACCAGTGGACTGTAGTGATCATTTTCAACCCTTTATCCTGCAAGGCAATGGCTTAGTTGCCCTCCCTCAATATCTGCTTCCATTTTCAATTCAATTCAAAATAAATTTTATTGTCTGAATGGTTATACATTTCATTGACAAAGCATTCTTCTGTGTCTGTCGTCGTCTTAATCCATCTACTTCCCGCATGTTTTTTCCCTGACTTTTTTTCCGGAATCCCGGAGGATGTGAAGCCGAACCGAACCGAATTCGGTTTGGTTCGGTTTCTGTTCGGATTCACGCCCTATCAGATACCGAGAAAGAGGTCAGGGAAGTTTTTTTTTAAATATACTGGTTCTGTTCGATTCGATTTGGTTCGATTCAGTTCGGTTCGGTTCGGATTCACACCCTCTAGGATCCCGGCAAAGAAGTCATGGGCTGATGCCTATGAAAATAAACGCATCGCCAGTTATATACATTCGCGCTTTTGTTACTCGCAGTTTTGTTACATCGCGTTTTTGTTACTCGCAGTTTTGTTACATCGCGTTTTTGTTACTCGCAGTTTTATCACTCGCGCTTTCCTTACAGAGCCATTACACTGTCACTTTTCAAAATTCACATACCTGATCTTTACATAATAATTTGTTCACCAAAAAGCAGGTGATACAGCCATACACCTCACTTAAATAATTTTAAGGCCTTGCCAGATTTGGGATGCCTTCCTTAGTTTCTTAGATACGAAGGGTAGGCGTTATTAAAATGCGGGCCTTATAGCCCTCCGCCACCCTATGTAATTTGTATATTTTACTAAAAACATAATCTTTTCTTGAAACATTTCAGCCGATATTTGACCTACCTAAAACTCTAGTTCGGAATGAGCTACGAATCTCAGACTTTGCACAGTCGTAGATCTCCATGGAGTTGACAACCCCTCCAAGTTTCATGGAATTCCATAATGTAGTAAAGTAGTTACGAAATTTCAAAAAACGTCGAAATTGCCACTCACTCACTCACTCATGTATAGATCATCAAAATTCTACTGTACTTCCAGACATGCTACAAAGCTAAAATTTGGCAGACTGATAGAAATTATGACCAAACCTCTGGAAAAAATCAAAAAATCACAAAATTTTAATTTACTCCCCTCCCCTATACATTTAAAGTTATGTAAAAGTAGCATCGCCCACTTCCAGAAATGCTAGAGAGTTGAGCTTTGGCAGACTGATAGGAACTATGATAAAACTATGGAAAAAAATCAAAAAACCCCAAAAATTTTAATTTATTCCCCTCCCCTATACATTTAAAGTTATGTAAAAGTAGCATTGCCCACTTCCAGAAATGCTAGAGAGTTGAGCTTTGGTAGACTGATAGGAACTATGATAAAACTATAGGAAAAAATTAAAACACCCCAAAATTCTAATTTACTTCCCTCCCCTATAAATGTAAAGTTATGTAAAAGTAACACTGCCCACTTCCAGAAACGCTAGAGAGCTGAACTTTTTAAGACTGAAAGACAATATGATAAAACTATATGAAAAAATTTAAAAACACCAACATTTTAATTTACTTCTCTCTCCTATAAATGTAAATTTATATAAAACTAACATTGTCCACTTCCAGAAACGCTAGAGAGCTGAGCATTGGATTGCTGATAGAAATTATGATAAAACCATGGGAAAAAATTTAAAAAGTCCAATATGTTCATTTACTCTTCTCCCCTATAAATGTAAAGTTATGTAAAAGTAACATTACCCACTTTCACAAACGCTAGAGAGCTGAGCATTGGAAGACTGATAGGAACTATGATAAAACTATAGGACAAAATTTAAAAACAGGACAATTTTAATTTGTTTCCTGCCCCTATACATGTAAAGTTATGTAAAAGTAACATTGTGCACTTTCAGAAACGCTAGAGAGCTGAGCCTTGGAAGGCTAATAGGAACTACGATAAAACCATGGAAAAAAATTAAAAACCTCAAAAATTTAAGTAAGGCATTGCAAAAGTTTTGAACAATATTTCGCATATTTTACTGCTTTAAAAATTAAGTATTATCCAATTCCTTTAAAAAAGAAGTAAAATCATAACAAAAACATTTCATGTAAAAAGAGCCAAGTACGTGAAAAGGGCATTCCGTAAAAAGAATTGAGATAAAAGTAAAGCCAAGTTCTCCAATACAAATTTCAAAATGAAAGGTTCTTACTAGTTTGGAAATATTTTTCTAAACTTGGCTATTGTTGTAAATGACTCTTAGGCACAGTGCTAAATTGAACATAAAGAAGTTTGGCTGTAATAGCAAAGTTTAAAAAAACATTTCCAAACTAGTAAGAACCTTTCATTTTAAAATTTGTATTGGAGAACTTGGCTTTACTTTTATCTCAATTCTTTTTACGGAATGCCATTTTCGCGTACTTGGCTTTTTTTTACATGAAATGTTTTTGTTATGATTTGAATATTTTACTAAAAACATAATAATATATTTTTACACACTTCTTCCCGACTAAGGTTTACCGAGAATTGGTGTGAGTTGTAATGTTGTGACGTTTCCAGAGTAAATGTTTGGATTGTTTGAGTGAAAACAGACTGTATAAAATTTTAAATATTTTAAAGTTAAACATGGAAGCTCATTACTCGGTTTGATGTCGGCTTTAAAAAGTGCCATTTTGAAGATTTATTGCTGTCAACGAGGTGTTTGTTAATGTGAATTATGTTCACAGTTATCGCAGCTTGCAGTATTTACGTGTTCTTAGTGACATTTTGTCAGTGCCGTGACAGTATGTTTTTCAATGATGGTAAGTTTTAACAATTGCTTTATTCGCTAAAAAGCCTTCTTGAATTTTTCGTGTTAATCCAAAGTTGACTCCAGTGTCAGTATTCTTAAAATCTCCCCTAGGAGTACTCCCTCAAAATCAGGTGAAAGTCAAACTGCGCATGCGATTTCACTTGATCTCCGCATCTCTATTGGTCCTCGCTCGAATTTCGGGTAGTACTCGCTCGGGGAGATTTCAAGAATAACGACACAGGGGTTGAATCCTTACCTTTCGGAACACAATTCCTCTTGAAATTAAAGAAAGAAAAATAAGAAAAAAGTTTTCTGCTTCGGCCGGGGATCGAACCCGGGATCTCTTGCTATCTAGGCAAACATTCTAACCACTGAACCACCGAAGCCACACATAAATTTTCGGAAAACTTCTACTTATGCGGGCCGCGGTATCTCATTTCAAGAACGAGAGACACTCAGGTATTAACTCGACCAAGTCATCCAACTGATCTCTAAATTCTTCTTTCCCACTGTCAAAGGTATTGATGATAACTCAAATTAGACGTAAAGAATCAACGTCTAGTCAGTAAGAATAATTAGCAATTTTGTTTTAACTTAATTTACTGGAAAAGTCAGATTTAAACTTAGGGTTCACTCAACAGTTCTCCCCGCTTTGTTTAGTCTGTAACTCACAATTGTGTTGTGTTTATAACATTATTTTGTTTTATGTAATTCACTTAGTTTACTAGTTCAAACGGCTTCACTGTTTTTAGTCTTCGAACTAGCATAGTATTGTTTAGAAGCTGAATTGCTTCCACATTCACATGCCGATGGAGTCTATCTGCATGGCTTTTTGCGTACTTTGTTATAGTCTCTGCTACAGTTTCGATTTTTAGATCTCGATAAAGGTCACTATTTCGAACGTAAGAAGGTGTACTCACAATGTTTCTTAATACTTTATTTTGAAATCTCTGTAAAACTAGAATGTTACTCTCTTTAACACAACCCCATAGTTGAATACCATATGTCCATACTGGTTTCAGTATTTGTCTATAAAGCAGTAACTTATTATGAATTGTTAAATTGGACTTCCTTCCAATTAGCTAGTTCATTTTTCTATACCTTATCTCAAGTTCTTCTTTTTTTTTCTTAACATGTGCTTTCCAGCGCAATTTGGCATCAAGTGTTATACCGAGATATTTTGCCTAATTTGAATATGGTACGGGAATGTTGTTAATTGTTATTTGTATGTGATTTATATATTTGTTTGTAAAATCAACATGAATTGATTTGGTTTCATTTAATTTTATTCGCCACTTTGTGGTCCAACTGTGAACTTCGGTGACTGCATCCTGAAGTTTTTACCGTCAATAAACCAGTATCATCGGCAAATGTTGCTAAGTGACAATTTTCTGGCTTTGGGATATCGCAAGTGAATAATAAGTATAGATAAGGGCCTAGTACGCTACCCTGGGCACGCCTGCTTGAATTTCTCTTAAATTTGAGTTCTTAAATGAGAGTCTTCCTGTTTTACTCTAAAATGTCTATCAGATATGTATGATTCCAAAATATCCGAATATTATTTTGGCAGAAACCGTTTTAGTTTAAAATTAAGGCCTTCATGCCATACTTTGTCAAATGCTTTTGCTACTCTAGAAAAACTGCAGAACAAACTTTTCCCTCTTCTAGTGCTTTTTCTATTATATTAGTAATTCTGTGTACTTGATCTATCGTGGAATGCTTATCTCGAAAACCAAATTGATGAGATGGAATAATTTCTTGTCTTTCTATGATGGGGTTTATTCTTTTAAGCAATAATTTTTCATAGAGCTTGGATATAATTGACAGCAAAGATATTGGCCTGTAAGATGACACGTCATGGAGTGGTTTTCCCGGTTTTGGAATCATGATAACTTCTGCAACTTTCCACAGTTTAGTCTAAAGGACGCATTAATTAGGTTGCATAGTTTTACGACAGCTTTTCTGGGGAGTTGTTTTATGACTACCCCGTTAATAAGATCATACCCTGGGGCTTTTTTCGAATTAATATTTTTGATTTCTGTTAATATTTCTTTTGGTGGCTTAATATGGTCTTCGATTTGATGGGGTTCATTTAAATGAAAGTTTTCATCTGGTGCTTCGTGGGGCTGAAATGTTTTTTTCTAAATGACTTGCAAAAATATCTGCTTTTTCTTCGTTACTCCTTTCCCACTGGTTGTTAGATTTTCGTATGGGTGGAATTTGGATAATTCGAAAAAGTGCTCTCTGACAGTGTTGCCTTGATCAATTTTTTATAGTGGCGAAAAACCAAGCGCGCATACCTTTGAATTACATGTTTATTATTTTTAAAGGACTTCTAACCCCAGTTTTTTAAAGAAACTAATCCAGACCTACCCAAATTACACCAAGAAATTACTAAAAATTCTGCTGAATTAATTTAAAAAGTAACTTAATTTTCCCTTATAGTTTGCCATAGATCCATGGGGAGTCTTTAGGTATAGGCATGGGCGCACCCCGGGGGGAGGGCGGGGCCCGCGCCTTCCCCAAACCTAAGATTTTTTAGATAATTCTCATATTTTACATAAATTAAATTTTTTTATTATTCGCCCCCCCCCCCAGAGGCCCCGGGCTCCCCCAAGACATATTCCTGGGTGCGCCACTGGTATAGTTATTTACAAAACAGTTTATTTGTTTCCGCGCAACCGCACAACCACTTATTTTTATCATAAATTTAGATTCCCGGGGGTGCCAAATTTGGTAATTTTTCATGCGGCAGTTTTTTAATAGCCCGTTAAAATGGAACCTTAGCAATAAGTAATTTCTACTATACAAAGCATCTTGTAGAAAAAAATATTTTTTTAATGTAAATAAATAATGTTGAATATTTGAAAGTTATTTTTAATTCTAAACATCTTTTCTTTATAACAATTTTCGATATTGTCAAAAAGAAAGGTACTTTACTCTAGAGCAAAAATCACATTTTTTGACAAACCTCGTAATATGACTGAAAAAATTTAACATCTGATGGTTGGTTAGTTAGGTTTTGGACCATGCAGAACTTTTTATGAAGAATAACTTTTTTTCGTAAAGCTAATAATAAAAATGTTTCCCATATGCCGCCAACTTACGTGGACACACTGTATATATTTTTTAGGGGTGGGGGGTAATTCGCCTATTTCCACTTTAATCAATAACCAAAAGGGCATATTATTTGTTCTAGGGGGGGGGGAATTACCACGTTACCCCCCTCAAATCCGCGCTTGGTCAAAACAAATAGTTTTTTTGTAAAATTTCTAAAAAAAATGCCCAACCGCAGTCTTCCCCCGACTCCAGGTGGCCAGCTTGCCTACTTAAAATGCTGCCCTGCTCAGCAACACCTCCGTGATGGAAAAGACTCCAAAACAGCGATTAGTTTTGGTTTAAACAGATTATACTAATATACTTTATCATTTATCCTAATGTAAAAAATCTAATCTACTACTACTACTACCATGTCGGTTTACAACGTTTTTCTACGTTGTCCGACGCCTATTCTCCAACTCCTTTGATCCTGACAGTCATCTTCCGTCAGGTTTTTTTGATTCATTGATCTTTGGATTGACTGTTGCCATTCCAGTTTAGGACGCCCTCTTTTTCTGCGCCCTATTGGTTGCCATTCTAGGACCTGCTTTGGTAATCTTTCGTCGCTCATCCGTTATACATGGCCGTACCATATCAGTTGCCTTTTAGTGATGTCATCCGTTATGCTTCCCTCCCCAACTAACATTTATAGTAGCGGCTACATGTTCTAAAGGCTTTGCTACTTTCTTATAGTAGAAATGTGGTGATCCCAACCAAAATTTGTTACTTTTTAGTTCTAACTACTATTTAGTATCAGGAAATAGTAGATGTTTCGTAAAAACGACCCTCTAAACTACTTTATACGATTGTTTCTTGATAGTCGATTCTGATAGTCTTCTCTACCACAATAGGACGTTGCTAAAGTTTTACTTTCTTTTTAGTCGTTATTTCGTAGTCGCCCTGACTTTTATATCCTACTTAATTACCACTAGAAAGTTAAGCTTCATTGGAGTCCCAAACAAGTGTATCCGACAACTACATTATAACTTTAATTTTTACCACAAAAGTTTGTGTCATCATAGTAACATCTGATGTAACAATGTAGACAAAATAACTTTTTGGATCAACTTTAAAGCCGCAACTACTTCCAAGTAACCTTTTCGACTATCAGGGAATATAGTTTGGGACGCCATGTTTTTATGTAAGAAAGAAAATTTAATATTTTTGTTGTCGTTTTATGAGCTCATATTAAAGAGCCATACTATTTTATAAACAAATTAGTTGAAGCTTACCAAAAATGCTCTTCTTAAGCACCATTTGTTGGAGTTAACTGTCGATTATGAAAACATAACCTCCAAAATCACAACACAAAAATTCCATCAGCTACCAGAAAACGGCTCAATTTTACGGGCGCACCGGTTTTTTGCAATATATATAATGCATGTTATACAAAAAACTTTGCGTCGCACTCGAATTTTGATCCTCTGCTCGTAAATTCTCACCCTTTTGGATAACATAGTTCATATTATAACCATAACCAAACAAAAAAACTAAGCGAGTCTGTTTACTGTTGTGTCCACCATATTGTGTAACAATTCTACCAAAAAGAAACGATTATATTATTTGCAACTACATCGCAACTTTTATGCCATTACGGAAAAAAAACAGCCTCTACGACGTAGTAGATACCTGGCTACGACGTAGTAGTGTAGTTGTTACTACAGTGACTTTAAACACTTGGCCAAGTAGTTATAACCAGAAATTGGTTCCCCACTTAGGGAATTATAACGTCGCTGTATGGTATACTGAGACGTAGCGGGAGTACGTTGCGGTTACTTTTAAGAAATTCTTTCTAGTTGGGGTTTCGTCGTTACAACTTTAATTGTTTGTTGGATCGATTCCCATTCTTTCTTTTATGATCTCATTTCTTATATGATCTGTTCTAGATATTCTCATTGATCTTCTTATTGCATCCATTTCGACACTTTCCATTTTTGCTTTGTATTTTTCTGTTACGCGACAAGTCTCTATTCCATACAACAGCGTGCTTTTCACCATTGTTTCATATATGTTAAATTTTACATGTTTTTTTATTTCTCTACTCCATAAAATACTGTTAAGACAACCAATAACCTTTTTTGCTTTTACTATTCCTTTTTCCAGTTCTTTACAGTCTGTTCGTTACCAGGAATTCTTTTGAAAGTCGATTTCCAATTTTAATTTTAGATTTTGACCCTTTGTATAGTTCTTTTATCGCTTTTATGTATGTATGATTGATATTAGTCTGCTCTAACACTGTCTATAATTTTTCTACTAGCACGGTATCATATGCTTTTTGTAGGTCCACAAAGGAACATGAGTCTCTATATTTCTGGCGCTCCTTTTCTCAATTAGTTGTTTAAGACAAAAAACATTATCACTACAAGATTTGCCTGCACGAAACCCACTTTGCTCTTCTTCTTGTTCATGAAAATCATTCTCTATTAGATCTCTAAGAATCCTACCGTACAATCTACTTCGAGTACTGGTTACTGAAATTCCTCTGTAATTGTTGCAATCCAGCTTGTTTCCTTTTTTATGTATTGAGGATATGAATGCAATTTTCCAATCATCAGGTACTGGATGTCCGTTTATGCATTGATTTTATCTACTACTAAAAGTATTTAAAAAAATCATTTACAATTTTAATTTTTTTCATAAAGCACCATTGATTTTTAAATTCAGTTTCATGTAAAATTTACATACGGGAAGAGTCTTGCTTGGCAGGGCACATTGGCATCAGATTGACAAAAGTCTAGCAAATAATTGTGCAATTTTTTTTTGCTTTTATCATAAAACGAACGTTTGTTTACAATATGGTTTCAAGCTAAAGGGCTACTATTTCATCACGACCCGACAGATCAATTTTTAGGCATTTAAAATAATCTTCGACCTGTATTTTTAAAAAAACACGCAACGTGAAGTCGCGGCTCATAATAGGGACTTACTGCAATAAAGCTAGGCAGTAATAGTGCCAGACAGTATTTTGATAGTGCTACATTAAAAATTGACAGCTGATCTTTCAAAATTGATATATAGTCTTTGCAATAAGGCTAGTCCTTTTGTTTAATCACCCCGTAATTCTGGTAACATAACACACGTGTATTCTTAATTCAGTTTTAAACCACAGGTTCCTAAGGTAACTGATAATGTATGCTGCGAAACTAATTATCAGCTACCTTAATCTTAATATAATCGGTTACCACCCTTTATAATAAGGGTGGTGGATCGGTGTTTAAACTGCCATTGTTTTGAAATTTCTGACTTTGAAAGATTATCGCTAATTTTTTATTTAAATTCTGATTCTGATTTGGAATAGTTTTTTGAGAAAAGGTTCTGTCCCAAAATGATTTTATGTAGTGAAAAATTTATGAACAATTGAGGTGCCCTTCCGCCAAAGTTTCTACATTGGAAGATTTTCAGTGCGACTGACCGTAGAGCTACAAACCATGAACAAACGATAAATTAATGATTATTTAATTTTTTCAAAAATGTTATTCTTTACAAAATGTATTTCGAGCTGGAGTTAAGCTAAGCTTTGCAATTTGTTTTGGTAAAAATTCATTCAAATAAGATTAGGCCCTATTTATATTATAGTTTTTGTAAACAGAAGTTTTTAATATTATTACCTAAGGATAAAGACTTAATAAAAGTTAAATTAATATTATTTGTAGTTTCCACAAATAAACTCTTGACTTATATTAATGTAGTACATACTCATTTCTCAGTATATAAGCATTTATATTTTTTGTTTAGGGTAAATTAAAACAGTATTTTATTATAATTTTTAATAAATAAACATTTTTTATGGTCGACACATAGATCTTTTAAAAAGTATAATAAAGTTCTCAACTGAATTAAGTGGAAATGCTTTGGGAATTTCAACAAAAACAGTATTGTACAGACTCTTTCTGAGTGAATTAAAAAATATATTTCAGACACAATATTTAAACTAAAAATAGCTATATTGAGGCTATTACTAATGACTAAGTTTAAAATGTTGCAGTAGAACAGTAGAACAGCTCATAGGATTAAAAACCAACCAAAAAACTGAAAATCTAAAATCTAACTAAAAAACAAACTATGCAAAAATAATTTATTCTCATCGTCCAAAAAACTTCATCTCATAAACTGCCATCGTCAGTTATGACGAGAGGAGCGACATCAATAGCTGTTTCATTTTCTCAGTCTTCCAAAATTAGTTTTTCGCAATGCATCATGTAATTTTAACAATGCTTTTATCTTTTTAAACAATAGTTTAACAAACTTTTTTAATTAGTTTTCTAAAGAAGTTGTTTTGAATGGCATCACAAAGTCTTCAAACTTTTTGTGGGTCTACTACGTTATACCTCGATGCTTGAAAATGGGTGTTTCTTTTTTTAATGATAAGTTGAGGTCGTTTTATACTGTTTTCAAGAAAAAAAAAAGCGGATTTTTCGCATTTTTTTTAGAAATTTCAAAATTAAAAAATTAGTAAAAACTCATACAAATTGCTATAGAAATAATTTATTTGACGTATTTCGAGAAAGAGAGGGACGGCTCACAATCGACTGAGCTTTAAATAAATGGTAATTTAGCCAAAAATAAGGTGACCAACTGTCTGGCAAGAGGCGATAAAAAGTTATGGTTTTTTAGAAATGTATTTACGCATAGAAAAATGGTTACACCATATTTTTGAAATCTAACGTTCGACCTTATATTTTACTCCAACATTTTAATTTGTCGCGCATTTTTGACTCCGTAAAATCGTCCAAAATCGACTATTGAGCATTTATAATGAAAAAAATGCAGAAACAATTATGATAATGATGATTTACAGAAATTCAGCAGTTCGGTTTGGTTCGGTTTGGGTCGATATTAGATTAGGTTGGTTGTGTTTTAAAGTAATTCAGCAGGAGTCGGCTGCGCTGACTCCTGCTGAATTACTTTAAGACCCAACAAACCTAACCTAAAACGAAACCGAACGCAACTTAACTGAACCAAAACGAACCAAACTAAACCAAACCGAACGGAACCGAACCGAAACGAACCGAACCAAACCGAACCGAACCGAACTTAACCTAACCTAACCTAACCGAAACGAACCGAACCGAACCGAACCGAACCGAACCGAACCGAACCGAACCGAACCGAACCGAACCGAACCGAACCGAACCGAACCGAACCGAACCGAACCAAACCGAACCGAACCGAACCGAACCGAACAGAACCGAACCGAACCGAACCGAACAGAACCGAACCGAACCGAACTGAACTGAACCGAACCGAATCGAACCGAACTGAATGGAACTGAACCGAACCGAACCGTACCGCACATTCACCAAGAATCGGCGCAGCCGATTCTTGGTGAATAGTTCTAAATAAATAATTTCCTATAATTTGGGGCTTTAACCCTCAGATGCCCCGTAACAAGGCTTTGCTAATCCATTTTCAATCTTTGTTGTTTTGTATATGAGCAACAAGGACTTAATCGCGATTAAACCCATGATCGCGCTTAAGTGCTTCCGGTGCATCTGAGGGTAGGTCAGCGTAAGCAAATCGAATTGGGAAATTTGATATGGCCGAATGACCCGGAAACAGTTGGCCCAGCAAAAAATTTCTATCAATGTGTCAAAACATCTGTGGGAAGGTCAAGTGTACAAATTTTCAAATTATGTGAAAAAACCGCGAAAATACACGAAAATCTAGGTATGTAATTAATTTAAAATTGTTAAATTATTAATCCTAAGCTAATTTACAAATTTATGTCGAAAATTTGACGATGCAGTGATAGAAATTGATTTTTTTCAACCAAAACAAGTCAGAGAAAATCACTATGTAACGTTTTTTAAAAAATTATTTAAAAAAAAAACATACTTTTTTTTTTAATTTCCCGTATCTAAATCGACTAAAAATAGTCCAAAGAATCATTTCCATACAAAAAAATCGTTATATAGGGCGTTTTGGCGAGCGAGGTATAACGTAGTAGAACCCTTTTTGTCATTACCTATACTGTGTTTCTTAAAATTTTCCTCTGTAGTTATTACGGATGGGACTAAAGATCGAAAAAAGCGTGGAATTTTCGTATGAACATTTTATCTTTGTCGCAATTTTTTTTACTATTTTCACTACTTGCCAAAAATTTTTTGTTTTGCAAGTTGACTTTTATTGTCAATTTAAACTTGGATAGACAGACAGGCTTGCAACTGCCAACTGCAATCTGGGGCCAACAACGATTTTCGATGCTATTTTCTGTCTTCTTTATAGAAGAAAAATAAAAAAGGATAGCAAAGGGACTTGGGGTATTGCAAGGACTATACCACAGTCGATTTTAAAAATAAGTCGTTTATTTTCCTTTTATGAAGAAAGGCAGTAGTAATTTCGGTTTTTATAGTAAAAAAAGGACATTATATTAAACGGTCCGGAATAAGTCCCTAATATATCGCCTTTTTTTTGACATAGACCATTGCGGTGCAATTTGTGTGCATGATTAATACTAACATTCAGTGGCGTATATAAGGGGCCCGCCCCCCCCCCCCCGAAGCTAAGATATTTTTAGATATTTTTCACATATTTTATGAGTACAAACATAAAATAGCATAAAATATGACCTCATGGGGTCTTGGTCTCCCTCCGAAACTGTCCGGGTCCCCCCCGAAACTTTTTTCTATATACGCCACTGCTAACATTTAAGCATTTTTATTTAAAATTTAAGGTTACGCCAATGACTCACCGTACAATGCGGAACAGGAAGAAATTACACACACAATAAGGGTTAAAATGGGAACAGAACTCACACTTAAATGTAACCATTTCCACAAAAATGTTGTCTGGGAGCACAAGGTAAATAAATATAAGCAACATTATAGTTTTTGCAAAGTCACCTAATACGGGGTTCTATCGATTTCATGAAATTTTGCTTCAATCTGCCCTTCAAAAGTTATCCAAATTCATATAAAATATTCCTGGTATAATTTCAACCCTACCGACAGAGAAAAGGCGCGGCTCTTTGCGGTCCGAGCACAAAGTATTTTTTTTCTGACCGACCCAGCACAGGTGGATAGACGGCACCTGATTGGCAGATTTTTTTGAGATGAGCTTTTAATTGCTTTCGGGTGTGCTTTTCGGGACCCCTTTAGTCGGCAGTATGCAGAGTTAGAAAATAAATCAGTGTCGTTTCTGTAGGTGTAGGAATCGAAAGTTTTATTATCTATTTTTATTTCTTTAGTTTACGCCATAATTAAATGAAATAATTTTCATGAGTATATCTCCCAACTAACATTTATAGTAGCGGCTACATGTTCTAAAGGCTTTGCTACTTTCTTATAGTAGAAATGTGGTGATCCCAACCAAAATTTGTTACTTTTTAGTTCTAACAACTATTTAGTATCAGGAAATAGTAGATGTTTCGTAAAAACGACCCTCTAAACTACTTCATAGTATTGTTTCTTGATAGTCGATTCTGATAGTCTTCTCTACCACAATAGGACGTTGCTAAAGTTTTACTTTCTTTTTAGTCGTTATTTCGTAGTCGCCCTGACTTTTATATCCTACTTAATTACCACTAGAAAGTTAAGCTTCATTGGAGTCCCAAACAAGTGTATCCGACAACTACATTATAACTTTAATTTTTACCACAAAAGTTTGTGTCATCATAGTAACATCTGATGTAACAATGTAGACAAAATAACTTTTTGGATCAACTTTAAAGCCGCAACTACTTTCAAGTAACCTTTTCGACTATCAGGGAATATAGTTTGGGACGCCATGTTTTTATGTAAGAAAGAAAATTTAATATTTTTGTTGTCGTTTTATGAGCTCATATTAAAGAGCCATACTATTTTATAAACAAATTAGTTGAAGCTTACCAAAAATGCTCTTCTTAAGCACCATTTGTTGGAGTTAACTGTCGATTATGAAAACATAACCTCCAAAATCACAACACAAAAATTCCATCAGCTACCAGAAAACGGCTCAATTTTACGGGCGCACCGGTTTTTTGCAATATATATAATGCATGTTATACAAAAAACTTTGCGTCGCACTCGAATTTTGATCCTCTGCTCGTAAATTCTCACACTTTTGGATAACATAGTTCATATTATAACCATAACCAAACAAAAAAACTAAGCGAGTCTGTTTACTGTTGTGTCCACCAATTGTGTAACAATTCTACCAAAAAGAAACGATTATATTATTTGCAACTACATCGCAACTTTTATGCCATTACGGAAAAAAAACAGCGTCTACGACGTAGTAGATACCTGGCTACGACGTAGTAGTGTAGTTGTTACTACAGTGACTTTAAACACTTGGCCAAGTAGTTATAACCAGAAATTGGTTCCCCACTTAGGGAATTATAACGTCGCTGTATGGTATACTGAGACGTAGCGGGAGTACGTTGCGGTTACTTTTAAGAAATTCTTTCTAGTTGGGGTTTCGTCGTTACAACTTTAATTGTTTGTTGGGCTACCGCCGCCCATGTCACTTTCTTTAAAGGATATGCCGATGGTCGGCTTTAACCTTTGTTCAACTGACTTTGCAAAAACTATACATACTTCAATTGTCTTTATTTATTTTAAACAGAACATTTCGGTTAGTAAGTATCTCTTCAAGTGTAAACCAAACAATCCAGTCTACAGGCCACTAGTTATACTACTTGGTCAGCGGCGTAGCGTCTCTGAAGGGGCGGGGGGGGGGGGGGGGGGGCGACAGCTAAAAAAAGCGCCCATCAAAAATCTTGCCACCAAAAAAAAAACAAAAAAGGTCATCATGTCTTTTACTTTCCTTTGACGGCACCGCTGGGACGCCAGTACCCTCGGGGCGGGGGGGGGGGGGCGACGAACCCCTGCGCCCCCTTCCCACGCTACCCCACTGGACTTGGTGTGCAGTCAGGTGAGACGTTCCGCCCATTGGCGTAGCTAGCCTTGCTTTTTAGGGGGGGCCGTGGCCCCGGTCTATCTTGAACAAAAAGCAAACATAGGTTTTAAAGAGTCGTGCAAAGTGTGCAATGAATAAAAAAAAAATACGCGCATTAAATGTTCTAATATTTTAATATAACAAATTTAATAATACATTTACCAACTTATTTACATGTATACACAGGAAGTATGTAATTCAGCAATTCTACAAAGAAAGTTTTCTACGTCGTCGCTGACTGAAAGCGTCTACCACACTGTCTAAGTCGACCTCAACATCTTTTTCTATGAATAACAATGACAAACCTGAGTGTCTCTCTTGAGTCATAGTTGTTCTAAGCCAATTAAAAACTCTCCTCATGGCAGAGAAAGACCTCTCGCAAGTTGCACTTGAAATTGGAAGAATACTCGCAACTTTAAAAAGTTGGTAGAGGTTTGGATAGGTGTTTTCTGCTATATGTTGTTTGATAGAATCATGACCAACAGTTTGATTTAACCGAAAAATACAATTCTTTAAAACGGTCATTTCTGCTCTTAGAGCAGAAGTATTAATATTAAAAATTTCCCGGTATTGCTCGACGAATTTATTCCATTTAACGACGTGGGAAAACTTAATATGAAAATGGTTATGAAATTGTCACCAAAATCGGAAAATTTCCATAAGACACTAAACGCTAACCTCAAAAAAACTAAAAAGATTATTATATTTATTTTAGAAATACAGTTTAAAAAGGTCTTTTATAACCTTACGACATCTACAACCCGATTTCGGAAACAGAGGAGCAAAGGTCGCTGTCTTTATTAAATGCGAAATTCAACTGACACTTCTATAATATTTTACAAGATGTCGCCAATATGTATGAAATATTCAATATGCATAATTATGTTTAAATTTAAAAAATATTTTCGGGAAATTGCATAAGTGCAGAAAAGTTACCGATAATTTGAAGAGAAAAAGCCTATTTCCGCAAGACAAGGGCTTTTTCCTGAAATGTAAACATTATCTGAATGATTTTAAATTTTAATGCACCTATTTTATTTGAATATTTCCCGAATAATAATAGAAAAGTATGTATTTTCAGCGTCATGTTCTTTTATTAGTAGTCGGTAGGGGAGGCCTAAAATATCTTAGGGGGGCCTGAGGGACTTCAGGGGGGGCCAGGCCCCCCCTGCCCCCCCCTAGCTACGCCAATGGTTCCGCCCCCTTTTTAATCCTAAGACGCTTATTTTCCGCTACTGATCGCATCGGACGATACGTGATGACATTATTATATGGCCGGAAAATGATTACGAATTAATTAATTAATGGATTTGACCAAGAAGCCTTAACTTTTTTGGATGTGCTTGTCAAATAATAGACAGAAACATTCAAACCACTGTATATAGGAAACCTACACACACACGGGACAGTATCTACATTTTAAGAGTAATCATTCTGCTGCTACAAAACAAGAAGTTATGATAAGTTTGTTCCATATGTTCAAGGAAATTCAGAAAACATAAGAGGAATGCCAAAACCGTATTTCCAACGGGAAATACGATCAGCAGTTTTTCGAGATTAAAATAAATAAAGACAATGAAAGTTCGAAATTTTGTTTCTACGCAATCACTGTCTAACAGTGGCGTAGCGTGGGGGGGTTCGTCCCCCCCCTTGCCCCGGGGGTACTGGCGCCCCATGGGTGCCTGAAGCGCCCTAAGCGTTAGAAACGAGCTGGGCCGGTAAAGGAAACTAAAGACATGATGACCTGTTTTTTTTTTTTTTTGGTCGCAATATTTTTGAGGGCACCCTTTTTAGCTGTCGGCCCGCCCCCCCGCCCCGTCAGGGGCGCTACGCCGCTGCTGTCTAAAAGTTTCAAACAAAGAGTAAATAAATATCTTTCAATCATTATCCATAATCTCAGTAACGTAACAAATATCTAGAAAATTTTGATTTAAGACTGTTTGCATAAAATTTTAAGGCAAAAGATTAACGCGCATCGAAATCGGACCTCTATAAATTTAGTAAAGTTCTAATATTGATTCAAAACATAATGGGCGCATCGGATATTTGGAATTAAAACAGTAAAAACATAGTTTTTAATACCTTTAAAGTTGGTGAAAGCTCTGACCCTTTTCTTTCAGATTGTTGATTGTTAACCCATTACCCAAAAAGTATACTTTGAGAAAATATGTAAAAAGGAAATTGGAAAAACTACTTATTAAAAAAGATATCAACAAGCTAACTAGAAAGGTTAGGTTTGGTTACTCTTTTAAAGATATGCACCCTTAATCATCCCGAATATGCTGATATTTTGCACATTTTACTGAACAAAACTATTTTTTTTAAAAACAAGTTTTCTGGTTACGAAGTTAAGAAGAGGAAAACTAACAGCTGTATTAATAGCCGATAATTTTTTTTTTCAACAGCGTATAAGTTATGACGCAAAAAAACAAATTGTTTAAAAAAATTAATGGATCAATGACAGATCTGATACCTTACTAGCAAGCCTATTACCATACTTCAAGTGGACTCCATGATATATCGCCTTGTTTTTTGTAAATATCTCAGAAACGAAAACTCCTACGTTTTTAGTTACAACACAAATTATTGAAAATACTCTGCCAATATATGGGCCCCTAAGCTCACACTAGGTATCTACTATAGTTATAGCGTACATGTGAGCTGATATAACTAAAAACTAAAATAAATTTTATTCAACCCCAGACTAAATTACCTTTCGTTTGATACCACACAAGCCATGTTTTGACTTAAACTCAAATTTTTAAAATCTACCCCCACCCTTAAAATACTCTGCCAAGATATGGGCCCCTAAGCTCACACTAGGTACTATAGTTATAGTGTACGTGTGAGCTAATATAACTAAAAACTGAAATATATTTTATTCAACTCCAGACTAAATTACCTTTTGTTTGATACCACACAAGCCATGTTTTGACTTAAACTCAAATTTTTGAAATCTACCCCACCCTTAAAAAAACAAAAAACTAAAATGTATTTTGTTAAACTCCAGACTCAATTACCTTTCGTTTGATATCATACACGCCATATTTTCACTTAAACTCTAATTTTTAAAATATACCCCCACCCTTTTTTTTAAATAAATTAAAATGTATTTTGTTTAACTGCAGACTCAATTACCTTTCGTTTGATATCACACACGCCATATTTTCACATAAACTCTAATTTTTGAAATCTAACCCCACCCTTTTATTTGGTTTGTGTTCGGTGGATTTTGTTGATTTTTAAATGGGACCATCTCGACCCAAGACCCAGCCTAGGCACCAAATTTCATTAAAATCGGCCAAGCGGTTTTTGAGTTATGCGCGTTGGTCGTTACAGACAGACATACAGACAGACAGACAGACAGACATACAGACAGACAGACAGACAGACAGACAGACAGACAGACGGCGCAACAAAAAAGTTTCAAAATCATCTGAAACGCAAAGATATATAAAAATTTTTGAAATCGGAGCAACTTTTTTTTTCTCGAAAAAATTAGGATCACCATAGCTCACACTACTATAGTATAGTATATGTGTGAGCTAAAACAATAAAGGTCATCATGTCTTTTACTTTCCTTTGCCGGCCTTGCTACTTCATAAAGCTTAGGGCGCTTCGGGCACCTATTGGGCGCCAATACCCTCGGGGTGGGGGGGGGGGCTACGAACCCCTGCGCCCCCTTCCCACGCTACCCCACTGGATTTGGTGTGCAGTCAGGTGAGACGTTCCGCCCCCTTTTTAATCCTAAGACGCTTGTTTTCCTGATCTGCTGATCGCATCGGACGATACGTGAATGACATTATTATATGGTCGGAAAATGATTACGAATTAATTAATTATTGGTATTTGACCAAGAATCAAATGCACAATGGAAATTGAACAGGACTCGGAGTTAACTTTTTTGGATGTGCTTGTCAAACGAATAGACAGAAACATTCAAACCATTGTATATAGGAAACCTACACACACGGGACAGTATCTACATTTTAAGAATAATCATTATGTTGCTACAAAACAAGAAGTTATAATAAGTTTGTTCCATATGTTCAAGGAAATTCAGAAAACATAAGAGGAATGCCAAAACCGTATTTCCATCGGGAAATACGATCAGCAGTTTTTCGAGATTAAAATAAATAAAGACAATGAAAGTTCGAAATTTTGTTTCTACGCAATCACTGTCTAACAGTGGCGTAGCGTGGGGGGGGCGGGGGGTTCGTCCCCCCCCACCCTTGCCCCGGCGGTACTGGCGCCTCATAGGTGCCTGAAGCGCCCTAAGCGTTAGAAAGGAGCTGGGCCGGTAAAGGAAACTAAAGACATGATGACCTTTTTTTTTTGGTCGCAATATTTTTGAGGGCGCCCTTTTTAGCTGTCGGCCCCTCCCCCCCCCCCCCGCCCCGTCAGGCACGCTACGCCGCTGCTGTCTAAGAGTTTCAAACAAAGAGTAAATACATATCTTTCAATCATTATCCATAATCTCAGTAACGTAACAAATATCTAGAAAATTTTGTTTGCATAAAATTTTGAAGCAAAAGATTAACGCGCATCGAAATCGGACCTCTATAAATTTAGTAAAGTTCTAATATTGATTTAAAACATAATGGGTGTATCGGATATTTGGAATTAAAACTGTAAAAACATAGTTTTTAATACCTTTAAGGTTGGTGAAAGCTCTGACCCTTTCCTTTCAGGGACATTGAGCTTTGAACAATTTTTTCGATTGTTACCCCATTACCCAAAAAGTATACTTTGAGAAAATATATAAAAAGGAAATTTAAAGAACTACTTATTAAAAAAGATATCAACAAGCTAACTAGAAAGGTTAGGTTTGGTTACTCTTTTAAAGATATGCACCCTTAGTCATCCCGAATATGCTGATACTTTGCACATTTTACTGAACAAACCTATTTTTTTTTTAAACAAGTTTTCTGGTTACGAAGTTCAGAAGGGGAAAAAAGTACATATTTTACGTTTTTTGAATAAATGTCAAGCTAACAGCTGTATTAATAGCGGATATTTTTTTTTTCAACAACGTATAAGTTATGACGCAAAAAAACAAATTGTTTAAAAAAATTAATGGATAAATGACAGATCTGATACCCTCCGAGCAAGCCTATTACCATACTTCAAGTGGACTCCATGATATATCAGCCTTGGAAACAGTTTTTTGTAAATATCTCAGAAACGAAAACTCCCACGTTTACAACACAAATTATGGAAAAAAATGGGACCTACTATAATCCGAATCATCCTTGTTTGGAACACGTCCTGACAAACTGCCAACATGCCAACTTTAAATTACCGGTTTCGGCATGGTAGGTGCATTATTTTCCAAAAACTTTATCTACTAATAGTACAATGAATAGAGGAGTTTTACCCTACAAAAGGTCCGGTAGTTCTGAATTTTGGATATGTTATTAAGGTCGAAAGGGTAGTTAAAAATCTGAGTTTTCGTCACCCCCACCCCTGTGCTTCCTGCGACATCTTGAAAAAACCATCAAAAATTGGCACTTTTTGTAGTTTTTTGCCTGTAACTTCATTCCAGTACACTAAATCGCAAAAAGAGTTATATGAAATTTTTTAGAGGATATAATTATCTACAATTGGATGGTACTATGGTTGTTCTGCGAGCAGTAGTAACGGAGCTAGGTAATTTCCAAAAATGACTAAAATCACGTGCTATTGTGATTTAAAAAAAAATGTTTTAAATTAAGCACACCACTGGAGCGGTAAATATGAAATATTTTTTACCATATTACACAACGTTTAAAAGGAAATTTTATTATCTACAATGAAGTAAAAATCAATTTTTTTGATAAAGGGTATGGTTTTCAGAAATTCAAATATAACCTGTGCAAAACATATTTTTTAAAAAAATTAATTAAATGGTCCCCATTTACGGACGTCGCTGGCGGGTTCGTTGTAAGTCAAACCCCATCGAGTTATACACCGTTGAAAAGAGAATTTTACTGTCAATAAAGTGCATCATAACATTTTTTTAAATTAGGCTTAGTTTTTGAAAAAATTAGATAAAACTTGTAACAAAAATATTTTAATTTGTGATTTTTTAAAATTGGTTAAATTTACGGGCGCCTCTGAATTTTTAACCATGAAACCAATCTGACTTTCTTGTATAGCATTTTAAAGGAAATTTTATTTGCTACAATAATCTATAACAGATTTTGTTCTATAAACCTCGGTTTAAAAAAAAATCGAATAAATCATGGGAAAAACATTGATATTTTTTGACTTTTTTAAATTACTTCAATTAACGGACGCCGCTGAAGAGTTTATAAATAGTTGACCCCCATCGAGTTGTACCTTTTTCAAAAGAAAATTTCATTGTCTCCAATAAAGTATATTACACATTTTTCTCTTAGAATCGTATTTTTTTAGAAAATTTGAGAAATCCTGAATATGTTAGATTTTGGGGGGTCTGGGGGGGTTTTTGAAGAGGTGGTTAGTTTAAGGAGGTCTTTGACCCTAAGCTCTCTTACCTTTTTGTACGTCACTAAATTTACGCAAAAAAATAAAAATAAGTAAAGAACGTGCCGTTTAAAGCACTAAATTTAAAAAAATTATTATTTTCTAACTTACTTACTTTAAGGTAAAAGTTACTTCCACCATTACAATATTTAAAAATACATTTAAAGTATGGCTTTTATAGCTGATAAAATTCTCTACAAGATATGTTCTTAGAACTTTTACCCTAGAACAAAGTATTTCGGAGCTTATGCCGTCTAAATTAAAAAAAATCTGAAAATTTGCCCAAGCACGTGATTTTAGTCATTTTTGGAAATTACCTAGCTCCGTTACTACTGCTCGCACAATAACCATAGTACCACCCAATTGTAGATAATTATATCCTCTAAAAAATTTAATATAACTCTTTTTGCGATTTAGTGTACTGGAACGAAATTAAAGGCAAAAAACTAAAAAAAGTGCCAATTTTTGATGGTTTTTTCAAGATGGCGGAGGAAGCACAGGGGGTGGGGGTGACGAAAACTCAGATTTTTAACTACCCTCCTGAGCTTAACAACATATCCAAAATTCAGAACTACCGGACCTTTTGTAGGGTAACCCCCCTTTTTTGGTCTCTATTCATTGAACCATAAAACAAAACTGCAGAACAGAGGGCTTTGCTTACGTTCAGTCCTGTTAAGAAACTATTTCAGTGATTAATCGGTCCTCAGTTATAAATATATAACTATAGGTTAACAAGAGTTTTCCTATCTATATATTAATTTTAGCAATGTGATGCTTCATATCAAGGGATCCTCTGCGACATGAGAAAGGACAGCTGGAATTCGTGGAAACAATTAAACGTTCTTACTAAGGGAAAACTAAATATTTCTTATTCAAACAAGACTCACAACGGATTATACAGATGTAAACAGAAGGATGTTATAAGAGAAACATTTATCATAGAAGTTATTGGTAAGATTTGTTTAGATTAAAATAGTGCAGGCGCTAGAGGTAGTTGACTATGCAAAATATGTGGGCGCCCCTAAATTCTTTGTTTGAAACTCGTAGACAATGATTGTGTTGAAATAAAATTTCGGACTTCCATTGTCTTTATTTATTTTAAAACACGACGTTTCGGTTAGTAAGTATCTCTAACCGTTATCAAGTGTAAACTAAACAATCTAGTCTTTAGGCTACTACTTATACTACTTGGTGTGCAGTCAGGTGTGACGGCCCGCCCCCTTTTTAATCCTAAGACGCCGGTTTTCCTTAAGGAGTGGTTTCCATATGTTTGGTATGTCCGTGCTTGGTTGACTGAAAACTTCTTTATTCTGCATTATAAACGCAGCTTCAATAAACTTTCGTTTTCGCCAATGCGACTCCTTATGTAAAACTTTAGCTTCTGACCACTGATTCCTATGATCATTTGACCATGCATGCTCTGCTAAACCGGATTTTTCAATATCCCCTAATTGGGTACTTTTTAGATGTCCATTTACTCTAACCTGAAGAGGGCGTTTCGTTTCACCTACATATGATTTACCACACTCACACGGGATTTGGTAAATGCATTCCTTATTATTTGAGGGATTGTCTGGTTTTGTTTTAGTTACAAAACTTCTTATCGTATTTCCCGAAGAAAATACTGTTTTTATATTATAGTGTTTAGCTATTCGTCTTATGTTTTCTGAAATCCCTTGAACATATGGAATGTTAATAACACCTAACGGATTATTATTTTGAGAATTTGGTACATTTAGTTTGTTTTTAATTTTAAATATCGTTGAGTTAATTAATTTTTCGGAATAACCATTCTGTTGTAAGTCCTTTTTAATGTTGTTAATTTCTGTGGTTAATTCTTCATTATTCCTACAAATATTTACGGCTCTTAAATACAAACTTCTTATAACTCCTTGTTTTGTAGCAACAGAATGATTAGACTTAAAATTTAGGTACTGTCCCGTGTGTGTAGGTTTCCTATATACAGTTGTTTGAATGTTTCTGTCTAATCGTTTGACAAGGACATCCAAAAAAGGTAAGGCCGAATCTTTTTCAATTCCCATGGTACACTTGATTGTTGGTCGAATACCGTTTAAATGGTGTAGAAAATTCTGTAGTTCGTCTTCATTTTCCGGCCATATAAGTAGTAGCCTAGAGACTAGATTGTTTAGTTTACACTTGATAACGGTTAGAGATACTTACTAACCGAAACGTCGTGTTTTAAAATAAATAAAGACAATGGAAGTCCGAAATTTTATTTCTTCGCCCCTAAATTGTTATAGATGAAAGTAATCCTGCCTTGTTATACATCGTTTGTTATGAGCTTTGTTTTCAAGAAAATCGGGTAAAACATGTAATAAACATGTTCCTTTTTTTAATTTTTACGGGATAGAACAACAAAAACAATTAAAAAAAATTGAAATAAAAAAAAAGAGTTTAGTGTTCTCAAACATTAATATTTATAGTAAGGTGGTAAGCCATTTGTTTTGGGGGGAGGGGGTTTTGCATAAATGGTAAATGGACATTGTCGATTTTACCGTTTTATATGCATTTTCTAATTATTTTTATAAAATTTTAGCTTCCAGCAGCTTAACGGTAAAGATAATAAACGTTATAGCAAAGTATAAAGCAACATATTAGTATATAAAAGTATATACATACAGAAACCACTGGCGTATACAAAAATCGCCTAGGAGGGGCTTGGAAATTTTTCCACTTTTATTTATTAACATATTAAAAACTAGGAAAATATCTATTTTTAGATTCTTGGGGGGGGGCTTCGCCCCCAAGCCCCCCTCTCCCCTTGTATAAGCTCATGCAGAAACTATAATAAAAATACTCTGCCAATCTATGGTTCACCTAAGCTCACACTAGGTACTATAGTTATAGTGTACGTGTGAGCTAATATAACTAAAAACTAAAATATATTTTATTGAACTCCAGACTCAATTACCTTTCGTTTGATACCACACAAGCCATGTTTTGACTTAAACTTTAATTTTTCAAATCTACCCCCACCTTTTTTTTTTAAAGTAAAATGTATTTTATTTAACTCCAGACGCAATTACCTTTCGTTTGATATCACACACGCCATATTTTTACATAAACTCTAATTTTTGAAATATACCCCCACCCTTTTATTTGGCTTGTGTTTGGTGGATTTTGTTCATTTTTAAGTGGGACCATCTCGACCCAAAACCCAGCGTAGGTACCAAATTTCATTAAAATCAGGCAAGCGGTTTTTGAGTTATGCGCGTTGGTCGTTACAGACAGACAGACATACAGACGGCGCAACAAAAAAGTTTCAAAATCATCTGAAACGCAAAGATATATAAAAAATTTTGAAATCGGAGCAACTTTTTTTTTCTCGAAAAAATTAGGATCACTATAGCTCACACTACTATAGTATAGTAGTAGTGTGAGCTAAAATAAAATATTGTTGCTTTATTTGTGAATGGGACAGATTTACTCCCGGTCAGAAAAAATGTCGCCAACGATCTTTATTAGCCCCGCAAGATAATATTTACTTGCCGCCTTTGCACATCAAACTTGGATTGATCAAACAATTTGTAAAAGCACTGGACAAAATAGGCGACGCATTCATATATTTGAAAACTAAATTTCCTCGTTTTAGTGAGGCTAAAATCAAGGAAGGTGTTTTTGTGGGGCCCCAGATTAGACAACTTTTTCTAGAAGAACCAAACCGAACCGCCCCAAGGCCCCTCCTGGGTGCGCCCATGTATTTATTATTGTTTGAAACTAAAATAACTCTCTTTATACTTAAAAGATTGATTCTTGCAAATAGTGATATTTAATTGATACGGATATCTTATCGTGCTAACATCGTCAAAATTTCCATCAGTCGGCCATCGCTTTTATTATTATGATAATATAAGAATGTTAGAAAATTATTTTTTAATTTTTAGTGCATTTTATAAAAGCTTGTGACTTAAAAAAATTTTTTTACCAATTTATTTAAATTTACCTCAAGCCCATTGGCGTAGCTAGAGGGGGGGCAGGGGGGGGCCTGGCCCCCCCCTGAAATCCCTCAGGCCCCCCCTAAGATATTTTAGGCCTCCCCTATCGACTACTAGTAAAAGAACATGACGCTGAAAATACATACTTTTCTATTATTATTCGGGAAATATTCAAATAAAATAGGTGCATTAAAATTTAAAATCATTCAGATAATGTTTACATTTCAGGAAAAAGCCCTTGTCTTGCGGAATTAGGCTTTTTCTCTTTAAATTATCGGTAACTTTTCTGCACTTATGCAATTTCCCCAAAAATATTTTTTAAATTTAAACATAATTATGCATATTGAATATTTGATACATATTGGCGACATCTTGTAAAATATTATAGAAGTGTAAGTTAAATTTCGCATTTAATAAAGACAGCGACCTTTGCCCCTCTGTTTCCGAAATCGGGTTGTAGATGTCGTAAGGTTATAAAAGACCTTTTTAAACTGTTTTTCTAAAATAAATATAATAATCTTTTTAGTTTTTTTGAGGTTAGCGTTTAGTGTCTTATGAAAATTTTCCGATTTTGGTGACAATTTCATAACCATTTTCATATTAAGTTTTCCCACGTCGTTAAATGGAATAAATTCGTCGAGCAATACCGGGAAATTTTTAATATTAATACTTCTACTCTAAGAGCAGAAATGACAGTTTTAAAGAATTGTATTTTTTGGTTAAATCAAACTGTTGGTCATGATTCTATCAAACAACATATAGCAGAAAACAACTATCCAAACCTCTACCAACTTTTTAAAGTTGCGAGTATTCTTCCAATTTCAAGTGCAACTTGCGAGAGGTCTTTCTCTGCCATGAGGAGAGTTTTTAATTGGCTTAGAACAACTATGACTCAAGAGAGACACTCAGGTTTGTCATTGTTATTCATAGAAAAAGATGTTGAGGTCGACTTAGACAGTGTGGTAGACGCTTTCAGTCAGCTACGTAGAAAACTTTCTTTGTAGAATTGCTGAATTACATACTTCCTGTGTATACATATAAATAAGTTGGTAAATGTATTATTAAATTTGTTATATTAAAATATTAGAACATTTAATGCGCGTATTTTTTTTATTCATTGCACACTTTGCACGACTCTTTAAAACCTATGTTTGCTTTTTGTTCAAGATAGACCGGGGCCACGGCCTCCCCTGAAAAGCAAGGCTAGCTACGCCAATGATCAAGCCCCTAGATATACAGTTTAAAGGGTGTTTTGCCACTTCAAAGATCGCACGATATTTACATAAGCCATCTGCTCTACTAATTATAATAAAATTATGGTATGGTTGAATGAGAATATATTTGTGACTTTCAGGAGAAGATTACGACGGCCGACCACCATCAGTAGAATCCCTAAAAATCTCGAATAGCAGCAATCAGCTGATGGAGTTTACCATTCAATGCAACGTAAAAAGCATCGTACCACCAAGAATAACTTGGTTAAAACAATGTTATGGATACAAGTGTGAAATCGATTATGGCCAACATTGCTACTGTCACTTGGATCTGCCCATGTCGGAGCATAAACTTGGCAACGCCTTTGTTAGTAAAATAAATATTTTCAATGCGCGCGCGCAAGACAGTGGCGTCTACGCATGTTTAGCCATGACTGAGTATGGCAAAGATTACAAAAATATTTCGATATCTGTGCCGAACTTAAGTTTTGACGAAAACTATAATTTAGTTTTGTTTTTGGTAGGAATACCTTTGGTTGTACTAATTATACCGATTAGTATTTGCCTGTGTTGCTACTACAAAAGAAAAAAGGAAACTCGCAATTTTGTAAATCGTAGAGAACAGGTTTCACGATTAATGAATGCAGCAGATAAACGTTAATTTAATTCGATGAATTAATTCTGAAAAACCAACCCGTAGTAGCGTTTGATCCACAAGTTATATGAACCCTGACGAAACACCGTAGCGCTGGCAGAGGGCCAGCTCTTTACTGTTAAGAAGAAGAAAGCTAAATTTAAAAACATTTTATTTTATTTAATTTCATAAAACAATTGGGTAAAATTTTTTTTCCTAATATTTGTCTGTGTATATATGGATGATTCTACCAAAAGTCGGCTATATGGATATCATTTTTGGTCATTGCCTTTGAATAACAGTACAGCACAGTAAATAATTTTGTTTTTTTTAAATTTATGTAACTAATTAGCTGTAAGTTAAGAAACATTTATTTTCCCGAATTTTAGGAATTATTGCATAAAAGTTACAGAGGGATGAGTACCAGAGGAATGAGTTTTTAATAGTTTTCCAATTTAAATCAAAATCTATTTAGACTACTTAACTTAAGTTTTATATAAACAAAGTTCCTATATTTATAATTTTAAAACAATCAACAAAATACTCTGCCAATATATGGGCCCCTAAGCTCACACTATAGTAAATGCATTTTTGTTTAATGGCCGTCAATTCAACTTCAATCTGCTTTGATTTGTTGTAATATTTTTTTAATTTTTGTTTGATCTCTTTTATTTTATTTAGGAAGGTCTTTGAGGTCTTCCCTGCATTGTTTGCATAAGAAAATAACCTGTCTTTGACCTAGGGATATTGAATGACACTCTGTTGTTGTTAAGTCATTGCAGTTTCGACAAAAACATAGTACACACTGGTCACAAGTGGCCCCAAACAGCTCCTCACCCTTAGGTCTTGCTTTGAAGATACATTCACAATTACATTCAATACAAACTAGTTGCGTCATGATTATATGTATTGTTTATTTTTATTTTATTTATTTTTTTGTTTTTGTTGGCCTTTGTCCCCACTCAATTTGAGAAATAATTCAATTGGTCGAATTTGTGAGCATACCCCAACAGCTGATCTTTGTTTTGATGTCGATCAGCTGGTCTTTGTTGTGATATGAGTCAGCTGATCTTTGTTTTGATGAGTGTCAGCTGATTTTTGTTTTGACGCAAGTCAGCTGGTATGTAAAATGGTGGGTCTATCATCAGCTGTTTGTATAAAAACTGAAAAATATATTTTTTGATTTTCCTTGTTATTTCTGACCCTACTTGGGTTTCAGATACTGCCATTGGTGCCAAAGCCTCTTGGCTACAGGATAGTTTGTTTTTGCTTAATTAAATTTGTGATTTTTTAGTTTTAATTTACTTTTTTGTGGTCTCGTAAAAATGCCGTGATGTGACAGTGACACGCGACCAACTGAGTCTATAGTTATAGTGTACGTGTGAGCTAATATAACTAAAAATTGAAATATATTTTATTTAACTCCAGACTAAATTACCTTTTGTTTGATACCACACAAGCCATGTTTTGACTTAAACTCAAATTTATGAAATCTACCCCCACCCTTAAAAAAAAACAAAAACTATAATGTATTTTGTTAAACTCCGGACTCAATTACCTTTCGTTTGATATCACACACGCCATATTTTCACTTAAACTGTAATTTTTGATATATATACCCCCACCCTTTTTTAAAAATAAATTAAAATATATTTTATTTAACTCCGGACTAAATTACCTTTCGTTTGATATCACACACGCCATATTTTCACATAAACTCTAATTTTTTAAATCTACCCCCACCTTTTATTTGGTTTGTGTTCGGTGGATTTTGTTCATTTTTAAATGGGACCATCTTGACCCAAGACCCAGCCTAGGTGCCAAATTTCATTAAAATCGGCCAGGCGGTTTTTGAGTTATGCGCGTTGGTCGTTACAGACAGACAGACAGACAGACAGACAGACGGCGCAACAAAAAAGTTTCAAAATCATCTGAAACGCAAAGATATATAAAAAAATTTGAAATCGGAGCAACTTTTTTTTTCTCGAAAAAATTAGGATCACCAAAGCTCACACTACTATAGTATAGTATATGTGTGAGCTAAAAATTATACTATTGATATCAGTCGAATATTTACTTACCAGAGGAATGATAATTGAATCGTTCCTTTTTGATTTCTCCGAAAAAAACTAATTTTCTGCCGAAAATAAAAAGATCTATAACTTAAACCAAACTAAAGTTGACATTATCTGTCACAACTTGTCACCCTCACAAGTAAATTAGATATCCAGGGCCGTCTCTTTTTCTAGAAATTAACCGGTTGTATTCACAAATATTGTGTTATTAAAAATGGAGCACGTTTAAAATTGTAAAATTTTCCGGAGAAGATGTAAATTCGGATTTTCAAAAATATGACTGCAATCTTAAGTTTTATCAATTTTTTGATAAATAGTTAAGACTTGGTTAAATATTATTTATTAGGATATTTTTTTCAATTTGAGTTTTTAATATTTGGTTTGGGACTACACCAGAGGAATGAGGTATTTTCTTTGTAATAAAAAAAATTATAAACTTGCAATTTTTTTCATACATTAAACTCAAATGCTCCATAAAGTAAACATTTCGTTTTAAATCTTATAACTAAAACTATGCTTCATTTGCAGTCTGTGTTTGAAAAATATGCATTCCCACTCCACAGCACCATTTTTGTAGAATCATCCATATGCATCAGTTAAGTTACATTAGAGTCACAGAACACCAATTGGACTGGTGGGTATCTAGCGCAAACGCAGATATGATTACAAATTTTGATGACTTACAAAAAGTATATGAAGTTATGTTTCACCGAAAAGTAAAGGAGAAATGTTTAAAGGCCTTGGCAACTGACGCCATCTTTTGGAAACCTTTGCAATCCGTGCTGAACAATGATACAGTGTAACCATTTCTAAAGAGCTGACCCCCCCCCCCCCCAACGCTACCTAACGATACATCTTGTGTTTTAAGGTGCGTATTCACACAGTGTTTAGGGTTTGGTTAAAGTGGAAATCGATTATGGTCAACATTGCTACTGTCACGTGGATCTGCCCATGTCGGAGCATAAACTTGGCAATGCCTTTGTTAGTAAAATAAATATAAAAAAAAAAGAAACTCGCAATTTTGCGATTTTACGTTTGATGAATGCAGCAGATAAAAGTTAATTTAATGAATTAATTTTGAAAAACTAACCCGGAGTAGCATTTGCGTGCGTATTTACAGAATGAATTAAAGCTAAATAATTCGGTTGAATAAATTATTTCACAGGCTAGGTATTTGCCTTAAGTGCCTTAGAGAATAAAAACTGGTTCAAAAATTCGAAAAGTGACACAATCATAGAGCTTGCTTTGGAAACAATGGCAAATTTAAATTCGCAGATGCAAATTTTCAAGTGCGCATGCGTGTTTTCTGACACGTGCCCATAGACCTATAATAAGAATGGACTGAGCACGTCGCATAAGCGCAATGCTGGCGAAGTGATTCCAGAGTGACATGGGGCTTGTGAGGGCAAAACACCGACAAAAATGCATTATATTTTATGGGAAAGATCTCTTTTTTTAATTAATTCGAAGTTTTGACTTAAAAAAACGACTTTATTGAAAGTAAAGAAGTTTTTGCAATTGCTCTAAAATCTAGAAAGGTAAAGTTTAATACGAATTTTCATTTAAAACATACTTAAACTAGTCTTTTTTTTAATTTAATAAAATATAACTAGGACATTTACACTGAAATGAACCTATAAGGTACCCACAAAACACCTAAAGGTACTATAAATGATGACCCAGGAAAATTTTGCCCTATTGCAAACTTTATTTTAAAAAATCTTATCAAGCTTTTAATGGTAGGTCAAACTACAAGAAAAAATAGGTAGTGGGGCTCCCTGGTGGTCCAGAAAGGAGAGTTGTCTGGAATTTAACGGTGTTAGGTGTGGACTGTAAAGTTAAGGGAATAAGGTCATAGGCTAAGCTGGTACAAGGGATTCTGAAATGGTCTAGTTTACCTTCTAGGTTAGTGTAGCAATAAACAAATGTATGTAAGGTAAAAATAATGCATTTTCACTTACCATTTTTATACAGGAAGTGGAACTCATGGGAGGACGCGCTGTTAAACCGTATTTTTTGCACCCCACATTCATGTGGTAGGAGAGTCGCTAACACGCGTGTATTCTGGTTCGAAGACGAAACGGTTCTCTCATGCTGCAGCAGGTATCGCTACTGCGTTCGTTCTCCCACATGTCGCCCAGTGGCGTCGTTAATCCATAGGCGTAGGAGAAAAGGGATAAGTAGGAGGGAATGAGATTACGAAGGTCCATATTAAAGGAACTAGGAACCTTAGTAATTCAAAATGCATTTTATGTAAAGTAAATTAATTATAGCAAATTGTAATATTTGCCTTTAAAACCGCGGGAGTTTCAAATGCAAATAACCCAGTAATTTTAAGTACTTAATTAGTTAATTAATACTAAATAAACAAAAAATAGAAAATGCTCTAGTGAATCACCAAATAGCCTAATTCGAACCAATTTGGTAAATTATAGTAAAAAGAACATATTTACAAAAAGGAAGGCGGGACGAACCAGGTAGCTACAGATATTTTCGTACTGGCATTGCTAACTTTGTTATTATTACTGTTTAAGATGGTCAAATGGTTTTCGAGTTATTTTTTTAAACATATTTGTTTTAAATTGAACACCTTGAATTTTATAAGTTTTTCTCATAAGTCTTTAAACTCAACATTTTTTTTAAGTTAAAAATAACGGCGATATTTAAAATTCAAAATGACGCTTAGACTGCTTTCTACCAGAAAAAAATCAATAGTTGTCTTAGTGTAATTTTGAATTTAAAATATTTTTGTTATTATTAACTTTTTTTAAAAACTCAAAAACTATTTTTGTTTAGAATTGAAAGACCTATCAGAAAAAAATTGTTCAATTAAAAAAAAAATATCTCTTTTGAAAAAGACTCGAAAACGCAATGCTCGATTGAATTTTAGAATTGACCAACTTAAAGAGCGTCAAAAATTCTACTTGGAACACCTTGTATATATGCCAGTACAAAAATATCTGTGGCAACCAATTTTTTCGTGTAATTTGACCTACAAGCTTTATGAGTTCGCCATAGTGAAAAATTTTTTGGGACACCCTGTTATTATTTATAGTACCTTTTGGTGTTTTATGGTTACCTTATAGGTGGTAACCTTAATAAAGGTCTCAAGGTAGGCATTTCAGACCTGTAAACTTAATGTGCTAGTTATATTTTATAGGGATGGCACTCCGGAGCAGTACCTGTTCTTTTCGGAACAGGTCTGTGCCCGGAGCAAGTCGGAACAGGTATGAATTTCCGGAACAAGTTGTTCCGCCGGAGCAGAAGTGACAAGGAAACTTTGAGAGAGCCAGAACATAACAGAAACAACTTGCTCCCTGCTTTTAGGCCTGTTCCGAGTCTTCACTTCAGCTAGCTGCATCTTTCTCAGGCTCGCTACGTAACCTTTATGAGACACACACTGGGTGTATCTTCGTCCTTTTCTAAATTATTGTTTTGAAAAAGGACAGAGATACACTTAGTGCGCACTGGGGCAACTCGTAGAAATTGCTGATAGATAGACAACACGCATGGTGCTAGGGTTGGCGGGGTGCAGTGTGACGTACGGCAAATTATCTTTAACAGTGGCGTTTCTTGCCGGGTTTTCTTTCGTTCAAAGCAAGGAAGTAGGAAACAATAAAAATATTTGAAATTGAATATAAAAAGCCTTTAATCCAATAAAATTTACGTGAAATAAGGAAAACAGCAAAAAGTGAAGCGTTCTGTAAAAATTGCATTTCTTTTTCTATTTAAAAAAATAAAATTGTTATAAGCGACAACCAGATATAACGGTTAACACCCTGTACCTCATTTATATACATTGTAACACCAATAACAACGCATAGTCAGATTTCATGCAGCACATCTGTTCCAGCAGTGCAGGAACAAATTGTTTGCAATTTATTTCCCTTGAAAAGTCCGGAACAGTTTGGAGCAGGAGCAGATGTTTCGGAACAGGTCATAATAAAAATCGGAACAGGTCAGACCTGTTCCGGCAAATTTACTGCTCCGGCCATCCCTAATATTTTATTAAATTTAAAAAAAAACTAGCTTAAATTAAGTTTAAGTATGTTTTAAATGAAAATTCGTAATAAACTTTAACTTTCTAGATTCTAGAGCAATTGCAAAAACTTTTTTACTTTCAATAAAGTCGGTTTTTTTAACTCAAAGGGGGCAATTCTTTACATTTCAAAAAATTTGACGAAATTTGAAAAAATGTGACATAATCTGGCGCTTAAGATTTCTCGTTTAAAAGGCAATTTTTAAACTTAAAAACTTACCTAAAAGGCCATTTCCCACTTTTTGATAGATGTAGCTTCACGATATAATATTTGTTTTTAATTAAAAACCCGTAATTTGTTGAAAATTGTTAATTTAAAAATTGTAAATAAATTCAAAGCAGAAACCCATTAACCACACAAACTGAAATGTCAGATTTCGTCACATTTCGTCACATTTCTTTCAAATTTATGAGCCCTATTCGTTTTCTTTATGAGGTCAGCTAAGTTTACTTTCTTTCTTTGTTTTTCACGGTAAAATTAACAAAGAGGGACTAACTGCATGTCGTGGAAGGGTCGCTACAAAATTAGCTCTACGCTGTTGCCACCGTTATATTTGAACGGATTTTTAAGGGAATGTCAAATGATTTTGTGGTCGGCTGTACTTAGCCATTCAGTTTGGTTCGCTTTGCATGTTATCATGTTATGTTCGTGTCATTTGAATCCAACTTTAACGAAGTAAGAAAAACGTCTCATAGTTATGTTATTGTTTTTTCCGGAAAAATACAATTTTTTAAGAACCTGTGCATCATCAACAATCCCTGAAAAATATTGAATTATCAGCAATCGAGTTTAAAGGTAGGTTTTAGATTATATTTTTCCTCATTTTTCGGTTTTTGACGCTGTACAAGAAACTGAAATTTACGATGTTGCCATGATTTAGGGCTAAAATTTGAGGCGTCAAATTTTTTCAGATTGTTTCAAATTATTTCAAATTTTAAAGAATTGCCCCCAAAGCTTCGAATTAATTAAAAAAAGAGGTCTTCCTTTTTTTTGCCCGTGTTTTGCCCTCATTAGCCCGATCTCAGTCTGTAATCAATTTTGATATAGCTTGAGTTTACGTGTGCTAGTGAGCTAGGAAGTTGGATTAATTTATTTAAGTTTAATAACAATTTTTGCGCGGACACTGTATAATCAATAGTAATGTTTTGTTTATGATAAAAATCCATGTTACTGTTTTGAATTAAAACTTTAAGGTAAAATCTCAGATAAATTTGATAAATGTAAGAGATTTATATTGAGTAGTATTAATTTTAAATAATTCTGGCTGTGACTAGATGATAAATAAACGCTTAAATGAAATTTACAGTTTTATTTTTTTCTTTACATAGGAACAACCCGTTTATTTATAGAAATGCAACATCCTCAACAAAAATATAAAAATTCTTTGTGAATCAAAACAATATTATCTTTCAATCCTTTGTCGCGCACTCAAATATTTAAATTTTACTTATCTGGAGATTTGAAATATTCAAGGGAGCCTTTGGGATCAGGTTTGATGGTCTTTTTCCCCTTCCTCCAATTTGCTGGGCAAACTAAAACAAACAAGAAGGTAATAGTCCACAGTACACCAGTCTATTTTTTAAGTGATGAGTAACAGGCTAAAATGTTGTACAGGGTGTGTCATTATATTTTTACCACCCTTTTAGACCATTAATAATTGATATATGAATATAAAAAAAATAATTTTTACTTTTAAATTGCATCTTGACTGTTCGCTCCGCGAATGTTACTTTTTGGTTTTTTGTTAATTTTTAGTATTTTATTTTATTTTTTAAGTGAGGCCTTCAAAACTCGTAGGCCCTGGCAATTTAAAAATATTTCGTGAAAAATAATATTTTTGATCCATAAGGTGGCTCCCTCATTGGCACGTGTGGGAATCAGGAACTAATGATAGAGAAAAAATTGTTAAAAGACACTGGCTTTTCGGCAGCCATACTGCTCAAGTCATTTTACAAATTACTGTGATTTTGCTATTTCTTTGGCAGTCTCATTGACTGTTTGTGTTTTAAAAATACTCAAAAAACGGTCTACAGTGTGCCGACGAAGTTGGAGAAGAATTGGAGAGATCCTGCAAGTGGGGCCCCCAGGACCGACAGGAATCACACAAGAGGTTAGTGCCATTCGCCACTTTATGATCAGCTTTTTTCTCGCCATTTCTTACTTTTGGACAGGCTTACACCTTGGCCCTAGAGTTTTTTGAGGTATCCATAAATTGTGTGATAATTTAAAACCAGCAACATTAATAAATTACAGTCCATTATAATAATTTTCGTAAAACTGAACCCCGGCGATTTATTCCTGATGCTTACCGTATTTGACAGGCGCTCAAATTTATAGGTTTTGTAAATTGAATGCTCCTTATATTATTTAATTAATAGATTAGGCTTGGAAAACTACTACTATGTCGGTTTAGAACGTTTTTCTACGTCGTCCGACGCCTATTTTCCACCTCCTTCGATCCTGACAGTCATCTTCCAGGTCAGGTTTTTTTCACTCATTGATTTTTGTTGCCATTCCAGTTTAGGACACCCTCTTTTTCTGCGCCCTATTGGTTGCCATTCTAAGACCTGCTTTGGTAATCTTTCGTCGCTCATCCGTTGTACATGGCCGTACCATATCAGTTGCTTTTTAGTGATGTCATCCGTTATGCTTCCCTCGATTCCCATTCTTTCTTTTATGATCTCATTTCTTATGTGATCTAATCTAGATATTCTCATTGATCTTCTTATTGCATCCATTTCGACACTTTCCATTTTTGTTTTGTATTTTTCTGTTACGCGACAAGTCTCTATTCCATACAACAGCGTGCTTTTCACCATTGTTTCATATATGTTAAATTTTACATTCTTTTTAATCTCTCTGTTCCATAAAATACTGTTAAGACAACCAATAACCTTTTTTGCTTTTACTATTCTTTTTTCCAGTTCTTTACAGTCTGTTCGCGTCTTATCAAATGTGATACCCGAGTATACATACTCATTACATGGAGATATCGTTTGTCCATTTTCTAGTTCTAATTCACTTGAATCGTTTCCAATATATAAGTACTGTGTCTTGTCCACGTTCACTGTTAACCCCCACTTTTGGTATTCTTCCGTTAATTTTCTCATCATATACTCCATGTCTTCTTTATCATTAGCTACAATTACTTGGTCGTCAGCAAACTGGAGTGTGTATATGGTAAATCGGTAGTTAAATTGTATTCCCATGCCGTGTACTTTGCGTTTCCAGTTTTTTAGAGCTACTGCGATATATATAGGCTTGGAATATACTTTCCAAAAATACCACATATGTCGCAGTTTTGATAAATAGTTTCTGAAATATTATTTTTTAAATGATAAAAAAATAACATTAACAGTTTTGAGTTAATTTTAGTGTCCTTATTTCGAACTATGTTAGTCTCTATGTATAAACAGTGACAATGACAAATATATTTTTTTTTAATGACAACCGGTAACGACAACAAAGTTTGTATCGTATCACATCATGTCATTGTCACTGTTGATACATGAGGACTAACATAATTTGGAATAAGGATACTAAAATTAACACAAGAGCAGTACAGCGTGTCCCATTTTCGATGGGATTAAATGGGAAACTCGGTTATTATTAAAGATATTGATTTTCTGATTGCACCTTACCGTGCTCTTTTTTTGAGCCCTTAAAAATGGCGTAATCAGATTTTTGCTATACTCCGTAGTTTCGCTAATACAGGGAGTTTTTGAAAAAATTGTATTTTTAATAATCCCTTGTATCTCGCTTATTTTGCGAGATACTTTTATTCTGTAAAAACATTGTTATGGCAACCTTTTTAGAAGAAAATAATGACCTTGTCAATTTTTTAAAATATTGTTTAGTTTTTGAGATATGGTATTTATCATAAAAAAATTAAATACGGACCTGGATTTTTTTTTATTACTTTTTTGATTGGTTTCATGCTAGTATTATCATAAAATAATAAAAACTTAAAAAATTTTTGTTTTAAGATAAAAAAAAATATATTTAATACTTAAAAAAAAAATTAGTCCGAACCTGGATATTTCCAACACAAATATAAACTAAAAATTGATAGTTAAACAATTTTTAGTTTAACTGTTTTGATACTTAGCATATTAAAATGGTTTTACGTTAATTTACAGATTTATTTGAAACGAAGTCTACGAAAAATACAAAAAAAACAAATTATAAAAAATAACTAATCTTTCTGGTTACCATTATGTGTAAGACATTGCTGGCATTTTTGAGTAATTTTTCTTAACGCATTTTGCATAAAAATATTTCTGCCATTTAAATATTGGGATTTTGTTGCTTGAATGAAGCAGTCAAACATATCACATTTTTCAAAATCTGGATATGGTCGATTTCTAGCCAGTTTAAAATAATTGTAAGCTATTTGCAAAAATGACAAGTAAAATGACAATGTCAATTCCACGCTTTTGTTTTGTAAATTTCACGGCCTGCTGTTCGGTTATCAAATAATTAGTATGATATTATTGTTTTTTGTAACTTTGTAACGTTTTTTACTTTATTTATAAATCTTTTAATTATCATTTCAAAACAGATAAACTAAAAATCGTTCAACTAGTGTGTCTTGCAATTTTTAATTTATAATTACGTTGGAAATTTCCAGGTTCGGACTATATTTTTTTTTCAAATATTAAATAGCTTTTTTTAACCTTAAATTAAAAAAATATTAAAGTTTTATCATTTTAAGGTAATAATAGCATGGAACTAATCAAAGTAGTAATAAAAAAAATCCAGGTCCGTATTTAATTTTTTTATGATAAATACCACTAAAAAAGTTGCCATAGAAAGGTTTTTACAGAATAAAAATATCTTGCAAAATAAGCGACATACAAGGAATTAATTAAAATGCAATTTTTTCAAAAACTCCCTGTATTAGCGAAACCACGGGGTATAGCAAAAATCTGATTACACCATTTTTAAGGGCTCCAAAAAAGAGCACGGTAAGGTGCAATCAGAAAATCGATATCTTTAATAATAACCGAGTTTCCCATTTAATCCCATCGAAAATGGGACACGCTGTACTGTTATCTTTTTATCATTTAAAAAAATAATTTCTAATATCTCAGAAACTATGGCTCTAAACTACGGAATATCGGATATTTTTGGAAAATTTGTTCCAAGCCTAATCTATTAATTAAATAATATAAGGAGTATTCGATTTAGAAGAACTATAAATTTGAGCGCCTGTCAAATATGGTAAGCATCAGGAATAAAGTTAAGAAGCAATTTAAAAGTAAAAATTTCGCGAATTCGAACACAATTTCCAGTATATTCCTATATCAATTATTAATGGTCCAAAAGGGTGGGAAAAATACAATGAGACACCCTGTACATAGCTTTATATTGCCAAGACGCCCAACACAGTTATCGGGCGCAGAAACCTTTCGAGGATCGGACTAACTAAAACAAGCAAGCTTGTGTTTGGGACAATGTTGCCATTTAGCTTCAAACGCATTTTTTAAGACACAAAAAAAATAGTTACTTATTCTTTACTGTTACTTTTTTCATCTCATAAATTACGCAGTAAAAGTATCATGCAAATGAAGATACAGCATTCGGTATGATACTTATTAAAATTACGATATGAAGTCACAAACCAGTACTCTAAGTAGATTGTACGGTAGGATTCTTAGAGATCTAATAGAGAATGATTTTCATGAACAAGAAGAAGAAAAGCAAAGTGGGTTTCGTGCAGGCAGATCTTGTAGTGATAATGTTTTTTGTCTTAAACAAGTAATTGAGAAAAGGAGCGCCAGAAATATAGAGACTCATGTTACCTTTGTGGACCTACAAAAAGCATATGATACCGTTCCAGTAGAAAAACTATGGACAATGCTAGAGCAGACTAATATCAATCATACATACATAAAAGCGATGAAAGAACTATACAAAGGGTCAAAATCTAAAATTAAAATTGGAAATCGACTTTCAAAAGAATTCCTGGTAACAAAAGGCTTAAGACAGGGATGTTGTATTTCTCCAACTCTTTTTAAAATATATATCGCAGTAGCTCTAAAAAACTGGAAACGGAAAGTGCACGGCATGGGAATACAACTTAACGACCGATTTGCCATATACACACTACAGTTTGCTGACGACCAAGTAATTGTAGCTAATGATAAAGAGGACATGGAGTATATGATGAGAAAGTTAATGGAAGAATACCAAAAGTGGGGATTAACAGTGAACGTGGACAAGACACAGTAATTATGTATTGGAAACGAATCCAGTGAGTTAGAACTAGACAATGGACAAGTAATATCTCCATGCAATGAGTATGTATACATGGGTGTCACATTTGATAAGACAGAAACAGACTGTAAAGAACTGGAAAAAAGAATAGTAAAAGCAAAAAAGGTTATTGGATGTCTTAACAGTATTTTATGGAGCAGAGAGATAAAAAAGAATGTAAAATTTAACATATATGAAACAATGGTGAAAAGCACGCTGTTGTATGGAATAGAGACTTGTCGCGTAACAGAAAAATACAAAACAAAAATGGAAAGTGTCGAAATGGATGCAATAAGAAGATCAATGAGAATATCTAGATTAGATCACATAAGAAATGAGATCATAAAAGAAAGAATGGGAATCGAGGGAAGCATAACGGATGACATCACTAAAAGGCAACTGATATGGTACGGCCATGTACAACGGATGAACGACGAAAGATTACCAAAGCAGGTCCTAGAATGGCAACCAAAAGGGCGCAGAAAAAGAGGGCGTCCTAAACTAGAATGGCAACGGTCAATCCAAAGATCAATGAGTCAAAAAAATCTGACAGAAGATGATTGTCAGGATCGAAGGAGGTGGAGAATAGACGTCGGACAACGTAGAAAAACGTTCTAAACCGACATAGGAGTAGTAGTAGTAAAAAGAATTAAAAAGCAGAAACAACAAACATCACAATGACGGGAAACCTGTATGCAGAAATGACATAGGCGTGCGCAAAAATGACATAAATAAAACGTTTTGCACACAGCGTGCGCAAAATGCCATTTTCAGATCGTGTTCTCCGTGCGCAAAACCCCCTTTTACAACTATAAAAAAAAAAATTATATCTTATTTATTCCTTGTCCTTATGCCAATACATTGTTCGTTATATTTTAAATAGTATCAAATGTCGCTTGCGTTTCTAAATTAAATAAATAAATAATAGGATAGTAAAAAAAACTACAAAAAAGGATATGAGCACAATAAATAAACTTACCTTCACCGTGCTCTTCCACAAATCGCAGCGCTTCAATGACCCTAAGAGCCTCCTCTACAGATCGACCAATTGGCAAGTCGTTGATTGTGATTTGCCTTAAGATGCCGTTGGGATCGATTATAAACATGCCTCTTAAAGCGATGCCTTCCTTTTCAAGCAAGACTTCGTAATCTTTAGAAATTTGCTTGTTGATATCGGAGAGAAGAGGGTAGCGGATTGAACCCAATCCACCTTTCTAAATGAAGAATAGAATATAAATCATAGATAAAGGATTTGCGGCGCGGTTCAGTGAGTTTTTATTAGATAGGCAACTCCGGCTGTTTGACAGGTCGTTAGCTCTGTGGCGCCCACTGCAGAGCTTAGTGACGAACTAAAAGTTAAGGCGGGAAATTTGAATCGCCTTTTATAATAAATTTTCTTTAATTTTAAAGTTTTTTATTAAATTTTTAATCAGTCAATATTTTATAAAGACATTATAAATGTCTATATAAGATATAAACAGATTGAAAATGATATATAAAGTGCAATAAATAAAACATTTTTTTAATGAGTTTTTATTATTATAAAAAAAGCTACAAATTAACGACTAACTATTGATGAAATAATACATAGTCTAATTGGTAAAATAAAATATAATGAAAAACCAAACACTATCTAGCATATTTAAATTTGCTTTTAACATTTCTGGTGAGTGATGAGTGAATAAATAATGAAACAGTTGTTCGTGAAGAGAATCATTCTTAAATGTCTACTTTTTAACAGCTTGACGAAAATCTGACATGATTTAAAAGTACCTCCTCGCCTTGGTTGTAAGTTGTGTAGGGTACATTTCAAAGTAGTATATACATAGCTTATCAGTGGTCACACATATCTTCCAAAAGCTGAAAAGAATAAAAAAATCAACTTATAAACACATTAATCATTTTACTAGATTATGGAAGGATAAAGATTTAAAATTAAGAAATAAATTTATTCAAAGTACATTACGCTGCTGGGTAATCCCTCGTTTACCCATCAATTAAGCACAAATTTAGTGTTAATTTTGTATGTGTCTCCCTTTTACTTAATATCAAAAGAAAGGGATAGACATAAAATTAACACTAAATTTGTGCTTAATTGATGGGCAAATAAGGCACCTATCAGGCATTGGAAACCTGTATTCAGAGTTCCGTAAAGTAAGCGATAAGAAGTTAAAAAGACACTACCAATACAAATTTTATCAAATGCCAATCTAACCTCAAATGAGAAAATAAGAAAACTTACCTTAAAATGTCTCGGAAAACTATGCATTTTATACTTGTCTGAACTTTAGACACTTCACCCAGAAAAGCACCTAGAAATTCTTATTCTTTTATATTTAAAACTGCAAAAGTTACAAATTTAACATAATTTAATTTTAATGCGTCACAGCAGCAAAGATTACCTACATAAGCCAAAAAATAGATTTAAAATGAACCCGAAATAAAATGCGGTGGAAGAGGTTTTTCTACCTGAAAAAAAGGGGGACGAAAAAACCAAACCACAGATAATTCTCAAAAAAAAATAGAATAAGGAACACACGCGCGACCGCAGCGCCTCTTTTGAGCTTAGTGAGAACTTTAACCTAACGACCTGTCAAATTGCATTGAGTTTCCTAGGCATGATATAAATAACGGGTATAACAAGGTCATAAGTCTTTGCTTGAAACTCGTAGACAATATAGTCTATGGACAAATCGGCCTAAAAGGGGGTTTCGTGTGCAAGTCGTGCCAACTTTTTGCCGATAAGCCAAGTTTGTTAAGGGCACTCCATAGATCGGATTTTGACTTGTTGTCATTCTGGTAAATGCGTTTTTTTAAAGATATGGCCCCCACCACTTTTTTTTGCACGATACTTTTTAAAACGATGCATCTTTCTTAAAAATAGTTGTAGAGGGTTGCAAAAATGGCAAATGAATCAGTAAACAGCTGCAATAAAATAAATTTCTATTATATTTAAAAAAAATAATAATAACTGATTTTTGACTTTTTTTTTGTATGGCTAGTAAAGTTTAACCTACATTTTTATTAACAACAAAGCAAAATTAAAAAAAAAAGTTTAAATAAAAGTTTTAGAATGAACATTTTTCTTTAATTTGGTGTATACAAGTCTTATATGAATGTATATTTTATATTTGTTTCAATAAAAAACCATTCGTTGTCACCAGAACGACTACCGAAGGTGTATTACCGTACGCGGAAGGCAGCGCGCGGCGTCTAGTAAAACAGGTGATTTCTATTATTATTATCGTTGTTTGATGGGCATTAGGGACCTATTGCAATAGTGCCAGGCACAAATTGTGCCAGGCACTATATTGACAGTTTTTCATTATAAGAACAGCTGTGTGTGTTACCCCCCAGACTTTCCAAGTCCTGAACTTTTTAGATTTTTTTCAAATTTTCTTAAAAACTAAGCTTAGGGAAAAATATGTACTAATCTTTATTGTAGACCATAAAATTTCCTTTTCAACATTCAATAAGTCAGTGGGGTACGACTTATGACAAACTCTCCAGCGGCGTCCGTTTATTGAGGTAAAAAGAAACATGTTTATTACAGGTTTTACCCGATTTTCTTAAAAACTACACACACTTTGTTATAGACAATAAAATTGTCTTTTAAATGATGTATAATAAGACAATTGTAGTTTTATCTATAACAATTTAGGGGCGTCCGTAAATAAAATCAATTTTTAAAAATCACTAAATTTATCAATTTATCACTAAGTTTTATCCAATTTTCTCAAAAATTAAGCTGTTTGGAAAAAAAGTTATTTCGCTATTTATTGTAGAAAATAAAATTTCCTTTTTAACAATGTATTAGTCAGTGGGGTCAGGCTAATGACAAACTCTCCAGCGGCGTCCGTTTATTAAGAAAATATAAAAAAATTAAAGAAATCAAATAGGTTTTACCCGATTATCTGAAAAACCAAGCTCTCTATCAAAAATTGTAACCTATAATTGATTGTAGACAATAAAATTTTCTTTTAAACGTGTATAATAATGTAAAATTTATCTTCAGATTAAAACGTCACAGGCCTGTGCAACTTAAATCAATTTTTACAAATCACCAAAAAAATTAATTCTGTTACAAGTTTTTTCCAATTTTCTCAGAAACTACGCTCAATTGACAAAAATGTGTTTTATACTTTATTGTAGGAAATAAAATTTTCTTTTTAACAATGTGTAAGTCACTGGGGTTTAATTAATAACAAACCCTTCAGCGACGTCCGTATGTGGGGGTCAATTAAAAAATAAAATAAATATAATCGTTTTTGTCACTTGTTTCACTCGATTTTTTTTTTCGAATATTAAAAATATACATTTTTTAAAAAGTATTTTTTTAATACATTTCAAATCAAGTAATTTAAGCTTTGTTGTATTAAAATCGGATAAAAAACAAAAAAGATACAATTTGTTTTTAAATATGCTTTTCCGCCATATTGAATCCGCCATATTTAAAAAAAAGCGCGATTATCACAATGACAATAAGTCAAAATCTGATCTGCTAGGTATGTTAAACAAATTTAAGTTACTTTCAAAAAGTTCTTATGGTTTTCATTAAAAGCATAATTTTTAAATATGCCCCAAAGACCCCTATTTTTTTCCAGTTATTTGGCCATAACTTAAAAACTAATTAACGCATTTGAATAAAGAATTAAAATAGCTATCTTTTTTATAAAAACTTTTTTTGTCTAGCTCCAATAGTTTTATAAATAAAATAAAAAAAATAAAAAAAAATTACCTTTTTTTTTAAATGTTTTTATTTTTTTGCTAAATACAAAAAAATACATATTTTCTGACCAATACATTTTTAAGTACATTACAAAGCAAGTATTTCAAACTTTGTTCCATGAAAATCGGAAAAGAAATAAAAAAGTTACAATTTTTTTAAAGATACGCCTTTCCGCCATTTTGAATCCGCCATATCTTTCAAAAAACGGATTTACCAGAATGACAACAAGTCAAAACCTGATATATGGGATGGCCTTAACAAAGTTAGCTTATCGGCAGAAGGTTGGCACGACTTGCACACGAAACTTGATTTGTCCATAGACTAATAATTAGGTAGAGAAAAATTTCGAACTTCCGTCGTCTTTATTTATTTTAAAAACGTCACGCGACATTTCGTTTACCCAACAAACAATTAAAGTTGTAACGACGAAACCCCAACTAGAAAGAATTTCTTAAAAGTAACCGCAACGTACTCCCGCTACGTCTCAGTATACCATACAGCGACGTTAATTCCCTAAGTGGGGAACCAATTTCTGGTTATAACTACTTGGCCAAGTGTTTAGTCACTGTAGTAGCAACTACACTACTACGTCGTAGCCAGGTATCTACTACGTCGTAGAGGCTGTTTTTTTTCCGTAATGGCATAAAAGTTGCGATGTAGTTGCAAATAATATAATCGTTTCTTTTTGGTAGAATTGTTACACAATATGGTGGACACAACAGTAAACAGACTCGCTTAGTTTTTTTGTTTGGTTATGGTTATAATATGCACTATGTTATCCATAAGTGTGAGAATTTACGAGCAGAGGATCAAAATTCGAGTGCGACGCAAAGTTTTTTGTATAACATGCATTATATATATTGCAAAAAACCGGTGCGCCCGTAAAATTGAGCCGTTTTCTGGTAGCTGATGGAATTTTTGTGTTGTGATTTTGGAGGTTATGTTTTCATAATTGACAGTTAACTCCAACAAATGGTGCTTAAGAAGAGCATTTTTGGTAAGCTTCAACTAATTTGTTTATAAAGTAGTATGGCTCTTTAATATGAGCTCATAAAACGACAACAAAAATATTAAATTTTCTTTCTTACATAAAAACATGGCGTCCCAAACTATATTCCCTGATAGTCGAAAAGGTTACTTGAAAGTAGTTGCGGCTTTAAAGTTGATCCAAAAAGTTATTTTGTCTACATTGTTACATCAGATGTTACTATGATGACACAAACTTTTGTGGTAAAAATTAAAGTTATAATGTAGTTGTCGGATACACTTGTTTGGGACTCCAATGAAGCTTAACTTTCTAGTGGTAATTAAGTAGGATATAAAAGTCAGGGCGACTACGAAATAACGACTAAAAAGAAAGTAAAACTTTAGCAACGTCTTATTGTGGTAGAGAAGACTATCAGAATCGACTATCAAGAAACAATCCTATGAAGTAGTTTAGAGGGTCGTTTTTACGAAACATCTACTATTTCCTGATACTAAATAGTAGTTAGAACTAAAAAGTAACAAATTTTGGTTGGGATCACCACATTTCTACTAAAAGAAAGTAGCAAACCCTTTAGAACATGTAGCCGCTACTATAAATGTTAGTTGGGTAGAGAGTATCTCTAACCGTTTTCAAGTTTAAGCTAAACAATCCAGTCTTAAGGCTACTACTTATACTACTTGGTGTGCAGTGAGGTGTGACGGTCCGCCCTCTTTGGCTTTTTTTTAGGGAGAAAAACCCCTAAATAATAACGAATACAATAAATAATAGCGAACAAAGAAGTTTTCAGACAACCAAGCACAGACATACCAAACATATGGAAACTACTCCTTATGAAAAACAGCGTCTTGGGATTGAAAAAAAAGGGGGGAGGGGCGTCACACCTGACTGCACAAATAATTTAATTAATTAATATATGTTTGGGTTAATCAGTTATTAGAATTAATTAATAAATGTACAGGGTGTCCCAAATTGGGCACTTTTAGGGGGTTTAAGGTACTTCTAGGGGAGACAGAGAAAAACTGACCACGCATTGTGAGGCTTAAATTTCAAGAGAAGACTTATAGTGAAAACCGCATTTTGAAATATCGTCTCGTCTTTGAGCTACGGGGGCTTTTTGAAAAGTCTGCATTTTGGAAGGGGATCGATAACTTCGTTATTAATGGAAATTTTGATTTAGAGTAAATTGCAATTTTATAGACTTTGTCACGAGGAATTCACCTACTAAATTAAATTTTAACTGTCACTTTTAGTTTTTGAGATATGCCATAAAGTTAAATTTTTTCTTATGGAATGGCCTATATTTTAATTAATTTTCGAATTCGTCATTAAATTCTTTTCAAAATGATGTATCATATGTCATAGTTTTTTTTATACTTACCGCTCTTTCAGTGTTAATCCAACCCAAGTGGCTAAACTGTGAATCTATTGAGCATCCAATAACTTCAGCATTGAGTTTTTTAAAATCATCTATTCTTTCGTCGAGCGCTATAAGTTCTGTGGGACACACGAAGGTGCTACGAAAAAAGATACATCATAACAAAAACATGGAAAAAGAAGCCAAGTACGCGAAAATGGTATTCCGTAAAAATAATTGAGATAAAAGTAAAGCCAAGTTCTCGAATACAAATTTCAAATTTCAAAATAAAAGTTAAGTAGCAAAGTTTAGAAAAACATTTCCAAACTAGTAAGAACTTTTTGTTATGAAAGTCCATGAAACTTGGAGGGGTTGTTAACTTTATGAGGATCAACGACGATGCAAAGTTTGAGTTTCGTAGCTCATTCCGAAGTAGAGTTTTAGATGGGTCAAATATGGACTGAAATGTTTTAAGAAAAGATGGTACAGCAGTTTGCGCGAACTTGGCAGGGCCTACCGTATTTTTAAATTTGTAGCCCTGTCGGAAAGAACTAAGATTTAAAGATTTTTATTTTTGAAAAAATTTGCGTAACGATTATATACGACTGAAATTTTTTTAAATTGTATTATTTTGTACACTCCTTTGTGTATTCTAGTAGTTTCTAAAATCTACTAGCAGCATAGAAATAGAAAAATAAATACAACGCTTCCCCCTTTTTTTCACAGATTCAGCAAGGCCAATTTTCCCAGGTACGATTTGAAAGCTCGCGGCATTGAACTAAACTCGTGGTAAAACATCTTATGGAGCCATTCGTCTCAATTAAATTTGACAGAGCGTCACAGCTTATTTTTCATGCCGACCTCTAGGGGTGGTGGCTTATACTACACTTGTAAGGTAACTGTGTTCTGAAGCCAGGCCACGCAGTTTTCGTAATTAACTGACCCGCAGCCCACGAGAAAGACAGGCCCGGGCGCGGAAATATCACGTGATCATAGGAGTCCCACAAAAAAACGCCTCACGGCCCGCTGTCATTATAAAACATGTGTGTGTTCAGTTTTGGTATGTTTGTTTACGTCGATTTTTTTTTAATTCGGGCACGAATTTTATGTGAATTTTATCAAAGTTATTAAAATAACGCAGCCCACGAAAAAGACTGTAGTGGGCTGCGTTAAAATAATTAATGGCTAATGAGTAAATTATAAAGAAAATACCTATAAGATAAACAACGCCGCGAACGTGTAATTAGTGTTGTTCCTTGTCGGTCCAACTATAAAACTGAAACCTAATATGTTGCAAACGGGAAAGAAGTGGTAAAAGATAAGATCTTGGATAAGATTGATCACGTAATAGACATCCTTAGTGACATTTTCGATAGGGAGAGTGAAAAATGTGTTCAGCTGTCATTTCTTATTGAACAATTAGGTCTCTTGAAAAGGTAACCTGAGAATCGAAGATATGGTGGATACACTTTAATGTTGGCTTCATCTTTGTTTATCCAGTCATCCAGTGCATACACGTCAATTTACAATTCTAAGGTAATATGTCTTCCGCACCCTCGCAATATTAAAAAACTGATTTGTAAAATATTGTTAACAGATAGTAATCTCTCTGGTAGTGTGAAATATTTAAAAAGTAAGATACAGCTTTTAAAAGAACATGCGTTGGTAGTTAACACACACTTTAATGAAATATATATTAAACTTTGTGCTGGGTAATTTTTCAAAAAATTATTGACGACCACTACATTCAGTTCATTGAATGTGAAAACCATCTCACTTATTCACAAAATCACTTGTTTCTTTTTAATCAATTATTGTAAAATGTTTTATATTGAAAATTTTTCTTCAGATAACTCTAGCGAGTGTTTTAGTGGAGAAAAACGATTGTCAAAGCTTGAAAAAATTAGTTTAAGGCATGTAAAGTTTTTTTAAATAATTTTATTAAAAAGCACAATGATTTAGTGTCTGCTAATAAATCTTTGAATAAGAACTCAGACAAAGATGATGACACTCAAAGAAAAATTAAAAAACTAAAAGCTTAGGTTTGATATGTCAAATTTTGAAAGACTTGTATAGATTTGAAGTTACTAACGATATTATGTACCTAATATATGAATCTGAAGATATTAGAGTGCAATTTTGTATAATTTTTTATTTTATAGATTCAGTTCTTCTATCCATAATAAACACATATATCAGCAAAATATTTTTTTCAATTTTTGCCTATAAAAGAACAAAAATTTTTTCTTAATTTATTTAAATTGTGTAAAAACATATAATATATTAAGCAATACAATAAGAATCCTGGGACTCCAAAGATCACGTGACCGCCAACTTGCTTATAACGCGCCATGGCCGGTCTTTATCGTTGGCTGCGTAACGACCTCTAGGGGTAACCGCTTGTACTTATAATTTGTGAAAAAATAGCGACTAACCATCCGTCGGTCGCCCCTATTAGACGTTGAGCAGTAATCGAAGGGGTATCTATTTTTTTTTCTATATCTGTGACTAGCAACAATACAGAAAATAAATTTAAAATCCTAGCCCACACAGCAATGGCTAGAAAATGTCTTTCTATCTGTAACACAATAGCTCTTAAACCGCTGAACCGATTTTCATAAAGCTTTTAGGTAAAATAGTGTTCAACACTCTTAGGAGCTGATTAAAATTTGGTCATAATTCATTTATGCTAATGACAGTTTTTTGACAATTAAATTTTTTTTTAAATGCTAACTTTTTAACGGAGCATCGCACAATGTGGTTTTCGGAATATAGTGGACTACATTAATTTGCAATTTATAAGCAAAAACTTTGTAGAAAGCTTTAGTTTCCGAGATATCTAGAAAAACCTGTTTTTAAGGATGATATATCATGGCGTCACTTAAAGTATCAGATCCGTCATAGATATATTTCTTTTTTTTGATTCTTTGCCAAATATTATTATATATGAAATCTTGCTGCACTTACAAATCAAGGGGATAAAAAACCAACACAACATATTTTCCCTTGTAGTCACTTAGTTGAATATTTTTAAAATCATTATTAACTACTGCTACGCCACTGAAGTTTGGAGCTGGTTCTTGAATTCTTGGAGATTGGAATGGTGAAGCTAAAATATTAATATTTTTTTTTATATTTCTATTTTATAAACTTACACTTAAATAGATAGTAACCAGATGATAACGCCGATAACTAGATTTTCGGGCTAAAGTAGGGGACAGCCTCCAACAGTGGCCATGTTCCTACAGTGGCCACCTCTTAGTATTTTATGTATTTCTTGTTATACATGTAAAAAAAACAGATTAGCCAGCACTCACATGGACAGACAGATCTGTTTTTTTTTTACATGGCGCCACACATTCAGTCTAGTTTTAAATTTTTGGCTTGGTTTTGGTGTGTTTTCTGCTATATGTTGTTTGATAGAATCATGACCAACAGTTTGATTTAACCGAAAAATACAATTCTTTAAAACGGTCATTTCTGCTCTTAGAGTAGAAGTATTAATATTAAAAATTTCCCGGTATTGCTCGACGAATTTATTCCATTTAACGACGTGGGAAACCTTAATATGAAAATGGTTATGATATTGTCACCAAAATCGGAAAATTTTCATAAGACACTAAACGCTAACCTCAAAAAAACTAAAAAGATAATTAATAATTATATTTATTTTAGAAAAACAGTTTAAAAAGGTCTTTTATAACCTTACGACATCTACAACCCGATTTCGGAAACAGAGGGGCAAAGGTCGCTGTCTTTATTAAATGCGAAATTTAACTTACACTTCTATAATATTTTACAAGATGTCGCCAATATGTATGAAATATTCAATATGCATAATTATGTTTAAATTTAAAAAATATTTTCGGGAAATTGCATAAGTGCAGAAAAGTTACCGATAATTTAAAGAGAAAAAGCCTAATTCCGCAAGACAAGGGCTTTTTCCTGAAATGTAAACATTATCTGAATGATTTTAAATTTTAATGCACCTATTTTATTTGAATATTTCCCGAATAATAATAGAAAAGTATGTATTTTCAGCGTCATGTTCTTTTACTAGTAGTCGGTAGGGGAGGCCTAAAATATCTTAGGGAGGGCCTGAGGGACCCCTCCCTGAGAATTTTTTGAATATACAAAAAATGAGTAAAAAGTAATGTTTTTCCTAATAAAAATTCAAAATTTTTGCTTGCGGCGCATGAAAGTGTCTATTGTTATTACAACCAATGACTAATTCAATAAAATGCTGCTTAAAAAAATATAGACCGTTTTTTACAAACAGAGAATGTCACCTAAAGTACCCCCCCCGAGAAGCACCTCTGGATCCGCCCTTGGTAAATGATTTAACCTTTTTCGATAGAAGAAAAACAAATGTTTTTAATGACGCGCTTTTGAATGTCGCTGTTTTTATTAGATGTCGCTCTTTTAAACATCGCTGTTTTAATATGTGGCTGTTTTAAATGTCGCTCAAACGAAACTGTCGCTCTTTTGAACCGGACTCGGAGAAATGAGAGTTTTATTAAAATGTCACTTTTTGATAACAACTTAGTTTGTATACCCGAATTGGTCTGTTTAAAAAATTTTCTTTGCAATTTAATTTTTTGAAAAATCTTAATTTTAAGCTTATTAGAGTCTTGAGTCAGAAACTAATCAGTATAAAATATAAAATCCTATATATTGTTTGAAATTCCATTTAAAATTCGCCTAGTCGTCTTTTTCTCAAAAATAGATATAAAATCTTTATAAGAAAGCTGATGAAAGATGCTATGGCTTCCTACTATGGATTCCATATTTATTTAGTAATTTTTAATCACTTAGTGGCTGAGAAAATAAACTTACCAGTAAAATTCCACTTTAAAAAATAGTAGTTTACCTAACTAGTGCGGAAAGTGCTTCTTTTCCGCACGCGATTGCAGATGGCCAAACGACGCGATAGCGGAGTTTGGCCAGCAATCAAGTGCGGAAAAGACACTTTACGCACGAGTTAGGTACACTATTTTTTCTATAAGCGTGAGGAAAAAACTAAAAATTAATCAGAAAATTATTTATATTCAAAACGTTTTAATCAAATCAATTATTATTATTCACATTCTAGCGGCTTCTAGAACTGACTGGGGTAGATCTTCGTCCGAAGAATCCATTGAAAATCTGATTTTTTTGTTTGAAAAATTCAAAAGACGCTTGTATCTGCAAAATTGGCTTTGTTTTGACAGTTTGTTTGTACTTTGTTGCTATGGTGATTTAAGATGCCAAATTTAAAACCACTAGTGTTCATTGTTGTTTGACATTGACAATGACGATATTTATACCGGGGAGGTTTAAAACTTATAATTAGAACCTATTTTACTGAAAACTTTATTTTATCGAAAATATTGAAAATATAGCAGAATTTTAGTCAATTTGAATATTTTTAGGATATTTCGTGTGCTAGGAAAGATACAAATGTATTTTGAACAGTCTAAATGTTACTTTCCACACTAAAATGCGTGCGGAAAAGTGGACTTTTCCGCACACTTATAGAAAAAAATCTTTACATATTTGACCACACATATTTCCGCAACTAATTAACCTAGGAACCTAGGGTTGCACTCAGATTGTAGAGAATTTGGTTGCCTTACCCAAAAAAAACCCAAAACCTGCTTCCTTAAGGTAGTTTGTTTGAGAAAACTAAAAAAATTGCAAGATTTTTGAGTCCCCCAGGAATAGCACAGGGATTTCAAGGTTGCAAAGTTGCAAACTTGAGAATGAACCACTCTCAAGGATATTAAATCTACCTATTATGCAGCCAAACCAAACCAAAAACCGAAAAACCTAAAGCTAGATACTTACTAAAAGCAATTTGTCTAACAAAATTCACACTAGGTTTAGAAACATATTTGGTAATACCAGTCAATTGAGGAATCTGAAAGAAAAAAGTTCTCTTATTAAAAAGTTATCCAAGTATATGTATCTGAGCTTAACTAGCCAGCTAGTGGTCGCAGTGGAAGGGCTGCAAGGCCCACTCACATATGAATCATCATCAAAGCCAAGTTCTCCAATATAAATTTTAAAATAAAATGTTTTTTTAAAGTATGTATTTTAAACAAAATTTGTACACCTATTTCAGGAGTGTCCCACCCCTCAAATTTTACAAAAATGGCATACACATGTCACTAAAACTGCAAATATTTGCAAGCAAAAAATTTCGGTCAAATTGTGGCCTGCAAAAAATCTTCTTTTTGTTTGACATTGTGCATGGCCATGCATGGATTCCCCAGAATCTAGGTAAAAATTCCCCAGTTTGCATGCAAAAAAATGGCACCGGACCGATAAAAATGGATTGCCTGCAACAATCAGCTGGATTTGTACTGCACATGCACCTGGGCAAAATTTCATACATTTGCCTGCAAATTTTATTGTCATGCACCATGTCAAGCGGCCTTTAGAACAAGTGTTCTTAAGGGATGATCATAATCACCAAAACTGAATAAAATTTGTACACCATCAAAAGGGAGTAACAATAACTGACTCAAAATTTGTAACTGTATTGTCATAATGCCATGCTAATTTATAGGGGTAATGGGAGGTAATCCTACAGAACTTCAATGCTTGGCCAAAGCCTTTAAGGCACAGGAAGACCTATATAACTAAAATTGTAATTTTGTATAAAATGTATCTAGTATAAAATAAATGAACAATGAACAATGGTCCTTTATTGTAATGTAATATTTCAGGGTCCTGTATAGTGGCCTCTGGACTCCTGTAAACAAATTTCATACACCTACTGTGGGTCGGTACTTGGGTGCCGATCATTTCTCATTTTCATGTCATCAAATATTGACAGGTTGGATGTTGTGACCCTTGCAACTTTACGAAATGCACGAAAAAGTTGCATGGACTGAACAGTGAAGAAATCCTAGGATTGAAAGTTATAGAAAGCATGTACAAAACTTGTAGGTATTTACAGAGCCTAAGTACCAGAAATTTGCACAAAAAGGAACATTGCAAAATATGTCATACCCTTTGGACGATCCTATTAAAAACACTTGCCATCTCTTGCTTAGTTTTTTAAAATTTTAAAAAAAAGTCAAATGAAAATCTCGAAAATCTCTAACCACACTTTATTCGAATCAAGCTGACAACTGTTCGTTTTCGTGCAAGGCACTGTTCGACCTCTGTGTTCGACGCCTTCAAATTCAGTGTCTTCACGTACTGTATAAAGATTTTATAGAAAACGTCACAAGGTGATCAATTTTGATCATCAGACTGATCAGAAAATACAAAGTATCTTAAGCTTGCAACTTTAAAAAATTATTATTACTGAAAGTAATGAAATGTACTGACTAAAATAATATTCTTGAATCAAGATAAAAGTAAAGTCATGTTCTCCATTACAAATTTTAAAATGAAAGGTTTTTACTAGTTTGGAAACTTTTAAACTTCCCTCTATTACAGCCAAACTTCTTTATGTTCAATTTAGCACTGTGCCAAATAGGCCAAATAGTCATTTGCAGCCGTAATAGCCAGGTTCATGAATATTTAATTTTTTTAAAAATAAAGCCGGTTTTGAGATTGTTTTTACTATATTCTTGCAGAACAACTTTTTTTAAATGTATAGTAATCCTTAATTTTTCAGAGCCGCTTCATTAGCTCACACAAAAATTAAATAATAATATATATTATAATCTATAATCTTTGAATTAAATTTAAAGCAGACGCAAATGTGACAAACACAGATGACAAAGTCAAATATACATGTCAAATATAACAGTTGGTATGCGGTATATGGCGGGTAATTTGAATTCAAAATAAGAAATGCTAAATCTTGAAGATTTTAACATTTTAATCATCTTGCATCCTTACAAAAGTTTGGTAGAATATCGGGATCGTGTCTAAGAATATTTCACTGAAATTTCGCGGAAATCTGTACATTTTGAAAATATCCTAAAAAAACGTCTGATCTCCCATAAGACCCAATGTAAAAGTCAGCCCCCAGAGAACAGCTGATTTTTTCAGGGTCGTGGCCGGTATATTTTTGTTGGCATTGGTTAGGTTTATGCAAGGCCAACACAAAAATAGAGGCCACGACCCTGAAAAAATCAGCTGTTCTCCCGGGGCTGAATTTTACATTGGGTCTTATGGGAGGTCAGACGTTTTTTTATGATATTTTCAAAATAGCACTACAGATTTCCGCAAAATTTCAGTGAAATATTCTCAGACACCATCCCGATATTCCACCAAAGGTTTGTAAGGAAGCAACATGATTAAAAGGTTAAAATCTTCAAGATTTAGCATTCCTTATTTTGAATTCAAATTACCCGCCATGTACCACATGCCAACTGTTATATTTGACATATATTTGACTTTGTCATATGTGATTGTCACATTCGCTTCTGCTTTAAACTTAATTTTGGTGTGAGCTACTGAAGCAGCTATGAAAAATTAGGACTTACTATACATTTTAAAAAAATTGTTCTGCCAGAATAAAGTAAAAACAATCTCAAAAACGGCTTTATTTAACAAAAAATCAAATATCCATGAACCGTCATTCCAACTTCAAAATTTTAAAGACAATCAGCTGTGTCGTAACGTTACCATCAAAAAAAAATCAGCCCCGGATGTGACGTCAACAAAGTGGAGGATCGTGGCCCGTCCATTTTGATAGCCCTGGGTTTATGCAAGGGCGTGGCTATTAGTCCCAAGTGTCTGGACGCCAGACGTACAAATTTTATTTAGGGTGTACGTGCTTACAGTGTACGATCTAGATCAATCCTATGTGGATCCGTGCAGCTCTCCCCCCCTTTGGTGTTCTGTGCAGCTCTCAGCTGTTTATCAAAATAACCTAAAAGTTTTTTGAAAACAAGTTTCTTTTAAATTTTTGAAGGAAAAAGCAAGGACCTATAACATTAGAAAAGCTTTTATTTCGGCTTTTATTATGGATGAGCGAAATTTCAGATCAGCTTATTATGAGAAGGTCGGTTTTAAGAGTGTGGAGGAGAAAAAGTCATTGGAAATGTTGTTGAAAGAGAAAACCTTGGACCTGGGCAAGTTAAAGCAGTTCTGTCTCAGGTTTTCAACACCTGCTGGTTATAGAAACTATATGTGGAAGGTTATGCTGGGTATGACATACATAACAAGTGTTGATCAGGTTGTTAATGCTAAATTTAGTAATTGGAAACCAAGCTTTTTTTTTATTATTTGCAGCTTGTTTTTATTTTATAAATGTGGTTTTAACACAGTCTAAAGATCTATTTAATAATAATAGAGTTTCAAGATAGTTTGCAGCATAAATTTTTATTTCTAAATAACTGTGTAAAACAACATATTTAAAATGAAACAGAGCCGCTAATGAAAAACCAAGGAAAACATCAAAAATAATAATCAATAAATAGAATGTTAATGTTAGGCATTGCTTCCTATAAAACTTGCCTTTACAATGAGTGTATGTTTTTCATAAAATTAAGAATAAAGATTTTTCTCCTCTTATTACTTTGTTTCTTAATTTGATAACACCCTGTACATCTAAACAAAGATTTTATTATGGTAATCTTAATTTAACAACAAGCAGAATTTTTTATAAAGAGGGAGTTTTTTTCGTAAATTCAAATATAAAGGATTTTTTCCTCTTGTCAACTCCATCTGGAGACACACTTATATAAATATTTGTATTGCACTATTAAACAAAATAACTTTCTACCTTGCTAAACAGTCAAATTTTTAATGACTATGACTAAAACAATCAATGTTAAAATGATTAAAAAAACAAATAATAAATAAAACAAATTAAACAACAAAACTAGTGTTACAGACTAAAACAGGTTTAAAAATTATGTTACACTCCACAGTAACCTCTTATTTATATTTACCTTGGGTATATAAAAACTGTTTCTAGATCTTGCATTGTATGTGTGAATGCTAAAATTATATGTTATTCTATGAGTTAAATATTGTGGCACAAGGCCCAATTTTATTTTATGAATAAAAATGAGGGTGTTCAATAAAAATTTAAAAACATAACAATTTTAATTTATTTTCCTCCCCTATACATGTAAACTTATGTAAAATTAACATTGTGCACTTTCAGAAATGCTAGAAAGCTGAGCTTTGGAAGGCTGATAGGAACTACGATAAAACCATGGAAAAAAATTTAAAAACCTCAAAAATTTAAGTAAGGCATTGCAAAAGTTTTGAACAATATTCCGCATATTTTACTACTTTAAAAATTAAATATTATCCAATTCCTTTAAAAAAGAAGTGAAATCATAACAAAAACATTTCATCTAAAAAAAAGCCAAGTATGTGAAAATGACATTCCGTAAAAAGAACTGAGATAAAAGTAAAGCCAAGTTCTCCAATACAAATTTCAAAATGAAAGGTTATTACTAGTTTGGAAATATTTTTCTAAACTTGGCTATTACAGATGTAAATGACTTTTAGGCACAGTGCTAAATTGAACATAAAGAAGTTTGGCTGTAATAGCAAAGTTTAAAAAAACATTTGCAAACTAGTAAGAACCTTTCATTTTGAAATTTGTATTGTAGAACTTGGCTTTACTTTTATCTCAATTCTTTTTACAGAATGTCATTTTCGCGTACTTGGCTTTTTTTTACATAAAATGTTTTTGTTATGATTAAATGTTTTTGTTATAATTATATTTTTAGGCATTATTCCAGTACAAACAAATATCCACAAAGAAGTGATGCGACACCGTAAACAAGAGTGTGATGATCTTCGGCGCGGTTTGTTAGCGTTGAAAGAAATTGCTGGCAGCTCTCCTAAACACATTGTTTTCTTAAAAATGTGGCTTCTTGCAAATGGTCGATTATATTTTAACCACCACAATTCTTATAAGAAAAGTGCTTTTGGTGACATTGCTAAGAGCATCGTCCACATGCGGATAACTGATGACGATACCGACATGTTTTGGATATCGAGAAGAGTTTACGATGTCGTACAGAAATTTCAGCCAGAAAAAAGCAGGTTTGTGGCATTTTACCTCTACTACTATTGTTTGAGTTTTACTCAATTTATACCTTCGATAATTCAAATTGGGTTAAAGAAAAGATGGACTGTAATGAAGCAATAAGATACATAAAAAAAATATATGTGTTTAAAACTCCCTTAAAATTGCTATCTCTAAAAACGCAGCAATGAGAAATTATTCAACAGCGACTTACCCTTGATTGCCCATGTAGTCTTCTTGGATGGCCATCGTTTAGCAGTTCTCCATCAACACAACAAAGCTCTTAATAATAAAGCGGTTCTTCAGTAAGGCGAATATGGTTTTGAGGGCTATAAATTGTAATTATAGCATTAAAATGAGCGTAATATTATTCAAATTAATTAAGTAGCGATGCATGCGCGAATCTGTTGCCACGCGGACTCGTGATTGAATGTGTCGGTTCAAAAGAGTCTCTTGCGCATGTCCATGCGTATATTGTCGGGTACGATTTTATTTTAAATCGAGCCCTTAAACGAGGGTACCGTAATGGATCTCTTGTGTGTATAAAATAAATATAAAACAGTTTTAAAAACGTTATAAACTTTAATGAATATAAAATAAAACTGTTGCAATTTACAAATTGTTACAAGACTTTTCTTATGACCTATAAAACAAACATGACCCAAAATATTAAAATAAAAACTTTAACTTACCATAATAACAAACTGCAAAATATTATTTAAATATAAAAATCTTATGTTTCTATACTGACAATTACTTTTAGAGGTTTAAGTTTAAGTTCAACAAAACTTAGAATGTGACTACCGACTTGTCTCCTCCAAGTTTGGGTTTTTATAAACGGTAGGTTGGACCTAAATAATCCATTATCCCCTCTTTGAAGAGCTTGGAGGAATCAAGTCAGTGGCGTTGCTGATAATCCTAAATATTTTACATTCTAGCCAATAAGCTAAACAAGATAACCTAAACAAAAACAGAGATAAAATACATTTTATAGACAACATTTTCTTATCTCACAGTATTTCCATGTCCAATCACTTTAAAGGGAAAACCCTCTCGCTACTTGCTGTATCCCCACGCTTAACCATTACAACTCCCACTCTAGACTTTTCAATAGTTTTTCTCGCATTAACCATCTGCTGTGTGGTAGGCGGCAACCAAATGTTTTCCATTTTGGAGGGAGGCGGAACCACTTTCTTATCTCAACAGAACCATAATTGTGTTTGTCGCTTTTCCAAGATGGTTTCGTACAGTGGCACAGTCAGGGGAAATTTACATTCCTGACAATATCGAAGCGCGTCGATTAGCCGCCAGAGTTGTCAAAACTCTCATTGCTGACTCAAAAGCGCGCGTTTTATGAAAACTATTAATAATTATAAAAATAAACAAAATATATCTCTAAAAATGCCTCACAAGGGTGTGTAAGGCTTAATTCCCAAAATAACAAACCAAAATATTAAATTATAAGGGCTATTCAAAACTAACTAATTATTTACAGAAGCAATAACATTGCAAAATCTTAACAACTATAATTATTTTATCAAATACCAAAAGGACCTAAAACTATAAACAACATAATTTGAGTTGAAATAAAATTTCGGACTTCCATTGTCTTTATTTATTTTAAAACACGACGTTTCGGTTAGTAAGTATCTCTAACCGTTATCAAGTGTGAACTAAACAATCTAGTCTCTAGGCTACTACTTATACTACTTGGTGTGCAGTCAGGTGTGACGGCTCGCTCCCTTTTTTAATCCTAAGACGCCTGTTTTCCTTAAGGAGTGGTTTCCATATGTTTGGTATGTCCGTGCTTGGTTGACTGAAAACTTCTTTATTCTGCATTATAAACGCAGCTTCAATAAACTTTCGTTTTCGCCAATGCGACTCCTTATGTAAAACTTTAGCTTCTGACCACTGAATCCTGTGATCATTTGACCAAGCATGATCTGTTAAACCGGATTTTTCAATATCCCCTAATTGGGTACTTTTTAGATGTTCATTTACTCTAACCTGAAGAGGGCGTTTCGTTTCACCTACATATGATTTACCACACTCACACGGGATTTGGTAAATACATTCCTTATTATTTGAGGGATTGTCTGGTTTTGTTTTAGTTACAAAACTTCTTATCGTATTTCCCGAAGAAAATACTGTTTTTATATTATAGTGTTTAGCTATTCGTCTTATGTTTTCTGAAATCCCTTGAACATATGGAATGTTAATAACACCTAACGGATTATTATTTTGAGAATTTGGTACATTTAGTTTGTTTTTAATTTTAAATATCGTTGAGTTTATTAATTTCTCGGAATAACCATTCTGTTGTAAGTCCCTTTTAATGTTGTTAATTTCTGTTGGTAATTCTTCATTATTACTACAAATATTTACGGCTCTTAAATACAAACTTCTTATAACTCCTTGTTTTGTTGCAACAGAATGATTAGACTTAAAATTTAGGTACTGTCCCGTGTGTGTAGGTTTCCTATATACAGTGGTTTGAATGTTTCTGTCTAATCGTTTGACAAGAACATCCAAAAAAGGTAAGGCCGAATCTTTTTCAATTTCCATGGTGCACTTGATTGTTGGTCGAATACCGTTTAAATGGTGTAGAAAATTTTGTAGTTCGTCATCATTTTCCGGCCATATAATAAATGTGTCATCCATGTATCGTAGCCATAGTTTTGGTTTGACTCTTGCTGTGTTGATCGCATGGCCCTCGAACCACTCCATGTAGATGTTTGCTACCACTGGCGAAAGAGATGAATAAATAAAGACAATGGAAGTCCGAAATTTTATTTCTACACAATCATTATCTACGAGTTTCAAACAACATAATTTGAGTTATCATACCTTTGACAGTGGGAAAGAAGAATTTAGAGAGATCAGTTGGATGACTTGGTCGAGTTAATATACCCTGAGAATTTCTCGTTCTTATATTGAGACACCGCACACCTGCATAGATGGAAGTTTTCCGAAAATGTATGTATGGCTTCGGTAGTTCAGTGGTTAGAATGTTTGCCTAGATAGTAAGAGATCCCGGGTTCGATCCCCGACCGAAGCAGAAAATTTTTTTCTTATTTTTCTTTCTTTAATTTCAGTTGTTGTTTATATAATTATTTTCTTCTGTAATTCTTGTCTGTAAAATAGATCTCTCAAGCTGTCTTTCTAATCGTGTTCGCTGGCGGAGTTTTATGCCTGCACGCATGCTTGGCATATGGGAATCAATGTAGACATTTTTAAAGACAACACGGATGCCAGTGGCCTTCCAAAATTAGCCAACAAACAGTATTTTTAATTGATTTGGTGTGGTTCGTTGCCCTTCCTACGTGTTCCCGGTTCTATTCTTAGTGAAGACATATAAGTTTGTTTTGATTTGGGGTAGGTCAGTAGTTAAAAGCCTTGCGGTCGCGTGTGCATTGTTTGTTTTTGTTTATTTTCAAAATGGAAATAAATACCGTCGATTATATAATTAACTGTGCAAATTTAAATACGTGGACATATGAACTTCGATTACAAATCTAAGGGTACGGCAGTGCCTCGCCAAGTTCGCGCGCCGTAACCATCTTTTCTGGAAACATTTCAGCCGATATTTGACCTACCTAAAACTTTACTTCGAAATGAGCTACGAATCTCAAACTTTGCACAGTCGTAGATTTCCATGGAGTTAACAACCCCTTCAAGTTTCATGGAATTCCATAAAGTAGTAAAGTAGTTACGAAATTTCAAAAAACGTCGAAATTGCCATTCACTCACTGACTCACTCATGTATAGATCATCAATATTCTACTGTACTTCCAGACATGCTACAAAGCTGAAATTTGGCAGACTGATAGAAATTATGACCAAACCCCTGGAAAAAATCAAAAAACCCCAAAATTTTAATTTACTCCCCTCCCCTATACATTTAAAGTTATGTTAAAGTAGCATTGCTCACTTCCAGAAATGCTAGAGAGTTGAGCTTTGGTAGACTGATAGGAACTATGAGAAAACTATAAGAAAAAATTAAAACACCCCAAAATTATAATTTACTTCGCTCCCCTATAAATGTAAAGTTAAGTAAAAGTAACATTGCCTACTTCCAGACATGCTAGAGAGCTGAGCTTTGGAAGACCGATGGTAATTATGATAAAGTTATAGAAAAAAATTAAAACACCCCAAAATTCTAATTTACTTCCTTCCCCTATAAATGTAAAGTTATGTAAAAGTAACACTGCCCACTTCCAGAAACGCTAGAGAGCTGAACTTTTTAAGACTGAAAGACAATATGATAAAACTAGAATCAGTGTTTTTTAAGAATAACTTAGTTCTTGTAAGTTTTAGAAAAAAAATCAAACAACTAAGTTAAAGACAATACCCAAAAGTCGGTACTTGCCCTTATCACAAAACAAAAAACCTTTGTCTATTTAAAAAAAATGTTTTTAATAGGCACACAGTTTAAAATTTAATCTTACAGGTTAATAGATACCACATTATGTCTTCTAGAAAAGGAAGATCCTCAATTCTATAACCATTTGCTAGCATATGATATGCTGGACTCACTGCCAATTGCCACGTGGTTTGAGTGCTGTTTTGCTGGAGTGATCAATGATAGACACTTGGAAAAGTAAGTTTTATAAAAAGAGTGTTGCCAACCCTACGGATTTATCTGTAGATCTACGGATTTTGGATTTCGATTTTCGATATCCGATTTTAGATCCAAATTTACAGATTTTTGGCAATTTTACTAAAAAACGATAAACATCGAAACACAACGGCGGCCGCGCCTCATTTCTCCTTATCACTCCTCAGTAGGGACCAAGTAGGGACCTATTGCAATAGTGCCAGGCACAAATTGTGCCTAACTTTTTTTCCTACATTTTAATCATTTTGTAAAAAGGTTTTGCTTGGATCAGTGACCTTATTTTTCTAGACATCTAGTGGACGGTCGTTGCAACATTATTTAGAACGAATTGTATTACTTCGCGCGTTGTTTGATGGGGAGTCAAACAACGCTTCGCGCCACGAATATTAAACTATGTTTTACGTTATGTATGTTGTACTAGAAAATATTAGTGTTTGTATGTACAGTCGGGGACTTTTTAAATTGCCGCCCTGGAAAATAAAAAAAATTCCTATTTGAAATTCAGAAAAGTAGTTTGAACCAAAACAAAAAAATTGAAAACCTTACCTCTGTCTGTATACATAAATATTTAAAAATATTTTTTTTTTTCTTTAATTGATTAATTTTGACAGAAAAAAAATAGAACGGCAATTTAAAAAGTCCCCGACTGTACCTTAACTAAATAAAAAAGTACGTACTTATTATTTCTTCTAATTATAACGGTTTATCCGTTTAAAAAATTGGCGGCACTGCAAAAAAGTTTATTTGGATCCGTTGGAACGGAGCAGTAGATAGGTACCGTGCCGTTCTCGTGCAATTCCGAACCAAAAAAGTTGTGCACTCCTGTCACTGTCAAAAAAAGAAAAAAATCAAACCAATATAAACATTTTATTTGTAAAAAAAGCACCTTTTTTTGTTTTTAGTCTTCTTTGAACCTACGGATTTCTACAGATTTTTCGCGTTCATGCTACGGATTTTTGCTTTCCAATAGTTGTGTAGGGGTCAGCTAACAGCTTAATAATTTTACTCAGTTAGAGGTTGAACCGTAAAGAAAATTCATTTATTTTTTACACTCACTATTGTACGATATTAAATTAAAGTAACTCACGTTATTGTATACAACCCATCACATCACTTAACTTTGACTTTAACCACTGACTAATACTTAACAACACCTTACTTGTGGAGACTCTGAGCTTAAATTAAATAATAAACGAATAGATCCTAGCCTTTTTATCAACTCTGTTCGATGATGAAATATCCGCCAAATCAAGGTTCTAAAGCCTCGAGACAAAAACGGCGCCAACGCTACCTAATTTTAATTAGGACAGCCAAACAAGGTAATGTTTGCATGGCTTTGCGCATTGCTAAAAATAAAAGCGGACAGACCTCGAGGTTAATCCCACTAGGCCAAACTTTGATATTTGTATGACCTTAAATGGTGAAAAACATCACGAGACAGGAAAGCACGATGTTGTTCCCCACTTTAAGACTTGTTATAAAAGCGCGATCGGGATCGCAAAAGGGGATCAGTTCAAATCAGTCAAAAACTTAATATCATTCGTAATAAGTTATGATTTTTGAATCCAAACCAAAAAGTGAAAATAAGTAAATAAATAATAAAAGTGACTAAATGTGCCAAAGGTAACTGTAATGCCACAAAACAAAAAAAAAGTAGTGTTAAATATTAGTGGTGGCATTCTGGCTGTAATTATGGTGAGAGATTTATTTTGAACTTTAATCTATCGGTTGTTGCTTAAAATTCGTAGACTATGAAAATTGACTTTGAATCATTTTGTTTTACCATACAAACTTTTGCTCACAAGAGCGTTTTGCTAATATGTTAACTGATAGACTTTGGTCAAAAAGAGTTTATTGAAAAATATGAATTTAATGTTATAGTTTTAACTTTTGTGTGACTTGAATCAAAATAACGACATGCAATACTTTGGAATATGTACTATATTTTATTTACCAATATATAATAACCTGCTTTAAAGAAAGTGTTTAATTTTTATCAATATAAAACGGTTGTAAACAAAGCAATATACGCGAAAACGCTTACGCTAAAAAGATGGTAAAGATTTTGTAACTGCACCCGGGGTAACTTAGAAAAATATTCGCTCGGTTTTCACGAAACCCTGGGGCAGCTTCACAGTTGGCAACACTGTATAAAAATAATATAGGAACTCAGTGAGAGGGGCAATGTACTTAAAGAACGAAACGGGGAAAAACACAAAATTGGATAAACTTTAATTCTTATATTTATGCAGTGATATAATGTTGTTTTATAATTTTTTGTTATGGTAGTAGTTTTGATCTTTATTATTTCTTTTATTAAGTCTATTTTACCCGAGGGGTCATCGGCACCCTAAAATTTTGTACAGCGTCCAACAGGACTTGGGTCTTGTCATGTACTGTTGGGTACTGTCGAGTACTTTTGGGTCCTGTCGAGTACTGTTGAGTACTGTCGTGTACTGTTGGGTCCTGTCGTGTACTGTTGAGTACTGTTGGGTCCTGTTGAGTACTGTCGTGTACTGTTGGGTCCTGTCGTGTAGTGTCAGTGGCGCACCCAGGAATGTGTCTTGGGGGGGGCCCGACAGCTACAAAGCGCGCCCTCAAAAAACTTGCGACCAAAAAAAAAAAACAAAAAAAAAGGTCATCATGTCTTTTCGCAACTACGCCACTGCTTGGGGTTGGGGGGGGGGCCCGAAGCCTCCTGATGTCAAATTTTAAGGTATTTTTCATGTTTTATCATCAAATATGTAGAAAATATATTAAAAAATCTAAGGCTTGGGGGGGCCCGGGCCCCGGGGCCCCCCTGGGTGCGCCCATGGTAGAGTCGAGTACTGTCGAGTACTGTTGGGTCCTGTTGAGTACTGTCGAGTACTGTTGAGTACTGTTGGGTACTGTCGTGTACTGTCGAGTACTGTTGGGTCCTGTCGTGTACTGTTGAGTACTGTTGGGTACTGTCGTGTACTGTTGGGTCCTGTTGAGTACTGTCGTGTACTGTCGAGTACTGTTGGGTCCTGTCGTGGTACTGTCGGGTCCTGTTGTGAAATTTGTACAGTACTGTTGAAAGCTGATGACCCCTCGATTTTACCTTATTTTGAGGACTTGTGTTTTTTTAGGATTTGGGACAAATTTTTGGCCGGATCATACAAAATACTGATTTTTGTGGTTGTGTCATTGTTAACTACTTTAAAACAAAAAATCATCGCATGTAAAGACAATGATGCCGTTATGGATTGCATAAAAAATGTAAGTAGTTTCTTACCTGAACAGTGGCGGCTCATGAGCAAGTCTATAAAGGGGCTACTTTAGTAAAATTTAACAAAACTCACCAAAGCACTTTAGGTGATCTAATAGAATATTCCTTAAATAAGCGAAAAATCAAGGTACAGTCGGGGACTTAATAAATGGCCGCTGCCGTTTTCAGAAGAGCTTGGATAAGAATTCCAATACCGGCCGAGGTTATTGACCGGATTTCGTGGCGCGTCGTTTAACACATATAATTTATTCACATTCCTGGCTTAAATTCAATCATGACAAATTTGGCTTCCGTCTGTATTCATTCCGTTTGAATGTTTGGTTAAAAAAATACAAATAATAGTGATTTTAATTTATTGTTATATTTTTTAATACATACTTACACAGAGTAATACAAATGCAACATGTTTGTATTCCTAGCTATTTTAAAAATGGTAAGTTTTAAAAGTGTAAAGCTAAAAAAATAAATACAAGCAAAAATTGGTTATTTGAGTAAGGGCGATTCGAAAACAGCTGTGAAGATGGCATTTACTTTAAGATTTGTTTATATCCCGACTTCTGGATGCACAAGAACACTATCTGCAAATCGCTCTCTTGGTCTTTGGTACACTTTCCTTCTTCGGTCGCTAACATGGAGGCATATTCTGGACTCATCTTGGAACAGAACAGATCCCCATTGTTTCAACGTCCAATTCAGATGACCCCGTGCAAAACGCAGGCGTGCTTGGCGATGAGCTGGAGTAAGTTTTGGACCAATCACAGGTCGTTTTGGGGTCAGGTTATTTTCCTGCAGTCTTCGCAGTGTTGCCAACCCTACGGATTTATCTGTAGATCTACGGATTTTGGATTTCGATCTGCGATATCCGATTTTGGATCCAAATCTACAGATTTTTGGCAATTTTACTAAAAAACGATAAACATCGAAACACAACGGCGGCCGCGCCTCATTCCTCCTTATCACTCCTCAGTAGGGACCTATTGCAATAGTGCACAAATTGTGCCGGGCACTATATTGACAGTTTCTCATTATAAGAACAGCTGTGTCCTTTTAAAATTAGGCCTTTGTGTATTATACGAGCCGGATTTAATAGTGACGCTACTATTAATGAAAAATAAACGACGAGATTTATAAATTCGACTTTGGTATGTCAATTTTGAAAGATCAACTGTCAATATAGTGCCCGGCACAATTTGTGCCTGGCACTATTGCAATAGGTCCTTATTATCTTTACTTTTTTTCCTACATTTTAATCGTTTTGTAAAAAGGTTTTGCTTGGATCAGTGACCTTATTTTTCTAGACATCTAGTGGACGGTCGTTGCAACATTATTTAGAACGAACTGTATTACTTCGCGCGTTGTTTGATGGGGAGTCAAACAACGCTTCGCGCCACGAAAGTTAAACTATGTTTTACGTTATGTATGTTGCACTAGAAAATATTAGTATTTGTACGTACCTTAGCTAAATAAAAAAGGTTAAAAAAGTACGTACTTTTTATTTCTTCTCATTATAACGGTTTATCCGTTGAAAAAATTAACGGCACTGCAAAAAAGTTTATTTGGATCCGTTGGAACGGAGCAGTATGTACCGTACCGTTCTCGTGCAATTTCGAAACAAAAAAGTTGTGCACTCCTGTCACTGTCAAAAAAAGAAAAAATCAAACCAATATCAACTTTTTAATTGTAAAAAAAGCACCTTTTTTTGTTTTTAGTCTTCTTTGAACCTACGGATTTCTACAGATTTTTCGCGTTCACGCTACGGATTTTCGTTTTCCAATAGTTGGCAACACTGAGTCTTTGTCTTACTGTCCACTGACTAATAGCCACTACTCGCACCTCACGGAGCTGTCATTGCACTTGAACGGCATTAAGGTGACGATTTCCTAATGTTGTTGACACAATAAAGCGGTCATCACGAGCTGTTGTAAATCATCTTCTGCCTGTTCCAGGTCGCCTATGAAAGTCTCCAGTCTTCTTATAATGCTGGTACACTCTTCGAACCGCTGCGCGGGTCATATTCAATTGTCTGGCAACAGCTCGCTGACTAAGTCCATTTTCGATTAAAGCAATAACTAACTAAATAAATACTTTCGTATTTTAGTTTTTACTAGTACTAGTACAGATTAGTACCTATACTCTTTGCAATAAGGCTAGTCCTTTTGTTTAATCACCCCCGTAATTCTGGTAACAAAACGCACGTGTATTCTTAATTCAGTTTTAAACCATAGGTTCCTAAGGTAACTGATAATGGACGCTGCAAAACTAATTATCAGTTACCTTAAGGTTAATATAATCGGTCACCACCCTTTATAATAAGGGTGATGGATCGGTGTTTAAACTGTCAATTGTTTTGAAATTTCTGACTTTGAAACATTATCGCTTATTTTATATTTAAATTCTGATTCTGATTTGGCATAGTTTTTTAAGAAAAGTTTCTGTCCCAAAATGATTTTATTTAGTGAAAAATTTATGAACAATTGGGGTGCCCTACCGCCAAAGTTTCTACATTGGAAGATTTTCAGTGCGACTGACCATAGAACTACAAACCATGAACAAACGATAAATTAGTGATTATTTAATTTTTTCAAAAATGTTGTTTTCTACAATGTATTTTGAGTTGGATTTGAGCTAAGCTTTGCAATTTGTTTTGGTAAAAATTATTATTTAAAAATAGGATTAGGCCCTGTTTATATTATATTTTTTGTAAATTGAAGTTTTTAAATTACCTAAGCAAAATGACTTAATAAAAGTTAAATTAATATTATTTGTAGTTTCCACAAATGAACTTTAGCTCGACTCATATTAATGTAGTACATACTCATTTCTTTGTTACAATAAGTATATAAGCATTAATATTTTTTGAAATTAAAACAGTATTATATTATACTTTTTAATAAAAAAGTTGTTCATATGAAAATCTCACATTTTTTATGGTGGACACATAGATCTTTTAAAAAATATAAAGTTCCTAACTGATTTAACCGCAGAGGCTTTGGGAATTTCAACAAAAACAGTATTGAGACAGACTCTTTGTGAATGAATTAAAAAATATCTTTTAGACACAATATTTAAACTAGAAATAGCTATATTGAGGGTATTACTAATTACTAAGTTGAAAGATGAAAATTATTATACTATGCTTTATTTGTATGGTTTTGTAAACTTATTTTCTTAAAATAAAATAAAACCAATCGAAAAACTAAAAATCTAACTAAAAAACTAACTAGGCAAAAATAATTTATTCTCATCGTCCAAAAAACTCCATCTCGTGAACTGCCATCTTTTTTCTCAGTCTTCTTGTTTTATAAATCTTTTTTGACAGTAGTTTTACAAACTTTTTGAATTAGTTTTTTTAAAGGCGTTGTTTTGAAGGGCATCAAAGAGTCTTCATACTTTTTGTCATTACTGTGTTCCTTGAAATTCTGGTCTATAGTTATCACGGATGAGACTGAAGATCGAAAAAAGCGTGGAATTTTCGAATGAACAGTTTATCTTTGTCGCCAATTTTCTTGCCTATTTTTCTGAGAATATGTGAATACTTCTAAATATCTACTTAACAAAATATTTTGACTACTTGACAAAAATTTTTTGTTTTGAAAGTTTACTTTCATTGTCAATTTAAGCTTTGATAGACAGACAGGCTTGCAACTGCCAACTGCAATCTGGGGCCAACAATGATTTTCGAAGCTATTTTCTGTCTTCTTTATAGCAGAAAAATAAAAAAGGATAGCAAAGGGACTTGGGGTATTGCAAGGACTATACCTATTGCAAGATTGATTATTTATTATCCTCCTGGGTAGGGCACCCAAGCCTAGATAAGACCTGTTTAAACGGCCAATATAAGAGGTTTCCTTTCAACCTGCAGGCACAACGGATATCATTGCACTGGCCCTCCTATTTGTGTGCAAATTGCACGATAAAAAACATTTAAATTTAACATAACACTTTAAAAAACAAATACAAAAAATTTAAGTGAGGTTATGTTCACTATGTTTACCTTCTCTTTTTTATTGGTTTTATAAGCGCACTCAAAAATCCGTGTTGCGATAGAGTAACAAATAAAACCAAGTGACCACTATAAAACGATAATGGCGTATATAGAATTATTTTAAAAATATTGTAAACAGAAAATATTTATCTACTCGTTTTAGCAGTGATTTTTAACAATAATTTTACTTTAATTTTGATTTATCTAAACCAAACAGACTTTTTTAATGGTGAATAGTGTAAATTATTTTTTTTTATTTTAAATATTTGTTATTCAGTTATCAAAAAACTATTAAAAAGCATTTGTGAGCTGGCGCGCTTGTTTTGAGAGCTTTTCAGATACGATTTTATCAGAAAAATAAGTCTGGCAGGCAATTTGATGATCCACAAAACGACAAACTCCTCATATATAGGTATATTTTTATGTGATACAATAATTTTGGGACTCTGCCATTTTTGGCAATTTTATGACCTAAATTATTTTATATAGCCATTGTGAATCTAAAATATCGCTAAAGCTTTTATAGAAAAATTCTTTACTCTAAAGGTATTATGGTATTCAACAGAATTGCCAGGATACCAAATTACCAAATCTAGTTTTATAACAGGATAGAGGACGTTTCTGAGTTGCTTTTAGAACCTGGCATAATAGCTTTAGGTTCTAAAAGGTTCTATACTGGTGGAACCGCTAGAGGGCGAAGCTAGCGTTTATTTCTTATGGTTTTATAATGAGTTTAATACATAGGTTGTCACCACCAATTGGGGAGTCCCATTTAGGAGGTCTAAGGGGTATATAAGCGTAATGGGAACGTGCTAGCGACCAAACATTGAAACTAATGGTTTTAAGGAAAGGCGCTGGAAACCTTTTAGCTTCTGCTATAAATAAAGAAATGTTACTTGGGTAGGGAATTTTCGCAAATTCGGTAAATAATAGCTGACGTCAAATCAGTTAAGTTGAAACTAAACTATAGTCACTTGAAATTTTAGGTTTCCGAAGAAACTGCCGACGTTATAGTGATCAAATCAATAGACATGTGGCAACAGTGTGGAAGTCCGCTTACACTTAATGACAAAACAAAAACTTCAGATATGGGAAAGCAAATTTTGGATTTTGATAGAAAATTGTTGTGAGATTTTTCGCAATTTGATGAGTCATCAAATAGTCGGGTATTATAGCGACTTAATGTGATCGCAGTTGAAAATACCACTTACTGGGACTTGCACCATTCAATTATAGATCGGTTATTATATAACATAGAGGAATATATATAGTATATAGTTCTCTGTGATTGGGCCTATATAGAGCTCTGTGATTTCTGTAAAGATTTAAACATCTATTTTTTAATAAAAAATGTTGAATTATATACAAAGAAAATCATTAATATCTTTTTGACAACTATTTACCTAGTCGACGAAACTTTTACTGTTTAAAGTATTGTTTCGTCGAAAAAAAATTGGGACATTGTGTAACAAAACGGGATTTGAATATAAATGGTATTTTTGCCATTTATAAGTTTTTAAAGATTTTTAATTAAATATTGTTTTGACATGAACAAGCATTAATTATATGCAAGACTAGGTTAAGATTAAGTAAAATTTATGGCAACTCGGCGACTTGTTTTTAGGCATATTTTCAGGTTCGCTGTATTTTAATAAAAGTTGTATTCGGCTAATATGTCCTTTGAGCCACTAACATCAAAATAATTCTTATTTTGTAACTGGAAACAAATTTTAAACTATTTTCAATTAAAAAAAAAACACACTGTGTAATTTTACTTTCTAACGGGTTTTTAAGTCTCGCTTGCATTGCTATTTTGTCTCTTAGTGGAGCGCTTAAAGCGCAGTCTATCTCTTTCTCGCCAAGGCGAAAGGGAGTAGAATTCTGGCCAATCAAAGATATTTGTCCCTTCAAGCGCAAGGTCGCTTTAACTGACACTGAAACTTTCGAAAGTTTGGAGGGAGTTCACTTTTTAGTCGCGCTTTGCTTGGTACGTTACACTTTCATTCACACTTCTTAAGGGGGGTTTTATTTCAACTGGGGAAATTTGTCAATCATTTTAACATTGTATAAGCTATTATCTTTATTATTCATAATTATTTTAGTCTTTTCTTTTGAAGTTTATTAATTTTAAAACTTTTAATTATTACTGTTTCCAGTGTTTTGAAATAATGTTTTTATCTGTTTTATGGTTTTTTTTTTCATCAAAATACAAACCATTAGTTGCCCTAAAATCGGCATTTTTCTTCAACAATATATCCCAAACCTAAACAGTAATATTAAGTAAATTAAACAGTTGATTGAATAGTTTCACTCATTCAATCAACGTTTAAGATGTTGATAAATATATATATTTACAACAAATATATAAAAGGTTTATAAAACCTAAAAGTTTAAGAAGTGTAAATATTTGAATACAAAAGTTTAATAGTAGTAATTACGATATTCAACTAATAAATATAAGAAGTGAAAGTGTGAAGCTACAAGAAGAAAATTGAAAAGGTATGTATGATTATCCTACATTAGTTATACAGTTGAGAAAAACGTTTATAGCATACTTTTCCTCCAAGAACCGTCAAATTCCCTTTCGAGATCGTGTAAATTTAATAACATATAGTAACATTTAATCTTTTTATAATTTATATAAGTTGTAGCCTAAGTTGGTAGCTTACAACATTTAAGCCTTGGCCACTTGAGGTGACAGTATCACTGTCACACACAGGCCCCTGTTACAATTGGGACAATGGCATCAATTTAAAATTCTAGTCTGCCTAGCCCAGTGGTTTTCAAACTTTTGTAGAGTGGGAACCTTAAAGGTTGTTTTTCTTTTTCTAGAGAACCCCTACCCTAAGTACTTTAGTATAAGACCTAATGTTTAGTTTTGTGTAAAAAAATCGACATTAAAACTACTTTTTAATAAAGAGTAAATGCAAAAATCTAAAAACTAAGTAGGTACGTAATATGTTAATAATTCGGAAACAGTAATAATACTAAAATAAGTCCGGACGTCAAAATTTTTTCGATGCCACACACAAAAAATCAACTTTTTTTTTATTGAAACAATAACTAATAAATAACATAATATACCTACTATTTTATAGGTACTTTTCACTGCTGTGTATTTTATTCAACAGTGTTGAATTTTTAGGCAGAAGTACAAAATCGTAAAATTTTGAGCAGCTCATATTTCTTAAATTGTATGAAGTCATTCATATGAGTATTCCTTTTACAGAAGATAAAAGCAGCCTATTTCTTTCTTTGGTCCACTGGGTAGAAATAATAAAATATTTTGCCCATTTTTCGTGGGTAGGCAGATTGTGGTCATCAGAAGTAAAAGTGTCTGATATGTACTTTTTTAGATTACAAAGTTCATCAAAAAAATTGTGTGCGCTTAAGACCACACGGCAGAAGTGTAATTCAACAAGGCGAAATTAATAATACTACTTTAAGCGGGGTCTTCACATAACGTTTTACCTTATAGTGGGTTTACACATGCATGAATTTAGTGGCGCCAGTGTTCGCGCCAGTTCTATTGGCACGCCAGTAAAGGTTTACACTATTGTGCGAAAATTAAAAAGACTGGCACGCCAGTTTCATTTTTAAAGTGTACACGATACGCGATATGTCGGCTGAACTCTCGGAAGCCTGCAAAATAGTCGCTAAACTTTTATTGAAAAAAAAAAAGAGATTCAGGAAAAGGAACAACGAAAAGGCCGTATCTGCATGGGTTAAAGCATCTACATCTACTTTGGGTGCTTCCGAAAAACTTTTGGGAGAACTTGCAGCAGAAGATCCTGCGAGCTATAAAAACCATCTTCGAATAACAAAGCAACATTTTGATATTCTTCTAGAGTTTCTCTTATTTAAACAACATTCTTTAAAACTCGGTCTGCTACTTTAAACCATGGTACTTTTGGGGTGTATACTTCATTTGCACCGGCTCCGGAACGTTGGCTTTTTTAAATTTTTGTCAATTCCAAAGCATATGTGTTTCTTATGGATCATATTTTTGCTTTTACTTCTGCAACTTCAAAGCCTTCAATAGTCATTATTTTACTAATTTTTTGGGAAGCATTATCTCGACTATCTTTGTTTTTATACGAACTACTGTGTACATCCCATAAACAAGGAAAACATTCATAGCCTTCAAGAAACTGTATGGTCAGTTCTGCTGACCACTTTTTTTAGCCATATTAAGCTATAAAAACAAAAATAAACCAAATTTCTAAGCTCAAACACAATGAAAATAAAAAATAATGTAAAATAATGAACTTAAAACTGGCGAGCCGACGTGCAAGCACTTGTTTACACATGAAAATTTTCCTTTTCTGCGCGCATGCGTCACCACTGGCGCCAGCAAATTCAGTCAGCTGCAGACTTTTTTGATACATGCATGCAAAAAAATAACTTGTGTGCAAGTCGGTGTTTACACTTGCAAATTTAACTTACTGGCGCGCCAGTTTTTATTGGCGCCAGCAAATCCATGCATGTGTAAACTCTCCTTTACGTCTTGCCTGTCAGTCAAAAGGGTCAAGTATGACGGCTGAAAGACTAGCGTAGACACTTGATAGTTTTAACGTACGTTTTTAGATCAGTTTTTGATACAAAACGATGGTTTTATTGGAAAACAATGCGTGATCCGGTCAGTTCTCTAGGCGGTCTTCCGTCTTAAATCAGTTCAAGTAAAACGTCCGTTTTTCTGTCTACACACAAAGTTTTACTTGATGCGTTTTGACTGAACAGGCAAGATGTAAGGTAAAACGTTATGTGAAGACCCCGCTTAAAGGTGAATTCACACTGCTAAATTTATCGACGATTATTGTTTAATTCAATTTTTTAAAACTAGTTTATTTTGCGTTATTTGATGTTTATAAAGGCGGCTACTTTAAAATCCGGACGTTTATGAAAAATCCGCCCGGACGTAGTAAAAATCCGGACATGTCCGGATTAATCCGGACGTCTGCTAACCCTAGCTGTTACTGCCCAGTGCTGTTATGTGTTTATGTGTATCTTGACAAACCCAAGGCTAACACCCTGCATTTAACAAATACAAATAAGAATCAATTAAATTTAAAAAGTCATTTACATTAGGTTTACCCCGAGAAATGTAGCACGTGACCGCGTTTAACACTCATTAATTATTGACCATCTGATTAGATGGCCCCATTATGGATAAACATCTACATTCCATCGTTTAATTTTAAGTCCACGCGTGCAGTTGCTGTCGCCCTTGTGGTTATTTAATACGTTTCGGCTTCTACAGGGTTTATACAAAAAATACGTTTATTTAAAATTTAAAGTTTTGCCTTAAAGGAACATGCTTACTGGAGGGTTGCCTGCCAGTACAAACTTAAATCTACTATCCGCGTTTATTACGAGTCGTTAAATACCGAGATGAATTCCAAGACGTGCGCAAGCGTTGATCTGTCACTTCTGCCAACCAATCAACTGAAAGATATTTCAGTATGGTTTTATACAGCAAAACTTTAATAATTTCCAGTTCTTTTTTATGAAAATTCGTCGTTTTTGTGCTGTGAAAATGCCGGTGACGTGCAAGTTGTGTGACAATAAATTATTTAGTGCCCAATTTAATTTAAATAAACACTGTCAAAGTAAACATGACATACAAAAACAAAGGTATTCCTATGCAGAAAGTGTTTTTATGTTTAGATGCCTAGAATGTAAATGCTCCTTCACAAAAAACTTGGATCTGTGTGATGATTTGAAATACAAACACAAACAAGAAATACTTGAAGAAACATTGGAGTTGAGAGTCAATACTCCCATGCAGTGGCGTATATAGCATAAAATACAGCCTCATGAGGTCTCGGGCCCCCCCCCCCAAAACTGTCTCGGGCCCACCCCGAAACTTTTTTCTATATACGCCACTGCTCCCATGGCAAAACAAAATAAACGTGAAATGCATAAGATCATATAGAAGAAATACTGCATATACCTCAAAAAATATTAATCGCAGCACGTAGATATTGTATATTTTTGAAATCAGAAAGAAAAGACGAATCTTAAAATGAAAAAATATACAGGGTGTTCCCTCTCAAAAAATCGACTTCATTGTCACACCCTGGACAGGGTGTCCCAAATTCGTTGTTTTTTTGAGGTGTCGGGTATTTCTAGGGGAGATAAAAAAAAACTGACCCCCCTTTTCGACGCTCAAATTTCAAGAGAAGCCTAAAGGTGAAAACCACATTTAGATATAGCAAGCCGTTTTTAAGCTACGGAGTGTTTTTGTCTGCATTTTGGGAGGGGGTCTATAACTTTTTTGTTTATGAAAATTTTGTTTTTGTGTAAATAGCTTTCTTATAGATCTTTTCTTGAAGAATTGACAGATGTAAACAGTTTTTATTTATCTCTTTTGGTTTTTAAAATATTGCATAAAGTTGTTATTTTTCTTACAGAATAACTCTTTTTTTATTCGATTTTTAAAATCAGCTTAAAATTTCCTTTAAAATGATGTATCACACTCTATTTAATTTTTTAATTTTTTTATTGTTTTCTCTATTTTTATTTTTTAATCACCTCTTTATTATTTTTTTATTTTTATAATTTTATAATATAAAAATATTTTAAACCCACTAAGTAAACTAAAATATGTGGTAAAAATAAAAAAAAATACAAAATGCAGATTTTTTAAAAACACCCCGTAGTTTAAAAACGGCTTGCTATATCAAAATGCGATTTTCACCTTTAAGCTTCTTTTGAAATTTGAGTGTCGCAAAGGGGGATCAGTTTTTTTTAGCCCCTCTAGAAACACGAAACCCCCCAAAAACATCGAATTTGGGACACTATGTACATGGTGACGGATAGAAAAAAATTATGTTGTCATAATTAACCAAAAAATCTCAATTTATTTTCAATGATAAAGTTGCTGAGTGCTCCGATTATAAAAAACCACCCGGGACCGAAATAAAATCATACCTAAAAATTAGAATTGACCATTATTTTATACCTTGAATTTTTTATTATACGTTAAGCTCTTCGATCTCGCGCCAATAACGGTATTCGCGCCAATAATTTAAATTAGACATTTTGACGTTAATTTTGGCGCATGCTTCTTTGATGGAATTCATCTCGGTATTTAACGACTCGTCGTTTATTCACCGGGGGGTATCGTTCAGGCCCTACATACGAGATTCGAGGTGCATGCAGCTACACCCCCCATAAAACATAATCAAAAAAAATCACTGGGAATTTTGTACTAATTATGAACTAATTTTGTCCCCCAAAAAAAATTTTGTACCACTCTCCTACCTTTCTTTTCGATTTGAAAAAGAGGGGTGTAGCTTCCACCCATAGAACGAAGAGGACTAGACAAAAAATTTCAATGCAGGATTTTTGTACTATTTATGAACTAATTTTGTCCGCCTTTAATTTTTTTCCCAGGTCCCTTTTTACCCCACTTCCACTGCAAGCTACACAACAAAATTTCAATGCTGGAATTTTGTACTATTTATGAACTAATTTTGTCCCCCTTCAATTTGTTTCGCAGGTCCCTTTTTACCCCTTTAAAAAAAACAAAAGAGGGAACCACTGGAAGCTACACCCCACCCATAGAACGAAGAGGGCTAGACAAAAAATTTCAATGCAGGAATTTTGTACTATTTTTGAACTAATTTTGTCCCCCTTTAATTTTTTTCCCAGGTCCCTTTTTACCTTTTTTTGATTGACCCTATTTTACTCAATAGCTATCTCCGGTTATACCGATACTTTTAAATTAGTAAAGTCGAGGATTTTTCCCAAATCATTAGAATCTGATGTCAAATTCTTGACATATGTTGTATTTTTTTAAAGAAAACACCCTGTATTTTATTTTTTTAGTCGATAGGGCCCCTTTTCTGATTTCAAAAATATATAGCATGTTGATATTTGGTTTGGCCGTTTCTGAGTTATATTAATTTTAAATTACTGTCCAGTGGAAGCTAAACCTAACCCTTTTTCAAATCGAAAAAAAGGTAAGAGAGTGGTAGAAAAATTTTTTTTGGGACAAAATTGATTCATAAATAGTACAAAATTCCTGCATTGAAATTTTTTGTCTAGCTCTCTTTGTTCTATGGGTGGGGTATAGCTTCCAGTGAAAGCTACACCCCCTTTTGTTTTTTTTTAAAGGGGTAAAAAGGAACCTGGGAAAAAAATTAAAGGCGGACAAAATTAATTCATAAATAGTACAAAATTTCTGCATTGAAATTTTTTGTCTAGTCCTCTTCGTTCTATGGGTGGGGTACCTTTTTAAAATCGAAAAAAAAGGTAGAAGGAGAGTGGTACAAAATTGTTTTTTGGGGGACAAAATTAGTTCATAATTAGTACAAAATTCCCACAGTGATTTTTTTTGATTATCTTTTATGGGGGGTGCAGCTGCATGCACCTTTGTTTTTTGCTTTATTTGTCTTATTGTGAACAATCCACGAAGTGATCCTGCGTGGGTGGCAAAGGAAATGTCGGATATCAAGTACTTTAGTAAAAAGTTTTAAAAAAAAGACACAAAGTAAGTGCTATAGTTATTTAAATGACCACATAAACAAAACATTACCGCACATAACGAAAATGTGACAAAAAATAAACATTTACTTTTTACATAGACTCTTTAAAGTTCTGTGGAATTTTTGAGGTTGCTCTACGGGCCATGATGAGTCATGATAAATTAGGGTTACCAGACGTCCAGATTAATCCGGACATGTCCGGATTTTTACTACGTCCGGGTGGGTCCGGGCGGATTTTTCATAAACGTCCGGATTTTAAAGTAGCCGCCTTTATAAACATCAAATAATGTAAAATAAACTAGTTTCAAAAAATGTAATTAAACAATAATCGTCGATAAATTTAGCAGTGTGAATTCACCTTTAAGCAGGGTCTTCACATAACGTTTTACCTTACAATTTGCCTGTTCAGTCAAAACGCATCAAGTAAAACTTTGTGTGTAGACGGAAAAACGGACGTTTTACTTGAACTGATTTAAGACGGAAGACCGCCTAGAGAACTGACAGGATCACGCATTGTTTTCCAATAAAACCATCGTTTTGTATCAAAAACTGATCTAAAAACGTACGTTAAAATTATCAAGTGTCTACGCTAGTCTTTCAACCGTCATACTTGACCCTTTTGACTGACAGGCAAGACGTAAGGTAAAACGTTATGTGAAGACCCCGCTTAAAGTAGTATTATTAATTTCGCCTTGTTGAAGTTTACACTTCTGCCGTGTGGTCTTAAGCACCCACAATTTTTTTGATGAAGTTTGTAATCTAAAAAAGTACATATCAGACAATTCTACTTCTGATGACCACAATCTGCCTACCCACGAAAAATGGGCAAAATATTTTAATGCAAGTATTTTTACCCATTGGACCAAAGAAAGAAATAGGCTGCTTTTATCTTGTGTAAAAGGAATACTCATGGCTTCATACAATTTAAGAAATATGAGCTTGTCAAAATTTTACGATTTTGCACTTCTGCCTAAAAATTCAACGCTGTTGAATAAAATACAAAGCAGTGAAAAGTACCTATAAAATAGTAGGTATATTATGTTATATTTATTAGTTATTGTTTCAATAAAAAAAAAAGTTGATTTTTTGTGTGTGGCATCGAAAAAATTTTGACGTCCGGATTTTGTCCGGATTTTCTTGACGGCTGGTCCTGGTTTGAGACGTTTTCATCTGGTAACCCTATGATAAATTAGTGCTTATCCGAGCACTTTACGCATGTAAAGGAAAGGCGAATAGATTTTATCTATAAACAGATAAACTAAAAGCTACACCAAGTAGCTGCTTGTTTGTAAAATGCTAAAATAAAATTGTTTGGGTAGGTTTTTATCATCTTTTTTTTCATGCAATATAAGTTTCTGCCTCCTTAATTTATAACGTCCGCAGCCGTCACTGGAAGCCGTTAACTACATGTGATGTTCAAATGTCAACAGTGTCAAATAGCGTTAATCGTCGGCCGTTTTTGGCATGACTAAAAACTATCAAATAAGTAAAAACGAAACGATCAGCAAACTTTTTAAATGACCCGATAAAAATCCACATTAACTCTCCGCCAGGTGGTAAACCCATTTAATTGATTCGAACTATTAACATCGTCGAGCTAAATTTTTGGTCATTTTTTATGAACTAGGGTGGAGTTAAAATATAGGTAGGTATTTTTGTTAAGGGGCTTATTTAATTATCTTTATCACTTTCTCTAGCTAAACAAATGGGGTAGGTTGTGACCTAACAATTTATTTTATTGTCACCTTTAAGTTGATTAAATTAAAATAAAACCGAGGAGTGTACGTAAAAATATTAGTATACTAATTATTTATAGTAAGGAAAGCACCCCGGTTTTGTCATAATACTGTTATACATACCCCCTGTATACATTAGTTCGGAATACAAAGTTCGAGAGGCGCTTATTACAGACCGTCACCCCTGGTATAATAATATTATGTACAGACTCCTGTGCTGTCGTCATGGACATTAACCGCTACTCTCGGTATATGTTTTTGATTATGACTGACATTGGCAAAACAGATAAAAATATGACGTAAATGTAATTCGGCATTTTTCATTTGTGGTTGCAGTTTTTCGTGATTTTTCGACTTTTTTACCTTATTTTTAAAAGTGTTTTTTGCTAAATTGTGGCATATCGGTAATTAAGAAATTTAAAAGAAAACAATTTTGTGTTCGTGGGTGCGAAGACTATGTTAGCAAGCGCCATTCCCAAACGGAACCTAAAAAAATACTTCGGCAAAAAAACTAACTTTGACGAAAGACGAAATTCACAAATATATAGTTTGTGATGGACACGTTGAACCTGGACGGAGTTTTAAATGTTAATATTTGGAAAAACATAGATTATTTCACTATACTTATATACAGGGTCCGGCAGAATGATCTCCCACAATAAAAACGCCATTGTGCAGTAACTCTAAAGCAATATTCCTGTAATTTCTTGGTGTATTCCTGCTTTTAATTCGTAAATGGTTCGGGAATAGTGTTCAGATATTCCCAAAGTATCTGGAACTAAAACATTTCTACCAAGTGCGAAGTGAGTACGAAAAGTTCTTTGTGTCGTAATCACAGATTCGTTACCTACTTTTACTTAATGTCTCGATCCCAACAAACAATTAAAGTTGTAACGACGAAACCCCAACTAGAAAGAATTTCTTAAAAGTAACCGCAACGTACTCCCGCTACGTCTCAGTATACCATACAGCGACGTTATAATTCCCTAAGTGGGGAACCAATTTCTGGTTATAACTACCTGGCCAAGTGTTTAAAGTCACTGTAGTAACAACTACACTACTACGTCCTATCCAGGTATCTACTACGTCGTAGAGGCTGTTTTTTTTCCGTAATGGCATAAAAGTTGCGATGTAGTTGCAAATAATATAATCGTTTCTTTTTGGTAGAATTGTTACACAATATGGTGGACACAACAGTAAACAGACTCGCTTAGTTTTTTTGTTTGGTTATGGTTATAATATGAACTATGTTATCCAAAAGTGTGAGAATTTACGAGCAGAGGATCAAAATTCGAGTGCGACGCAAAGTTTTTTGTATAACATGCATTATATATATTGCAAAAAACCGGTGCGCCCGTAAAATTGAGCCGTTTTCTGGTAGCTGATGGAATTTTTGTGTTGTGATTTTGGAGGTTATGTTTTCATAATCGACAGTTAACTCCAACAAATGGTGCTTAAGAAGAGCATTTTTGGTAAGCTTCAACTAATTTGTTTATAAAATAGTATGGCTCTTTAATATGAGCTCATAAAACGACAACAAAAATATTAAATTTTCTTTCTTACATAAAAACATGGCGTCCCAAACTATATTCCCTGATAGTCGAAAAGGTTACTTGAAAGTAGTTGCGGCTTTAAAGTTGATCCAAAAAGTTATTTTGTCTACATTGTTACATCAGATGTTACTATGAAGCTTAACTTTCTAGTGGTAATTAAGTAGGATATAAAAGTCAGGACGACTACGAAATAACGACTAAAAAGAAAGTAAAACTTTAGCAACGTCCTATTGTTGTAGAGAAGACTATCAGAATCGACTATCAAGAAACAATCCTATGAAGTAGTTTAGAGGGTCGTTTTTACGAAACATCTACTATTTCCTGATACTAAATAGTAGTTAGAACTAAAAAGTAACAAATTTTGGTTGGGATCACCACATTTCTACTATAAGAAAGTAGCAAAGCCTTTAGAACATGTAGCCGCTACTATAAATGTTAGTTGGGATTACGAAGGCACGATGGCAAGGTAATGGCAAGCCGTGAGCTACCAACCAATTACGCTAAGCTTCCCCTCTCTTCAGTGATTCAGGCACAGTGTCAGTGCAAAATGTGGGAGATCATTATGCCGGATCCTGTTTAATTAAATGAATAACCGGCAATATTCATTTTGCTTTAAAAGGCTTACGTTACATTTTTTTATTTTTCATGAAAAAACAATTAAAAATGTTTCCGTTTATAGAAACCTATATTTGCAACATTATTATGTATAAAGCCTTGTAAAAATATACATTATTAATTTAAGCTAATGTAGAATGTGTAAATATTTTCTATGCACTAATAAAAAGGAAATTACTGTAGAATATTCGTCAAAAAGCCTTTTTTTAACTAGAAAATTAGCCTCTCAAGGAAATTTATGTACCTAAATGAATGGGAAACAAACTTTTAAACCTTATAGATTGAACTTTTTTTTATTACTAGTAGTCATTAATTTAAACATTCTGTGATTAAGCTTCCTTATTGATTGGTGTTTATAGAGTCTTTTTAAGCAAATTGAGCTTTGACACAAAATAACTCATTCTTATCAGCGCGCATCGTTTAAATTTAAATCTATGTAATTGACGAGTAGAATGAGTTTTTTAGTGTTAAAATTTAATTTGATAAAACCTGTTCAAAACACTATATTAAAAGATGTAGCTTGATTGGAGAACGATTTCATTGATGGCTACGAGCATCCGGTATACAATAATTTGAAAAGCCATCCTGTAGCTTAGAGACAAACTGCGCAAGCGTTATATTGTTTCAAATCCCCCTGTAAATGTTTAGTACGGTGCACAAAGTTGGAGAGGCGCTGATTCGTGCACGACACCCCGGTATACTGGGCCGATTTAGTAATACAACTCCCACCGTGTAAGTGTCTGGTCTATCTCTGTCATTCGTCTATGGTTCAATGTTATCAAACTGATTACAGAGTGAGTCGTTAAAATTTTCTCGAACTTGCGAAAGTGTCAATATTATCAAGAAAATAGATTTATACAGGGTGTCCCATAACTTAGGGGCCATAGTGCAGCAGGTGATAGAGGAGATATACGATTTTTAAAGTTAGAGGAGTGGCGGGAAAACGGTTTTACAATAAAAAGAAAATCTGTCACAGCCAGCTGAATACTCAGGTAGTTGTGATTCAAAAATGTGGTACTCCATTTTTTGATAAAATTACAAGTTGAGGAGATACAGGCTGTCAAAATCACCTCCTAAAAGGTATAAAAAATTATATATTTTTCTAAAAATTAATTTTTGCCCACTTATTCTTTTAAAAAATATCTATAATATTTTATTATTATGTCTCATTAGAGACTTGTTTTTATTAACAAAAAATATTTAAAAAAAACATTGCGTTTAATATGGCATTTATTAGAGTTTATACCAAAAAAATAGTTTTCCCTAAAAAAAATTGGCAGACTATTTTTTCTCAAAATAATTTTTATTTCAATTTATTGCTCTTGTTCTAATACACGATTTTACCCAATTTCATATTTTTAAAGTTTAAAAAATTGCCAACTTTGAGACTCAATGAAGAAAGAGTTTTTTTTTCACCCATTCATTATAGTGTAGTGGTCAGCTAACAGCTTAATTTTAAAAATCTACTTTGTCAACTTAAATAATAATTTTACTTAGAGGTTGAACCGTAAAGAAATTTCAATTATTTTTAACACTCACTATTGTACGATATTATATTAAAGTAACTCACGTTATTGTATTCAACCCATCACTTAGACTTTGACTATAACCACTGACTAACACTTGACAACACCTTACTTGTAGAGACTGTGAGCTTAAATTAAATAAAAAAAGAATAGATCCTAGCCTTTTTATCGGTTCGATGATGAAATATCCGCCAAATCAAGGTTCTAAAGGCTCGAGACAAAAACGGCGCCAACGCTACCTAATTTTAATTAGGACAGCCAAACAAGGCAAAATCTTGAGTGTTTGCATGGCTTTGCGCATTGCTAAAAATAAAAGCGGGCAGACCGCGAGGTTAATCCCACTAGGCCAAACTTTGATACTTTGTATGACCTTAAATGGTGTTAGAAACCGAAAATCACGAGGCAGAAATCTCGATGTTGTTCCCCACTTTAAGACTTGTTATAAAAGCGCGATCTGGATAGCAAAAGAGATCAATCGGAGTAGATCAATCGGAGTAGATCCGTCGTAATAATTAAGATCAATCGGAGTAGATCAGTTGTAATATTTAAAATCAATCGGAGTAGATCAATCGGAGTAGATCAGTCGGAGTATTAATTTTAATCGGAGTCATGATCTCTGTTAAGATCAGTTCAAATTAGTCAAAAACTTAATATCATTCGTAATAAGTTATGATTTTTGAATCCAAAACAAAAAGTGAAAATAAGTAAATAAATAATAAAAGTGACTAAATGTGCCAAAGGTAACTGTAATGCCACAAAACAAAAAAACTAAGTAGTGTTAAATATTAGTGGTGGCATTCTGGCTGTAATTATGGTGAGATATTTATTTTGAACTTTAATCTGTCGGTTGTTGCTTAAAATTCGTGGACTATGAAAATTGACTTTGAATCATTTTGTTTTACCATACAAACTTTTGCTCACAAGAGCGTTTTGCTAATATGTTAACTGATAGACTATGGTCAAAAAGAGTTTATTGAAAAATATGAATTTAATGTTATAGTTTTAACTTTTGTGTGACTTGAATCAAAATAACGACATGCAATATATTGGAATATGTACTATATTTTATTTATCAATATTTAATAACCTGCTTTAAAGAAAGTGTTTAATTTTTATCAATATAAAACTGTTGTAAACAAAGCAATATACGCTAATACGCTTACGGTAAAAAGATGGTAAAGATTTTGTAACTGCACCAGGGGTAACTTAGAAAAATATTCGCTCGGTTTTCACGAAACCCTGGGGCAGCTTCACAATAGGAACTTTTTTAGCAGACATGACCTCCCCTATTACCTGTTTGCCAATGGCCCCTAAGTTATGGGACACCCTGTATATTTTTATATACCGGGTGGGCCAAAAAAACCGGTCAATTTTTTTTCAATTATAACTTTTGAACTACACCATCGATTTTGATGGGAGAAACTGCACTTGGCAGAGAATTTTGACCAAGTATATGCTTGTTTATTCTTGTGTTACGAACATGTTTTAATTATTTTTTTAAATCAGTAAAAAACTGCATTCTTGCCACAAAAAATAATAAAAACATGTTCGCAATACAAGAATAAACAAGCGTTCCTACTCAATGTGGAGACAAACATATTTTTTGTCGCGTCCAAAAAGTATTTTTAATCTAGAATTTAACTTTACTTTAAAGATTTAACATCATGTCTGGCAAAGTAACATCAGATATATTCGCACAAACTGGAATCACATAAAGGGACACCGTAATCCGCGTTAAAACCATTTCATTGGAACCTTTTTCCTCGCTTTACTAATCTCGAAGGCCTGAAATTAAAAAGCAAAATCATTTAAGGTGACCAATCATATGCAGACAAAAAAAACAAAATTTTTGAAAAAAATCGTTGTGTTATTTTAGTAAAATGAATAGAGGAGTTTTACCCTACAAAAGATCAGGTAGTTCTGAATTTTGGATATGTTATTAAGGTCGAAAGGGTAGTTAAAAATCTGAGTTTTCGTCACCCCCACCCCTGTGCTTCCTCCGCCATCTTAAAAAAACCATCAAAAATTGGCACTTTTTGTAGTTTTTTTACTGGAACTTCGTTCCAGTACACTAAATCGCAAAAAGAGTTATATGAAATTTTTTAGAGGATATAATTTTCTACAATTGGTGTAACGTGTCATTTTTACGTTTAAGGCAACGTTACATATTTGTTTATTTAGGTAAATAATCAAGGCTCTTTGACTCGTCTTTCTGTACACAAAGTAAGGGTATTTTATAGAGCTAGGTTTGGAGGTTATATAGTGTCTAGGAAGTTACCTTAAAAGGAGGCATTCCATCGAATTACTGTGGACACTACGCACATCGCATTATCTGGACATCGTAATTGGAATTTAGGATCACAGGTTTCGGAAAAATCACATTAAAACTTTTGATTGTTTGTTTATCTGGGGAATTTCATAGTTTCGTTGACGTTCACGAAATTAAACAGCTGGACTGCTGGGGAATGGCGGTGTTGCCGCATCACAAATGGTTTCAGTAACAGGAAGGAAACATTTAGATGAACATTTCATTCCCTTACGTTTATTTTCGAGGATATTGGGACAATCCGAACCTCATAGCTAGTTGTGATAGCACGAAAACATATTTAGGTCCACGGTTTGACCAGTAACAACCGAGGCTCCGCCCACTTTGATATCTTTATTAATTTGATAGGGAAAGGATAAAATAAATACGAGTTATGCACTTTTGTAAATGGGAGATAAATGAGGGATAAAAAACCAAGACTAAAAGAATAAACGAAATCGTGTGAGTTAACATCTGAACACACTTGTGCCGAGTTTAAGCAGTAGTTCAGTGTGTATTTTTAGGTTCAGGTTCAGAAACAACTTTATTAATGTAGAAATGTTTTACAAAAATGGCGTCAAACCATATGAATCTTAGAGAAAACATTTATAAAGAGCCAAGGAAACTTTTGACTAAGACTGTAACTAAAATACAACTAAATTCTACACTCAGTATAGCTTTGCTCATATGGGAATTGGTTGAGTGTTCGAATATTCCTGGGTTTGATGCATGCCCTGATCTTCAGTAATTGATTTTACAGTTGATGGTTTCAATGCTGAGCTTCTTACAGTCCGTCTGGTTATTCTTCTCCTACTTGATATGTTGGCGGGGGTCCGGTAGGCAAATGTTCGGTCTATGTATGGAGGGTGTCTCGACGTCCTTGTTATAAAAATTTCAACCGTGGAAATTTATCCGACAACACCTCAAGGTGCGTTTTACGTATTTTTCAATATCCCCTTGGACGGTGCTGGCCCCTATATACCGGTATGGAACTATTGGTGTATTTCCTCATTGGTTAGTTTGAAAACCGCGGGTTTTTCTTCCAGTCTTGCAACCGAAGGTAGAGATTTTTTGGCGAAAAAGGTTTTTTTTATAAATAGGTTTGCATCCTTTATTTGAATTTAACCGGGAAGATTAGGTTGGTACTATTGCGTTTTACCGTCCCCACCAAATCTACGAACGGTTTCCGGTGGCTTCATTATTTGGGTATTCTCGACGGAGTGCCTGGTCTCTTGCTAACGAATTTTGGCTGGGTCGACAACAGTTTCTGGGATCGCCTTTATTTTTGGTTAATTTGCACTGCAGCGATTGCAGGAGATATCCCAGAAACTGTAGAAGTGAGTCCGTCGTGTTTAGGCGAAATCTAAAGTGACGCTCGCACCCTTTTGAGGGGGATTTCAGTCGTCAAACTCGGAACTTTGAGATCTCTCGCTGATTATTATTTTTAACAAAAATTTACAAAAAATCAAAATGGCAGTTCAACAATGGCGCACTTTCTTGTTTATAAGCCGATTTGCCTCAAAATTGGGGGGGGGCTGATTTTTCTGGGGGAGGGGGCGAAGCCTCATGATGGCGAATTTTATACTCTTTAATCTTTTTATTCATGAAATATGTGAAAAATATCTAAAAAAATCTTAGGCTTGGGGGGGGCCTAGCCCCCGAGGAATCCGCCATTTTCAGGTTTTAAAATTTAGATCAAAAATTGTATTGAGTTACCTTGCTTCAAGTTTGAGGCAAATCGGTTTATAAATAAGAAAGTGCGCCATTGTGGAACCGCCATTTTGATTTTTTAAAATTAAGTTAAAAATAATAATCAGCGCCCAACAAACAATTAAAGTTGTAACGACGAAACCCCAACTAGAAAGAATTTCTTAAAAGTAACCGCAACGTACTCCCGCTACGTCTCAGTATACCATACAGCGACGTTATAATTCCTTAAGTGGGGAACCAATTTCTGGTTATAACTACTTGGCCAAGTGTTTAAAGTCACTGTAGTAACAACTACACTACTACGTCGTAGCCAGGTATCTACTACGTCGTAGAGGCTGTTTTTTTTCCGTAATGGCATAAAAGTTGCGATGTAGTTGCAAATAATATAATCGTTTCTTTTTGGTAGAATTGTTACACAATATGGTGGACACAACAGTAAACAGACTCGCTTAGTTTTTTTGTTTGGTTATGGTTATAATATGAACTATGTTATCCAAAAGTGTGAGAATTTACGAGCAGAGGATCAAAATTCGAGTGCGACGCAAAGTTTTTTGTATAACATGCATTATTATATTGCAAAAAACCGGTGCGCCCGTAAAATTGAGCCGTTTTCTGGTAGCTGATGGAATTTTTGTGTTGTGATTTTGGAGGTTATGTTTTCATAATCGACAGTTAACTCCAACAAATGGTGCTTAAGAAGAGCATTTTTGGTAAGCTTCAACTAATTTGTTTATAAAATAGTATGGCTCTTTAACATGAGCTCATAAAACGACAACAAAAATATTAAATTTTCTTTCTTACATAAAAACATGGCGTCCCAAACTATATTCCCTGATAGTCGAAAAGGTTACTTGAAAGTAGTTGCGGCTTTAAAGTTGATCCAAAAAGTTATTTTGTCTACATTGTTACATCAGATGTTACTATGATGACACAAACTTTTGTGGTAAAAATTAAAGTTATAATGTAGTTGTCGGATACACTTGTTTGGGACTCCAATGAAGCTTAACTTTCTAGTGGTAATTAAGTAGGATATAAAAGTCAGGACGACTACGAAATAACGACTAAAAAGAAAGTAAAACTTTAGCAACGTCCTATTGTGGTAGAGAAGACTATCAGAATCGACTATCAAGAAACAATCCTATGAAGTAGTTTAGAGGGTCGTTTTTACGAAACATCTACTATTTCCTGATACTAAATAGTAGTTAGAACTAAAAAGTAACAAATTTTGGTTGGGATCACCACATTTCTACTATAAGAAAGTAGCAAAGCCTTTAGAACATGTAGCCGCTACTATAAATGTTAGTTGGGCGACCTGAAAGATCTTAAAGTTCCGAGTTTCATGCAAATCGATTAATAAATGGGAAAATCCCGGAAAATCCACCATTTTGGATCCGCCATTTTATTTATTTTTCTAATAGAAAAAATTGTTGAATTGGATACTAACCCCAAATACCTAGTTGGAAAAGTTTCAAAAAAGTTATGATTAAACAAATAAACAAATATATTATATAAAGTCAAGCTAAATAAAACTGTTTAAACAATTGCCAATGGGAACATCATAAAATAAAAAATCTCGCGGCGAATTGTCCCCGCGGCAAATCGGTCGGCGGTGAATTGTCTCGCGGCGAATCGGCCGCGACGAATCGGCTGCGGCGAATCGGCCGCGGCGAATTGTCCCCTACCCCCTTGAGATAACATAAAAATGCTGTTTGGGATTAGGTCACCTTAAGTAAGCAAAATCGTAATAAGGGAGAAAACGCACTAAAAATTTCATGAAAATTAAACCTTTCCTTTGACACACACATAAAATCTACCTTTCTTTGTGTGTTTTTGACCTTAAAATAACGTACTTTTCTGGGAAGCCATTTTTATATGTGTTTCTAATAGTGACGGTTGCTACAGGGAGGGCAACGGGATAGTGCCCTCCCAAAACTAGACAACAAACAGTATTTTTAATTGTTTGTTTTAGTTTAACGTCGGTCATATTCATCGTGCGAAAACGTTCGTTGCCCTTCCTACGTGTTGCCGCTTTTATCCTTAGTGAAGGCGTATACGTTTGTTTTAATTTGAAGTAGGTAAGTAGTTAAAAACCTTGCCGGTCGCGTGTCCATTGTTTGTTTTTGTCTTTTTTTTTTCAAAATGGCAATAAATACCGTCGATTATATAATTAACTGTGCCAATTTAAATACGTTGACATATGAACTTCGATTACAAATAAAATCTTTAGGGCCACATAGACAAAAACCTAAAAATCCTAAAAATTAACCAAAATTTAAGTGCAAGTAATAAAAAAATATACGATGCTGAAAACTGGTTGTGCGGTTGTGAAAGACGAAATGCTTTTGTTTGCTTTATTTGTCTTATTATGAACAATCCACTTCGTGGGGGCAAAGGGAATGTGTGATATCAAGCACAAGCTTCATTTAAATCTAAGGGCACGGCAGTGCCTCGCCAAGTTTGCGCGCTGTAACCATCTTTTCTGGAAACATTTCAGCAGATATTTGACCTACCTAAAACTCTACTTCGGAATGAGCTACGAATCTCAAACACACACAGTCGTAGATCTCCATGGAGTTAACAACCCCTCCAAGTTTCATGGAATTCCATAAAGTAGTAAAGTAGTTACGAAATTTCAAAAAACGTCGAAATTGCCACTCACTCACTGACTCACTCATGTATAGATCATCAATATTCTACTGTACTTCCAGCCATGCTACAAAGCTGAAATTTGGCAGACTGATAGAAATTATGACCAAACCTCTGGAAAAAATCAAAAAACCCCAAAATTTTAATTTACTCCCCTCCCCTATACATTTAAAGTTATGTAAAATTAGCATCGCCCACTTCCAGAAATGCTAGAGAGTTGAGCTTTGGCAGACTGATAGGAACTATGATAAAACTATAGGAAAAAATCAAAAAACCCCAAAATTTTAATTTACTCCCCTCCTCTATACATTTAAAATTATGTAAAAGTAGCACTGCCCACTTCCAGAAATGCTAGAGAGTTGAGCTTTGGTAGACTGATAGGAACTATGATAAAATTATAGGAAAAAATTAAAACACCCCAAAATTCTAATTTACTTCCCTCCCCTATAAATGTAAAGTTAAGTAAAAGTAATATTGCCTACTTCCAGACATACTAGAGAGCTGAGCTTTGGAAGACCGATAGTAACTATGATAAAGTTATAGAAGAAAATTAAAACACCCCAAAATTCTAATTTACTTCCTTCCCCTATTAATGTAAAGTTATGTAAAAGTAACACTGCCCACTTCCAGAAACGCTAGAGAGCTGAACTTTTTAAGACTGAAAGACAATATGATAAAACTCTATGAAATAATTTAAAAACACCAACATTTTAATTTACTTCCCTCTCCTATAAATGTAAATTTATATAAAACTAACATTGCCCAATTTCAGAAATGCTAGAGAGCTGAGCATTGGAATGCTAATAGAAATTATGATAAAACCATGGAAAAAAATTTAAAAAGTCCAATATTTTCATTTACTCTCCTCCCCTATAAATGTAAAGTTATATAAAAGTAACATTACCCACTTCCAGAAACGCTAGAGAGCTGAGCATTGGAAGACTGATAGGAACTATGATAAAACTATAGGACAAAATTTAAAAACACGACAATTTTAATTTATTTCCCTCCCCTATACATGTAAAGTTATGTAAAAGTAACATTGTGCACTTTCAGAAACGCTAGAGAGCTGAGCTGTGGAAGGCTAAAGGAACTACGTTAAAACCATGGAAAAAAATTAAAAAATCTCAAAAATTTAGGTAAGGCATTGCAAAAGTTTTGAACAATATTCCGCATATTTTACTGCTTTAAAAATTAAGTATTATCCAATTCCTTTAAAAAAGAAGTGAAATCATAACAAAAACATTTAATGTAAAAAAAGCCAAGTACGCGAAAATGGCATTCCGTAAAAAGAATTGAGATAAAAGTAAAGCCAAGTTTTCCAATACAAATTTCAAAATGAAAGGTTCTTACTAGTTTGGAAATATTTTTCTAAACTTGGCTATTACGGCTGTAAATTACTTTTAGGCACAGTGCTAAATTGAACATAAAGAAGTTTGGCTGTAATAGCAAAGTTTAAAAAAACATTTCCAAACTAGTAAGAACCTTTCATTTTGAAATTTGTATTGGAAAACTTGGCTTTACTTTTATCTCAATTCTTTTTACGGAATGCCATTTTCGCGTACTTGAATTTTTTTACATGAAATGTTTTTGTTATGATCTTCTTTTGGTGTTAAACTTGAAGCCAATATACCTATTAATGAATTAGTAATCCTCTTTGAAAAACGCTAAAAAACTAATCAAAACGTTATAATAATAAAACTTCAATGACGCATGAAAAGGCAAGGGTAGAAAATGCTCCACGGAATTGTGTAATTCGAAGCCCCATTAGAATAAAAAGCAGAATCAAAGCGGCTATCCTTCCAGCCTATTGTATTTAAAAAGTACCAGATGTTCAAAGGGACATGATTGAAGTTAAACTCGAATGAATAGAGATCAGGAACATTTGAATAGAAGCTGATAGTGACGGAGATAAGTTTGATTGCTGTCTTTGGTCATCCCAAATGTTTTCATTATCGATTGTACTCGCACCCCTAAAGCTTTTAACCATAATTGCCAATTTTTTTTAAGTTGTTAGGGATTAACTACCTTCCAGCTAGGCACAAATGATTTAGATAAAACAAATTCTGCCAAGTAACAGAATTAAGCCAAAATTAGGTTGGTACTGTAGTGGTCAGCTAACAGCTTAATTTTAAAAATCTACATTGGCAACTTAAATAATAATTTTACTTAGAGGTTGAACCGTAAAGAAATTTCAATTATTTTTAACACTCACTATTGTACGATATTATATTAAAGTAACTCACGTTAATAGGGACTTATTGGAATAAAACCTGACCTTATTTTAAAATCGACCCTATAGTGACATATTTACATATAAAAAGCAGCTGCTCTGCTTCAAAATTCTGCCTTTGTGTATTTAAAAACCGGATTTATTAGTGTCGGTATTTATTAAATGAAAATTAGCGTCTTTATTATTAAATTTGGTTTTGGTATGTCAATTTTGAGAGGTCAGCTGTTAGTTTTCCGTGCAAATGTGTCAGAATAAAGTCGAGTCTAAAATAAAGTCAGGTTTTATTCCAATAAGTCTCTATTGTATTCAACCCATCACTTAGACTTTAACTATAACCACTGACTAACACTTTACTTGTAGAGACTGTGAGCTTAAATTAAATAAAAAAAGAATAGATCCTAGCCTTTTTATCAACTCGGTTCGATGATGATCCGCCAAATCAAGGTTCTAAAGCCTCGAGACGAAAACGGCGCCAACGCTACCTAATTTTAATTAGGACAGCCAAACAAGGCAAAATCTTTTGTTTGCATGGCTTTGCGCATTGCTAAAAATAAAAGCAGGCAGACCGCAAGGTTAATCCCACTAGGCCAAACTTTGATACTTTGTATGACCTTAAATGGTGTTAGAAACAGAAAATCACGAGGCAGGACATCTCGATGTGGTTCCCCATTTTAAGACTTGTTAAAAAAGCGCGATCTGGATAGCAAAAGGGATCAATCGGAGTAGATCAGTTGTAATATTTAAATAGATCAGTCGGAGTATTAATTTTAATCGGAGTCATGATCTCTGTTAAGATTAGTTCAAATCAGTCAAAAACTTAATATCATTCGTAATAAGTTATGACTTTTGAATCCAAACTAAAAAGTGAAAATAAGTAAATAAATAATAAAAGTGACTAAATGTGCCAAAGGTAACTGTAATGCCACAAAACAAAAAAACTAAATATTAGTGGTGGCATTCTGGCTGTAATTATGGTGAAAGATTTATTTTGAAAATTAATCTATCGGTTGTTGCTTAAAATTCGTGGACTATGAAAATTGACTTTGAATCATTTTGTTTTACCATACAAACTTTTGCTCACAAGAGCGTTTTGCTAATATGTTAACTGATAGACTATGGTCAAAAAGAGTTTATTGAAAAATATGAATTTAATGTTATAGTTTTAACTTTTGTGTGACTTGAATCAAAATAACGACATGCAATATTTTGGGATATGTACTATATTTTATTTATCAATATATAATAACTTGCTTTAATGAAAGTGTTTAATTAATATCAATAAAACGGTTGTAAACAAAGCAATATACGCTAAAACGCTTACGCTAAAAAGATGGTAAAGATTTTGTAACTGCACCCGGGGTAACTTAGAAAAATATTCGCTCGGTTTTCACGAAACCCTGGGGCAGCTTTACAGTACTAAAAAGATTAAGGCAACACCACACACAGAAAAATTTTTAGTTCAGCAAAATCTGTCAAATAAATGTCACTATTTTTTCGGTAAATTTAAAAATTTAATTTTTTTAAAATATAAAAATAAATTAAATAGAACATTTATTTCCTAGCAAAAAATGTTATTTAATCTATTTTACATTAGTGATAGTTCCCTCCCAATAAATAAAAATATATTATAATTTGAGTATAAAGAACAGTGCACCCGTTTACACAGGCCCTATGGGAAATTTTTGTCTCGATGGAATTGGCTATAATTTTAGTATTTTATAGTAGGCTCTATAACTTAAAAAAGTTAAGTTTTTCTATATACAGTTTTTGAGATATAAACGGTCAAGATTCATTAAACGGTCGTTTTTGTGTGTTCTATTGATCATAAAAATTACTTAGTGAAGGCCTAAAGACAAAGTCACTTATAATCTGAGGGCACGGCAGTGCCTCGCCAAGTTCGCGCGCCGTAACCATCTTTTCTGGAAACATTTCAGCCGATATTTGACCTACCTAAAACTCTACTTCGGAATGAGCTACGAATCTCAAACTTTGCACAGTCGTAGATCTCCATGGAGTTAACAACCCTTCTAAGTTTTATGGAATTCCATAAAGTAGTAAAGTAGTTACGAAATTTCAAAAAACGTCGAAATTGCAAAGTTTAAAAAAATATTTCCAAACTAGTAAGAACCTTTCATTTTGAAATTTGTATTGGAGAACTTGGCTTTACTTTTATCTCAATTCTTTTTACGGAATGCCATTTTCGCGTACTTGGCCTTTTTTTACATGAAATGTTTTTGCTATGATTTCATTTTTTACAATTTATAAGGTAATATACAAGGGCTACTAAAAGAATCAACTTTTTTATATCATCATTTTCTATATTTTATACCGAATTTACCACATTGTATTTTGGTACGAATTCATAGTTTTATACCATATTGGAAGAAAAAAGTTTTTTTTGTTTTTTGATTGGCTCTACTTTTATAAATATATTTTATAAATAAAATTGGCTTCAGCTGTTTTAAACCTTTTTTTGTACGACAAAAATGACTACTAAATATTTTGTATTAAAACAAAGCACAACGAATATTTTAAATACATAAAAAAATGCTATAGATTGTGGTATAGTTAAAGGTTCTATTAAAAAAAGAAAAATTCTTTCCAAAAAAGTTTCACGGGCAAGACCTCAGAGGTAAAGGTAGCTACGGGGACGCGTTTCTGCCTCATTAGGCTTCATTCAGCCCGAGCATAACCATAAAATGGAAGGAGATTAGTGTCCTTAGGAATACCAAATTAACAAATTTTAATTTTTAATGTCGCCTCCCGTATTTTACAGGCCACTTTAAAAGTTAAAAAAAGAAGAAAATCAGTTGTGGTCTTATTTTTTTTAATTTCTATTGTTTAAATCTTATGTAAAAAAAAAATTGACGGAAGAAATCTTTAATATTGGTTGGATAATCCTATAGAGAAAAAAAATTAACCTCACTTTTTTGACATGGCAAAAATAGTTTTTAAAAAAATAGTAAATTTTATGATTTTCTCGATTTTTAATTATTTACACCGGTGCTGAATATGGTCCATCAAAAAGTCTATACGCACATTAAAGCTCAGTGGCTTGACTATCATACAAGGCAAAAGAAAAATTTCTAGGTCTATTGCTTTCAGCAAACAAAATTTTTTAAAATTGGAAAAACCGCAAAAACCTCAGAATTGGCAACTTTTTACTTACAACAAAATTGTTATGTCTATCTGTCTATTAAAACTTCGCTTGTGCCTTGTTTTACTTGACAATGTATCGTCTAAATAAAAGTAAAATAAAAAATCTGGGTCTGTCATTTTAACATCAACTTTTAAGCTATTTGGTTAAAGCAATCAAATTTTTTTATTGAGTCGCAAAAGGAAAAAAATTATGTATAAAAGTCATCGTCAGGGGATCTTATTTATAGCCACTTAATGTTTGTGGGTTCAAGTCTCATCTTCGTACGCTGTCGGAATTTTTTTTTTAGTTTTAAGAATACATTTTTGGTGAGACACGGACATTAATTAGTTTGTTCCTTTGGTAAATGAAATGGTTCAGGTTGAACAGTGGCGTACGCAGGAGGGAGGGGGGTTGGAGGCCTAATCTTTCCAAAGCCATTAAATAACTTCTCCTAAAGATTGAATTTTTATAAAAAAAGAAATAAATGGTTTTCCAGGACTTTGCTTTTACTCAAGCCCCCTCTCCCAACCCCCTTAGAAAATTTCTGCATACGCCACTGTGCATTAAAAAAACTAACTACAAAACTAACGCATGGTCAAAGCCCATGTGATACGTTTGGAGGTACTGTGAAACGATTTGTTTTACATTAAAATCTCAAACAAACAACAACTGGACACCATTTTTTCACTCCTTTGGATGATTTAACTATGAATGCTAAATGTACTTCAAGCTCAGAAAAGTTTTTTTTCGGTTTCTGAAATTATAGAACTCAACTTCTTTTCCGATCTTTTAAATATGACAGTAGGTAACTACTAAAAAAGTGAACAAACTTTTAAAAAATTTGTGTAGTGACCTTATGAAGAGAGTTTAGATCATAATTTATTGAACAGTGCTCATATAAATAAACTTTACCTTCTGATAAACCTTAATTTGCAGGGGCGGATCTAGAAACTTTATTTTGAGGGAAAATATCATAATAAATATTTCACTATTTTGCATAGTGACCAGGAGGTGTATTATGTGTGTCAAAACTGAGTAAAGTTTCAGATTTGGGGGGTGCCCCTCCGTAGATTCACGCCTGTAATTTGTGATGCAATTTAACATCACTAAAAATATTAAAATAACAAAAAAATGTGTAGTGACCTTAAGGATTACAGACCCAGATTTTTTATTCTTGTTTTTAAAAGTATATGATACAGTGAAAAATTTACCTTACTTGATTACCACCAGCACCCCGATAGACAGGGTCATTTTTGATGCTGAAGTTGAGGAATTTCCCAGACATTCTTAACTTCTTCGTAGAACTCCAAGGTAACGTCTATTTTTTAAATATGTTTTATACAAGGAAGATATAGTCCTTGAGTATAGCTTTCCAACACTGTTTCAAAAATTTTAGAAAACATTACATTTATACCCCAAAAAAATATGAAATCTTCGAAAATTTCTGCGTTTTTTGGATATTCTCTAAATTGCTCTAATTAAGCCAGTATAAAAGATTTTGCTAAACATTACATTTTTTTGAAAACTACTTTTATGTATGTTTTCAAAATTATAGGTAAATTTTTTTTAGGTGCTGTTTACTATCAGCATAATTTTTTTCTTTAAAGTCCTATTTTGCCCGTTTTTAGACTTTTCAAATGCGCGTACAACATACTAATTGGATTAGAAAATTGTGCAAAAGTGGTTAAGCATGAGCTGTTTCATTTAGTAAGCATGATTAAAGAAAAAAATTAAATGTCAGGGCAACACTTTTTTTGTAAATTGGATGACTTGGCGTGGAATTGCTCTATTCCCTTTTTTCATATTTCCTATATTTCCTATATTTCCAATATTTCCATATATTTCCAATGTTTCAGGAAATATTTCCGAAAATATATTTCTGGATATTTTACAACACCAGTAGGCACTCATAGCTTGCCGTTGATTCGCCCAAACTCTAATTGTAAAGCGCTAAAAAAGAGAGACTGTGCTTTAGACGCTCTAGACAAAGAGAAAAGACACTAACGCAAACGAGAGATACGTCGACTTACAAAACCGTTACAAATTATACAATGTGTTTTTTAAAAATTAAAAATAGTTTGATAAATTTGTTGCCAGTTACAAAATATGAATTATTTTTATGTTAGTGGCTCAAAGGATAGCGATCCTGAAAATATGCCCAAAAACAAGTCGCTGTTGTTGTTATAAGTTTTACTTATTCTTAACCTAGTCTTTTATATAATTAATGCTTGTTGATGTCAAAAACAATATTTAATCAAAAATATTTAAAAGCTTGTAAATGGCAAAAATACCATTTATATTCAAATCCCGTTTTGTTACACTTCTGCACGCCACTGGCATTAAGAGTGCTGAAGATTAAAATAAACTCAAATAAAAGCGTAAGGTATTTTACCCTTACGGAACACAATAATAAACCATTTTCATTACGCTCGCTCGCTATATTTATTGAAGGGGCAAAGCTCAATTCATATTAAAAGTTGCGACCAATGGAAACAAAGTGTAAAAATTACTCCCATCTATGGTCGCTTTAAAAATGATACCTACTATGTACACTATTTTACAATGTGTACTTTTTAATCTCCAAATACAAAGTGCTTTTGTTACATGTGATGGCGTTAACAAAAAAGACTGTGTTTAGCGGATTAAATATTGTGCCACACAAAACCCCAGCAGTTGATAGAACCTCCTTCAAACATATTAAATTTTTTTCTTATGTAACGTCGGGTTCTAATATTTCTATCTATCACTTATTCACTGTCGACTAAGAGTACCCATGCACAGAATGGGAATAACCGAAGAGACCCTGTATGGAGGATAACGAAACAGTTAGACATGTACAGCGTGTCCCATTTTCGATGGGATTAAATGGGAAACTCGGTTATTATTAAAGATATCGATTTTCTGATTGCACCTTACCGTGCTCTTTTTTTGAGCCCTTAAAAATGGCGTAATCAGATTTTTGCTATACCCGGTACTTTCGCTAATACAGGGAGTTTTTGAAAAAATTGTATTTTTAATAATCCCTTGTATCTCGCTTATTTTGAGAGTTATTTTTATTCTGTAAAAACCTTTTCATGGCAACTTTCTTAGAAGAAAATAATGACGGTGTCATTTTTTTTAAATATTGTTTAGTTTTTGAGATATGGCATTTATCATAAAAAAATTAAATACGGACCTGGATTTTTTTTATTACTATTTTGATTGGTTTCATGCTAGTATTATCATAAAATAATAAAAATTTAAAAAATTTTTGTTTTAAGGTAAAAAAAAAATATTTAAAAATTTTAAAAAAAATTAGTCCGAACCAGGATATTTCCAACATAAATATAAATGAAAAATTATTAGTTAAACAATTTTTAGTTTAACTGTTTTGATACTTAGCATATTAAAATAGTTTTACGTTAATTTACAGATTTATTTGAAACAAAGTCTACAAAAAATACAAAAAAAAAACAAGTTATAAAAAAATATAATATTTTTGATTACCATTATGTGTAAGACATTGTTGGCATTTTTCAGTAATTTTTCTTAACGCATTTTGCATAAAAATATTTCTGCCATTTAAATATTGGGATTTTGTTGCTTGAATGAGGCAGTCAAACATATCACATTTTTCAAAATCTGGATCTGGTCGATTTCTAGCCAGTTTAAAATAATTGTAAGCCATTCACAAAAATGACAAGTACAATGACAATGTCAATTCCACGCCTTTGTTTTGTAAATTTCACGACCTGCTGTGCTACCATCAAATAATTAGTAAGATATTATTTTTGTAACTTTCTAAGGTTTTTACTTTATTTATAAATCTTTTAATTATCATTTTAAAACAGATAAACTAAAAATCGTTCAACTAGTGTGTCTTGCAATTTTTAATTTATAATTACGTTGGAAATTTCCAGGTTCGGACTATAATTTTTTTTTTCAAATATTAAATAGTTTTTTTTAACCTTAAATCAAAAAAATATTAAAGTTTTATCATTTTAAGGTAATAATAGCATGGAACCAATCAAAGTAGTAATAAAAAAAATCCAGGTCCGTATTTAATTTTTTTATGATAAATACCATATCTCAAAAACTAAACAATATTTTAAAAAATTGACAACGTCATTATTTTGCTCTAAAAAAGTTGCCATAAAAAGGTTTTTACAGAATAAAAATATCTTGCAAAATAAGCGAGATACAAGGAATTAATTAAAATGCAATTTTTTCATTATAGCAAAAATCTGATTACACCATTTTTAAGGGCTCCAAAAAAGAGCAGGGTAAGGTGCAATCAGAAAATCGATATCTTTAATAATAACCGAGTTTCCCATTTAATCCCATCGAAAATGGGACACGCTGTACACTGTGCGAATGTCCGGCTATTGCACGTTTACGTCAAAACACTTTCGGTAAACCTCAGATTGATTCAGAAGATCTGAACAATTAGCTTGTCTAACGAACTGTCACGATCAGCTGTTTTTCGATCCAAGATGGTTGCCATAGGACAAACAAAGCGTTTTCCCATAAGCCGCAATGTTAACAAAAACGTAATTTTTAAAGAAAGTGAAACGATTTAATTTACAACAAAGATGCTGTTTTAAGTATTGATCCTTTGTACACATGGGAAAAATGCGTTTTTCTTAAAAAAAATCAATTAAAGCCAGTAAATCTCAAATAACAGGGACCATGTTTTGTTCAAAAAGTCAGGTTATGTTTTTATTTACTTTTGTTTTTTTTTTAACTTTTTTTCTATTTTTTTACTCAGTTTGAATAATTATTATTAGTTTCTGTGCTGTTATGAATTGTGGCAGCTGGGGAGATCTTGAAAATGTTAGTTTTGATGGAATGCCAAGTATTTTGACCTTAAAAAATCATCTTGATTTAAATGAACTAGGTATCAGCTCAAAGAAGGGAAAAGAAAGTGGATAAGTGCTCTATCACCTGACTTAACAGAGGATAAATTGAAATATTCGAAAGTTTTTTGTCAGGTTTGTTTTGGATAAATATGTAACTGCCATTTTAGCAAAATTTTCTATTGGAATCTTTTTTTGTGCTCAAGTGGACCTTTTGCAGAAGTGTAACATAGAATTGTGTTAAACTGTAAGAAATACTTCACTATGATTTTTTTACTATTCTAGGCAAGCAACTTTCAAAACTAGAATACAGCAATGGGTCTCTCCTGAATGGATTATTGTTTCAAAACGGTTGAAAAATTAAAAAAATTATGGTTGAAAAAAGGGTCTAGAGAAGAAAGAAAAGGAAAACAATATGAGGTTAAAGTGTGGGTAATGAGCTGAACCAAATTTGTACACCATCCTACAGAACTCTTAAATAAACTCTTGGTAGTGTAGCGTCCTGTATAGTGTCCAGTGAAGTCCTGTATCATCAAAGTTTCTTTTTCTTTAATAACTATTTATTATACAGACCACAAAACAGTTTAGAATAAACTGGTGAATTTGACAATCTCCCTAACTCAAACCTCTTTTTATCTTAAACTATTTTGGTGCAAATTATCCTTTATTTCCATGCTTTTTGACACCTAAAACTTGTACACCGTAAAATTTGTATAGCATCTGACTGGACCTACTATGAGTCCTGTTATGAAATTTCTACGGTACTGTTCTGAGCTTATTACCAAAAAAAAATTTTTATGGCATCAAAAAATAGATGGAAAAAAAAGTCATCTTTGTTGACTTTGATGACCACAAGAAAAACAAATAAGTTCTCTCAGATTTTTTTTCAATTTCTCTCAAAAAAACTTGGGTCCTAATGGGTCATATGCTGTTAAGCCCAATTGTAGAATAGAGTATATATTTATTTGCATAAACCTTTAGATACATAATTGAGCAAATATTGTTACAAAAAACCAGTAATAAAAGTAATAGTAGTAATACAACAGCGAATATTGTACTGTTGTAAAATTTGAACAGTACTGTTGTGAGCTGATGAACCATAGGCTTGTCTGTACTTAGGCCCTATGTATTATAGTTCATGGAAAATCATATGGTGATGTACAGTGTGTGAGGCCAATGACAAGGAAAAACTGTATTTTAATTTTGCAAGTTTTTTTTATATTACCTATGTTTACTTATATTTTTTTAAATAAACATATTTTGTAAAGTACTTTAGAAGTTTGCTTGACCAACCTCGGTTGGAACTCATATGTGTATATTGATCTGTTGGACTGACCTACCTATAAGTTGTGCCTCTTTTTCATCATTCACTACTGGAGGGTTAACACGATTAAACTTTGTCTAAACCGAAAAATCATAGTGAAATATTTTTCACAGTTTAACAGGTTTAGTCAAGTACAACAAAAGATCCTACTAGAAAACCTGAGTCTGATGAGAAAAGTTTAGTCTATTTCAATTTCGTCTCTGTTAAGTGAGCCTTGAAGTGAGCTCTTTGAATAGAACTACTTATCCACTTCCCCCTACCTTGGGCTGCTAGTTCATTTGATTCATTGGTTAAAAAACTTCAAATTCAATGAAAACTAACATTATCATTACTTCCTCAGCTGCCACAATTCACAACAGCAAAAAAACTTGACATAATAATCAGTGGTGCACCCAGAAATATGTCTTGGGGGGACCCGAAACCTTTGGGGGCCCGATATCTTTGGGGGGCCCCCAGAGGTCCCATGATGTTGTACTTTATGCTATTTTTTCTGTTTATTCATGAAATATATTGAAAATATCTAAAAAAATATGTAGTTTGGGGGGTCCGGGCCCCTAGCCCCCCTCCCCCTTGGTGCGCCCATGTAATAATTCAAAATAAGTAAAAAAACTAGAAAAAAATTAAAAAAAAAACAAAAGAAACAAAAACATAACCTACATTTTTGTAGAAAACATGGTCCCATTTATTTCAGATTTTCTCGCTTTAGTTTTATATTTTTAAGAAAAACGCATTTTTCCCATATGCACAAAGGATCTGTTCTTAAAACTGATTAATTTTTGAGACTGAAGCTCTTGTCGTTTTTGTGAAATTTACGTTTTTGTTAACATTACGGCTTATAGGAAATCGGTTTGTTTGTCCTATGGAAGACATCTTGGATTTGATCATATGTTTTGTTAGACAGCCCTATGTCTCACCCAAACTGATAACTAGTTTTCTAACCTTTAAGTTGTTTAACTTAAAAAAAACAAAAACTATATTTGAGTTAACGTTCTTTGGTACTAGTGGGAATCAAGCTTAATATTATAGAGTATTAACATTTTAAAACAAGTTACCTACAGAGTGGGAAAAAAATTAAATAAAAAAAACTTTTTTTTATATATATTTTTTAAAATGTTAGGTTAGGTTTTTTTAAAATTTTGTAGTATAGACTGAATGATTTTGCGTATTTTTTCACTCTTGACTTTTTTTGAAGATGTTATTAGTTTTTCGAGAAAATTTGGGGCCTAATATTTAGCGAAGCTCAAGGAGGATTTTGGCGGAGAATATGTGGGGAATAATTGTAAAAAAAAATTTCAAAGCTTTTGCTGATTTTTTATATTGGTGTGCCTACCCAAGTCTGCTAATTTAAAAAAAAAATCACGAAATAGAAAAAAATCCAAAGACATATTTAAAAAACTTTCATTACATGAATAGGAAACCAAAAACAAATAAATTGATGCAGTGTTTCGTAGTGCCAAACAAAGGGCCTTAAAATGCCAAAACCTCGGCCAAAACTCTTTCATTAAACTGATAAACCATACGTTATATCGTTCAAAGTTTCAATGAGTGTTGGATATATTTGGAACATATTCTAAGCCGATAATAACACATTTTCTAAACACGATAATTACAACTTAAATTCGAAATAAACTGCAGGGGTTGTTGACAATGAACTGGAGCGAAAGAATAACTTTATAAGTGTGAATAGAAGAGGTGTCTAAATGGGCGGGATCAAAATACAAGTAAGCATACTTGAAGTGCAGCTGATAATAAATTGGTAAAAATTTTTTTTTAAGTCACAAGCTTTTATAAAATGCACTAAAAATTAAAAAATAATTTTCTAACATTCTAATATTATCATAATAATAAAAGCGCTAGCCGACTGATGGAAATCTTGACGATGTTAGCACGATAAGATATCCGTATCAATTAAATATCACTATTTGCAAGAATCAATCTAGCAGAAAAATGCAGAGGTACCAAACCCACCCAACCCGACCTAAGATAACCCAGCATTTCTCTGACATAGGTATGGCAATGGCAAAACATTGCGGCACATCAAACATATCTTTGATGACCTGCTATGTTGAATATTCTTTAAGTGTTTAGATCACAACTTTAGATTAACTTATGCTTTGATTTGAGGCCATCGCTTTTATTATTATGATAATATTAGAATGTTAGAAAATTATTTTTTAATTTTTAGTGCATTTTATAAAAGCTTGTGACTTAAAAAAAATTTTTACCAATTTATTTTCTACTTTTTAGTCTCAGCTATCTACTCTATTAAATGAAACTTATAGCCAAGTTTAGAAAAATATTTCCAAACTAGTAAGAACCTGTCATTTTGAAATTTGTATTGGAAAACTTGGCTTTACTTTTATCTCAATTCTTTTTACGGAATGCCATTTTCGCGTACTTGGCTTTTTTTTACATAAAATGTTTTTGTTATGATTTCACTTCTTTTTTAAAGGAATTGGATAATACTTAATTTTTAAAGTAGTAAAATATGCGGAATATTGTTCAAAACTTTTGCAATGCCTTACTTAAAGTTTTAAGATTTTTTAATTTTTTTCCATGGTTTTATCGTAGTTTTTATCAGCCTTCCAAAGCTCAGCTCTCTAGCGTTTCTGAAAGTGCACAATGTTACTTTTACATAACTTTAAATGTATAGGGGAGGGAAATAAAATAAAATTGTCGTGTTTTTAAATTTTGTCCTATAGTTTTATCATAGTTCCTATCAGTCTTCCAATGCTCAGCTTTCTAGCGTTTCTGGAAGTGGGTATATAATGTTACTTTTACATAACTTTACATTTATAGGGAAGGACAGTAAATGAAAATATTGGACTTTTTAAATTTTTTCCCATGGTTTTATAATAATTTCTATCAGCATTCCAATGCTCAGCTCTATAGCATTTCTGGGAGTGGGCAATGTTAGTTTTATATAAATTTACATTTATAGGGGAAGGAAGTAAATGAGAATTTTGGGGTGTTTTCATTTTTTCCTATAGTTTTATCATAGTTCCTATCAGTCTGCCAAAGCTCAACTCTCTAGCATTTCTGGAAGTGGGCAATGCTACTTTTACATAACTTTAAATGTATAGGGGAGGGGAGTAAATTAAAATTTTGGAGTTTTTTAATTTTTTCTTATAGTTTTATCATAGTTCCTATCAGTCTGCCAAAGCTCAACTCTCTAGCATTTTTGGAAGTGGGCGATGCTAATTTTACACAACTTTAAATGTATAGGGGAGGGGAGTAAATTAAAATTTTGGGGTTTTTTTATTTTTTCCAGGGGTTTGGTCATAATTTCCATCAGTCTGCCAAATTTCAGCTTTGTAGCATGTCTGGAAGTACAGTAGAATATTGATGATTTATACATGAGTGAGTCAGTGAGTGAGCGTGGCAATTTCGACGTTTTTTGAAATTTCGTAACTACTTTTCTACTTTATGGAATTCGATGAAACTTCGAGGTGTTGTTAACCCCATGGAGATCTACGACTGTGCAAAGTTTGAAATTCGTAGCTCATTCCGAAGTACAGTTTTAGGTAGGTCAAATATCGAACTTGGCGAGGCCGTGCCGTGCCTTCAGATTTCAATTCTCGATCTCTCCGCTTTTCGAATAAAGGGAACATATAAAGTAGTAATAAATCTAATTGTCAAAATTGAAGTATATTATTACAACTTTTAATTAGAAACAATTACTCAGGAACAAGGCTATAAAAATCTCTTATCTACCGCGCGCGCGACCGCACTAATAAATTTAATATTAGGGAGTTTATACACACACACACACTCATAGTCCAAAAGCGTTACAGCGACAAGGGTGCGTTCATAATCAGATAAAATACAGCGATGTTATCAGATCGGAAAGGGAGGGCAACTAGGCATGTTAGCTAATAGAAGGGTCCCATACAATAATGATTATCTAAGCAAACAGAAATCATCTATTTAATTAGAAATTGTACCAGGGCTCCCCATCAGGGTCGGGTGTGTGGACAAATTTACACAGACAAACACCAGAGAATGCTGGAACTTTGTGAAAGAAGAAATCGGTTCAATGTCAACAAATGTCACTTGGCTGGCGTTTATCTTGCCAACATATTTGCTACTATAGTAAAACCTCTCCTTGCGGATACCTCTGTCATAACAAAAACATTTCATGTAAAAAAAGCCAAGTACGCGAAAATGGCATTCCGTAAAAAGAATTGAGATAAAAGTAAAGCCAAGTTTTCCAATACAAATTTCAAAATGAAAGGTTCTTACTAGTTTGGAAATAACCAGACGGAGCGCTGCACGACATGGGCATAAATATTAAGTAATGTTGGCAGCAACAAACTCTGCAGCCGAGAAATTACCTCTTTCCGTTTTAATGCGGAGACTAAATACGACGGAACACTGAGTGTCCGCTTATAGTAGGTTTCACTGTATACCTGGGACAAATTATTAAACTAAAAAAGGAAAACCAAACGACTGAAATCAAGAGACGAGTAAGATTGGCCTGGGCAGCATTCAGTAAATTAAGCTACATATTAAAAAGTAAAAAATATCCTCAGTACCTCAAAACGAAAGTGTGTAACCAATGTATCTTTCCTGTGCTTATCTATGGATCCCAGATCTGGACACTTACAAAATCATACATGGATAAGGTAACAAAAGCCGAAAGATCAATGGAAAGACAAATGTTAGATGTAAAGTTAACATAGAAAAAGAAATAAATGGATAAGAAATAAAACAAAAGTAAGGGATGTAGCAAAATTTAAATGGAAGTTTTCCGGTCATAATATCAGACAGAAAGACGATCGATGGAACAAATGTATTGTAAGCTGGAGTCCTTGGGAAAATAAAAGAAGTAGGGGAAGACTCTAAATGAGATAGGCGGATGATTTGAAGAGACATGCAGTAGCTAGATGGATGAACACGGCGACAGACAGAGAAGAATTGAAGATATGGGGGAGATCAAGCACTATAATAGTTCTGTTCCATCAAACAGTTCTACGGTCATAGAACCGTCCAAAAAATCCCAATGCGCGCGCAATGCAGTACAAGGAGTACGAGGACTGTTTTAAAACGGTTCGGGTTAGATGGAACGACCAAATAACTGTCCAAAAATCGAATGCTGTTCGATTTACTTCAGGCACGTGATCATATGCGAGAGAGTTAAATTCAAAATCACGTGACTAAAAGAAAGGGTAGGTTTGGCGTCTGGCTTAAAGATAAATCGAAGGCAACGGATGAATTCGAGAGCACGAAATTAAATTTGCACACAGAAGGGATTACACAATTACATAGGATTATCATAATATATTTTTAATTTTAGTTCTTTAAAATGCAGATAAAATTACATCAATTTAATTTATACAGGGTGTAACTAAATAAGTGTAAAACATTTAAGGGGATGATTCCTCATCGAAAAAAGATAGGATCTCGGATCTTTCATATAAAGAAACTTTATTGGAGCATCCCTTGTTTAGATACCGCCCCTTAAAGGGGGTCATAACATTTATGACGATGTATCTCTGTAGTTGTTCGTGAAATAATTTTTTGCTGCGAACTGGTTTATTTTGGCCAAAAATCCAAGAGACATTTTTTATTTACAATGAAACAGGCTATCGGAAATACATTTTTAAATGAAAAACAAATAATAAGACAAAAAATTACATTGGAAATAAATTTTAGGGGTTGCGTTTTCCACCCCTTACAACCATGGGGTAAACCAAATTCATTACCGGCTTTTTTGGTAGTAGAACATTTTATGTACCCCCTTTAAGAGGCTGTATCTTAACAAGGGATGCTCCAATGAAGTTTCTTTATATGAAAGATCCTATATTTTTTTGATGCGGAATCACCCCCTTAAATGTTTTACACTTATTTAGTTACACCCTGTATTCACAAACTATAAACCACTACAGACTGCCTAATAAACTAAATATACCAAAAATTAACACGAACTTGCATTAGCACATATTTTTGGGCGAAACTTGTGAAAATATATTTATTTTTTCTAATATCACAAGGTTTATGTGAAATTTATATATTTATTTATTTGTATTTTCTAATTTGATTTTTATAAAATATTTGTGAAATTACCTACATATTCTAGAAAGCCTTAATATTCACAAGGTTTTCGTGATACTTCTAAGAAGTTAGGAAAATCACATTTTGTAGCTTGTACTTTAGTAATGACCATAATGTCGATGCCTTAAAGCATATCATATCCAATCACCTGCTAAACTAGTTTTTCTTTTTCTAAGCAAGCTACCCTACGGTCAGTATAGCTTTTTTTCATGTGGGACACGATCCGCAGTCCCGTAGTAATAAAAATTAAGAGGCTCTTGCAAAAAAATCAACAGATGTTGCAAAAATATTTGTATATTTACGTGGCTTCCCCGGCATTTTGTCATGTGTTAAAATTGGTTGTAAAACTCAATTTATTTTGAAAATTTTGTAAATTTTTTGGGTTATTCACTGTTTTTTTGAATGTTCTCAGACAAATGTAAGTTTAATGTAATTTTATGGTATATTATTATCTCAGGTGATGTAAACTAGAAATGTGTGTGTTTTACATACAATTTTTCCGCGCCTTCTAATGCGCCTGTGTGCAATTCTTGTCTTTCAGAGGAGTCCGAAACCAGTTTAGGTTGCTTGATGGAACGGAAAACTGACTGTCCCATAACAGTACAACGTCGACCTGGAACGCAAACAGGATTTTTCGTACCGTTCTATAACCGTCCCACGCTTTGATGGAACGAACTTAATAATGACTGTTTTTAAGAAAAATTTATCATGCGGCAAAAATTTCTGATAATTAAACAGCCAATTGGACGTGATATCGGAACTTCTGTATAATACAAGCCACTTCGAATTTGAACTAAATTGCATTTTGCCCCAAACTCCAAAATATTTACGGAAGGCCCTGATAGTACCGGAAGCTCTGCGCGGTTTTAAGTCGCGTGCGAGGCGTTGTCGCCGAAAAAGTGGTCAAATTTGAACTTAATATGCATTTAAATTGATGACATTTAGAGCTACGATGACCACGGCTGTCGAAAATTTAAGGTTATTGACTTGACGGGCCGATAAAGGCATTTTTAATTGCATCTAACTGCCGATGTTAAAAACTGGCTCGACGTTGTTATCTGATTGTATTTCATTTTGAACCAAACCGCTGTAATTAATTGAATTTTTTTAATCGCCTCAATTATATCTTTTACATAATATTTTTTTTTACATTTTTTGTAAGTCAATAAAGCAATTACGCTTTCGAATATTGTTTTTTTTAGAAGGCTTTACTTGTGTTATTGAAATTAGGTTTCTCGATTAGCCACGAAACTTGTTTGATTTTTAAATTCACGGGTACCAAATTTCACGTTTGTTTCTATATAATGTCAAAAGTAATGCCGTTTTTGGGGGAAGCCTGACAATTGGTTTCGATTTATTGAGACTATTACTGGACATTCCAAAATAACACTCAGGGGCGGATCTAGAAATTTCATTTGGGGTGTGCGGGTGTAAATTTTTCGCATTTTGGACTGGATTCGCCGCCGGCCCAACTCGTCATCGGCCGCCGTAGTTTCAGTTGGCCATTTTGACAGGTGTTTATAGTTCCGGTAACAATGCAGTTTAATTTTAAATTTTTGTTTAAATTTGGTACTTTGGGGTGTGTAAAAGGCTGCTGATTTGATAATTAAATTAAATATGAAATGGCCGAAAATTTTCATTTATGAGCCAACATGTATTAATTTAAATAAAAATATTGGGTGACTATTATGATTTTATGATTAAATACATATCGGTTCATAAAGAAAGAAAATCCGCCATTTTGGATTAATCATTTTGATTTTTTCTTAAGTTTAATTTAAAAATCATAATTAGCGACCTCAAACACTGCAAATTTCTAAACTTGGCTATTAGGGCTGTAAATGACTCTTAGACACAGTGCTAAATTGAACATAAAGATGTTTAGCTGTAATAGCAAAGTTTAAAAAACATTTCCAAACTAGTAAGAACTTTTCATTTTGAAATTTCTATTGGAGAACTTGGCTTTACTTTTATCTCAATTATTTTTACGGAATACCAGTTTCGCGTCCTTGGCATTTTTTACAAGAAATATTTTTACTATGATTTCACTCCTTTTTTAAAGGATTTGGATAATATTTCAGTTTTAAAGTAGTAAAATATGCGGAATATTGTTCAAAACTTTTGCAATGCCTTAATAAAAATTTTGTCATAGTTCCTATCACCCTTCTAAAGCTCAGCTATCTAGCGCTCCTGGATGTAGGAAAAGTTACTTTTACATAACTTTAAATTTATAAGAAAGGGAAGCTAATTAAAATTTTGGTGTTTTTAATTTTTTTTAAATTGGTTTTATTATAGTTCCTATCAGTTTTCCAAAGTTCAGCTCTCTAGCGTTTCTGGAAGTGGGCAATGTTACTTTTACATAACTTTAAATGTATAGGGGAGGGGAGTTTATTGTAATTTTGGGGTTTTTGATTTTTTTTCATGGGTTTGGTCATAATTTCTTTCTGTCAAATTTCAGTTTTGTAGCATATCTGGAAGTAAAATAGAATTTTGATGATCTATACAGTGGTGACGCGATAATCCGGATCAATTATTAAAACCGGCGCGATCCGAATTATCGAAGAATCCGGATTATTGAGGACTTTTTTTTAATCACAAAAAATGTATAAATATAACTAAAAAGCGTGAATTAATAGAATATGTAATGATTTTATTTTAAATGAACACAAAATCATAAAAAAAGGAAATCCTTTAGTTAACAAAAAATATTTTTTTTTAACTCTAAACTAATTAATTTTTATCGGCTTCTAAGACTACTATGTCGATTTGGAACGTTTTTCTACGTTGTCAAACGCCTATTCTCCACCTTCTTCGATCCTGACAATCATCTTGTGTCAGATTTTTTTAACTCATGAATCTTTTTCCCTCCCTCTTTTTCTGCGCCCTATTGATTGCCATTCTAGAACCTGCTTTGGTAATCTTTTGTCATTCATCCGTTGTACATGACCGTACCATATCAGTTGTCTGTTAGCGATGTCATCCATTATGCTTGCCTCGATTCCAATTCTTTCTTTTATGGTCTCATTTCTGATATGATCTGTTCTAGAAATTGATCTTCTTATTGCATCCATTTCATTTTTGCTTTGTATTTTTCTGTTACGCGAGAAATCTCCATTCCATACAACAGCGTGCTTTTCACTATTGTTTCATATATGTTAAACTTTACATTCTTTTTTATCTTTCTGCTCCATAAAATACTGTTGAGACATCATTAACCGTTAATTTAAGAAATACAATAACTTTTTTGCTCGGTTTCTTCTGGACTAAGTTTACTCTCTTCATTTCTGTCAACCTTCTTTTGAGTCACTTGCTTTAGTATTTTCATTTTATCTGTTTTTTCCATATGGATGAAAATATTGCGTGATTATTAGTCATCACCAACCAAATCGCAGGTTATTAATTAAAAAAAACGTGAGTCCGGATAACTGAATCAAGTAAAATCCGGATTACCAAATACCTCCATGGACTTCTGAGGCTATCTGGACTACCGAAGCATCAGGATTATCGCGTGTACGGATTATCGAGTTACCACTGTACATGAGTGAGTAAGTGGCAATTTCGACGTTTGAAATTTTGTAACTACTTTACTACCTTATAGAAGTTCATGAAACTTGGAGAGGTTGTTAACTCTCTGAAGATCTACGACAGTGCAAAGTTTGAGTTTTGTAGCTCATTCTGAAGTAGAGTTTTAGATAGGTCAAATATGGGCTGAAATCTTTCAAGAACAGATGGTATAGTAATTTACGCGAACTTGGCGGGGCACTAGGTACCGTGCCCCCAGATTTAGCAGTTTTAAAAGACGAAAAACTAAATTCTTTACATAATAGTAATAGTCGATAAAATTAAATGTATCCCATGCGTTTATTGGGCCATTAGATAATAATTTTTTGATACGATCTGGATAATGGTCCACCAGGTGATGTTCGCGGATCGATAACATTTATTTTCAATACTCATTTGTAGTAAAATTATTTTAACGTATGTAATAAATAAATGGATCCATGACGGATCTGAACCTTCCTAGCTAGCCTATTATTACACTTCAATTGAAGCCATTGTAATATATTAGCCTTGAAAACAGTTTTTTGTAAATATCTCAGAAACTAAAGCTCCTGTGCAGTTTTTCGTTATAACACGAATTATTGAACGAAATATAGTCTACTATATTCCGAAAACAGTGTATTGATGCAATGCTCCGTTAAAAAGTTAGCATTTTTTAAAGTTTTTTAATTGTCATTAGCATTAATGAATTTTGACCAAAATCGAATGCTCATAAAAGTGTCGAACACTATTTTACCTGAAAATTTTATAAAAATCGGTTAAGCGGTTTAGAAGCTGTCGTGTTACGGACAGAAATAATATATTTACACACACACAAACAGACATCATGACGATATTGCTAGGATAGGTCAAAATACATCCAAATAATACATTTGGCGTTATCTCAAAAAAAAATTTTCCTCGAAAATAATACCTTCTCTAGCCATTGCTACGCGAGCTAGGAAGGTAAAAATTAAATATAAATCGATATATCATTACGGTTTTTTTTCCAGGCAACGTATCGTAACCGTGCCAGTTTGGACCGCTATTCAACGAAACTTAACACAACCTATATTGGTTCTACTAAGGGGTTTCAACCTAACATATTTTTTTCAAAAAGATACTCTCCTGACCTCTTTCCCGAGGTACTCAAGAGTGTGGAACCTAACCGTTGTCAATGGATCGCTAACGTATCCTAACCGTGTTAGTGAAGACCACTATTCAACGAAACTTAATACAACCTATATGGTTCGACTAAGGGTTTTGGATAGAATTACATTTGCGCGGTTAGAAATTAGTCGCTGATTTTGCTGGCGCGTTAAAGGTTAATGCGGCAATGGTACAGGGCTGTGGATAGCCACGCGGTATTTAACCGCGCGATACATGTATGCGCGATTATGTTGATTGGCCCTTTCTTTGATGACGAGAGAGGTCCGAAAATTTGTAGGGTCCTGGTCATTTTTTTATCTTTGATGTAGGTATGTAGAAAATAAATCAATCAAAAAAATTTTCATAAAAAAAAACACCCAACTGCTAAATTTACTTGTAAGTACTAGTCGCAGTTGAGTACAAAATTGATAGGTATACCTATAATGTACGACATGCTTCAACTTTTAGTTTTGATGCCCAAAGCGCACTTACGAAATTATACAGTTTTGTATTTTCATGAATCAGGTTATTGGGTAATTTTGTACCCAACTGCGACTAGTAGTTACAAGTAAATTTAGCACTTGGGTGTTTTTTTTATTTCCATCTTTTAGGTTTAATAATTAATTATTCAGCCTTATAAAAGGCACTATGCATTTACAATTCATTTAGCTTTACTCAAAAAGTACGTGTAAATTTTCTACCGACGCGAACAGTTTTACCTTCCATTGAGTGAACCCAACTAACATTTATAGTAGCGGCTACATGTTCTAAAGGTTTTGCTACTTTCTTATAGTAGAAATGTGGTGATCCCAACCAAAATTTGTTACTTTTTAGTTCTAACAACTATTTAGTATCAGAAAATAGTAGATGTTTCGTAAAAACGACCCTCTAAACTACTTCATAGGATTGTTTCTTGATAGTCGATTCTGATAGTCTTCTCTACCACAATAGGTCGTTGCTAAAGTTTTACTTTCTTTTTAGTCGTTATTTCGTAGTCGCCCTGACTTTTATATCCTACTTAATTACCACTAGAAAGTTAAGCTTCATTGGAGTCCCAAACAAGTGTATCCGACAACTACATTATAACTTTAATTTTTACCACAAAAGTTTGTGTCATCATAGTAACATCTGATGTAACAATGTAGACAAAATAACTTTTTGGATCAACTTTAAAGCCGCAACTACTTTCAAGTAACCTTTTCGACTATCAGGGAATATAGTTTGGGACGCCATGTTTTTATGTAAGAAAGAAAATTTAATATTTTTGTTGTCGTTTTATGAGCTCATATTAAAGAGCCATACTATTTTATAAACAAATTAGTTGAAGCTTACCAAAAATGCTCTTCTTAAGCACCATTTGTTGGAGTTAACTGTCGATTATGAAAACATAACCTCCAAAATCACAACACAAAAATTCCATCAGCTACCAGAAAACGGCTCAATTTTACGGGCGCACCGGTTTTTTGCAATATATATAATGCATGTTATACAAAAAACTTTGCGTCGCACTTGAATTTTGATCCTCTGCTCGTAAATTCTCACACTTTTGGATAACATAGTTCATATTATAACCATAACCAAACAAAAAAACTAAGCGAGTCTGTTTACTGTTGTGTCCACCATATTGTGTAACAATTCTACCAAAAAGAAACGATTATATTATTTGCAACTACATCGCAACTTTTATGCCATTACGGAAAAAAAACAGCCTCTACGACGTAGTAGATACCTGGCTACGACGTAGTAGTGTAGTTATTACTACAGTGACTTTAAACACTTGGCCAAGTAGTTATAACCAGAAATTGGTTCCCCACTTAGGGAATTATAACGTCGCTGTATGGTATACTGAGACGTAGCGGGAGTACGTTGCGGTTACTTTTAAGAAATTCTTTCTAGTTGGGGTTTCGTCGTTACAACTTTAATTGTTTGTTGGGAAGGTGGGCCCAACAAACATTTATAGTAGCGGCCACATGTTCTAAAGGCTTTGCTACTTTCTTATAGTAGAAATGTGGTGATCCCAACCAAAATTTGTTACTTTTTAGTTCTGACTACTATTTAGTATCATGAAATAGTAGATGTTCCGTAAAAACGACCCTCTAAACTACTTCCTTCTATAATATGGTAATATTAGGAATAAATTTGCAAATATTTTTTGACTACCTTGAGCAGTCCATGTTTTCGACCTCATTGTTGGTCTGCTTGACCATTTTGCAAAACAATAAAAATGCAAAATATTGTTCCAAAGTATATCGAGTACGCACACGGATTTTAAGAAATCCCTAGTCCATGCTTAATCTCCATCCTTAATCTTTTACGCTACTTGTTGTTGGTATTCTATTCTTGTGCTGTCTTTACGGTCGTTCGTGGCTTGTGCTGTGGCACCACCCTCTTGTGCCGTCACCCTCTTGTGCTGACGTGTCGTGTTTCATTGTGATTCATTTTATGTGTTGAGCTGGACTTTAACTTTATATATCCCTCTTCCAAAACAAAATATTTTATTTTTAGTTTATTGCTATAATGATGATAATGTAAAACACAAACAAATAGAAACAAACTATCAACAAAATGAGGAACATTAAAAAGAAACCATAAAACTAATCGGTAAAAAAATTTACGTAACGATATCGCAACATGACATTCCCCACTATATGTAACGCTTCGGCTATCATCTACCCCCTTATGAAGGGTATCTAATTTATGCACGGCCCCTAAAATAAACCTCTTTGGGCTTCATCTAGAAACTTTTGCAATTTGCATACTTGAAAGTGAGCCTAAGTTACGGCAACGTGTTACTTACGACTTTTATGTCGGCATTCCTTTTTAGTTCTAGATAACACACTCGAATTTCTACTCCTTCGTTGCAGAAACGTATTATTAACTAGCTTTCGCTACTAGAAAACGTCTACAGAGTGATAGGAACCACGCGATAAGTATAACTACTACCCTCAAGTTATTGGGGCGTTGCCACTTGTCATTTGCCGTTTCTGTCAACAACAGCACCACTGCTTATAGGTTATGTACGAGCGTGAATTTTTGGTAGGTTTTAAAACAAAAACAAGATAAATTAAATTCCATTAGAACAATAAATGAAGTGCCAATAAAAAGTGTTTTTTAAAAATGTATGTTGCAGTCGAGAGCATGATTCCTATTCTAGAATTTCTAGGAAGTGTTGGTCAAGGAACTAAAAGAACGTAGTCACATCAATGAAATCAACTTATTGTTACTTTTTTTATTTACACATTGCTCTCACAATTCGTATGTAGTATTTTTTATTGTTTTTAGATATTTTGGCATTGTCAATATTCAGTAATTTTTATTATTATAAGCCCTATAAGTAAAAAAACAATCTCTGAGACTTGTTAGATCGCTTAGAAATCCGCATGTAACCACGATATATTTAACTTGTTTTTTTACTAGCCGCAAACAGCGCAAAAGTTCCTAGATGAAGTCTAGCATATCCCAGAGGTTATTTTAGGGGCCGTGCATAAATTAGATATTAGGGACCTATTGCAATAAAGCCTGGCACAAAACACAGCAGAAAAGTTTATTCACTTCAAACCAAGTTTTAACAACAGCATTTGAAGAAAACCAAAAAGACAATGACCCAAGCTCAATACATAAAATGAATCACAGTGAGACACGACACGTCAGCACAAGAGGGTTACGATGGCGATAGGGTGGTGCCACAGCACAAACCACGAACGACCGTAAAGACAGTACAAGAATAGAACAGCAACAAGTAGCGTAAAAGATTAAGGATGGAGATTAAGCATGGACCAGGCAATTCTTAAAATCCGTGTGCGGTACTCGATACTTTGGATCAATATTTTGCATTTTGATTGTTTTGCAAAATGGTCAAGCAATGAAAAAATGGACTGCTCAAGATAGTTAAAAAAATATTTGCAAAACTATTCCTAATATATCCATATTATAAAAGGAGCCACAAAAAGTAGGGTTAAGAATGTGTGCGACCAAGATGCGACTTCAAAAGTCTACGTTTTCAAAGTAGAAACAGGAAGGAGAGATTACTTTAAAGATCGACATTAAAAAAAAGTCAAAGTAGTTGCCGCTTTAAAGTTGATCCAAAAAGTTATTTTGTTTACATTGTTACATCAGATGTTACTATGATGACACAAACTTTTGTGGTAAAAATTAAAGTTATAATGTAGTTGTCGGATACACTTGTCTGGGACTCCAATCAAGCTTAACTTTCTAGTGGTAATTAAGTAGGATATTAAAGTCTACGAAATAACGACTAAAAAGAAAGTAAAACTTTAGCAACGTCCTATTGTGGTAGAGAAGACTATCAGAATCGACTATCAAGAAACAATCCTAAGAAGTAGTTTAGAGGGTCGTTTTTACGAAACATCTACTATTTCCTGATACTAAATAGTAGTTGGAACTAAAAAGTAACAAATTTTGGTTGGGATCACCACATTTCTACTATAAGAAAGTAGCAAAGCCTTTAGAACATGTAGCCGCTACTATAAATGTTAGTTGGGCCCCGAGGGTAGTGGCGCCCCATAGGTGGCCGAAGCGCCCTCAGCTTTAGTAGTAAGTCGGGCCGGTAATGGCCAATTGAGTGGATGCCAAAGGAAACTAATGACCTTTGTTTTTTTTTTGTTTTTTTTTTCTCGCAAGATTCGTGAGAGGCGCCCTTGTGACTTATCGGCCGCCCCCCTCACACATGATGACCTTTTGTTTTTTTTTTTGGGTCGCAAGATTCGTGAGAGGCGCCCTTGTGACTTATCGGCCGCCCCCTCACACATGATGACCTTGTTTTTTTTTTTTTTGTTTGTGGTCGCAAGATTTGTGAGAGGCGCCTTTTTGACCTTTTTGTTTTTTTTTGCCACAAGATTTTTCAGCAGTTTTCAGAGGCGCCCTTTTTAGCTGTCGCCCCCACCGCCCTTTCGGGCACGCTACGCCGCTGGCTACAACTATTACTAATAAGGAGGGAAAGGAAAAGAGAGGGAGGGAGAAACTAGTAAAATGTGGTTGAAAAAAGCGTGTGCAGAAAGACCTTTTGAAATCGCTTCATATTTGTGAAAGTTATAGCTATAACTATTACTAATAAGGATGGCGGGAGTAGAGAGGGAGAGGCAGGGGGGGCTAGTAAAATTGTGTTGGAAAAAACCTAAAAACAGAAAGAATTTTTGAAATCGCTCTATATTTGATAAATTATGCGAATATGGTTTTTGAATAGGGTGGGAGGAATGACAGGAGGCGGCAGGGAGTAACTACAGCAAATCAGTGGTCATTTGCAATGAGCGATCAAAGGAATTTCATTAAAATCGCCTAAAATTTAGATAATTTTTATGCCTTAAATCCTACATCATGTGGCAAAATGGCGTCTGAAGACCGCCATGTTGATTCCTGTTTAGAAAAATATAGCCTATAGCATCAGTAGCAATTCAATGACACCTTTTTTGTCAAAATCGGTTTAGCCGTTTAGCATCTAGCGTCACACAAACATACATATTTACATACATACAAAAAACGGCATGCACACCGACAACACTGAAATATTTTAATGATTTTTAATTCTAACCGACCACACTAATAAAAACTGCCTACAATATATTCTTGGTCAAATTTTTATAATGAAGAGCATTATTAAATGTGTATGTTAAAAGACACCCCAGTTTGTGCGGGGTTTGGAGATTAATAAGGAAATGTACTGTCAGTAATCCAACACCCCCGTGTACAAAAAGCCCTTAAAAAGAGACCCTTGTATAAAAAGCCAACCGAGACTACTCGTGTTACAGATTTAACAGTGGATAAAGTCTACGCAATAAAAAACAAATTTTCTAAATTACATCCATTATTGTGTCTCTTTTTATTTTCGGTGTTAAGTCATTTTGTTTTTACCTTCTTAGCCCGCACAGCAATGGCAAGAGAAGGTACTGTTTTCGACGAAAAAAATGTTTTTCAGATAACGCCGAAAATGTGTTATTTGGATGTATTTTGTCGTATTTTAGCAAAATCGTCTTGTGTGTGTGTATGTCCGTAACACGACAGCCATTGGCGTAGCAAGGGGGCCAGGGGGGCCTAGCCCCCCCCCTGAAGTCCCTCAGGCCCCCTCTAAGATATTTTAGGCCTCCCCTACCGACTACTAGTAAAAGAACATGACGCTGAAAATACATACTTTTCTATTATTATTCAGGAAATATTCAAATAAAATAGGTGCATTAAAATTTAAAATCATTCAGATAATGTTTACATTTCAGGAAAAAGCCCTTGTCTTGCGGAATTAGGCTTTTTCTCTTTAAATTATCAGTAACTTTTCTGCACTTATGCAATCTCCCGAAAATATTTTTTAAATTTAAACATAATTATGCATATTGAATATTTCATACATATTGGCGACATCTTGTAAAATATTATACAAGTGTAAGTTAAATTTCGCATTTAATAAAGACAGCGACCTTTTCCCCTCTGTTTCCGAAATCGGGTTGTAGATGTCGTAAGGTTATAAAAGACCTTTTTAAACTGTTTTTCTAAAATAAATATAATAATCTTTTTAGTTTTTTTGAGGTTAGCGTTTAGTGTCTCATGGAATCTCATTTTCCGATTTTGGTGACAATTTCATAACCATTTTCATATTAAGTTTTCCCACGTCGTTAAATGGAATAAATTCGTCGAGCAATACCGGGAAATTTTTAATATTAATACTTCTGCTCTAAGAGCAGAAATGACCGTTTTAAAGAATTTTATTTTTCGGTTAAATCAAACTGTTGGTCATGATTCTATCAAACAACATATAGCAGAAAATACCTATCCAAACCTCTACCAACTTTTTAAAGTTGCGAGTATTCTTCCAATTTCAAGTGCAACTTGCGAGAGGTCTTTCTCTGCCATGAGGAGAGTTTTTAATTGGCTTAGAACAACTACCCAACAAACAATTAAAGTTGTAACGACGAAACCCCAACTAGAAAGAATTTCTTAAAAGTAACCGCAACGTACTCCCGCTACGTCTCAGTATACCATACAGCGACGTTATAATTCCCTAAGTGGGGAACCAATTTCTGGTTATAACTACTTGGCCAAGTGTTTAAAGTCACTGTAGTAACAACTACACTACTACGTCGTAGCCAGGTATCTACTACGTCGTAGAGGCTGTTTTTTTTCCGTAATGGCATAAAAGTTGCGATGTAGTTGAAAATAATATAATCGTTTCTTTTTGGTAGAATTGTTACACAATATGGTGGACACAACAGTAAACAGACTCGCTTAGTTTTTTTGTTTGGTTATGGTTATAATATGAACTATGTTATCCAAAAGTGTGAGAATTTACGAGCAGAGGATCAAAATTCGAGTGCGACGCAAAGTTTTTTGTATAACATGCATTATATATATTGCAAAAAACCGGTGCGCCCGTAAAATTGAGCCGTTTTCTGGTAGCTGATGGAATTTTTGTGTTGTGATTTTGGAGGTTATGTTTTCATAATCGACAGTTAACTCCAACAAATGGTGCTTAAGAAGAGCATTTTTGGTAAGCTTCAACTAATTTGTTTATAAAATAGTATGGCTCTTTAATATGAGCTCATAAAACGACAACAAAAATATTAAATTTTCTTTCTTACATAAAAACATGGCGTCCCAAACTATATTCCCTGATAGTCGAAAAGGTTACTTGAAAGTAGTTGCGGCTTTAAAGTTGATCCAAAAAGTTATTTTGTCTACATTGTTACATCAGATGTTACTATGATGACACAAACTTTTGTGGTAAAAATTAAAGTTATAATGTAGTTGTCGGATACACTTGTTTGGGACTCCAATGAAGCTTAACTTTCTAGTGGTAATTAAGTAGGATATAAAAGTCAGGGCGACTACGAAATAACGACTAAAAAGAAAGTAAAACTTTAGCAACGTCCTATTGTGGTAGAGAAGACTATCAGAATCGACTATCAAGAAACAATCCTATGAAGTAGTTTAGAGGGTCGTTTTTACGAAACATCTACTATTTCCTGATACTAAATAGTAGTTAGAACTAAAAAGTAACAAATTTTGGTTGGGATCACCACATTTCTACTATAAGAAAGTAGCAAAGCCTTTAGAACATGTAGCCGCTACTATAAATGTTAGTTGGGTATGACTCAAGAGAGACACTCACGTTTGTCATTGTTATTCATAGAAAAAGATGTTGAGGTCGACTTAGACAGTGTGGTAGACGCTTTCAGTCAGCGACGTAAAAAACTTTCTTTGTAGAGTTGCTGAATTACATACTTCCTGTGTATACATATAAATAAGTTGGTAAATGTATTATTAAATTTGTTATATTAAAATATTAGAACATTTAATGCGCGTATTTTTTTTTATTCATTGCACACTTTGCACGACTCTTTAAAACCTATGTTTGCTTTCTGTTCACGGCCACGGCCCCCCCTGAAAAGCAAGGCTAGCTACGCCAATGACGACAGCTCCTAAAACGCTGTACCGTTTTTTATGAAATATTTAGGAAAATAGTATACAATACTGTGAAGAACCGATTAGATTTTAGTGAAAATCTACTAAAGCTAATGACAGTTTTTTGACAGTTTAAAAATTGAAAATATGTTAACTTCTTAATTAGGCAGAATATGCTGGGCAGAACTTGGTTACAGACGACAGACTTCTTTCCTTTTCAGCGCAACAGTCGCGGTCGTCGTGAGTTGACTTTAAGAGATTTTTGCTGGCGCCGCGCCGTCCTGGTTCCAATTATAGCAGACTCCTGGCTTATTAATCCTGGTCCTTCGGTTGTTGGCTCCTGGACTACACCTGCTTGTATTCTCGATGTACAAGGTCAACTTGTTTTTGTGTACATTCTGTACATGTGTATCGCACACCATTTCGATGTCGACTGTTGAACGCTGAAAAGGAAGTGCGCGGCAGGGCTACGTGACTTTTTTTTTTCTTTTTGCGTCGTTGTTTGAGACGCGAACCTGTTATCTTCTGCATGTGAAGTCGACGAACATACCACTGCACTTGAGAACTTGACTTTACTTTTATCTCCATTTTTTTATAATTATTCTTTCTTTAATGTCACTTGTTGAAATGTTTATTATGATTTCACTCTTATTGTAAAGGATTTGGATAATATTTAAGTTTTAAAGTAGTAAAATATGCGGAATATTGTTCAAAACTTTTGCAATGCCTTATTAAAAATTTGGAATTTTTTTTAAAATTTTTGTCCTATGATTTTATCATAGCTCCTATTAGCCTTCTAAAGCTCAGCTCTCTAGCGTTTCTGGAAGTGGGGAATGTTACTTTTACATAACTTTACGTTTTTAGGGGAGAAAAGTAAATTAAAATTTTGGTGTATCTAAATTTTTTTCTATAGTTTTATCAGTCTTCCAAATCTCAGCTCCCAAGCATTATTGGAAGTGAAAAATGTTATTTTTACATAACTTTACTTTTAAAGAGGAGGGGAGTTAATTAAAATTTGGGGTTTTTTATTTTCTTCTATAGTTTTATCATAGTTCCTATCGGCCTTCCAAAGTTCTAGCATTTCTGGAAGTGCGCAATGTTACTTTTACATAACTTTACAATTATAGGGGAGGGAAGTAAATTAGAATTTTGAGGTTTCTTCATCAAGGGTTTGGTCATAATTTCTATCAGTGTGCCAAATTTCAGCTTTGTAGCATGTCTGGAAGTACTGTAGAATTTTGATGATCTATACATGGGTGAGTGAGTAGGTGAGTGAGTAAGTGGCAATTTCGAGGTTTTTTGAAATTTTGTAACTACTTTACTACTTTAAGTAAGTAACTACTTTACTACTACTAAGTCCATGAAACTTGAAGGAATTGTTAACTCTATAACTCATTCCGAAGTAGAGTTTAGATAGGTCACATATAAAGTTGCCAACTTTTTTTAAGATAAATGTAGTATTTTTCAATATAAAACAAAAAAAATATAGTACACAATATATAGGCTTAATTTCTACTTATTTATTTTTGCAAAAAGTATAATTTTTTACATGTCTTTAATCTTTTAATAATTTTTTGTTTGACAGAAAAGTATCAAATGTAAGACTTAAATTAATGTAGAACAAAAACTCATTTTTTATCAGTAAAACACTTTCTCTAATATTACTTTCTTCTAGCCACATCAAATTCATAATTGAAAAAATTATTTATGTAATCGTCGATGTTGCAGGAATAGAGAGCAGCAATGAAGTAATTTTAAGTAATTTTGGTGAATTTACTGCAATCTTTCGTTTTTGCATAAATTTCGTTTAACACTGTTATATTAGCGTAAAATTCGTCCATATTAATATTCACATTTATCAAATGAACTTCTTGTATGCTTTTGTCAAAATTAAACCACTTATTAAGATATTCCAGACATTTTTCAATGAACAGTAAAAAATTCTGCTTAATTTTGTCACTGCCTATGCAACGTTTTTTTGTTTCATAAACAAAAAACGGTCTTTTTGCGCTGTTTTAACGATGACTTTAAGGTTGTCATAATATTAAACACATCCAAGAGATTTTTCTGTGTCAAAAGGCGCGTTCAGTTATAGGCATATCGGTACGTTCAGAAGGGATTTGTCTGATTTTTGTCTCGGCATTGCAAAATATAGACCAAATCAAGATCCAAGTAAAATATAGTATTTTTGCTTATTATATATTTCTTCAACAGTATATAGTATGCAGATCCGAAATATACTACAATAGTATATAATATAATACGGTTGGTAACCCTAGTCACATATGGGCTGAAATGTTTTGAGAAAAGATGGTCCAGCAGTTTCTGCACGAACTTGGCGGGGCACTGCCGTGCCCCAGATTAACAGTACACACAATTTTTTGCCTCATGTGGGGGGGTTTAAATCCTAAGTCCCCTTTAACCCCTAAATCCCGCTAGCGCTACGTCCTGACCACAAGTAAATAAATGGATTCATAAAGGATCTGATACCTTCCTAGCCCATTAGCATACTCAAAGTGCAATGCAATTTGACAGGTCGTTAGGTTAAAGTTCTCACTAAGCTCACAAGAGGCACTGCGGTCGCGCGTTTGTTCCTTATTCTATTTTTTTTGAGAATTATCTGTGGTTTGGATTTTCCGTCCCCCTTTTTTTCAGGTAGAAAAACCTCTTCCACCGCATTTTATTTCGGGTTCATTTAAAATCTATCTTTTTGGCTTATGTAGGTAATCTTTGCTGCTGTGACGCATTAAAATTAAATTTTGTTAAATTTGTAACTTTTGCAATTTAAATATAAAAGAATAAGAATTTCTAGTTGCTTTTCTGGGTAAAGTGTCTAAAGTTCAGACGAGTATAAAATGCATAGTTTTTCGAGAAATTTTAAGGTAAGTTTTCTTATTTTCTCATTTGAGGTTAGATTGGCATTTGATAAAATTTGTATTGGTAGTGTCTTTTTAACTTCTTATCGCTTACTTTACGGAACTCTGAATACAGGTTTCCAATGCCTGGTTTTCCAATGCCTGGTTTTTGTCCATGAACTAAGCACAAATTTAGTGTTAATTTTATGTCTATCCCTTTCGTTTGATATTAAGTAAAAGGGGGGAGCTTAAATGATGGGTAAACGAGGGATTACCCAGCAGCGTAATGTACTTTGAATAAATGTATTCCTTAATTTTAAATCTTACCATAATCTAGTACCAATGATTAATGTGGTTATAAGTTGATTTTTTTATTGTTTTCAGCTTTTCGATGATATGTGTGACCACTGATAAGCTATATATATATATACTGCTTTGAAACATACCCTACACAACTTACAACCAAGGCGAGGAGGTACTTTTAAATCATGTCAGATTTTCGTCGAGCTGTTAAAAAGTAGACACTTAAGAATGATTCTCTTCACGAACAACTGTTTCATTATTTATTCACTCATCACTCACCAGAAATGTTAAAAGCAAATTTAAATATACTAGACAGTGTTTGGTTTTGCATTATATTTTATTTTACCAATCAATTAGACTATGTATTATTTCATCAATAGTTAGTCGTTAATTTGTAGCTTTTTTTTATAATAATAAAAACTCATTTAAAAAATGTTTTATTTATTGCATTTTATATATCATTTTCAATCTGTTTATATCTTATAAATACATTGTATGTCTTTATAAAATATTGACTGATTAAAAATTTCAAAAAAAACTTTAAAATTAAAGAAAATTTATTATAAAAGGCGATTTAAATTTCCCGCCTCGCCTTTTAGTTCATCACTAAGCTCTGCAGTGGGCGCCACAGAGCTAACGACCTGTCAAACAGCCGGAGTTGCCTATTTAATAAAAACTCACTGAACCGCGCCGCAAATCCTTTATCTATGATATCAGCCTTAAAAACAGAAACAGAAGCTCCTACGAGGTTTTTAGTTATTGAGAAAAGCTCTGTTAAATAGTTAGTATTTTTTTAATTAAATTCTTATGTCAAAAAAATGTCATTAGCATTAATGGATTTTGAACAATATCTAGTCAGCTCTTTACAATATTGTACACTATTTTACCTAAATATTTAATAAAAATCGGTTTAGCGGCTTAGGAGCTATCGTGTTACCGACAGATATACACACACACAGACGTCACGACGATATTGCTAAAATAAAACAAAATAACACGTTTTAGGGTTATCCAAAAAAAAAATCATAGAAAATAATACCTTTGCTGCTCGTTCTAGGAAGGTAAAAATCCCTGTTCCTTTGTATATCTATTGATGATTACTGTATAAAATAAAATATAAAAATTAAAAAATCCATTTAGGGCACTACTGTCGAAAAGCATTCACCTTTCCATATTGATCTTGAAAAAAGCTTAACAATCCAATGACAAAAACGTTTTCTATCAATCGGGACACAATTTATTTGTAGATTCGTCGACAAAAATCTTTTTATACAATCGGGCGAAGGTAAGTATCGAATTTGACACTCCTGTTTATTACCAACAATCGAACAAAACGTAATTCGATTAGAATTTTAACGCCCGTCTTTTTACGAAGCAGAGTGAAAACATGAGATCTTATTTCTCCTGAATTAACCCTGCATTACTCGCGCTATGAGCATTTTCTTTACTTCAAAACGATCATTTCTTGCTGACTCATATGGATGATTCTACAAAAATGGTGCTGTGGAGTGGGAATGCATATTTTTCAAACACAGACTGCAAATGAACCATAGTTTTAGTTGTAAGATTTAAAACGAAATGTTTTCTTTATGGAGCATTTGAGTTTAATGTATAAAAAAAATTGCAAGTTTATAATTTTTTTTATTACAAAGCAAATACCTCATTCCTCTGGTGTAGTCCCAAACCAAATAATAAAAGCTCAGATTGAAAAAAATATCCTAATAAATAATATTTAACCAAGTCTTAACTATTTATCAAAAATTGATAAAACTAAAGTTTGCAGTCATATTTTTGAAAATCCGAATTTACATTTTCTCCGGAAAATTTTACAATTTTAAACGTGCTCCATTTTTATAACACAATATTTGTGAATACCACCGGTTAATTTCTAGAGAAAGAGACGGCCCTGGATATCTAATTTACTTGTGAGGGTGACAAGTTGTGACAGATAATGTCAACTTTAGTTTGGTTTAAGTTATAGATCTTTTTATTTTCGGCAGAAAATTAGTTTTTTTTCAGAGAAATCAAAAAGGAATGCTTCAATTATCATTCCTCTGGTAAGTAAATTAGTGGCAATTTCGACGTTTTTTGAAATTTCGTAACTACTTTACTACTTTATGGAATTCCATGAAACTTGAAGGGGTTGTTAACTCCATGGAGATCTACGACTGTGCAAAGTTTGAGATTCGTAGCTCATTTCGAAGTAGAGTTTTAGGTAGGTCAAATATCGGCTGAAATGTTTCAAGAAAAGATGGTTACGGCGCGCGAACTTGGCGAGGCACTGCCGTCCCCTCAGATAAATAAATTGATGCTTAAAAAGCAACTAATAAATTTTACGTGCTTTTTAGCTGAAGGCATATTTGAGGCTTCGGAAAAGAAAACGGAATGTTTTAGTTTTATAAAAATTACATACAAAACATCAAATAATTACATAATACTTTGTCTGAGGATTTGAAGAGTTGTTCTTAGAAATAAATATTGGTTTGACCATGGAGACATCTAGTGTAGGTCATAAATAAAAAAAAACACTCATTACCATTGAGTTGTATAACGCCCAAAGTATAGAAGTCAATGCTCATTACCAATATCTAGCCAGAGCTAGTTGTCATATGGTAATATTTTTACGGCGAAAGGAAGGGTTATGTTTTTCGACTGGGATATGTATGTTAGTATGTAAATATGTTTGTGTCACGCTAGAGGCCAAACGGCTGAACCGATTTTGATTTAAAAAAAGGGGGCGTTAGATTGCTACTGACCTCGAAGGTGCTATAGGCTATATTTTTTTTAAACAGGAGCCAACATGGCGGTCTTTAGACGCCATTTTGTCACATGATGTAGGCTTTAAGGCATACAAATTTTCTAAATTTCAGGCGATTTTATTGAAATTCCTTTGATTACCCGTTGCAAATGTTTTTATCAAATATAGAGCTATTTCAAATTTTTTTCTGCATACTCTTTCACATTTTTTCTAACACCATTTTACTAGTCCCCCGCTTCTCCCTCTTTTCTTCCCGCCATCCCTATTAGTAATAGTTATAGGTGTAACTTTCACAACTATAAAGCGATTTCAAAAGTTCTTTCTGCACACGCTTGAAGACTTTTTTCCAACATCATTTTACTAGTTTCCTCCTCCCTCTCTTCTCCCTTTCCTTCTTATTAGTGATAGTTGTAGCTATATCTTTCACAAATATAGAGCGATTTCAAAAATTCTTTCTGCACACGCTTTAAGACTTTTTTTCCAACATCATTTTATTAGTTTCCCCTCCTCTTTCTGTCTTTTCGCCACCCTTCTTATTAGTAATAGTTGTAGCTATACTCTCTCCTCCCCCACCTTCACTCAATAGAAGGTAACAGTGTTCGCGTCCGTAGAAAATCTACACGTATTTTTTGGGTAAAGCTAAATGAATTGTAAATACATAGTACTTTTTCTAAGGCTGAATAAGAATTAAACCTAAAAGTTGCAAATAAAAAAAATAAATAAAACATCCAACTGCTAAATTTACTTTTAACTACTAGTCGCAGTTGGGTACAAAATTACCCAATAACCTGATTCATGAAAATACAAAACTGTATAATTTTGTAAGTGCGCTTTGAGGATCAAAACTAAAAGTTGAAGCATGTCTTACATTATAGGTATACCTATTAATTTTGTACTCAACTGCGACTAGTACTTACAAGTAAATTTAGCAGTTGGGTGTTTTTTTTAATAATTTTTTTTTAATTTAAAGTGTTGTTTATTAGTTTTCGAGAAAATTGACGGATTTTGGCGGAGAATATCTGCGAATGTATCTCAGATGCTAAGGAATATGTATACAGAAATTCAGCTTTTTATATGGAGGGCATTTCTGGAAAAGGAGCCAACAGCCATTTGTCTACAAAGAACCAACCAATTGGATCTGTTTAAATAAAAGTCACGATACCGTTTTATCGGCTTGTCATTTGGTTCGATAGTCAACAGAGGGAGCTAGAGTGCTTGTGTCGCCTGGATCTTTTACCAGCATCTATAGTTATTTACCTAACTAGTGCGGAAAGTGATACTTTTACGCACGCGACGGCAGTTGCCCGAACGACGCTGTGCGGAGTTCGGGCACGCCGTCAAGGGCGGAAAAGGCACTTTCCGCAAGAGTTAGGTACAAAATTTTTCCTAGTTGCATAAAAAGCTTGGTTTTACATTTTAATATATTTGCGATTTTTTACATTAAAACAGCAAAAAACAAATTCTGTTTTCATTTTTAATTTAATTGAGTTTATAAATGGGTCAATAAGTCTAATTAGGTGTCATTTTTAATTTAATTGAGTTTATAAATGGGTCAATAAGTCTAATTAGGCCTAAAATTCAGGGCGTGCGGAAAGTTCAACTTTCCGCACGCAAATACGTGCGTAAAAGTGCACTTTTACGTACGCAAGTAGGAAAAATATATTGATGATTGAAGGCGCTTGGTACTTATAATGCAAAATTTAGGTTTTGGCGCTTGGCTCCTTTTCCAGTAATGCTCTCCATATATATCTTTGCGTTTCAGATGATTTTGAAACTTTTTTGTCTCGCCGTCTGTCTGTCTGTCTGTCTGTCTGTAACGACCAACCCGCATAACTCAAAAACCGCTTGTCCGATTTAAATGAAATTTGGTATGTACCTAGGCTGGGTCTTGGGCCGTGGTGGTCCCATTTAAAAATGAACGAAATCCACCGAACGCAAGCCAAATAAAAGGGTGGGGGTGGATTTCAAAAATTTGAGTTTAAGTGAAAATATGGCGTGTGTAATATTAAACGAAAGGTAATTAAGCCTGGAGTTAAACAAAATGAATTTTAAGTTATTTAAAAAAAAAGGGTGACGGTAGATGTCAAAAATTAGAGTTTAAGTGAAAATATGGCGTGTGTGATATCAAACGAAAGGTTAATGAGTCTGGAGTTAAACAAAATATATTTTAGTTTTTAAAAAAAGGGTGAGGGTAGATTTTAAAAATTAGAGCTTAAGTCAAAACATGACTTGTGTGGTATCAAACGAAAGGTAATTGAGTCTGGAGTTGAATAAAATATATTTCAGTTTTTAGTTATATTAGCTCACACGTACACTATAACTATAGTACCTAGTGTGAGCTTAGGTGCCCATAGATTGGCAGAGTATTTTCGAAGTTTTATTTGACTCGGCTATTAAGCATTATTTGGACAGTTTTGGTTTGGAATAAATAATAATAAACCTATATTATATTATACATTTTATTTAATACATAACAATCTGACATTACCATACGATCATCAATTACATTTATTTAATAAACTAAATTGTATTTGGCATGGTTCAGGGTAACTTTGATGTCTTAAAAAAACTATTTAGCTCTATATACAACTTCAAGCTACACATTAAGCTACTTACAAAAATATTTACAAAAAGCTGTTTTTACAAGTCTACTACATTACACATACAGAAAGCATTCAATTCGAAATCATTAGGTAATAAAATAATTCACATTCTATTCTTTCAACCCAAATACCTTAGAACATAAATACTGGTTCAAAAAAGCTAAAAGTGAAGCAATCCTAGCTTGCTTTGGAAACAATGGCAAATTTAAATTCGCAGACGCAAATTTTCAAGTGCGCATGCGTGTGTTTTGGCACGTGTAAACACAGCTGCTGTGTGGCTGGACGCCATATTTGTTGGTGGTGGAATATTGTATTTTTTTTTTGAAAAATGGAAAATAATTTAAGTAAAACATGTGTGGTTTGAGAAATAATATCCAGGAAAAGTAAGGGGGTGCCATCCTGTAGTTAAGTACTTGTATTTTTTTTATAGTTTGGTGGTTTATAGATGCCATTAAACACTTTTCATGGTGTCCACAATAAATGTGCATAATTAATTTTAGAAAAACTACAAATTTAATCCGCAATTTGACAAATTTTTACCCGATTTACTAGTTATAGAGAAAAATAATAGATATAACCTTAAATTTTTGACAACTGTCAAATAATTTAGTGACGTAACGGAGTATGTTAATACCACCAAAACTGACGCATGCGCAGTTACCGAAATCCTGGCTACCCGAAAAAGAAACATAAAGAATTAAGGAAGGTCCTAGCTTTCAGCGTGTAACAATACCCTATATTTATGCTCTAACGAATTTGTTTCAACCCTACACTTTATTGGATCTAATACGAACATTAGCAGCAGTATTTACTAAATACTAGTTTCAGGTCTGAGTACTTTATGTACTACATTTCCTTTTGTAATTTAACAAAATTTTTTTCTTAAACGCCAGAGTTTTAAATGTTTACACATTATTGTTTACTATAGGTAAATTTAGTGGGAATAAGGACACTGTTGTTCTGGTAAATATACGTTTTAATCCATCGGTAACGTTTCGACAATGGTTTTTGTCTTCATCAGACTAAAAAGGTTACAACTCATCAGTAATATAATACAAAATACGGCACATTAATACATCACCAATTAAAAATTATTATTTTTTTCCCAATATATAACATTTAAAATGACCTTATTAACAATATATTTTTTTTTTTTTCCTAAATATTTTTTTCTCTTTTAATGTATATGTAACCGATTTTTTTATTTATATAAAGAAATAATTATGGTTTGTTTTTCGTCTTCTTTTTTTTTTATAATATATATAAAATTTTTTATACAAAGGTTCAAAAAATTTTGTCACTATAGTAACTGATGGGTGGCTCAATAAAATACGCACTAAGAGATCAATCAGCTATTCATATAAAAACAATAATAATAAATAAAACCTGTAGCAAGCCATAATCCCATGTAGAAAATAACAACAATGTACACATTATAAACCTATGTTAAAATTTAAAACAAAATTAAAAAGGACTGTTGGAATATTTAAAATTCCGTACTCACCCTTCAGACTAGATCGTACATTGGAACAACAAAAAACAAGAATTCAAGCACATCAAGAAAACAAACGGCACAAAATTAAAAACGAAACCCAACATTAATCTGCTAATTATTTATATTTTCTTTTTGTGTATATGTGGGTGTATGTATGTATATGTATAATATAAAAGAAAAAAAATAAAGCTTTTCCCCAATTAAACCACGACAACAAAATACGAAGGGTCTTTCTAAGTAGTCATGAATACGTAAATTAGTTGAAAATTAGCGCTCAACCAAAAAATATTTTTTGCTTTTTTAAAAATTAATTGTATATACCAAGGTTGAAACAGGAAAAGTTTTGTGTTCTGACAACAATGCATGTTATCAATGCATTTTAATATACAACAACTCCAAACTAGAAAATAAGTTCCATCACTGTTTTAATTGTATCATACTATATACACTTGTCCCACTCTAAATTAAATCAGTACCGTACACTACTAGTTCCACTCTATTCAAGGTTGCCTTTTGCCTTAAACTTAAAGAGTTTTAATTTGTTTTAATATTTCGGAACAATGAAAATCCAGAATAGTGACAACAATACGGACTAATTTTGAACACTACTAGTTCCACTCTATTCAAGGTTGCCTTTTGCCTTAAACTTAAAGAGTTTTAATTTGTTTTAATATTTCGGAACAATGAAAATCCAGAATAGTGACAACAATACGGACTAATTTTGCCGCCGATAATATAACCTGTCTGATAAACAAAACAAAAGAAAATATAAATAATTAGCAGATTAATGTTGGGTTTCGTTTTTAATTTTGTGCCGTTTGTTTTCCTGATGTGCTTGAATTCTTGTTTTTTGTTGTTCCAATGTACGATCTAGTCTGAAGGTCTGATGAAGACAAAAACCATTGTCGAAACGTTACCGATGGATTAAAACGTATATTTACCAGAACAACAGTGTCCTTATTCCCACTAAATTTACCTATAGTTGCATTGCAAGGACGTGATAAGTTTACCAAATTATTGTTTACATATTATTTTAATATGCGTGTGTACGGTCGTTCACTTTTTTATTGTCACCTTAAAATTAACTAAACTCATCTGGAAAGTCTGGAATTTCAGCGGAAAAACTGCTAAATAACATCATTTAACAAATTATAATATTTATTTTAAGCAATGCGATGTTGCGCAATAACTGTTACTTTGTATTCTACGGATGTAGAAAAAAAAAGTGACATTAAAAAAGTAAACGTACAGGGTGTCCCAAATTGGGCACTTTTGAGGGGGTTTAAGGTACTTCTAGGGAAGACAGAGAAAAACTGACCACGCATTGCGAGGCTCAAGTTTCAAGAGAAGACTTATAGTGAAAACCGCATTTTGAAATATCGTCTCGTCTTTGAGCTACGGGGGCTTTTTGAAAAGTCTTCATTTTGGAGGGGGGTCTATAACTTCGTTATTATTGGAAATATTGATTTAGAGTAAATTGCAATTTTATAGACCTTGTCACGGGGAATTCAACCGCTAAATTAAATTTTAACTGTCACTTTTAGTTTTTGAGATATGACATAAAGTTGCATTTTTTTTTATGGAATGGCCTATATTTTAATTAATTTTCGAATTCGTGATTGAATTCTTTTCAAAATGATGTATCACATGTCATAGTTTGATTGAGCGGTTTCGGAGATAATTAAAATTTTTTATTTGTGTCTAGTGTGCGTTGAATGACGTCATGCGCCATTGACGAGAAAGCCTTGCGGTTAAATCCTACTTCAATGCACCTATAGTTTTGTTGTCTTATACTATGCAAATCAAGTTGGCCTTGTGTTTTGGCGTTTTATCATTGTTTTCAATTGTTTAAACAATTTGACATTACGCTTTGATATGAAATTATTTTGCACAAAAGCGTTTTAATTTTATTTTGAAATATGTATCATTTTTTTTACTTTTTATAACTAGGCTTTGAGGGCCGTCAGCTGAATTATAATTTTTCCAAACCAGCCTTACTATATTTGTGACTGTGTAAAATAATAAAAATACTGGAGTGCCTTTACCTGCCTTAGCAGGAAATCATAGCGCACTAGAAATAAGTGAAAAAGCTGAATATCTCCTAAATCGCTCAATCAAACTATGACATATGATACATCATTTTGAAAAGAATTCAATGACGAATTCAAAAATTAATTAAAATATAGGCCATTCCATAAGAAAAAATGCAACTTTATGTCATATCTCAAAAACTAAAAGTGACAGTTAAAATATAATTTAGCGAGTGAATTCCTCGTGACAAAGTCTATAAAACTGCAATTTACTCTAGATCAAAATTTCCACTAATAACGAAGTTATAGACCCCCTTCAAAAATGCAGACTTTTCAAAAAGCCCCCGTAGCTCAAAGACGAGACGATATTTCAAAATGCGGTTTTCACTATAAGTCTTCTCTTGAAATTTGAGCCTCGCAATGGGTGGTCAGTTTTTCTCTGTCTCCCCTAGAAGTACCTTAAACCCCCTAAAAGTGCCCAATTTGGGACATCCTGTACAATAAGCATGCATGTCTATGCTGGGCTTTAGAACGTAGAATAATAATTATTAAAAAATCAAACAAGTTTTGTGGCTAATCGGGTAAAAAAAGAAGTTTTTTTGTTTTTCTCATATTTTTCCGTGGGTAGCTTGAAAGCTTAACCTCACGGGGGTCCAAGATCTAATGGACACCTAACAAGTGTTGACAGCTAACTGTTTCGTCCTTATGGGACTCCTCAGAACACTGCTAGTCAATGTGACAAATCTTGCGAAGTTAATTAGACGGTTTTGTCTCTAATCAAATATAAATAGTGAGAAAACTCTCGCAAGAAGTGTTAATAATTATTAAATTTAGTCTTATACCGACGGTGACGATTTAGGTCTTTTTTTAGTGAATTCCACAGGTGTGAAGGGTTTCTAAGATTTCCAAAAATGTCACATTGATTCTTAAGTTTCTTAAGATTTCACATTGATTCTTAAGATTTCACATTGATTCTTAATTCTTAATTCACACATTAATTCTTAATTCACACATTAATTCTTAATTCTTAAGATTTCACATTGATTCTTAAGATTTCACATTGATTCTTAAGTTTCTTAAGATTTTAGTAAATACTGCGTGCAGAAGTTGTTTTGTAATTTTTTTTATATATTACAGTTTTTTACACATTAGCCTTCAATTTTTATCTCACACATATACTATACTATAGTAGTGTGAGCTATGGTTATCCTAATTTTTTCGAGAAAAAAAAAATTGCTCCGATTTTAAATTTTTTTATATATCTTTGCGTTTCAGATGATTTTGAAACTTTCTTGTTGCGCGGTCTGTCTGTCTGTATGTCTGTCTGTCTGTATGTCTTTCTGTAACGACCAACGCGCATAACTCAAAAACCGCTTGGCCGATTTTAATGAAATTTGGTACCTAGGCTGGGTCTTGGGTCAAGATGGTCCCCACAAACCAAATAAAAGGGTGGGGGTAGATTTCAAAAATTAGAGTTTATGTGAAAATATGGCGTGTGTGATATCAAACGAAAGGTAATTGAGTCCGGAGTTTAACAAAATACATTTTAGTTTTTGGTTTTTTTTAAATTTCAAAAATTTGAGTTTAAATCAAAACATGGCTTGTGTGGTATCAAACAAAAGGTAATTTAGTCTGGAGTTAAATAAAATATATTTCAGTTTTTAGTTATATTAGCTCACACGTACACTATAACTATAGTACCTATGTGAGCTTAGGGGCCCATATATTCGCAGAGTATTTTATGTCACTACCTAATAATTAAATAACTATGTTTTGTCTTTTGTATTTAGGACTAATAATAATGATATAAATGGCATTCTTGTTTAAAAAAATGCGTTTGCACAAATCCCTTTTATCACGATTTTAAGTCTAGTGCAGTCTAATGATTAAGCATTTATTTGGTAAAAATATAAAATGTTAAAAGTTTGTAGGTAAGTAATTGGGGCATTATAAAAAATTTTAAAAACATTATTGAATTTCACCAGTTGTCACCAATGGGATTACTACTTTGTGCTAATTGGTGTTGTCAGTTTATTTTATGCATTTTAGGGCCCATCGCACCGACTTTTTTTCCCGTTTCTTAGCCTAAATAATACCTTATTTCGTAAAATTTCATTGCACCGAACTTAAAGGCAGACTTATTCCTTCCTTAGCGTTGTTAAAATTAAGTCAGCTTCTTTCGTGACTTTACTGTTCCTTAAGAGCTGCTTAAAGATAAGATGCTGGTCACATAATGTTACCCGTCTGACGTAGCCATAGCAACTGACAATACCTCCAAATGAGCAGTGTTTTGATTAAAGTGAATTTTGTCTTTTTTAAGTAAATAAAGTAAAAAACATTTTTTTTTTAAATAAATAAAAATGATTTTGAAAAACTTTATTGCACAAGATAACGGCTAGATTTTGATTCTTTTGGCACAATATTTTTGTGAAAAAATATACCTATGTATCGATTACAAAAAGATTTGTAAGGAAGAAAAATAATTTAAATCAAGTTGGATCTAATTTTTATTACAGTATTTTCGTCCGATTTTTGGGTTAACTGTTGTTCACAGCCTTTGCATTTAAATGAAACTGCAGTGATCAAGTAACAAGAATATTTTCCTTTCTGCCTTTACATTTTACCCTAATTTCATTATAATTTTTAATCCTTTGGTTATATCCAGGGGTGTATGGGCCGCTGCCTTATGGACAGCAGCCTTATGGGCAGGTGCCTTATTGGTCTGTGCCTTAGGAGCAGTACATTTTTCGGCCGGGCGCGGATTTTCTCATGGCCTGGATGGGGAACCGTAAACCAGCCTAGGAAAAAATACGCGACTGTACCAACAAGGCGACAAAGACTTCCAAATTCCAAAAAATCGAGTAGCACCATCGCGATTTCATCATCTTCCAACTATTCTTCAAAAAATTCAAGAACTTTCATATTTGTAAATAAATTTTTAAAGGCGACTTGACACAGGAAATTGATGGGTTTTGACAAAACTATTTTGAGACGTACTGGGTGTTGTTGTTGTTTTTTCATAGTTTAACAATTATGTTGGTTGAAACAGCGGCGTTGCCTGATTGGGTCACAAGGTGGCCGCATCTTAACAAAGAAGAGGAGATTTTTGCTCGATGCAACAAATTTAAAAATAAGGCATGCTTAAAATTAAAGCAATCCATAGTTAAGAAAGGGAATTTTAAAAGTCGGTGCGATGGGCCCTTAGGGACTAACGATGTCATTTTAATTCCTTGTTTTAGGAACTAAAGTGACGCTTTTAATACCTATGGATTAAAGACTGTCAATCACTAGGACATTATTTGATATCTAGAGTATCTTTGTTTGAATGAATTGTAGATTTCTCCAGGGTGAAGTCCTTGAGCCATTGTTAAAGGAGAAGAAACGAAAAGTCCTGCTTACTTCACAACGTTTCGGATCGTAAGTATCTCTAAAGTTTACACTTGAAAACGGTTAGAGGTACTTACTAACCGAAACGTCGTATTTAAAATAAATAAACGAACAATGGAAGTCCGAAATTTTATTTCTATCTAGAGTATGTTGTTGTTAAATAGCGTTCCATTGTCTTTCTTTTAAATTATTTTTCCTATTAAAAGTGCATAAAACGGTATATAAATCACGTGACTAAAATTCCTTTAAAGCCCTCAGCAGCCCTGCTTTCAGTCGGTTTACAAACTTTATGCCTCGGGATTAAAAATATCACTTTAGTCCCTTATAATGTACTAATAATGGGTCTTAAATGAAACTTGATACGATGGAATATTAATAGACAATACAAAAGAATTTCGGTCAAAATTACATCTGGTAAATTTTTTTAAGGGATGCTGATGGAAAGTACCTACATTTGTTAGAAAATAATTGGTGGAAAATACATTTTGAGGAAAGTAAAAAAGAAAGAAAATATATTGTACCTACTTGAGCGGATAGAATAGAATAGGTACCAAAAAAAATTAATGGAACATTTTCGATGTCCTGCATCACTGGGCTGCACAAGACTATGTATGTACATCACTAGACTATTTTTTATTTGAAAAAAAAACGGCTCTATGGAGTGCACGAGTGCAAAACAAAGGACTTTTCTAAATTTCTCTTGTTTTATTGATCACCATTGCACCCGCGGGTTGCATAACACTTTCCCTTTTAATTTTTTTTTATTAAAATCTTTTTAAATTCCTAATTAGTATAATGATTTTTTTTTTATTTGAAATTAAACGAAGAAATCAAACGAGGATCAAAAATTGTAATTTAGAATATGAAGCCGTAAAGGTTTTGGCAACCAAAACTAAGATAAAGCCTATAGTCAAAAATCCTGTCCCGTGAGATAGTTGTGGAACATTTTTGAAACTCACCCTAGAACGATTGGTAATACAGTCAACTCTGGATATAGTGAAATCGAAATAATATAGACTATTGTATACCTAAGTAAAATTTTTGTGGGTATTTTGAACGGGGTTCGTTATAAGCGAGTGTTCATTATAAACGGGTTCGCTATATGCGAACTTTACTGTGTGGATCACACAATTTTAAGTCACCCAGTGTTTGCCTCCAATTTGAGTAGAAGGGCCTGTGTGACGTCATTAATCCAAGATGGGGGCTTTTTTATAGTTAGTTTTTGATATAAAACTAATTAATTTACTATATTGATTGGTGTTCTCTTGCAAACAAAAGCCTTATTTACAGTTTTTTTGCAAAACTAATTTGGCGAAAGTTATAAGCTAAAGTTTGTAAAAAAATGCCGCTATTTTGGTTTTATCACGTCACATAAGCCCTTTAACTCAAATTTGAGGTAAACACCCGGCGACTTAACATTGAGTGATCCATCACAAATCGATCAAGGGTAGTCCTACTTCCTTGCTCAATCTTAAATTTTTATAATTTTTTTAATAAAATAACCATTCCTTTTTTGGTTCTGGAGATATAAGACTCATTAAAACGACAATTTAATTGCTATTTTATTGCCAACAAATCATGGCCTATGAATTTTGCTGTAAAGGTAATGTGGCAAAAATAAAAAGTTAAAGTTTGTGAAAAGACATGGAAAAATCGCAATCTTGGATATATGACGTCACACAGACGCTCTTACTCAAATTTAAAGAAAACACTCGGCGACTTAAAATTGAGTGATTCATAACCAATCGATTTGGGGCAGTCTAAACATCCTTTCTCAATTTTTTTTTATTAAAAAAGTTACTATTTTTTTGTATTTTTTAAAAATGTAATATCTTTATTAGTTTTTAGGATATTAAGCTAATCTTAAGTCACTATTATAATTAGTGTTCTATTGCAAACAAAAGCTTAATTACAGTTTTTCTGTAAAACTAATTTAGGGAAAGTTATAAGCCAAAGTTTGTGGAAAAACATGAAAAAAGCCGCTATCTTGGATTTATGACGTCACACCGACCCTGCTACTCACATTGGAGGCAAAAACCCGGTAACTTAAAATTGTATGATTTGTTACAAATCGATCTGCGGTAGCTTAAACAACTGTTCCACAACTATCCCACAACTGCTGAAGTGCGTTCACGATTCGGGTTAAAATTTACCGTGTGAATTTTACCCAGACGCGCCGGGCATTCACCGGACGTCTTCTGTCTGTCATTTGTTAATTTTGTATTTTTTTATTGGAGGATTTAAATCGAAAGGAATTTCCCGCCAATAACACAGATTTAAAAGATGAACATTTATGTTATTCTTTGAAGTGACCAAAAACTGTACTAGAATTTTGTAACAATAAAGATGTTCCTTTTGTATTTGTTTTGACATAATATGGACATATTATTAATCAATTTGAAGTTTATTGAAAAACTTGGCTTCTAATAATGGAGTTCCGTCCTCATTATATAATAGTCCTTGGCAAACATATTTCCTAACCAGAAATATTTCAAAAATTAAATAGGTATGTCATATTGATATAAAATTAAAGGTAAAACTGTCACTGTCTTAAACAAAAAGATGCTGACTCTATTTTGACAAAAAAAACGCACAGATAAAAACAACTCAAAGACATGCCGTTTTTCAGAATTCGTCTTGTTGCTGTCATTATGCACATGATAAAAAAAGAGGTTGGAAATGTCACAAAAGTGTATTTGTCTATGGCAAGGGATATACCACATTATGTAAGTGGGTTGAAAAGGGCATCTTAAAGTGCCCAAACACTTGGTAAAATTTTAAAAAAAATAATTTTGACAAAAAAAAGGAGTAAAGTAAAGCTCTCATGTTTTATGTTTGATATGCGCATGCACGACAAGTTAAATTTTACCCAATTAATCGAGGTAGATAAATGGTTGTTAATCGTGAACGTCATTTCGCCTTCCGGTGTGGCGTATTTACGTTTCCGTGCTCATTTCACGTCGGCGCGGTTTTGAAATAGACACGGAAATGTTACAATATATTTGGGCTCAAATACGTGTTGATTTTAAGAGTTTTGATCTCGAAATGAGCACGAATCTGTAAGAGAACATCGCTCATTAAACTACAGTCGAACCTCTCTAACTCGAACCTCTATAACTCGAACCCCTCTATAACTCGAACCTTTTAAGCGGTCCCTGCACTTTTTACATGTATTTTAACCTATGTAACTCGAGTTTCTATAACTCGAACTCTCCATAACTCGAACTGTTTTGATTGTCCCTTCAGGTTCGAGTTATAGAGGTTCGACTGTATTACAAAAGCGTATTCAACTGTCAGGTTAAAACGCTAACATAACGAAAGCTAATCAATCAAATCTAACCGAACCGAACCAAAGCAAACTGAACCAATAATTTTTTTCAAAAAAAAAACTTTCCTGACCTCCTACCCGGGATCCTAGAGGATGTGAAACCGAAACGAACCGAATTGAACCAAACCGAACCGAACCAAAGCAAACTGAATCAACTATTAATAAAAAACTTTCCTGACTTCTTTCCCGGGATCCTAGAGGGTGTGAATAGTGTTGTAGTTTAGTTTGGTTAGGTTAGGTTTGATTCGGTTTAGTTAGGATCGGTTCGGTTCGGATTCACATCCCCTAAGATCCCGTTTAGTAACTCAGGAAAGTTTTTTTTTGAAAAAAATTATTGGTTCAGTTTGCTTTGGTTCGGTTCGGTTAGATTTGATTGATTAGCTTTCGTTAGGTTAGGTTTTTGAAACTTTCTATTTTCATGTGGTTAGAAATCAAGTAAAAATCATTTAAATAATTAAAATTTATTAATAACAGAACAACATATGTTGTCGTAGTTGCCGGTGTAAGACACTGAACACTGAACTTTGCAGGTATAGTTAATTGAAGAGTGTTCTTCAAACTTTAAAGAATTTCAAAATCTTGAGTAATATTGGTACAAATACTTTTAAACTGCTCCATAATTTTCATATTAACAAACATATAACCTCAAAATCAAACTAATAAACAACGTGAATCCAATTTAAGATTCAAATGTGCACTAATAAGTAAACCCCTGCGCTGCGTAATTCAATACAAATCCGTGCCTTGTTCAAGCCTCGGCGCTTTAAAATCAACACGCATTTGTAACCAAGTATGTTGCAACATTTCCGTGTCTATTTCAAAACAGCGCTGCCGTGAAATCAGCACGAACCGATCCTAACTAAACCGAACCAAACCTAACCTAACCAAACTAAACTACAACCCTATTCACACCCTCTAGGATCCCGGGAAAGAAGTCAGGAAAGATTTTTTTTAATTATTGGTTCAGTTTGCTTTGGTTCGGTTCGGTTAGATTTGATTGATTAGCTTTCGTTATGTTAGCGTTTTAACCTGACAGTTGAATAAGCTTTTGTAATAGTTTAATGAGCGATATTCTCTTACAGATCCGTGCTCATTTCGAGATCAAAACTCTTAAAATCAACACGTATTTGAACCCAAATATATTGTAACATTTCCGTGTCCATTTCAAAACCGCGCCGACGTAAAATGAGCACGGAAACGTAAATACGCATCCCGGAGTCTCTACTTTCCAAACTACGGTGAATATTTAATGCGTGGTTTAGCAGAAAATTCGTGATACAAAATAGGAACACACACCAATTCACACTGGCCTCCCTACTCAAATTGAAGACAAACACCCGATAACTTAAAATTGTGTGATCTTTTACCAATTGATTGAAGATAGGTGGGTGTGCTTTCGGGCTGTTCGGCCGTCGTCGTTGGAAATTCGTTCTCGACGTTTCACCATCTCGAGTGGATGGCATCTTCAGGAGATGTTGACTGTTTACTGTTTGTCGGGTTCTCGAAGACTGGTGGTTAGACTGTCGCGGGCGCAGGTTATATACGCTATGATGGGCGGGGCGTATATCAGAGCTGGTCGGTGATTGGTCACATTCCCTTGATTCAGTTTTGTTATTGTAAGCGACCAATCACCGACCAGCTCTGATATACGCCCCGCCCACCATAGCGTATATAACCTGCGCCCGCGACAGACTAACCACCAGTCTTCGAGAAGCCGACAAACAGTCAACATCTCCTGAAGATGCCATCCACTCGAGATGGCGAAACGTCGAGAACGAATTTCCAACAACGACGGCCGAACAGCCCGAAAGCACACCCACCATTGGACGATGGCCGCGAAAGCCTTTCACAATTTGATTGAAGATAGTTTTGAAAAAATCTCCACAACTATAAAAGTGGACACCATAGAGCACTAAATTATTTGAAAAAAAACTATTTCTCAAACAAAGATAAAATGTTTTAAAATACTTTCATAGTCATAGTCTAACCATGTACATACCAATCGTGTTGGTACCAAAAACTTCCAAATATACTACTTTCAAACTAGTCCAGACATTGGAGGTCTACTAACTGCAGGACTAGATGGCATGCTGTGCACGGCTGCAGCTACTGCCGCCTGGTGGTAGTACAGTGAACTCGGATACGCACTCGGTGTAACCACTGAGGAGGTGGGAATCGACCCGGAGTCTCGACTTTCCAAACTGTGGTGAAGACTTAACGCGTGGTTTTGATCAAAAGGGTGTCTCATGGCTGGGTTAGCAGAAGATTCGTGGTACAAAATAGGAACACGCACCAATCGTTGAGCAGCGTGCGCCATGTTTGCTGCTTCCAGTTCGGCAGCAAGTTGTCTTTTCCATTTGTTTCTTCGATTTTGAAACCATATCTTCACTTGGGTTTCGGTGAGGTGAAGGCTCGCCGCTAATCCTGCTCGTTCAGAGGATGAAAGGTATCTGAAAAGAAAAGGTTTTTTTTTAGAATCCTATTTATCTCAACAAATCTCCTGGAAAAGACTGAGTAACGTCAGAAATGCTAAAGTATGGTGGGAAAGCTGTGGCTAATACCGTCCATATTATCCTGAATAAGATATTAAAAGTAATTAGTCTTTACCATGCCTAGGAAACTCAATGCAATTTGACAGGTCGTTAGGTTAAAGTTCTCACTAAGCTCAAAAGAGGCGCTGCGGTCGCGCGTTTGTTCCTTATTCTATTTTTTTTGAGAATTATCTGTGGTTTGGATTTTTCGTCCCCCTTTTTTCAGGTAGAAAAACCTCTTCCACCGCATTTTATTTCGGGTTCATTTTAAATCTATCTTTTTGGCTTATGTAGGTAATCTTTGCTGCTGTGACGCATTAAAATTAAATTTTGTTAAATTTGTAACTTTTGCAATTTAAATATAAAAGAATAAGAATTTCTAGTTGCTTTTCTGGTTGAAGTGTCTAAAGTTCAGACGAGTATAAAATGCATAGTTTTCCGAGACATTTTAAGGTAAGTTTTCTTATTTTCTCATTTGAGGTTAGATTCGCATTTGATAAAATTTGTATTGGTAGTGTCTTTTTAACTTCTTATCGCTTACTTTACGGAACTCTGAATACAGGTTTCCAATGCCTGATAGGTGCCTTATTTGCCCATCAATTAAGCACAAATTTAGTGTTAATTTTATGTCTATCCCTTTCTTTTGATATTAAGTAAAAGGGAGACACATACAAAATTAACACTAAATGTGTGCTTAATTGATGGGTAAACGAGGGATTACCCAGCAGCGTAATGTACTTTGAATAAATTTATTCCTTAATTTTAAATCTTTATCTTTCCATAATCTAGTACCTATGATTAATGTGGTTATAAGTTGATTTTTTTAAATGTTTTTCAGCTTTTGGATTATATGTGTGACCACTGATAAGCTATGTATATACTACTTTGAAACATACCCTACACAACTTACAACCAAGGCGAGGAGGTACTTTTAAATCATGTCAGATTTTCGTCAAGCTGTTAAAAAGTAGACAATTAAGAATGATTCTCTTCACGAACAACTGTTTCATTATTTATTCACTCATCACTCACCAGAAATGTTAAAAGCAAATTTAAATATGCTAGATAGTGTTTGGTTTTTCATTATATTTTATTTTACCAATCAATTAGACTATGTATTATTTCATCAATAGTTAGTCGTTAATTTGTAGCTTTTTTATAATAATAAAAACTCATTTAAAAAATGTTTTATTTATTGCACTTTATTATTTATCGTTTTAAATCTGTTTAGATCTTATAAAGACAGTGTATGTCTTTATAAAATATTGACTGATTAAAAATTAAAAAAAAAAACTTTAAAATTAAAGAAAATTTATTATAAAAGGCGATTCAAATTTCCCGCCTTAACTTTTAGTTCGTCACTAAGCTCTGCAGTGGGCGCCACAGAGCTAACGACCTGTCAAACAGCCGGAGTTGCCTATCTAATAAAAACTCACTGAACCGCGCCGCAAATCCTTTATCTATGATTCTTTACACAAGAAAGGCCTAGAGCAGACCTACAAAATTATCGACCTATAACACTCCTAAATGTAATATATAAGCTTTTCACGAAAATATTAACAGATGTACTAACAACAAAATATTAATCAAAAGAAAAAGCAGGCTTCAGAAAAGGTTTCAGTATAGTTGACCACCTATTAATCATAAAAAACCTAATAGAACGAGCCAACGAATACATTCCACTATATATTGCGTTTATAGACTTTGAAAAAGCTTTCGATAGCATTGAGCATTGGGCAGTAAAATCATCTTTAATTAATAGCCAAATAGATCACAGATACAGAGACTTATTATACTAGACTAGACTATTATATAGCGAAGCAACAACCAAACGCGTCGATAAGGGGGGGGATACTGGGGGTCAGTACCCCCCCCCCCCCCAAGAATCCAAGAACTGAAGTTTTTTATTATCGAGCACTTGTAATGCAAAGCTCCCGAAAATTTGCAAAAAAAAATTAAGTATGTATAAGTTCAAAGGTGTTATATTATAAGTATTTGTAAAGTTAAAAATAGGGTTTGTTGTGATTTGTAATTGAGTTTTGGACAGCTGAAACTAACGGTAAGAAAAACCTATTGGGAAGAAATAGGCATCAAAGTAAACGAACAATATAACCAACTTATTGTTAAAGGAGAAGAAACGAAAAGTCCTGCTTACTTCACAAATATTTTATTCTCTAATCACGACGCGTTTCGGTTTTTAAAAAACCATTATCAAGTGGTCTACCCCCCCCCCCCCCCAAGAAAAAAAGCTACCGACGCCCTTGGCAACAACATCAATAAAAATACACGAAGGAACAAAGCCAATCCGCAAAAGAAGAGGTTTCAGACTGGGTGACACAATATCCCCTAAAGTATTTAACCAGGCCCTAGAAGATGTTTTTCAAAACTTAGATTGGGAAGAAATAGGCATCAAAGTAAACGAACAATATAACCACCTAATTGTTAACGGAGAAGAAACGAAAAGTCCTGCTTACTTCACAAATATTTTATTCTCTAATCACGACGCGTTTCGGTTTTTAAAAAACCATCATCAAGTGGTCTGGTAGACAGTTAAGAATTATCTTTGAAACAAATGAAAAACTGGAACACACAAAAATAAAAAATTAAAAAACATTTAAAATAGTAAACAACATACAGATTAAAATAAAAATAATTGACGTGTTTATGTCCGTTTGACTGATTTTTATTCTGTATGTTGTTTTAGACTGTTTTAAATGTTTTTTAATTTTTTATTTTTGTGTGTTCCAGTTTTTCATTTGTTTCAAAGATGATTCTTAACTGTCTACCAGACCACTTGATAATGGTTTTTTAAAAACCGAAACGCGTCGTGATTAGAGAATAAAATATTTGTGAAGTAAGCAGGACTTTTCGTTTCTTCTCCTTTAACAATGGTTCAAGGACTTCACCCTGGAAAAATCTACAATTCATAACCACCTAAGATATGCTGACGATATCGCCTTAATAACAATTAAACAAAAAAGTTGTCCTTTAGTGGTTTTTTAGAAGAATTTTTTTTTTTTGCTAAAAAACACTTGCCCTGATGCCAACATGCATTGGCGTAGCTAGGGGGGCCAGGGGGGCCTGGCCCCCCCTGAAGTCCCTCAGGCCCCCCCTAAGATATTTTAGGCCTCCCCTACCGACTACTAGTAAAAGAACATGACGCTGAAAATACATACTTTTCTATTATTATTCGGGAAATATTCAAATAAAATAGGTGCATTAAAATTTAAAATCATTCAGATAATGTTTACATTTCAGGAAAAAGCCCTTGTCTTGCGGAATTAGGCTTTTTCTCTTTAAATTATCGGTAACTTTTCTGCACTTATGCAATTTCCCGAAAATATTTTTTAAATTTAAACATAATTATGCATATTGAATATTTCATACATATTGGCGACATCTTGTAAAATATTATAGAAGTGTAAGTTAAATTTCGCTTTTAATAAAGACAGCGATTTTTGCCCCTCTGTTTCCGAAATCGGGTTGTTGATGTCGTAAGGTTATAAAAGACCTTTTTAAACTGTTTTTCTAAAATAAATATAATAATCTTTTTAGTTTTTTTGAGGTTAGCGTTTAGTGTCTTATGAAAATTTTCCGATTTTGGTGACAATTTCATAACCATTTTCATATTAAGTTTTCCCACGTCGTTAAATGGAATAAATTCGTCGAGCAATACCGGGAAATTTTTAATATTAATACTTCTACTCTAAGAGCAGAAATGACCGTTTTAAAGAATTGTATTTTTCGGTTAAATCAAACTGTTGGTCATGATTCTATCAAACAACATATAGCAGAAAACACCTATCCAAACCTCTACCAACTTTTTAAAGTTGCGAGTATTCTTCCAATTTCAAGTGCAACTTGCGAGAGGTCTTTCTCTGCCATGAGGAGAGTTTTTAATTGGCTTAGAACAACTATGACTCAAGAGGGACACTCAGGTTTGTCATTGTTATTCATAGAAAAAGATGTTGAGGTCGACTTAGACAGTGTGGTAGACGCTTTCAGTCAGCGACGTAGAAAACTTTCTTTGTAGAATTGCTGAATTACATACTTCCTGTGTATTCATATAAATAAGTTAAGGTAAATGTATTATTAAATTTGTTATATTAAAATATTAGAACATTTAATGCGCGTATTTTTTTTTATTCATTGCACACTTTGCACGACTCTTTAAAACCTATGTTTGCTTTTTGTTCAAGATAGACTGGGGCCACGGCCCCCCCTGAAAAGCAAGGCTAGCTACGCCAATGCCAACATGGCATACCACTTTTAGCTGGCCCAATGTTTTAACTATATTTCTTACCTTTTCATATCAAACGTCGACTCCAACTGAAAAACTTGCGACCTTGAAAACACCGTTCTCGTCTTTTTTTTTCGTTTGTTCGATAATGAATTGCTCGGGCTCATGTTAGGTTCTTGTGACTTCTTGTCTTTGTCGTTGTCATAGTCACTCTCGTCGTCTTCAAGTTCTTCATCTATCACCTATGGGGACAAAAATGACGATAATGATTTTAAATAGACGTGATTTGGTAAATATTATTTTATATTAGGCATTTAAAACACTTTTTTTTGGAATAAAACCTAATGTTAGCTGTTACAGATTAAAAAAATTCAATATGCTTAGCTTACCTAAGCGTTTTAAATTTTATAATAAAGAAGATAAAACAATTTAGGTCTGAAACCTATTAGAGTCGCCAATTAATTAGTAGAAAGCAAGAAAAAAATTTTTTTACATTTAAAATGTCCCGGCGGTAACGGGCCACTAAAGATTTGTCAAGTTTTTAAATTCAAATGTTGCCTTCAAATTGATGGAGCTAATAACTAAAAGTTTTCTTTTATAAAAATTTGAAGTTTCTACATTTGTAAACATAAAGGTTTGTTATATTTTATCCATAGAAAATTTTAAAAAAATTAAATAACTTGTCACAAGGAATCCGCCACAGGCGATAACAGCCAATTTTTCCGCAAAGAAAATTCATTCCACGTGGCATATGAAGCAATTGATGTTGTCCCCTCGGTAACGTGCATTCTCTTACATATAACTTTTTTTTATTTTTATTTGTCAAACACACTGTGTTTATTGTATTACAATCTAGTCAGTGAGACTAATTAGCAATTTTATTTTAACTTAATTTACTAGAAAAGTCAGATTTAAACTTAGGGTTCACTCAACAGTTCTCCCCGCTTTGTTTAGTCTGTAACTCACAATTGTGTTGGGTTTATAGCATTATTTTCTTTTATATAATTCACTTAGTTTACTAGCTCAAACGGCTTCACTCTTTTTAGTCTTCGAACTAGCATCGTATTGTCTAGAAGCTGAATTGCTTCCACATTCACATGCCGATGGAGTCTATCTTCATGGCTTTTTGCGTACTTTTTTATAGTCTCTGCTATAGTTTCGATTTTTAGATCTCGATGAAGGTCACTATTTCGAACGTACCAAGATGCATTCACAATGTTTCTTAATACTTTATTTTGAAGTCTCTGTAAAACTAGAATGTTACTCTCTTTAGCACAACCCCATAGTTGAATACCATATGTCCATACTGGTTTCAGTATTTGTCTATAAAGCAGTAACTTATTACGATTCGTTAAATTGGACTTCCTTCCAATTAGCCAGTTCATTTTTCTATACCTTATCTCAAGTTCTTCTTTTTTTTTCTTAACATGTGCTTTCCAGCGCAATTTGGCATCAAGTGTTATACCGAGATATTTTGCCTGATTTGAATATGGTACGGGAATGTTGTTAATTGTTATTTGTATGTGATTTATATTTTTGTTTGTAAAATCAACATGAATTGATTTGGTTTCATTTAATTTTATTCGCCACTTTGTGCTCCAACTGTGAACTTCGGTGACATATAACTTGATTAAAGTAAAAAAAATTAACATGTTGCCAAACAAAAATCTTGAACAAAACTGAAAAAAAAGTTGTGTCGTGACTAACAAACTCTCCAGCGGCGTCCGTTAATTGAAAAAAAATACCCTTGTTTTTCCTATGATTTATTCGTTTTTTTAAAACTAATGTCGACAGGACAACCTGTGATATATTTTATTATTGTCAATAAAATTTGCTTTAAAATGATGGATGACATTATCTGTTTGATTTTAAAAGTTTAGGGGCATCCGTAAATTAAATAAATAAAAAAAAAACAGAAAATAAACCATTTTTGTTACAAGTTTTATCTAATTGTCGCACAAACTAATATTAATATGAAAAAAATAGTTACTACACTTTATTGCAGGCAGTGAAATTCTCTTATCTCTTATAACTCTTCAGGGGCGTCCGTAAATGGGAGTGATTTAAAAAAATCATCATTATAAGAAACATGTTTTTCACACGTTTTATTCAATTTTCTTAAAAATTAAGCTCTTTATCAAAAAAATGTATTCTTTAGTTCGTCATAGACAATCAAATTTCCTTTCAAACTGTGTATAACAAAGTGAAAGTTATTTTATATTTACCGCACCAGTGGTGTCCTTAATTTAAAGTAATTATTTAAAATCACCAAACTAATCAATTTACTTACAGGTTTTATCCAATTTTCCTGAAAACTAAGCTTTTTACGACAAAATGTATTTTTAACTTTTCGATGGATAATAAAAAGAAACTCAATGATTAAATATTTCAAGTGGACTACCGTATAACAAGCAAGTTGTTGCCTTATTACTGTTTGCCTTATTTTAAAACTTCCACTAACTCTCTCATAGCAGGAAAAAAATGATATAAAATAGATAGTTACCATATGATCGGACTCCTTATAAGGACTTTTGGAACGGGGGTAACTATGATGATCCATATAGGCTGGATGTGACGTCATAATGCCTGGGGGATTGGGAGAATTCGTGGAAGATCTCTCGTGATCTTGAGGTGATGATGGTCTTGATATTTGGTTTTCGTTGGGGTTGTGCCTCGGAGATACTGGTGGAGATGGGTCACTAATGTTTTGATTATCTGTAAAAAATATTATTTTAAAAATCTGATGCGAATGCAAAAACGAAGTACAGTAAAACCCCGATTATCCGTGCGCGGATTATCCGGGCTGCGGATTATCCGTGCTATGATTTCCCATCATCGAAATTGTGTTTTTGAAGTTCTATCGAAATAGCATTACCGGAAATCACTCGACCAAAACCTTATGTAGAATTATATTTTTTGGTCTGTTATCTTTTTATGCAATACATACATACAGTGTGTCCACGTAAGTTGGCAGCATATGGGAAACTTTTTTATTATTAGCTTTACGAAAAAAAGTTATTCTTCGTAAAAAGTTCGGCATGGTCCAAAACCTAAAATACAACCATCAGATGTTAAATTTTTTCATCATATTACGAGGTTTGTCAAAAAATGTGATTTTTGCTCTTGAGTAAAGTACCTTTCTTTTTGACAATATCGAAAATTGTTATAAAGAAAAGATGTTTAGAATTAAAAATAGCTTTCAAATATTCAACATTGTTTATTTACATTATTATTATTTGCATCCTAGATTAATTATGCTTTAATGTGCAAACTTAAATTTCCAACGTAATCGCAGAAAATGTAGAAAAAAATATTTTTTTAATGTAAATAAACAATGTTGAATATTTGAAAGCTACTTTTAATTCTAAACATCTTTTCTTTATAACAATTTTCGATATTGTCAAAAAGAAAGGTACTTTACTCTGGAGCAAAAATCACATTTTTTGACAAACCTCGTAATATGACTGAAAAAATTTAACATCTGATGGTTGCATTTTAGGTTTTGGACCATGCAGAACTTTTTATGAAGAATAACTTTTTTTCGTAAAGCTAATAATAAAAAAGTTTCCCATATGCCGCCAACTTACGTGGACACACTGTATAAACTTAGTTTGAACTTGTATAATATGTATGTAACATGTAATAAATGAATGTACGGATTATCCGTGCTTCGTCCGGTCCGCGTATTTACGTTTCCGTGGTGATTTTACGGCAGCGCTGTTTTGAAATAGACACGGAAATGTTGCAACATATTTGGTTACAAATGCGTGTTGATTTTAAGGCGCCGAGGCTCGAACAAGACACGGATTTGTATTGAATTACGCAGCGCAGGGGTTTACTTATTAGTGCACATTTGAGACTTAAATTGGATTCACGTTGTTTATTAGTTTGATTTTGAGGTTATATGTTTGTTAATATGAAAATTATAGAGCAGTTTAAAAGTATTTTTACTAATATTACTTAAGATTTTGAAATTCTTTGAAGTTTGAAGAGCACTCTTCCATTAACTATACCTGCAAAGTTCAGTGTTCATTGTCTTACACCGGCAACTACGACGACAGATGTTGTTCTGTTATTAATAAATTTTAATGATTTAAATGATTTTGACTTGATTTCTAACCACATGAAAATAAAAAGTTTCAAAAACCTAACCTAACGAAAGCTAATCAATCAAATCTAACCGAACCGAACCAAAGTAAACTGAACCAATAATTTAAAAAAATAAAAAACTTTCCTGAGTTCCTACCCGGAATCCTAGAGGATGTGAATCCGAACCGAACCGATCCTAACTAAACCGAACCGAACCTAACGTAACCAAACTAAACTACAACACTATTCACACCCTCTAGGATCCCGGGAAAGAAGTCAGGAAAGTTTTTTTTTAATTGTTGGTTCAGTTTGCTTTGGTTCGGTTCGGTTCGGTTTGGTTCAATTCGGTTCGGTTCGGTTCGGATTCACATCCTCTAGGATCCCGGGTAGGAAGTCAGAAAAGTTTTTTTTTTTTTAAAAATTATTGATTCAGTTTGCTTTGGTTCGGTTCGGTTAGATTTGATTAGATTTCGTTATGTTAGCGTTTTCACCTGACAGTTGAATACGCTTTTGTAATAGTTTAATTAGCGATGTTCTCTTACAGATCCGTGCTCATTTCGAAATCAAAACTCTTAAAATCAACACGTATTTTGAACCCAAATATATTGTAACATTTCCGTGTCTATTTCAAAACCGCGCCGACGTGAAATGAGCACGGAAACGTAAATACGCGTCCGGTCCCGTGGAGCACGGATAATCGGAGTTCTACTGTAATACATATCGAGGGCTAAAGTATAGTACCTCGTAACTGCCATTTTTACCGAAAATGGACTTTTACTAGTTTGGAAATGTTTTTTTAAACTTTGCTATTAAAGCCAAACTTCTTTATGTTCAATTTAGCACTGTGCCTAAAGTCGGTACGCTGTATGAAGTCTGCTAAGCAATAAAATCTCTTCACCAGGTAAGTCAGTGGTTCTCAAACAATAAATTATATTAACATGACGATATGATATGACATGACACCATAAACGGTGCGAGCAAGTAGTCCGTCGCAGTTGGTTTACAGAAAAACCAAGATACGCGTTTTAAAAAGAAGATACCCAACATCGAAAAAGTGGACTAACCTTTTTTTAATCAAGCTATTAGGGTACATCCGCCTCCACTTTTTTCAAAGTTAAGAAAAACAAAAAAAAATTCTATAGGAATCATAGAGTTGGTCTTATTGAGAAAACCAAAAACCAAATCGTAATCGGTTCAGTCGTTTTTGAGATATCAGCGTTTTTATGTAAAATTTTGAAGGGTCATATCTCAGAAACAATTTTTTGCTCGACTTCCGGTTACTTCCTTGATTGAACCTATTTTTACGGTAAAAAAATTAATTTGTAGCTTTAGATGTCACCCACTTAGTGCATTGACGCGCAATAGGTCCCTGTTTTTTCAAAAACAGCACTTTTTTAAATTTGCCTATATCTCGAAACAGAGACGTCAAAATTAAAAATTTATAATAACTTTATCGATAGGGTCTGCCAAGATCTATAAACATCAGAAAAAAATGTTGACATACATTTTTGTAACTCAGTGAATTATAATAAGAGTGAATAAAAAATAATTTTTGGTGTGTAATAACTCTGACTTTTTCTAGTTGGTCTCCTTTAAAGTGCGGGTGGGGGCATCTCCCCTCTCACCCCACTCAAAAGTCTTCTCTCACAGTATTTTCCCAATTATTTGCAAACTTTTAACTTGGCAAAAAACAACTAAGTAACAATTATTGAGGCTGATGAAAAGACCTCTCTAACGATTTATAAGACGCCCCCCTTACATCAGTGGCGCACCTTTTATAGGCATTAAAATAAATGGGATGTGTGGGAAAAACTTTTTTTTTTTAATTTTCCTAAATTTTACTGTTTCACATGTGTTACTAATAGACATACTACGTTCAATAAGAGAAGCAACACACTTGGTATGGATATACAGTATCCTCCCCCAAAAATATAACGAGGGGTATTCACCCGCCTACTCTTGGCGAGTGTTTGTTCCAGAACCGCTGTTGGTTTTTTGACAGTTTGAAAATTTGCTAACTTCTTAACGGAACATTGCAGCAATATGCGGAATATAATAGAACAAGTTTTTCTCGATCGTTTATGTTATTACTAAAAATTTCGTAGGAGCTTCCGTTTCTGAGATATTTACAAAAACTGGTTTCAACGCTAATGCGTGAAGTTCACTTGGAGTGTGCTAATGGGTTAAGAAGGAGATCCATCATGGACCCATTTATATTACTTTCTCTTTCTTTAAGTTGGTCGATTTTAATATCTTCTAAATCTCTCCTGGCGATGCACAATGGGTTATATGAGAGGACTAGCGCGACACTCAATTTTAAACCCACTTCTAGACATCGGATCAACTTCAAATTTGGTACACACTTAAAGTTCCGATGACCATACAATATACTGATATTATGAAGTTCACAGCTCCCCCCCCCCTTTAAAAATGCTGGAGGACGGGCTACTATCTAAGTATGTCCGATATCGTTCAAAATTGGTATGCAGGGACTTTTGGGGATGGGGATCAAGAATTTTTAATTAGATTTGTAAAATTGTGAAAGTAACGCCCCCCTCCACCTTGGACAATTTTGACCATCTTGTACATATCCGATCAAATCAAAATTGTTGTGGACTTATAGTTATTATAAGTTACAGTGCCAATACAATACAATATTATAATGCTTTAAAGTTGGCAACCCGTTAGGGGACCATCAAAGTATGTCCGATTTTGTTCAAAATTGGGATGTAGGGACTTTTAGGGATAGGGATCACGAATTTTTAATTATATTTTTAAAATTGTGAAATTGACGCCGCCCTTTTCCCTTTTGTAAATTAATTTTGACCAACTTGTACATATCCGATCACCATCAAATTTGGTATGGACTTATAGTTACAGCGACAATACAATATTATAAAGCTCTAAAGTTGGAAACTCTCCACCTTTAAGGATAGTGGAGGGGTTTTCGGGGTTGAGGATCACGCACCATATTTTTTCTTATTTAATAAGCTTTCGAACAAGTTTTCACAAGTTGGGTCTACCAGTTGCAAAAGAGGTTGGATGTTACTAACTTTTTACTTAGTTTTTTAATTAAATTATGAATTTTACTTAAAATGATAGTTTTTATTGTCTAAAAATGGCAAAAAAGTAAAGGTTAGCTTTTTTTAATATTTGACGGTTGTAAAAAAAAGTAGTTTATCGTTTTTCTTTTTTGATAAGCTTTCGAGCAAGGTGTCACAAGTGGGGTTATCTAATTTGAAAAAAAAAGTTTTATGCGAGTAGACCCCTCCCAACTAACATTTATAGTAGCGGCTACATGTTCTAAAGGCTTTGCTACTTTCTTATAGTAGAAATGTGGTGATCCCAACCAAAATTTGTTACTTTTTAGTTGTAACTACTATTTAGTATCACGAAATAGTAGATGTTTCGTAAAAACGACCCTCTAAACTACTTCATAGGATTGTTTCTTGATAGTCGATTCTGATAGTCTTCTCTACCACAATAGGACGTTGCTAAAGTTTTACTTTCTTTTTAGTCATTATTTCGTAGTCGCCCTGACTTTTATATCCTACTTAATTACCACTAGAAAGTTAAGCTTCTTTGGAGTCCCAAACAAGTGTATCCGACAACTACATTATAACTTTAATTTTTACCACAAAAGTTTGTGTCATCATAGTAACATCTGATGTAACAATGTAGACAAAATAACTTTTTGGATCAACTTTAAAGCCGCAACTACTTTCAAGTAACCTTTTCGACTATCAGGGAATATAGTTTGGGACGCCATGTTTTTATGTAAGAAAGAAAATTTAATATTTTTGTTGTCGTTTTATGAGCTCATATTAAAGAGCCATACTATTTTATAAACAAATTAGTTGAAGCTTACCAAAAATGCTCTTCTTAAGCACCATTTGTTGGAGTTAACTGTCGATTATGAAAACATAACCTCCAAAATCACAACACAAAAATTCCATCAGCTACCAGAAAACGGCTCAATTTTACGGGCGCACCGGTTTTTTGCAATATATATAATGCATGTTATACAAAAAACTTTGCGTCGCACTCGAATTTTGATCCTCTGCTCGTAAATTCTCACACTTTTGGATAACATAGTTCATATTATAACCATAACCAAACAAAAAAACTAAGCGAGTCTGTTTACTGTTGTGTCCACCATATTGTGTAACAATTCTACCAAAAAGAAACGATTATATTATTTGCAACTACATCGCAACTTTTATGCCATTACGGAAAAAAAACAGCCTCTACGACGTAGTAGATACCTGGCTACGACGTAGTAGTGTAGTTGTTACTACAGTGACTTTAAACACTTGGCCAAGTAGTTATAACCAGAAATTGGTTCCCCACTTAGGGAATTATAACGTCGCTGTATGGTATACTGAGACGTAGCGGGAGTACGTTGCGGTTACTTTTAAGAAATTCTTTCTAGTTGGGGTTTCGTCGTTACAACTTTAATTGTTTGTTGGGCTTTGCAGGGCGTCTATACAAAAAAATTTCGAACAGAAATATTGCTCGTTGAAAATCTTAGTCGAAGTACTTTTGGATTTTTCAGAATAATCTCAATTCAATCCGCTGTCGTATTTATTCCATTTGGCTGATACACTGATTGTATAAAGACCACGAACATGGCAGTGTTTAGGGCTACCCCCAAAAAACAGGGGCAGCGAGAGGCAGCAAATTTTTTGGTTTTTTAGTCAAATAGACCCCTCTCTCTAATATTCTGGTGGAGATTTAGTAAGCCTTGCTAAGCTTGTTTCTGCAGGCTTTACAAAGAAAAATAGAGACGAAAATAAACGTAATATATTTCAAAAAATTTTAACCATAAAAAGGGCTTTGGAATTCGAAACTTACTAGTAGTTTTTAGAAGTGCAGTTACGGCTTATGCCCACTTTATACCCATACACCCAAAAAGTGCTGTTTGATTTTTTATTTTTTTTTATTTAAAAATACTGTAAAAATACATACATTTTTCTCCCAAGATATTTTTCAACTTTTTTTATCAGTTGCATTTTTTTTTATTAACTAGACTATCTGCAAGACATTTGGGTGGGTTTAGTAATCATAATTTACAAAACATATACAGGGCTAATGTCGTGCTAGCTCCGCCATATAACCCATTGTGCGACGCCACTGTCTAGGATATTGTATTCACTACCTTAACAGCTTTTTTAATCCTCGAGTTGCGTTTAAAAAAAGCTTTCATTCTAAATAATCCTCGCTGCAAATTAAATGAGCAGCGCATTTTTATTGTTGTACTCGATAAATTTTCCATCAATTCGTTTAGACTTTCAAGGGTGTTCCAATCCGTAGTTGTAAGGTTTCGCTCGATTAAAAGTGAAAACTTGGCGCGAATAGGGCTTCGGAAACCATTTATTTAATACCGTTTAAGTACTCTTGAATATAATGCCAAATCTGTTATGGCTTGCCACTCGGGATTAAGTAAATTAGAACGTCACAAGATGTAATCGGAGAGTCGTAATAAGAAACTTTGTTTTAAAAGGGACGAAATCACAGGCTTAAAAGATAAAGTTTTCAAAAATATTAATTACCCATTATGCATGATATGTAACAATTACTACTACTACAAGAGCCCGTAACACAGAACTCTACGTTATCCGTACCATTAAAATTCATATTCAACAAGTGTCATATTAGCGTACACAAAGGTGTGCCTACTTTAGTTAACAACCAGACGTGGCCTGAAGTCGCTAATTAAGCAAAATGTATGAAAAGATTTACAGGTGCGTTAACATCTTATAGTATCAGTTTAGACTCTATTGCAAGTATGTCATATAAACCCATTTATAAAAATATGATGATACTGCCACACCTCACCCCAGCTGGAGGACAGGCATACGCTCTTAAGTAAAATTTCATCTATCGTTAAACCTGCATAAACGAGAAGCAGCATATTTTTTTTGGCACATATGTCAGTTACGCCCCCCTTATATATGTGTCTCATGCTGCCTTGCTGCTGCCTGGTTGCTGATAAGGCACACCATCTAGATGATAAGGGTTTTTAACACTCACGGACGTAAATTGATAACAAGATATTTTTTATAAAATAGCTGTCATATAGAGCCGGTAAGTTTAAAATAACTATGCTGCCCGACGTCCATTTGGCATACGCTAGGCACACCAGTGAAAATTATAAAATATTTTTGTTTCAAGTCACATCATGTATTATCAAGATGGTTTTTAACAATTGTGTGTCTTATGGACCTTCAAATACTGAGTTGACTATTCTGCCAAACATTTACCTTACCAAAGGACTGGCACACCTTCTGTAATTAAATTTGAAGCTGAAACTCATATACTACCACTATGTCGGTTTAGAACGTTTCTCTACGTTGTCCGACGCCTATTCTCCCCCTTCTTCGATCCTGACAATTATATTCTGTCAGGTTTTTTTGACTCATTGATGTTTGGATTGACTATTGCTATTCTAATTTAGGACGCCCTCTTTTTCTGCGCCCTATTGGTTGCCATTCTAGGACCTGCTTTGGTAATCTTTCGTAGTTCATCCGTTGTACATTACCGTACCATAAGTTGTCTTTTAATGACGTCATCCGTTAATCTTCTCTCGATTCCCATTCCTTCTTTTGTGATTTTATTTCTTAAATGATCTGTTCTAGATATTCTCGTTGATCTTTTATTGTATCCATTTCGACACTTTCCATTCTTATTTTGTATTTTTCTGTTACGCGGCAAGTTTCTATACCATACAACAGCGTGCTTTTTACCATTGTTTTATATATATTAAATTTTACATTTCTTTTTATCTCTTTGCTCTATAAAATCCTGTTAAGACATTCAAGAACCTCTTTTGCTTTTACTATTGTTTTTTCCAGTTTTTTCATTCTGTTCCTGTCTTATCAAATGTGACAATCAAATATACATACTTATTCTTTTCCAATACATAAGTACTGTGTCTTGTCCACGTGGTCGTCAGCAAACTGTAGTGTGTATATGGTAAATCGGTCGCTAAGTTGTATTTCAAGTCGATTTCCAATTTTAATTTTAGATTTTGACCCTTTGTATAGTTCTTTTATCGCTTCTATGTATGTATGGTTGATATTAGTTAGCTCTAACACTGTCAATAATGTTTCTATTGAAACGGTAACATATGCTTTCTCTATATTTCTGGCAGTCGTTTTTTCAATTACTGGTTTAAGACAAAAAACATTATCACCATTGGCGTAGCTAGGGGGGGGCAGGGGGGGCCTGGCCCCCCCCTGAAGTCCCACAGGCCCCCCCTAAGATATTTTAGGCCTCCCCTACCGACTACTAGTAAAGGAACATGACGCTGAAAATACATACTTTTCTATTATTATTCGGGAAATATTCAAATAAAATAGGTGCATTAAAATTTAAAATCATTCAGATAATGTTTACATTTCAGGAAAAAGCCCTTGTCTTGCGCAATTAGGCTTTTTCTATTTAAATTATCGGTAACTTTTCTGCACTTATGCAATTTCCTGAAAATATTTTTTAAATTTAAACATAATTATGCATATTGAATATTTCATACATATTGGCGACATCTTGTAAAATATTATAGAAGTGTAAGTTGAATTTCGCATTTAATAAAGACAGCAGACCTTTGCCCCTCTGTTTCCGAAATCGGGTTGTAGATGTCGTAAGGTTATAAAAGACCTTTTTAAACTGTTTTTCTAAAATAAATATAATAATCTTTTTAGTTTTTTTGAGGTTAGCATTTAGTGTCTTATGAAAATTTTCCGATTTTGGTGACAATTTCATAACCATTTTCATATTAAGTTTTCCCACGTCGTTAAATGGAATAAATTCGTCGAGCAATACCGGGAAATTTTTAATATTAATACTTCTGCTCTAAGAGCAGAAATGACTGTTTTAAAGAATTGTATTTTTCGGTTAAATCAAACTGTTGGTCATGATTCTATCAAACAACATATAGCAGAAAACACCTATCCAAACCTCTACCAACTTTTTAAAGTTGCGAGTATTCTTCCAATTTTAAGTGCAACTTGCGAGAGGTCTTTCTCTGCCATGAGGAGAGTTTTTAATTGGCTTAGAACAACTATGACTCAAGAGAGACACTCAGGTTTGTCATTGTTATTCATAGAAAAAGATGTTGAGGTCGACTTAGACAGTGTGGTAGACGCTTTCAGTCAGCGACGTAGAAAACTTTCTTTGTAGAATTGCTGAATTACATACTTCCTGTGTATACATATAAATAAGTTGGTAAATGTATTATTAAATTTGTTATATTAAAATATTAGAACATTTAATGCGCGTATTTTTTTTTATTCATTGCACACTTTTTAAAACCTATGTTTGCTTTTTGTTCAAGATAGACCGGGGCCACGCCCCCCCTGAAAAGCAAGGCTAGCTACGCCAATGATTATCACTCTCATAATAAAACATTATTTAGTTAGTTTAAGAGTTACATGTAATAAGTGATATCACTTGCTACCAAAAATTATTAATCTGAACCATTACCTACCTGATTATGTATCGTGTTATGCTACGCATGTAACAAACCAGTGTGCACGATATCGTTGTGTGGGAGTAACATGTAACAAGTAACATTAACTGTTACATTGCCTCGTTGTAAATTGTTGGGAGCTCAGAGTAACAAAAAAAAAGAGGAGCGGTAAACTCGTTTTTTGTTGGTAAACAATGTATGCGTTACGCTTCTTTAAGTTGAATAAATAATAAATCAGGTTCAACTTGTGACCAGATGCAAAATATGTAGTGCTTTGATTTTGTTGACCTATTCAACCCACGCGATACTTTTTCCTATGCTTTTTAGTCCGCGTCGCGTCGTTTTGTGCTGTCCAGTTTTGATTACATCATTTAAAAACCTTTCATTTCAAGAACATAATTTATGAACGGTCCCTTTCCCTACAACTTTTACAAGACGTGGCAACAGCGGTATGACGTCATATTACGGATTTTGTGTTAGCAGGGCCAGGTTTGGTTTTGGGTATATGGACTACATTCCCGTTGAAGAGGGGTTCTCTATCTTATTGTAGAGTATCCTAAACTATTGATCAAACAAGCCTAAACGATATTAAGGATATGCTATGTTATTATTTAATAGGCGGCTTATCTGTTTATAGAGTTTAAGCACTACTAATCATCAAAATAAAAATTTCAGTAAGCACTTAATGCTAGACATAATTATGTAGAAATATATTCAGGGTGACAATTTGAAATGGTTTCACCCGGAATATTTTGAAAAGCAAAAGGAAAATAATTAAGTAATTTTTAAACACACAGTGGCGGATCCAGGGGGACAGCTGTTTTATTATGTTAAAATATACCAAGTCTTCACATGTCAATGCAACCCGTTAAAAAAAGAGAAAGAGCTGCCGAGCGCTTCTGGGTATCAAATTAAACGCTTGGGTCTGTGAACACCCTCGGTCAGTGCTTCTGCTAACTATCTTATAGCGATTTCGGCTTCACTGCTCTGAAATCACTCGCGGGTAGAGCGGTAACGTCACGAATCTCTCTCAGAGCACCCCGGGATTGATTTGAGATCGAGCGGGATTGCTCGAGTATATGAATGTACATTTTCTAGATGCAAAACACCGAAAATACTTATAAAAACACAAATATAGCAAAGTTAGAAACAAATTAATCATATCTAAGAAATGGGGTTAGGTTTTTGTTTCGATCTGAAACGTTGCTCCGTCAAAAGAGATGGAGCAATTCAGAGCACCCGCTCGGAGATTTGCGGGCAATAGTCGATCACGCAAATCTTTTTTAGAGCACCGCTCTTTTTTAAGTCGAACGCGTGCATCTGTTTCAGATCAATTTTCGAGCACTCCAGGGCAGTTTTAGAGCAAAAGCCGAAATCGCTATTATTCATGCTGAAAAAATTCCCGGTTCAATTTAAAATTCCCGGTTTTCAAGGCTCTCCCATCTTCTTCTCGATTATTAAGGCTTGTAGACACACTGTTAAAACTCTTTCTAAATCCTCTAACTCAACCTGATACTTTGTATGCTGCCTTACCTGTAGAACTAATTTTATCCTGAGGAATTTGTCCTGATATTCTTCCCCAATACCAAGGTAGCGTTCTGGGGTCGGCTGGGCTTCCGCACAAGGCGGCATATCTACTGCTGGCCGCTGCTAGAGCACCAAAATGTGACATGAAGCCTAGCCTAAAACAAAAAAATATATTATACAAGTTCAAGCATGGGTGTACGCAGCGAGGGGTCTAATATTGTTGAAAATAATTTAATAATTTCCGAATTTCGAAACAAAACAATCAATAAATCAAGTTAGAAGTTCTAACTTAGAACTTTAAACGAAAAGAATAAAGAAAATTAGGTTTTTTTTGGTAAAATTGGCGTCACAAACATATTTTTTTTCTGAACACCAAACAAAATGTAGCGGTAATAGAAAACTTTATTCTTTGTACATTTGTAAATTAACTTTTTTTGTACATTTGTAAATTAACTTTTTTATTATTATTTTTTTTATTTACAAATACATTTTTATTAGTTCACACATATACTGCACTATAGTAGTGTGAGCTTATGGTGATCATAATTTTTTCGAAAAAAAAAGTTGCTCCGATTTCAAAAATTTGTATATATCTTTTTGTGTTTCAGATGATTTTGATTTTGTCGCGCCCTCTGTCTGTCTGTATGTCTGGGCCTTGGGTCGAGTTGGTCCCATTTAAAAATGAACAAAATCCACCAATCACAAGCCAAATTAAAGAGTAGGGGTAGATTTCAAGAAATAGAGTTTATGTAAAAATATAGCATGTGTGATATCAATGGAAAGGTAAGTGAATCTGGAGTTAAACAAAATACATTTTAGGTTCTTTTTAAAGGGTGGGGGTAAATATCAAAAATTAAAGTTAACGTGAAAATATGGCGTGTGTAATATCAAACGAAAGATAATTGAGTCCGGAGTTAAACAAAATACATTTTAGTTTTTGTTTTTTTTAATGATGGGGGTAGATTTCAAAAATTTGAGTTTAAATCAGAACATGGCTTGTGTGGTATCAACCGAAAGGTAATTTAATCTGGAGTTATATAAAATATATTGTTACAAATTTAAGATATTTAAATTTTATAGTTAGAATTTATTTAGGTTTAGTGTAGTATTACGTTGATTTATTTTAAGGTTGTATTCTTAGTCTAGGTTTTAGTTGCGTTATCTATGACAAACTGGTATGCGAACGGTCCGTGTTCTAGAAAAGGGCGGAATAATCCTGAATCGAACAAGGATGGAAAATTCTCGAATAGTAGGCAGACCCTTATATATAGGGCCGGACGTCGTGCATGAGCCAGTCAAAGATAACCAATGGTAGTGATCGCTAGATGTTAACGCGAAGTTAATAGGCGAATTAAAGTAGTGAATTATTAGCAAGTCAGTTTAAGTGCGTGTTTTTGGACATAATTTGTCGAAATAAATTGACTTATCGTTTTCAACAATTGCGAGTTTTAATTTGTCGTTGTGAACCCGTAACAATATTTTAGTTTTTAGTTATATTAGCTCACACACTATACTATAGTACCTAGTGTGAGCTTAGAGGCGCATATATTGGCAGAGTATTTTATTTATCAATAAATTTTTATTTTTTATTCTAACTTAAAAAGCACCGAAAACCGTTATTGTAACTTAAGAAGCTCAAAAACCGTTTCAGAAAACAATTTCTTCTAAAACAATCTCCTTCAGAGGCAAAACCTTTTAGCGTCAGCCCTAAATCTGATTTTAAATTCTCAAATCAATATTGATGCCCTCATGTATCCCTTAAGACTAACATCAAGGAATACGGAATATAGAGGTACTTAAGCATTCTCGTTTGTTTTTAAGATAGTGATAATTTCTTTAAAGTTTGTTCGTTGCTTATCGCAGTTTGTAACATGTGTAACAAAACGAGATTTGAATATAATATGATATTCTTGTCATTTATAGGTTTCTAAATATTTTTAATTAAATATTTTTTTTGCCATCAACAAGCATTAATTACTTGCAAAACTAAGTTAAGAATAAGTAAAATTTATGGTAACAACAGCGACTTGTTTTTAGGCATGTTTTCAGGATCGCTGTATTTTAATAAAAGTTTTATTCGGCTAATATGTCCTTTGAGCTACTAACATCACAATAATTTATATTATGCAACTGAAAACAAATTTGCTTAACTATTTTCAATTTTTAAAAAACACACTGTGTAATTTTAATTTCTAACGATTTTCTAAGTCCACGTATCTTTGGATTACGCTGGTATTTTGTCTCTTTGTTTGGAACGTTTAAATCACAGTCCATCTCTTTCTCGCCAAAGCCAGAAAGCTTAGATTTCAGACCAATCAGCGGTAAGCTAAGAATGCCTAGAGAGCATGGTGGCTTTGGCTGAGACAAGAAAATCGTTAGACAACATTCTTTAGTTGGTTTTAGCTTGCTTCACACCACCTCTTAAGGGGGGGTTTTTTTCAACATCTTTATAGGTTTTTATTTTATTTGATGCATTTCTTTATTAATAATTCTATGAAAAGTGGTAACCCAGTGCAATTCTATGGATCACACTCCGACTCGACGCGACGCGATGAATGGGCCACTAAAACCCAAAGCAGCGTGGAAGACGCCGCTCAATGAGTATGTGCCACTTTTCTGTTGGCTGCTTCGAATAGAGATAGATTTTATGACCAGCCTGTATGAGCGACAGAGATAGGGCCAAGGAAGCTCCTACGAAATTTTTAGTAAGTAGGTGCTTATTGAGAAAAACGTGTTCTACTGCTAGGAGCTATCGTGTTACGGACAGGCATACACACACATACACAGACACACACAGGGACAGACGTCACCAGGATATTGCTAAGATAGGTCAAAATACACCTAAATAACACATTTTAAGTTGTGTTGTTGTGGACGCAGCCCACGAGAAAGACCGGTCCGGGCGTGGAAATATCACGTGACCGTAGGAGTCCAACAAAAAAACGCCTCACGGCCCGCTGTCATTATAAAACATGTGTGTGTTCTCAGTTTTGGTATGTTTGTTTACGTCAATTTTTTTTTTAATTCGGGCACGAATTTTATGTAAATTTTATCAAAGTTATTAAAATAACGGAGCCCACGAAAAAGACTGTAGTGGGCTGCGTTAAAATAATTAAAGGTAACCTGAGAATCGAAGATATGGTGGATACACTTTAATGTTGGCTTCATCTTTGTTTCTCCAGTTATCCAGTGCATACACGTCAATTTACAATTCTAAGGTAATATGTCTTCCGCACCCTCGCAATATTAAAAAACTAATTTGTAAAATATTGTTAACAGATAATAATTTCTCTGGTAGTGTGAAATATTTAAAAAGTAAGATACAGCTTTTAAAAGAAGATGAGTTGGTAGTTACACTTTATTGAAATAGATATTAAACTTTGTGCTGGGTAATTTTTCAAAAAATTATTGACGACCACTACATTCAGTTCATTGAATGGGAAAACCATCTCACTTATTCACAAAATTACTTGTTTCTTTTTAATAAATTATTGTAAAATGTTTTATATTGAAAATTTTTCTTCAGATAACTCTAGCAAGTGTTTTAGTGGAGAAAAACTATTGTCAAAGCTTGAGAAAATTAGTTTAAGGGCATGTAAAGTTTTTTTAAATAATTTTATTAAAAAGCACAATGATTTAGTGTCTGCTAATAAATCTTTGAATAAGAACTCAAAGATGATGACAGTCAAAGAAAAATTAAAAAACTAAAAGCTTAGGTTTGATATGTCCAATTTTGAAAGACTTGTATAGATTTGAAGTTACTAACGATATTATGTACCTAATATATGTATCTGAAGATATTAGAGTGCAAATTTTGTATAATTTTTTATTTTATAGATTCAGTTCTTTTATCCATAATAAACACATATATCAGCATAATATTTTTTTCAATTTTTGCCTATAAAACAACAAAATTTTTTTGTTAATTTATTTAAACTGTGTAAAAACATATAATATATTAAGCAATACAATAAGAATCCTGGGACTCCTAAGATCACGTGACCGCCGACTTGCTTATAACGCGCCATGGCCGGTCTTTATCGTTGCATGCGTGTTGTGGTATATGTTTCTTGGTATGAATGTAGGGGCCTCGGTGGCAGTGTTGCCAGATTTGAAGGTTTTCCTTCAATATGAAGGGTTTTGAACAAAAAATTTGACTATTAAAGATTTGAAGGTTTTTATCTGAATTTAAAGGATTCTATTTCGAGGTAAAGTTAGTTGTTATACTCTTTGTTTGAAACTCGTAGACAATGATTGAGTTTACACTTGAAATCGCTTATCGCGTTTAAAATAAATAAAGACAATGGAAGTCCGAAATTTTGTTTTTAAAGTAATTATATATTTTGCAAATATTCCAATAACTTTACCAAACTTAATTTAAGTAGGTAAATTTAAATATGTTAGTTTTACCTTCCTAGCCAGCGTAGCAATGGCTAGAGAAGGTATTCTTTTCAAAGAATTTTTTTTTTGAGATAAGGCCAAAAATGTGTTATTTGGATGTATTTTGACCTATCCTAGTAATATCGTCCTGATGTAGGTCTGTGTGTGTCTGTGTGTATATTATTTCTGTCCGTAACACGATAGCTCCTAAACTGCTGAACCGATTTTTATAAAATTTTCAGGTTTTTTTTTTTTTAATTTGTCAAACACACTGTGTTTTTTTTTTATTACAATCTAGTCAGTAAGACTAATTAGCAATTTTGTTTTAACTTAATTTACTAGAAAAGTCAGATTTAAACTTAGGGTTCACTCAACAGTTCTCCCCGCTTTGTTTAGTCTGTAACTCACAATTGTGTTGTGTTTATAGCATTATTTTGTTTTATGTGTAATTCACTTAGTTTACTAGCTCAAACGGCTTCACTCTTTTTAGTCTTCGAACTAGCATAGTATTGTCTAGAAGCTGAATTGCTTCCACATTCACATGCCGATGGAGTCTATCTTCATGGCTTTTTGCGTACTTTTTTATAGTCTCTGCTACAGATTCGATTTTTAGATCTCGATGAAGGTCACTATTTCGAACGTACCAAGGTGCATTCACAATGTTTCTTAATACTTTATTTTGAAATCTCTGTACAACTAGAATGTTACTCTCTTTAGCACAACCCCATAGTTGAATACCATATGTCCATACTGGTTTCAGTATTTGTCTATAAAGCAGTAACTTATTATGAATTGTTAAATTGGACTTCCTTCCAATTAGCCAGTTCATTTTTCTATACCTTATCTCAAGTTCTTCCTTTTTTTTCTTAACATGTGCTTTCCAGCGCAATTTGGCATCAAGTGTCATACCTAGATATTTTGCCTGATTCGAATATGGTACTGGAATGTTGTTAATTGTTATTTGTATGTGATTTATATTTTTGTTTGTAAAATCAACATGAATTGATTTGGTTTCATTTAATTTTATTCGCCGCTTTGTGGTCCAACTGTGAACTTGGGTGACTGCATCCTGAAGTTTTTCTATGCATTTTTCAATAGATTTTTCTACCGTCAATAAACCAGTATCATCGGCAAATGTTGCTAAGTGACAATTTTCTGGCTTTGGTATATCACAAGTGAATAATAAGTATAGATAAGGGCCTAGTACGCTACCCTGGGGCACGCCTGCTTGAATTTCTCTTAAATTGGACTATGCTTCCTGTTTTACTCTAAAATGTCTATCAGATATGTATGATTCCAAAATATCCGAATATTGTTTTGGCAGAAACCGTTTTAGTTTAAAATTAAGGCCTTCATGCCACACTTTGTATAAAATTTTCAGGTAAAATAACTAAAATAATGTTAGACGAGCTAATTAGATTTTGGTCAAAATCTATTAATGCTTACATGACAGGTTTTTTGACAATTAAAAACTTTAAAAAAATGTATAATTCATTTATTCAAACTTCGTAGGAGCTTTACTTTGTGAGATATTTACAAATTACTGTTTTCAAGGCTTATATATTATCATGGCTTTACTTGAAGTGTGATAATAGGCTAGCTAGGAAGGTGTTCACTCCGTCATGGATTCATTTATTAATTTTGGTTTTTATAATTTATGACTTAAGTTATAAATCTTTTATTTGTTTGGTTTTTTTTATCCATTTTTATTTTAAAAAATTGTTCATAGTATAAAGTTTTTTTTTTTGCTTTGGTGTTGACCATTATTGTTTTGAAGGATATGAAGGGTTTCTGTCACTTAGTTGAAGGAAAGTCTTCAGAAAAGTCTGTCAACACTGCTCGGTGGCGCCAATCTTCGCGAGGACCCTCTATATATCTACACGGTAAAAAAAATTGTCTTATATCAAAGCAAAATGCTTTGAAGTAAAATAATTTGTGCTCTCCTATTCACCAAGAGAATATTTTCTTGATAAAGCACAAAAATTCTTTTGTTGTTATAGTTACCAGTAGTTTAAAAGTAAATATGATTAGATAGGCGGCCATATAGAACCTAGTTTCCTTAAGGTTTTTAAGAGTGGTAAATATAAACTTTAGACTTTTGGTTTTTGCCATTACTTTTAGGCATTTAATATATATTATATTATAGGAAGGCTTAAAGGTAAACTTAATTCTTTTGTATTTATAGTTACCCATAGCTGTATATTAAATATTATTTAAATAGGCGGCCATATAAAACCTTGTTTCCTTAAGGGTTCTAACAGAAGTAAGTAAATACTTTCGCGTTTTATTTTTTTTAGGTATTTTTTGTAAAAATAATAGATATACCTAGGTACAGATTGGTGCCTACCTATTGCAAGATTAATTATTTAAGGCCTAATAATTAATAATTGTTGAGTTTTCGTCCTCCTTGGTAGGACACCCAGGCCTAGGTAAGGCCTGTTTAGACGGCCAATATAAGAGGTTGCCCTCCAACCTGCAGGCACAACGTATATCATTGCACTGGCCCTCTCGATTGTGTCGAAATTGCACGATAAAAACATTTAAAAATGTTCAATTATACGCTTTTAAACACTTTAAAAACAAATACAAAAAATTTAAGTGAGGTTATGTTGACTTTGTTCTTTTTTGTTGGTTTCATAAGGGCACTCAAAAATCCTTGTTGCGATACAGTAAGAAATAAAACCAAGTGACCACTCGAAAACCAAACCAAGTATATAAATTTATTTAAAAAATATTGTAAAGAGAAAATATTTATCTAGTCGTTTTAGCAGTGTTTTTTAAAAATAATTTTACTTTAATTTTGATTTATGTAAACCAAACAGACTTTTTTAATGGTGAATAGTGTAAATGATTTTTTTTTTATTTTAAATATTTGTTATTTTGTTATTAAAAAACTATTAAAAAGCATTCTTGAGCTGGCGCGCTTGTTTCGAGATCTTTTCAGATACGATTTTATCAGAAAAATAAATCTGGCAGGCAATTTGATCATCAACAAAACGACAAACTCGGTATATTTTTATGTGATAAAATAATTTTGGGACTCTGACATTTTTGGCAATTTTGTGACCTAAATTATTTTATATAGCCATTGTGAATCTAAAATATCGCCATAGCTTTTATAGGAAAACTTCTTTACTCTAATTATGATATTCAACAGAATCGCCAGGATACCAAATTACCAAATCTAGTTTTATAATAGGATAGAGGACGTTTCTGAGTTGCTTTTAGAACCTGGCATAATAGCTTTAGGCTCTAAAAGGTTCTATACTGGTGGAACCGCTAGAGGGCGAAGCTGGAGTTTATTTCTTATGGTTTTATAGTGAGTTTAATACATTGGTTGCCACTACCAATTGGGGAGTCCCATTTAGGAGGTCTAAGGGGTATATAAGGGTAATGGGGCTAGCGACCAAAGATTGAAACTAATGGTTTTAAGGAACGGCGCTGGCAACCTTTTAGCTTCTGCTATAAATAAAGAAATGTTACTTGGGTGTTCTATTATAAATTGGCACTGAATTAATCTAAGGCACCGTTTTCTCTGGAAGCAAAATATTACTTATGAACATTTGCTTTGTTACAAAATGGAGTATACTGAAACAAAAAAATTAAAGAGGAAAATAAAGTCTCGTTTTGTTAAACGCTGCGTTGAACTAAAAAAAAATATTTTAATTCAAAACAAATTGTTTTAACGTAAAGCGTAAGTGTTTTCATAGTAGACAAAAATTTTTATCGCGTAATAATGTGTATATAGCTTCACTGTTGGCTCTATCGCTAACGGATTCTAAGACTAACAGCCATTAAATTTGCATTGACCTTAAGTGTTCCGCTTCAAAAGGGAGAAGTTCTTGAACGGAAAGAGGCAACTTCAGACTTCCGTTATATTCCCTAAGAAGCTTAGGCAGCCTTGCTTAAGTGCCTCGATATATTCGCACTAAAAGATCGTAGACCGTACCGTAAAAATCTTTCTTCTTGCTTGTTTAGTTGGGGATTTTATATTATAAGGTGACTGAGGGGTATAAGATCCGCCCTTTAATATGGCCCCCCGCCATATCTAAGTAAGAAATCTCAAATCTGGCAAGTCGCTAAAATACACTTAAGTGAGGCGTGATGTCCTGCGGAAATCTGCCACGTTATATCGCAGTAGTTTAGTCAGGGCTATCAAAACGGACGGGCCACGATCCTCCACTTTCTTGACGTCACATCCGGGGCTGATTTTTTTTGATGGTCACGTTACGACACAGCTGATTGTCTTTAAAAAATTGAAGTTGGAATGACGGTTCATGGATATTTGATTTTTTTTTAAATAAAGTCATTTTTGAGATTGTTTTTACTTTATTCTGGCAGAACAATTTTTTTTAAATGTATGGTTATCTCTAATTTTTCATAGCCGCTTCATTAGCTCACACAAAAATTAAGTTTAAAGCAGAAGCAAATGTGACAATCACAGATGACAAAGTCAATTACATGTCAAATATAACAGTTGGCATGTGGTACATGGCGGGTAATTTGAAATCAGAATAAGGAATGCTAAATCTTGAAGATTTTAACCTTTTAATCATGTTGCTTCCTTACAAACCTTTGGTGGAATATCGGGATGGTGTCTGAGAATATTTCACTGAAATTTTGCGGAAATCTGTAGTGCCATTTTGAAAATATCATAAAAAAACGTCTGACCTCCCATAAGACCCAATGTAAAATTTAGCCCCGGGAGAACAGCTGATTTTTTCAGGGTCGTGGCCTCTATTTTTGTGTTGGCCATGAATGCTAATGACAGTTTTTTGACAATTAAAAACTAATACACTGTTTTCGGAATATAGTAGACTATATTTTGCTCAATAATTCATGTTGTAACCAGAAAATGTCGAACACTATCTTAGCTAAAAATTGTGACATCACGACGATTATGCTAGGATAGGTCGATTTCCGATCGTCTACGTCGCTGCTGTATTCCATTGCATGTAGCAGAGGTGCCCGCGAAATCACCAAATTAATATTTTGCTTGTACCTATGTATGTACATAATGTATTTAGTATTTTTTAATTTTTGCTATAGTTTGACATGTAGAGCTATAGATAAAAGTTTATATTGGTAAATTAATATTTTAAAAAATTCTCCTGTTACTTTTTTTTATTTTTTTAGGCCTTTTGCCTCTTTTATTTATTAGGGGAAAGGAGGGCAAAATGGGATACGTGAATAAAACGGGATACCGCAGTTTTAGCTAAACCATGGGCGTACCCAGGGGAAAAAACACAAAAAATAGCTTAAAATTCGACATCATGAGGCTTCGGCCCCCCCCCCCAAGAGGCCTCGCTCCCCCTCCCCTAAGATATATTCCTGGGTGCGCCACTGGCTAAACTGTGCAAGAATAAAACCTCTTAATATCAGATGAGTGGTTCAACGCTCTGCAATAGATATGATTGCTGCCGGTCGGCTGAGCTTAAGTTGGTTTTTGCTCAACATGTGATGTTGTGTACTGTTTATTGTAAAAATAGCTTGCGCATTTTGTGACCCTAAGTACATTTTTACAAACTTTTCAAAATTTTGTTTACATTGGACAACCCACTACGCACAAAATCGTAAAAAACGTTAAATAAATATTGACAAAAAAAGGTTTTTTTCTAGCACAAATTTGTCTTAAAATTAAGTCTACTTTTGACATTAAAATAACGTTAAGAAACCAATATTTAAAAAACCATAATTTTATTAACATTAAAAATAATACTGGCGGGGAGACGCCAGGCTTCCAGGATGTAGTGACCCTAGTTCCACTACCAGAACGGGCCTTCGCCATTTTTAGTTGCATTTCGTTGCGAGTTCATACGAGTCGGTAGCAGATACAATTTGTGCAATTATGGTTAAAATAATTACTTTCTGTAGTAAAAACATAGCAAATTAAAAGCACAACTATTAATAATGATAGTGAATACATATTTGGATAGGAATATACACCAGTTGTGTGGAAAAGATGGTATAGTTAAAGAATAACAAATATGTATGCAGTGATTTAAATGAAGCATCACAAAATTAGTTAAAAAAAAGTAAACAAAAGTAAAAAATTTGTTTTGTATGGAATATCGCATACCTACGTTACAGTTAGTCAGACAGGGAATGCGACAATTCACCGCGAATGAATAGACGCCGGACCTTAAGCCAAACGAATGCCTCGGCACGGGACCCCATCCGATCAGAGTGCGAATTTCAAACGATCATTCAGTTGAATATTGTTTGCCTTGTATTCACTTGAGCATTAATGAGAACGAGAGCGAGGCAATTTCCTTTACTGAGTGTTGAGTTCACGAAAACCTCAACAGACTGTTGCTGCCCTGCGTTTCCATAATAGAAGAATTTTATTTACGTTATTTATGTTACCTTATCTTTAAAGATATTTGGAAAAAATATTTTTTTTCATTGTTAGAAAAACATTTATTTTTCAATGTTAGAAAAACATTTCTTTTCCACTGGTAAAAATCAATATTTATTTAACGTTCGAAAAACACTTTAAAAAAACGTTATAATAACATAAGATTATTTTTCTAACGTCAGAAAATGGGTTATTAAGCTTCTTTTTCACTATGAATATGACGTTAAAACTAACATCCAACCACAAAAGTGTAACTGCGTATGGCAAGAAGTATACTGAAACAAAACAATTAAAGAAGAAAACTAAAGTCTCATTTCAAAATTAAACGCTGCGTTAAACTAACTAAAGAGAAATATTTTAATTCAAAACAAATTGTTTTAAGGTAAAACAATGTATTCAAGAAGAGAACGTTTTTTTCATTGTGGACAAAATTTTTTACTGTGTATATCTTAGCTTTTGATGACATATTTAAAGTCTGATTATGATTCATATGATGTGATGATGTGAATGGATCTTGCAGCCCTTCCACTGCGACCACTAGTGGGTCTACTATGGCTCACGTTTGAGTGGTTTCTCACCACTGTATTCCTAATCCCCCAAAAAGGCCGGCTATCAGTTTGAGTGTCATGTTCAAATGTTCAATCTGAGGTTTACCGAAAGGTGTTCTGACGTAAACGTGCAATATCCGGACATTCACACAGTACATGTCTGACTGTTTCATCATCCTCCTTACAGAGTCTACATTCGGTCTCTTCTGTGAAGGCGGGCTCAAACGACTCGTGTACTTGGCAAATAGGTACACAATTATTTGCGTACTTGGCAAGTATATGAGCTTTGCGAATTGCGATAGCAAGCAGGGCGCTCACATGACGTGCACAATTTACAAGTATGAGAGAGATGTACGAATAATCGTGAGCTCTTTGACTCGGCCCATTTTTACCGACCACAAGTGGAAAACCAACGAGTGACAAATCATTGTACAAGTAACCCACTCACACGACATGGCAAGTATAGGCAAATAACAATTATTCGCGAAGTCCTACACGAGTCGTTTGATCCCGGCGTAAGTCCCATTCTGTGCATGGGTACTCTCAGTCGACAGTGACCCGTAAAAGGACCAGTCACTATACGTATATCCTGTCTGGTAAGTCTAATAATGTTCCTGGCTCTGTTTCTACACAGTCCTTTAATGAACTCTTTGGAGTGAGCCAGTTCTGGTATATTTATCCAGTATTATTGGAAGCTATTCTCCATCCATTTTAATATGGTTGATTTAGCAGCATTGTATGATATCCCTAGAGCTAGCTTCGGGGCCGAAAAATTCGGCAGATGTCGCTTTCTCCCTGCTGGGTCTGCGGCCTCATTTCCCTCAATTTTTGCTGATACAAACACTTTTAATTTTTTCCGCAATAATTTTGGTTATGTTCGAAAAAATAGAAAGTACAATAAAAAAAACATTTCATTAAAATAATAAGGCTTTAATCTAGCAAAATCCTTAATAAAGTCTGCCTTATTTTACGGCACAACTGCGCAAGTGCTAGCATTATTACTGCTAGATCTTATTTCAGTTTGAATAAATCTCCAATATAATTTTTACGACCATTTTTTGCTTCTTCGTAGTTTTAGCTCACACTACTACTATACTATAGTAGTGTGAGCTATAGTGATCCTAATTTTTTCGAGAAAAAAAAAAGTTGCTCCGATTTCAAACATTTTTATATATCTTTGCGTTTCAGATGATTTTAAAACTTTTTTGTTGCGCCGTCTGTCTGTCTGTCTGTATGTCTGTCTGTAACGACCAACGCGCATAACTCAAAAACCGCTAGCCCGATTTTAATGAAATTTGGTACCTACGTGGGGGTAAATTTAAAAAATTAGTGTTTATGTGGAAATATGGCGTGTGTGATATCAAACGAAAGGTAATTGAGTCTGGAGTTAAAGAAAATACATTTTAGTTTAAAGAAAAAGGTGGAGGTAGATTTGAAAAATTAAAGTTTAAGTCAAAACATGGCTTGTGTGGTATCAAACGAAAGGTAATTGAGTCTGGAGTTCAATAAAATATATTTCAGTTTTTAGTTATATTAGCTCACACGTACACTATAACTATAGTACCTAGTGTGAGCTTAGGTGCCCATAGATTGGCAGAGTATTTTCTTTACTTTAAACACCCACAAGAAAACCGTTATTTAAATAAAATAGAGCGCAAAATAAAACTCTTTCTAAATCCTTACCTTGATAGCACTGAATGGTCATGATTCGAAGCATCAAAAACTGATAAAGAACTGTTTGTCACATCACTTTTCTTCACTGCCGGTTCAGTTCGCGATAAAATACTTGAAATTGAAAAATTGGTCGAACCACCAAGGGACTTTTGCGGTGCCACAGTCCTAGAAATGTCTTTTTCACTATTATCTTCATCGTCACTATTTTTCACCACTGGAAAACAAGTTGTTATCGGTCCGTGATTCACCATTTTGTATCCGTTGCAAACTCCAGGTTCTGGAGAACTATGTCTGCTATACGATTCTGGAGAAGACACTACGTTAACTTCCACCTCTCTTATCGGAGAGCTCATTTTTTAAACGCGTCACAAATTAATGATTATAAAAATACGAACTACAAAACGCGTGTTTTTATGCATTAACATAAAACGGCCACTGCGGGTAAACGATCTGCTTGTCTATGAGGAAGTAGCCCTCGTAAATGTTTAGATTACATTTGTCCTGTTTTCGGGGCGGTGAATTAAAGGACACACCCCGTAGCCGAGGTATACACCCCTAACTCTGTTTCTTTCTCGGGCCGCAAGCAGGGCAAATGCACCCTTCTCTGTTTTCGGATGAGGGTTTTCGAAGTTTTAGGGGCGCTTTTATGGACTCGTACAAATGTGTTACTCTCGCACTTGTTGAAAAGTTATTTGACGTTCTTTGTCGACGAGCCAACTTTAGCACCCTTAAAGTGGTGTTTCTTGGCAGCTGATTTTCTGCAGGACCGAGGAAAAGCTTGGAATACATTTCTTAAATTAGTTCACGTTATGTTTACAGATTATCTTGATAAGGGCGTTGCTTTAGATAAGATTTTGTAATTCATTCCAAAAAAGATTTTCTCGTGTAGAAATATACCATAGTTGTTCTATTTAAACATAAATAACTTATACCTAACATTACACTTTAGAGGACCTGGAAGTGAATTATGGTTATTTCCATAGGCGGATCCAGCGGGGGCCAGAAAGCCCCCCCCACTCATACATATAACTTATTTTTTAGTTTAGTCGCATCACTTATTTAATTAATAATTTGTCACAAATTCTACTTAGGGTTACCAGACGTCCGGATTAATCCGGACATGTCCCGATTTTTACTACGTCCGGGTGGGTCCGGGCGGATTTTTCATAAACGTCCGGATTTTAAAGTAGCCGCCTTTATAAACATCAAATAATGCAAAATAAACTAGTATCAAAAAATGTAATTAAACAATAACCGTCGATAAATTTAGCAGTCTGAATTCACCTTTAAACGGGGTCTTCACATAACGTTTTACCTTAAGGAGAGTTTACACATGCATGGATTTGCTGGCGCTAATAAAAACTGGCGCGCCAGTAAGTTAAATTTGCAAGTGTAAACACCGACTTGCACACAAGTTATTTTTTTGCATGCATGTATCAAAAAAGTCTGCAGCTGACTGAATTTGCTGGCGCCAGTGGTGACGCATGCGCGCAGAAAAGGAAAATTTTCATGTGTAAACAAGTGCTTGCACGTCGGCTCGCCAGTTTTAAGTTCATTATTTTACATTATTTTTTATTTTCATTGTGTTTGAGCTTAAAAATTTTGTTTATTTTTGTTTTTATAGCTTAATATGGCTAAAAAAAGGGGTCAGCGGAACTGACCATACAGTTTCTTGAAGGCTATGAATGTTTTCCTTGTTTATGGGATGTACACAGTAGTTCGTATAAAAACAAAGATAGTCGAGATAATGCTTCCCAAAAAATTAGTTCACTATTGAAGGCTTTGAAGTTGCAGAAGTAAAAGCAAAAATATGATCCATAAGAAACACATATGCTTTGGAATTGACAAAAATTTAAAAAAGCCAACGTTCCGGAGTCGGTGCAAATGAAGTATACACCCCAAAAGTACCATGGTTTAAAGTAGCAGACCGAATTTTAAAGAATGTTGTTTAAATAAGAGAAACTCTAGAAGAATATCAAAATGTTGCTTTGTCATTCGAAGATGGCTTTTATAGCTCGCAGGATCTTCTGCTGCAAGTTCTCCTAAAAGATTTTCGGAAGTACCCAAAGTAGATCGACTAGCAATCCATGCTTTAACCCATGCAGATACGGCCTTTTCGTTGTTTCTTTTCCTGAATCTCTTTTATTATTTTTTTCAATAAAAGTTTAGCGACTATTTTGCAGGCTTCCGAGAGTTCAGCCGACATATCGCGTATCGTGTACACTTTAAAAATGAAACTGGCGTGCCAGTCTTTTTAATTTTCGCACAATAGTGTAAACCTTTACTGGCGTGCAAATAGAACTGGCGCGAACACTGGCGCCACTAAATTCATGCATGTGTAAACCCACTATTACATCTTGCCTGTTCAGTCAAAACGCATCAAGTAAAACTTTGTGTGTAGACGGAAAACGGACGTTTTACTTGAACTGATTTAAGACGGAAGACCGCCTAGAGAACTGACCGGATCAAAACAATGCGTGGTTTTCCAATAAAACCATCGTTTTGTATCAAAAACTGATCTAAAAACGTACGTTAACACTATCAAGTGTCAATTCAATTCAATGTTTGGTTCTTGGCTCTGATCCCTGTGGATCGATTAGCCAGCACACATCGATTGGCTCTAAGGAAGTCTGGCATCTAAGCCACTTAGAGCCTGTGCTCTTTTTCTATCTCTCAAAAACAATCACTTCTTTCTTCCCTTCCTGGAACACCAATGTTCTTCCCTCCTACTTTCCTCTTCTCCTCCTTCGCTCTCAGTTTCTTTTTGCCACTCGCAACCCAGTTCTCTTCTTCCTGCCAGATGTTTGTCTTGTTTTCTTCCACTGTTCCGTCAATTATCCCTATGTTTTCATTGTTTTAACTAGGAAAGATGGGATCTCAGATATACATATACATACATTCAACATAAATTTTTACACTCATTCTGACAATAACACAAATATTTTCAAGGGTGGTGTGTATAAGGGTAATTGTGCATTCGAATTTTTTATTTATCTATTTATTTATTATTCTTTATTTATTTTAACTGATTTGTTTCTTAGATATTTGGTTTATTATTATATTTTTTTTTAAACTATTTTTTATTATGCTGAGTAACGAGCCTTCTTCTGTTTTTTTCTATCAAGTGTCTACGTTAGTCTTTCAACCGTCATACTTGACCCTTTTGACTGACAGGCAAGACGTAAGGTAAAACGTTATGTTAAGACCCCGCTTAAAGTAGTATTAATAATTTCGCCTTGTTGAATTACACTTCTGCCGTGTGGTCTTAAGCACACACAATTTTTTTGATGAAGTTTGTAATCTAAAAAAGTACATATCAGACAATTTTACTTCTGATGACCACAATCTGCCTACCCACGAAAAATGGGCAAAATATTTTAATGCAAGTATTTCTACGCAGTGGACCAAAGAAAGAAATAGGCTGCTTTTTTCTGTAAAAGGAATACTCATGACTTCATACAATTTAAGAAATATGAGCTGCTCAGAATTTTACGATTTTGTACTTCTGCCTAAAAATTCAACGCTGTTGAATAAAATACAAAGCAGTGAAAAGTACCTATAAAATAGTAGGTATATTATGTTATTTATTAGTTATTGTTTCAATAAAAAAAAAAGTTGATTTTTTGTGTGTGGCATCGAAAAAATTTTGACGTCCGGATTTTGTCCGGATTTTCTTGACGGCTGGTCCTGGTTAGAGACGTTTTCATCTGGTAACCCTAATTCTACTTAATTTTTAAATCCATTTCGCACCACCTTTAGATACTAAATTTCGCACCTCAGATCTATCAAAAACCGTTTATAAAAAATATTTTGATGTTTGCTACCACTTTGGCCCCTCTCCTCCGGAAATCTTGGCTCCGCCACTGGTTATTTCGGTTTATGCGATAACGAGTAATTATTAAAATATTGTTTTAGCAGGCGCGGATCTACGGGGGTGAAAAAATTTCTCCGCTTAAATCCCAAAATATATTTAGTTTTGACACACAAAATACACCTTCTGGTCAGGCTTTAGGAAAATTCGCCGCCACCGGCTGCTCGTCGTGGCAGATTTGCCGCCGGGCCAACTCGCCGCTGACCCGATTTGCCGCCGGGCTAACTCGCAGCCAACTCGATTAGTCGCCGGGGCAAAATGGCGGATTTTTTCCTTTATGAACTGTCACGGATTATGAGATCTAAGTATAAATTAAAATTGCCCAAAATCAAAATGGCGTTTTAATATGGCTGACTTATCCTTTTATTAACCGATATGTATTAAATTTTGAACTTTATGTATGCAATAGCATTTCGTACATTATTATAGGTATACCCGTCAATTTTGTACCCAACTGCGACTGGTAGTTACAAGCAAATTTACCAGTTGGGTGTTTGTTTTATAAAAAAAAATTATTAGCCTTTACCTTAACTGTAGTAGCTAGCCGCCCTTAAACTTTACATATTTTTTCGTGTTCTGAAAGGCAGTGGCGTGTCGTATAGGGGGTCAGGAGGGTCGAACGCCCCCCCCCCCCACGCCCCACTGCGCTTGGCGCCCCTGGCGTCCTTTGAGAAAAAAATAGAATTAATATGTAGTTTTATTATTAAAAAAAAAGGTTCGACATTTATTTGACTCCCATACATATATTTGTGCCCCTTACTACTGCAGAGAGGGTAATTACCCTCCTCCTCCTTTACCCTCCTTAACCCCTATTAACCGCCCTTTACCCCCCCCCTGTAGAAACGCAAATGCCTTACATACCCCAAAGTGGCACATTTAATAATTATCGGTTTATAAATAGAAATATCCGCCAGTTTAATAATTATTTTCAAGTTTAATTCAAAAATCAAAATCAGCGACCTTAAACACTCTAAATCGCCAAGTTCGCGCTGCCGTACCATCTTTTTTGAAACATTTCAGCCCATATTTGACCTATCTGAAACTCTACTTCGGAATAAGCTACGAATCTCGAACTTTGCACAGTCGTAGATCTTCATAAAGTTAACAACCCCTCCTAGTTTCATGGAATTCCATAAAGTAGGAAAGTAGAAATAAAATTTCGGACTTCCATTGTCTTTATCATGGGCGCACCCAGGGGGGGGGGCCCCGGGGCCCGGGCCTTAGATTTTTAATTATTTTGTACATATTTGATGATAAAACATGAAAAATACCTTAAAATTGGACAGCAGGAGGCGAAAAGATATGATGACCTTTTTTTTTTTTTTTGTTTTGGTCGCAGGATTTTTGAGGGTGCCCTTTGTACCTGTCGGCCTCCCCCACACATGATGACCTTTTTTTTTTGGTAGCAAATTTTTTGAGGGCGCGCTTTGTAGCTGTCGGGCCCCCCCCAAGACACATTCCTGGGTGCGCCACTGTCTTTATTTATTTTAAAACACGACGTTTCGGTCAGTAAGTATCTCTAACCGTTATCAAGTGTAAAGTGTAAAATAAATAAAGACAATGGAAGTCTGAAATTTTATTTCTACACAATCATTGTCTACGAGTTTCAAACAAAGAGTAGGAAAGTAGTTACGAAATTTCAAAAAACGTCGAAATTTCCACTCACAGACTCACTCACTCATGTATAGATCATCAAAATTCTACTGTACTTCCAGACATGCTACAAACCTGAAATTTGACAGATTGATAGAAATTATGACCAAACCGCTGGAAAAAATCAAAAAACTCTAAAATTCTAATTTACTCCCCTCCTCTATATATATAAAGTTATGTAAAAGTAGCATTGTCCACTTCCAGAAACGTTAGAGAGCTGAGCTTTGGAAGACTGATAGGCACTATGATAAAGCCATGGAGAAAAATGAAAAACCTCAAAATTTTAAATAAGGCATTGCAAAAGTTTTGAACAATATTACGCATATTTTACTACTATAAAAATTAAATATTATCCAATTCCTTTAAAAAAGAAGAAAAATCATAACAAAAACATTTCATTTAAAAAAAGCCAAGTATGCGAAAATGGTATTCCGTAAAAAGAATTGAGATAAAAGTAAAGCCTGTTTTCCAATACAAATTTCAAAATATAAGGTTCTTATTAGTTTGAAAATGTTTTTCTAAACTTGGCTATTACGGCTGCAAATGACTCTTAGGTACAGTGCTAAATTGAACATAAAGAAGTTTGGCTGTGATAGCAAAGTTTAGAAAAACTATTAAGAACCTTTCATTTTGAAATTTGTATTGGAGAACTTGGCTTTACTTTTATCTCAATTCTTTTTACGGAATACCATTTTCGCGTACTTGGCTTTTTTCTTACATGAAATGTTTTTATGTTATGTAATCAGACTGACTGCAAAATAATTGTGCCTTTCTTTGCATTAAAACAGCGCAGTGGCGGCTCGTGACAGTAAAGTTTGTGAGTTCTGCCATGGGCGCACCCAGGGGGGGGGGCCGGGGCCCGGGCCCCCCAAGCCTTAGATTTTTTTACATATTTTCGACATATTTCAGAAAAAAACGCAAAAAATAGCTTAAAATTCGATATCATGAGGCTTCGGGCCCCCTCCAAGATGCCTCGGGCCCCCCCCTAAGACAGATTCCTGGGTGCCCCACTGGTTCTGCCGACACAATTATACAAAAACAAACAACAAACACGACCATAACCTCTCGCTCATGCATTTGGCGTCTTCTAAATAAATAAATGCGCCCGCAAAGACGCAACGCTGAGCCCGCCCACCCGGAATTGTACTGGAACTGCAAGTTCTGCAGCTCTATTTTTGCCTAGATTTCGCTATCTAAACCCATGAGTAAGTGCGGTGCAGGGCGAAGGAAGGGGTTCCTAGCCGAGCACAGATCTCGTTAGCCGCCCAGCTACGTTGTGTTGCAATTTAGCAGCGCAACAATGCCAATAACTTCATTTGACCGACTGTAAAATGCGGCCTTCGGCGATGGCGCGCGGCGTCATACTCAACACACGTACGCGATTTGAAGGCCTACTATACCAACACCGGACCGAAAATATACTGCTATTCCAATAATTTTAGAAATAAACTAACTATATTAGAAAAATAGCAGCGGCTGAAAAATAGTCAATTAATGTGAAAATTTTTGGGGGTTCTGCAGCTCTGCAGCCCTTATGCACTAGACACCCCTGAAACAGCGGTGTGCAACCCCTCCACTCCCGCCCCGTTTCCCTGGTAACGCGGGACGCTAGATCCCGTGAAAGCCGAGCGGCTACCTTCATCGTGTCGACAGGCGGTCACAGCCAGGGTCGGAGCTGAAATGAAGCGAAAGGGAATATTATAGAATAAAATATATATAAAAATATATTTTAGTTAGGATTTTTTTTTTAATTTTGAGGAGTTGCGAGCAGACTTAACTAAGTAAAATAAAAGATGACTTTCTTACCTGATTTTTTTCGAGTAGCCAAATGTTAAAAATCAATTTTTAATGACCAATTTGTGTTAATTTAAACTTAAACAATAATAGTGTCCCTAGTAATTTTTTAAAAGAACAAACTAAAAAGATATAAGATGTTATTGGGCCTTAACTCTCTTGGGTCACTCCCTACCATTTCCATTTATTTCCTCCAATAATTCTCCATTACGTGTATAAATTCGAGGCAAAACGGGCGACTAAAATATAATATAGCCTCTAGTATTTAGGTTTAATTAAGTGTCCAGATGGGGCGGACCCCGGCGTTCTCAAACTTGGCCGCTAACTAGTGCCCGCAGTAATTGAGTTCAATCAGAACGGTAATTGATTGGGACCACCAGCGCTCTAATCCTCCAGCTTTTTGGGTTTATTGATCGCTATTCAATCGGCTCATCGATACCCAAGTAACACGGAATGTATACAATCAGTGCCGTAGGTAGGTGTAGGCAGCGTAGGCACCTACCTAGGGCTTCAAGGTCAGTTGCGCTAAAATGAATCATAACAAAAACATTTTCATGTAAAAAAAAGTCAAGTAAGCGAAAATGGCATTCCGTAAAAAGAATTGAGATAAAAGTAAAGCCAAGTTCTCCAATACAAATTTAAAAATAAAAGGTTCTTTCTAGTTTGGAAATGTTTTTTTAAACTTTGCTATTACAGCCAGACTTCTTTATGTTCAATTTAGCACTGTGCCTAAGAGTCATTTACAGCCGTAATAGCCAAGTTTAGAAAAATATTTCCAAACTAGTAAGAACCTTTCATTTTGAAATTTGTATTGGAGAACTTGGCTTTACTTTTATCTCAATTCTTTTTACGGAATGCCATTTTCGCGTACTTGGCTTTTTTTTTACATGAACTGTTTTTGTTATAATTTCACACCTTTTTTAAAGGAATTGGATAATACTTAATTTTTAAAGTAGTAAAATATGCAGAATATTGTTCAAAACTTTTGCCTTACTTAAATTTTTGAGGTTTTTTAATTTTTTTCCATGGTTTTATCGTAGTTCCTATCAGCCTTCCAAAGCTCAGCTCTCTAGCGTGTCTGAAAGTGCACAATGTTACTTTTACATAACTTTACATTTATAGGGGAGGAGAGTAAATAAAAATATTGGACTGTTTAAATTTTTTCCCATGGTTTAATCATAATTTCTATCAGCCTTCCAAAGCTCAGCTCTCTAGCGTTTCTGAAAGTGCACAATGTTACTTTTACATAACTTTACATGTATAGGGGAGGGAAATAAATTAAAATTGTCGTGTTTTTAAATTTTGTGCTATAGTTTTATCATAGTTCCTATCAGTCTTTCAATGCTCAGCTCTCTGTAATGTTACTTTTACATAACTTTACATTTATAGGGGAGGAGAGTAAATGAAAATATTGGACTTTTTAAATTTTTTTCCATGGTTTTATCATAATTTCTATCAGCATTCCAATACTCAGCTCTCTAGCGTTTCTGGAAGTGGGCAATGATAGTTTTATATAAATTTACATTTATAGGAGAGGGAAGTAAATTAAAATGTTGTTGTTTTCAAATTTTTTCATATAGTTTTATCATATTGCCTAGGCTGGATCTTGGGTCGAGATGGTCCCATTTAAAAATGAACAAAATCCACCGAGCGCAAGCCCAATAAAAGGGTGTGGGTAGATTTCAAAAATTAGAGTTTATGTAAAAATATGACGTGTGTGATATCAAATGAAAGGTAATTGAGTCTGGAGTTAAACAAAATACATTTTAGGTGATTTAAAAAAAAAGGTGGGGGTAGATTTCAAAAATTAGAGTTTATGTGAAAATATGGCGTGTGTGATATCAAACGATAGGTAATTGAGTCTGGAGTTAAACAAAATACATTTTAGTTTTTTAAAAGGGGGGGGGGGGTAGATTTAAAAAATTTGAGTTTAAGTCAAAACATGGCTTGTGTGGTATCAAACAAAAGGTAATTTAGTCTGGAGTTGAATAAAATATATTTCAGTTTTTAGTTATATTAGCTCACACGTACACTATAACTATAGTACCTAGTGTGAGCTTAGGTGCCCATAAATTGGCAGAGTATTTTTTGTTATAAGCCGCTGTTGGATTTTAAAACAAGAAATGAAATACCTGTTTCATTTGAAAACTTTTTGTTCCTACGATTTTTTCGCATCTTTAATCATTTTAGAGAAAATCGCTGTTGCCTCAAAGGCTGCTATCAGGAAATAAAAAATGCTTTAATATGGTATGGCGAGTGTATCAAAATAAACAAATTAATTAAAACTTATCTGGCATATGCAAAAAAGAAAGATGGAAAACGTGCTGTGTGTGGATCGATAAAAATCAAAACGAATTTTATACTTCACACAAAGGTATGTGTGCCTAACTTGCGAGTGTCAGAAGGAGAGGGAAGAGTTGATTTTGGTTGTTTTCCTACTTACACAAGGTTGCATCTCTAGACGTACGTTTCTGTGTGTTTCACGTCATCAGTAGAGAACAGCAAACCCAGGTAAGCCAATTTTAACCAAAACCAACTCCTACATATGAAATACTCGCGGCGATACAATGCGAGTAAACTCCAAGGTGTAGCGCCATCTAACGGACTGGCTCGAGCACTCGAAAGTTTAAGCACACTGGCATCGTCTTGTCTGAGACGCCGAAGCGCCATCTATGACAAGTTTCGTCCATTAATGTGGTATTAAAACCACGTAATCACGTAGCAACTAAAAGGCCGTACTGCCCGAAGCATATGCAAAGAAGAAAGATGGAAAACGTGCTGTGTGTGGATCGATAAAAATCAAAACAAATTTTATACTTCACACAAAGGTATGTGTGCCTAACTTGCGAGTGTCAGAAGGAGAGGGAAGAGTTGATTTTGGTTGTTTTCCTACTTACACAAGGTTGCATCCCTAGACGTACGTTTCTGTGTGTTTCACGTCATCAGTAGAGAACAGCAAACCCAGGTAAGCCAATTTTAACCAAAACCAACTCCTACATCTGAAATACTCGCGACGGTGCAATGCGAGTAAATTCTAATGTACGAAACTTGTCATAGATGGCGCTTCGGCGTCTCAGACAAGACGATGCCAGTGTGCTTAAACTTTCGAGTGCTCGAGCCAGTCCGTTAGATGGCGCTACACCTTGGAGTTTACTCGCATTGCACCGCCGCGAGTATTTCATATGTAGGAGTTGGTTTTGGTTAAAATTGGCTTACATGGGTTTGCTGTTCTCTACTGATGACGTGAAACACACAGAAACGTACGTCTAGAGATGCAACCTTGTGTAAGTAGGAAAACAACCAAAATCAACTCTTCCCTCTCCTTCTGACACTCGCAAGTTAGGCACACCTTTGTGTGAAGTATAAAATTCGTTTTGATTTTTATCTGGCATGCCTAATAGTATAGTGGCTATAGCAGTGGCGGCCAAAGCTGGGGAGGCACAAATGGCTGAAGGGTGGGTGTAATGGATTTTTCAAGCAGCACTTAACTGAGTTTGTAATCAGGGCCGTATCTGAGGGGGGGTTTTGTGGGTTCAATCCCCCCGAAAATTAAATAGGAATGTGTTTTTTAAGTTTAACCTTTTTTTCATATTCAATAAACCCACAATTTTTCAAATTCCACTGGCTAACCCCCCCCCCCCCAAAATGTTGGTCCAGATACGGCCCTGTTTGTAATATTCGTTTTACCCAGCAATGCAAATCCAGTGCAAGAATTCATGTCTTCTCTGGAAGATTCTTGTTTTCTTATTTTCTGAGGAAGATGCTGCAAATCTTTTATACCCGTTGGGGCTTAATTAAGGTCAACAGGTTGGTTTAATCACAGCCGCAAATCCAGTTATTTTTCTTATAGATGTCTCTAGAAAAATGACGCATAAAACTTCTGTTTTGTGTCCTTCTTGAGTTGAGTTAGTTTAGTTCTTTAATTTTTATTTTATCTTCCAAAAAAAGACTGTAAAAATTTCTCGAAAACTGAACGTTAAAATTATTTTATTGAATGAATTGAACACCCTGTATCTACATCAACGACTGGGCAAATATAACAGCTAAACTGGATGGAAAATATCAGTATGCATACTTCAACCCCACTTTACGTTTCCCCTTTCAGTCACTCTTCGTCTCTTTTCTTTTCTAGCCCGCTGGTTTGCTCCCTCTGTTTGGCTGGACCATAGAGATACAGGGATGGTAGAAAGTTTTTCAAAAAGTAAAGGCCGCTTGACATGGAGCAATAGCCTTGCAATTGCATGCAAGATATGGTGTCTGGTGTGACATCTATTGTATAAACAAACAAATATGTCTCATTCAGGGACACTAATCTTGTATGCAACTGCAAGTGTATTGCTCCATGTCAAGCGGCCTTAAAGGCCGCTTGACATGGTGCATGACAATAAAATTTGCAGTCAATCCATTTTTATCGGTCCGGTGCTATATTTTTGCATGCAAACTGTACTTGCATGCAAACTGGGGAATTTTTACCTAGATTCTTATAATGACAATCGCCCATTATGCGATCAGAAATTTTAACACACGAAAAGGTGATCTCATGCTTTCAGACGTTGATTCTTTATGTCTATTGAGTTATCATACCTTTGACAGTGGGAAAGAAGAATTAAAGAGATCAGTTGGATGCATTGGCGTAGCTAGAAGGGGGCCAGGGGGGGCCTGGCCCCCCCTGAAGTCCCTCAGGCCCCCCCTAAGATATTTTAGGCCTCCCCTACCGACTACTAGTAAAAGAACATGACGCTGAAAATACATACTTTTCTATTATTATTCGGGAAATATTCAAATAAAATAGGTGCATTAAAATTTAAAATCATTCAGATAATGTTTACATTTCAGGAAAAAGCCCTTGTCTTGCGGAATTAGGCTTTTTCTCTTTAAATTATCGGTAACTTTTCTGCACTTATGCAATTTCCCGAAAATATTTTTTAAATTTAAACATAATTATGCATATTGAATATTTCATACATATTGGCGACATCTTGTAAAATATTATAGAAGTGTAAGTTAAATTTCGCATTTAATAAAGACAGCGACCTTTGCCCCTCTGTTTCCGAAATCGGGTTGTAGATGTCGTAAAGTTATAAAAGACCTTTTTAAACTGTTTTTCTAAAATAAATATAATTATCTTTTTAGTTTTTTTGAGGTTAGCGTTTAGTGTCTTATGAAAATTTTTCGATTTTGGTGACAATTTCATAACCATTTTCATATTAAGTTTTCCCACGTCGTTAAATGGAATAAATTCGTCGAGCAATACCGGGAAATTTTTAATATTAATACTTCTACTCTAAGAGCAGAAATGACCGTTTTAAAGAATTGTATTTTTCGGTTAAATCAAACTGTTGGTCATGATTCTATCAAACAACATATAGCAGAAAACACCTATCCAAACTTCTACCAACTTTTTAAAGTTGCGAGTATTCTTCCAATTTCAAGTGCAACTTGCGAGAGGTCTTTCTCTGCCATGAGGAGAGTTTTTAATTGGCTTAGAACAACTATGACTCAAGAGAGACACTCAGGTTTGTCATTGTTATTCATAGAAAAAGATGTTGAGGTCGACTTAGACAGTGTGGTAGACGCTTTCAGTCAGCGACGTAGAAAACTTTCTTTGTAGAATTGCTGAATTACATACTTCCTGTGTATACATATAAATAAGTTGGTAAATGTATTATTAAATTTGTTATATTAAAATATTAGAACATTTAATGCGCGTATTTTTTTTTATTCATTGCACACTTTGCACGACTCTTTAAAACCTATGTTTGCTTTTTGTTCAAGATAGACCGGGGCCACGGCCCCCCCCCTGAAAAGCAAGGCTAGCTACGCCAATGGTTGGATGCCTTGGTCGAGTTAATACCCTGAGAATTTCTCGTTCTTGTATTGAGACACCGCAGCCTGCATAGATGGAGGTTTTCCGAAAATTAATGTATTTCTTCGGTAGTTCAGTGGTTAGAATGTTTGCCTAAATAGCAAGAGATCCCGGGTTCGATCCCCGGCCGAAGCAGAGAACTTTTTTCTTATTTTTCTTTCTTTAATTTCACTTGTTTATAGGTTTAGGTCCTTGCATTATTTGCAATTTGGTATTTGATACTTATGTTCCGAGTTTTCGACAAAAGGTTTGGACTTACCCTGTAACAATTGAATTATATCCAACAAAAAACTGGACAGAGTGACGTTAGAGCATAAATACATGTTCAAAGAATCGAAAAGTGAAGCACTCATAGATTGCTTTGGAAACAATGGCAAATTTAAATTCGCAGACGTGAATTTCCAAGTGCGCATGCGCATGTTTTGTCACGTAGACACAAAGCTGCTGTGTAGATGGACGCCATATTTGATGTTTGTTTACAATTTGCGGTGTTTTGCGTTTGTCGTTTAAAATTATGTTTTTTTCTGTGAAAAATGGGAAATGATTGAAGTAAAACAAGTGCCGTTTGTGGAAAAATTTCCGGGAGATGTAAGGGAGTGCCATTGAGCCATTCCATAGGTAAGTACTTGTAGTTTTCTTAATAATTTGTTGATAAAGTTAAGAGTGGTTTATAGATGCCATTCATGGTGTCCACAATAAATCTGCACAGTTAAATTTAGAAAAAATATAATTTTAATCCACAATTTGATAAATTTTCACCCAGTCAATTACACCAGTATTTACTAAAGAGTCTACAGTGCTAAGTGCCACAATCCTAGGTTTAAAAGTCTACATTTTGGTTGAAGGTTTAACTTATTTTTCCCGTGAATGCAATAGTTTTTAATATTTATATAAATTGTTCATAAATACCTTGGGATATGGGTCATCTTTTTTTATTGTAACAAAGACATTATTTCCACACAAAGGTTATAAATAAATAAAAATAATAAAATATTTTGGTTTAACAATGGTAGCCATATTTAAACCTCCAAATGTCACTAGGAAATGTCGAATAAAAACGATGGAAGTCAGTGTCAGCTGTTCGCTATATTTTACATGTTAATTTTTTAGACAAGTTAGCGACGATTAAACCGATGGTCGATTGTTTTAGTGAATGAGTAATTGAAAAGGGATTCTAATATATCTTGTGATTTTTACAGTATTTAAATATTGATACGTATTTAATACTGTAATGCATCTACAGATATAGTTTTAAGTTATTTATGTATTATTTAGCTTTCAATATTTTTGTATGTAAGTTTTTTTGTCAATCATGGATTATTTCTATTGTTTTTCGAACTTTAAACCACCCCTCAGGGGTGGCACTACAATTTGAGACTATTTTTAACGGGAATCCTACGACTGCACGGACTAAGTTTCCAAAAAATGACATTTGGTTACAAAATTTTTATGTGGTTTTTCTTTATTTCTAAAGTTAATTTGAATTTATATAAGATGAAACTCACTGAGAAATGCTTACTATCATATTGCACATTAGAGTGAACCAAATCTTTACAGTTATTTGACCTGTGAGTATTAAAAAAATACACTTAAACCAGTCGGTATCAAGTCTATAGACTTGATACTTAAACCCGGTCTACAATGCTAAGTCTTAAGGTCTTAGTGTTTAGAAACACAATAATAGACATAACCCTAAATTTTTGCCAACTGTCAAATAATGTAGTGACGTAACGGAGTATGTTCCAAAACCAGCCAAAACTAACGCATGAGCAGTAACCAAAATTCTGTCTACCCGAAAAAGGAACATTACGAATTAAATGGGGGTCCTGGCTTCAAGTATCGCTTGTGAGGATGCATGAATATGCCCAATATTTATGCTCTAACATATTTGGTGGTTCCTTAGTGTGGTGTGGATAGGGTTACCAGATGAAAAAGTCTCAAACCAGGACCAGCCGTCAAGAAAATCCGGACAAAATCCGGACGTCAAAATTTTTTCGATGCCACACACAAAAAATAAACTTTTTTTTTTTATTGAAACAATAACTTCAATGAACCGAGACTTAATATTAACAAATTTTCACCCTTACATAGCATGTGCAATAGTTGTAATAAACTTGTGAATAACTTAGCCATATTTAATTGTAATGTATCGCAAATCAAGAAACTTACTTTGTAGTTAACTGTTAAGTAGGTATATATGTATGTTTGTTTTAATTTTGATTTTTAATTTTAGTCATTTGAATATTATTTGATACTTTTGTATAACCTACTCTTTTCCCATTCTGTAATTGGCTTTGCTGTAGAATGGTGTAAAATAAATAAATAAATAAATAAATAAATAAATAACTAATAAATAACATAATATACCTACTATTTTATAGGTACTTTTCACTGCTTTGTATTTTATTCAACAGCGTTGAATTTTTACGCAGAAGTACAAAATAGTAAAATTCTGAGCAGCTCATATTTCTTAAATTGTATGAAGTCATGAGTATTCCTTTTACAGAAAAAAGCAGCCTATTTCTTTCTTTGGTCCACTGCGTAGAAATACTTGCATTAAAATATTTTGCCCATTTTTCGTGGGTAGGCAGATTGTGGTCATCAGAAGTAAAATTGTCTGATATGTACTTTTTTAGATTACAAACTTCATCAAAAAAATTGTGTGTGCTTAAGACCACACGGCAGAAGTGTAATTCAACAAGGCCAAATTAATAATACTACTTTAAGCGGGGTCTTAACATAACGTTTTACCTTACGTCTTGCCTGTCAGTCAAAAGGGTCAAGTATGACGGTTGAAAGACTAGCGTAGACACTTGATAATTTTAACGTACGTTTTTAGATCAGTTTTTGATACAAAACGATGGTTTTATTGGAAAACAATGCGTGATCCTGTCAGTTCTCTAGGCGGTCTTCCGTCTTAAATCAGTTCAAGTAAAACGTCCGTTTTTCCGTCTACACACAAAGTTTTACTTGATGCGTTTTCACTGAACAGGCAAGATGTAAGGTAAAACATTATGTGAAGACCCCGCTTAAAGGTGAATTCACACTGCTAAATTTATCGACGATTATTGTGTAATTAAATTTTTTGAAACTAGTTTATTTTACATTATTTGATGTTTATAAAGGCGGCTACTTTAAAATCCGTACGTTTATGAAAAATCCGCCCGGACCCACCCGGACGTAGTAAAAATCCGGACATGTCCGGATTAATCCGGACGTCTGGTAACCCTAGGTGTGGAGTCAGACGGAAGCTAACGGTGTCCGGGAAATTTTGAGTAAATATTTCTTCAAGGTCTTGTGCGCCCTTCTATGGTTGTAGTTGGATCAATGGGTAGTTTTGTAGTCTCCTTTTTCCAGAACTTCTTCGATTTTTTTTTCGTATGTCTCGATGTCCATGATCACCGTCGCATTTATCGGCAGGTAGAATCTTGATAAATAGTCAGAGCATATTATTTTAAAAGGCTTTCCGTTTTCGGTCTAGAAGCTAATCATATTACTTTTTCGCAACAGACCATTTCCCCCTAATTTGACCCCGCTGAATCCGAGTATCTCTGTTGCCAACTCGAAAAATGGATAGGGACGGAGAAATTCCCCCCCAAACCCCCAAATACCTGTCTTTTTTCAGTTTTATGCAATTTTCTCGAAAACTAACCTTTTTATCAAAAATTGCAAAAAACAGTTTTTTGTGGAAAATAAAATTCCCTTTCCAACGATGTATTAGTCAATATGGTTAGGAAAAGCAAGTAGCTCTTCAGTGGCGTACGTAAATTGGGATTATTTAGAAAAAACATGTTTATTATAGGTTTTTCAAAATTTTCTCAAAAACTACACTTTTTAGGAAAAAATATGTGGTATACTTTATTGTAGAACATAACATTTTCTTTTAAAAACTTTATTAAAATGTCGGGTTGTTGCCATATTTAAGGCTTTAGGGGCGTAGTAATATAAACTTACTTTCAAAAATAACTGAAATAATCAGTTTCTCTTGCATATTTAAATATCTTTTCACTAAGATTTTCAGAAAAAATTGTGCCTTTATTCTTTATTGAGGATAAGACAATTTCTTTTTAAATGATATATTACAAAGTGAGGTTAATGTTATGATAAATACTTCAAAAAGGTTCGTAATTTATACCTACTAACATAAAATGTTTCCAAATTAAAATAAACTGTTTTTTGATTAGATTAGATATTTATCTAAATAAGTTCTTTAAAGCAAAAAAATACCGGTGGTTATAAGGGGAGGGGGCATAGGGGCCATGGCCCCGCCTAAGCAATATTTTTGTGCAGAAAGTAACAGTAAAAATCGACAAAACAAAATATTAAAAATACAAATTTACAGTATCAAGTCGAATTGACCTGTCCAATCGATGTGGACCCGCGGCCGTACTTTCGACCTTTTGAACTTTCGACCTTTTGTTTTTTGATCTTTTGTACTTTCGACTTTTTGTACTTTCGACCTTTTGTATTTTCGACCTTTTGTACTTTCGACCTTTTATCCGCCACTCTTTATTATCCACCGAAAAGCTAATAAGACACAAAATTGATTAGTTTGGATTGAACTTAAATAATTTCTTTAAATTAAGAACACCACTGGAGCGGTAAATATAAAATAACTTTCACGTTGTTATACATCGTTTGAAAGGAAATTTTATTGGCTATGACAAAGTATAGATCACATTTTTTGATAAAGAGCTTGGTTTTTAAGAAAATTGAATAAAACGTATGAAAAACATGTTTTTTTTAAATGATTTGTTGAAATCACCCCCATTGACGGACGTCGCTGGAGAGTTTGCTATAAGTCAAACCCCACCGAGTTTCACATTTTTAAAAAGGGAATTTGCCTGTCTACAAAAAAGTGTAGAACAAGTTTTTTTATGTTAAGCTTAGTTTTTGAGAAAATTAGATAAAACGTGTAACAAAAATGGTTTATTTTCTGTTTTTTCAAAATTAATTTAATTTACGGATTCCCCTGAAGTTTTATTTATAAAACCGAGTTAATCAAGTTATACGTCATTTTTAAGGAAATTTTATTGAGTATACCAAAATGTAATACATGGTTTTCTGAATATATTAATTTAAAAAAAATTAAATAAATCTTGGAAAAAACATAGGTATTTTTTCAACTTTTTTTAATTACTTCAATTAACGGACGCCGCTGGAGAGATTGTTATTAGTCTAACTTTATTAGGTTATACCATGTTGAAAAGGGAATTTTATTGTCTACAATAAAGAATATTATACATTTTTCTCTTAGAAGCTTAGTTTTTCAGAAAATTTGAAAAAACCTCAAACTTTCAGTATTTGGGGGGTCTGGGGGGGTTTTTTGGAGGTTTTTGCAGCCAAAAAAAAATAATATGTTATTATTTTCTAATTATACAAATATATATTTTGAATGTACACCGGTGACAATTTGGGCTTTCCAGCGGCAATTTAAAATTCCGCTGTCATTTTGGCCGCTATCTTGAATATCTCAGCCCCTGTCAATATTTGGAGTTGGCAACAGGAATATTCGGATTCAGCGGGGTCAAAATAGGGGGAATTGCCCATTTGCCAGAAAGTAATATAAAATGCTTCTAGAAAGTGAATTTTCCCGAATCTTGCCTGAACTATAAGTCATTCTGCAGGTTCTGGATTACCCGTTGTGTTTAAAATAAATAAATTGAAGTCCGAAATTTTGTTTCTAACAAAAGTTATCTAGGTATTTTCTCACCGTCTAATATCTATGGGCTGGATCGCTTCCTGCTTTTCCCCCGCGCGCGCTATCCAGCGCTGCCGGGGGTGTTGCCAGCTACTACCCCCTCTGGTCGAAATAGCTGCTCTCCAATCACATCTGAGGTTTTCAAGTCAATATTTGTTACTTTATAACCGCCGCATTTTGCCGTCTTTGTGATACGGAATGATCAGTATAGTCGAGCGATAAATGGCTCCGGCTTTTATTGCCAACAAGGCAACGCCACGAATGCCTACACTGTTTGTGTCCTTGTCTTTCGTTTAAAGGATAAATTTATCTTTTTGTGCTTAGCTTGTAGCTGCATGGAAACAAAATAAAATTCTAGTTGTATTTACGAAAGGCGTTTAACTCTATCTCTATTTTTATATAGGTAGTAAATTTACAGTGGTGTGCAGTACTAATCAAAGAGGGTAGGGAAAAATTGGCACTTACACACATATTATTGTACTACAAGTTAAAAATTTCACGAAACATCGAAGCTCTTAAAAAACATCCAAATTTTTTTATAGCTATTATGAAATCGAAATGATTTTGTTAAAATATGGAAGAAAGCAGTAACTAGGAAAAAAGCCAAAATGCTGCGTTTTTTTTGTACCAATTAATCTTAAATTATTTTTTATTTGGAGCTCAATTTCAACCTAAAAACCTACTTTATTAGTAGTGGCGTAGCTATCGTTGGGTAGGGTTACCAGACGTCCGGATTAATCCGGACATGTCCGGATTTTTACTACGTCCGGGTGGGTCCGGGCGGATTTTTCATAAACGTCCGGATTTTAAAGTAGCCGCCTTTATAAACATCAAATAATGTAAAATAAACTAGTTTCAAAAAATGTAATTAAACAATAATCGTCGATAAATTTAGCAGTGTGAATTCACCTTTAAGTGGGGTCTTCACATAACGTTTTACCTTACATCTTGCCTGTTCAGTCAAAACGCATCAAGTAAAACTTTGTGTGTAGACGGAAAAACGGACGTTTTACTTGAACTGATTTAAGACGGAAGACCGCCTAGAGAACTGACCGGATCACGCATTGTTTTCCAATAAAACCATCGTTTTGAATCAAAAACTGATCTAAAAACGTACGTTAAAACTATCAAGTGTCTACGCTAGTCTTTCAACCGTCATACTTGACCCTTTTGACTGACAGGCAAGACGTAAGGTAAAACGTTATGTGAAGACCCCGCTTAAAGTAGTATTATTAATTTCGCCTTGTTGAAGTTTACACTTCTGCCGTGTGGTCTTAAGCACACACAATTTTTTTGATGAAGTTTGTAATCTAAAAAAGTACATATCAGACAATTCTACTTCTGATGACCACAATCTGTCTACCCACGAAAAATGGGCAACATATTTCAATGCAACTATTTCTACTCAGTGGACCAAAGAAAGAAATAGGCTGCTTTTATCTTCTGTAAAAGGAATACTCATGACTTCATACAATTTAAGAAATATGAGCTGCTCAGAATTTTACGATTTTATACTTCTGCCTAAAAATTCAACGCTGTTGAATAAAATACAAAGCAGTGAAAAGTACCTATAAAATAGTAGGTATATTATGTTATTTATTAGTTATTGTTTCAATAAAAAAAAAGTTGATTTTTTGTGGCATCGAAAAAATTTTGACGTCCGGATTTTCTTGACGGCTGGTCCTGGTTAGAGACGTTTTCATCTGGTAACCCTATCGTTGGGCAAACCGTGCCAGTGCCCGGGGCCCCGGTAATACATCGTTTTTAAGCGACAATTAATTTGTAACTTAAATGTAACAAAAACCTTGTTGTTAAACTAAGTTTTAACTTAAAACACCATTTTTTGATTTTTTTTTTCACAAAAATGACTCAACTTTCGCCTGCAACGCATTTTATTTTCAATTGATTCTTAAGTTCAGAGTAAGACTTATTAAAAATAAAAAAAAATTGTTTGTTTTTAATTCCTTCTTGGTCCATCCCCTCCAGACATCCAGGATCCGCCAATGTAAATGTATATTTTATATCATAACAAAAACATTTCATTTAAAAAAAAGCCAAGTACGCGAAAACGGCATTCCGTAAAAAGAATTGAGATAAAAGTAAAGCCAAGTTCTCCAATACAAGTTTCAAAATGAAAGGTTCTTACTAGTTTGGAAATGTTTTTTTAAACTTTGCCATTACAGCCAAACTTCTTTATGTTCAATTTAGCACTGTGTCTAAGAGTCATTTACAGCTGTAAAGTTTTGCAAAAAAAAGTGTTTTTTAAAAAAATATATTTTTGAGATTTTTTCAAAATTATGTTTATTCCATACGAATCATTAAAATAAAAATTTTAAAAAATTCTCGAGGCTAATCGGTCGGCGGCAAATTGTCCCCGCGGCAAATCGACGGTGGCGAGTAGGCCGCGGCGAATTATTCCATTCCCCCATAAATGCGTGCTGCTAAATTCAGTGGCGCACATGATGTCGTATTTTGTGTTATTGTTTCAAGTTCTTAAATCAATTTGTCAACAGAAAATAGTAGTATACAGGAAAAAATAAGACATTGAACGGGCGGAGTGTGCAGTTTAACAGTTACAAGAAACTTTTAGATTCTTATAAGAAAGAGAGTTTCTGAAAGGTTTTTTTGAGCCGCCCTGGGTGCAATTTCAAGAAACCAATAGATGGAAATTTTTTGAGGTTAGGATAATGTATTTAGGTCTAAACTGAAATTGCGAATATTCATTTTTTCATAAGACTCGTCCTCTTGCATTTTATTAAGTGTGGTTTGAATTCGTTGGTTGTAAGAGTGGATGAAAAGAAAATACTTTGATTTTTGACGGTTTCGTGGACAATTTCCACCTATAACTCTCGAATCTCAGTGTTACATACAAGACGCTAGCCTTACCAAGTACACTTTCAATCCCTGACTTTGCATGCGCAGATCTACCAATATTATTTACCTCATGTATTAGAATAGATGAATACAGGGTGATTTTCACTTGAATGATTCTAACCACATGAAAATAGAAAGTTTCAAAAACCTAACCTTACAAAACCTAATCAAATCTAACCGAACCAAAGGAAACTGAACCAATAATTTTTTTCAAAAAAAATCTTTCCTGACTTCCTGCCCGGAATCCTAGAGGATGTGAATCCGAACCGAACCAAACCGAACCTAACTAAACTAAACCAAACCTAACCTAACCAAACTAAACTACAACACGTACTGCTAAATAGGTTTAGTTGGGTAGGGTTAGGTTTGGATAGGTTCGGTTCGGTACGGTCCGGTTCGGATTCACATCCTCTAGGATCCCGGGTAGGAAGTCAGGAAAGTTTTTTTTTTGAAAAAAAATATTGGTTTAGTTTGCTTTGGTTCGGTTCGGTTAGATCTGATTAGGTTTCGTTAGGTTAGGTTTTTGAAACTTTCTATTTTCATGTGGTTAGAATCATTCAAGTGAAAATCACCCTGTACATCTATTCTAATACATGAGGTAAATAATATTGGTAGATCTACGCATGCGAAGTCAGGGATTGGAAGTGGACTCGGTAGGGCTAGCGTCTTGTGTGTTACATCCTCTAAGGCGCCCATCTGGCACCTCCCGAGATTTAAAAATAAATATGCAAGACCCATAATGCCCATCCAGAGTCGCTAGAATACACCGGTTTATGGATTTGCTATATTTATGACTACTTGCACACGTCACTAGTTGACCAGCTGATTTTGATAAACCAAAGTTAGGAGGGATATCAGGATATATTTGATGAATTATTGTTTTAAAGGACGTCCTTATGAGAGGAATTTTTATACTTGTAGAATGGTTAGGGTTACCAGATGAAAACGTCTCAAACCAGGACCAGCCGTCAAGAAAATCCGGACAAAATCCGGACGTCAAAATTTTTTCGATGCCACACACAAAAAATCAACTTTTTTTTTTATTGAAACAATAACTAATAAATAACATAATATACCTACTTTTCACTGCATTGTATTTTATTCAACAGCGTTGAATTTTTATGCAGAAGTACAAAATCGTAAAATTCTGACCAGCTCATATTTCTTAAATTGTAAGAAGTCATGAGTATTCCTTTTACACAAGATAAAAGCAGCCTATTTCTTTCTTTGGTCCACTGGGTAGAAATACTTGCATTAAAATATTTTGTCCATTTTTCGTGGGTAGGCAGATTGTGGTCATCAGAAGTAGAATTGTCTGATATGTACTTTTTTAGATTACAAACTTCATCAAAAAAATTGTGGGTGCTTAAGACCACACGGCAGAAGTGTAAACTTCAACAAGGCGAAATTAATAATACTACTTTAAGCGGGGTCTTTACATAACGTTTTACCTTACGTCTTGCCTGTCAGTCAAAAGGGTCAAGTATGACGGTTGAAAGACTAGCCTAGACCCTTGATAATTTTAACGTACGTTTTTAGATCAGTTTTTGATACAAAACGATGGTTTTATTGGAAAACAATGCGTGATCCTGTCAGTTCTCTAGGCGGTCTTCCGTCTTAAATCAGTTCAAGTAAAACGTCCGTTTTTCCGTCTACACACAAAGTTTTACTTGATGCGTTTTGACTGAACAGGCAAGATGTAAGGTAAAACGTTATGTGAAGACCCTGCTTAAAGGTGAATTCACACTGCTAAATTTATCGACGATTATTGTTTAATTTCATTTTTTGAAACTAGTTTATTTTACATTATTTCATGTTTATAAAGGCGGCTACTTTAAAATCCGGACGTTTATGAAAAATCCGCCCGGACCCACCCGGACGTATTAAAAATCCGTCTGGTAACCCTAAGAATGGTTAATTTTTCATAGTCCGCTTTATTTTTTCTTTACACAAGATTTCAAATATGAAGAAAATAATGTATTCGTGTCAGCATCGAATATAATCCGCTTACCTACAATCCTTTGTTTACTTCCCAAGTTCACGATTTATCTTTGATACTAAACGATCACGCTCGGTTTGACTAATATTTTAAATTTTTTGTAAAATAAGGCGGGCTAAAAAAAATTCTCTGCCAATATATGGGCCCCTAAGCTCACACTAGGTACTATAGTTATAGTGTACGTGTGAGCTAATATAACTAAAAATTAAAATATATTTTATTCAACTCCGGACTAAATTACCTTTTGTTTGATACCACAAGCCATGTTTTGACTTAAACTCAAATTTTTGAAATCTACCCCCACTCTTAAAAAAAACAAAAACTAAAATGTATTTTGTTAAACTCCGGACTCAATTACCTTTCGTTTGATATCACACACGCCATATTTTCACTTAAACTCTAATTTTTAAAATATACCCCCACCCTTTTTTTTAAATAGATTAAAATGTATTTTGTTGAACTCCAGACTCAATTACCTTTCGTTTGATGTCACACACGCCATATTTTCCCATAAACTCTAATTTTGAAATCTACCCCCACCCTTTTATTTGGTTTGTGCTCGGTGGATTTTGTTCATTTTTAAATGGGACCATCTCGGCCTAAAACCCAGCCTACGTACCAAATTTCATTAAAATCGGCCAAGCGGTTTTTGAGTTATGCGCTTTGGTCGTTACAGACAGACATACAGACAGACAGACAGACATACAGACAGACAGACAGACAGACAGACAGACGGCGCAACAAAAAAGTTTCAAAATCATCTGAAACGCAAAGATATATAAAAATTTTTGAAATCGGAGCAACTTTTTTTTTCTCGAAAAAATTAGGATCACCATAGCTCACACTACTATAGTATAGTATATGTGTAAGCTAAAATAAGGACTGTACTTCTAAAATTTATTATTTTAAAATTCCAAAAATATTTATTGTTCATTAAAGAGATATCCTACCTAACTTTTGTTTACAAAAATCAGCTGGAACACCAGGGATGTAAAAATGTGACATAAAAATAAAAATAGAATTAAATAAGAAAAACACCCAACTGCTAAATTTACTTGTAAGTACTAGTCGCAGTTGAGTACAAAATTGATAGGTATACCTATAATGTAAGACATGCTTCAACTTTTAGTTTTGATGCCCAAAGCGCACTTACGCAATTATCTGAGGGCACGGCAGTGCCTCGCCAAGTTCGCGCGCCGTAACCATCTTTTCTTGAAACATTTTAGCCGATATTTGGCCTACCTAAAACTTTATTTCGGAATGAGCTACGAATCTCAAGCTTTGCACAGTCGTAGATCTTCATGGAGTTAACAACCCCTCCGAGTTTCATGGAATTCCATAAAGTAGTAAAGTAGTTACGAAATTTCAAAAAACGTCGAAATTGCCACTCACTCACTGACTCAGTCATGTATAGATCATCAATATTCTACTGTACTTCCAGACATGCTACAAAGCTGAAATTTGGCAGACTGATAGAAATTATGACGAAACCCCTGGAAAAAATCAAAAAACCCCAAAATTTTAATTTACTCCCCTCCCCTATACATTTAAAGTTATGTAAAAGTAGCATTGCCCACTTCCAAAAATGCTAGAGAGTTGAGCTTTGGCAGACTGATAGGAACTATAATAAAACTATAGGAAAAAATTAAAACACCCCAAAATTCTAATTTACTTCCCTCCTCTTTAAATGTAAAGTTAAGTAAAAGTAACATTGCCTACTTCCAGAAATGCTAGAGAGCTGAGCTTTGGAAGACCGATAGTAACTATGATAAAGTTATAGAAAAAAATTAAAACACCCCAAAATTCTAATTTACTTCCTTCCCCTATAAATGTAAAGTTATGTAAAAGTAACACTGCCCACTTCCAGCAGCGCTAGAGAGCTGAGCATTGGAATGCTGATAGAAATTATGATAAAACCATTGGAAAAAATTTAAAAAGTTCAATATTTTCATTAACTCTCCTCCCCTATAAATGTAAAGTTATGTAAAAGTAACATTACCCACTTCCAGAAACGCTAGAGAGCTGAGCATTGGAACACTGATAGGAACTATGATAAAACTATAGGACAAAATTTAAAAACACGACAATTTTAATTAGTTCCCTCCCCTATACATGTAAAGTTATGTAAAGGTAACATTGTGCACTTTCAGAAACGCTAGAGAGCTGAGCTTTGGAAGGCTGATAGGAACTACGATAAAACCATGGAAAAAAATTAAAAACCTCAAAAATTTAAGTAAGGCATTGCAAAAGTTTTGAACAATATTCCGCATATTTTACTACTTTAAAAATTAAGTATTATCCAATTCCTTTAAAAAAGAAGTGAAATCATAACAAAAACATTTCATGTAAAAAAAGCCAAGTACGCGAAAATGGCATTCCGTAAAAAGAATTGTGATAAAAGTAAAGCCAAGTTCTCCAATACTAATTTCAAAATGAAAGGTTCTTACTAGTTTGGAAATATTTTTCTAAACTTGGCTATTACGGCTGTAAATGACTCTTACGCACAGTGCTAAATTGAACATAAAGAAGTTTGGCTGTAATAGCAAAGTTTAAAAAAAAACATTTCCAAACTGGTAAGAACCTTTCATTTTGAAATTTGTATTGGAGAACTTGGCTTTACTTTTATCTCAATTCTTTTTACGGAATGCCATTTTCGCGTACTTTTACATGAAATGTTTTTGATATGATACAGTTTTGTATTTTCATGAAGCAGAAAGAACTTTTGAAATCGCTTTATATTTGTGAAAGTTATAGCTATAACTATTACTAATAAGGATGGCGGCGAGGAGAGAGAAAGAGAGCGGGGGGAAACTAGTAAAATGGTGTTGGAAAAAAAATCTGAAAGCCTATGCAAATTTTTTTTTTGAAATCGCTGCTCTATTTTTGATAAAATAATTATGCCAATATACTTTTTGAATAGGTGGGGGGAATGACAGGAGGGGAAATGGGTGGGAGCAGGGAGGACTACAAAGTAATTACAGCAAATTAGAGGACATTTGCAATGTGTAATCAAAGGAATATCAATAAAATCGTCTGAAATTAAGATAGTTTCTATGCCTTAAAGCCTACAATATTTGACAAAATGGCGTCTGAACACCGCCATGTTGATTCCTGTTTAAAAAAATATCAGGGATTCGGGATCAGTAGCAATTCAACGACACCTTTTTTGTCAAAATCGGTTCAGCCGTTTGGCCTCTAGCGTGACACAAACATAGTAGCAGGTCTACTATTTATATAAGTTCTTCTGGTGTGCCCCAAGGGTCAAATCTCGGACCACTTCTTTTTATTATTGCCTTCAACAAAATTATTTCTAAGGTAAAAAATATGGAATCATTAGCATTTGCCGATGATTTTAAATTATTTGTTGAAGTTTTCTCATTGGAGGACTGTGAAACACTTCAAAGTGAATTTCAGGACACAGCTCTATATTGCGAGGAAAATGGTTTTAACTTAAATTTGGGTAAATGTTTTTGTTTGTCTTTTAGTCGTAACTAAAACTTAATTGAATTTGATTATACAATAAATAATGAGAGCCTAGAGCGTGTATCTGAACAAAAAGACCTAGGTGTAACATTCGATGCTAATCTTTCATTCTCATCACATATTATTTCTAAAATTAGGAGTGCCCAGAAAGTTGCTGGGTTTATTTGTAGAAATACTAAAAGTTTTAACATAGACGTAAGCATATACTTATTTGACAGTCTGGTATTGCCGTTATTGGAATATGGAAGTGTTATCTGGTCCCCCCAATATGACATTTGGATTGGTATGATTGAGGGAGTTCAACGAAAATTTTTAAAAGCCATGCACTTTAGAAAGTTTGGGATTTATCCACAAAGAGGTTGTGACAACAAGATCTTACTAAAAATATTTGACAGATTATCACTAAACCAAAGAAGAACTAAAATTTTTCTAACAATGTATAGAATTCTCAAAGGGGATGTTGACTGTCCTAATATAGTTGAACAACTTCCTTTTGCCATCAATCAAATCAATTCAAGGTCGAAAAATATGTTTTATTTAGCTTATCCACGAACAAATCTATTTAAAAGCTCTCCTATCTACAATTTATGCAACTTATTTAACAAGTATGCATCAGATGTTGATATTGACAATGTTAGCTATAAGAAATTTAAAAAAATTATAGATCTAAAAGTGCGCAGCAGTTAATTAATAAGTAATTATGTAATTTGATTTGTTTTTTATCATGTGTAATGTAAGTGACGTATTGTATAAAATCTTTTTTTTAATGTAAGAAAGTATCTGTAATTGGCTTTTTGCTGTAGATACTGTTGAAATAAATAAATAAATAAATAAATAAATAAATAAACATATTTACTTACATACATGCAACAATCGAAAAATATTACCCTTCCTTTTGCCGTGCTGCAGTTGGGTAAAAAACTATAGACCGGTCTATTCTAGGGACCGTGTAAAGCATCCAACTTACTCTAAAAGCTTTTACTACAGTCGATTCCCTTCACAATAGAAAGATGAAGAATTGCATTTTAATTTGGCATCAGCGAATTCCCTTTTGGCTACAAGGCTCATTCAATACTCCGTCGCATATGTGTAACCCACTTTCAGCTACAGGGTGGTCTAACATCAATTAAGTAAAGCAAAACCCTTATATACCGTTATAGGGTAAAAGCTATACTGTGTACCCCGATCTCAGGAAATCGCGATGGTCCGTGAACTAAAAGTTAATGAAGAATTCCTCCTCCCCCTCAGACGAGAAATTATAGACAGGTAGACAAGAGCTGACTAGAGATATCAAATGAGATCCAACGAGCTTTGCAGCTCTATTTTTGCCTAGATTTCGCTATCTAAACCCATGAGCAAGTGCGGTGCGGGGCGAAGGAAGGGGTTCCTAGCCGAGCACAGATCTCGTTAGCCGCCCAGCTACGTTGTGTTGCAATTTAGCAGCGCAACAATGCCAATAACTTAATTTGACCGACTGTGAAATGCGGCCTTCGACGACGGCGCGCGGCGTCATACTCAACACACGTACGCGATTTGAAGGCCTTCTATAACAACACTGGACCGAAAATATACTGCTATTCCAATAATTTTAGAAATAAAATAATTATATTAGAAAAATAGCAGCGGCTGAAAAATAGTCAAATAATGTGAAAATTTTGGGGGTTCTGTAGCTCTGCAGATCTTATGCACTAGCCGCCCCTGCGAGGAGGTAAGAATTACGTTTTTATAAACCTTGCTAATTTCTTTCTCGGACATTATGCCGGCTTGAAATTTAATATCGAAGAAATGGTTCAAATGTTAAAAGGATACTTTACAGCAAACTCCGTTCGAGATGTAATTAATTTGTTTAATGCTAAGTTTGGGGACCGTGATATTTCTTGCAAAACAACCATTTTGAACATAAGTAACCATTTTGAGAAATTTGGCTGCGTTAAGCTCTGCAGAAAATATAGCGATAAAGTCTGGCTTGAAAATCTGCTCAACAAGCTCAAAGCAACGGGATTGTCGCCGAGACTTTGCACTTGGTTTGAAAGTTACCTTTAGGATAGATCCATTTATGTTGCACTGGATGGCCGGAACTCCAACTCTTACCAAATAAATGCTGGTGTGCCACAGGGAGCAATCCTTTCGCCAACACTTTTTCTGATTTACATAAATGACCTCATAGATAAAACAGTAAATCTACTTTATTGCTTTGCATATGATGGCAATGTAGTCTCCTCAGTCATACCACCCACATGTCTCTCCGCACGTGAATTCCATTACCTTAGACTAACTGAAATATCACAGATAAATAACGACTTGGAGATAATAGAGGACTGGGGCAACAAAAACCTTGTACAGTTCAACGCGCAGAAAACCCAAGCAGCCCTGTTTTCAAAAAAGACCAGCACCGGTGAGCCAAACATCATGCTCTCTGGAAGTGCTGTCGCATTGCAGAGCCAGTTGAACATCTTAGGAGTCACTGCAGAGACCAACATGTCTTGGCACAGTCACGTGGCAGATATAGCTAAAAGGGCGTCCCAAAAGCTTGGGGTGCTATTTCGTACAAGACATCTGTATACAGCAAGCCAACTGCTGACACTCTACAAAGCCCAGATTCGACCAACTATAGAGTACTGCTCACATATATGGAGTGCGGCACCCAAACATACCTTAATGCTTTTGAGCACTGTGCAAAAACGAGTTATCAAGCTGATCAATGACCCCGCACTTACCCGTAGCTTGGATAGTCTCGAACATCGAAGAACTGTGGGCGATCTATCTCTCTTCTACAGGTATTATCACGGAAAATGCTCTGAAGAGTTGGCACGTATGATCCCCCCGGGAGTAGCACCTACTAGGCGAACACGTCAAACAGACGGTAACCATCAATTTATTGTCAAAATAGAGGCACCAAGAACCTCATTATATCAGAATTCATATCTCTGGAGAACAGCATCGCTGAGGAATAAACTCCCTGCGACAGTTTTCCCTGCAGCAAGTTACAACCTGAACCGTTTCAAAACCAACACACACCAACATTTCCGCGCACTTGCCGCCTCTCGAGCGTGATAGGGATCTCCTTGCAAGTGCGCATACCCGTAAAAAAAAAAGCGACAATGAAGAGGTGGATGAGGATCCAAGACCCATCTCGGAACAAAGGCAACAGTGAGAAATTGCCGTTTGTTATGCTGCTGAAGTACTCCCTCCTTGTTTAAGTTCAGCCATTGTTAAAGAGATACCTGATGATATTCCTCCCATAAACCTTTTGAAACATTTTGAAATGACATGGTTACGAAGTCTACAAGTTCAAAATATCGCAGGAACTGCTTCCAGAGGACAATATTTTAAGGATGGAATTTTTTTTAAAAATAATGTATCGTGCAAATTTGCATGAAAATTTTGTCACTAATATTTTATATACTGATGAAAGTACTTTCTCTCCACACAAGGCGCACAATTCATCAATTACTCAGTGGCGGTTTCTCCATAAGTGCCCATGTGCACGGCACTTTCAAATTATACTTAAAAAAATATTACACTTTGATCATTTCTTAATTTGATTAATAATTACCCCAAAAGGAATTCACTAAAGACTGGAATATTATCTAGAAATTAATACCCGGTATGTATGTGTTTGTATTCGTGTTCAAACCAAGCTCGAATCTAATTCTTTACGGTAATTTACTGGAACCAAATTCTATGCACCGGAAATGTCATGTCGCATGCTAATTACGAAATGTAGAAAGAGAGGACGACATGTCTCAATAGAATTTTACAGTACATAGAATCTGAACCTTCCTTCGGCACCGCGCTCATACAAAAACTAGCCTCGATGCCGCCCGCACCCCCGTGATGCCTCCCGCGTCAACGGTTCGCGTTGCATTTTAGAGCAGTTCACGCGCACTTTTCAGTAGTGCGCGCTTAGACAACTTCCTGCTATCGGTCGGGCGCTGGCTGTTTGTTTTGATTTCGACGATTTGGTATTTACGACAATGCCGGAAGTTTCTAAATCTGATAGCATTAGCGTGCAATATTTAAAGGCAATTAAATTTTCATCTTTGTTGTTTATTTATAATTACAATAATAATAGGTAGGTAACTAATATCTAAGTAAATATATTCATTTGACGGTAAATGTGCGAACACAATACCCTCAAAAATTAAATGTTTGGTCGGGAGTTTTTGGAGATAATATTATCGGGCCATTTTTTATTAATGGTAACTTGAATGGAGCCGCTTGTTTAAACTTCTTGCAAAATCAAGTGATTTCTGCAATTTAACAATTGCCCTGTGTTGATTTTCAGCAAGTTTGGTTTCAGCAGGACCGGTACATGAAATTTTACCCGCCAGGGAATTTTTAGACGAAACTTTTTCCCGACGAATAATAAGCGGACGCAGTATTACCAGATGGCCTCCTAGATCGCCTGACCTGATATATAATTTGTTTTGACCTTATGCCTGTTCTCCGAGAAGAGACATAGAAGTACATGGAGAGGAAGTAATCATCGAAAAAGAAATGATAAAGAATAATATTAAAAAACTTAAATTCGGAAAAGCTAGCGGACCTGGGGGAATATATGCTGAAATGCTCAAATATGGATCAGAGAAACTACTCGAAAATCTCACATATATTATCAATCAATGTATAAACGGACATCCAGTACCTAATGATTGGAAAATTGCATTCATATCCTCAATACATAAAAAAGGAAACAAGCTGGATTGCAACAATTACAGAGGAATTTCAGTAACCAGTACTCTAAGTAGATTGTACGGTAGGATTCTTAGAGATCTAGTAGAAAATGATTTTCATGAACAAGAAGAAGAAGAGCAAAGTGGGTTTCGCGCAGGCAGATCTTGTAGTGATAACGTTTTTTGTCTTAAACAAGTAATTGAGAAAAGGAGCGCCAGAAATATAGAGACTCATGTTACCTTTGTGGACCTACAAAAAGCATATGATACCGTTCCAGTAGAAAAATTATGGACAGTTTTAGAGCAAACTAATATCAATCATACATACATAAAAGCGATAAAAGAACTATACAAAGGGTCAAAATCTAAAATTAAAATTGGAAATCGACTTTCAAAAGAATTCCTGGTAACAAAAGGCTTAAGACAGGGATGTTGTATTTTTTTAAAATATATATCGCAGTAGCTCTAAAACACTGGAAACGTAAAGTGCACGGCATGGGAATACAACTTAACGACCGATTTACCATATACACACTACAGTTTGCTGACGACCAAGTAATTGTGGCTAATGATAAAGAAGACATGGAGTATATGATGAGAAAGTTAACAGAAGAATACCAAAAGTGGGAATTAACAGTGAACGTGGACAAGACAGAGTACTTATGTATTGGAAACGAATCCAGTGAGTTAGTACTAGAAAATGGACAAACAATATCTCCATGCAATGAGTATGTATACTTGGGTGTCACATTTGATAAGACACGAACAGACTGAAAAGAATTGGAAAAAAGAATAGTAAAAGCAAAAAAAGTTAATGGATGTCTTAATAGTATTCTATGGAGCAGAGAGATAAAAAAGAATGTAAAATTTAACATGTATGAAACAATGGTCAAAAGCACGCTGTTGTATGGAATAGAGACTTGTCGCGTAACAGAAAAATACAAAACAAAAATGGAAAGTGTCGAAATGGATGCAATAAGAATATCTAGATTAGATCACATAAGAAATGAGATCATAAAAGAAAGAATGGGAATCGAGGGAAGCATAACGGATGACATCACTAAAAGGCAATTGATATGGTACGGCCATGTACAACGGATGAACGACGAAAGATTACCGAAGCAGGTCCTAGAATGGCAACCAATAGGGCGCAGAAAAAGAGGGCGTCCTAAACTAGAATGGCAACAGTCAATCCAAAGATCAATGAGTCAAAAGAATCTGACAGAGGATGATTGTCAGGATCGAAGGAGGTGGAGAATAGGCGTCGCAAAACGTAGGAAAACGTTCTAAACCGATATAGTAGTAGTAGTATTACCAGATGGCCTCCTAGATCGCCTGACCTGATATATAATTTTTTTAGATCGTGGCCTGTCCGTTTAGATAGCCCTGCTTAAGGAAACGAATATTCTGTATTCAAAGCACCCTATACACACATACACATGCTAGATAAAATTGTAATCTGGAGTAAAAACGGCAGCATAAAAGACGGATTACTCGGTCAAATGTCAAAGAAGCGCTCCGATAAATTCGAGACTGATTAAAAAGCGACATCAAAAGCCGCCCCTCTATGTTGGGGTAAACGACAATCAGAGCCAACAATCGCTCCCCAATTCGCCCGGCATTGTTGTCTTTTTTCAATAGATATCCACTCCTATTTTCGAGTTTCATTTGAAAGTATTTCAATTTAAATCACAAACGCCAACAGTTTGGTAATTGCTACTTTTGGGTAGCTTTTCATTAAACTTTTCAACAGGACATTTTTATTATTTATTATAAAAAAGCTGCAGGCCCAGACGATGTCTGTTTAGAAGTAATTAAAATCTTAAAGAAAAAGAGGTAACTAAGCGTAAGTGTGAAACTTATCAATAGCTAGGGTTACCAGACGGATGTCCGGATTTTTACTACGTCCGGGTGGGTCCGGGCGGATTAATCATAAACGTCCGGATTTTAAAGTAGCCGCCTTTATAAAGATCAAATAATGTAAAATAAACTATGTAGTTTCAAAAAATGTAATTAAACAATAATCGTCGATAAATTTAGCAGTGTGAATTCACCTTTACGCAGGGTCTTCACATAACGTTTTACCTTACATCTTGCCTGTTCAGTCAAAACGCATCAAGTAAAACTTTGTGTGTAGACGGAAAAACGGACGTTATACTTGAACTGATTTAAGACGGAAGACCGCCTAGAGAACTGACAGGATCAAAACAATGCGTGGTTTTCCAATAAAACCATCGTTTTGTATCAAAAACTGATCTAAAAACGTACGTTAAAATTATCAAGTGTCTACGCTGGTCTTTCAACCGTCATACTTGACCCTTTTGACTGACAGGCAAGACGTAAGGTAAAACGTTATGTTAAGACCCCGCTTAAAGTAGTATTATTAATTTCGCCTTGTTTACACTTCTGCCGTGTGGTCTTAAGCACCCACAATTTTTTTGATGAAGTTTGTAATGTAAAAAAGTACATATCAGACAATTCTACTTCTGATGACCACAATCTGCCTACCCACGAAAAATGGGCAAAATATTTTAATGCAAGTATTTCTACCCAGTGGACCAAAGAAAGAAATAGGCTGCTTTTATCTTGTGTAAAAGGAATACTCATGACTTCATACAATTTAAGAAATATGAGCTGGTCAGAATTTTACGATTTTGTACTTCTGCCTAAAAATTCAACGCTGTTGAATAAAATACAAAGCAGTGAAAAGTACCTATAAAATAGTAGGTATATTATGTTATTTATTAGTTATTGTTTCAATAAAAAAAAGTTGATTTTTTGTGTGTGGCATCGAAAAAATTTTGACGTCCGGATTTTGTCCGGATTTTCTTGACGGCTGGTCCTGGTTTGAGACGTTTTCATCTGGTAACCCTATCAATAGCATAAAAATTGAAAAATAAATTGAAGGCTTGTCAAACCTGCGCAGACTGGAAGAAATGAGTAGTAATTGAACACTGCAATTTTTTCTCTGATTGAGCAAGGCCAACCAGGGCTATCAAAATGGACGGGCCAAGATCCTCCACTTTGTTGACGTCACATCCGGGGCTGATTTTTTTTTGATGGTCACGTTACGACACAGCTGATTGTTTTTAACATATTGAAGTTGGAATGACGGTTCATGGATATTTGATTTTTTTTTAAATAAAGCAGTTTTTAAAATTGTTTTTACTATATTCTCGCAGAACAATTTTTTTTAAATGTAAAGTAAGCCCTAATTTTTCATAGCCGCTTCATTAGCTCACACAAAAATTAAGTTTAACGTAGAAGCGAATGTGACAATCACATATGACAAAGTCAAATACATGTCAAATATAACAGTTGGCATGTGGTACATGGCGGGTAATTTGAATTCAAAATAAGGAATGCTAAATCTTGAAGATTTAAACCTTTTAATCATGTTGCTTCCTTACAAACCTTTGGTGGAATATCGGGATGGTGTCTGAGAATATTTCACTGATATTTTGCGGAAATCTGTAGTGCCATTTTGAAAATATCTTAAAAAAACCTCTGACCTCCCATAAGACCCAATGTAAAATTCAGCCCCGGGAGAACAGCTGATTTTTTCAGGGTCGTGGCCTCTATTTTTGTGTTGGCCTTGGGCCAACTTTAACAAAATCATCATCATATGTAGCTACTGATCTCAATTAAAGATAATTGACACAGCGTCACTGCTTATGTTCCACGGCGACCTCTAGGGGTGGTGGTTTATACTACGCCTGTAAGGTCACTGTGTTCTGAAGCCAGACCACGCAGTTTTCGTAATCCAGTGGACCCGATATGCTTGTTCACTATAACGCCCTCCAAGGATAACCGCTTGTACTTAAAATCTGTGAAAAAATGACGTCAACGTTTCATCCCCCCTATTGAATGTAGCGCTGTAGTCCAAGCGCTATTTAATTATTTTTCTATATCTGAGCCAGAGCGGGGTTTTAAGATGGTCAAACCACGGATCACCTAACAAACAGATAGGGAACTCAGGTGGTGGGGGGTGCTACGCGCATCTTTCACGCAGCCTGCCATGTTGGGGTCAACCACTCCAGAGGCGCATTCTGTATTTCAATATTTTTTAAACTTTTAGTACGTGTTGAGCATTAGTGGTGTGTAGATGTGATTTTTGTATTTGATATATGTTATTTTTGATTTTAAACAATGGGAACGGTTTGTGCCGTAAGAGACTGTAAATCCACGCGACGGTATACTCTTAATCGAACTAATTTTCGATTTCCGCAGGATCCTATAAAGCAAACTTATACATTATTTTATCTTTCGATTTTTTAAAAACTTTTGTCATATCCTATACAAGGTGTTCAATAATTAAATGTCCTATGAGATGAATCTGTAAATGATTTAAGTGCAAAGAGTTCTTAAGGACATATAGATCTGCAACCCCTTTGATTTTGACTTTTTTTTAAATACTTTTGAAGGATTTGTTAAATTTATCTCAAATTTAAAAATGCGCCGCCATTAGATCCTAAAAAACAAGATATAAACTATGCTTTGTTTAGAAAGTTTTTGGTGTTTTGTATGAAACAGCGGCATAAACTCAATTTGTAGAAAAGGGAAATTTGTAGATTGGTATTTTGATCCTTAGACAAACAATTCGCCATTGATTATTTACCTTGACTCCATATAATATTTTTTTATAACTATACAATCCAGCATTTTTTTCTTGGAAAAAATAAATAAAATGACGAATGTAGAATGGCGATTTTTGCCATTTATGAACCGATATGCATCAAACTAGAAACTTTAGGATCTTTCAGGGCGCTGATTATTATTTTTAACTTATACTAAAAAAAAATCAAAATGGGACCCGACCTGAAACCCCCAAAGTTCTGAATTTGATGCATATCGGTTCAAAAATGGAAAAAATCCGCCATGTTGCATCGCCATTTTGATTTTTTTAAATTTAAGTTAAAAATAATGATCAGCGATCTTAAAAATCTCATCAGTCCGAGTTAAATACAAATCCGTCCACGGAAAAATCCGCCATTTTAAATCCGCCATTTTCGATCCGCCATTTTATTTATTTTCCTAACAAAAAAAATGTTGGAAAGGTTTGAAAAAAGTTATAATCAAACAAATATATATGAAGTCACGCTAAATACAACTGTTTAAACAATTCCCAATGGTAACATCATAAAACAAAAAATGTCACGGTCAATTGTCCCCGCGGCGAATTGGACCACAGCGAATGGGCTGCGGCGAATTGTCCCCTATCCATCTAAAGGGCCCTTAATATAAAGAGAAAATAGTCATTTTAGCACTAAATTTATAACATTTTTAAAACAGATTTTTGGGTAATAGGTTTCCCCCTGTATCTCCTCAAACTTTCAATTTTTCAAAAAAACTAATAAATAATATCTGATTCCAGTAAATTAAAAAATTACTCTACAATCTCTCTTGAAACTTAATAAATGTTATCCCAATACAACAAAAAAGCAATCAATTTTTTTCTTTTTGTGTTTGGCTGTATGCTGGAAACGACAACATGCTAACGTATTCTGAACGAAGAAGAAGACCTCTTTTTGTGCTTCCCATATCTCTCATTCAATAGAACACATTATTTCCATAGTTCCCTACAGAGGACAAGATATAATATTTTTACGCGGCCGAGACTCTAAAATTCATTTTAGCTCCCATCTTTAGCAGAACAAAACTATTTTAATGTTTTTATTGTTTCTGGCAGTAAAAATATTTTTTCGCATCAACAATCTGAAACCTTCATATTTTATGATAAATTTATTTTAGTCCGGCTCTGAGTTTGATTCCCAATGCTCAGCCATCGTTGAATTCTCCGAGATCAAAGACGGCCAGCCGGCTTATTTATCTGTTTGTTAGGTGATCCGTGGTCAAACCTCCAGCTCTAATGAAATAATTAAAATAACACACACTGAAAGATTCATAATAGATGTTGTAAGTAGATTTTGTTCTAGAATGCAACTTACTTGTTTTTTTTCATGGGTCATAAGGGGAGAGCTTTTGTTACATACCCGGCCTATTTTCCTGCCAGAGTCATTTCTCCAACCTGCCTGTCGGCAAGCCCCAATCAGTACACTGTAGCCATCACTGGCTTATTGTGCACTCTCTCAGTTCCTAGACTAACCACTACATTCGTACAATGTACAAGTTTGTACAGGTCCTTAATGCAGTAGTGTTGCTATTGGGTTCAGATCAGCATCCCCAAATATTGAATTCCTTTTGCAATACAGGGCCACCTATTGACATATTAAACGTTCGACTGTTTCCGGTTCCTGATTGCGTAGTCCGCAGCTCAGGTCTCATTTTCCTTTTTCCAGAGTTTGAGCTGAGACCTTATAGTACACTTTCGTACACCCAGGACTGGTTATGGGCCAATATACTTCTCCGACGATCCTTTTCTTGTTAGTTTATCAGCTTTTTCATTGCCTTGAATATATCTGGCATAATAATTTTATTCCATTATGTTCCACCAGTTCCGCTACTTTTGGCCACCAAACCAGAGGCCTCTAGTCTCCGCCAGGGTGATTTTTGCTCTTCTTATTATGTTCTCGACATATTTAGTCTATGGTACCTTAGAGTCCAGTATTGTCCCCAAGTATTTAGCATCCCCAGACAGCTCTAACTTCTTTGTTTCCCAGAGTTACCCAACTAACATTTATAGTAGCGGCTACATGTTCTAAAGGCTTTGCTACTTTCTTATAGTAGAAATGTGGTGATCCCAACCAAAATTTGTTACTTTTTAGTTCTAACTACTATTTAGTATCAGGAAATAGTAGATGTTTCGTAAAAACGACCCTCTAAACTACTTCATAGGATTGTTTCTTGATAGTCGATTCTGATAGTCTTCTCTACCACAATAGGACGTTGCTAAAGTTTTACTTTCTTTTTAGTCATTATTTCGTAGTCGCCCTGATGACTTTTATATCCTACTTAATTACCACTAGAAAGTTAAGCTTCATTGGAGTCCCAAACAAGTGTATCCGACAACTACATTATAACTTTAATTTTTACCACAAAAGTTTGTGTCATCATAGTAACATCTGATGTAACAATGTAGACAAAATAACTTTTTGGATCAACTTTAAAGCCGCAACTACTTTCAAGTAACCTTTTCGACTATCAGGGAATATAGTTTGGGACGCCATGTTTTTATGTAAGAAAGAAAATTTAATATTTTTGTTGTCGTTTTATAAGCTCATATTAAAGAGCCATACTATTTTATAAACAAATTAGTTGAAGCTTACCAAAAATGCTCTTCTTAAGCACCATTTGTTGGAGTTAACTGTCGATTATGAAAACATAACCTCCAAAATCACAACACAAAAATTCCATCAGCTTCCAGAAAACGGCTCAATTTTAAGGGCGCACCGGTTTTTTGTTGTTATACAAAAAACTTTGCGTCGCACTCGAATTTTGATCCTCTGCTCGTAAATTCTCACACTTTTGGATAACATAGTTCATATTATAATCATAACCAAACAAAAAAACTAAGCGAGTCTGTTTACTGTTGTGTCCACCATATTGTGTAACAATTCTACCAAAAAGAAACGATTATATTATTTGCAACTACATCGCAACTTTTATGCCATTACGGACAAAAAACAGCCTCTACGACGTAGTAGATACCTGGCTACGACGTAGTAGTGTAGTTGTTACTACAGTGACTTTAAACACTTGGCCAAGTAGTTATAACCAGAAATTGGTTCCCCACTTAGGGAATTATAACGTCGCTGTATGGTATACTGAGACGTAGCGGGAGTACGTTGCGGCTACTTTTAAGAAATTCTTTCTAGTTGGGGTTTCGTCGTTACAACTTTAATTGTTTGTTGGGTAGAGGTCCGAATCCCTCTAACTTCCTTCTTCTGGTGAAAGAGATTATAACTTCGTCTTGGAGCCTTAGTTTTTCTCTATTAGCCCATTGTTATAAAGTTCTGCATTCGATCCCTGATGGTTGTGTTGAATTTTCCATGAACCAGAATGACTAGGTCATTTGCGTATCCTTTAAAGCCCAACTGTTTAAGTGTTCTTAGAAGTCTGTCCATGACAAGGTTCCAGAGCAAAATGGAGATAACTCCTCCTTGCGGATAGCCCCCTGCAACCCAGCCTGCCACAGTCTCACCTAGAAGTTCAGTTAATACAATCTTGGACTCAAGCATGCAGCCTGTCCATCTGCAGCATGTTTCCTCAAGGCCTATGTTCCTTAGCGATCTCAACTTACTTGTACAGTCGGGGACTTTTTAATTGGCCGCGGTCGGAAATAAAAATGAATCCTATTTGAAATAAAAAAACCCATTTTGAACCAAACTAAAAAAATAGTAAACCTTACCTCTCTCTTTATACATACATATTATAAAAATATATTTTTTCTATTATCTTTATATTATAAATTTTGACAGAAAAAAATACACCGGCAATTTAAAAAGTCCCCGACTGTACCAGGGATTTAATTTAATTGTATGAACCTGCCTATTTTGGGGTGCAATTTATCATGTCCAGAATGTACAAATCCATAATGAAGACTTCGTAAGATAACATACGAGCATAACCAAAACAGTGGATAGTAAAATTTCCTTTTTAAACTACATCTTGAATTCAGGTGAGATCAAAATAATCAAGACAAAAATATTTTTTTAGCATTATGATATTTTTAAAATATTCGATTAGAGACACTATATTTCTAGTCCACTGCAATAATGGGCAAACCGTTCATTAATTGGAATATAAATTCGCCATTAATTTAGGAACAAAAATAAAATATTTATTGCGAAATAAAATTTTATTTGTTTTTCCACTGGTCGCCGATAAACGGTAGACTCGATGGCTATTAAATTTATAAATTTTTCTCTATCAAATTTCAAAATATAAAATTTGTGCGAATTTCCATCAATTGATTTATTTCCATTTTGAATGCGAAATACAAATGGAGAGTTTTCATTTATATTAACTTATATTTTTCATACAATTATATATAAATAGCTACACAAAATGTAGCTTTTGCAGACGTCAATAAATAATATGGTTCGTTATTTATTTTAGTCTCTTTTTGTATTGTTTAGGTAAACAATGTTTGAAATAAAGGAGGGCGAATTTATGTATGTATGTATTTAGTCAATTACTGAAATTCCATGATTAGTTGTTTTGTAATAAATTAAACACTGAACACAAAAATAATAGGGTGCTTTTGGTCAGGCTTCTTGCTAGTCTGTTACCCTTACCTTTATTCTGCGCGGGCGCACCAGCGCTCTGCTATGCGGTTAGTAGTAGTTCGGTAATTTGCGAATAGATGGCGAAACGTATTCTTTATAGCAACGTAGATTAGGGCCACTAAATTTTCAGCGCCATCTATTCGTCAACATCTGGGGTGCGTTTGAAAATTGTCACCTCTGGGTAAAGGTTTTACGTGGGGTATCCCAAAATCGTTCGAAAATGATCACGGTCAAAACGATGACGTCATACACCCGCCTTCGAAAATCAAAACGGTGATGACCAGGGGCGCGCCTAATTCACCACGGTCAGGAGCAAGGCGAGATTCACCCGAGATTGCACACCAGCGCTTAACTTATAATATTTATATATATTTTTTTATTTTGTGTTATATTTCACACACGATTACTTTAATAAATCTATAACTATCTAGTAAACTAAAAATGCATCTTTAAAAAATGTAAAATTCTGTTACTAAATCAAATTTTAAAAAAAATCCAAATCATGTGTTAGCAATCACCATGCGTTCAAAAATTTTAAAGGCGACATTTAGCTAGGGTAATTTGGCTTTTTCGATGACGTCCATAATATCGCCTTATCCTACCAGCACCTTACCCTCGCCTTTTATTTTCAAACGCACCCCTGAAGTACAGAAATTTTCCGTATGGAATCTTACTTACTTACTAAGGAAACTATGTAGGTATGTACATTCATTTTTCATTTTTCATTTTTCATTTTTCATTTTTCATTTTTCATTTTTCATTTTTCATTTTTCATTTTTCATTTTTCATTTTTCATTTTTCATTTTTCATTTTTCATTTTTCATTTTTCATTTTTCATTTTTCATTTTTCATTTTTCATTTTTCATTTTTCATTTTTCATTTTTCATTTTTCATTTTTCATTTTTCATTTTTCATTTTTCATTTTTCATTTTTCATTTTTCATTTTTCATTTTTCATTTTTCATTTTTCATTTTTCATTTTTCATTTTTCATTTTTCATTTTTCATTTTTCATTTTTCATTTTTCGTTTTTCATTTTTCATTTTTCATTTTTCATTTTTCATTTTTCATTTTTCATTTTTCATTTTTCATTTTTCATTTTTCATTTTTCATTTTTCATTTTTCATTTTTCATTTTTCATTTTTCATTTTTCATTTTTCATTTTTCATTTTTCATTTTTCATTTTTCATTTTTCATTTTTCATTTTTCATTTTTCATTTTTCATTTTTCATTTTTCATTTTTCATTTTTCATTTTTCATTTTTCATTTTTCATTTTTCATTTTTCATTTTTCATTTTTCATTTTTCATTTTTCATTTTTCATTTTTCATTTTTCATTTTTCATTTTTCATTTTTCATTTTTCATTTTTCATTTTTCATTTTTCATTTTTCATTTTTCAGTTTTCATTTTTCATTTTTCATTTTTCATTTTTTAGTTTTCATTTTTCATTTTTCATTAGCTTTACACTTTAAAAGCTTACCATTTTAAAAATGGCTAAAAATACAAACATGTTGCATTTGTCTATGTAAGTATGTAATAAAAAACATAACAATAAATTAAAATCCTGAAAAATCACTATTATGTGTATTTTTTTAACGGAACATTTAAACGGAATACAGACTGAAGAGAAATTTTTCATGATTGAATTTAACCCAGGAATGCGAATAAATTATATGTGTTGAACGACGCGCCACGAAATCCGGCCGGTATTGGGATTCTTATCCAAGCTCTTCTGAAAACGGCAGCGGCCATTTATTAAGTCCCCGACTGTACATTTCTATTGTATGCAGTCTTAATTTAACAACAAAATCGAATGGGGTTTTAATTAAGGATTTTTTAAATTTAATTACAGAGCTTTTGGTCAGGTTTTTTGCCAATCTGTCACCCTTACCTTTATTGTGCACGGGCGCAACAGCGCCGATGTTAATTGCGCACACTGAAAAACAATTTTGCAATATAAACAAATAAAAAATAAAAAAGTTAAGTACTTTTTGAAAAAAAACACAGAAGCTTTTTTGTAAACATAACAAAAAAATAGCGTCGCAGGCGAAAATTTTAGAAAAATTAGATTTTTTTCTTCAATAAAAATGGCACAGAAAAATTTTTTTGGTAAAACTTTACTAAATGATTTTATTTCTTCATAGAGTTTTTCTGTCTGTCTGTCTATCGAATCTTGCGATTCATTTTTGACACACTTCCCGTGAACCGATTTTAATGCAAATTGGCACAGTAATGTAAGTCCAATGACAATAGAATATTATGAAAACAACTGGGGAGTAGGATAGTGGTAGAGGGGTATAAAGGGAGAAAATTCAAAACTTTGGAACCAAGATAAGATATATGAACGCAACGGATGAACGACGAAGGATTACTAAAGCACCTCCTAGAATGGCAACCAATAGGGCCCAGAAGAAGGGGGCGTCCTAAACTGGAATGGCAACAGTCAATCCAATGATCAATAAGTAAAAAAAAACTGACAAAAGATGAATGTCAAGATCGAAGGAGGTGGAGAATGAGGCTCTGTAATGAAAGCGCGAGTGACAAACACGCGTTTTAACAAAAGCGCGATGTAACAAAAAGCGATTCGGTTATTTCCTGAGTTAATAGCGCATGACGTCTTTCCCGGGATCGTAGAGAGTGTGAATCCGTACCGAACCGAAGCGAACCTACCCAAACCAAACCGAACCGAACCAAACCAAACCGAACCAAACCAAACCGAACCAAACCAAATTCGAGTCGGTTCAGTTTCGTTCGGTTCGGTTTGGATTCACACCCTTTAGGATCCCGGAAAAGAAGTTAGGGAAGTTTATTTTTTTGAAAAAATAGCTGGTTGGGTTTGGATCCGTTCGGTTCAAATTTACACCCTCTAGGATCCCGGGAAAAGAGTTATCTATGGAAATAAACGTATCGCGGTTTTGTTACATCGCGCTTTTGTTACTCACGGTTTTATTACTCGCCCTTTTGTTATTCGCGTTTTTGTTACTCGCCATTCTGTCACTTGCACTTTTGTTATATTGCGCTTTTGTTACTCGCGCTTTTGTCACTTGCGATTTTGTCACTCACGCTTTCATTACAGAACCGACGCGTCGGACAACATATGCCGTATTCCATTGGGAAAATGAGTGCAGCACTGGTGGTGCACTGACACTGAAACGGTGCTGTCAAAAATTTGCACCGAGTGCAGTTTCAATGGAACACGCGGAAAATGAAAAATTGCACTCGTGTGGTATAAGGTCACTATATCACGAAGTTCCTAACATCGTGATATAGTGACCTTAGTGTGGTATGCCATTATGAGCTGTAGAACTTCTTTTTTATTCTTGCTTTAAGCAACGTTCATATAACATGTTGCAAATAATTTTTCCATTATGAATAGGGCAAATTGATTATGCAAAAATCTCATTTTTGAAAAAAATGTCACACAACCTGTAGTTTTATCAGGCCAACGACGATATCCATTTTTATTTGTTTCAAAGTTACACGCCGATAAATATTATCCTCAGATAAATAAAATTCGTCAAATAAATAAATAATGATTTTATTTAAAAAAAGTTAATAAGAATATTTTAAAAATGCCCACCTCCTTGTTGAATGCAGGCTTGTGCTCGTATACCAACAGATAGAGTAGTTATCTATATTTCGCGCTTGTTTTTCAAAAAACCCTAACCAGAAGTGTACTTTATGCTCCCAAAATTTGAATATAAGTATTCGAAACACCTTGTATACATATATAATGTTTCACAAGTTTCTTTCAACTAAACCTAACTTTTCTGCCTTGCGGAATTTGGTCAAAAACATGTTGTTCAAAATCCATTTGTTCGAAAGTAATATTAATACTTCAATAACATTTTCTTGAAAAGGAAAATTATTTAAAAACATTTCCTTCCAACAAAAAATTGTTTGAAAACATTTTATTAAATTTTTTTTGTTCAAAAACATTTTCTTTGAAAGTCATTTTTTTTCATAAGGAAAATTGTTCAAAAAAGTTTTTGAAGAAAATATTTTTGAACAAATTTCCATTCAACAAGAACATAACCTAACCTAACAGCTAAACGTAAGGGTGTTTTAACATACCATAAAAATGGCAAGACATGTGCCTCAGCGCTAATGGGGTTTCGTTCCCCTTCTTCTTTTTTTGAACAAAATTGAGGCTACTTGAATTTATTTATGAGAAATTCTGCAGTGCTCATCTCGAGCCGAAAGTGTTTCTTGAACTAAAAAATACATTTATTTTTACTTATAATCATAGCTGCCAGAAAACCCCAACTGTCGGAAAATTAGCCCCAGGGCCCCAGTCAACCAAATCCATACAAATCTACTTACCTGTTTGTTGTTAAATCGGTAAACCACATTTTCAATAAAGTTTTTTATTTTTGGGGTTTCCGTTCTCATTGTTTTTATTGCACAGAACTGTTCTTCTTCATCTTCATCGCTGCTACTACTTAGCAGCGAAGAAAATAATAAAAAATCGCTAACAACTTTCTTTTCACTCATTTTTACGTCCCACGACAATAATAAGCGTTTAAAATTAATGGCGGGAAAAAGTTTTCGGTGCGGCACGAGCACTCAGAGCCGGTGTCAAAAAAAGCCGCACTCAGTGCAAAACTGAATTCATAAGTTCCTCAATGGAATACGGCAATAGAAAAACGTTCTAAACTAATATATTAGTAGTAGAAGTGGATATAGAGCCTTTTTTCTCAGTGTACATACTATTCAGATTTTTTTTAAAACCACTTGAATAGGCGATTATGGATATGCCCTTAATTCTTGCAACACTCGAATTCAAAGAAGTTGCATTATCGAGAAGAATCTCAAGAACTTATGCGGTATTAGCAAGAGCACTTAGAAAGGACTATTGAAGTGTGCTTAAGCTTCTAGTGTTAACGAAAATCGCGACAATAGGTGTGTTTTGCTAACTAACGATCACTTATGCACGCCTCGTTTGTCAACAACTATCTATTGTGTCAAAAGGATTATGCGATTAGGGCAACTGAGGCCGAAATCGACAGGTTCTGTGTCGGCATTCGCACATTTTAAGCACCTTTTCTTCTAATGCCATTGTGCAATGGAACACTACACACACATACACACACAACTAATGCCTTTATTCTCTTTCTATGGAAATCGTCTTCAGGTAGCACTTTAGGTCTTTTAAGTATACAACATGAATATGTTTTGGTCGCACAATATAATTGTCCGGGGAATCCGAGGCAAAAGGTTTCAAATTATCTTGTTTCAACGTTTAATGAGATATTTTCTCAGGAATTATTTACTATTTTTTTCTTTTGTTGATGTCAAAATGGATTGCTTACATTTATCTCTGAAAAACCTACAAGTCAATGCACCATGTGTTTGACGTTCTGGCTCCACTTCTGTTGGCAGCACTGCATTGGCATAGCTAGCCTTGCTTTTCAGGGGGGGCCGTGGCCCCGGTCTATCTTGAACAAAAAGCAAACATAGGTTTTAAAGAGTCGTGCAAAGTGTGCAATGAATAAAAAAAAATACGCGCATTTTCTAATATTTTAATATAACAATACATTTACCAACTTATTTATATGTATACACAGGAAGTATGTAATTCAGCAATTCTACAAAGAAAGTTTTCTACGTCGCTGACTGAAAGCGTCTACCACACTGTCTAAGTCGACCTCAACATCTTTTTCTATGAATAACAATGACAAACCTGAGTGTCTCTCTTGAATCATAGTTGTTCTAAGCCAATTAAAAACTCTCCTCATGGCAGAGAAAGACCTCTCGCAAGTTGCACTTGAAATTGGAAGAATACTCGCAACTTTAAAAAGTTGGTAGAGGTTTGGATAGGTGTTTTCTGCTATATGTTGTTTGATAGAATCATGACCAACAGTTTGATTTAACCGAAAAATACAATTCTTTAAAACGGTCATTTCTGCTCTTAGAGCAGAAGTATTAATATTAAAAATTTCCCGGTATTGCTCGACGAATTTATTCCATTTAACGACGTGGGAAAACTTAATATGAAAATGGTTATGAAATTGTCACCAAAATCGGAAAATTTCCTTAAGACACTAAACGCTAACCTCAAAAAAATTAAAAAGATTATTATATTTATTTTAGAAAAACAGTTTAAAAAGGTCTTTTATAACCTTACGACATCTACAACCCGATTTCGGAAACAGAGGGGCAAAGGTCGCTGTCTTTATGAAATGCGAAATTTAACTTACACTTCTATAATATTTTACAAGATGTCGCCAATATGTATGAAATATTCAATATGCATAATTATGTTTAAATTTAAAATTTAAAAAATATTTTCGGGAAATTGCAGTGCAGAAAAGTTACCGATAATTTAAAGAGAAAAAGCCTAATTCCGCAAGACAACGGCTTTTTCCTGAAATGTAAACATTATCTGAATAATTTTAAATTTTAATGCACCTATTTTATTTGAATATTTCCCGAATTTAATAAAAAAGTATGTATTTTCAGCGTCATGTTCTTTTACTAGTCGTCGGTAGGGGAGGCCTAAAATATCTTAGGTGGGGCCTGAGGGACTTCAGGGGGGGGGGGGGGGCAGGCCCCCCCTGGCCCCCCTAGCTACGCCAATGCAGTACTGTTTTTTTTTGGGGTTTGCGTATATGTGCATTGCTAGATAGTTTTTGCTCGTGCCAAAAACGGGCGACGACTAACGCAATTCGACAGGTTGACATTTGAACGTCACATATCGTTAACGGCTCCCGTGGAACGCCGCAAACTCACGGACGGTTAACATAGGAATTTTGAAGTATGTAGAACATGCACGATTAGGGACCTATTGCAATACGGCCAGGCAATAATTGTGCAGGGCACTATATTGACAGTTTCACATTATAATAGTGCCGCCACTATTAATGGAAAATAAACGACTGGATTTATAAATTCGACTTTGGTATGTCCCTTTTAAATGATCAACTGTCAGTTTTCAATGGGAAAATGTCAAAATAGTGCCCGGCACAATTATTGCCTGCCGTATTGCAATAGGTCCCTATTATGTTTTAGCGAGCTTCTATTATAGCCACTTGCACCAAATATAACAAAAAGTAGCACTTTCAAAAGTGTTACTTTTATTTTTAGTGTGGATTCACTTATACCAACAATTTTGAACGCCACTAACGAAAGTGGTGTTGCCAAATTTATTTTAGTAGAAATTGCTTGGATTTGACGATTTTGACAGTCTATGGATTGGCTTGCGTCGCCTATTGTTTATTTTTTTTTGTTAATTTTGACAAAAGTGACCTATGTAAAGCTTTCGAAATGGAAAGTGTTAGAGCAAACTAATATCAATCATACATACATAAAATCGATAAAAGAACTGTACAAAGGGTCAAAATCTAAAATTAAAATTGGAAAGCGACTTTCAAAAGAATTCCTGGTAACAAAAGGCTTAAGACAGGGATGTTGTATCTCTCCAACTCTTTTTAAAATATATATCGCAGTAGCTCTAAAAAACTGGAAACGTAAAGTGCACGACATGGGAATACAACTTAACGACCGATTTACCATATACACACTACAGTTTGCTGATGACCAAGTAATTGTGGCTAATGATAAAGAAGACATCGTGTATATGATGAGAAAGTTAACAGAAGAATACCAAAAGTGGGGTTTAACGGTGAACGTGGACAAGACACAGTACTTATGTATTGGAAACGAATCCAGTGAGTTAGTACTAGAAAATGGACAAAAAATATCTCCATGCAATGAGTATGTATACTTGAGTGTCACATTTGATAAGACAGGTACAGACTGTAAAGAATTGGAAAAAAGAATAGTAAAAGCAAAAATAGTTATTGGATGTCTTAGCAGTATTTTATGGAGCAGAGAGATAAAAAAGAATGTAAAATTTAACATATATGAAACAATGGTCAAAAGCACGCTGTTGTATGGAATAGAGACTTGTCGTGTAACAGAAAAATACAAAACAAAAATGGAAAGTGTCGAAATGGATGCAATAAGAAGATCAATGAGAATATCTAGAATAGATCACATAAGAAATGAGATCATAAAAGAAAGAATGGGAATCGAGGGAAGCATAACTGATGACATCACTAGAAGACAACTGATATGATACGACCATGTACAACGGATGAACGACGAAAGATTACCAAAGCAGGTCCTAGAATGGCAACCAATAGGGCGCAGAAAAAGAGGGCGTCCTAAACTAGAATGGCAACAGTCAATCCAAAGATCAATGAGTCAAAGAAAATCTGATCTGAAGGATAATTGTCACGATCGAAGGAGGTGGAGAATAGGCGTCGGACAACGTAGAAAAACGTTCTATACCGACATAGTAGTAGTAAGTTGCAAAAATATTAAATGGCATCTAACTCAAATAGTCCACAGTACAGCGGGCTATTTTTTAATTGATTGCTAACTAGAAACAATACTTGAATATTGCCACTTACTTTCAAACACACGTTATAGAAAAAAAATTACCGATTACTAATTCTTTAATGGAACTTTTTTCATCTTATTATTTAAAATTTTGAGATAATTTGAGAGTTAATAACTGTTTTGAAAGTAAATGGCGACATTATCCTCTAAATCATATGCTTGGTTTAGTCAGTCCGAAGCTCAAAACATTTCTTTGCCGGCGCATTCTGTTAGGAATCAATTTAAAAATATATCGCAGAGGAAAAAGTTAAGCGTCTCGGCCGAATAATATATGTACCACCAAACGACAAATAATCGCACCATCGGCGTCAACTTAAACCGGTACCAAAAGGCTATTTCGAACTGTCAAATATTGTTAAAGTTATCGTTGTCGGTAAAGTTATCGAGCCTAAATTTGGCACGACCAAAAACTATTTACTGAAATATAGGCGGGCGTATTGTTTTTTGACAAGTTTAACTCACGTTTGCCAGAGTTTCCACGGTCTGTAGAGAGACGGTTGTCTCGTAACTTGGGTGTCATGGCCGCCATGACGTCAGAGCTACGTTACAGTCAAAGAAGATATATCAAGAAGAAGCGAAATACTGTCACTCAAAGCATTGCTCATATGGGAAACAAATATGTGACGTCACGCTTGGACCAAATAACACTAATGCAGTTATATTACACTGAGAAAAATTTTGTATAACTGTGGTTTGTGGTGCATTTTTATTACACGAAGAAAAAAATCAAATTAAGAGGGACATTACACCTATATAATCATATAACTGTGGTCATAGAAAATCGACCCTTTTTAACTTTTTATTTAATTGTTTGCAAAAACGGTTATATATTTTTATCGAAAAAAATCGGTTACGGAATTAAACAGAAAAAATAATGACTAAAAATACACAATAATTATTGTAATATTTATAAAAATCTAAGTAATATTATATTGCTTAAAGATTCTTTCCGGCTATTTTAAGTTTAAAAATTATGAGAAAAAGAAAAAAAAAAGGATTGACAATAAAACAAATTTTGCTAAAGTAGAAATTTTTATAAAACGTTTTGAATCTCCGTTATATGTTTTTATTGTTTTAGAAACAGGAACAAACCCAACCACAATTATTGAGAGAAAATACAATTAATAGCTATTTAAGTTACTAGACCTGTAAAGATAGTTTCCGATCGTGTATCGTACGTATTTTTTTTTAACCGGTATAAAACAGCACAAACACTACCAATTTGTAAATAATATTTTTTTTAAAGAGATTAAGCACTACAAACATGCTACTCTACATGTAGATATTAAAGTACGTACTCAAAAGCTATTATATTTATAAATATCAAAAAACCCATAGGTTGCATTTATAATTGACTATAGTTCAATTAATTCATGCTTAATTTTAAAAATCACTTTATATTTTAGATCATTTTTAAAAAAAGGACCGTAAAAATAGATTTTCCGGTCTCTTTGTTCTTTTTCCGTGCTTTTTGAAAACGGAAAATTTTCCAAAAAGAAAAATATATACGCAAAGTATTTTTCCGACTTTCCAGTCAGGTTTAAAAAAAATTATTTACAGCTAAAATATCCAAAAAAATTGTGTTTATAAAACAAATTCTAACTAATATAGAAATACTCGTAAATTAGGTTGTCTCAGACGGGGGCTATAGCAATTTTTTTTCCAGAGAACTTCAAAAATAAGAGGTACATTCTGGTGTATTACACACCTACATGCAATTTTTTTATGTCAACTTGAAGAAAATTTCCCCTAGACACTAGAGAAATGGATTAGTCGGATAAAATGTTTTGGAGTCAGCCGCGGCTTGTGCCGGTGGTGAGTTGAAGACTCACATTATAAATACCAGTACAAACCTTATTCTCTTTTAAAACTCGTTACATCCTAGAACTCATAGAACATGCTAGACCAGTTGAAAGGGATAACAAATATATTTATAGGCCAAAGTGAAACGTGCATCCCTGTATACAGGACGTGGTTCCATTATACAAATAAACAAATAAGGTTACCACCATTCAATATTTTTGCTAGTAAAGTTTTGAATTGGTTTTTTTTTTGTGTAAAACAAAAATTGCACAGTTTTTTCTTTGAGTGTAATAGTACTGCATTATTGTCATTCAGGTTTTGTCGCTTCTTGTTGATATACTTTCTTTGTTACAGTTATCCTAGGAATCGGCAGACAAACGCTGTTGTAAGTGTTTAAATACCTGTTCCGTGCTTGGTGTTAAAGACTAACAAAAATAAATTTTAACCGCCTGTTATTATTTTATGATAAACTCAGGCCAATAACCCAATGTAAACAATTGCACGCTAAATTTATATTTAAAGAAGTTTCAAGTATTCAGAATTACAAAAAAACATTGTGAATCCCTTACTATTATTATATTTGTTTAAAATCTGTTTTTTTATGAAGCGAACCAATATTCATGAAATTCTTAGGTAAGATAGTGTTCGACACTAACCAGCTTATTAGATTTTAAGGTGAAAAAGTACCATAACTTTCCGTAGAGGTTCCAACGATTGAAAAAAGAAGACTCCCTGTCTTCCTCTACTATCTTTTTTTATTTTCGTCGACTAGTTTCTGCTTATTGGGCCATCATCAAGGACTATAGAAAGAAAAATCATAATCAAAAATGTATGTGGTATAAAATGAAAAAATACAAACTTACCTACTAAATAATAAAAATCAGGTAAAACTTCCCAAGACAAACAGATGTGCCCTCATAAGAGAAGAAAATAAAAGATATGAGACGAACAAAAAATTGACAAACAATTTAAAATTATGTAGGACTATCACATTATTAACGATAAAACAACATTCTCTGAAAAGTTTTTAAAGTTGTTAAAATTATTTTATTTTTCTTAGATTTGGAGGTTATGTTATGGTGACCGTCAAGAGTAGTTCGTTGGCACTTATAAAATAAAGAAATTAAAATATGAGAGAACTTGTGTCTTTCTTCGGTGTGAAAGATCCTTAACATTTACAAAAGATTGTTAAATTGATGGAACTAATAGTATTACAAAAAATTAAGAGTAGTCTTATGTATATGGTATTTAAAAGTTTAGGGAACTGAAAAATTTCGTAGATTTGTATAACTGTTGATTTATAAAAATTGATGGTGAAGATTTCTGAAATTTGTTGATTTCCAAAACTTCTAGCAGATCAATTAAAATATCTAAACATTTTATTTTATCATCCATGGTGAAAGAGTGGTTTTCACTAATGATATGTCTTGCAAAGACTGATTTAATGTTGAGACTGTCTATATCTGTATTGTTTTTATATTTTTCTATCTCTTTGGTGTCTTCCCCTATCCTTGTTTTAAATTTTCTTGCGGTTTTTCGGATGTAAAAGCCTAGCTCGCAATCACACTTCAGAAAATAAACCCCTGATTTATCAGATATAGGTATTTTATTTTTAGAGTTGACAAGAAAGTTTTTTAAAGTATTTTGAGTTCTAAAGGAAATTGACACATCAAACTGTTAAAGAATTTTTTGTAATTTAAAAGAAATTGGACCTGAAAAAGGTATAGAAGCATATTTTTTATAATTTTCTTGTTTTATTATTAAGTTTGAGTGTAAACGTTTGTTTAAATGTTTAAAGTAAACCTTATTAATATATTTCGATGGGTATCCATTATTTTTACCTATTAATTTAATAATAACGAGTTCTTTAACAAAATTATCTCTTTGCATCGGGAAGGAGAATAGTCTATAGAAAAGGGAATTAAAGGCTGCAACTTTATGACTTGGTGGGTGACATGAGTTGAAGTTAATTATATTGTCTGTTGTGGAGTTTTTTCGATATATGGCAAAATCAAGTAAGTTGTTCTTTCTGGTGAGAGTTATATCTAAATATGATATGGATTTGTTATCTTCAATTTCAGAAGTTAATCTAATATTAGAATGTACGTCATTTAGAAGGGTTAAGAAACAGTCAAATTCTTCTTTGGAAACCAAAAAACACAGGTTAAAATCATCCACATAACTGAATATAAAAGTAATTTTTGAAAAGTGTGAACTATTTATGATTTGTTTCTCGATATCCGCCATAAATATTTCAGCTAATAGTGGACTAAGAGAAGACCCCATGGCCAAACCTGTGTTTTGAATGTAAAATCTCTAATTGAATTAGAAAAAGTTCTGGTTTAGAACTAAGTCTGTTAAAATAAGTAGGTTTTCAATATGTTCAGTTTTTTTAAATCAACAAATTTCAGAAATCTTCACCATTAATTTGTCGAAATCAACAGTTAGAACATAAATCTACGAAATTTTTCAATTCCCTAAACTTTTAAATACCACATCCATAAGACTACTCTTAATTTTTTGTAATACTATTAGTTCCATCAATTTAACAACCTTTTTTAAATGTTAAGGATCTTTCACACCGAAGACAGATACATGTTCTCTCATATTTTAATTTCTTTATTTTATAATGAACCTCCAAATCTAAGAAAAAAAAATAATTTTAACAACTTTAAAAACTTTTCAGAGAATTTTGTTTTATCGTTAATAATGTGATAGTCCTACATAATTTTAAATTGTTTGTCAATTTTTTGTTCAGTTCATTTATTATTGTTATTTGAGGTTCAGTATTTTAATTAAAGGAAACAATTGCATACTTATTTATTGGTGTATTTAAAATTAGCAAAATTTTTTCCTTAACATTATTAAACATCAATATCTACGGTATCTGCATCTTCTTTATTATTTATATCATCATCATCGATATCATCATCATCATCATCCTTATCTTTATCATCTTCATTACCTTTCTTATCTCCACCATAGAAGATTGGCAGCCTTAGCATACTTATTGGACACAATAGGGTCAGATGATGCCAGCATCCAGTAAAATATATGGCTGGTAGTGTTAATTCTTCAGGTTTTCCTAGAGTAATATTGTCGAAATTTTTTATACTCTTTATGGCCTCTCAATTACATCTTCTGACAGTCGCCCTACTGGCAAAGGTATTATACTATCCAGCGGCGTAGCGTGGGGGGGGGGGGGCGCGGGGGGTTCGTCGCCCCCCCCCCCGCCCCGAGGGTAGTGGCGCCCCATAGGTGGGAGAGGCGCCCTTGTGTCGTATCGGCCGCCCCTCATACATGATAACCTTTGTTTTTTTGTGTTTTTGTTTTTTAGTTGCAAGATTTCGTCAGACGCGCCCTTGTGACTTATCGGGCGCCCCCTGACATATGATGACCTTTGTTTTTTTTTTTTTTTTTGTTTTTGGAGACGGCGCGGTTCAAATTTTTACGGCGCGGTTTTTTTTTTGGTCGCAAGATTTGTGAGAGGCGCCTTTTTTTTTGCCGTAAGATTTTTCATCAGTTTTCAGAGGCGCCCTTTTTAGCTGTCGCCCCCCCCGCCCTTTCGGGCACGCTACGCCGCTGATACTATCCATAAAGAAAAATTGCTATTTCTGCTGTTTCAAAACCATAATTTAAAATTTTTCCTTGTTGACGTAGTGCCCACAAGAAGTGATGGAAAGTATATTAGCAAATCTTTCTATTAATCCTTTACCGACACCGGATATTTTGGATATAAACTCAGGTTTTTAAAAAAATTTGCGTACTGTATTTCCATCATTGCTATTGTCTTCACCTTGTTTAGGTTGATCAAAAACGAGACCCATTTTGTCATAAAACTAAGTTGTTATTTTATTTTATTTTTCCTTTTACTGGAGCTTTTGGATAGTCACCTCTTGGTTACCGCTGCTGTAGTTCTTGATATACATCGACTCATAAATTAGAAAGTCCACCATTTTGGATCCGCCAATGTTTTAAGGAACCAAAAATTATATTGTGTGACCTTAAGTAGTCCATGTTTTTGAATTTGAGGCAAATTGGTTTACAAATAAACATGTCCGCCTATTTAAATCCATTTTGATTTTTTAATAAAAAAATTTCAAAGTTATATTGTCACCGATACTCGATACATATATCGGTATCAAGTTTCAAATCTCTAGATTATCCGAAAGTATCTGAAATAGCTGTCGTAAGTTTTGAAACAGAAATGGGTATGGAAACAAGTATCATAACAAAAACATTTCATGTAAAAAAAAGCCAAGTACGCGAAAATGGCATTCCGTAAAAAGAATTGAGATAAAAGTAAAGCCAAGTTTTCCAATACAAATTTCAAAATGAAAGGTTCTTACTAGTTTGGAAATGTTTTTTTAAACTTTGCTGATTGAGATTTCTGGAGTGACCAATGTTAGTTTTATATAAATTTACATTTATAGGAGAGGGAAGTAAATTAAAATGTTGGTGTTTTTAAATTTTTTCATATAGTTTTATCATATTGTCTTTCAGTCTTAAAAAGTTCAGCTCTCTAGCGTTTCTAGAAGTAGGCAATGTTACTTTTACATAACTTTACATTAATAGGGGAAGGAAGTAAATTAGAATTTTGGGGTGTTTTAATTTTTTTCTATAACTTTATCATAGTTACTATCGGTCTTCCAAAGCTTAGCTCTCTAGTATATCTGGAAGTAGGAAATGTTACTTTTACTTAACTTTACATTTATAGGGGAGGAAAGTAAATTAGAATTTTGGGGTGTTTTAATTTTTTCCTATAGTTTTATCATAGTTCCTATCAGTCTGCCAAAGCTCAACTCTCTAGCATTTCTGGAAGTGGGCAATGCTACTTTTACATAACTTTAAATGTATAGAGGAGGGGAGTAAATTAAAATTTTGGGGTTTTTTGATTTTTTCCTATAGTTTTATCATAGTTCCTATCAGTCTGCCAAAGCTCAACTCTCTAGCATATCTGGAAGTGGGCGATGCTAATTTTACATAACTTTAAATGTATAGGGGAGGGGAGTAAATTAAAATTTTGGGCATGTCTGGAAGTATAGTAGAATATTGATGATCTATACATGAGTGATTCAGTAGCAATTTCGACGTTTTTTGAAATTTCATAACTACTTTACTACTTTATGGAATTCCATGAAACTTGGAGGGGTTGTTAACTCCATAGAGATCTACGACTGTGCAAAGTTTGAGATTCGTAGCTCATTCCGAAGTAGAGTTTTAGGTAGGTCAAATATCGGCTGAAATGTTTCCAGAAAAGATGGTTACGGCGCGCAAACTTGGCGAGACACTGCCGTGCCCTCAGATACGAAGAAGTAAAACAAAACCATTTAAAAAAAGAGGGGGACGTAAATTATACTTTTTTAAATTGGCTATAAGATACGTTTGCCAGGTGGCAAAGAAATATCGGTTTACTCGGCGGAATTTTTTTTGTAACAAGCTAACTTAAAAATTTTAATTTTTTTTAAATCAAAAATACTGTTTTATAAAACCTTGTGTTATAGCAAGTCTACAAATAACTTGTTTGTTAACAATTATTGCAAAATAAAGTACCTGCCTGCGCTGCCTTAATATCCATGTTGACACCGTCTAATTTTGACGTCTGATAACAAATAACAAATAAAAGTTTTTCTGTCACAGTTTTAAAAACACCTAATTTAATAAGCAGCGTGTAAGCAAAGCCAACTTTGCTCTAATGCTAATACATTTGGGTGAGTTTAAAAAATAAAATTCTTATGTTGCCTTGCGTCCGTATCTATAAGTAACATTTTAAAGATATTTGTGATTAATGAATTGTAGATTTCTCCAGGGTGAAGTCCTTGAACCATTGTTAAAGGAGAAGAAACAAAAAGTCCTGCTTACTTCACAAATATTTTATTGTCTAACCACTGGTGGTTAGACAATAAAATATTTGTGAAGTAAGCAGGACTTTTCGTTTCTTCTCCTTTAACAATATTTGTGATTAGTTTGAACTAAATATGTTTTACTATTTTTGGCGCCCTAATGTAGCTTTTTGTCGTTATGTGCGCCCCTAACTGTTAGCCTATTAATCATGGCTAAGAAATACCTAGTAATTAGTGGAGGAGTGCTAAACCTTTCTTGAGTTGTTAAAACTTTTTAACTTCGGTTAAGGTTTTTTAGAAACAATCGATTGATCCTGAAAAACAGATTTAAAACATATTTAAATTAAATATTTATCTAACTAAAAGTCTCTCCTTAAATATAAACATTCAGCGAAAACTCAAAAAACGTACTTGGACGTATTTTATTCAAAATCGCCTAAAGTAAAATTAAACTCACCCCATAATAAGTTTTAAATTTATCTCTCCAAGAGGTTTTATTTATAAGACTTATCTTTTCAGTTAATACTCGTTAACTTTCCAGCTATCCCAAAAACTACAGTAGACTTCAAGAAACGTAAACAGATGGGTATTTTTACAAAAATAAACCCAAACTATAATAATAATATAATAATGACATTTCACCTTCCTCTTTCATATATAGTATATGCAGATGACCATATCGACACTGAGGCATTAAATTTATATAAAAATATAGGAAACTTCTAAAATTAATTGCAAATCTGACCAAAAAAAATTAGATTTAACTCTCTGTAAATCTCGTGTTGATCAAATTATTTTAAATTCTAAATCAATGTTAATGAAAGCGCGTCTCTTGGCTTTGCAAGAATCGGAAAGTTCTGCATGCATTGGCGTAGCTAGGGGGGGCCTGCCCCCCTGAAGTCCCTCAGGCCCCCCCTAAGATATTTTAGGCCTCCCCTACCGACTACTAGTAAAAGAACTGATGACGCTGAAAGTACATACTTTTTTATTATTATTCGGGAAATATTCAAATAAAATAGGTGCATTAAAATTTAAAATTATTCAGATAATGTTTACATTTCAGGAAAAAGTCCTTGTCTTGCGGAATTAGGCTTTTTCTCTTTAAATTATTGGTAACTTTTCTGCACTTATGCAATTTCCCGAAAATATTTTTTAAATTTAAACATAATTATGCATATTGAATATTTCATACATATTGGCGACATCTTGTAAAATATTATAGAAGTGTAAGTTAAATTTCGCATTTAATAAAGACAGCGACCTTTGCCCCTCTGTTTCCGAAATCGGGTTGTAGATGTCGTAAGGTTATAAAAGACCTTTTTAAACTGTTTTTCTAAAATAAATATAATAATCTTTTTAGTTTTTTTGAGGTTAGCGTTTAGTGTCTTATGGAAATTTTCCGATTTTGGTGATAATTTCATAACCATTTTCATATTAAGTTTTCCCACGTCGTTAAATGGAATAAATTCGTCGAGCAATACCGGGAAATTTTTAATATTAATACTTCTGCTCTAAGAGCAGAAATGACCGTTTTAAAGAATTGTATTTTTCGGTTAAATCAAACTGTTGGTCATGATTCTATCAAACAACATATAGCAGAAAACACCTATCCAAACCTCTACCAACTTTTTAAAGTTGCGAGTATTCTTCCAATTTCAAGTGCAACTTGCGAGAGGTCTTTCTCTGCCATGAGGAGAGTTTTTAATTGGCTTAGAACAACTATGACTCAAGAGAGACACTCAGGTTTGTCATTGTTATTCATAGAAAAAGATGTTGAGGTCGACTTAGACAGTGTGGTAGACGCTTTCAGTCAGCGACGTAGAAAACTTTCTTTGTAGAATTGCTGAATTACATACTTCCTGTGTATACATATAAATAAGTTGGTAAATGTATTATTAAATTTGTTATATTAAAATAGAACATTTAATGCGCGTATTTTTTTTTATTCATTGCACACTTTGCACGACTCTTTAAAACCCATGTTTGCTTTTTGTTCAAGATAGACCGGGTCCACGGCCCCCCCTGAAAAGCAAGGCTAGCTACGCCAATCTCTGCATGGTTAAAAGCTTTACCATCATCTACTTTAGGCAATCTACTTGATGATCCTTCATTTCGAATTTCTGTATCACTGCGAATTGGAGAACCACACGATTGCATTTGCGGCAAAAAAGTTGATAAACATGGTCTGCATGGATTATGCTACAACAAGAATGCAGGTCGTTGGGCAAGACACAGATTAATGAATGATATAATCAAACGTGCACTATATTCTGTTAATATTCCAGCTGTACTTCGACTACAGAATATTTTTCGTAGTGACTGTATGTCTATGAAATTGTCTCAGAAAATAAGTTTGGACATACAAAGAAGAAATTTTGCAACAGTTTTGGGGACTATTCCAGTAGACTACGATCTGTATGAAATAAACTTATTATGATTTTATTATTTTCTCGCAGGGTGTGAGGGTGTGTGTGTATATGTGTTGAGTGAATTTTATTGTGGATATTTATCTTTATTTTATTTGTATTTTTAGTTAGTTTTTTACATTGTTATTGTTAATTTTTAATTAAATAAAATAAATATAGTTCCTCCATTGAAAATAGCCCCTGTTAAAATTTACAAGGAGGGATTAGTTACGTACCACCAGATTAAGTACAATTTTCAATGAAGAAACTATATCTTTCCCTCTGTAAAAATCTCATCTCTTTTAACAAAATATTTTCTTCCTACTTTCATTAAAATTATTAGCTCTCTAGTGTTCCTGGAAGTAGGCAATGTTAATTTTACATAACTTTATATTTATAGGGGAGGCAAATAAATTAAAATTTTGGTGTTTTTAAATTTTTCCTATAGTTTTATCAGTCTTCCAAAGCTCAGCTCTTTAGCGTTTTTGGAAGTGGAGAATGTTACTTTTACATAACTTTACATTTATAGGGGAGGGAAGTTAATTAAAATTTGAGGTTTTTTAATTTTCTTTTATAGTTTCATCATAGTTCCTATCGGCCTTCCAAAGCTCAACTCTCTAGCGTTTCTGGAAGTGGGCAATGTTATTTTTACATAAATTTACATTTATAGGGGAGGAAAGCAAATTAAAATTTTGGGGTTTTTTAATTTTTTCCTATTGTTTTGTCGTGTTTTCTATCAGTCTGCCAAAGTTCACTTCTTTAGCGCCTCTGGAAGTGGGCTAAAGTGATACTTTTACATACCTTTACATGTATGGGGGAGGGGAGTGAATTAGAATTTTGAAGTTTTTTGATTTTTTCCAAGTTTCGTCACTATTTCTATCAGTGTGCCAAATTTCAGCTTTGTAGCATGTCTGGAAGTACAGTAGAATTTTGATGATCTATACATGAGTGAGTAGATGAGTTAGTGAGTAGTGAGTGGCAATTTTGACATGTTTTGAATTTTCGTAACTACTTTATTACTTTATGGAAGTTCATGAAATTTGGAGGGATTGTTAACTTTATATATAAAGATCTACGACTGTGTAAAGTTTGAGTTTTGTAGCTCATTCCGAAGTAGAGTTTTAGATAGGTCAAACATGGGCTGAAATGTTTCAAGAAAAGATGGTACAGCAGTTTCCGCGCGAATTTGGCGGGGAACTGCCGTGCCCCCAGATTTTGTTTTTGGTAATTTGAAGTATTATAGCAGTTGATAAAGCTCGAAATTCGAACGCGTACAAGTTAATAATATAAATAAAAATTCGACAGACCAAATGAATTCAGTAGACACATAAAAATCTTCCTTAAAATCAGTATGAAGGCACTATTATTAAAAATCTCCAAACTATTGGAAACTGATAATTTAAATTTTGAAAATAAAATCAAAATACGAAGTAGAACTTTTCACCAAATTTTTTCTTTTTAATATGCTGATACTGCAATCCTTTCTTTTCTGTGGACTGTGGCGAAAACATCAAAAGTAAAATTAAGGGAATCGTCATCCGTTTTGTGTCTTTGATCATCCTTGAATGTACTTTGCTGTTTGGAAATGAAAACGAAGATGATAACTTTATCAGTTTTATTAAAGTTATTCAAGAAAAAGATCAGAAAATGCCATGTCTCAAAGTAGTTTATAGGTAGGTAGTTTAATTCTATTCTATCTATTTAGCCTTCTTCGATCCATTTTTGGCCTGTCTCAATATCTTCTCTATCCGTCGCCCGTGTTTATCCATCTCAGGGGCGGCTCCTCCATAGGAGCGCTGGTGCGCGCGCACCCCCAGCAAAAACAAGAAAAAAAATAAATACAAACTATTATTAAATAATTACTGTTGTTTTTTATTTATTTTTTAATGATCCCGATCCCGCTAGTGGCATCTATCGGCCATTACCGGAATTAATTAAAATCTTTTCGACTTGACGCTTGCTGCCGCTACGGTGGCCTTCGATCGCCTCGCCTCGCTTGAATCTAGGGATATGAGAGGGCGGGCTTGAATCTGGGGGTGCGCGTGGCTTCGGCGTTCCTCTTTAATCCAATTTTTGCCACGAAATTGGATCGGAAATGCTCGGGATATCGGCCGAGAAAAGGGCGAGGTGGTGCGCTAAATCAATACACACTTGCATCGTTTTTTTATAGTTCTCAGCTGATTACTGTTTATATTATCGTTAGTATGCGTGTATTGGGCGTAATTAAAATTTATTTACGCAGTTTTTAAGTGAATTTTATGCTGTTTTCGGCTTCTTGTTTGTAATTTTTGGGTTAATTATTATCTACAAGTGTCGAATATGTCTGAGGCAGTTATAAGTTCGGGTTCGGGTAATCCTGGAAGTAATTCAAGACTTAATTGTGTACAAAACATTATAGCAAGCTTTTCCTCCTTTAATTTAAATCAAAAAATTGAAATTAAAAGATTAGGAAGGCCGACTCCAGAACTAGAATTATCGCAAACTTGCTCTAAAAGAAAAGAAGGTAGGAATTTTAAATGATACTTTAGAAAAGATATTTACCAAAAAAACAACTGGATTTGTGGATGTGATGTTACAAACTCGTTATTTTGTTTTCCATGCTTATTATTTTTCAATGCAAGCATGGATAACAGCTGGAGCCGCATAGGGGTAACTGACTTAAATCATCTACAGGCAAAAATTAAAAAGCATGAATTTTTGAATCAACGTATACGAACATTACAATATTAAATGATATTTGAATCAAAAGCTAATATAAAACGGTTTTGTACATTGAATTAATGTTATCCATCGTTGGCTAAAAACTAATATGTTTGTATACCGTAGGTAATTTTTTTTTGTGTAGGCATACTTTTATTTATTGGAGACCTGCTTTTTTTTACTTTGACAATCTTATTACCTAGTGGGCACCATAAGTTCTTTTATTTGGCTACAAATAAATATGCAAATTTTTTTAACTTTATTTATTTTAAATTTATTTCGACTCACTTATTATAGCGCACACCCATTCTTATACTTCACGAGCCGCCACTGATCCATCTAGTTCCCGCATGTTTCTTCAAATCGTCCCCTCATCTCATTTGGGTTCTTCGCTTTATCCTTTTATTTTCCCAACGTCTCCAGTTTACCAGACATTTGTTCTATCGATCGTCTTTCTGTCTGATAATATGACCGGGAAATTTCCATTTTAATTTTGCTACGTCTCCTCTGACATGCCTTACTTTTGTTTTGTTTCTTATTCATTAATCCTTTTTTCTATCTGTTAGCTTTAAATATAACATTTGTCTTTCCATTTTTCTTTCGGCCCGGGTTATCTTACTATGTTTGATTTTGTAAGTCTCCAGGTCTGGGATCCATAGATGAGTATAGAAAGGATACATTAATTATACACTTTTGTCTTAAGGTACGGTGAACCTACCAGTTGGACACCCGCGAGTTATTGGACATCATACTTGTTTCTACTGAAAACAAGAATTCTGTGATCGGTAGCTCGCTAAGGTTTGTGGAGATGTCGCCTTCGTTATATTGGTATCTATATTGACACAAATAACATATGTATTATGTGTACGAAAAATACGATTTTCTTAAAACTTTCTTAAGAAAATGAATCTTAAGTGAATTGAAGTGTTATAGTTTGTGGTCAAATTTCACCAACGTGCTCCGCATAAATAAACAAAGTAGTGTTGCAGTAAAATTAAGTATTTTTTAGGTTTATTACAATATATTTAAGTTAGGTTATGTTTTAAGCGTGGTCTTCACATAACGTTTTACCTTACGTCTTGCCTGTCAGTCAAAAGGGTCACGTATGACGGTTGAAAGACTAGCGTATACACTTGATAGTTTTAACGTACGTTTTTAGATCAGTTTTTGATACGATGGTTTTATTGGAAAACAATGCGTGATCCGGTCAGTTTTCTAGGCGGTCTTCCGTCTTGAATCAGTTCAAGTAAAACGTCCGTTTTTCCGTCTACACACAAAGTTTTACTTGATGCGTTTTGACTGAACAGACAAGACGTAAGGTAAAACGTTATGTGAAGACCCCACTTTAAAGGTGTGTCCAATAACTGAAGCTAAAATCCGATAATTTTCAATTGTTGAACACCTGTCCAATAACTGCATTTTGCAATGTTTATATAGTTTTATGTGGAAAATTTTAGTGCGTTTTCGCTATTTTCGGCAATTCGATTTTGGTGGTAAAATTCACAGTGTAACCAGTTATTATAATTATATATTATAGTATCCAATAATTGATTACAATCTGTCCAATAACTGAATCATGAGGTTTTTCATGTTTTTAGTTTTCAATTCACTGCCAAAGAAAAATTAATATAATGTGTCAAGAATAACGAAGTCAAGAATAACGGCATGTTATACAGAAATGTGGCTTACAAATACGGTGTACCCAAATCAACCCTGGAATTTAAAATAAAAAATCCTGGTCATACATGCCCTCCTGACTAGATTCAAGAAATAGAAAGTGTAGAAGACAGGGAGATGTATAATGAGAAAGCTGAACCGCAGAATGCAGAAAGAAAGAAATTGTCAAGAGGAATACAACCTCAAAATATATAACAAACCGAAAGAAATAGAAAGCAATCATTGGCGTAGCTTGGCCCCCCCTGAAGTCCCTCAGGCCCCCCCTGAAGTCCCTCAGGCCCCCCCCTAAGATATTTTAGGCCTCCCCTACCGACTACTAATAAAAGAACATGACGCTGAAAATACATACTTTTCTATTATTATTCGGGAAATATTCAAATAAAATAGGTGCATTAAAATTTAAAATCATTCAGATAATGATTACATTTCAGGAAAAAGCCCTTGTCTTGCGGAATTAGGCTTTTTCTCTTTAAATTATCGGTAACTTTTCTGCACTTATGCAGTTTCCAGAAAATATTTGTTAAATTTAAACATAATTATGCATATTGAATATTTCATACATATTGGCGACATCTTGTAAAATATTATAGAAGTGTAAGTTGAATTTCGCATTTAATAAAGACAGCGACCTTTGCCCCTCTGTTTCCGAAATCGGGTTGTAGATGTCGTAATGTTATAAAAGACCTTTTTAAACTGTTTTTCTAAAATAAATATAATAATCTTTTTAGTTTTTTTGAGGTTAGCGTTTAGTGTCTTATGGAAATTTTCCGATTTTGGTGACAATTTCATAACCATTTTCATATTAAGTTTTCCCACGTCGTTAAATGGAATAAATTCGTCGAGCAATACCGGGAAATTTTTAATATTAATACTTCTACTCTAAGAGCAGAAATGACCGTTTTAAAGAATTGTATTTTTCGGTTAAATCAAACTGTTGGTCATGATTCTATCAAACAACATATAGCAGAAAACACCTATCCAAACCTCTACCAACTTTTTAAAGTTGCGAGTATTCTTCCAATTTCAAGTGCAACTTGCGAGAGGTCTTTCTCTGCCATGAGGAGAGTTTTTAATTAGCTTAGAACAACTATGGCTCAAGAGAGACACTCAGGTTTGTCATTGTTATTCATAGAAAAAGATGTTGAGGTCGACTTAGACAGTGTGGTAGACGCTTTCAGTCAACGACGTAGAAAACTTTCTTTGTAGAATTGCTGAATTACATACTTCCTGTGTATACATGTAAATAAGTTGGTAAATGTATTATTAAATTTGTTATATTAAAATATTAGAACATTTAATGCGCGTATTTTTTTTTATTCATTGCACACTTTGCACGACTCTTTAAAACCTATGTTTGCTTTTTGTTCAAGATAGACCGGGGCCACGGCCCCCCCTGAAAAGCAAGGCTAGCTACGCCAATGAAAGCAATGAGGATAACGCTGATTGACAGATGGTGGAGAGAAAATTGCATGAAGAAGAAGAAACTGACAATAAAAAAATTATGGAGTAAACGCTGAAAAAATACTTGGCAGTAATTTGTACATTAAATCGAAAAAAGTACAAAGTAACGAATGTGGAAATATGAATGGTAAAGATAAAACAAACAGCAACTTTTGTGAAAACACAGGAGACATGCAAAGTAGAAAAGGAGAAACAGGTGATCAGATAGAAATCAACAGCATAATGCGAAGAACTTGATGAAATAAATAGGGACGAAGATGATAATGTCAAGGATGACATGGACGTCAACGAACTATTTAATATGTACAAAAATGAAAGTGATATAATTGATTATAGATTTAAGTAAATAAACGTTTTTGATAAGTGGTTTCACTTTTTTATTCGCTTTTAATCATTTTTTTTAGTGTCCAATGGTTTGGGTTCCGGGACATACGGGGGTACGAGGCAACGAGAAGGCGGACGAACTCGCACGACTCGGGGCAGGAACCGCCTATGTAGGACCGGAGCCACTTTTGGGCGTGACAAAAAGACAAGTGCAAAGCGGACTCAACAAATGGGCCTAGGACGCGCTATTAAACTCCTGGGAAACACGGGTTGCAGACAGACCAGAGAATTCGTAGACCGTCCAAAAGCGACCAAAATTAGATGGATGCTGGGACGGACACGAAAAGACCTCGGACTGCTGATAGGTAGTCTAACCGGACATAACCGGTTAAGGAAGCACATGACACGTATAGGAGTCGAGAATGACCCTACCTGCCCAGCCTGTGGACAGGAAGAAGAGACATCAAGACACCTCGTGGCAGAATGCGAGGCCTACGCAAGGATGAGACAACAGGCACTCGGAGCGCCAACTCTGAGCGAGGAAGAACTGCACATGCTCAAATGGGCAGACTTACTGGACTTTGTAAAGAGAACAGGAAGGCCCAATGAGTTACCCGACCATCAAAGGGAAGTGCAGAGAGTGAGTTAAGGGACAGACTTGGGGCATGGCAAAAAGGGCCTACTCTGGCCTACTTGTCAGACCTGCGGGTCAACCCCCCCACCACTACTACTACTACTACTATTACTAGTGTCCAATAACTAAAAATTTTGTGTCCAATAATTGAATTTTTTGTCCAATAACCACGGATCACCTAACAATAACTAACTGTTTGAAACCTTTTCAATTTTTTTCTAAATTTATAAAAGCACTGTAGAATTAGGAATATTTGAAAGTCATTTGCATAAAATAGGATATATTTACTAAGATGTGAAATAGGCAGAGCAATGTCCGTTGAAAAATAATTAAGTGAGAGCCACTTGAATTTGAAAAAAAGCTTAACTGTCCAATAACTGGTATGTTCACCCTACTAAGGATATTTTTTATTCTCTAATATGTATCTTAGTTTACCGAATGCTGTCCAGGCCAATCTTACTCGTCTCTTGATTTTAGCTGTTTGGTTTTCTTTTTTTAGTATAATAATTTATTATATAGATTCCTCTACTTGTTCTATTTTGTTCTTGTTATTCTGATCGTGATATTTTCATCTGTGTGATATGATTTTAGGTTTAAGGTTGTTCATACTCAAGCCTATATTTTTAGCTGCTGTGTCCAGTTCCATACATTCTTATTTTTATTGGGTTTTTATCAGTTTTTGTTTCTTATCTGTTATTAAGATGATATCGTCAGGATACTTTAGGTGGTTCGAGTGATGTCTATTTCTTCCGCATCTATACGTTTTTGCAGCCCACGAGAAAGACCGGCTCGGGCGCGTAAATATCACGTGACCGTAAGAGTCCCACAAAAAAACGCCTCACGGCCTGCTGTCATTATAAAACATATGTGTGTTTAGTTTTGGTATGTTTGTATACGTCGATTTTTTTTTAGTCGGGCACGAATTTTATGTGAATTTTATCAAAGTTATTAAAATAATGCAGCCCACGAAAAAGACTGTAGTGGGCTGCGTTAAAATAATTAATGGCTAATGAGTAAATTATAAAGAAAATACCTATAAGATAAACAATGTCGCGAACGTGTAATTAGTGTTGTTCCTTGTCGGTCCAACTATAAAACTGAAACCTAATATGTTGCAAACGGGAAAGAAGTGGTAAAAGATAGGATCTTGGAGAAGATTGATCAAGTAATAGACATCCTTAGTGACATTTTCGATAGTGAGAGTGAAAAATGTGTTCAGTTGTCATTTCTTATTGAACAATTAGGTCTCTTGAAAAGGTAACCTGAGAATCGAAGATATGGTGGATACACTTTAATGTTGGCTTCATCTTTGTTTATCCAGTTATCCAGTGCATACACGTCAATTTACAATTCTAAGGTAATATGTCTTCCGCACCCTCGGAATATTAAAAAACTGATTTGTAAAATATTGTTAACAGGTAGTAATCTCTCTGGTAGTGTGAACTATTTAAAAAGTAAGATACAGCTTTTAAAAGAACATGAGTTGGTAGTTAACTTACACTTTATTGAAATAGATATTACACTTTGTGCTGGGTAATTTTTCAAAAAATTATTGACGACCACTACATTCAGTTCATTGAATGGGAAAACCATCTCTCTTATTCACAAAATCACTTGTTTTTTTTTAATAAATTATTGTGAAATGTTTCATATTGAAAATTTTTCTTCAGATAACTCTAGCGAGTGTTTTTGTGGAGTTAAACTATTGTCAAAGCTTGAAAAAATTAGTTTAAGGGCATGTCAAGTTTTTTTAAATAATTTTATTAAAAAGCACAATGATTTAGTGTCTGCTAATAAATCTTTGAATAAGAACTCAAAGATGATGACAGTCAAAGAAAAATTAAAAAACTAAAAGCTTAGGTTTGATATGTTCAATTTTGAAAGACTTGTATAGATTTGAAGTTACTAACGATATTATGTACCTAATATATGTACCTGAAGATATTAGAGTGCAAATTTTGTATAATTTTTTATTTTATAGATTCAGTTCTTTTATCCATAATAAACACATATTATCAGCAAAATATTTTTTTAAATTTTTGCCTATAAAAGAACAAAAATTTTTTGTTAATTTATTTAAATTGTGTAAAAACATATAATATATTAAGCAATACAATAAGAACCCTGTGACTCCTAAGATCACGTGACCGCTGACTTGCTTATAACGCGCCATGGCTGGTCTTTATCGTTGGCTGCGATACGTTTTTAAAAACATCTTCTAGGACCTGATTAAATAGTTTAGCAATAATTTAGGGGATATTTTGTCACCTGTGATACTTTTTTATTCCAAAATTCCAAATTCCAAATTCATAGATTTTTAGCGGTTCTTCCGAGGGTTCTTCACATTTATAGTTTGATGTTAGCCCTCCTTATCTAAAGTTGTTGGATTTTGTCTAAATTCTCAATTTCTTCAGACTGCTATACCAATCCAAGGGCGCCGGCGGCGCCAGCATTTGAAAAATGAGCATTTAACCTTAATCCCATAATCGGCTACGTGGGAAGGTAGGTAACCGAAAATATGAAAAATAAAACGGAAGAAGACGGTTAGATTTGCAGCAGTCTGCATTATGATTTAAACTTTACTTTTTGTTCAGTTACGTGGAATAAGTGTTACCGAAATGATTGTACCCAAGCCGATAGAACAAGAAAGAATATTCGGCTGGTTAAACAATTTTATGTTAATCTATCGTTGGGTTTCATTTCGGCAGCTCTTTGTTGAGCCGTAACAACCATCTAAAGATTTTGACATTTCATCAAATTATGCCGACTAGACGTCCATAATTTCCGAGCATCTGCCCTATTGATTCCTTTTTAAATTATTTCAACCGTTTTATATTCCCAGCTCAACAATTATCATTTTCCTTTTTGACTCATTTTTCAAATGTTATTTGCCTGTTATAGCAAACATCTACATAGAGTAGTTTGAAGACCATACGATCAACACAGCAAGAGTCAAGCCAAAACTATGGCTAATAGCCTGGCTGTGGTTACGATACATGAATGACACATTTATTATATCGCCAGACAACAGGGGCGGCTCGTCCATAGGAGCGCTGGTGCGCGCGCACCCCCAGCAAAAATAAGAAAAAAAATAAATACAAACTATTATTAAATAATTAATGTTGTTTTTATTTAATTTTTAATGATCCCGATCCCGCTAGTGGCATCTATTGTCCATTATAGAAAGTAATTAATACGGTGGCCTTCGATCGCCTCGCCTGGCCTCGCTTGAATCTAGAGATATGAGAGGGCGGGCTTGAATCTGGAGGTGCGCGTGGATTCGGCGTTCCTCTTTAATCCAATTTTTGCCACGCAATTGGATCGGAAATGCTCGGGATATCGGCCGAGAAAAGGGCGGGGTGGTGCGCTAAATCAATACACACTTGCATCGTTTTTTTATAGTTCTCAGCTGATTACTGTTTATATTATCGTTAGTATGCGTGTATTGGGCGTAATTAAAATTTATTTACGCAGTTTTGAAGTGAATTTTATGCTGTTTTCGGCTTCTTGTTTGTAATTTTTGGGTTAATTATTATCTACAAGTGTCGAATATGTCTGAGGCAGTTATAAGTTCGGGTTCGGGTAATCCTGGAAGTAATTCAAGACTTAATTGTGTACAAAACATTATAGCAAGCTTTTCCTCCTTTAATTTAAATCAAAAAATTGAAATTAAAATATTAGGAAGGCCGACTCCAGAACTAGAATTATCGCAAACTTGCTCTAAAAGAAAAGAAGGTAGGAATTTTAAAAGATACTTTAGAAAAGATATTTACCAAAAAACAACTGGATTTGTGGATGTGATGTTACAAACTCGTTATTTTGTTTTCCATGCTTATTATTTTTCAATGCAAGCATGGATAATAGCTGGAGCCGCATAGGGGTAACTGACTTAAATCATCTACAGGCAAAAATTAAGAAGCATGAATTTTTGAATCAACGTATACGAACATTACAATATGAAATGGTATTTGAATCAAAAGCTAAGATAAAACGGTTTTGTACATTGAATTAATGTTATGCATCGTTGGCTAAAAACTAATATGTATGTATACTGTAGGTAATTTTTTTTTGTTTTGTGTAGGCATATTTTTATTTATTGGAGACCTGCTTTTTTTTACTTTGACAATCTTATTACCTAGTGGGCACCATAAGTTCTTTTATTTGGCTACAAATAAATATGCAAATTTTTTTAACTTTATTTATTTTAAATTTATTTCGACTCACTTATTATAGCGCACACCCATTCTTATACTTCACGAGCCGCCACTGCCAGACAATGAGATGAACTATAGCTTTTCTACACCATCTTAACGGTATTCAACTAACAATCAAATGCACAATGGAAATTGAAAAAGATTCCGCCTTACCTTGTTTGGATGCTCTTGTCTTGTGTCGAATAAACAGAAGAAACAGGAATTGTCGCCGTCGCGGCGTCGTATTAGTCTAGGAGGCAGTTAATTTCAACTCAAGTGGAAAATACGTCTGGCTGAAAATTTGCAGATGCGAAAAAATAGTTCCGCGTATTCATATCTTTTGAAGCATTTTCTGTCCCAACCAGTGGTGGCTCGTGAGATAGTGCCATGGTGCCAGGATGCTATCCTATTTTTCTACAAAAACACGTTTCTATTTCATTTTTAAAACACCTTTATAGGTTTATGTTTTATTTTATCTGAGGGCACGGCAGTGCCTCGCCAAGTTCGCGCGCCGTAACCATCTTTTCTGGAAACATTTCAGCCGATATTTGACCTATCTAAAACTCTACTTCAGAATGAGCTGCGAATCTCAAACTTTGCACAGTCGTAGATCTCCATGGAGTTAACAACCCCTCCAAGTTTCATGGAATGCCATGAAGTAGTAAAGTAGTTACGAAATTTCAAAAAATTGACTCACTCATGTATAGATCATCAATATTCTACTGTACTTCCAGACATGCTACAAAGCTGAAATTTGGCAGACTGATAGAAATTATGACCAAACCCCTGGAAAAAATCAAAAAACCCCTAGAATTTACTTCCTTCCCCTATTAATGTAAAGTTATGTAAAAGTAACACTGCCCACTTCCAGAAACGCTAGAGAGCTGAGCTTTGGAAGGCTGATAGGAACTACGATAAAACTATGGAACTATGGAAAAAAATCTCCAAAATTTAAGTAAGGCATTGCAAAAGTTTTGAACAATATTCCGCATATTTTGCTACTTTAAAAATTAAGTATTATCCAATTCCTTTGAATAAGAAGTGAAATCATAACAAAAACATTTCATGTAAAAAAAAGCCAAGTACGCGAAAATGGCTTCCGTAAAAAGAATTGAGATAAAAGTAAAGCCAAGTTTTCCAATACAAATTTCAAAATGAAAGGTTCTTACTACTTGGAAATATTTTTCTAAACTTGGCTATTACGGCTGTAAATGACTCTTAGGCACAGTGCTAAATTGAACATAAAGAAGTTTGGCTGTAATAGCAAAGTTTAAAAAACATTTCCAAACTTTTAAGAACCTTTCATTTTTAAATTTGTATTGGAAAACTTGGCTTTACTTTTATCTCAATTCTTTTTACGGAATGCCATTTTCGCGTACTTGGCTTTTTTTTACATGAAATGTTTTTGTTATGATGCATTTTTTTTACTTTATTTGGTAACCCTGTGCAATTCTATAGATCACACTCCAGCTCGAGGAAGAATGAACCAATAAGATCCAAAGCAGTATAGAACACGGTGCCTAATGAGTATGTGCCACTTTTTTGTTGGCTCCTTAGACCCAACTAACATTTATAGTAGCGGCTACATGGTCTAAAGGCTTTACTACTTTCTTATAGTAGAAATGTGGTGATCCCAACCAAAATTTGTTACTTTTTAGTTCTAACAACTATTTAGTATCAGGAAATAGTAGATGTTTCGTAAAAACGACCCTCTAAACTACTTCATAGGTTTGTTTCTTGATAGTCGATTCTGATAGTCTTCTCTACCACAATAGGACGTTGCTAAAGTTTTACTTTCTTTTTAGTCGTTATTTCGTAGTCGCCCTGACTTTTATATCCTACTTAATTACCACTAGAAAGTTAAGCTTCATTGGAGTCCCAAACAAGTGTATCCGACAACTACATTATAACTTTAATTTTTACCACAAAAGTTTGTGTCATCATAGTAACATCTGATGTAACAATGTAGACAAAATAACTTTTTGGATCAACTTTAAAGCCGCAACTACTTTCAAGTAACCTTTTCGACTATCAGGGAATATAGTTTGGGACGCCATGTTTTTATGTAAGAAAGAAAATTTAATATTTTTGTTGTCGTTTTATGAGCTCATATTAAAGAGCCATACTATTTTATAAACAAATTAGTTGAAGCTTACCAAAAATGCTCTTCTTAAGCACCATTTGTTGGAGTTAACTGTCGATTATGAAAACATAACCTCCAAAATCACAACACAAAAATTCCATCAGCTACCAGAAAACGGCTCAATTTTACGGGCGCACCGGTTTTTTGCAATATATATAATGCATGTTATACAAAAAACTTTGCGTCGCACTCGAATTTTGATCCTCTGCTCGTAAATTCTCACACTTTTGGATAACATAGTTCATATTATAACCATAACCAAACAAAAAAACTAAGCGAGTCTGTTTACTGTTGTGTCCACCATATTGTGTAACAATTCTACCAAAAAGAAACGATTATATTATTTGCAACTACATCGCAACTTTTATGCCATTACGGAAAAAAAACAGCCTCTACGACGTAGTAGATACCTGGCTACGACGTAGTAGTGTAGTTGTTACTACAGTGACTTTAAACACTTGGCCAAGTAGTTATAACCAGAAATTGGTTCCCCACTTAGGGAATTATAACGTCGCTGTATGGTATACTGAGACGTAGCGGGAGTACGTTGCGGTTACTTTTAAGAAATTCTTTCTAGTTGGGGTTTCGTCGTTACAACTTTAATTGTTTGTTGGGGAAAAGAGATAGGTTTTATCAGCAGCCTATGTGAACGACAGAGATAGAGCCAATGTTGGACATTTTAGCGTTGTTTAAAAAAAACAAAGAAATTTTGTGCCATCATTTTGGTTTTTAGATGTTACATATCTGCGCATGCGTATACATTTCACTTATATGTAGCACGCTAAGATTGTGTCAGATCCGTCATAGGTACATTAATTTTTTTAAATTCCCCTTTATTGATCCTCAAAGCACATCAAGAAACATTATTCCTGCCTCCCCATCATCAGCTCGTTGCGATGATACCAAAACAAAATCTGTCCACCCCTCCCGCTACCGCACACATTCGTTTATATACGAGTTTTTCGGGTGTTGCTTCCTGCCCTCAAAACCCTAAGGGTAATCAGTGCGGTAGTTAGAGTTAATAGGACCCTGCAGTATTTACTACTTCCAGTCCGTTGAGTTTAAAACTGCAGAAAGATGACCGTAAAATGTGCAAGGCTGAGATAACAGGAACTTGTGGAATGCACCAACCGTCGCTGTATGGGATACTAAGACGTAGCGGGCGTACGTTGCGGTTACTTTTAAGAAATTCTTTCTAGTTAGGGTTTCGTCGTTACAACTTTAAATGTTTGTTAGGCAAGGGACTAAAACGTTGCACCGCGACGGAAGAGTACTAACTCGAGTTTGCTATCTAAAACTAAAAGGGAACGCTGACCTAAAAGTGGTTTGTGATACGTTGCCGCAACTTAGGCTCAATTTTAAGTAACTCTTTCGATTATCAGGAAATATTGTTTGTTTGGTACAATAGAAAATTTAATATTTTTACAAGCTTTTATTACAAGCTTTTATTTAGCTTCAGATGTTCTGTCTAACTATCTAACTATCTAACTATCTAACTATCTAACTATCTAACTATCTAACTATCTAACTATCTAACTATCTAACTATCTAACTATCTAACTATCTAACTATCTAACTATCTAACTATCTAACTATCTAACTATCTAACTATCTAACTATCTAACTATCTAACTATCTAACTATCTAACTATCTAACTATCTAACTATCTAACTATCTAACTATCTAACTATCTAACTATCTAACTATCTAACTATCTAACTATCTAACTATCTAACTATCTAACTATCTAACTATCTAACTATCTAACTATCTAACTATCTAACTATCTAACTATCTAACTATCTAACTATGTAACTATCTAACTATCTAACTATCTAACTATCTAACTATCTAACTATCCAACTATCTAACTATCTAACTATCTAACTATCTAACTATCTAACTATCTAACTATCTAACTATCTAACTATCTAACTATCTAACTATCTAACTATCTAACTATCTAACTATCTAACTATCTAACTATCTAACTATCTAACTATCTAACTATCCAACTATCTAACTATCTAACTATCTAACTATCCAACTATCTAACTATCTAACTATCTAACTATCTAACTATCTAACTATCTAACTATCTAACTATCTAACTATCTAAACTATTTAACTATCTAACTATCTAACTATCTAACTATCTAACTATCTAACTATCTAACTATCTAACTATCTAACTATCTAACTATCTAACTATCTAACTATCTAACTATCTAACTATCTAACTATCTAACTATCTAACTATCTAACTATCTAACTATCTAACTATCTAACTATCTAACTATCTAACTATCTAACTATCTAACTATCTAACTATCTAACTATCTAACTATCTAACTATCTAACTATCTAACTATCTAACTATCTAACTATCTAACTATCTAACTATCTAACTATCTAACTATCTAACTATCTAACTATCTAACTATCTAACTATCTAACTATCTAACTATCTAACTATCTAACTATCTAACTATCTAACTATCTAACTATCTAACTATCTAACTATCTAACTATCTAACTATCTAACTATCTAACTATCTAACTATCTAACTATCTAACTATCTAACTATCTAACTATCTAACTATCTAACTATCTAACTATCTAACTATCTAACTATCTAACTATCTAACTATCTAACTATCTAACTATCTAACTATCTAACTATCTAACTATCTAACTATCTAACTATCTAACTATCTAACTATCTAACTATCTAACTATCCAACTATCTAACTATCTAACTATCTAACTATCTAACTATCTAACTATCTAACTATCTAAACTATTTAACTATCTAACTATCTAACTATCTAACTATCTAACTATCTAACTATCTAACTATCTAACTATCTAACTATCTAACTATCTAACTATCTAACTATCTAACTATCTAACTATCCAACTATCTAACTATCTAACTATCTAACTATCCAACTATCTAACTATCTAACTATCTAACTATCTAACTATCTAACTATCTAACTATCTAACTATCTAACTATCTAACTATCTAACTATCTAACTATCTAACTATCTAACTATCTAACTATCTAACTATCTAACTATCTAACTATCTAACTATCTAACTATCTAACTATCTAACTATCTAACTATCTAACTATCCAACTATCTAACTATCTAACTATCTAACTATCTAACTATCTAACTATCTAACTATCTAACTATCTAACTATCTAACTATCCAACTATCTAACTATCTAACTATCTAACTATCCAACTATCTAACTATCTAACTATCTAACTATCTAACTATCTAACTATCTAACTATCTAACTATCTAACTATCTAAACTATTTAACTATCTAACTATCTAACTATCTAACTATCTAACTATCTAACTATCTAACTATCTAACTATCTAACTATCTAACTATCTAACTATCTAACTATCTAACTATCTAACTATCTAACTATCTAACTATCTAACTATCTAACTATCTAACTATCTAACTATCTAACTATCTAACTATCTAACTATCTAACTATCTAACTATCTAACTATCTAACTATCTAACTATCTAACTATCTAACTATCTAACTATCTAACTATCTAACTATCTAACTATCTAACTATCTAACTATCTAACTATCTAACTATCTAACTATCTAACTATCTAACTATCTAACTATCTAACTATCTAACTATCTAACTATCTAACTATCTAACTATCTAACTATCTAACTATCTAACTATCTAACTATCTAACTATCTAACTATCTAACTATCTAACTATCTAACTATCTAACTATCTAACTATCTAACTATCTAACTATCTAACTATCTAACTATCTAACTATCTAACTATCTAACTATCTAACTATCTAACTATCTAACTATCTAACTATCTAACTATCTAACTATCTAACTATCCAACTATCTAACTATCTAACTATCTAACTATCTAACTATCTAACTATCTAAACTATTTAACTATCTAACTATCTAACTATCTAACTATCTAACTATCTAACTATCTAACTATCTAACTATCTAACTATCTAACTATCTAACTATCTAACTATCTAACTATCTAACTATCTAACTATCTAACTATCTAACTATCTAACTATCTAACTATCTAACTATCTAACTATCTAACTATCTAACTATCTAACTATCTAACTTCTAACTATCTAATTATCCAACTATCTAACTATCTAACTATATAACTATCTAACTATCTAACTAACTATCTAACTAACTACCTATCAAATCTTGTGAAGCGTTTTTGACACACTTCCCATTATCCGATTTGGATGAAATTTGGTACACACATAGTGGTCCCATGACAATACAACAATAAGAAAAAAATATCCTCCCACCCCTACCCCCACCCCCTTTCATAGAAAAATGAGTTATTGACACACTTCCCATTATCCGATTTGGATGAAATTTGGTATTCACATAGTGGTCCGATAACAATACAACATTTAAAAAAAAATATCCTCCCACCCCTACTCCCACCCCCTTCCATAGAAAATGCGTTTTTGACACACTTCCCATTATCCGATTTGGATGAAATTGGGTATACATATAGTGGTCCGATGACAATACAACAATAATGAAAAAATGTCCTCCCACCCCTACCCTCCACCCCCTTCCATAAAAAATGCGTTTTTGACACACTTCCCTTCAAATGACTTTTATAAAATTTGGTATGTGCATAAAGGTCCGATGGCAATACAGCCCAAACAAAAAATATATTTCTACCTCTACCCCCATCCTCTTCTTCCCCCAATAGAAAAATGAGTTTCCAAACAACTCACGATCAGCGATTTTATTATAATCTAGAATAAACTCTTCTGTTCTGTTATTGAACAAATATTTTCATTTAATAGAGTAGATAGCTGAGACTAAAAAGTTGAAAATAAATTGGTAAAAAAAAGTACAAGCTTTTATAAAATGCACTAAAAATTAAAAAATAATTTTCTAACATTCTAATATTATCATAATAATAAAAGCGATGGCCGCAAATCAAAGCATAAGTTAATCTAAAGTTGTGATCTAAACACTTAAAGAATATTCAACATAGCAGGTCATCAAAGATATGTTTGATGTGCCGCAATGTTATGCCATTGCTATACCTATGTCAGAGAAATTCTGGGGTATCTTGGGTCGGGTTAGGTGGGTTTGGTAGCTCTGCATTTTTCTGCTAGATTGATTCTTGCAAATAGTGATATTTAATTGATACGGATATCTTATCGTGCTAACATCGTCAAAATTTCCATCAGTCGGCCAACGCTTTTATTATTATGATAATATTAGAATGTTAAAAAATTATTTTTTAATTTTTAGTGCATTTTATAAAAGCTTGTGACTTAAAAAATTTTTTTTACCAATTTATTATTATTGCTTTTTGAGCCCATATTAAAGAGAGAAACTATTTTATAAACAAATTAATTAAAGCTTACCAAATGTTTATATTAAATACCATTTGCTGGATTAAACTGCCGATTATGAAAACATAACCTCAAAATCCAGAACAAATCAGCTACCAGAAAATTGTGGTTTTTTGTTATAAATATGATGTTTTACATAAAAATTTGCGTCGCAGTTGAATATTGGTCTTCAGTTAGTATAATAAGTAAAACCAAACTAAAAAACTAGTTTGTTTACTGCAGTGTTCACGATCTTCTGTAATAATTCTACCCAAAGGAAACGGGAGTATTATTTGCAACTACTTCGCTACTTTTAGGTCTTAACGGAAAAAAGCAGCCTCTACGATGTAGTAGATAATTGGTTGTGACGTAGTAGTAGTATGGTCGTTACTACAGTGACTTTAAACACGTAGCTAAGTAGTAATAACTGGAAATTGGTTCCCTACTTAGGGAATTACCACGTTGCTAAATGGTATGGAGACGTAGCAGGAGTATAGCCAAGTTTAGAAAAATATTTCCAAACTAGTAAGAACCTTTCATTTTGAAATTTGTATTGGAGAACTTGGCTTTACTTTTATCTCAATTCTTTTTACAGAATGCCATTTTCGCGTATTTGGCTTTTTTTTACATGAAATGTTTTTGTTATGATTTCACTTCTTTTTTAAAGGAATTGGATAATACTTAATGTTTAAAGTAGTAAAATATGCAGAATATTGTTCAAAAGTTTTGCAATGCCTTACTTAAATTTTTGAGGTTTTTTAATTTTTTTCCATGGTTTTATGGTAGTTCCTATCAGCCTTCCAAAGCTCAGCTCTCGAGCGTTTCTGAAAGTGCACAATGCTACTTTTACATAACTTTACATGTATAGGGGAGGGAAATAAATTAAAATTGTCGTGTTTTTAAATTTTGTTCTATAGTTTTATCATAGTTTCTATCAGTCTTCCAATGCTCAGCTCTCTAGCGTTTCTGGATGTGGGTAATGTTACTTTTGCATAACTTTACATTTATAGGGAAGGAGAGTAAATGAAAATATTGAACTTTTAAATTTTTCCCCATGGTTCTATCATAATTTCTATCAGCATTCCAATACTCAGCTCTCTAGCGTTTCTGGAAGTTGGCAATGTTAGTTTTATATAAATTTACATTTATAGGAGAGGGAAGTAAATTAAAATGTTGGTGTTTTTAAATTTTTTCATATAGTTTTATCATATTGTCTTTCAGTCTGAAAAAGTTCAGCTCTCTAGCGTTTCTGGAAGTGGGCAGTGTTACTTTTACATAACTTTACATTTATAGGGGAAGGAAGTAAATTAGAATTTTGGGGTGTTTTAATTTTTTCTATAACTTTATCATAGTTACTATCGGTCTTCCAAAGCTCAGCTCTCTAGCATGGCTGGAAGTAGGCAATGTGACTTTTACTTAACTTTACAGTTATAGGGTAGGGAAGTAAATTAGAATTTTGGGATGTTTTAATTTTTTCCTATAGTTTTATCATAGTTCCTATCAGTCTGCCAAAGCTCAACTCTCTAGCATTTCTGGAAGTGGGCAATGCTACTTTTACATAATTTTAAATGTATAGGGGAGGGGAGTAAATTAAAATTTTGGGGTTTTTTGATTTTTTCCTATAGTTTTATCATAGTTCCTATCAGTCCGCCAAAGCTCAACTCTCTAGCATTTCTGGAAGTGGGCGATGCTACTTTTACATAACTTTAAATGTATAGGGGAGTATATTAAAATTTTGGGGTTTTTTTTTTTCCAGGGGTTTGGTCATAATTTCTATCAGTCTGCCAAATTTCAGCTTTGTAGCATGTCTGGAAGTACAGTAGAATATTGATGATCTATACATGAGTGAGTCAGTGGGTGAGTGGCAATTTCGACGTTTTTTGAAATTACTTTACTATTTTATGAAATTCCATGAAACTTGGCGGGGTTGTTAAATCCATGGAGATCTACAACTGTGCATAGTTTAAGATTCGTAGCTCATTCCGAAGTAGAGTTTTAGGTAGGTCAAATATTGGCTGAAATGTTTCAAGAAAAGATGGTTACGGCGCGCTAAATTGGCGATGCACTGCCGTGCCCTCAGATGTTTCCCAACATTTGAAAATGAATTTTGAATTTTTGTGCGGTCTCCTGAAAATCCCAAAATGGTTATTATGATTAGATTAGCGCATACCACTTTTATGGCAGTTTTTATGTGAATAAAATCTATATGTTTGTGGCGGATTCATTTTACAAACACAACTTTTTCTGGGTATTACGCCACTAGTAAGGAAAAATTACTTTAAAAAATTATAAAAAACCACTGCGTTTCTCCTAGAAAAATAAAAATCACTAATTTGTCAGTGGCTTTCTATAAAAATAAATAGTTGCCTAGTAAAACCTAAACCACTTATCTTTTAATTGAATTTGAATACGCTACGTTTTGATTGCCAATCTACAATCGTTTTCAAGCTTTTTATTTATATTTTATCTCAAAATCTTAAATGTTTCTTGTTCAAATATATTTAAAAATAAATAATATTAATTTGTCAGTGGCTTTCTATAAAAATAAATAGTTGCCTAGTAAAACCTAAACCACTTATCTTTTAATTGAATTTGAATACGCTACGTTTCGATTGCCAATCTACAATCGTTTTCAAGCTTTTTATTTATATTTTATCTCAAAATCTTAAATGTTTCTTGTTCAAATATATTATTTATTATTAAATATCAAGCTTTTTATTTATATTTTATCTCAAAATCTTAAATGTTTCTTGTTCAAATATATTTAATAATAAATAATATATTTGAACAAGAAACATTTAAGATTTTGAGATAAAAGATAAATAAAAAGCTTGAAAACGATTGTAGATTGGCAATCGAAACGTAGCGTATTCAAATTCAATTAAAAGATAAGTGGTTTAGGTTTTACTAGGCAACTATTTATTTTTATAGAAAGCCACTGACAAATTAGTGATTTTTATTTTTCTAGGAGAAACGCAGTGGTTTTTTATAATTTTTTTAAGTAATTTTTCCTTACTAGTGGCGTAATACCCAGAAAAAGTTGTGTTTGTAGTTTTTATGTGGCATGAAGTGGTGCGACAACTATACCAAGATGCTTCGTTTATTTTCTCTTCCGACTCGGTTGCTCAACGGCTCAAAGCTTAACGCGAAAATATAAACAGTCAGTTTATTTTTTGGCAAAAAAAACGTCGGGGGAGTTTTCGAGAACGGCGTGGCTGGCGCGAACCTCTATATCCATAAAAAGCTTAATAGAGTTTTGATGGGAGCTCCATGTTGCTGTTTAAACCAGAGTCACAATAAAATATTTTTAACAGTCATTCACGCTCCCGAAGGAGGGGGGTGGTGTATTGGGCCAGGTATCCCTAGACCCTAAACTTCGGGATCAAAAACAAATGCTCAGGTCATATGAATATAAGGTTATGCTATCTTCTGATTAGGCACAATAAATACAAACAAAAAAACGGGACAAATTGATTCTTGTTATAACTTTCAAACTATACTACTGATTATATCATTACCAACTGCAATTTGCAGAGAATTGATCAGGCTTTTGATTTTTTTGTCTACTATCCAAATATGTGCGTTTATTTTTGATTCCGGAAACTATTTCGATTTCTTTTCCAATTCGTAAAAATGTTACTTGTCCATCAAGCACAACAAGCTATAAATTATTAGAATCAGTTTAAAAAATCAAACAAGTTTCGTGGCTAATCGCGTATAAAGGAGTTTTTGTTTCTCTCATATTTTTACGTGGGTAGCTTGAAAGGTTAACGTCACGGGGGTCCAAGATCTAATGTACACCTAATAAATGTTGACAGTTAACTGTTTCGTCCTTATGAGACTTCTCAGAACACTGCTTGGTTAATGTGACACTCTTCCAAAGCTCAGCTCTCTAGCGTTTCTGGAAGTGGAGAATGTTACTTTTACATAACTTTACATTTTTAGGTGAAGGAAGGTAATTAAAATTTGGGGTTTTTTAATTTTCTTTTATAGTTTTATCATAGTTCCTATCGGCCTTCCAAAACTCAGCTCTCTAGTGTTTCTGGAAGTGGGCAATGTTACTTTTACATAACTGTACATTTATAGAGGAGGGAAGCAAATTAAAACTTTGGGGTTTTTAAATTTTTCTCTATATTTTTATCATATTTCCTATCGGTCTGCCAAAGCTCAGCTCTCTAGCGCCTCTGGAAGTGGGCAATAATACTTTTACATAACTTTACATATGTGAGTGAATTAGAATTTTTTAGTGTTTTGATTCTTTCCAAAGGTTTGGTCACAATTTTTATCAGTATACCAAATTTCAGCTTTGTAGCATGTCTGAAAGTACAGTAGAATTTTGATGATCCATACATGAGTGAGTGAGTCAGTTTCAATTTCGACGTTTTTTGAAATTTCGTAACTACTTTACTACTTTATGGAAGATCTACAACTGTGCAAAGTGTGAGATTCGTAGCTTATTCCGAAGTAGAGTGTTAGATAGGTCAAATACGGGCTGAAATGTTTCAAGAAAAGATGGTACGGCAGCGCGAACTTGGCGAGGCAGATCTGTAGATTTTTTGAAGCAGTTGCCTTGTATGATCATGTAATCTCTTTTCCCAATTTGAGTCAAATATCTCAAAACCCAAAAAACTCTTAAACTTCAAGACGCACAGAATAACTATTCTTATGTAGTGAATTTCCAGGCTCTTTGATATTTCATAAATAAAAACACTTGCCAACTGATAACACCTGCATAGTGACGGCATCAGTAGGTGTTTTAATTAATTAATGAATAATTAACCCTCGGGGCGGGGCGCAATCTCAGATGAACCTAATTGAAGTTGGCGAGCGAGGAGGGAGCAGCACAGAGCCAATTTCCATTTTAATTCGCTCCGCTCTAAGCACACGACAATAATAGTTTGGATGTAGCTCCAGGATACGGCGTGGCGCGGGTGGTCACATGAAGCATATTCCAACATGATTTCGCAATTAGCACCGCGCCAGCTTTATTAGACCTTCTTTGTCCCACCAACAACGCCAGCATTTTATTCCCTATCATATACCTACTTGTTGTTTGTAGACTTAAACCAAATACGGTAGAGTAAGGGCAGTGGTGGCTCCCAACAAACAATTAAAGTTGTAACGACGAAACCCCAACTAGAAAGAATTTCTTAAAAGTAACCGCAACGTACTCCCGCTACGTCTCAGTATACCATACAGCGACGTTATAATTCCCTAAGTGGGGAACCAATTTCTGGTTATAACTACTTGGCCAAGTGTTTAAAGTCACTGTAGTAACAACTACACTACTACGTCGTAGCCAGGTATCTACTACGTCGTAGAGGCTGGTTTTTTTCCGTAATGGCATAAAAGTTGCGATGTAGTTGCAAATAATATAATCGTTTCTTTTTGGTAGAATTGTTACACAATATGGTGGACACAACAGTAAACAGACTCGCTTAGTTTTTTTGTTTGGTTATGGTTATAATATGAACTATGTTATCCAAAAATGTGAGAATTTACGAGCAGAGGATCAAAATTCGAGTGCGACGCAAAGTTTATTGTATAACATGCATTATATATATTGCAAAAAACCGGTGCGCCCGTAAAATTGAGCCGTTTTCTGGTAGCTGATGGAATTTTTGTGTTGTGATTTTGGAGGTTATGTTTTCATAATCGACAGTTAACTCCAACAAATGGTGCTTAAGAAGAGCATTTTTGGTAAGCTTGAACTAATTTGTTTATAAAATAGTATGGCTCTTTAATATGAGCTCATAAAACGACAACAAAAATATTAAATTTTCTTTCTTACATAAAAACATGGCGTCCCAAACTATATTCCCTGATAGTCGAAAAGGTTACTTGAAAGTAGTTGCGGCTTTAAAGTTGATCCAAAAAGTTATTTTGTCTACATTGTTACATCAGATGTTACTATGATGACACAAACTTTTGTGGTAAAAATTAAAGTTATAATGTAGGTGTCGGATACACTTGTTTGGGACTCCAATGAAGCTTAACTTTCTAGTGGTAATTAAGTAGGATATAAAAGTCAGGGCGACTACGAAATAACGACTAAAAAGAAAGTAAAACTTTAGCAACGTCCTATTGTGGTAGAGAAGACTATCAGAATCGACTATCAAGAAACAATCCTATGAAGTAGTTTAGAGGGTCGTTTTTACGAAACATCTACTATTTCCTGATACTAAATAGTAGTTAGAACTAAAAAGTAACAAATTTTGGTTGGGATCACCACATTTCTACTATAAGAAAGTAGCAAAGCCTTTAGAACATGTAGCCGCTACTATAAATGTTAGTTGGGCTGCTACATGGAGGACAACTGGAAAGTGCCCTCCCAGAACTACACAACAAACAGTATTTTTAATTGATTACAAATAAATGAAATTCAGTTGCGAATTCATCTAAAAGCTATCAATTTGCCTCCCATATCTCTGGGTTCGACAAGAATTAATCCAGGCTCACAGAATCTCGCACTATGGGATGCTGGCTCAACGAATAACCAACGATATCTCTGGGTAGCTATTCTGGCTCTTAAACGATGTGATAGTTCCCATTACATGCTTTAGCCAATGGCAAGCGTTAAATTAGCTCCGAGCCGTCACGTGCTATGCAAAAGGACCTCCATTGCGCAGGCTTCTCCTACGATCCGACCGCGGAACGTTCAGTCGGTACGAGGCAGGAGAACCAATTTCACTTTAAACGCGTAAAAGTCACGAACTCTAAAGAGCGGGCGACTATGCCATTGGTCGAGACAAGCATGCCTAGGAAACTCAATGCAATTTGACAGGTCGTTAGGTTAAAGTTCTCACTAAGCTCACAAGAGGCACTGCGGTCACGCGTTTGTTCCTTATTCTATTTTTTTTGAAAATTATCTGTGGTTTGGATTTTCCGTCCCCCTTTTTTTCAGGTAGAAAAACCTCTTCCACCGCATTTTATTTCGGGTTCATTTAAAATCTATCTTTTTGGCTTATGTAGGTAATCTTTGCTGCTGTGACGCATTAAAATTAAATTTTGTTAAATTTGTAACTTTTGCAATTTAAATATAAAAGAATAAGAATTTCTAGTTGCTTTTCTGGGTGAAGTGTCTAAAGTTCAGACGATATAAAATGCATAGTTTTCGAGAAATTTTAAGGTAAGTTTTCTTATTTTCTCATTTGAGGTTAGATTGGCATTTGATAAAATTTGTATTAGTAGTGTCTTTTTAACTTCTTATCGCTTACTTTACGGAACTCTAAATACAGGTTTCCAATGCCTGGTAGGTGCCTTATTTGCCCATGAACTAAGCACAAATTTAGTGTTAATTTTGTGTCTATCCCTTTCGTTTGATATTAAGTAAAAGGGGGGGCTTAATTGATGGGTAAACGAGGGATTACCCAGCAGCGTAATGTACTTTAAATAAATTTATTCCTTAATTTTAAATCTTACCATAATCTAGTACCTATAATTAATGTGGTTATAAGTTGATTTTTTTTATTGTTTTCAGCTTTTCGATGATATGTGTGACCACTGATAAGCTATATATGTGCTGCTTTGAAACATACCCTACACAACTTACAACCAAGGCGAGGAGGTACTTTTAAATCATGTCAGATTTTCGTCGAGCTGTTAAAAAGTAGACACTTAAGAATGATTCTTTTCACGAACAACTGTTTCATTATTTATTCACTCATCACTCACCAGAAATGTTAAAAGCAAATTTAAATATACTAGACTGTGTTTGGTTTTGCATTATATTTTATTTTACCAATCAATTAGACTATGTATTATTTCATCAATAGTTAGTCGTTAATTCGTAGCTTTTTTTTTAATAATAAAAACTCATTTAAAAAATGTTTTATTTATTGCATTTTATATATCATTTTCAATCTGTTTATATCTTATAAAGACATTGTATGTCTTTATAAAATATTGACTGATTAAAAATTTCAAAAAAAACTTTAAAATTAAAGAAAGTTTATTATAAAAGGCGATTCAAATTTCCCGCCTCGCCTTTTAGTTCGTCACTAAGCTCTGCAGTGGGCGCCACAGAGCTAACGACCTGTCAAACAGCCGGAGTTGCCTATCTAATAAAAACTTAGTGAACCGCGCCGCAAATCCTTTATCTATGGAGACAAGTCAATTCGCACAACACGCGACTGTTTAGAATTTGCTATTGGTCAAAGCGTGTGATGAGGAGACCCAGAATAGCTACCCTGATGTATATATGGTCGCTGTAATTACACACTTCGCTCGATTTTATACTTTTGTCGGTCGTTTTGCTAAATACTCAACATAAATGCTGCATAAAAGCCGTTTGCTGTTTGGGTTTTCAGTGCCAACGAGTTAGCAGAGTGGTGCACATTGGGCTCTTGTTCAGAATTACCTCAACCAAAATAAAACTAAACCATGATTTAACAAAATTTATTTATACTTCTAAAGCTCTTGAGAAACACGACAAAAAGGAGGATATTTGCCTGACTTTTTGTTCTACGTATATGTATATCGCTTAAATTACTGAATAAATTTGTTATAGAATAAAGAAATCCGCTTACTGTTTTCAAGTGCTTTTAAGACTACAGCAAAGTTGCTTAACTTTGAACACATTTTAAATTATTTTGTTAATATCTTTTGAGACATTACACATTGTCCCTATCTAAACATGCCATCTTTGGGGCTGGTATGGGTTCATCAGATTACACGGCAAATTTTTTTTTAATAAATCTCGAAAAGATTACTTTTAATTTTTTTTTGTGATGTTCTAAGTTAAACGTCGGTCGTGCAACAGTCGAGTTTTAAGTGGTGTAAACCGCAACCAAACGCGATATTTAAACTTATGAGAACGTCGTTTAAATTTGAAAACCTTTAAGTGTAAAAATTTGCTATTATTCCATAAATTCACTTATTTTAGTCTAATTTTTGAATATATATCAGTAAAAAAACTTTTTTGACACAGACGTCACAAGGATGGTTTATTTTAAAACAAAAAACTTAAACTAAACATATTTTCTTAATCTAGTGAATAGTCTTTCTCGTCTTCTTCAGAAAAAAAACCAACCCGCGCTTTGTTTCTGTTGGTGTAGATAATATGGATAATATTTCAGATTTTTTTTACTACGCTAAGATATGGTAGGTACTAGGTACCTTTTGAATTTAGAGTTAAAAAAAACTTATTTTGTATATAAGTAATCATAAAAAAAAACATTTCATGTAAAAAAAAGCCAAGTACGCGAAAGTGATATTCCGTAAAAAGAATTGAGATAAAAGTAAAGCCCATATCTGCAATATAAATTTCAAAATGAATGGTTCTTACTAGTTTGGAAATGTTTTTTTAAACTTTGCTATTCCAGCCAAACTTCTTTACGTTCAATTTAGCACTGTGCCTAAGAGTCATTTGCAGCCGTAATAGCCAAGTTTAGAAAAACATTTCCAAACTAGTAAGAACCATTCAATTTGTTTGTACTGGAGAACTTGGCTTTACTTTTATCTTAATTCTTTTTACGGAATACCACTTTCGCGTACTTGGCTTTTTTTTGCATGAAATGTTTTTGTTATTATTTCACTGCTTTTTTAAAGGATTTGGATAATATTTAAGTTTTAAGGTAGTAAAATATGCGGGATATTGTTTAAAACTTTTGCAATGCCTTATTAAAAATTGAGGTTTTTTATATTTTTCTATGGTTTTATCATAGTTCCTATCAGCCTTCTAAAGCTCAGCTCTGTAGTGTTCCTGGAAGTAGGCAATGTTAATTTTACATAACTTTACATTTATAGGGGAGGAAAGTAAATTAAAATTTTGATGTTTTTAAATTTTTTCCTATAGTTTTATCATAGTTCCTATCAGTCTTCCAAAGCTCAGCTATCTAGCGTTTCTAGAAGTAGACAATGCTAATTTACATAACTTTACATTTATAGGGGAGGGAGGTTAATTAAACTTTGGGGTTTTTTAATTTTCTTTTATAGTTTTATCAGTTACTATCGACCTTCCAAAGCTCAGCTCTCTAGCGTGTCCGGAAGTGGGCAATGTTACTTTTACATTACTTTACATTTATAGGGGAGGAAAGTAAATTGTAATTTTGGGGTTTTTAATTTTTTTTCTATAGTTTTATCATAGTTACTATCAGTCTGCCATTTCTGGAAGTGGACAATGTTACTTTTACACAAATTTACATGTATAGGGGAGGGGACTATATTAGAATTTTCGGGTTTTTTGATTTTTTCCAGGGGTTTGGTCATAATGTCTATCAGTCTGCCAAATTTCAGCTTTGTAGCATGTCTGGAAGTACAGTAGAATATTGATGATCTATACATGAGTGAGTGAGTGGCAATTTCGACGTTTTTTGAAATTTCGTAACTACTTTACTACTTTATGGAATCCCATAACTTGGAGGGGTTGTTAAGTCCATGAAGATCTACGACTGTGCAAAGTTTAAGATTCGTAGCTCATTCCAAAGTAGTGTTTTAGATAGGTCAAATATCGACTGAAATGTTTCAAGAAAAGATGCCGTGCCCTCAGATTAAAAGATTTTTAAAAATATACAAGATAAGGATCCAAAGAAGGAAAAGACTTACCAAAATTTGGCATATTTTCAACACAAAAATATGTTAGTTTTGTGGATTTTTTTAAACTCAGTTTTTCCTAAAACAGACACTTTTTGCCATCTTGTATTCTACGAGATTAAGTAAACTGCGCATGCCATTCTGGCTCAACCAAATAAATAATAAGGAAGTAGCAGTGGCGCACCCAGAAATATGTCTGGGGGGGCCCAAGGCGTTTAGGGGAAGGGGGGGGGGCGATGCCTCATTATCTCGTATTTCATGCTACTTTTTGTGTTTATATTTGAAATATATCTAAAAAATTTTAGGCTTGGGTGGAGCGGGGCCCCGAGGCCCCCTTTGGGTGTGCCCATGAACTAGACTACCAATTAGAAATCTAAAAGGTGGTGCCAGTTTTAAAAAATGCAAATTACACGTTTCGAAATCTTTTCCGTTAAAATGCAGACTTTACGGTACTCGTAATCAGTATTTTGATTAATTAAAGTAGTAGTCCCAACAAACAATTAAAGTTGTAACGACGAAACCCCAACTAGAAAGAATTTCTTAAAAGTAACCGCAACGTACTCCCGCTACGTCTCAGTATACCATACAGCGACGTTATAATTCCCTAAGTGGGGAACCAAATTCTGGTTATAACTACTTGGCCAAGTGTTTAAAGTCACTGTAGTAACAACTACACTACTACGTCGTAGCCAGGTATCTACTACGTCGTAGAGGCTGTTTTTTTTCCGTAACGGCATAAAAGTTGCGATGTAGTTGCAAATAATATAATCGTTTCTTTTTGGTAGAATTGTTACACAATATGGTGGACACAACAGTAAACAGACTCGCTTAGTTTTTTTGTTTGGTTATGGTTATAATATGAACTATGTTATCCAAAAGTGTGAGAATTTACGAGCAGAGGATCAAAATTCGAGTGCGACGCAAAGTTTTTTGTATAACATGCATTATATATATTGCAAAAAACCGGTGCGCCCGTAAAATTGAGCCGTTTTCTGGTAGCTGATGGAATTTTTGTGTTGTGATTTTGGAGGTTATGTTTTCATAATCGACAGTTAACTCCAACAAATGGTGCTTAAGAAGAGCATTTTTGGTAAGCTTCAACTAATTTGTTTATAAAATAGTATGGCTCTTTAATATGAGCTCATAAAACGACAACAAAAATATTAAATTTTCTTTCTTACATAAAAACATGGCGTCCCAAACTATATTCCCTGATAGTCGAAAAGGTTACTTGAAAGTAGTTGCGGCTTTAAAGTTGATCCAAAAAGTTATTTTGTCTACATTGTTACATCAGATGTTACTATGATGACACAAACTTTTGTGGTAAAAATTAAAGTTATAATGTAGTTGTCGGATACACTTGTTTGGGACTCCAATGAAGCTTAACTTTCTAGTGGTAATTAAGTAGGATATAAAAGTCAGGGCGACTACGAAATAACGACTAAAAAGAAAGTAAAACTTTAGCAACGTCCTATTGTGGTAGAGAAGACTATCAGAATCGACTATCAAGAAACAATCCTATGAAGTAGTTTAGAGGGTCGTTTTTACGAAACATCTACTATTTCCTGATACTAATTAGTAGTTAGAACTAAAAAGTAACAAATTTTGGTTGGGATCACCAAATTTCTACTATAAGAAAGTAGCAAAGCCTTTAGAACATGTAGCCGCTACTATAAATGTTAGTTGGGGTAGTAGTGGTGGGGAGACCATTTTTGGTCTAACGACTAGGCACACGGCGTGCCCTTTTCACAAACCCCGATTTGTCCGTACACCATATACCAAACTGATGCACGTGCCCCTTAGGATGCAAGTTTTCTTTTTCTAAGAAGACTTAATTTTGCTTGACACCTCTTTGTCGAGGGTAGGGACCTTTATACTGCGTAGCAAGTATACACAGTGAACCCACGCTTCTACACCCCTTCCGAAAGGTGATCCTGCTACATGTTAGACTTGCATCTATCTAACATCGCTATCGTCCCAGCAGAACTAGACGATAGACTTTTTTCCTTTTCAGCGCAACATTGGAGACCGTCGTGAGTTGACGTTAGGAGATTTAAGTTGGCGCCACCCTGGTACCGACAATATATCACTTATAGCAGGCTCCTGGGTTATTATTCCTGGTTCCTCGGCTGGCTGCATGTTTTCTCCTGGACTACACATGCTTATATTTTCGATGTTCAAGAACAACTTATACAGGGTGTTTCAAAATTCGATAACATAATTTTAATGTTAAATTCCTTGAGTGATTTCAAGACAAAAAGTTCATATAAACATAGGTTCGCAAACGCTTAGTTTTCGAGATAACGTTTTCTTTATCAAATACCATACTGTAGCATTTTTTATTTTGATGATAGTATCCTTTGGTACATACAACGGCGTTTTTCTCTATAACGGTTAGAACTGCGAAAAAATCGCAAGAGAGAAAAAGTTTGCAAATAGAACATGGATTTTTCTTGTTATTTTAGAATCAACCAGTGACTTACCAAAAAAAAAATCCGGGGGGAAAAGGCGACAAAATCCCTGAAAAGTATCACCCTATAGATTCCTACTATTATTTGGCATGTCTTATAGTGTAGTGCCCACAGCTTAATATACACACCAAATTTAAGCTAAATATCTCAAAAACTGCATGAGCTATAAACAAAAAACTAAAAAAAAGATAGATTTTAACACCCTGTATCTCTACAACTAAGCGTTTGCGGGCCTATGTTTATATGAACTTTTTGTCTTAAAATCACTCAAAGAATTTACCATTGAAATTATGTTATTGAGTTCGATGACGACCGTTGAAGACTGAAAAAGAAGTGGGCGACAGGGCGACGGACTTTTTTTTTGTTTTTGCATTGTTGTTCGAACACCGACACTCTTACGAGCTGATTAGATTTTGGTCCAAATCCATTAATGCTAATGAAAATGTTTTTCTAAACTTTTTGACAATTAAAATTTTAAAAAATGCTAACTTTTGAACGATACATTGTATCAATAAACAGTTTTCGGAATATGGTAGACTACATTTTGCTCAATAATTTGTGTTATAACCAAAAATTTCGTAAGAGCTTTAGTTTTTGATATATTTTCAAAAGAATGTTTTCAAGACGGGAACGTCCTTATATTACGTAACGCAAAAATTCACGATTTTTAACGCCCCCTTCCCCCTCGTAAAGCATTTTCAAGAAAAAACAAACAGTGTCACGCATGGCCAAACCCCCCCTCCCCCTTAGAACTTTACAAAGTTTAAGGACGGGCCCTTATCACCACTTGAAGTGTGCTAATAAGCTGCCTATAAAGGTATCAGATCTGTCATGGATCCATTTATTTTTTGATGGTCATAAACTCACCGAACAAAAATGTCAGACAAATCGGTGAGCAAAATTAGATTACTTTACAAGCATACCCTATTTACCAACATATAAAATTTGAGCCAAAACTTATTTGATTTGATTTTCTTTTTATAGCGGACTGTAGTGTGTCAGCGTAGGGTCGCAGCATATGGAAATACATATGAGTAATATGAGGGATACGCCCAAGTAATTTTTTTTAAACCATAAGGGCTTTTATGGAAATATATAGGGTGGAGACTTAGATTAAGGCTTGGTGGGCTAAGTGGGTGTAATTGTTATTAACCTTATTATAAAGTTAAACATTTTGCTAGTTTCAAGACGTCGCGTCTTAACGTGTAAAATCGGACACTAAACGGAGCCAGTGTGCGCGGAGCTTAAGTCCAAAAAATTTAAGTTGGCAATATAAATTTTTCTAAAAAATTCAATAATATAAAATTAGAACAAGTTCAATTTGCGAACATCTTCATGCCTGCAACAAAATTTGATTTGTTGCACATGGTAAATATGAAAATTGTATTAGTGGTGTGCAGTCCTATTCAAAGCAGAGTAGGCAAAATTTGGCATTGTTTTGCCACTTACACACATACTAACTAAACTGCAAGTTAAAAATTTCCGAAAAAAACTCCCTTAAAAATTCTATTATAAACATCAAAATAAAACAAGCTAACACAAATCATCAGACCTTAAAAAAATCTAAGTTTTTAGCTCACACATATACTATACTATAGTAGTGTGAGCTATGGTGATCCTAATTTTTTCGAGAAAAAAAAAGTTGCTCTGATTTCAAATTTTTTTATATATCTTTGCGTTTCAGATGATTTTGAAACTTTTTTGTCGCGTCGTCTGTCTGTCTGTGTGTCTGTCTGTATGTCTGTCTGTCTGTCTGTCTGTCTGTCTGTCTGTCTGTCTGTCTGTCTGTCTGTCTGTCTGTCTGTCTGTCTGTCTGTCTGTCTGTCTGTCTGTCTGTCTGTCTGTCTGTCTGTCTGTATGTCTGTCTGTAACGACCAACGCGCATAACTCAAAAACCGCTTGGCCGATTTTAATGAAATTTGGTACCTAGGCTGAGTCTTGGGTCGAGATGGTCCCATTTAAAAATCAAACTCCAAATCCACTGAACACAAGCCAAATAAAAGGGTGGGGGAAGATTTCAAAAATGAGAGTTTATGTGAAAATATGGCGTGTGTGATATCAAACGAAAGGTAATTGAGTATGGAGTTAAACAAAATACATTTTAGTTTTTTTTTCTTCAAAAAGGGTGGGGGTAGATTTCAAAAATTAGAGTTTACGTAAAAATATGGCGTGTGTGATATCAAACGAAAGGTAATTGAGTCCGGAGGTAAACAAAATACATTTTAGTTTTTGTTTTTTTAAAGGTGGGGGTAGATTTCAAAACTTTGAGTTTAAGTCAATACATGGCTTGTGTGGTATCAAACAAAAGGTAATTTAGTCTGAAGTTGATTAAGATATATTTCAGTTGTTAGTTTTACTAGCTCGCACGTACACTATAACTATAGTACCTAGTGTGAGCTTAGGGACCCATATATTGGCAGAGTATTTTTATAGCTATTATGAAATCGAGATTAATCTGCACAAATCAGAGCCGTTCCTAGGCGGGAGGGTTCAAGGGGGATCAATTTCTCCCGAAGTATTTAGGACTCAAAAATAATGAAATATTGAGTAGTGATAAGTAGCAGAGATTTGGAAAATTCGCATATTTTTATGGTAAAATTGACTGATTTTTTAGATTTTTAGCTCACACATATACTATACTATAGTAGTGTGAGCTATGGTGATCCTAATTTTTTCTAGAAAAGAAAAGTTGCTCCGATTTCAAAAATTTTTATATATCTTTGCGTTTCAGATGATTTTGAAACTTTTTTGTTGCGCCGTCTGTCTGTCTGTCTGTCTCTCTGTCTGTCTGTATGTCTGTCTGTCTGTCTGTATGTCTGTCTGTAACGACCAACGCGCATAACTCAAAAACCGCTTGGCCGATTTTAATGAAATTTGGTACCTGGGCTGGGTCTTGGGTCGAGATGGTCCCATTTAAAAATGAACAAAATCCACCGAACACAAACCAAATAAAAGGGTGGGGATAGATTTCAAAAATTAGAGTTTATGTGAAAATATGGCGTGTGTGATATCAAACGAAAGGTAATTGAGTCTGGAGTTAAACAAAATACATTTTAATTTATTTAAAAAAAAAGGGTGGGGGTATATTTTAAAAATTAGAGTTTAAGTGAAAATATGGCGTGTGTGATATCAAACGAAAGGTAATTAAGTCCGGAATTCAACAAAATACATTTTAGTTTTTGTTTTTTTTAAGGGTGGGGGTGGATTTAAAAAATTTGAGTTTAAGTCAAAACATGGCTTGTGTGGTATCAAACAAAAGGTAATTTAGTGTGGAGTTGAATAAAATATATTTCAGTTTTTAGTTATATTAGCTCACATAACTATAGTACCTAGTGTGAGCTTAGGGGCCCATATATTGGCAGAGTATTGCTTATAACAGCTGAAAACATGCTCAAACTAAAGATTGTTTAAGTATTCTATTTTCTAAGTGAGTGGCAAACTATTTTGTTCTCTAAATTTTACTCATGTCATTTTTCATTTTTCATATTTCTTTCAATTTGTAAAAAACCCCGTATTGTTTGAACTTTTTTATTTTTACTCAAAATAGGTTTGTGTTAAAAAGTGGATCTACGGGTGGGGAAAAAAGGGGAAATCAACCCCCCAAATCCTAAACTATATTTTATTTTGATACATAGAATGTACCTGATCACTAGGCCGAATAGTTTTATGCAATATTTATTTTGATTTCCCCCAAATAAAGTTCCTAGATCCGCCCCTGCATTTCATTGATTGATTGAAACATTTCTGCCACCTATGTCGTAACTGCAGTCCAGCAAATATATGGAAAAAAAGTTTAGTTTTTACAGAAAGTAGCATCTGTTTTATCGAATAGTTACAAATACACATGTCTCTCCGCACGTGAATTCCATTACCTTAGACTAACTGAAATATCACAGATAAATAACGACTTGGAGATAATAGAGGACTGGGGCAACAAAAACCTTGTACAGTTCAACGCGCAGAAAACCCAAGCAGCCCTGTTTTCAAAAAAGACCAGCACCGGTGAGCCAAACATCATGCTATCTGGAAGTGCTGTCGCATTGCAGAGCCAGTTGAACATCTTAGGAGTCTCTGCAGAGACCAACATGTCTTGGCACAGTCACGTGGCAGATATAGCTAAAAGGGCGTCCCAAAAGCTTGGGGTGCTATTTCGTACAAGACATCTGTATACACCGAGGCAACTGCTGACACTCTACAAAGCCCAGATTCGACCAACTATGGAGTACTGCTCACATATATGGAGTGCGGCACCCAAACATACCTTAATGCTTTTGAACACCGTGCAAAAACGAGATACCAAGCTGATCAATGACCCCGCACTTACCTGTAGCTTGGATAGTCTCGAACATCGAAGAATTGTGAGCGATCTATCTCTCTTCTACAGGTATTATCACGGAAATTGCTCTGAAGAGTTGGCACGTATGATCCCCCCTGGGAGTAGCACCTACTAGGCGAACACGTCAAACAGACGGTAACCATCAATTTATTGTCAAAATAGAGGCACCAAGAACCTCATTATATCAGAATTCATATCTCTGGAGAACAGCATCGCTGTGGAATAAACTCCCTGCGACAGTTTTCCCTGCAGGTTACAACCTGAACCGTTTCAAAACCAACACACACCAACATTTCCGCGCACTTGCCGCTTCTCGACCGTGATAGGGATCTCCTTGCAAGTGCACATACCCGTAAAAAAAATTTAGAAAAAAAAAATTTAGAAAAAAAAACTTTTTGAAAACAAGCTTTTATAAAATGGACTAAAAAGCATAAAATAATGTTTTGAGTGTTCTGATATCATAATAATAAAAGCGATGGGCGTATTAAAGGAAATTTCCCCGTTTTTGTTTTAGCCTTGTTAACTCGAAGTTTAGTGAAAATTCATTATATTATAGCAGAGAGATGTAAGGGTAGACAATTTAACCCAACCCAACCCAACCCTACTCAAGCTACTTTTACATTTTTCTGATATAAATGGACATTATTACGCCTGCTTCATATCATCCGCGACCGGCTGTGTGTCGATTTATTTTGTCACATTGAAAAAGAAGAGTGGGCCCATCAACGGTTGTGGACGATCCACCAAATGTGCATGGAAAGGCATTTACCTAATATTAAATACGCCCATCGCTTTTATTATTATGATATCAGCACAGAATATATAGGTTATTTACTTTGTGATATCAGAACACTCAAAACATTATTTTATGCTTTTTAGTCCATTTTATAAAAGCTTGTTTTCAAAAAGTTATTTTTTCTAAATTTATTTTTTAATTTTTAGATTTGTCTAAGTCTATGCATTTCAGCTTGCGCATCGATATTGCAGGGAGTCTTTCCTGTCAATTTTAAAATATCTAAGTCTTCGATGAGAAGGCCGTCCAACAAAGGCGACATATGCTAAAACTGTCGTTATTATTATGATCATTATACGCAAGGATTAATTAATTCTGGTAGAGATCAAACAAACTAAAGCCTTACCTCTTCTACGCCCCCCCCCTTTTAGTGAGAGAGCATGTGAATTTTGAAATCAATCAGATACCTACGTGGGAGTCAGTTGAAAGTAATCAGAAAAAATCGTCATTAAATCGTCCATTTTGAATCCGCCATATTGAATTTTTGTAATCAGATCAAAAATTCGTAATCCTCATTCTCAAAAACTCCCAGATACCAATTTTGGTGGAAATCCGACAAACTAAAACTTTACCCCTTCTCCACCCTCCACGTTAGGGGGGAGGTAGGCAGTCAGTGACACCACATTATTGGATTTTCATCGGAACTATAACGGTATGCGAAATTTGAAGTCAATCGGATACGTGGAAGTCAGTTGAAAGTAATCAGAAAAACTTGACATTAAATCGTCCATTTTGAATCCGCCATATTGAATTTTTATAATCTGATCAAAAATTCGTAATTCTCATGCTCCAAAAACCTCCAGATACCAATTTTGGTTGAAATCGGACAAACTAAAATTATACCCCCTCTCCACCCATGGTCATCGGACCTAAGACGCTATGCGAAATTTGAAGTTAATCGGATGTTTGGAAGTTTTTCAAAAATGAGTTGCAAGATTTGATTACATACATACCTACATACATACATACATACAGGTGAGGTCAAATAAAAGCTTGTAAAAAAAGGAAAACACTGTTTATTATGTTGTAGGATAGAAAATATAAAATAATACTTTACTACCAAAACAAAAGCATTTCATATTTTTTGCTGGCTACAGCTTTTTTTCATATTTTCCATAAGTTGTGTTGGGATCTTTTGGACTTATATCAGTTGTATCTTAGTGGTCAAATAGTAAAATTAAAAATTGTGTGCGACGTTAAAAACCTATTCAATTTTTCTTAACTCTTAGTTTTATTAAAATAATAATTTGTGTTGCAGTTATTTATCTATATTTGCTTGGTAGGTAAGTAATTTTTTCTATAAGCGTGCGGAAAAGTCCACTTTTCCGCACGCATTTTAGGGTGGAAAGTGCCACTTTTCCGCACTAGTGCGGAAAAATATTTTTTCCGCACTAGTGCGGAAAAGTAAATTTGTTACGATTTTGAGGTGTTCTATAACATTTAGACCGTTCAAAATACATTTGTATCTTTCCTAGCACACGAAATATCCTAAAAATATTCAAATTGACTAAAATTCTGCTATATTTTCAATATTTTCGATATAATAAAGCTTTCAGTAAAATAGGTTCAAATTATAAGTTTTAAACCTCCCAGGTATAAATATCGTCATTGTCAATGTCAAACAACAATGAACACTAATGGTTTTAGATTTGGCATCTTAAATCACCATAGCAACAAAGTACAAACAAACTGTCAAAACAAAGCCAATTTTGCAGATACAAGCGTCTTTTGAAGTTTTCAAACAAAAAAATCAGATTTTCAATGGATTCTTCGGACGAAGATCTACCCCAGTCAGTTCTAGAAGCCGCTAGAATGTGAATAATAATAATTGATTTGATTAAAACGTTTTGAATATAAATAATTTTCTGATTAATTTTTAGTTTTTTCCTCACGCTTATAGAAAAAATAGTGTACCTAACTCGTGCGTAAAGTGTCTTTTCCGCACTTGATTGCTGGCCATCTGCAATCGCGTGCGGAAAAGAGGCACTTTCCGCACTAGTTAGGTAAACTACTATTTCAAGACTTATTTTCATTTGATTAGCACCGCACTGTTGCTTAATTAGCTTTTTTGAACAGGAATAGATAGAAGTAACTTTTATCGCCTCGTTTATGGAAAGACCGTTAAGGCGAAACCTAAGGAAACTCCATTAAAACTAAAATTGTCTTTTTCCTTACTTACTAAATGGAAAAGTTTTATAGAGCACCTTTATCCGATAAAATGGTAGAGCCGGCACAAAAAGCTAAAACAAATAGCCATAAGATCTGGCGCATGTATCTGTATAACGAGCCCCCTTTTTCTCCTTTTAGTGTGATCCAATCTTATCCAAACGACGCACCGTCAAGCTCTTTTGTCCGAGCGGCCGGTAATATAGTTGTCTTTTGTTATTGGATCACGAATTGGGTTTCAGCGCGCCGGTAAAAGCTTCGGAAAAGCTCTATTAGCAGTCTTTCTTCCCTAAACCCGGCGGCTTAGGAGCTTTGCGCCGCTGCTGTCATGGCTGGGCCCGCCGCTAAAGGTTTTTCCCATAGGCATAAACCAAAGGCACAGATAGGACGTTCCGAAGAAAATAGAAAATAGCAGTGTTCCATTATCACGTTCGACTAGGGTTACCAGATGAAAACGTCTCTAACCAGGACCAGCCGTCAAGAAAATCCGGACAAAATCCGGACGTCAAAATGTTTTCGATGCCACACAAAAAAAATCAACTTTTTTTTTTATTGAAACAATAACTAATAAATAACATAATATACCTACTATTTTATAGGTACTTTTCACTGCTTTGTATTTTATTCAACAGCGTTGAAATTTTAGGCAGAAGTACAAAATCGTAAAAGTCTGAGCAGCTCATATTTCTTAAATTGTATGAAGTCATGAGTATTCCTTTTACACAAGATAAAAGCAGCCTATTTCTTTCTTTGGTCCACTGGGTAGAAATACTTGCATTAACATATTTTGCTCATTTTTCGTGGGTAGGCAGATTGTGGTCATCAGAAGAAAAATTGTCTGATATGAACTTTTTTAGATTACAAACTTCATCAAAAAAATTGTGTGTGCTTAAGACCACACGGCAGAAGTGTAAACTTCAACAAGGCGAAATTAATAATACTACTTTAAGCGGGGTCTTAACATAACGTTTTACCTTACGTCTTGCCTGTCAGTCAAAAGGGTCAAGTATGACGGTTGAAAGACTAGCATAAACACTTGATAGTTTTAACGTACGCTTTTAGATCAGTTTTTGATACAAAACGATGGTTTTATTGGAAAACAATGCGTGATCCGATCAGTTCTCTAGGCGGTCTTCCGTCTTAAATCAGTTCAAGTAAAACATCCATTTTTCCGTCTACACACAAAGTTTTACTTAATGCGTTTTGACTGAACAGGCAAGATGTAAGGTAAAACGTTATGTGAAGACCCCGCTTAAAGGTGAATTCAGACTGCTAAATTTATCGACGATTATTGTTTAATTACATTTTTTGGAACTAGTTTATTTTGCATTATTTGATGTTTATAAAGGCGGCTACTTTAAAATCCGGACGTTTATGAAAAATCCGCCCGGACCCACCCGGACGTAGTAAAAATCCGGACATGTCGGGATTAATCCGGACGTCTGGTAACCCTACGTTCGACAGACTGTCCGAAAAATCCCAATGCGCGCGCAATGCAGTACGAGGACTGTCTTAAAACGGTTTTGGTTTGATAGTACCAGAGAACATATAACATTATTTCTTCGATGATAGAACGACGAAATAACTGTCCAAAAAATGAATGCCGTTGTAGTAGCAATCCAACGATTATAAACACACAGGATTGCTTATTTCCATTTAACTCTATGTTAGCGTCGCTCAAGCCACAGAACACTGTCTGCTGACGTCACCAGCGGACCAGTTGCTTTGTTTGTATTGAGAGTTTGTGTGATTTTAAGGTGTTTTTGACGTTTCTATCTCCGTTTTTTTGCGTTTTTTCATTAATTTGACGGTGTGGTTGACTATTTAGGAAGTAAATAAACCTTTAGAAATGAGAGTTAATAAAAGCTGTGTGCTCCCTCTTTCAGTGTAGAAATATAAATATATATACTTTTATCATGGGCGCACCCAGGGGGGGACCTTAAGGCCCGGCCCCCCCAAGCCTTTGATTTTTTTACATATTTTCCACATATTTCATGAAAAACAAAAAAAAATAGCTAAAAATTCGACACCATGAGGCTTTGCCCCCCCCCAAGAGGCCTCGCCCCCCCCCCCCAAGATCTATTTCTGCATATATTTATATAAAAAATTTTTTGGATTTTTGGAAATTCCTTGCTCATTAAATTAATCACATTGAAGAAAATTGGTAATTATGCCGTAAACGTACTTCTTTTATTAAACTGATTTTTGGAAAATTTATTTTGTAGACAGTTTCTTCCAGTTTAGTTTCAGTTTTTTCTTAAGTTTTTTTAGTCTCTTTATAGAAGTTTTCAGAGACATGTTACAGGAGAAGGAGTGAAAACAGGAGCTGGGTGGGATAAAAACAACTCATAACATAAACAATGTAAATCATATGAAAAAAAAATTTGCAAATCTATTGATTTAAAGCTTAAGAAGTTTAAAAACACATCTTATTTGGCTGTTTTCTCCAAAAACTGACTGGTTTTTGACATAATAATATAATAAATACTATAGGTAAATTTAGTGGGAATAAGGACACTGTTGTTATGGTAAATATACGTTTTAATCCATCGGTAACGTTTCGACAATGGTTTTTGTCTTCATCAGACCTTCAGACTAGATCGTACATTGGAAGGTCTGATGAAGACAAAAACCATTGTCGAAACGTTACCGATGGATTAAAACGTATATTTACCATAACAACAGTGTTCTCGCCCTTTCTTAAATTAAAATATTCCAGGAAAATAACGAAAATCAGTTTGACAACATTGTATTTGTTCCGCTGCGAATTTATTTTTCTTTTCATAAAAGATTCGGGTTTTGGCCACCTTCGGATAAGGTGAAAAACATATATTAGGCGGTTTCATAAAATTTTGTGGTGAAAGAAAAACGTCTTTTCTGCATCGAATAAAGAGTGGTCCTTTTTGGTTTACAAATAAGCAAGCGACACCAGTATTCACTCAACCTTACAATTTTTCCTTTTACCTTTCCCTCCTATTTTCACAATTTTCCGAGTGAAAAATAATTAGGACAGAAGATCTATATAAACGTGGTGAGTACAAAAAATTTATCGTTTATTGGTGTTCATCAGCTTTTCATTGACTATCGTCGGAACAAACAGTGTCCTTATTCCCACTAAATTTACCTATAGTTGCATTACAAGGACGTGATAAGTTTACCAAATAATAAATACTGCAATTTTAGATCTGTAATATCAAATAAATACCTTTTTGTTACTACATAATATACGTGTATTTTATTATATTCGCTATTTGATTAAACTTTTAGAAAAAATCCTACTTCTATTCTAAAACTTTCAACTATTTAAAAAAGAAACTCCAACATATCGTCTGGGTAGGAAAATTTAGCTCTCAGAGCAAACTCTTGATTTATCAAATCATTTGTTTTAAATGAATGAAATTATTAATTATATTTACTAACGCGAATAAAAAATTTGTTTGCAAATAACCAAGAAAAAAAGCGGGAAAAACTCACGATTACAATGTGTATTAAATGAAGCGCGCTGAGCAGAGGTCCACTAGTGACGTAAGCAAGGCGCCGCCTACCGCTGAAAGATTCGAGCTAATAGACAATCCTGTGTGTTTATAATCGTTGGTAGTAATCAATTTACTTCAGTCATGTGATCATATGCAAGAGAATTAAATTCAGTCCCGTGACTAAAAGAAAGAGCAGGTTTTCGTTGTCTCACGTCGATCACACGATAGATCGAAGACAACGTATAAATTCGAGAGCACGAAGTTAAAATTTCACACAGAAAGTATTATACAATTACATAGGATTATCATAATACATTTTTAATTTTAGTTCTTTAAAATGCAGATAAAATTACATTAATTTAATTGATATTCATAAACTATAAACCACTACAGACTGTCTAATAAACTAAATACACCAAAAATTAAAACAAACTTGCAATAGCACATATTTTTGTGCGAAAAAATATTAATTTTTCATCACAAGTTCTATATGAAATTTATATATTTGTATTTTGTAATTTGATTTTAACAAAATATTTGTGAAATTACCTACATATTATAGAAAGCTTTAATATATAAAAAGTTTTTGTGATTTTATTCATTTTTAGGAAATAAAGAACGTGATACTTCTAAGAAGTCAGGAAAATCACATTTTGTAGCTTGTATTTTGGTAGGTATATATAGTTAATGACCTTAATGTCGATGCCTTAAAGCGAAGTCGTTTGTTCTTCCGCCAAATCTGGTGTAAAATTTCACATCCGGTGTTACCCCTCTTACTTCACAGGTCACCGGGATTTGCTGCGATCAGGGTAAACCCTTATGTTTCTATTCCTATCCAATCACCTGCTAAACTAGTCTTTCTTTTTCTAAGCAGGCTACCCTGTCGTCAGTATAGTTTTTAGCTCACACTACTACTATACTATAGTAGTCAGTAGTGTGAGCTATGGTGATCCTAATTTTTTCGAGAAAAAAAAAGTTGCTCCGATTTCAAAATTTTTTATATATCTTTGCGTTTCAGATGATTTTGAAACTTTTTTGTTGCGCCGTCTGTCTGTCTGTCTGTGTGTGTGTGTCTGTCTGTCTGTCTGTATGTCTGTCTGTCTGTAATGACCACCGCGCATAACTCAAAAACCGCTTGCCCGATTTTAATGAAATTTAGTACCTAGGCTGGGTTTTGGGTCGAGATGGTCCCATTTAAAAATGAACAAAATCCACCAAACACAAGCCAAATAAAAGGGTAGGGGTAGATTTCAAAAATCAGAGTTTATGTAAAAATATGGCGTGTGTGATATCAAACGAAAGGTAATTAAGTCTGAAGTTAAACAAAATATATTTTAGTTTATTTAAAAAGAAAGGGTGGGGGTAAATTTCAAAAATTAGTGTTTAAGTGGAAATATGGCGTGTGTGATATCAAACGAAAGGTAATTGAGTCTGAAGTTAAACAAAATACATTTTATGGTGGTACTCCCGTATGTCCCGGAACCCAAACCAGTAATGTAATGACATACATGCTCAGCTGTCTCAGGTGTTTGCTGGTGAATCACAGAATATAAGTGTCATCATAAAACAAAGTTAGTAAAGTGTCCTTCAATATCCAAAATAATTAGATCGTTTACCAGGAACAAAACATGTGATTCAAAGAGTCCAAATCGTAAAAGAACTCCCAAAAACAAACAAAAAGAGAAACGTAGTAACGAAATCATCCTTGTAGTCATGATGAACGTTTAAAAAGAAACTTAAGAGAGCGCACGAATATTAATTAAATCATATAAATAAGGTAGTTAGCACAAGCCCCGACCCAGGTTACATATATTGTGAGCTTACTGCACAACATCTCATAGAGCGCCCCCTTTAACCTCTGACTATATATCAATGGTTTTTCCATTGAAATGTGCTTATTCCCTTTGTAGCTTTATACTACTGGTTTCTGCAGATTTATATATTTTATACATGAATCTCTTTTATCCAAAGGCAATACCTCACATAACGGAAATCATGTTATCCTTTATAGAAACATATCTTATTATGAGATATCAGTAAAACGGGATTTGATTTCAATAGCACTGCGCTATATTAGCATATTAAGCAATGCTTGGTGTGCAGTGCTAATCAAACAGTGGCGCACACCGGAATGTGTCTTGGGGGGGGGGGCCCGAGGCCTCTTGGGGGGGGGGGGGCCGAAGCCTCATGATGTCAAATTTTAAGCTATTTTTTGTGTTTTATCATGAAATATGTAGAAAATATGTAAAAAAAGCTAAGGCTTGGTTCATGAATTAAAGCAGGGTAGGCAAAAACTGGCAGTGTTTTGCCTCTTACACGCTTACTGTCTACATCTAGGTACTAGACTAGAGTTAAGAATTTTGGAGTAAAAATCCTTCAAGAAATCATACAATTTTTTTATATCTATAATGAAATCGAGATGAATTTGATCTGATGTTTTGTTTTTGATGAAATAAAATGTGTTTTTTTGTTACCAGATAATCTTAAATCATAACAAAAACATTTCATGTAAAAAAAACCAAGTACGCGAACGTGGTATTCCGTAAAAAGAATTGAGATAAAAGTAAAGTCAAGTTCTCCAATACAAATTTCAAAATGGAAGGTTCTTACTAGTTTGGAAATGTTTTTTTAAACTTTGCTATTCCAGCCAAACTTCTTTATGTTTAATTTTGCACTCTGCCTAAGAGTAATTTGCAGCTGTAATAGCCAAGTTTAGAAAAACATTTTCAAACTAATAAGAACCTTTCATTTTTAAATTTTTATTGGAGAACTTGGCTTTACTTTTATCTCAATTCTTTTTACGGAATACCATTTTCGTGTACTTGACTTGTTTTTACATGAAATGTTTTTGTTATGAATTTACTGCTTTTTTAAAGGATTTGCATAATAAGTAAGTAGTAAAATATGTGGAATATTGTTCAAAACTTTTGCAATGCCTTATTAAAATTTTGGTTTTTTTTGTTTTTTCCTATGGTTTTATCATAGTTCCTAACTCAGCTCAGCCCAGCTTTTTAGCGTTTCTGGAAGTGGGCAATGTTACTTTTACATAACTTTTTGACATTAATAGGAGAGGGAAGTAAATTAAAATGTTGGTGTTTTTAAATTGTTTCCAATAGTTTTATCATAGTTCTTATCAGTCTTCCAAAGCTTAGCTCTCTAGCGTTTCTGGAAGTGGGTAATCTTACTTTTACATAATTTTACATTTTTAGGGGAGAGAAGCAAATAAAAATTTTGGGTTTTTTATATTTTTTTAAGAGTTTGGTCATAATTTCTATCAGTGTGCCAAATTTCAGTTTTGTAGCATGTCTGGAAGTATAGTAGAATTTTGATGATCTATACATCAGTGAGTAAGTGGCAATTTTGACGTTTTTTGAAATTTCGTAACTACTTTACTTTATGGAATATTTTTTGTTAACTCTTCTAAGATTATGCAAAGTTTGAGTTTTGTAGCTCATTCCGAAGTAGCGTTTTACATAGGTCAAATATGGATTGAAATGTTTCAAGAAAAGATGGTACAGCACAAGCGCGGATCTGGGTCAAAATCTAGGGGGGGGGCGTAATGGTCGACAATTTTTTTTTTGTAATATAACTTTTTTTATAGGGGGGGGTAATTACCCCGTTACCCCCCCTCAAATCCGCGCTTGGTACAGCAGTTTGCGCGAACTTGGCGGGGCACTGCCGTGTCCCCAGAAAAGACAAGTCATGAAAGCCGTTAAGAAACTATACAAATTTTTTATACCTATTGGGAAATCGAGATGAATTTGCCCAAATATGGAAAAAGGTAGTGGTTGTTGTTATTTCAGAGGTTCTAGGTCGGGAAATGGTGGAAAACTAAGTAAAAACAACAATGGTTTGCTGAAGTGTTCTTATATATTCGACGTTTTTTGTCAGACTGTCATTACATACCACAGAATATCAACAAGTTAGAAGAACATCAATAATGCCTAAATAAACACGCAGATGGCGCTGTAGGTACCGTTGAAATAATAAATAATTTTTAATACATATTTCAACAGTGGTTAGCAAAAAAAACAAAATGTGTTGTTTTGTTACCAGATAATCTTAAATTATTCTATATTTTGTGCCCAACTTGAAAAATAAGTAATTTTTTTTATTTGTTATTAATATTCAATAAAAAATTTACTCCTTTCTGGAAAACCTAAACCTTTGTTACCTTAAGTCGATTTTCTACAAATTTGCTAATTTGCAGATTCCAACTTTCTCTATAGAGCGCAGAATTAATTTTAACCAAGCTCACACATGCATGGGACACATAAATATTTTTGTGCAAGGGATGTCACCAAACCACGCGTTGCCTCCTTGTTCTGTCTCTCTCATTTTTACAGCGCCAGCTGCCTGCAGAATGCAACTTCTTTCGAGAGTCGTAAAAGGCACAGCCTTTAATATGCATTAGCGATAATAGAAATAAATCACGTCGCACTATGGTCAAAGGGATCAATATTTTGGCAAAAAATTGATTTTTATGTTTAAGCTCTCTCATCACTTAAACGCAAATCAAAAATTATTTCTCATTTCATGTAAAAAGAAGCCAAGTACGCGAAAAACAAAAACGCGAGTATTTCGTAAAAAGAATTGAATTAAAAATTACGCCAAGTTCTCCAATACAAATTTTAAAATAAAAGGTTCTTAATAGTTTGCAAATGTTTTTTTAAACTTTGCTATTATAGCCAAACTTCTTTGTGTTCAATTTAGCACTGTGCCTAAGAGTTATTTGCAGCCAAGTTTAGAAAAATATTTCCAAACTAGTAAAAACATTTTATTTTGACATTTGTATTGGAGAACTTGGCTTTACTTTTATCTTAATTCTTTTTGCAGAATATCATTTTCGCGTACTTGGCTTCTTTTTACATGAAATGTTTTTGTTATGATTTCACTCCTTTTTCAAAGGATTTCGATAATCTTAAAATTTTAAAGTAGTAGAATATGACGAATATTGTAAAAAAATTTTGCAATGTCTTATTTAACACTTTGAGGTTTTTAAATTTTTTCAACAAGCTAATAAAATTTCTTTCTCAAAAATAAGATTCATATATAACTAATGGACACCTAATAAGTGTTGACAATTAACCGTTTCGTCCTTATGGGACTCCTCAGAACACTGCTGGTGAAGTGACAAATCTTGCGAAATTAATCAGTCGGTTTTGTCTCTAATTAAATGTAATTAGTGAGCGAACTATAGCAAAAGGCGCCATCTACCGAGATACGAGAGAAACGAAAAACCAAAAGCAGGGAAAAACACTGCTATACAATATCGAAAAGAAAACAACTATAGTCCGTGACCTACGACAGCTCTTTGTCTTTTCAGGCCGGATCAACGCATTTTGCATTTTTACCCGTCATCAAGACAGTGAGCGTCAATCAACGGAATTTTTAAGCCAAATAATACTAACAAACGTGAAATTTCGTACCCGTTAATTTAAAAATCAAACAAGTTTCATGGCTAATCGGGCAAAAAGGAGTTTTTTGTTTCCCTTATATTTTTCCGTGGGTAGCTTGAAAGCTTAACCTCACGGGGGTCCAAGATCTAATGGACACCTAATAAGTGTTGACAGTTAACCGTTTCGTCCTTATGGGATTCCTCAGAACACTGCTGGTCTCGTATCTCGGTAGATGGCGCCTCTTGCTATAGTTCGCTCACTAATTACATTTAATTAGAGACAAAACCGTCTGATTAACTTCGCAAGATTTGTCACATTGACCAGCAGTGTTCTGAGGAGTCCCATAAGGACGAAACGGTTAACTGTCAACACTTATTAGGTGTCCATTAGATCTTGGACCCCCGTGAGGTTAAGCTTTCAAGCTACCCACGGAAAAATATAAGGGAAACAAAAAACTCCTTTTTGCCCGATTAGCCATGAAACTTGTTTGATTTTTAAATTCACGGGTACGAAATTTCACGTTTGATTCATATATAACATTTTTCAAATATGATGTAAATTTTTTTTTTCTCAAACAGTTTCACCTCAACAGTGAAATTCGGAAATACATACAGTTGAATAAAAGCCACTTTATAAAAAGAATACTCAAGAAAACAGCCTGTTTTTGGAAGATCGAGCCCTGTAACTTTTGTTGGTCTGGATTAAACAAACATTATTATGGTTGCATTAGAATCAAATATGTTTCTTGTATAATAATGCAAATACGTATTTATACAAAACAGCACGCGGTCCAACAATTTCGTGCTCATGCGAAAAATTAGAGATGATCCCGTATAACCAGTGAACTAATCACCATAGAAAACAAAATAATGCTTGATTGAATCTAAAAGGCGATTCGACTACTGCCTCTATAACATATTTAAGCGTATAATGGGAAATTGTATTACAGAGAAACCGAGTAACTCCAAAAGTCATGTTTCATGCTGGTCTTAAAATTGTATTAAAAAAGCAATAGTTATGCAATTTTTTTATTAGGGACTTAAGACTCTAAAGAACTTACAATAAAGCCAGGCAATAATTGTACCGGGCACTATTGTGACAGTTTTTGACATTGACCACAGTCGAATTTATAAATCTAGTCGTATATTTTCCATTAATAATCGCGGCATGATTAATTCCGACTTCTATAAGATACAAAGGCCTAATTTTTCTTATAATGCAAAACTGTCAGAATAATACCCGGCACAATTACTGCCTGGCTTTATTGCAATAAGTCCCTATTATTGAGCCAGAGTCACCTGTCCGCTGTTGTTATTAAGTTTGTTGTAACAGAATAAATCAAGTATTTTTGTGTTACTCGAAAAATCGCAGCCCTCGCTTTGCTCAGGCTTACAAACATGAGTAAGGTTATTACTATTTATTTACATAACTTCTTTTCCACTTAAAGGTTTTTGGTTCATTCAGGAAATTAAAAAAAAATTATAAAATGTTTGATACCTTTTAATTTTACCTATAAAAAAAATTATTTTTTGCAATGTGCAGTAAATTTTTCTACCATCCAGGAAAAAAAAAGTAATATTTTTATATTTTGAAATTTTTCCTTTTTTTTCATGGTAAACCTAATAATTTTTTTTGACAATAGTAGAAAAGCTGGTTACATCTTTAAAGGTAGGAGAGAGACCTAGAAATCTACCTAAGGGCCGGTTTATCAATGGAGGGTTACCCTCGAACTAGAGATAGCCCTGGGTTAAAGTTGTCAAAAGTGTTTATCCATCCAAGGTTAAATGCAAACTCGATGGTTAACCCTAGGGTAACTTGACCCGCACTCAAACGGCAGGGTAGCGTATTTAACTCTGGGTTAACGTCAAAATTTCCAATTATTTTGAAGTGTTTTATTTTGGTTGATTTTTCTCAAAAGCATAACATTCAACTTGTGTACTTCAATTTTAGTGTTAAATAGGAAACTCTGAAAGTTTTAAAACACCATCGGTGATACTTTTTATGGTGCGAGGCTGAGATGATGTCTACCAAGCAAACCAAAAATAAATATCCTGTTTTCTATGAGAAAGATCATGTTTAATAGAAAAGCACCCAATAAATATGCTGCTAGAGCACTTTTATAATTAAAAAAAATATGCTACAGAATAAATAATATATCACATCAAGGTTTTTAAATACTTTCTGGTCACCCAGCATGCCTCTGCTTGCTTTGCACAGGGTGGTGTTTGTAAATCAGTCATTCCGGGGTAACAGGTGGATGTGTCAGAAACTAGTACCATTATTTCTCATTGATGTGCCTTGTTGATATTTCTTTATTAAAATGTAGAAGTTTGTTGGTTTCCTTGTAAAGACATGACCTGTAACAAAAATAAAATAGGTGTAGTAGTTTAAAAATAAACTTAAAAAATGCAAAATTATGATCCAATACCAAAGACATTAATCCAATTACTTTTAACACTTTTATCTCTTAAATTATCCAGCTTTAATGGGTAGATATGTACCTATAGATGCATTTTTATTTTAGACTATAATTAGTAGTTAAGTACAACAGAAACAATTTACAAAGTTGGAACTACATGCTAATTTTTATGTAGCTAAATTATTTTCATTATATATATAGTAGATACTTACTGGCTAGAGTACAATAACTGAAGAAACTGAATAAGTTTTTTCCAAATAATATTTTTTAACAAAACACCCGAAACCAACAATACAAAAAAACATATGATTATAACCACAAAATGTCAAAAATTCCACAGACTATTAAATAAGAAGGCAAAACTTAAATGGTCGATTCGTTACCAGCATTGCCAACCTGCGAGTTTCGGAGCTCTGGGTTAAAATCGCGTGGATAAACACTTTTCTCTTTAACTTGAGGGTTAGCCCAAGGTTAGAGTTAGCCCAGGGCTAGCTAACACGACGAGATACCCCGCCATTGATAAACCGGCCCTAAACAAATATAAAATCTAGAGTTACGCCAGATCTAAATTAAGGCAATCTGCGGTGCGCAGTCTATCAATAGCGTGGCAGCCGCTCTTATTTAGACAAACAGTATAATAGCTCTTCTTATTGTTTGCGAGCGCCATTGTTGCAGTCGCTGTTGACATTGTAAACAGAGACACCCTGGAGTGGGATAATCGCAGTTAAGTATACCATCACTAATCGGTTGTGCTAGCAAATTCTATGTTTTCCCAGTTTATACTTCATGAAAATTTCAAGGAACAGCTGAATTTTAAAAAGTTATTCTTTAGAAATAAAAGTTGAGAGAATTATAGAAAATAACAGAAATATGAAGTGTCTAAGGCGACTCTAGGTAACTTTGAGGTAATTAAAATAAAGGATATCATAACAAAAACATTTCATGTAAAAAAAGCCAAGTACGCGAAAATGGCATTCCGTAAAAAGAATTGAGATAAAAGTAAAGCCAAGTTCTCCAATACAAATTTCAAAATGAAAGGTTCTTACTAGTTTGGAAATGTTTCATATTGCTTTTAGTTTTTTGTTTCTCTCGTATTTCGGTAGATGGCGCCTCTTGCTATAGTTCGCTCACTAATTACATTTAATTAGAGACAAAACCGTCTGATTAACTTCGCAAGATTTGTCACATTGACCAGCAGTGTTCTGAGGAGTCCCATAAGGACGAAACGGTTAACTGTCAACACTTATTAGGTGTCCATTAGATCTTGGACCCCCGTGAGGTTAAGCTTTCAGGCTACCCACGGAAAAATATAAGGGAAACAAAAAAACTCCTTTTTGCCCGATTAGCCACGAAACTTAGAAGATATCACAATCAGAATAAACCAAGAGAAAATAGAACAAGTAGAGGACTATTTACACGGGACAAATTATTAAACAATAAAAGAAAACCAAACAGCTAAAATCAAGAGACGAGTAAGATTGGCCTGGGCAGCATGCGGTAAATTAAGCTACATAGTAAAAAATATCCTCAGTACCTCGAAACGAAAGTGCATAACCAATGTATCCTTAAATACCAAATTGCAAATAATAAAACAAATAAACAACAAATGAAATTAAAGAAAGAAAAATAAGTCTTCGGCCGGGATTCGAACCCCGAATCTCTTGCTCTGTACGCAAACGATCTTAACATTGAACCACCGAATAAATTTTTGGAAAACTTTCATCTATGCATGTGTGTGGTGTTTCAATACAAGAACGTGAAACTCCAGGGTATTAACTCTACAATTCTTCACTTCACTGTCCTGAAAAAGTGTATGTCAATGAAACTGAAACACTAAGCACTAATTTTTCCAGTGGAATACGCTATAACTATCGCAGACACTACACATGCGCACTTGCTTATTTCGTACGTCACGTTAAGATAAGTGCCGTGGTTTTTAGTCCCTATTGTGTCTTTTATCTCGACTCAAGAATTCCCTATTATGTAGCTAAATGGTGGCACATTTCCGTTAATTATGGCGGCATAAGCATTGCTTAGCGAACACGGAGAACATTAATTCATTAATTAAACTGCTGAAACTGAATCACTGTAATCTGACTAAAACGGAATAAAATAACATTTAGACGAGTGTCGGGAAAGTTGTACTTTTACAAATTATGCTTTTTAAGTTTTAATTAAGTCTAATTACGGTCGGAGGGAAGAAAAAGTTTCTTTAAGAAAAGTGTCACGTTTTTTAGATAAATTATGTTCGCTTTTCATAACATTAAAAATACTCTGCCAATATATGGGCCCCTAAGCTCACACTAGCTACTATAGTTATAGTGTACGTGTGGGGTAATATAACTAAAAACTGAAATATATTCTATTCAACTCCAGACTAAATTACCTTTTGTTTGATACCACACAAGAAATCTAACCGAATCGAACCAAAGCAAACTGAACCAATAATTTAAAAAAAAAAAACTTTCCTGACTTCCTACTCGGGATCCTAGAGGATGTGAATCCGAACCGAAACGAACCGAATTGAACCAAACCGAATCGAACCAAAGCAAACTGAACCAGCAATTAAAAAAAAACTTTCCTGACTTCTTTCCCGGGATCCTAGAGGTTGTGAATAGTGTTGTAGTTTAGTTTGGTTAGGTTAGGTTTGGTTCAGTTTAGTTAGGATCGGTTCGGTTCTGATTCACATCCTCTAGGATCCCGGGTAGGAACTCAGGAAAGTTTTTTTTTTAATTATTGGTTTAGTTTGCTTTGGTTCGGTTAGATTTGATTGATTAGCTTTCGTTAGGTTAGGTTTTTGAAACTTTCTGTTTTCATGTGCTTAGAAATCAAGTGAAAATCATTTAAATCATTAAAATTTATTAATAACAGAACAACATCTGTCGTCGTAGTTGCCAGTGTAAGACAATGAACACTGAACTTTGCAGGTATAGTTAATGGAAGAGTGTTCTTCAAACTTCAAAGAATTTCAAAATCTTAAGTAATATTAGTACAAATACTTTTAAACTGCTCCATAATTTTCATATTAACAAACATATAACCTCAAAATCAAGCAAATAAACAACTTGAATCCAATTTAAGTTTCAAATGTGCACTAATAAGTAAACCCCTGCGCTGCGTAATTCAATACAAATCCGTGCCTTGTTCGAGCCTCGGCGCCTTAAAATCAACACGCATTTGTAACCAAATATGTTGCAACATTTCCGTGTCTATTTCAAAACAGCGCTGCCGTGAAATCAGCACGGAAACGTAAATACGCTGCCGGAGCGGCTTATAACAAGCAAGCAAGATACAGACAATGATTTTTTTTTATGGGGCCATACAAAAAGCCAAATTTATTCGCATGGTTATTTAAGAGTTACCACTTTGGATGAACTTCGAGCATAAATAATCACCACTCTACAATCAGCGACACCTGAAACGCTAAGTAAAGTCCGAAATGAATTTTATAAAAGGTTCGGATACTGATTAGGAAAGCGCCGTAATATTTTGCGCACGCATTTGCGTGCGGAAAGTTGAACTTTCCGCACGCCGTGCGTAAAAAATACTTTTACGCACGCTTTGCATATTAAAGTAAATTTAGACTTTTTTTTGTTTTATATTTTTATTTGTAACGGAAACAGTGAAAAAAAAACTAAAAACTACTCGAAAAATTAAAAAAGTTTAACGCATAATGTGAAAATTAAACGTGCAATGCGTCGCATTTTGTAATGTTAATGCTGACGCCGCCACTTTTGTTAGGTTTTCAGATTGTATCGATGTATTAGTCGTCGTCATTGATGGAAACACTGTCGTTGCTTCTGCATTCGTGCTTCTTTGCACTGATGTGGATCGAAGTGCTATGGTGGATGGTAGTTCTGAGGTGGAGGGTAGTACTGAGGTGGATGGTTGGCGTTCTCCTGTCTCCTGATTTGTGTCACTTTTTTTCTGCAAAATTTGCGTTGCAATTTTTTTCTTGTTTTCCTCGGATTCTTCCACATAGGATTCGGCTACTGACGCACTCTTCCACCCACCATGTCGCTTCAAATTGGTTATATTTGCTCCGGCATTGGCCAACATTGTGGCAGAAGATCGTCGGAAACCATGGCCCGTATAAGTTTCCGGATTTGGCAGCTTAAGAAACCCAGCGATGTTACCGGGGATCTTGCCAAATGTGTTTATATCAACCACTTGCTTCGAGCATTTACCGGTATGGTAGGAAACAAAGAACCGTTGGTGCGGTGTGTCAGGTGGTCGCAAATTTTTGTATTTTTTGTAGATGTTGATATAGCTTATTTCGTCTTTGTTGGGATCGCAGACCACAAAACTCCTTGAAGTATGGTTCTTAGTGTTTGAAATTGTTACCACCAGGATGTCGCCTTTCTCTTTGATGTCGGATACTTGTAAATTCGCTAGCTCCGCTCTTCGGCAGGCTCCTGCAATGCCGAATATTGTGGCCACCTTGTTCATTAAATAAATCTCATCGGGAGCTTCTTTCAAAAATTTATCGGTCTCATTTTTTTGCAGTACTTGAGACTTTTTTGGTTTAAAACCGACATTTTTTCGTTTAATAAATGATATTAAGTTATAATATCGCCCAATATCTATATTTTTTCGTAGTCTTATACACATTTTAAGCATTGAAAAATTTGATCATAACGTGCTAGGCACATAAGAAAAATAGGCCAAAAATACCTCTTCTTTTAGCGATGAAGTGTTCTTTGCTTTTAACCAATCTTCAAAAGCGTGGTACTCTTTTTCGTATCTCGGACGGGACTTTTCTGGAACTGGAAGTTCAATATCGCTGTCGTCGAAATCCATTTTAAAGAAAACTTTGTAGATAGACCGAAAATAACGCTGAAATGACACTTGCTGCAATGTTTGTATTTTTAATCCCATAGTAACAACAATAACACAATCCGAAAAAATAGCTTGTCACTAATTAATGTCAAAATGACATCAAAATAATAGAGTGCCTGAATATCAATTTAGAATTATTTTACAAAATTTTTAAAAAAGGTAGCGTGCGTAAAAAAAATTTTGCGCACGGCGTGCGTAAAATTTTTTTTTACGCACGCTACCTTTTTTGGTGATTTTATGAAAGCAAATAAAAATAAAATAATTATAGTAATGAACTTGAATTTTAAAACTAAAACGAAAACATAATTTGTCAATAAAAATACAAAATACATTATGTAGGAAGAAGTTTTTTACGCAAGTAGGAAAAATATTGTACATAACACGCGCGGAAAGTGTCTTTTCCGCCCTTAACGGCCTTTCCGAACTTCGCTTCGCGTCGTTTGTGTAACTACCGTTCGTGCGGAAAAGGGTCACTTTCCGCACTTGTTAGGTAAATAACTATTAAAATTCGTTAGGTAGATGTTATATCAATATGAAAGAATTTGCTTCTAAAACAGACCCCTCTCTTATTTGTTTGTTTTACTCGGGAAGCCATATGTCAAAGGCAGCTTTATTATTAGGTATTTAGGACAAAATTGTTAGAATTAACAAAGCTTTAAAACTTTTAATGTCTTTTAAAGGTGGTATCCATACGGCGATCAATGGCGAACGAATTTATCGGAATAATTTTTACGTGTTACCACACATCACAAGCGAACGAATTTGTTTGCCTTTACTATCGTTCGCTTACCATGCGGTACATTGTGGTTAGATAGTGTTTACAAGGTTTTTTTTTTATTTGTCAAACACACTGTGTTTATTGTATTACAATCTAGTCAGTAAGACTAATTAGCAATTTTGTTTTAACTTAATTTACTAGAAAAGTCAGATTTAAACTTAGGGTTCACTCAACAGTTCTCCTCGCTTTGTTTAGTCTGTAACTCACAATTGTGTTGTGTTTATAGCATTATTTTGTTTTATGTGTAATACACTTAGTTTACTAGCTCAAACGGCTTCACTCTTTTTAGTCTTCGAACTAGCAGAGTATTGTCTAGAAGCTGAATTGCTTCCACATTCACATGCCGATGGAGTCTATCTTCATGGCTTTTTGCGTACTTTTTTATAGTATCTGCTACAGTTTCGATTTTTAGATCTCGATGAAGGTCACTATTTCGAACGTACCAAGGTGCATTCACAATGTTTCTTAATACTTTATTTTGAAATCTCTGTATAACTAGAATGTTACTCTCTTTAGCACAACCCCATAGTTGAATACCATATGTCCATACTGGTTTTAGTATTTGTCTATAAAACAGTAACTTATTATGAATTGTTAAATTGGACTTCCTTCCAATTAGCCAGTTCATTTTTCTATACCTTATCTCAAGTTCTTCTTTTTTTTTCTTAACTTGTGCTTTCCAGCACAATTTGGCATCAAGTGTCATACCTAGATATTTTGCCTGATTTGAATATGGTACGGGAATGCTGTTAATTGTAATTTGTACGTGATTTATATTTTTGTTTGTAAAATCAACATGAATTGATTTGGTTTCATTTAATTTTATTCGCCACTTTGTGGTCCAACTGTGAACTTGGGTGACTGCATCCTGAAGTTTTTCTATGCATTTTTCAATAGATTTTTCTACCGTCAATAAACCAGTATCATCGGCAAATGTTGCTAAGTGGCAATTTTCTGGCTTTGGGATATCACAAGTGAATAATAAGTATAGATATGGGCCTAGTACGCTACCCTGGGGCACGCCTGCTTGAATTTCTCTTAAATTGGAGTACGGGTCTTCCTGTTTTACTCTAAAATGTCTATCCGATATGTATGATTCCAAAATATCCGAATATTGTTTTGGCAGAAACCGTTTTAGTTTAAAATTAAGGCCTTCATGCCACACTTTGTCAAATGCTTGTGCTACATCTAGAAAAACTGCAGAACAAACTTTTCCCTCTTCTAGTTCTTTTTCTATTATATTAGTAATTCTGTGTACTTGATCTATCGTGGAATGCTTGTCTCGAAAACCAAATTGATGAGACGGAATAATTTCTTGTCTTTCTATGATGGGTTTTATTATTTTAAGCAATAATTTTTCATAGAGCTTGGATATAATTGGCAGCAAAGATATTGGCCTGTAAGATGACACGTCATGGAGTGGTTTTCCCGGTTTTGGAATCATGATAACTTCTGCAACTTTCCACAGTTTAGGTACATACCTACAAGGTGTTTACAATGTGTTTCCGTATATTGCAGCCAAGGTCTACTGCGCTTATTATAAAAGAGAGAAAAAAGTGTAAATGCAGAAGTTGAAGTGTTTATCCTAAATTATAATAAACCATTTTTTTTAAGTTAAAAAGATTTCTTTTTACCACAGTCGATATTTAACAATTGCGTTAATAGCACATTATATAATTTTAAGTTCGATATAAAATTATCGCGTGATTACTAAAGATACCTCCATAAAATATAGATATCGCAGCCCACGAGAAAGACCGGGCCGGGCGCGGAAATATCACGTGACCGTAGGAGTCCCACAAAAAAAGGCCTCACGGCCTAAGATGAGTTACTAGGTTTTTGCTTTGCATGGCAGTATTTTATACAGAGGCAACCGAAGCTTGGTGTTTAAGTAAATAGATATAATAAAGATAAAGAATATTGTTTTGGAAAACAAACTAGGTAATTTGTGGGAAAAAAATAAAAAAAGCCAAGCATTGCATGAAAATTTTGAAAGAAGCTTAGGTAAAAAATAAGCTTTGTATTGAGAAAAGGGCGGTCCTACCCTCTATGATCCACCACTGAAATTTATTTAGTCAAAGGTTAACATAATTTTACTTGGTATTCCAATTTCCTCTCTGATTCGCTAAATTTGAAAAGTTTTAATTTCCCTGCAGAGATCTGACGGAAACACGAATAGTCTGATTTCCAAATTATGCCTGTTTTACATGATTTTATATGACGTATTAATTTAAGTTCCTAAGTAGGGTTACTTCTTCACTACGCAAAATTTTTTTGGAAAATAACGTGCTTTTTGATCTTATCTTTTACCACTTCTTTCCCGTTTGCAACATATTAGGTTTCAGTTTTATAGTTGGACCGACAAGGAACAACACTAATTACACGTTCGCGGCATTGTTTATCTTATAGGTATTTTCTTTATAATTTACTCATTAGCCATTAATTATTTTAACGCAGCCCACTACAGTCTTTTTCGTGGGCTGCGTTATTTTAATAACTTTGATAAAATTCACATAAAATTTGTGCCCGAATTAAAAAAAAAAAACAAAGTAAACAAACATACCAAAACTGAACACACACATGTTTTATAATGACAGCGGGCCGTGAGGCGTTTTTTTTGTGGGACTCCTACGGTCACGTGATATTTCCGCGCCCGGCCCGGTCTTTCTCGTGGGCTGCGTGTTTATACGACTTACAACATTTTTAGACCGTCCTTATATAAAAGCGCTTTAATAGGCCCGTATAAACAAAGTGACTGAAATGTTATTTCCCTGAATTTTTCTTAAAAGGATTAAACGTTAGCAAAGCCCTCTGTTCTGTAGTTTTAGTGGATAACAATTTTAGGAAAATAATACACCTACCTATTAAAAGCTTTACCACCAATAATTAAAACAATCCTTCCAAATCGTGCATGTTGGCTGCCTAATATATAACCATACATAACAAAAACATTTCATGTAAAAAAAGCCAAGTACGCGAAAAAGGCATTCCGTAAAAATAATTGAGATAAAAGTAAAGCCAAGTTCTCCAATACAAATTTCAAAATGAAAGGTTCTTACTAGTTTGGAAATGTTTTTTTAAACTTTGCTATTACAGCCAAACTTCTTTATGTTCAATTTAGCACTGTGCCTAACGGTCATTTACAGCCGTAATAGCCAAGTTTAGAAAAATATTTCCAAACTAGTAAAAACCTTTCATTTTGAAATTTGTACTGGAGAACTTGGCTTCACTTTTATCTCAATTCTTGTTACGGAATGCCATTTTCGCGTACTTGGCTTTTTTTTACATGAAATGTTTTTGTTATGATTTCACTTCTTTTTTAAAGGAATTGGATTTTTTTTTTTTTTTATTTGTCAAACACACTGTGTTTTTTTTTAGTTACAATCTAGTCAGTAAGACTAATTAGCAATTTTGTTTTAACTTAATTTACTAGAAAAGTCAGATTTAAACTTAGGGTTCACTCAACAGTTCTCCCCGCTTTGTTTAGTCTGTAACTCACAATTGTGTTGTGTTTGTAGCATTATTTTGTTTTATATAATTCACTTAGTTTACTAGCTCAAACGGTTCGGTTCGGTCAAAGGAATTGGATAATACTTAATTTTTAAAGTAGTAAAATATGCGGAATATTGTTCAAAACTTTTGCAATGCCTTACTTAAATTTTTGAGGTTTTTAATTTTTTTTCATGGTTTTATCGTAGTTTCTATCAGCCTGCCAAAGCTCAGTTCTCTAGCGTTTCTAAAAGTGCACAATGTTACTTTTATATAAATTTACATGTATAGGGGAGTGAAATATATTAAAATTGTCGTGTTTTTAAGCTTTGTCCTATAGTTTTATCATAGTTCTTATCAGTCTTCCAATGCTCAGCTCTCTAGCATTTCTAGAAGTGGGTAATGTTACTTTTACATAACTTTACATTTATAGGGGAGGAGAGTAAATGAAAATATTGGACTTTTTAAATTTTTTCCCAAGGTTTTATCATAATTTCTATCAGCATTCCAATGCTCTGCTCTCTAGCGTTTCTGAAAGTGGGCAATGTTAGTTTTATATAACTTTACATTTATAGGAAAGGGAAGTAAATTAAAATGTTGGTGTTTTTAAATTTTTTCATATAGTTTTATCATATTGTCTTTCAGTCTTAAAAAGTTCAGCTCTCTAGCGTTTCTGGAAGTGGGCAGTGTTACTTTTACATAACTTTACATTTATAGGGGAAGGAAGTAAATTAGAATTTTGGGGTTTTTTGATTTTTTCCAGGGGTTTGGTCATAATTTCTATCAGTCTGCCAAATTTCAGCTTTGTAGCATATCTGGAAGTACAGTAGAATATTGATGATCTATACATGAGTGAGTGAGTCAGTGAGTGAGTGGCAATTTCGACGTTTTTTGAAATTTCGTAACTACTTTACTACTTTATGGAATTTCATGGAGGGTTTGTTAACTCCATGGAGATCTACGACTGTTCCAAGTTTGAGATTTGTAGCTCATTCCGAAGTAGAGTTTTAGGTAGGTCAAATATCGGCTGAAATGTTTCCAGAAAAGATGGTTACGCCGCGCGAACTTGGCGAGGCACTGCCGTGCCCTCAGATAAGCATACGGCATCGCAGGAATTATTTTTCATTTCTCTTACCAATATTGTAAAATAAAATTTTTATACCGTCTCTATAGCTTTATAAAAGTGTTACATTGACCATGCAGTGTTCAGAAGAGTTTTCTAAGGACAAAACAGTTAACTATCAACACTTAATAGATGTCCATTAGATCTTGGACCCCCGTAGGTGTACAGCTTTTTGGGTTGCCCACGGAAAATTACATGATAAACAAGACCTTTATATGCCCGCTTAGCAACGAAAAATTGTCGTTTTCTTTATTCATGTTTGTATTGTAATTATTTTTCCCTTTATAGTTTATGGAAACACTTCTATTTCCCTCTTTGAAATCCAATTCTCTGAAGTTTGATGAACAAAACCTATTAGATTTATTAATTGGGTTATCTCGTTAAGAGAGCAAAAGCTGCTATAATTTGGGCAACAAATGGCGGAGCAACGTTAAACAAGAGAAGGAGCACGTGTGAGAAGGAAACCAATTAGGGACTTTGAAGGACCCTCTCACAGCACGCGTAGGTAAGAGCCTACGCTTTTACCCGCACAGAGGGCATAATGATACGCTATTGATACGATTTTCTATTGTTACATTATTATTTTTCCTAGCCTACTTGAACCACTGACTGCAACTCACAACACAACCACAGATTAAATAAGATTAGTAAAAAAGATGGGACACTCATTCTATGCTCCTTTTTTTAGTTTCTGACCTATCGAGCGCGGCGCTGCTATCACCCAGCTGGCGAGGCGGCGGCAGCCGCCAATTTTAAAAATTAAATTTTGATTGCACCAAAATGTTTGCATTGTTTCATATAAAAAATGAAACAATGCAAATATTTTGACAGTAAATTCAGAAAATAAAACTACATTATATATGTGGGTAGGTATTTATTATAAATAACTTATTTAAAACTTTATTAAAAGAAAATTAATTAATTTTTTGTTGTATAATTCAACACACTAAATATGTAATACCAGTATTATAATTAATCTCTCTTAATAATAAACATGTGAGTTCCTTACATATATTAGGGGGGCTAGCTCAGTCACAATATATCATACTTTATATAACACTTTTGTCCAGAGGTGGTTCGGTTGCTAATTTTAGTACACCATATTTGCCCAGGTAGAATATCCTAGGGCACATAGTGAGTGCTGCTTTCTTGATTAGTTACCTACCTTAGCATATACACCAAATTACCCTAATTGATCTATCCCGCTGTTATACTTGGTCTCGTTTTTGAAAATGTGAATTGTGAACACGAGCCCCACTCCATGTGCATGTCAGTCATGTCTCCTTTGGAGCAGCTGAAAGAACATTACCTGAAACAATATAAAATTGTAATATACAAACAATATTCTTTCTTCGCAATGTTATAATTCCTATTTACCAAAAGCGCTAGAAACCGAACCCAGCCCAAGGTTTGAAATTTATAACCCACAATCAGAGGATAGACATCAGCGTAGCTAAGGGGGGCCTGGCCCCCTCTGTTGCATCTCAGGCTGCCCTTATGTATTGCAGGGGTCCCCTGGATCACTACTAATAAAAAAATACAGATACAATATACGTGTATCACAGAAAGCATAGACGTAGGCCGCAGCCCCCTTCAGGCTGGCCACGCCGATGAAATTGGACTTTTTGTTAAAATAAACCATGCAAATTTATTTTATAGGTTATGTTATATACTTACTTGAGATTAGTAACAAATTGTTGAATTTTTGGCTGCCCGGTAAAATTTGGTTTCCTAAATACCAAAAATGTTGGTAAAAGCCGTACAAATTGCAGTAAAAAACGAAAAAATGGAATTCCAGAAAATTCCAGACCGATCAGCTGGTTTCTACCGAAAATATTGGCAGTAGCGGGTTGGGTGAGGATGAGCGGGGGTCTACGGTGGTGCCGCCATCGACTGGTAAGTGAAGCTCGAGTGACCAGGCCCTGAACACAACATTAATAAGTTTTCGTGGCTAATCGGATCAAAATAAGTTTTGGTTTCTCTCGTATTTTTCGGTGGGTAGCTCTAACGTTTAACCTCCCGGTGATCCAAGATAATGGACACCTAATAAGTGCTGACAGTTAATTGTTTCGTTCTTATGGGACTGCTCAGAACACTGCTTGGTCAATGAGACACCAGTGTTCCCAGAGCCGTATCTAGAGCAATCCCCCCCCACCCAAATGTTTAGGCGTGATAAGCAGTAGAGATATGGGCAATTCGCATTTTTTTATGACAAAGTTGATTGTGATTTTTTAGATTTTTGCTTTAAACAGCTGAAAACATGCTGAAACTAAAGTTTGGTTCAGTATTCTATTTTCTAAAAAAACTAAAATCTTAAGCGTATTTTACACATATATGTAGATGAAAAGTGAGTAGCAAAATACCTTGTCCTCTACTAAATTTTACCCATGTCCCCACATTTCGCTTATAATTTCTAAAAACCCATTAAGGCACACAATAACATACACCAATCATTTTATTCATAAACAGTTATGTTTTAGTGATGATCATTCGTTATGACTAAAAGGCAACTGATATGGTACGGCCATGTACAACGGATGAACGACGAAAGATTACCAAAGCAGGTCCTAGAATGGCAACCAATAGGGCGCAGAAAAAGAGGGCGTCTTAAACTAGAACTGGCAACAGTCAATCCAAAGATCAATAAGTCAAAAAAATCTGACAGAAGATGATTGTCAGGATCGAAGGAGGTGGAGAATAGGCGTCGGACAACGTAGAAAAACGTGAAGTTTCGAAAATGGTACATTTTCAAAGCCATCAAATCAATTTTCTTCTCTTTATAAAACAACGTTGACGTCGTTCAAAAAGTTTTCTTTATTTTTTTCAGTGGTTGTCGCATTTTTTGTACCTGCGCGAAAAATTGCAACGTTTTTATATTATAGGGAAAATATCTTACTCTAGGCCTACGTCTTCAAAAATTTTAATAGTTAATAATAAAAGATCTTCACATTTTCAATATTTTGATAATTTTTAAAGTTTTTATGAATTCCAATAAGAATTCTTTAAATATTTTCAAAATTCTAAAAATTTTCAAAATTTACATAATATACAAGATGTCCCATAACTTAGGAGTCAGCAGGTAGCAGGTGATAGAGGAGGTTATTTTTAATAAAAAAAGTTTATATAACATGGGGGTCGATCAACACTCATTTGTTTTTAAGATATAGGATCTTTAAAGTTAGAGGAGTGGGGGAAAAAGATAAAAAAGAAAAAGAAAATTTGTCCCAGTCAAATGAATACTTAGCCATAATAAAATTGTGATCCAAAAATGTATTATTTCCTTTTTGGATTAAATTACAAGTTAAGGAGATATAGGCTGTCAAAATAACCTCCACAAATGTATAAAAAATAAAAATCTTAAAAAAATTTTAATTTTTGCTGACTTATTTTTTGAAAAAATATTAATTATATTTTATTAATATGTCTCCGTAGAGACTTAAATATATTAACAAAAAATATCAGGAAAAACATTGCGTTTAATATAGCATTATACAAGTTTATTTCAAAAATATTATTTTTCCTAAAAAAAAAATTACCGCATAATTTTTTTAAAACATATTTTTATCTCCACCTATTGCTCTTATTCTAATACACCACTTTTAGAAAAGTTATTATCAAAAATGTGTAAAAATCGCCAACTTTGATGCTCTGTATCTCGAGAAAGTTGCTCACCTTGTATACTACCCTATTTTTGTGAGTAAAATTAAGATGAGCAAGTAATCTGTAACAATGGGGTCCATTTTTCCCTGTGCGCAGTTTTACTATGTGCGCTATTTCCTTTACGCGCATTTTTAGTATGCGCTTTACTCCGCATGCGCTTTTTCTGTGTAGCGTTACTTCCTGTGCGAACATTTCTTTTTTGCTTTTTTCTTGTGCGTTTATTTACGATCGCCGTTTCACCATTACCCCCTCCCTTCCCAGACTTTTGTTCCAGAACCGCCCTTATATGTCGCTCTTTGAAATGTCGCCGTTTTGATATGTCGCTCTTTTGAACCGGTGCCATAAAAAAAATATTCTAGTAATTTGGGGATTCTAAAATTATTGACAAGAAGATATTTTAAGGAATGCGGAAGTGATCACTATTTTCTGGAGTCCAAAATTCTCTTTCCTTATCAAGGCCGAAGCCTGCATCAACAACATCTTGATGATACAGTGATTGAAGAAATTGATCACTGTAAATATAATCTACTAAGCCTAGAACATGACAGCGTAAAAAACTTATACAAAAAGAGACTGAACGAAAAACTTAATACAAGTTCAGGTGAAACCCCAGATGAGGAATACGAATGTATTACATTAAGCATCCACCAAGCTGCAAAAGAAGCACTAGGATTAGTTTAAGAAACTTCTAAAAGAAGAAAACCATACTGGTGGGATGCTGAGATTGAAAGGGAAATGGAGGAAAAAAGGAAATTATATCACACCTACTTATACAGAATATACGGTAAGATAATATGAAATAAAGTGGAGAGCGAATATAAAGACATGGAGGCAGAAGAACAAGCTGGTTTCAGGGTGGGTAGATCGACTTCAGATCATCTCTTTTGTATAACCCAAGTTATTGAAAAGAAAATGGCATACGGACAAGAGCTGCATCTGCTTTACGTCGATTTGCAGAAGGCATATGATAGTATCCCACTAAATCTACTTTGGAAAGCGTTGGAAAACACAAACATAAGCGTACAACTAATTAAGGCCATCAAAGAGTTATACCGCACTAAAAGAGAAAGAGTTACAAATTAAAGAATAAGAGAAATTATGACAGTGGGGAACGTACTTTAGTGGATGATATAAGAACAAAACAACTAGTGTGGTACGGACATGTACAAAGAATGAATGATGAAAGACTACTTAAACAAATACTACAATGGAAACCAACTGTCCGAAGAAAACGAGGACAGCCAAGAAGCTGGAGAGAAGGAATAGACAGTGAAATAAGAATAAGAGGCCTAGATAATGAATTATGGACAAACGGAAACGAGTGGAGATTGGGTATCGGAAGACGTAGAACGTTGTGAAACCGATAAATATATATATATATATATATATATATATATATATATATATATATATATAAATATATATATATATATATATATAGATATTTTAAGGCCTTAAGGTTACATAGGCTATGCCAGAGGCATCAAACAAACGAAGCTTTTAATACAACAGTTAGGTAACTGTTTTGGTAGCAAAGCGTAGTTGTTTAAATTTTTGAATATATTTTAGGGGCTATTGTTTAATTATTCTGTTAAAGATCCCTATGAACTACAACTCAATTAATAATGGCGTCCATACAATGTAGGAGGAAAGGCGTTGTCTACCCTAGATAAAATTCAAAACACTTCTTATATACTTTTTATGATATATTCACAATAAAAATATTCATAATAAGCATTTTTTTATTAATTAAAGATTACGTAAGACATATTTCGATTAATTGCATATACAGGGTGTCCCAAATTGGGCACTTTTAGAGAAGACTTATAGTGAAAACCGCATTTTGAAATATCGTCTCGTCTTTGAGCTACGGGGGCTTTTTGAAAAGTCTGCATTTTTGAAGGGGGTCTATAACTTTGTTATTAGTGGAAATTTTGATTTAGAGTAAATTGCAGTTTTATAGACTTTGTCACGAGGAATTCACCCGCTAAATAATATTTTAACTGTCACTATTAGTTTTTGAGATATGACATAATGTTGCATTTTTTCTTATGGAATAGCCTATATTTTAATTAATTTTCGAATTCGTCATTGAATTCTTTTCAAAATGATGTATCATATGTCATATTTTGATTGATTTGATATACTATCATAATCTAAAAAAATTGGCTGCCCCTAGCTGCCACCTTTTAAAAAACTCTGCCAATATATGGGCCCCTAAGCTCACACTAGGTACTATAGTTATAGTGTACGTGTGAGCTAATATAACTAAAAACTGAAATACATTTTATTCAACTCCAGACTAAATTATCTTTTGTTTGATACCACACAAGCCATGTTTTGACTTAAACTCAAATTTTTGAAATCCACCCCCACCCTTACAAAAAAACAAAAATTAAAATGTATTTTGTTAAAGTCCGGACTCAATTACCTTTCGTTTGATATCACACACCCCATATTTTCACTTAAACTCTAATTTTTAAAATATACCCCCACCCTTTTTTTTTAAATAAATTAAAATGTATTTTGTTTAACTGCAGACTCAATTACCTTTCGTTTAATATCACACACGCCATATTTTCACATAAACTCTAATTTTTTAAATCTACCCCCACCCTTTTATTTGGTTTGTGTTCGGTGAATTTTGTTCATTTTTAAATGGGACCATCTCGACCCAAGACCCAGCCTAGGTACCAAATTTCATTAAAATCGGCCAAGCGGTTTTTGAGTTATGCGCGTTGGTCGTTACAGACAGACATACAGACACACAGACAGACAGACAGACAGACAGACAGACATACAGACAGACAGACAGACAGACAGACAGACAGACGGCGCAACAAAAAAGTTTCAAAATCATCTGAAACGCAAAGATATATAAAAATTTTTGAAATCGGAGCAACTTTTTTTTTCTCGAAAAAATTAGGATCACCAAAGCTCACACTACTATAGTATAGTATATGTGTGAGCTAAAAATATCGATATAATTTGGCGTATACTTTAAAACTCAAGAATTTTGTGGGAAAATATTACGAATCAATTCAAAAAATTCTAATAATTAAGTTGCCTTCAATTGTTTTTATTTTTTGTGTTTTAAATTCTTTCATTGCTTAACTATAAATTCCATTCCCTAAATAAATATTAACAAAAAACTAACTAGGCCATGGATCACCCATGGTACACCTATGTTTTCCTCTTTGTTTGATAAATTAGAACGTAAAATAATAGTTTAAAATTATGGATTTAGAAAATTTAACAAATTATTCAGTTTATAAAATTTTGAGTAAAAATAATGTTATTTTTTGTGATCATAAGAAAGATATAGAATGTTTACTTCGCAAATTAAATATTCCAGAAAAAGATCTTGCTCCATTTTCTGAAAAATTACGTAAGTTTTGTAACAAACTATATTCTAAATGGAATGCTTCTTCTAGAACATCGTCAAATTTTTTTCAACAAAATGCCTTTCCGTAAATAAATAAATGAAGAGCAATATTTTGCATGTTTGGAGACTCCTTTGCCTTCTATTTCACGATCACCTTTTAATTTATCTGACCGTCAGAAAAGAAGAAAAACAGAGTACGTCATATGAAACCGACAGGACCATATCAAATTTGTTGCAAACTAACCCAATATTAAAATTTGTCCACCATCTTGAATATTTATGAAATGTCAGTTGTGACATTAAATTTGTTAAGTATTGTGACTTTCCATAACAACTACAATTATAAAAATTGGACAAACATTTTTTAAGAAATGAGAAATTGTCAAAGACTCATTTTTGGTGACCACCCTATATAATAAATTATTAATTTATAAAAAAATATATTTTTTTAATAAAACCCAAAGCTTTCCAAAAAATTTAATACGAAAAAATTAGGTACATTTTACGTACAGTTACGGGCATTTTAATAAAATAGGTTTTTGTAAAACACATTAAAATTTTGGACCGCCCTATATATGGTTTAAGTTACGCAAAGGAACTAATTTATTCAAATACAATATTACGGTGTATAAAAGTCATTCCTAAGTTTTCCAGATTAGAAGTACCAATTAAAAATCCTCATGTACAACCGTTCCCATAAGTCCGTTCCACTGTGCGTCGGTGTCGACAAAAACCGGTACCAAATAGTAGTTTACCTAACTAGTGCGGAAAGTGCCTCTTTTCTGCACGCGATTGCAGATGGCCAAACGACGCGATAGCGGAGTTTGGCCAGCAGTCAAGTGCGGAAAAGACACTTTACGCACGAGTTAGGTACACTATTTTTTCTATAAGCGTGAGGAAAAAACTAAAAATTAATCAGAAAATTATTTATATTCAAAACGTTTTAATCAAATCAATTATTATTATTCACATTCTAGCGGCTTCTAGAACTGACTGGGGTAGATCTTCGTCCGAAGAATCCATTGAAAATCTGATTTTTTTGTTTGAAAAATTCGAAAGACGCTTGTATCTGCAAAATTGGCTTTGTTTTGACAGTTTGTTTGTACTTTGTTGCTATGGTGATTTAAGATGCCAAATCTAAAACCACTAGTGTTCATTGTTGTTTGACATTGACAATGACGATATTTATACCGGGGAGGTTTAAAACTTATAATTTGAACCTATTTTACTGAAAACTTTATTTTATCGAAAATATTGAAAATATAGCAGAATTTTAGTCAATTTGAATATTTTTAGGATATTTCGTGTGCTAGGAAAGATACAAATGTATTTTGAACGGTCTAAATGTTATAGAACACCTCAAAATCGTAACAAATTTACGCACTAGTGCGGAAAAGTGGCACTTTCCAAACTAATATGCGTGCGGAAAAGTGGACTTTTCCGCACGCTTATAGAAAAAAGCTCTTTCGAACTGTCTTAACTGATGAACTTATCATTGTCGGTGAAGTTATCGTGGCTAAATTTGGCAAGACAAAAAACTATTTATAAACAATGTTTTTATTTCTATTTACATCTAAAAAGCTTATGCTGGCGCTCGAAATTATTACATTGAGAATCAGCACACACATGTTAGATTTGGGTGCGTATTTAAAGCGATAAATCAATTTCTGGATAAATAGCCCTCCCAGGAGTAGAAATAAAAGCCTTGCGCATCAGAAAGCGAATTTTAGGCCTGGCCAAAAGACAAATAAAAAAGCCTTCGACGGCAAACCCCGCCCTACTGTAATCAATCACACGTGTAAAACTCGGGAAAAATGTATTTGAGCCTGATGGTAACAGAGACGAACGAACGGAAAAAGAGCAATCAAATGATAACTTTAGTGCATACATCATCAACGTACATTCTGTCTATATTATCATCATATACACCGTGCATTAAGCCAATTTTTAACGGTAAAAGTAGAAAAGCTATGAAACTGGAGAATTAGTACTAGTAGGGGAGGCCGCGACGATTTTGGGAACTTATTTCTTAGTCAGCAAACATCGATAAAATAAATAAAAAAAAATGGAAAAATAGGTAAACCCTATTTTTTATTCTACGAGTGAACGACAGCGAACCAAGGAAACTAAGTCCATGGCGGGACGAAAACGTCCACCGGTCTATAAGGTAGAAAGACTTATCGTCACAGTTCAACCAGACCAAGCTATCACCGTCTCCACGGTATCGGTTCCGGAACCGAAAACAATGAGTTAAGCAAGTATAAAAGGCAACTTTATAGGGGTATAGTCAACCACGGACACCGGTGTTTCGGAAAAAGGCATTTCCATCCTCAGCGTGGCTTGCCTGACACAAAGTAGAACAAACTGTCTACAAGATACAAGGTAAATCAAAAAGAATGGAAAAATAGGTGAACCTTATTTTTCATTCTACGAGTGAACGACAGCGAACCAAGGAAACTAAGTCCATGGCGGGACGAAAACATCCACCGGTCTATAAGGTAGAAAGACTTATCGTCACAGTTCAACCAGACCATGCTATCACCGTCTCCACGGTATCGGTTCCGGAACCGAAAACAATGAGTTAAGCAAGTATAAAAGGCAACTTCATGGGGGTATAGTCAATCACGGATACCGGTGTTTCGGAAAAAGGCATTTCCATCCTCAGCTTGGCTTGTCTGACACAAAGTAGAACAAACTGTCTACAAGATACAAGGTAAATCAAAAAGAATGGAAAAATAGGTGAACCCTATTTTTCATTCTAAGAGTGAACGACAGCGAACCAAGGAAACTAAGTCCATGGCGGGACGAAAACGTCCACCGGTCTATAAGGTAGAAAAACTTATCGTCACAGTTCAACCAGACCATGCTATCACCGTCTCCACGGTATCGGTTCCGGAACCGAAAACAACGAGTTAAGCAAGTATAAAAGGCAACTTCATAGGGGTATAGTCAACCACGGACACCGATGTTTCGGAAAAAGGCATTTCCATCCTCAGCTTGGCTTGTCTGACACAAAGTAGAACAAACTGTTTGCAAGATACAAGGTAAATCAAAAAGAATGGAAAAATAGGTGAACCCTATTTTTCATTCTACGAGTGAACGACAGCGAACCAAGGAAACTAAGTCCATGGCGGGACGAAAACGCCCACCGGTCTATAAGGTAGAAAGACTTATCGTCACAGTTCAACCAGACCATGTTATCACCGTCTCCACGGTATCGGTTCCGGAACCGAAAACAATGAGTTAAGCAAGTATAAAAGGCAACTTCATTGGGGTATAGTCAACCACGGACACCGGTGTTTCGGAAAAGGCATTTCCATCCTCAGCGTGGCTTGCCTGACACAAAGTAGAACAAACTGTCTACAAAATACAAGGTAAATCAAAAAAAATGGAAAAATAGGTGAACCCTATTTTTTATTCTACGAGTGAACGACAGCGAACCAAGGAAACTAAGCCCATGGCGGGACGCAAACGTCCACCGGTCTATAAGGTAGAAAGACTTATCGTCACAGTTCAACCAGACCATGCTATCACCGTCTCCACGGTATCGGTTCCGGAACCGAAAACAATGAGTTAAGCAAGTATAAAAGGCAACTTCATAGGGGTATAGTCAACCACGGACACCGATGTTTCGGAAAAAGGCATTTCCATCCTTAGCGTGGCTTGCCTGACACAAAGTAGAACAAACAGTCTACAAGATACAAGGTAAATCAAAAAGAATGGAAAAATAGGTGAACCCTATTTTTCATTCTACGAGTGAACGACAGCGAACCAAGGAAACTAAGTCCATGGCGGGACGAAAACGTCCATCGGTCTATAAGGTAGAAAGACTTATCGTCACAGTTCAACCAGACCATGTTATTACCGTCTCCACGGTATCGGTTCCGGAAACGAAAACAATGAGTTAAGCAAGTATAAAAGGCAACTTCATAGGGGTATAGTCAACCACGGACACCGGTGTTTCGGAAAAAGGCATTTCCATCCTCAGCGTGGCTTGCCTGACACAAAGTAGAACAAACTGTCTACAAGATACAAGGTAAATCAAAAAGAATGGAAAAATAGGTGAACCCTATTTTTCATTCTACGAGTGAACGACAGCGAACTAAGGAAACTAAGTCCATGGCGGGATGAAAACGTCCACCGATCTATAAGGTAGAAAGACTTATCGTCACAGTTCAACCAGACCATGCTATCACCGTCTCCACGGTATCGGTTCCGGAACCGAAAACAATGAGTTGAGCAAGTATAAAAGGCAACTTCATAGGGGTATAGTCAACCACGGACACCGGTGTTTCGGAAAAAGGCATTTCCATCCTTAGCGTGGCTTGCCTGACACAAAGTAGAACAAACTGTCTACAAGATACAAGGTAAATCAAAAAGAATGGAAAAATAGGTGAACCCTATTTTTCATTCTACGAGTGAACGACAGCGAACCAAGGAAACTAAGCCCATGGCGAGACGAAAACGTCCACCGGTCTATTAGGTAAAAAGACTTATCGTCACAGTTCAACCAGACCATGCTATCACCGTCTCCACGGTATCGGTTCCGGAACCGAAAACAATGAGTTAAGCAAGTATAAAAAACAACTTTATAGGGGTATAGTCAACCACGGACACCGGTGTTTCGGAAAAAGGCATTTCCATCCTCAGCGTGGCTTGCCTGACACAAAGTAGAACAAACTGTCTACAAGATACAAGGTACATCAAAAAGAATGGAAAAATAGGTGAACCCTATTTTTCATTCTACGTAGTTAGCGAAGCACCCTCAAAAACGTTTAAAAATAAGAGCGACAAAATTATTTTTTCCACAACTAATTCACGACTAATTAACGGCAAATTATCCACCTAGTCACAATTCGATCTGCGATGGGTGCTTCGCTAACTTCATGCTCATAATATTGGTGTGTTACATAGGTATATGAAAATCAAGAAACACCAAAAAGCTGCCTTGCTGTGTTTCTCGTTGGGCTAAACGATATGGCAAAATTATTAAATAAAAAGCAGTCGATCTGATGGTTAACTTAAAAAAAGCTTTTTGGTTAATGGGAAACAGACTGGATTAGCGGAACGCGCTGGCTAATGTAATTTGTTCATCTGAACATGTTTAGTGCCTTTTCGCGTGACTAAATACCTTTTACATTCTGTCTTTTATCTTTGTTAATTATTTCATTTTGTTTTATACCTTTGGGGGTGCTACTCGGGCAATTAGTTTAAGTTGACTTTTTCTTAATTAGAACCCCATTTTAGATCAACAAAATTCTATCATAACAAAAACATTTCATGTAAAAAAAAGCCAAGTACGCGAAAATGGCATTCCGTAAAAAGAATTGAGATAAAAGTAAAGCCAAGTTCTCCAATACAAATTTCAAAATGAAAGGTTCTTACTAGTTTGGAAATGTTTTTTTAAACTTTGCTATTACAGCCAAACTTCTTTATGTCCAATTTAGCACTGTGCCTAGAAGTTATTTGCAGCTGTAACAGCCAAGTTTAGAAAAATATTTCCAAACTAGTAAGAACCTTTCATTTTGAAATTTGTATTGGAGAAAGTAAGAAGAGAAATGGATCATGATGCATCTGATACCTTCCTAGCTAGCCTATTAGCACATTTCAAGTTAATTTATTATATTTCAGCCTTGAAAACAGTCCTTTGTAATATCTCGGAAATTAAAGCTCTTACGAGGTTTTTGGTTATATCATAAATTATTGAGTCTGCAGTAGCGTGTCGTGGATAAAGAAGCGGGCAGGGGGGGGACACCATTTGTTTTTGCGTTAAATTTAGTTTTTCCATTTTTTTCTCAAAGGACGCCAGGGGCGCCAAGCATACGACACGCCACTGTGAGTCTGCTAAATTAAGAAAACCGCATATTCAGCGATGTTTCTTTAAAAAAATTTTTTTAAAACTGTCATTAGCATGTGTTACACCCGGTTCCCACCTACGACCCTCTCATGGGTGCCCGCTCACGCGTTTACATGATCTCAATATGAAGCGAGCACGCACGAGAAAGTCGTAGGTGAGAACCGGGTTTTACGGACAGACACACATACACACACACAGAGACAGACTGAAAATAATCTGAAAATCATAATCTGAGGGCACGGCAGTGCCTCGCCAAGTTCGCGCGCCGTAACCATCTTTTCTTGAAACATTTCAGCCGATATTTGACCTACCTAAAACTCTACTTCGGAATGAGCTACGAATTTTAAACTTTGCACAGTCGTAGATCTCCATGGAGTGAACAACCCCTCCAAGTTTCATGAAATTCCATAAAGTAGTCAAGTAGTTACGAAATTTCAAAAAACGTCGAAATTGCCACTCACTCATTGACTCACTCATGTATAGATCATCAATATTCTACTGTACTCCCAGACATGCTACAAAGCTGAAATTTGGCAGACTGATAGAAATTATGACCAACCCCCTGGAAAAAATCAAAAAACCCTAAAATTTTAATTTACTCCCCTCCCCTATACATTTAAAGTTATGTAAAAGTAGCATCGCCCACTTCCAGAAATGCTAGAGAGTTGAGCTTTGTCAGGCTGATGGCAACTATGATAAAACTATAGGAAAAAATCAAAAAACCCCAAAATTTTAAATTACTCCCCTCCCCTATACATTTAAAGTTATATAAAAGTAGCATTGCCCACTTCCAGAAATGCTAGAGAGTTGAGCTTTGGCAGACTGATAGGAACTATGATAAAACTATAGGAAAAAATTAAAACACCCCAAAATTCTAATTTACTTCCCTCCCCTATAAATGTAAAGTTAAGTAAAAGTAACATTGCCTACTTCCAGACATGCTAGAGAGCTGAGCTTTGGAAGACCGATAGTAACTATGATAAAGTTATAGAAAAAAATTAAAAAACCCCAAAATTCTAATTTACTTCCTTTCCCTATAAATGTAAAGTTATGTAAAAGTAACACTGCCCACTTCCAGAAACGCTAGAGAGCTGAACTTTTTAAGACTGAAACACAATATGATAAAACTATATGAAAAAATTTAAAAACACTAACATTTTAATTTACTTCCCTCTCCTGTAAATGTAAAGTTATATAAAACTAACATTGCCCACTTCCAGAAACGCTAGATAGCTGAGCATTGGAATGCTGATAGAAATTATGATAAAACCATGGAAAAAAATTTAAAAAGTTCAATATTTTCATTTACTCTCCTCCCCTATAAATGTAAAGTTATGTAAAAGTAACATTACCCACTTCCAGAAACGCTAGAAAGCTGAGCATTGGAACACTGATAGGAACTATGATAAAACTATAGGACAAAATTTAAAAACACGACAATTTTAATTTATTTCCCTCCCCTATACATGTAAAGTTATGTAAAATTAACATTGTGCACTTTCAGAAACGCTAGAGAGCTGAGCTTTGGAAGGCTGATAGGAACTACGATTAAACCATGGAAAAAAATTAAAAAACCTCAAAAATTTAAGTAAGGCATTGCAAAAGTTTTGAACAATATTCCGCATATTTTACTACTTTAAAAATTAAGTATTATCCAATTCCTTTAAAAAAGAAGTGAAATCATAACAAAAACGTTTCATGTAAAAAAAGCCAAGTACGCGAAAAAGGCATTCCGTAAAAAGAATTGAGATAAAAGTAAAGTCAAGTTCTCCAATACAAATTTCAAAATGAAAGGTTCTTACTAGTTTGGAAATATTTTTTTAAACTTGGCTATTACAGCTGTAAATGACCCTTAGGCACAGTGCTAAATTGAACATAAAGAAGTTTGGCTGTAATAGCAAAGTTTAAAAAACCTTTCCAAACTAGTAAGAACCTTTCATTTTGAAATTTGTATTGGAGAACTTGGCTTTACTTTTACCTCAATTCTTTTTACGGAATGCCTTTTTCGCGTACTTGGCTTTTTTTACATGAAATGTTTTTGTTATGATTAAATTGTTTCAACCGAATTGACTCGCGAGGTTGATATGGCTCTTGTCTGATCACCGTACATGATACATTTAGTGCTGCTGTGAATATAAAAACAAAGACCCCAAAGACATTAAACAAAAACTTTGTCAAGGCTGTTTCTAATCTATTTAATGTTCCAAGTCTATAACTGTACAGACCTGTTTTAAGGGTTAATTTAAAAGCCCCTTGAAATAAAGCATTTATCCACTCTATCTGCCTAAACACAAAATCCTAATGCGCCAAATTTGTTACTGGAGAAGATCTTGCCACCCCAACAAAAAGAAATCAGCCATCTTTGATATCAGAGAGCTGAATAGCGCGGCGCGTAGGGAACTTCCCTAATCTTATAAACCAGAGCCGACTCCGCACTTGAGCAAACAGGGAAAACGATTCCTTTAACAACAAGGACTACAGTCATGTTTTAACAATTTAGAGAATACCTAAGTAGTAGTAGTAGTAGTGGTGGTAATCATATTAAGATGTAAGTTTTCTTTCTCTAAGAGGACCTAATTTTTCCTGACACCTCTTTGTCGAGGGCAGGGATCTTATACTGCGTAGCAAGTATAAACAGCGGACCCACGTTATTACACTCCTTGCGAAATGTGGTCCTGTTACATGTTAGACTTGCATGTATCTAACATCGCTATCGTCTTAGCAGAACTTGGTTATAGACGATAGACTTCTTTCCTTTTCAGCCCAAACGTCGTGGTCGTCGTGAGTTGAATATAGGAGATTTATGCTGGCGTCATCCTGGTACCGACTATATAGTACTTATAGCAGGCTCGTGGGTTATTCCTGGTTCCTCGGCTGGCTGGTTGTCGGCTCCTGGAATACACCTGCATATATCTCGATGTTCAAGGTCAACTCATTTTCGATGTATTCGATGACGATTGTTGAACGCTGAAAACGAAGGCGGACTTTTTTTTGCTTGTAAATCGAGGCGCGAACCTGGTACCTTCTGCATGTGAAGCCGACGACCATACCTAGGCACTACTCTGCTGTCGAGAGCAAATAGTAACTGAGCGAGAATCTTTGGACAGTTGTTAACGTCCTTTAAAATTCTGAACATAGTACACAACAATTGTTTCTTCTTTCCTATTAGAGAAAGTCGATTAAATGTATTCAAAAGGTATTCATTGTACAGTCGGGGACTTAATAAATGGCCGCTGCCGTTTTCAGAAGAGCTTGGATAAGAATCCCAATACCGGCCGAAGTTATTGACCGGATTTCGTGGCGCGTCGTTTAACACATATAATTTATTCGCATTCCTGGCTTAAATTCAATCTTGACAAATTTGGCTTCGGTCTGTATTCCGTTTGAATATTCGGTTAAAAAAATACATATAATTGCGGAAAAAATTAGCTTTGGTCTGTAGTCCGTTTGAATGTTCGGTTAAAAAAATACACATAATTATAGTGATTTTAATTTATTGTTATATTTTTTATTACATACTTAGAGTAACACAAATGCAACATGTTTGTATTCCTACCGATTTTTAAAATGGTAAGTTTTAAAAGTCTAAAGCTAAAAAAATAAATACAAGCAAAAATTGGTTATTTGAGTAAGGGCGAATCGAAAACCACTGTGAAGACGGCCTTTACTTTAAGATTTGAATTGTTTTAAATGTGTAACTACCCCGACTTCTGGATGCACAAGAACACTATTTTTGGAGGTAGCTAAATAGTCCAGTCATTATAGATCTTTAGTTTGCATAAGGTGGTGTAGTCGCGATTTTGACATATGTTGTTGACCTTGGGAGCGGCCGGCTCCCGCCGCCATCTTGGATTTAGTGTGCATAAAAAGGGTATTTTTTAAATTACTTGGTTACTGTACATTTTAAAAAAAGTTTTAAACATAAGTTGAAGACAAAAAAATTTCCTACAAAAACATTTTTGCATATTTATTTGCTTTTTCAGTGATTAAAAAAAATTATTAAAACATGTTCGCAACATAAGAATAAACGAGCATCTTTGAAGAGTATTATGTATGTTTTTACCTTTTATAATTGTATTTTGTCTTAACTTTGATTCAGTTTTTTATTCTTTTAACTTTAAACTTTTAAAAATATTTATATGTATGTAACGGTTTTTCCATTTTCACGTTTTCCCGTTTTCCCCTTTACCCGCTTACCTGTTTACCCGTTTATGCGTTTACCCGTTTACACGTTTACCCGTTTTCCGTTTTCCGTTTTCTGTTTTCCGTTTCCCGTTTTCCCTTTTTCCCGTTTTTCCGTTTACCCGTTTAACCGTTTCCCCGTTTACTCGTTTGCCCGTTTACCCGTTTGCCCGTTTACTCGATTGCCCGTTAACCCGTTTGCCTGTTTGCTTGTTTACCCGTTTGCCTGTTTGCCCATTTACCCGTTTGCCCGTTTACCCGTTTGCCCGTTTGACCGTTTACCCGTTTGCCCGTTTGCCCGTTTACCCGTTTGCCCATTTGCCCGTTTGCTGGTTTACCCGTTTATTTGTTTACCCGTTTACCCGTTTTCTGGTTTGACCGTTTGCCCGTTTGCCCGTTTAACCGTTTACCCGTTTTCCCGTTTACCCGTTTCCCCTTTTACCCGTTTACCCGTTTGCCCGTTTGCCCGTTTGCATGTTTACCCGTTTGCCCGTTTACCCGTTTGCCCTTTTGCCCGTTTACCCGTTTATCCATTTGCCCGTTTACCCGTTTGCCCGTTTGCCCGTTTACCCGTTTACCCGTTTGCTCGTTTACCTGTTTTCCCGTTTACCCGTGTGCCCGTTTGCTCGTTTACCCGTTTACCCGTTTTCCTTTTTCCGTTTTCCGCTTTCCGTTTTCCGCTTTCCGTTTTCCGTTTTCTGTTTTCATTTTCATTTTCATTTTCATTTTCTTTTTAATTTTCATTTTCATTTTTATGTTTTCACGTTTTCCCGTTTTCCGGTTTTTCGTTTTCCCGTTTTTCCGTTTTCCCGTTTTCCGTTTTTTGTTTTTGGATTTTTTCAAAAAGTAATACGTTTCGTTTCCGGTGGGCCATCCTTTATGTTAAACAATTAAAAAAGCAAATATTAATTAAAAAAATCTCTACAAGGTTTGATTAGTCTTTAAATAAAAAGTCTGTATTCATCCTGCCAGAATACACACATCCTATGCTAATAAACAAGAAATCAGCTAAAAAAAGAAATGTGTGTATCCACAAAACGTGTATGGCTTCGCCCGTTTATCGGCCAATATTCCAAATAGTTATTAATTTCAATAGCAAAAATTGCATTGCACAAAAGTACACAGCGAAAGCCGATCGACGTGGAGTCGAGGGAATAAAGCGCGCGATACGAGTGCAATAATTCATTCATTCATATACCTCGCCCGGTATTGGGATTCTCATCCAAGCTCTTCTGAAAACGGCAGCGGCCATTTATTAAGTCCCTGACTGTAGCACCCTTTAAGGGTAAAGACCAAATTCCCTGAAATACAGGCACTTCAGAAACTTCCTCTGTCCCCTCTCTACAAGTGAGATCCACACGTTATACTGTGAGGACCAGATATAACAGAACCATATTCTAGTATAGGCAACACCAGGCTGTCAAAAAAGTGCAAGCCAACCTCTACATTAAATTCTTCGGTGTTCCTAGTAAAAACCTGCTATTTTCTGAGCACTCTCGATCTTAGTTAATATATTCGACATAAATGAAAGAGTGGGGTGAAATATTACACCTAAGTCTTTTTGTTGTGTGAAGTGCGGATCTGGGTTATAACCTAGGGGGGTGTAATAAACGACGAAAAAATTATTTATAATATAATTTTTTTTCCAGGGTGAGGTAATTTTATTGTTTTCCCTTTAATTATTAGGAAAATATGCCTTTTTTCCAAGGGGGTAATTACCCCGTTACCCTGCCCTCAAATCCTCGCTTGGTTGTATTACTCTTTGCAACTTAGTATTATTTAAAGAATAATCATAATACATAATATCCCAGTTTAAGGAAAAAGACATACAGGAACATTTATTAACGTTTAACCTAAAACTATTATTGAGGACTTATTGGAATAAAACCTGACTTTAGAGTCGACCTTATTCTGACAGAATTACAAGAAAACTAAAAGCTGACCTCTCAAAATTGACATCCCAAAGTCAAATTCAAAAATAAAGTCGCCAACCTTCACTTAATAAAAACAGACACTAATAAATCAGGTTCTTAAATACACAAAGGCCGAACAGAACACTACAAGGGACTGCTGCAGGAGACGAGACCCGAATATCTGGCAGCCTCTCCGAGAAGAGACATAGAAGTACATGGAGAGAAAGTAATCATCGAAAAAGAACTGATAAAGAATAATATTAAAAAACTTAAATCCGGAAAAGCTAGCGGACCTGGAGGAATATATGCTGAAATGCTCAAATATGGATCAGAGAAACTACTCGAAAATCTCACATATATTATTAATCAATGCAAAAACGGACATCCAGTACCTAATGATTGGAAAATTGCATTCATATCCTCAATACATAAAAAAGGAAACAAGCTGGATTACAACAATTACAGAGGAATTTCAGTAACTAGTACTCTAAGTAGATTGTACGGTAGGATTCTTAGAGATCTAATAGAGAATGATTTTCATGAACAAGAAGAAGAAGAGCAAAGTGGGTTTCGCGCAGGCAGATCTTGTAGTGATAATGTTTTTTGTCTTAAACAATTAATTGAGAAAAGGAGCGCCAGAAATATAGAGACTCATGTTACCTTTGTGGACCTACAAAAAGCATATGATACCGTTCTAGTAGAAAAATTATGGACAGTTTTAGAGCAAACTAATATCAATCATACATACATAAAAGCGATTAAAGAACTATACAAATTGTCAAAATCTAAAATTAAAATTGGAAATCGACTTTCAAAAGAATTCCTGGTAACAAAAGGCTTAAGACAGGGATGTTGTATCTCTCCAACTCTTTTTAAAATATATATCGCAGTAGCTCTAAAAAACTGGAAACGTAAAGTGCATGGCATGGGAATACAACTTAACGACCGATTTACCATATACACACTACAGTTTGCTGACGACCAAGTCATTGTGGCTAATGATAAAGAAGACATGGAGTATATGATGAGAAAGTTAACAGAAGAATACCAAAAGTGGGGATTAACAGTGAACGTGGACAAGACACAGTACTTATGTATTGGAAACGAATCCAGTGAGTTAGTACTAGAAAATGGACAAAAAATATCTCCATGCAATGAGTATGTATACTTGAGTGTCACATTTGATAAGACAGGTACAAACTGTAAAGAATTGGAAAAAAGAATAGTAAAAGCAAAAAAAGTTATTGGATGTCTTAGCAGTATTTTATGGAGCAGAGAGATAAAAAAGAATGTAAAATTTAACATATATGAAACAATGGTCAAAAGCACGCTGTTGTATGGAATAGAGACTTGTCGCGTAACAGAAAAATACAAAACAAAAATGGAAAGTGTCGAAATGGATGCAATAAGAAGATCAATGAGAATATCTAGAATAGATCACATAAGAAATGAGATCATAAAAGAAAGAATGGGAATCGAGGGAAGCATAACGGATGACATTACTAAAAGGCAACTGATATGGTACGGCCATGTACAACGGATGAACGACGAAAGATTACCAAAACAGGTCCTAGAATGGCAACCAATAGGGCGCAAAAAAAGGGGGCGTCCTAAACTAGAATGGCAACAGTCAATCCAAAGATCAATGAGTCAAAAGAATCTGACAGAGGATGATTGTCAGGATCGAAGGAGGTGGAGAATAGGCGTCGGACAACGTAGAAAAACGTTCTAATCCGACATAGTAGTAGTAGTCTATTATCACACCAAGTTGACAGTTTAAAGTTGACGCCTTAATCCGACGCTGCTTAGACTAATTCACCCTGTTAAAAGAGTACACCCCAGAGTACACGTAAAGTATGATGATCCCCTAACTTTTCCAAGTTCAAAAGCTTGAAAGCCTTGGCTTTTCGTATTCATTAAATCCCACCACTCGCATGATCATTTTATTAAGGGATGGGTCGTGATTTAGCCTGAACGTTTCACGTGGCTTTTTAAAAAGAAAACTTTTTTAATTTTAACCATCAACTTTACGTGATAAATATACCTAGTGGTGGGTTTAAAACTAGAATAAGTTTTTATATAAAAATGCAATTTTTTTATATTATTTAATTTAAAGGACGCCCAGTGGACAAGGTCTTTTTTATTAAAATGGTCTTTTCTTCATAATTTCGGTTAATATAAATACCAAGAAAATGTTTAAATGTGACAAATGTTAAAATTTTTGCAATCTTATATCAGGAGCGGATCTACGGAGGCTGAAAAAGGAGAAACCCGCCCCCCCCAAATGCCTATTCTGAGGGCACGACAGTGCCCCGCCAAGGTCGCGTAAACAGCATCGTCTATCTTTTCTTGAAACATTTCAGCCCATATTTGACCTATCTAAAACTCTACTTCGGAATGAGCTACAAATCTCAAACTTTGCACAGTCGTAGATCTCCATGGAGTTAACAACCCCTCCAAGTTTCATGGAATTCCATAAAGTAGTAAAGTAGTTACGAAATTTCAAAAAACGTCGAAATTGCCACTCACTCACTGACTCATTCACTCACTCATGTATAGATCATCAATATTCTACTGTACTTCCAGACATGCTACAAAGCTGAAATTTGGCAGACTGATAGAAATTATGACCAAACCCCTGGAAAAATTCAAAAAATCCCAAAATTTTAATTTACTCCCCTCCTCTATGCATTTAAAATCATGTAAAATTAGCATCGCCCACTTCTAGAAATGCTAGAGAGTTGAGCTTTAGCAGTCTGATAGGAAATATGATAAAACTATAGGAAAATATCAAAAAAACCCCAAAATTTTAATTTACTCCCCTCCCCTATACATTTAAAGTTATGTAAAAGTAGCATTGCCCACTTCCAGAAATGCTAGAGAGTTGAGCTTTGGCAGACTGATAGAAACTACGATAAAACTATAAGAAAAAATTTAAAAACACCAACATTTTAATTTACTTCCCTCTCCTATAAATGTAAATTTATATAAAACTAACATTGCCCACTTCCAGAAATGCTAGAGAGCTGAGCATTGGAATGCTGATAGAAATTATGATAAAACCATGGGAAAAAATTTAAAAAGCCCAATATTTTCATTTAATCTCCTCCCCTATAAATGTAAAGTTATGTAAAAGTAACATTACCCACTTCCAGAAACGCTAGAGAGCTGAGCATTGGAAGACTGATAGGAACTATGATAAAACTATAGGACAAAATTTAAAAACACGACAATTTTAATTTATTTCCCTCCCCTATACATGTAAAGTTATGTAAAAGTAACATTGTGCACTTTCAGAAACGCTAGAGAGCTGAGCTTTGGAAGGCTGATAGGAACTACGATAAAACCTAGGAAAAAAATTAAAAAATCTCAAAAATGTAACTAAGGCATTGCAAAAGTTTTGAACAATATTCCGCATATTTTACTACTTTAAAAATTAAGTATTTTCCAATTCCTTTAAAAAAAAAGTGAAATCATAACAAAAACATTTCATGTAAAAAAAAGCCAAGTACGCGAAAATGGCATTTCGTAAAAAGAATTGAGATAAAAGTAAAGCCAAGTTCTCCAATACAAATTTCAAAATGAAAGGTTCTTACTAGTTTGGAAATATTTTTCTAAACTTGGCTATTCAACATTCAAACGGACTACAGACTAAAGCTAATTTTTTCCGCAATTATGTGTATTTTTTTAACCGAACATCCAAACGGAATACAGACCAAAGCGAAATATTTCATGATTGAATTTAACCCAGTAAAGCGAATAAATTACATGTGTTGAGTGACGCGCCACGAAATCCGGTCAATAACCTCGGCCGGTATTGGGATTCTTTTCCAAGCTCTTCTGAAAACGGTGGTGGCCATTTATTAAGTCCCCGACTGTACCAGCACAAAGTCAGTAACTTATTGGCCCTATTATGTATATTTCGATAATGGTTTTTCAAAGTGAGTTCATCATCATAAATTATACCCAAATCTTTTATAATATAACTATTTACATATTTTTTGTATTCAGGTTTTAGTCATAGCAAATTACATTTTCTTTTACGAGTATTATACACTTTCCAATATTAAGTTGCATATTATTTTGTATATTATTTTTTTTTGCATATATTGCGAATATCCAGTTCTTAAATGGTAATGCTAAGTTTAAGGAGGTATCCAGGATAAATAACTAGAAAAAATAGTGCGGAATATTAAATTAAAATCAATCTATCTATAACATTTTTTTAAATATTTTTCACATATTTCCTTATGGGGTCTCGGGGTCCCCTTAAAACTGTCTCGGGTCCACCCGAAACCTTTTTTTGTATACGCCACTGATCAATACCATAATAAATGCATTTTTCCCTACGAGCCAGGGACGGCTACTGCATAAGGGCTGCAGAGCTGCAGAACCCCCAAAATTTTCACATTATTTGACTATTTTTCAGCCGCTGCTATTTTTCTAATATAATTATTTTATTTCTAAAATTATTAGAATAGCAGTATATTTTCTGTCCGGTGTTGGTATAGTAGGCCTTCAAATCGCGTACGTGTGTTGAGTATGACGCCGCGCGCCGTCGCCAAAGGCCGCATTTCACAGTCGGTCAAATTAAGTTATTGGCATTGTTGCGCTGCTAAATTGCAACACAACGTAGCTGGGCGGCTAACGAGAACAGTGCTCGGCTCGGAACCCCTTCCTTCGCCCCACACCGCACTTGCTCATGGGTTTAGATAGCGAAATCTAGGCAAAAATATAGCTGCAAAACTTGCAGTTCCAGTACAATCCCGGGCGGGTGGGCTCAGCGTTGCGTGTTTGCGGGCGCATTTATTTATTTAGAAGACGCCAAACGCATGAGCTGGAAGTTATGGTCGTGTTTTTTGTTTGTTTTTGTATAATTGTGTCACAATGAATGTGGTGGATAATTTAATTAATGTAAAAAAATTCTCTCTCTTTACTTATGAAGAAAAACTAAAACTGAAAGAAGAAGGACGGCCATTGCCCGATATTTTAATAGAAAAGTGTGGTTCAAGCCGTGGAAAAAAAAACTTGGCAATTTTTTACTTTTTATAATAGACACGTGATCTGGAGACTGTAAAAAAATAGCATTTTTTATACCCTATCGGCAGAACTCACAAACTTTACGAGTCGTTAAATACCGAGATGAATTCCAAGACGTGCGCAAGCGTTGATCTGTCACTTCTGCCAACCAATCAACTGAGAGATATTTCATATGGTTTTATACAGCAAAACTTTAATAATTCCCAGTTCTTTTTGATGAAAATTCGTCGTTTTTGTGCTGTGAAAATGCCGGTGACGTGCAAGTTGTGTGACAAATTATTTAGTGCCCAATTTAATTTGAATAAACACTGTCATCGGGGTTCTACTGTATGTGTACATTTTTTAAGATTTAGCGCATTTAAATTTGTCAATACTTCCATGGCAAAACAAAATAAACGTGAAATGCAATATAGAAGAAATACTGCATATACCTCAAAAAATATTAATCGCAGCACATAGATATTGTAAATTTTTGAAATCAAAAAGAAAAGACGAATCTTAAAATGCAAAAATATACAGGCTGTTCCCTCTCACTCTCATTGTCACACCCTGTACAGGGTGTCCCAAATTCGTTGTTTTTTTTGTGGTTTCGGGTATTTCTAGGGGAAATAGAAAAAAACTGAGCCCCCTCTGCGACGCTTAAATTTTAAGAGAAGCCTAAAGGTGCAAACCACATTTAGATATAGCAAGCCGTTTTTAAGCTACGGAGTGTTTTTGTCTGCATTTTGCTTTTGTGTAAATAGCTTTCTTATAGATCTTGTCTTGAAGAATTGACAGATGTAAACGGTTTTTATTTATCTGATTTGGTTTTTAAAATATTGCATAAAGTTGTTATTTTTCTTACAGAATAACTCTCTTTTTATTCAATTTTTAAAATCAGCTTAAAATTTCCTTTAAAATGATGTATCACACTCAATATTTTAATTTTTAATTTTTTTTATTGTTTTCTTTATTTTTATTTTTTAATCACCTCTTTATTATTTTCTTATTTTTATAATTTTATAATATTAAAATATTTTAAGCCCATTAAGCAAACTAAAATATGTGGTAAAAATAAAAAAAATTAATTTTATGTGATATCTCAAAAACTAAACGTGACAAATGAAATTTAATTTAACAGTTTAATTCCTCTTAAAAAAGTGTCTTGGGAATGTTTTCACAGAAATAAAAAATATTAATAAATAAACAAGTTATAGACCCCTTCCCAAAATGCAGACTTTTGAGAAAGAAACTACGGGGGTAGTTTAAAAACGGCTTGCTATATCAAAATGCGATTTTCACCTTTAAGCTTCTTTTGAAATTTGAGTGTCGCAAAGGGGGATCAGGTTTTTTTAGCCCCTCTAGAAATACCCCAAACCTCCCAAAAACATCGAATTTGGGACACCCTGTACATGGTGACGGATAGAAAAAAATTATGTTGGCTTTTAAAGTTGTCATAATTAACCAAAAAAATCTACAATTTATTATAGCCCTTTATTTTCAATGATAAAGTTGCTGAGTGCTCAGGTTATAAAAAACCACCCGATGCCTACATAAAATTATACCTAAAAATTAGAATTGACCATTATTTTATACCTTGAATTTTTTATTATACGTTAAGCTCTTCGATCTCGCGCCAATCCCGGTATTCGCGCCAATAATTTAAATTAGACATTTTGACGTTAATTTTGGCGCATACTCCTTTGATGGAATTCATCTCGGTATTTAACGACTCGTCAAACTTTACTGTCACGAGCCGTCACTGCTACGAGCATTAGCCGTTAAATAAACAAATAGATAAGCGAATAATTAAATGGATGCATTATTATGGCGCTTTTATATAAACCCATTAGGCCTGAATGACCCTAAATGCTCTGTTAAAAAGTTTGCGTATTAAAAACAAGTCTGCATCGCGTGACGATTGTTCGTGATAATCGCAAGCAGATAGCCTCAAAGTGATCTTCATAAAAACGCTGTTTTGCGTGTTTTGCTTCATTCCTGTTAGATCTCCTTCTCGCCCAGACCCATAGAGATCAATTAGTTACAATATTTGTTTCAGCAGGACATTGGACTAGTCATTAAAACGTCCGCAAACTTCTATCATAACAAAAACATTTCATGTAAAAAAAGGCCAAGTACGCGAAAATGGCATTCCGTGAAAAGAATTGAGATAAAAGTAAAGCCAAGTTTTCCAATACAAATTTCAAAATGAAAGGTTCTTACTAGTTTGGAAATATTTTTTTAAACTTTGCTATTACAGTCAAATTTCTTTATGTTCAATTTATCACTGTGCCTAAGAGTCATTTATAGTCGTAATAGCCAAGTTTAGAAAAATATTTCCAAACTACTAACCAAATAAAAGGGTGGGGGTAGATTTAAAAAATTCGAGTTTAAGTGAAATATGGCGTGTGTGATATCAAACGAAAGGTACTTGAGTCCGGAGTTTAACAAAATACATTTTAGTTTTTGCTTTTTTTAAGGGTAGGGGTAGATTTTAAAAATTTGAGTTTAAGTCAAAACATGGCTTGTGTGGTATCAAACAAAAGGTAATTTAGTCTGGAGTTGAATAAATTATATTTCAATTTTTAGTTATATTAGCTCACACGTAAACTATAACTATAGTACCTAGTGTGAGCTTAGGGGCCCATATATTCGCAGAGTATCTTTGTTAGTAGTAGTAGTAGTAGTAGTAGTGTGGGGTAGGCTCTAGGCCTGGCGACTAGGCACATGAAGCGCCCTTTTCGCCAACCCCCGGGCATCCCCCCTACTGCGTCCTTCCCTCACTAAGGAATCTGCCCGTCTTCTGTATAAAGGCCAGAATATCGGGCCACCTCAGATTCAGAAGGTCCTCCGTCTCAAAGGCCTCCTCCTCGAATACCTCTCTTCTTGCCTCCTTGTATGCTTCACATGATGAGAGAAAATGCGCCGAGGTCTCGTCCTCGGCCCAACATCGCTCGCACGTCGCGTCCTCCTTCACTCTCATCTTTGCCAGGTGTCCTTGTAGGACGCAGTGTCCGGTCAGGACTCCCACTATGGCTCCCACCTCTCTTCGTGTTCTACGGAGCAGCCAGTCCCTACGGGATTTGCTGTAGCCTGTCACATACTCCTTCGCCTGTCTGGCGTTTCCTGTGTTGGTCCACTCCCTTTGTATCTCTTTCTGGGTCCACTCTGTTAGGGCCGACTTCATTTGCCCTCTTGTGAGCCCCAGGAACGGTTCCGGCCCGACGCATTTCTGCTGGGATCCTCCCCTGGCGAGTCTGTCCGCTTTCTCGTTTCCGGGGACTCCCACGTGACCTGGGACCCATACGAGCTCTACCTCTCTTACGCCGGCCAATTCCTGAAGTGCATCCGCACACTCCTGCACCAAACCTGCGGACATGGTTGGTTTACACAGTGCTTTCAGCGCAGCTTGACTGTCTGAACAGATGCAGAGGCGTTTTCCTGTTTCGTTCCTAATTTCTTCCTCCCATGTTAACGCCAGTATAGCGTAAACCTCTGCCTGGAAGACTGTTGCATTGGATCCCAGCGGGTAGCTTTTTCCAATGCTCTTGCTTTCCACGTACACTCCTGCACCGGTCGAATTCCGGTCTGTCAGCCTTGATCCGTCTGTATAGCAGACCGTGGCGTCGCTAAGGAGTTCAACTCCGTCCTCCTTCCATGCATCCCTTGGTGGTATGGTTACACGGTATCTCCTTTTCTCCCTTAACCGCTTTTCTGGCATCGCTAGCCTGTACGTCGATAAAGGAATCTCCTTTTCCGTCACAGTCGCGATCTCCGAATGTCCTTTTTGTCCACCGCTCCTTCTCCACACGCCCGCGTCCCTTATCCTAAGGTATGCTGCCATCGCTTCCTTCTTTATCCAGGTGGACAGCGATGGGAGACCCAGGATGGTATTCAGGGCTATGTTAGGAGTAGACCTTAGAGCTCCGGTGATGCTCAAGGTCGCCAGCCTCTGCATGCTTTCGAGCTTTTTGGCGTTAGTGGTTTTCATTGCCCCCGGCCACCAAACCACGGATCCGTATTGGATCCTTGGTCTTATGATGGCCGTGTAGATCCAGTGCATGATCCTTGGGCTGAGTCCCCACTTTCTTCCTACCACCCTTCTTACTTGCCAGAATGTTTTTATCGTCTTTGTTGTGAGTCGGTCTATATGTTGTTTCCAGCTTAGTTTACTGTCTAGCACCATCCCCAGGTACTTAACCTCTTGCGATAGTGCAAGTGGTCTTCCGTACATTTGTGGTGCTTTGAAGCCTACTATTTTCCTCTTCTTTGTAAAGAGAACCATTTCCGTCTTACTGGGGTTGACGGAGAGGCCGTTCTCTTGGCACCAGTTCTCTATTAGTTTGCACGCCCTTTGCATCCTTTCGCAAATTACGCCTAGGAACTTCCCTGGTACTATAACCAGTCCGTCGTCGGCGTACGCTTTGCCGTCAAATCCTTGTTCTTCCAGTTTGTGAAGTAGACTGTCCATTATAAGGCACCAGAGGTGTGGAGATAGGCAGCTGCCCTGGGGGCAGCCTCCTTTTACCCTCCTCTTGACCTGGACGTCCTTCATACTTGCCTCCACTTCTCTCTCCTGCAAGGCCATCTCGGTCCATGATATGAGGACCGGGTTGATGCCCTTTTTCTGCATTGCTCGACTTATTGAGCTTGTTCTTGCCTTATCAAAGGCTCCTTCGACGTCAAAGAAAACTGACAGTGCATATTCCTTGTTTTCGAGAGCTTTTTCTATCCTTTGCACGGTTGTATGGAGGGCTGTATCCGTAGATCTACCCTTCCAGTATGCATGCTGTTCTTTGTGGAGAGGGGATGCTTTGAGTGGTACCTCTATGAGGTACCTGTCAACCATTTTCTCCAATGCCTTCATCAAAAATGATGTCAAACTTATGGGCCGGAATGATTTTGCGGTGGTGTAATCTTTCTTCCCTTCTTTGGGTATGAATACTACCCTGGCTTTCCTCCACATTTGTGGGACATAGGCCAAAGCTATGCTTGCCTGGAATATCCCTTTCAGGTGGGGTAACAGCGACTCAAGGCCCTTTTGCAGTAGAGCTGGGAAGATTTCGTCCGGCCCCGCTGCCTTAAACGGAAGGAAGCTTTGGACTGCCCAGGATACCGCTTCGTCGGTTACGATTTCGGCCGCTAGGCTCCAATCTGGGGCGGTTATTAAGTGGTTTTCGTCCTGGGCAGCCCCTGTGGGGTCCCTCTCGCCTGGGAAATGTGTCGCCAGGAGATGTTCGAGAGACTCTTCTGCAGATTTCGTCCATGTTCCTTCCTGTGTCTTAAATACGCCTATAGCTTCCTCCTTTTCTTGACTTAGCAGTTTCATCAGTCTGGCGGCGTCTGGAAGGCTTTCCAAGTCTTCGCAGAATTGCCACCACGACTTGCGTTTGCTTCGCCTCACCTCGTTTTTAAAGTTGTTCTTGGCGGCCTTGTGCGCATCCCAGGCTTCTTCTGTGTCCTCTCTCATTGCTCTCCTGAAGGTGTTCCTGGTGTTCCTTTTGAGCTGCTCTAGCTCATTGTTCCACCATGGTAACTTTTTCTGGGGAGCTTTTTTAAGAGGACACGCCTTTTCATAGTTGCAGACTATGCTGCGCTGCACCCGCGTTAGAGCTTCCTCTAATTCTTCTTTTGAAGATACATTCCTAAGTGTCCCGCTAAGACTGTTTTCTAGACCTTCCAGATAGGTGGCCCAGTTTGTAAGTCTTGGGTTTCTTCTTAGTTCTGGTGGTTGTGTCTCACCTGTGATCTCGAACTCAAGCATCCTGTGATCCGAGTTCGATATCTCTGGCGAGACACGCCAGTTTATAATTTCCTTTTCTATGCCTCGCGTTGCCAATGTTATGTCTAGAACCTCAGTGCGGGTTCTTGTCACAAATGTTGGCTCGCACCCCTGATTTAGTATTTCTAAATCTGTACCGCTAAGGAATTCAAGTAGAGCTGCCCCCCTCCCGTTTATATTGGAGCTACCCCACACTGTGTGATGTGCGTTTGCGTCACATCCTATTACGAGTTTCAGATCATTACCTTTAGCATACCTTATAATATCAATTAATTCTTCGGATGGTGGTGGTTGTGCGCTATCATATGGGAGGTACGCACTACATAAAATAATGTGTCTTTTTCTACCACTCACCTGGTACTCAATCCGCACCGCTGTGACATCCCTGGAACCTAGTTGTGGTAACGGTATCACGTTGAGGTTCCTGGTTGCCACGATGCAGCTCCTTGGTCCTTCCGCTTCCTCTTTGCCGGTGTAGGTGTTATATCCGGCCATCCTTAGACCACTTATTGTTCCCCTAAAAAGAAGTGGTTCTTGTATTAAGACAACCTCCCACCTTTTGCGAGCAAGTTTGCAAACCAGTTCGCTGGTTGCTGCATGCTCGTGGTGGAGATTGATCTGACTTACTCTTATACGTTCCATGGTGGCGGTCCTCTCCATGGGGGGGTTTCGGCCTTTACTTTCCTGGTGGGGGGGCGGTGGGCCCTCCGGGGGCGCGTCGGGCAGCCGAACTATATCCGTGACCTCTGCTAACGGCAAAGGTCACGAGCTCATAGTAGAGCGTCCAACGGGCCTCCTCTAATCGGTCCACCACCTCCCTAGACACCCGGAAAGTGAGATGCCACCCCCCAGGTCCTCCTGTTGTGGCCACATGTCTCCACCCCGGAACGTCCATGGAGCGGTTCTGGAGGTGGAGGATGCGCAGCAGCCACCTTACATCCACTTCTTCCTGGCTCCGCACCCAGAAGCTGATCCTTTCTGGCCAGGGGGCGTCGTCAGCTCTTATCGGCATAAACGACGCACCCTGGACAGAAAGGGTCTGCTGCAGAAGCCAGTCCCTGGTGAGAGTGTCGTGGGTGGTGACCAAAAACCAGTCCGGGTCGACCACCCCCGAATTGTGGAAGCGAAGCTCCGGACCTGGTTCCCCTCCCTCGGGGCCCTCCATGGTCCGGATCATCGCCTCCACAATTGCACTCCTCAGGGGCAAGGCTTCCTCCTGCAGTACGTTACCCCTTTCCCGATCGGAGCGGAATACCACCTGGAGTGATCTGTCCTCCCTGGGTGGGGGACCTCTGCTACCAGATGGCATGCCCCCGGCCGTTTGCTCCCCAGGATTTCTACGATCGTCCCTCAAGAGTGGGGAACGATCGAGATTCCGGTCTTTTGCTGGCCGGGTTTGCCCTCCTCGGAACTTCTTAGAAGCTGGTTTTTCGGGTGACGTCTTGCTGCTGTTTTCCCTGCACCTCTTGGGGGGCACTGGGAAGGTCGATACACCTCCGCAGCTTCTCTCGCCTGCGATCGTCCTTCTTCTCGTCCCTGGCTTTCGTACCCCTCGTATGTTTCGGAGGGGGAGGAGCAGGCCTCCGCTGGCTTTTACTTATCTTCGGGTAAACCCGCCTCTTGCCAGCGGAGGTCTGCTCCCCCTGAGGAGCTGACCCCGGCCGCTCCACTCCGCGTTCTTCCCGAGGGTTTTCCCTCGGGTGTGGTATCGCCACCTGAACATCGGAGGGGGGCGGAGGGGGGTTTTTAGATGAGGGTCCGGGGGCAGAAGCCAGCTCCTGGTTCTGGGGAACCTGGGGCTGTAACTTCTGCTCCCTTTTCCTCATCTGCTCCTCCCGCTCTCTTTGCGCCTTCCTTTGTCTTTTGGCTCTCTGCCGTATCCTCTCTTTGTCGCGCCTTTGCTGCTCTCTGTCAGAGTTCTCCATACCTGAAACAGAAAAAGTATCAGACCTGGACGATATGCTAGACGATCTGAGCAGCTCTTCTTCTGCCAGGCAGGTCTCCTTTGTTGTGGAGGCCATGCTGGCAGTGCTGTTAGGGCTGGGACACCCTGTGTCCTTTTCTTTGTCCTCTTCGTCCTTTTTTTGCGCATTAACAATATTTTCTTGTTTGTCGCTCATGGTGCGTCCGAGACGCTGTGAAAAAAGGGGGGGTTGTGTGCGGTTGGCTTACGCCGTCTTGTGTTTGTGTGTGTTTTTGCGTGGGCATGTTTGCCAAAAGGTATCGGCATTTGTCTTTCCTGGTCCCATTTAGACCCTTTTTCAGGAACAGGGGAAGGTAGGCGATCGCATAGGGAAGCATCCAAGCTCTGCAGCAGGGTCCCGTCCAGGCGCCACCTGGCACTACTACAAAGTTCAAAATTTTTCGCGACGACGATGGGGCAGCTACGTTCAACTGGCTAGGGAGTCCGCGGGCCCCTCCCAGTCGTGCGGCATGGGCACGCTAACCCACTTTTTCCTAGCTACCTCTCCTGACTCGGCACCTGACCTGAGGATCTCGTCGGTCCCTGTAAAAGAGGTCCTGCTTCCTCCTCTGCATGCCGTGTTGGTGATGTTTTGTCTGATGTGGTGATGTATGTGTAGTGCTTGCGGGCGTCTTTGGTTAGGTGGTATGTAAGGCAAGAGAACTTGTGATACATATCACCGACATCCAGTGGTGCCACGGGGAGGCAGACGCAGCAGAAGTTGAATTATTATCCCCTGTCAGTTTGCAAGTCTGCGTAGGGCATAACAATTTCAACGACCCGCACCACCTCCACCACATCTTTGTTAGTTTTCGAGATATTGACGATTGAAATTCCGAAAATTAGAAAATTTTAAATACGGGTCCACACTCTATTTTTGAAATTTACCCCCACCCTTTTATTCGGCTTGTACAATGGATTTTGTTCATTTTTAAATGGGACCATCTTGACCCAAAACCCAGCCCAGGTACCAAATTTATGCGCGTTGGTCGTTACAGACAGACATACAGACAGACATACAGACAGATAGACAGACAGACAGACGGCGCAACAAAAAAGTTTCAAAATCATCTGAAACGCAAAGATATATTACTATTTATTACCCCGTCCGATAAGGTACCGGCCGATAAGGCACCGGCTAATAAGGCACTGGCCGATAAGGTACCGGCCGATAAGGCACCGGCCGACAAGGCACCGGCCGACAAGGCACCGGCCGACAAGGCACCGGCCGATAAGGTACCGGCCGATAAAGTACCGGCCGATAAGGTACCGGCCAATAAGGCACCGGCCAATAAGGCACCGGCCGATAAGGCATCGGCCGATAAGGCACCGGCCGATAAGACACCGTCCGATAAGGTACCGGCCGATAAGGTACCGGCCGATAAGGTACCGGCCGATAAGGTACCGGCCGATAAGGCACCGGCCGATAAGGCACCGGCTGATAAGGTACCGTCCGATAAGGTACCGGCCGATAAGACACCGGCCGATAATGTACCGGCAGATAAGGCACCGGCCGACAGGGCACCGGCCGATAAGACACCGGCCGATAGGGTACCGGCCGATAAGGCACCGGCCGGAAACACCGGCCGATGAGACACCGGCCGATAAGGTACCGGCCGATAAGACACCGGCCGATAAGGTACCGGCCAATAAGGCACCGGCTGATAAGGTACCGTCCGATAAGGTACCGTCCGATAAGACACCGGCCGATAAAGCACCGGCCGATAAGACACCGGCCGATAAGGTACAGGCAGATAAGGCACCGGCCGACAAGGCACCGGCCGATAAGACACCGGCCGATAAGGTACCGGCCGATAAAGTACCGGCCTATAAGGCACCGGCCGATAAGGCACCGTCCGATAAGGTACCGGCCGATAAGGTACCGGCCGATAAGGCACCGGCTAATAAGGCACTGGCCGATAAGGTACCGGCCAATAATACACCGGCCAATAAGACACCGGCCGATAAGACACCGCCCGATAAAGTACCGGCCGATAAGGCACCGGCCGATAAGACACCGGCCGATAAGACACCGGCGGATAAGGTACCGGCCGATAAGGCACCGGCCGAGAAGGGCCGATAAGACACCGGCCGATAAGGTACCGGCTGATAAGACACCGGTCGATAAGGCACCGGCCGATAAGACACCGGCCGAAAAGGCACCGGTCGATAAGGCACCGGCCGATAAGACACCGGCCGATAAGACACCGGCGGATAAGGACGGGCCGATAAGGCACCGGCCGACAAGGCCCCGGCCGAAAAGACACCGTCCGATAAGGTACCGGCCGATAAGGTACCGGCCGATAAGGCACCGGCTAATAAGGCACTAGCCGATAAGGTACCGGCCAATAATACACCGGCCGATAAGACACCGGCCGATAAGACACCGGCCGATAAAGTACCGGCCGATAAGGCACCGGCCGATAAGACACCGGCCGATAAGACACCGGCGGTTAAGGTACCGGCCGATAAGGCACCGGCCGACAAGGCCCCGGCCGATAAGACATCGGCCGATAAGGTACCGGCCAATAAAGTACCGGCCAATAAGACACCGGCCGATAAGGCACCGGCCGATAAGGCACCATCTGATAAGACACCGTCCGATAAGGTACCGGCCGATAAGGTACCGGCCAATATTACACCGGCCGATAAGACACCAGCCTATAAGACACCGGCCGATAAAGTACAGGCCGATAAGGCACAGGCCGATAAAACACCGACCGATAAGACAGCGGCCAATAAGATACCGGCCGATAAGGCACCGGCCGATAAGACACCGGCCGGTAAGATACCGGCCAATAAGGCACCGGCCAATAAGGCACCGGCCAATAAGGCACCGGCCGATAAGATACCGTCCGATAAAGTACCGTCCGATAAGACACCGGCCGATAAGACACCGGCCGATAAGGCACCGGCCGTTCAGACACCGTCCGATTAGGTACCGGCCAATAAGACTCCGGCCGGTAAAGTACCGGCCGATAAGGCACCGGTCAATAAGGCACCGGCCGATAAGACACTGGCCGATAAGGTACCGACCGATAAGGCACCGGCTGATAAGACACCGGCCGATAAGGTACCGGCCAATAAGGCACCGGCCAATAAGACACCGTCCGATAAGGTACCGGCCGATAAGGCACCGGCTAATAAGGCACTGGCCGATAAGGTACCGGCCGAAAAGACACCGGTCGATAAAACACCGGTCGATAAAGTACCGGCCGATAAGGCCCGGCCGATAAGACACCGGTCGATAAGGTACCGGTCAATAAGGCACCGGCCGATAAGACACCGGCCGATAAGGTATTGGCCAATAAGGCACCGGCTGATAAGACACCGGCCGATAAGGCACCAGCCGATAAGACACCGGCCGAAAAGGCACCGGTCGATAAGACACCGGCCGAAAAGGCACCGGCCGAAAAGACACCGGTCGATAAAACACCGGTCGATAAAGTACCGGCCGATAAGGCCCGGCCGATAAGACACCGGTCGATAAGGTACCGGTCAATAAGGCACCGGCCGATAAGACACCGGCCGATAAGGTATTGGCCAATAAGGCACCGGCTGATAAGACACCGGCCGATAAGGCACCAGCCGATAAGACACCGGCCGAAAAGGCACCGGTCGATAAGACACCGGCCGAAAAGGCACCGGTCGATAAGACACCGGCCGATAAAACACCGGCCGATAAAGTACCGGCCGATAAGGCCAGGCCGATAAGACATCGGCCGATAAAGCACTGGTCAATAAGGCACCGGTCAATAAGGCACCGGCCGATAAGACACCAGCCGATAAGGTACCGGTCGATAAGGCACCGGCTGATAAGACACCGGCCGATAAGGTACCGGCTGATAAGACACCGGCCGATAAGGTACCGGCCAATAAGGCACCGGCCGATAAGACACCGTCCGATAAGGTACCGGCCGATAAGGCACCGGCTACTAAGGCACTGACCGATAAGGTACCGGCCGATAAGGCACCGGCCGATAAGACACCGGCCGAAAAGGCACCGGCCGATAAAACACCGGCCGATAAAGTACCGACCGATAAGGCCCGGCCGCTAAGACACCGGCCGATAAGACACCGGCCGATAAGGTACCGGCCGATAAGACACCGGCCGATAAGGTACCGGCCAATAAGGCACCGGCCGATAAGACACCGTCCGATAAGGTACCGGCCGATAAGGCACCGGCTAATAAGGCACTGGCCGATAAGGTACCGGCCGATAAGGCACCGGCCGATAAGACACCGGCCGATAAAACACCGGCCGATAAAGTACCGACCGATAAGGCCCGGCCGATAAGACACCGGCCGATAAGACACCGGCCGATAAGGTACCGGCCGATAAGACACCGGCCGATAAGGTACCGGCCAATAAGGCACCGGCCGATAAGACACCGTCCGATAAGTTACCGGCCGATAAGGCACCGGCTAATAAGGCACTTTTAATATTATTTTTTAAAATGGAACAACTTTTTTTTTCTCGAAAAAATTAGGATCACCATAGCTCACACTACTATAGTATAGTAGTAGTATGAGCTAAAATCCTGATGAACTTAATGCCTTCCCACCAATGAACTTGTAAAAAGATGAGACGAATTCGAAAATTAATTAAAATATAGGCCATTTCATAAGAAAAAATGAAACTTTATGTCATATCTCAAAAACTAAAAGTGACAGTTAAAATTTAATTTAGCGGGTGAATTCCTCGTGACAAAGTCTATAAAATTGCAATTTACTCTAAATCAAAATTTCCACTATTAACGAAGTTATAGACCCCCTTCCAAAATGCAGGCTTTTCAAAAAGCCCCCGTAGCTCAAAGACGAGACGATATTTCAAAATGCGGTTTTCACTATAAGTCTTCTCTTGAAATTTGAGCCTCGCAATGCGTGGTCAGTTTTTCTCTGTCTCTCCTGGAAGTACCTTAAACCCCCTAAAAGTGCCCAATTTGGGACACCCTGTACATACATACATAGACATGTTTTCTAAACTTGACTATTACGGCTGCAAATGGCTCTTAGGCACAGTGCTAAATTGAACGTTAGGAAGTTTGGCTGGAATAGCAAAGTTTAAAAAACATTTCCAAACTAGTAAGAACCATTCGTTTTGAAATTTGTATTGGAGAACTTGACTTTACTTTTATCTCAATTCTTTTTATGGAATACCACTTTCGCGTACTTGGCTTTTTTTTACATGAAATGTTTTTGTTACGATTTAGTCCTTATGGGACAAAAATTGTCAAAAAATTATTTCCCTGTAGTTGAGGAAAGGAAAAGGTGAACTAACAGGAAAAAAAGGCGTGTTTATGTTTAAAAATAAAGAGTGTAATCTAATTAGAGCTTTATTGGAGTGGCTTTTTCTCTTCGAAACATGTTATGACGGTCTATCAGGAGAAATTTAATTAAGTAGTTTTTAAAGCGGTAATGCATAAAATGCACTCTTTGTAGCCTAATCGAAATTCGATAAATGGGCGTAGCCAACTGCAGTGGCAGGTTTAACCGTGCGCAGATTCAACTTGGCATGTAAATTAATTTTAGATATATGTATATATATATATATATATATATATATATACGCACTTACATGATCTATGTATATATATATATATATATATATATATATATATATATATATATATAATATAAATAATGTTGAATATTTGAAAGCTATTTTTAATTCTAAACATATTTTCTTTATAAAAATTTTCGATATTGTCAAAAAGAAAGGTACTTTACTCTAGAGCAAAAATCACATTTTTTGACAAACCTCGTAATATGACTGAAAAAATTTAACATCTGATGGTTGCATTTTAGGTTTTGGACCATGCAGGACTTTTTATGAAGAATAACTTTTTTTCGTAAAGCTAATAATAAAAAAGTTTCCCATATGCCGCCAACTTACGTGGACACACTGTATATATATATATATATATATATATATATATATATATATATATATATATATAACTTGTGAAAAACTATTTATTTTTTGTAATGTCATAAGTTTGATTTTTACAAAATATTTGTAAAATTTTCTACATATTATAGAAAGCCTCAATGTTTACAAAGTTTGTATTTTGTAGCTTGAACTTTGGTATGTATATATGTCACTCTGGCTGACACCTCTTCTTACTGGGATTGGCTTGGTTTCTTCGTGGATTTTGATTTATGTTTTTGCTTCACTATATATATTGGCTATTAAGTCTGTGTATCTGTGATCTATTCGGCTATTAATTGAAGATGCTTCTACTGCCCAGTGCTCAATGCTATCCAAAGGTTTTTTGAAGTCTATAAACGCAATATATAATGTAAATTAACCAGTAAATATAATGAAATAGCTACCGACGCAAATTAAGCTTTTTACCTCTTCAGGAAACTATCGCAACCCACGAGAAAGACCGGCCCGGGCGCAGAAATATCACGTGACCGTAGGAGTCCCACAAAAAAACGCCTCACGGCCCGCTGTCATTATAAAACATGTGTGTGTTCAGTTTTGGTATGTTTGTTTACGTCGATTTTTTTTAAATTCGGGCACGAATTTTATGTAAATTTTATCAAAGTTATTAAAATAACGCAGCCCACGAAAAAGACTGTAGTGGGCTGCGTTAAAATAATTAATGGCTAATGAGTAAATTATAAAGAAAATACCTATAAGATAAACAATGCTGCGAACGTGTAATTAGTGTTGTTCCTTGTCGGTCCAACTATAAAACTGAAACCTAATATGTTGCAAACGGGAAAGAAGTGGTAAAAGATAAGATTGATCAAGTAATAGACATCCTTAGTGACATTTTCGATAGTGAGAGTGAAAAATGTGTTCAGTTGTCATTTCTTATTGAACAATTAGGTCTCTTGAAAAGGTAACCTGAGAATCGAAGATATGGTGGATACACTTTAATGTTGGCTTCATCTTTGTTTATCCAGTTATCCAGTGCATACACGTCAATTTACAATTCTAAGGTAATATGTCTTCCGCACCCTCGCAATATTAAAAAACTGATTTGTAAAATATTGTTAACAGATAGTAATCTCTCTGGTAGTGTGAAATATTTAAAAAGTAAGAAACAGCTTTTAAAAGAACATGAGTTGGTAGTTAACTTACACTTTATTGAAATAGATATTAAACTTTGTGCTGGGTAATTTTTCAAAAAATTATTGACGACCATTACATTCAGTTCATTGAATGGGAAAACCATCTCAGTTATTCACAAAATCACTTGTTTCTTTTTAATAAATTATTGTGAAATGTTTTATATTGAAAATTTTTCTTCAGATAACTCTAGCGAGTGTTTTTGTGGAGAAAAACTATTGTCTAAGCTTAAAAAAAATAGTTTAAGGGCATGTTAAGTTTTTTTAAATAATTTTATTAAAAAACACAATGATTTAGTGTCTGCGAATAAATTTTTGAATAAGAACTCAAAGATGATGACAGTCAAAGAAAAATTAAAAAACTAAAAGCTTAGGTTTGATATGTCCAATTTTGAAAGACTTGTATAGATTTGAAGTTACTAACGATATTATGTACCTAATATATGTACCTGAAGATATTAGAGTGCAAATTTTGTATAATTTTTTATTTTAAAGATTCAGTTCTTTTATCCATAATAAACACATATATCAGCAAAATATTTTTTTCAATTTTTGCCTATAAAAGAACAAAAATTTTTTGTTAATTTATTTAAATTGTGTAAAAGCATATAATATATTAAGCAATACAATAAGAATCCTGGGACTCCTAAGATCACGTGACCGCCGACTTGCTTATAACGCGCCATGGCTGGTCTTTATCGTTGGCAGCGGGAAACTATTTATAAATAGATAATAGGAAATGTTCGGTTTGAATAAGGTTGCTTGTAGCCACGTAAAAAGATCTGTAGGGATCTGAAAAATTGACAGGTTTAAATTAAAATACAGATCGAGATGCGGTGTGGAGAAAATATAAAGCCCCGATGATGGGTTGTCAGATACGAGCGGGCGTTTCGCTCGAACCGAGAAATCTCTCGGGAAATATACCTATCCCGCAAGGTGATAAGATACAGTTGAAATATTAGCTAACTTTTCATATGGACGAGCTCAGTCATTTATTTTATGTAAATACGTATCAAAAAGTTTGTCATTTTGTTATTTGCGTTGTTTCAAAGAAACTGAGAAAAACCAGAATGGACTTTTAAAAGGTATCTACCGTACTCAACCTGAATTGCGTCACCCACCTGAATTCCGTCAGTTCTTAGAAATGTTTTGATTTATCAAGCAAAAATACTTTTATCAGTTCACCTACAGTGCTCGACATCGAACGTTTAGGCTTTATGAAAAGCGTATAAAAAAGGATGAACTTATGGAAAACAAGAAGTCAGTGAAGGACCAAAGACGCGCATATTTAGGAGCGTTTGCCGCTGTGACTCAAAATTCATTAACAGGAGCAAGCACAGTAAGATTTCCACTTTTAAAAGACGAAGAAATAGTCATTATTATTTATTTCATTATTTTAGCTATAATCAGGAAACAAGAAATCAAGAAAAATTAAATTTTTTAACAATTTTTTCTTAAGACATTAACCTTGCTCATTTATTAAAGTCGCGTTTTGCTTCGTTCGATCTGCTAGCGGCGGCTAACTAGGTAAGTCATGTTGCTAAAATAGTACAGGCCCTACGGTGTCCGATACTGCGAACCGAACCCCTCTTAAACTTGCTTTTTGATAGTTTTTTGCTAATAACTCGAAAACAATCAACTTTTTTAAAAATCTTCTGAAGATCATTTTTCAAGCGGATACAATTTCCTTTTCAATCATCTACCTTAGTACCCTCTGAAGGCAATGGTGCACATTCCATTAGCGTACGAAAAAAGGGGAAAATTTTTAAAATATTTATTTTTCTCTTTTTTGTGGTATTTTTTTTCAAAAAAATATTTTTGTTTAAAAGCCCATTGTATATAGTTAAATACTTATTAAGGTAAGCATATTTTTTTTAAATAGCCGCCTTGAAATAAAAATAAATGTGTTTGTAGAAATCCTGAAATCAAACGAAAATGTTGATCATTCATTTTTTTAACTGAGTAAATAAAAATGAGAGTGAGTAAAAAATTATTTTTGGTTAGTAATAACTTAAAACTGACTTTTTTTAGTTAACCACCCCCCTCAAAAGTGCTCTCTTATTTACAGTATTTTCCCAATTATTTGCAAACTTTATCATTTCAACAAGATTTAATGCCAGATTTTAAAAATTTTGTTAAATGATCTCAAGCAATGTAATATTTCAAGTTTGAGACGAATCGGTTAGTAAATAAGAAATTCCGCCATTTTGGATCGGCCATTTTGATTTGTTTAGGTTTGAGGAAAAAATTGTGTTAAATGATCTCAAGCAATGTAATATTTTAAGTTTGAGACAAATCGGTTAGTAAATAATAAAATCCACCATTTTGGATCGGCCATTTTAATTTTTTTAAGTTTGAGTAAAAAATTTTGTTAAATGACCTCGAGCAATGTAATATTTCAAGTTTTAATCAAATCGGTTTGTAAATAAGAAAATCCGCCATTTGGGATTCGCCATTTTGAATTTTTTAAGTTTGAGGCTAAAACTGTATTAAGTGTTCTCAGGCACTGCAAATTTTCCAGTTTGAGACAAATCCGTTTAAAAATAAAGAAATCTGCCATTTTGGATCCGCCATGGTTGTAATAAAAAACGTAATTTTTAGTGTTACCAGGTAACCAAACACTACACCTACCAAATTTTAACACTTGATTTTATGGATTTAAATTTACAACCAAATTTCAAGAAAATTGTGTAAAATTTTTTTTTAAAGATTTTTTTGTATAAATAATACAGTGAAGTTCGCTTATAACGAACCCGTTTATAGCGAACTTCTGGTTAATACGAACCTTTTTTCTTTATACGAAAAGTCATCCATAAATACTCATGTATTGTCTTAATGGTTATAACGATCCTGCTTATAGCGAACTTCCGGATATAGCGAACCTAATTTTAATAATCTAGAATATGTATTTTTCTTTTAAAACGAACTTTATATAATCAGACAATGGGCGTTTCCACACTAGACGATACGGCAACGACACGAATGGTTGCAAAGGCATGCACAAGACCCAGAATATGATCACGAGTATGAATTCGATAATGATATGCTTGATTTAGTAGAACAAGCTAAGGGAAAAATGTGTGATTTCGATTTTAACGATTATGTGACTATTGATAAAGACATTGTAGCATGAGAAACGTTGACTGATGAGTAAATTATAATCTCTCCGTAACCTCAAACATGGTTTCAAGTGATAATGACGAACATAATGATGATCCTGTTTAAGATATTCTGTTGAAGTCACTAAGGTTTATGTTCCAACCATTCGTGAAATAGAAAACAAAATTTCGGAATTTTTTGGAATCACGCCAAGTTCCTGATAAAATATGGGCATTATTTTGTAACCTTGAAAGCTATATAAACAGGGAATATTTTTCAAGTAGAAATGTACAAACAAAAATTATGGATTTCATAATAATAAAAAAAAAGATTAAGGCTTCTTTTATGTATGTATTACATACCACCATATTATTTATTTTACATATTTATATGTATAACAATAATAATAAACGTCTTTATTCGTATGTATTCTGCCTTTTTCTAAAAATATAAAATATTATAGTATTTTTTGTAATATTTTTAGTTTTCTTAATCTTGGATACTATTAAAAAAAGAAACACAAAAAATTAAACAAAATTTATTTATTACTGTTTATAACGAACCTCGGATATAACGAACCGTATTAGTTCATTTTTGACGTTCTTTATATCCGGACTTCACTGTATATCTATTTTGCTTTTCATCTGCACATTTTATCGAAAAAAATTTTTTTAGTCCGCCGAGTTGGTGGCGCCTAGTTGTCCTAGACCGTTATTCATATGCTATTATAGTATTCAAATCAAAACAGGAATTTCTCAGTCCATACCGAACCGAACCGAACCTGTTTATTAAATTTTTATCAGTAAATTAACTGGAGCTCTAACAAACCTTAACATCTTTACTTTATACTTTTTCGAGGGCAATTTTCCATTTCGTTTGTTTATTCGGATCATGAACTTAATTTTCCAACCTGGCAGCCTATTTAGCAGTTTCAGCTTTTGTCTGTTCAATTTGTTTGTTTTCATATTCTTTTCTCTTTCTTCCTCTCTCTGTCTCTCTCTCTCTCTCTCTCTGTCTCCCCCTCTCGTGTTATTTCTTTGTCCACGCGTCGTCTCTGCGACCAAGGTTGAAAATTATCATGGCGATTTCAATCTTGGATGCAGGTAGGAATTTTTTTTCAAATCTACAATATTTTTTTTTTTGATAAAAGTATTAAAAGTTACTATGTTATTAAATTTACTATTTGATCTCGAAAGGGAATTTGATGGTTCTTGGAGGAAGTTTATGCGATAAACGTTTTTCTCAATTTTATAAACAATGTAGGAAAATCATACATACCTTTTCTTGAAACTTCACTTATCACTTCTTATATTTATTAATCGAATATCATATTTTCCTACTATTAAACTTTTGTATTCAAATATTTACACCCTTTAAACTTTTACGTTTTAGAACCTTTTGTATCTTTGTTGTAAACATTGGCGTAGCTAGGGGGGGCCAGGGGGGCCTGGCGCCCCCTGAAGTCCCTCAGGCCCCCCCTAAGATATTTTAGGCCTCCCCTACCGACTACTAGTAAAAGAACATGACACTGAAAATACATACTTTTCTATTATTATTCGGGAAATATTCAAATAAAATAGGTGCATTAAAATTTAAAATCATTCAGATAATGTTTACATTTCAGGAAAAAGCCCTTGTCTTGCGGAATTAGGCTTTTTCTCTTTAAATTATCGGTAACTTTTCTGCACTTATGCAATTTCCCGAAAATATTTTTTAAATTTAAACATAATTATGCATATTGAATATTTCATACATATTGGCGACATCTTGTAAAATATTATAGAAGTGTAAGTTAAATTTCGCATTTAATAAAGACAGCGACCTTTGCCCCTCTGTTTCCGAAATCGGGTTGTAGATGTCGTAAGGTTATAAAAGACCTTTTTAAACTGTTTTTCTAAAATAAATATAATTATCTTTTTAGTTTTTTTGAGGTTAGCGTTTAGTGTCTTATGAAAATTTTCCGATTTTGGTGACAATTTCATAACCATTTTCATATTAAGTTTTCCCACGTCGTTAAGTGGAATAAATTCGTCGAGCAATACCGGGAAATTTTTAATATTAATACTTCTACTCTAAGAGCAGAAATGACCGCTTTAAAGAATTGTATTTTTCGGTTAAATCAAACTGCTGGTCATGATTCTATCAAACAACATATAGCAGAAAACACCTATCCAAACCTCTACCAACTTTTTAAAGTTGCGAGTATTCTTCCAATTTCAAGTGCAACTTGCGAGAGGTCTTTCTCTGCCATGAGGAGAGTTTTTAATTGGCTTAGAACAACTACCTGTGATTAGTAATCTGTGAACAACTATGACTCAAGAAAGACACTCAGGTTTGTTATTGTTATTCATAGAAAAAGATGTTGAGGTCGACTTAGACAGTGTGGTAGACGCTTTCAGTCAGCGACGTAGAAAACTTTCTTTGTAGAATTGCTGAATCACATACTTCCTGTGTATACATATAAATAAGTTGGTAAATGTATTATTAAATTTGTTATACTAAAATATTAGAACATTTAATGCGCGTATTTTTTTTTATTCATTGCACACTTTGCACGACTCTTTAAAACCTATGTTTGCTTTTTGTTCAAGATAGACCGGGGCCACGGCCCCCCATGCAAAAAGAAAAGCAAGGCTAGCTACGCCAATGGTTGTAAACAAATTATTAGCAACATTTTAAACGTTGATTGAATAGGCGAAGCTATTCAATCAACTGTTTAATTTACTTAATACTACTGTTTAGGTTTGGGATGTTATTTACTGATTAAAAATGCCGATTTTAGGGCAACGAAAGGTTTGTATTTTGATATTAAAAACCAGAAAAAGTTAACAGTAATATTTTAAAACACTGAAAACAGTAATAAAATCAAAAGCTAGGTTTTATACAAAGTTAAAATGATTTACAAAATTCAACATTTCCCCAGTTGAACAAAAAAACCCGCCTTTTTCCACAAGAAGTGAACTGTACGCAACTCAACTAAAGACTCTCTAACGACTTTCAAAAGTTTTCTTGTCTTAGCCAAGCCACCCTGCGCTTGCAAGCACAAATAGCTTGTCGTTGATTGGCTGGAACTATACTCCTTGTCGCTTTGGCAAAAAAGTGATAGCCTGCGCTTTAAACGCTCCACTAAGAGACAAACTACCAACGCAAGCCAAAGATGCGTGGACTTAAGACTGAAGAAAATCGATAGTAGTTAAAATTACACGGTGTGTTTGTTGAAAATAGTTTAGAAAATGTGTTTCTAGTTACAGAATATAAATTATTGTGATGTTAGTGGCTCAAAGGACACATTAGCCGAATATAACTTTTATTAAAATACAGCGAACCTGAAAATATGCCAAAAAACAAGTCGCTGGAGTTGCCATAAATTTTACTTATTCTTAACCTAGTCTTGCATATAATTAATGCTTGTCCATGTTAAAAACAATATTTAATAAATGGCAAAAATATCGTTTATATTCAAATCCCATTTTGTTACAATATGCAGAACTTTTAGTGGTGGCTCCTTTTCGATATTTATTTATTAATTGCTATTCTGAACTTTCCTCCATGCTTTCACAAATCTTAAGATTGAGTGTTAGACGCAGTGTTGCCAGAATGGAAGGTTTTTCTTCAATTTGAAGGGTTTTGAACAAAAATCTTGACAATTGAAGGATTGAAGGTTTTTATCCGAATTTGAAGGATTTTGGCTATTTTGAGGCAAATATTCCAATAATTTTACCAAAAATAAATTATTTAGGTAAATTTAAATAATTTTGGTTTATAAAACTTATGTTAAGTTATAAATTTTCTATTTTTTTGGTTTTTTCGTCCATTTTTATTAAAAATGTTCATGGTATTAAGTTTTTTTTTAGCTCACACTACTACTATACTATAGTAGTGTGAGCTATAGTGATTTTTTCGAGAAGAAGTTGCTCCGATTTCAAAACATTTTATATATCTTTGCGTTTCAGATGATTTTGAAACTTTTTTGTTGCGCCGTCTGTCTGTCTGTCTGTCTGTCTGTCTGTCTGTCTGTCTGTCTGTCTGTCTGTCTGTCTGTCTGTCTGTCTGTCTGTCTGTCTGTCTGTCTGTCTGTCTGTCTGTCTGTCTGTCTGTCTGTCTGTCTGTCTGTCTGTCTGTCTGTCTGTCTGTCTGTCTGTCTGTCTGTCTGTCTGTCTGTCTGTCTGTCTGTCTGTCTGTCTGTCTGTCTGTCTGTCTGTCTGTCTGTCTGTCTGTCTGTCTGTCTGTCTGTCTGTCTGTCTGTCTGTCTGTCTGTCTGTCTGTCTGTCTGTCTGTCTGTCTGTCTGTCTGTCTGTCTGTCTGTCTGTCTGTCTGTCTGTCTGTCTGTCTGTCTGTCTGTCTGTCTGTCTGTCTGTCTGTCTGTCTGTCTGTCTGTCTGTCTGTCTGTCTGTCTGTCTGTCTGTCTGTCTGTCTGTCTGTCTGTCTGTCTGTCTGTCTGTCTGTCTGTCTGTCTGTCTGTCTGTCTGTCTGTCTGTCTGTCTGTCTGTCTGTCTGTCTGTCTGTCTGTCTGTCTGTCTGTCTGTCTGTCTGTCTGTCTGTCTGTCTGTCTGTCTGTCTGTCTGTCTGTCTGTCTGTCTGTCTGTCTGTCTGTCTGTCTGTCTGTCTGTCTGTCTGTCTGTCTGTCTGTCTGTCTGTCTGTCTGTCTGTCTGTCTGTCTGTCTGTCTGTCTGTCTGTCTGTCTGTCTGTCTGTCTGTCTGTCTGTCTGTCTGTCTGTCTGTCTGTCTGTCTGTCTGTCTGTCTGTCTGTCTGTCTGTCTGTCTGTCTGTCTGTCTGTCTGTCTGTCTGTCTGTCTGTCTGTCTGTCTGTCTGTCTGTCTGTTCGGTTCGGTTCGGTTTGGTTCGGTCAGCCAAATAAAATGGTGGGGGTAGATTTCAAAAATTAGAGTTTATGTAAAAATATAGAGTGTGTGATATCAAACGAAAGGTAATTGAGTCTGGAGTTAAACAAAATACATTTTAGTTTATTTAAAAAAAAAGGTGGGGGTAAATTTCAAAAATTAGTGTGTTAGTTCTTCTAAAAAAGTGGAAATATGGCGTGGGTGATATCAAACGAAAGGTAATTGAGTCTAAAGTTAAACAAAATACATTTTAGTTTTTAAAAAAAGGGTGGGGTAGATTTGAAAAATTAGAGTTTAAGTCAAAACATGTTTTTAGTTATATTAGCTTTTACGTAGATACACTATAACTATAGTATCCAGTGTGAGCTTAGGTGCCCATAGATTGGCCGAGTATTTTAAAATTGACTTTAACTAAAATAAATAAAAACCGAGGTAAAAACACACAACAATTACGTAGTTAAACTCTTGTATTAAATAATTTTGATTTTTTTTTTCTGATCTAAGTTGTAGATGGACTTTGTCGAACACCATATTATAATCGATGGAATAGAATATTGACATCTTGAAGAGATAACCAGCAATTTTTCGAATGGGGGGAATTTACTTTGTGGCCCAGAAAAAAGACAAAAAAGATTTGCTAATTAAGTAGTATAAAAAAACCGTGGTTAATTTGCTGTGATCAACAACTTATCCTTAAATCCAAACTCTTAATAGTAACTTTTTTCTCCCCTAAGGCGTGTTCGCGAAAAAGAAAGGTTCTTACCACGTATTGTTTGAAGTTGAGAAAGAGCGCACATTATCCCACTCACAAAATCTTCTATAATCTAAGGGCACGGCAGTGCCTCGCCAAGTTCGCGTGCCGTAACCATCTTTTCTTGAAACATTTCAGCCGATATTTGGCCTACCTAAAACTCTACTTCGGAATGAGCTACGAATCTCAAACTTTGCACAGTCGTAGATTTCCATGGAGTTAACAATTTCATGGAATTCCATAAAGTAGTTAAGTAGTTACGAAATTTCAAAAAACGTCGAAATTGCCACTCACTCACTGACTCACTCATGTATAGATCATCAATATTCTACTGTACTTCCAGACATGCTACAAAGCTGAAATTTGGCAGACTCATAGAACTTATGACCAAACCCCTGGAAAAAATCAAACAACCCTAAAATCTTAATTTACTCCCCTCCCCTATACATTTAAAGTTATGTAAAAGTAGCATTGCCCATTTCCAGAAAGGCTAGAGAGTTGAGCTTTGGCAGACTGATAGGAATTATGATAAAACTATAGGAAAAAATTAAAACACCCCAAAATTCTAATTTACTTCCCTCCCCTATAAATGTAAAGTTAAGTAAAAGTAACATTGCCCACTTCCAGACACGCTAGAGAGCTGAGCTTTGGAAGACCGATAGTAACAATGATAAAGTTATAAAAAAAAATTAAAACACCCCAAAATTCTAATTTACTTCCCTCCCCTATAAATGTAAAGTTATGTAAAAGTAACACTGCCCACTTCCAGAAACGCTAGAGAGCTGAACTTTTTAAGACTGAAAGACACTATGATAAAACTATCTGAAAAAATTTAAAAACACCAACTTTTTAATTTACTTCCTTCTCCTATATATGTAAATTTATATAAAACTAACATTGCCCACTTCCAGAAACGTTAGAGACCTGAGCATTGGAATGCTGATAGAAATTATGATAAAACCATGTGAAAAAACTTAAAAGGTCCAATATTTTCATTTACTCTCCTCCCCTATAAATGTAAAGTTATGTAAAAGTAACATTACCCACTTCCAGAAACGCTAGAGAGCTGAGCATTGGTAGACTGATAGGAACTATGATAAAACTATAGGACAAAATTTAAAAACACGACAATTTTAATTTATTTCCCTCCTCTATATATGTAAAGTTATGTAAAAGTAACATTGTGCACTTTCAGAAACGCTAGAGAGCTGAGCTTTGGAACGCTGATAGGAACTACGATAAAACCATGGAAAAAAATTAAAAAACCTCAAAAATTAAGTAAGGCATTGCAAAAGTTTTGAACAATATTCCGCATATTTTACTACTTTAAAAATTAAGTATTATCCAATTCCTTTAAAAAAGAAGTGAAATCATAACAAAAACATTTCATGTAAAAAAAAGCCAAGTACGCGAAAATGGCAATCCGTAAAAAGAATTAAGATAAAAGTAAAGCCAAGTTCTCCAATACAAATTTCAAACTGAAAGGTTCTTACTAGTTTGGAAATATTTTTCTAAACTTGGCTATTACGGCTGTAAATGACTCTTAAGCACAGTGCTAAATTGAACATAAAGAAGTTTGGCTGTAATAGCAAAGTTTAAAAAAACATTGGAATTATTTTACAAAATTTTTAAAAACGGTAGCGTGCGTAAAAAAATTTTTTTTTTACGCACGCTACCTTTTTTGGTGATTTTATGGAAGCAAATAAAAATAAAATAATTATGGTAATGAACTTAAATTTTAAAACTAAAACGAAAACATAATTTGTCAATAAAAATACAAAATACATTATGTAGGAAGAAGTTTTTTACGCATGTAGGAAAAATATTGTACCTAACACGCGCGGAAAGTGTCTTTTCCGCCCTTAACGGCCTTTCCGAACTCCGCTTCGCGTCGTTCGTGTAACTGCCGTTCGTGCGGAAAAGGGTCACTTTCCGCACTTGTTAGGTAAATAACTATTCGAAACTAGTTAGAACCTTTCATTTTGAAATTTGTATTGGAGAACTTGGCTTTACTTTTATCTCAATTCTTTTTACGGAATGCCATTTTCGCGTACTTGGCTTTTTTTTACATTAAAGTTTTTGTTATGATATATATATATATATATATATATATATATATATATATATATATATATATATATATATATATATATACGACTCACCTTGCAATTTCCTGGGTCGACGTGTAAAGTTTACGTTTCCGGTCTAGTAACGTAAATACTTATGAATGTTAAAATGATCATTTTAATCACGAGCCACTGATTTGGGGTATACAAAATTAATCAAATAATAAACTCAATCAACCCAACAGGACATTCCCCACTTTATACTACGTGATTCCTTCCTAATTAATTGCCTTAAAGAGCTACTGAGATTTTTACGACATCGAATCGACCGGCGGTGGGGTCTCAAGAGGGGATCAGATTTTTTGATGACTTAATAATTCAAACGTTAAAAGACCAATAGGAAAATGGATAAACCCTAATATCTTTTGTCACAATAATGTGGGAGGGTGGTGCTGTCAAAACACCACATACATTTTAATTACATCTCTCACTTTATAGCTCCTCTCTGGCGTATTTACACGGGACCATAAAGGGCGACTATATCGACGTAATACACGACGGTGAAGTGGTTACAGAGTGGTCCAAATATTATGCGATAAAAAAACATAGACCCCGGCCGCGTATTTACGTTTCTGTGCTCATTTCACGTCGGCGCGGTTTTGAAATAGACACGGAAATGTTACAATATATTTGGGTTCAGATACGTGTTGATTTTAAGAGTTTTGATCTCGAAATGAGCACGGATCTGTAAGAGAACATCGCTCATTAAACTATTACAAAAACGTATTCAACTGTCAGGTTAAAACGCTAACATAACGAAAGCTAATCAATCAAATCTAACCGAACCGAACCAAAGCAAACTGAACCAATAATTTTTTTCAAAAAAAAAAACTTTCCAGACTTCCTACCCGGGATCCTAGAGGATGTGAATCCGAAACGAACCGAATTGAACCATACCGAACCGAACCAAAGCAAACTGAACCAACAATTAAAAAAAAACTTTCCTGACTTTTTGCCCGGGATCCTAGAGGGTGTGAATGAATAGTGTTGTAGTTTAGTTTGGTTAGGTTAGGTTTGGTTCGGTTTAGTTAGGATCGGTTCGGTTCGGATTCACATCCTCTAGGATCCCGGGTAGGAACTCAGGAAAGTTTTTTTTTTGAAAAAAATTATTGGTTCAGTTTGCTTTGGTTCGGTTCGGTTAGATTTGATTGATTAGCTTTCGTTAGGTTAGGTTTTTGAAACTTTCTATTTTCATGTGGTTAATGGTTAGAAATCAAGTGAAAATCATTTAAATCATTAAAATTTATTAATAACAGAATAACATCTGTCGACGTAGTTGCCGGTGTAAGATAATGAACACTAAACTTTGCAGGTACAGTTAATGGAAGAGTGTTCTTCAAACTTCAAAGAATTTCAAAATCTTGAGTAATATTAGTACAAATACTTTTAAACTGCTCCATAATTTTCATATTAACAAACATATGACCTCAAAATCAAACTAATAAACAACGTGAATCCAATTTCAGTTTCAAATATGCACTAATAAGTAAACCCCTGCGCTGCGTAATTCAATACGAATCCGTGCCTTGTTCGAGCCTTGGCGCCTTAAAATCAACACGCATTTGTAACCAAATATATTGCAACATTTCCGTGTCTATTTTAAAACAGCGCTGCCGTGAAATCAGCACGGAAACGTAAATACGCCTCCTGGTATAAACTTTAATTTGAAGTTTAATTTTCCAGTCCACCCTATAAAAGAAAATTTTAAAAGCCAGCTCGGGATAATAGAGTGAGCTGCTTGTAATGGTGGTAAATTCGAGGGGGCGAAAGAATTAACAGATGTGCCTCTAACAGACGGCGTTGATGCCAGTAATAGGCCTTGTCTCCCGAGGATACTTTGGTTTGCTGCTCCGTTGACCATTTGATAAAGCGCACCTTAAACAACCACTAGAAATCTTTACTGTTTCACTAAAAGCCATAGAATGTCCAATAAAATATCAACAGATATAAATTAAGCTATGTACAGTGTTTTCTATAATAATACCTACATCTGAGGGCACGGCAGTGCCTCGCCAAGTTCGCGCTGCCGTACCATCTTTTCTTGAAACATTTCAGCCCATATTTGACCTATCTAAAACTCTACTTCGGAATGGGCTACGAATCTCAAACTTTGCACAGTCGTAGACCTTCATAGAGTTAACATCCCCTCTAAGTTTCATGGACTTCCATAGGGTAGTAAAGTAGTTACGAAATTTCAAAAAACGTCGAAATTGCCACTCACTGACTTGATCATCAAAATTCTACTGTACTTCCAGACATGCTACAAAGCTGAAATTTGGCAGACTGATAGAAATTATAACCAAACCCCTGGAAAAAATCAAAAAACCCCAAAAATTCTAATTTACTCCCTTCCTCTATACATGTAAAATTATGTAAAAGTAACATTGCCCACTTCCAGAAATGCTAGAGAGCTGAGCTTGGGAAGACTGATAGATAGATAGATAGATATTTATTTCATTCCGAGCACCACAATACAGTAGAAAGGAACAAGTCGAAAAGTAGTACATTAAAAAAAACTTACAAATTAAAAAAAAATATTAAAAATACTCTGCCAATCTATGGGCACCTAAGCTCACACTAGGTACTATAGTTATAGTGTGAGCTAATATAATCAAAAACTGAAATATATTTTATTCAACTCCAGACTCAATTACCTTTCGTTTGATACCACACAAGCCATGTTTTGACTTAAACTCAAATTTTTTTAATCTACCCCCCACCCTTTTGAAAAAAACTAAAATGTATTTTGTTTAACTCCAGACTCAATTACCTTTCGTTTGATATCACACACGCCATATTTTCACTTAAACTCTAATTTTTGACATCTACCCCCACCCTTTTTTAAAAAATAAACTAAAACTCATTTTTTTTAACTCCAGACTTAATTACCTTTCATTTGATATCACACACGCCATATTTTCACATAAACTCTAATTTTTGGAATCTACCCCCACCCTTTTCGGTCGGGTTCGGTGGATTTTGTTCATTTTTAAATGGGACCATCACGGCCCAAGACCCAACTTAGGTACCAAATTTCATTAAAATCGGACAAGCGGTTTTTGAGTTATGCGGGTTGGTCGTTACAGACAGACAGACAGACAGACAGCAAAACAAAAAAGTTTCAAAATCATCTGAAACGCAAAGATATATAAAATTTTTTGAAATCGGAGCAACTTTTTTTTTCTCGAAAAAATTAGGATCACCATAGCTCACACTACTTATAGTAGTAGTGTGAGCTAAAAATCACTATTTAAAATGACTCAAAACAAACAATAATATGACTTATAAAATCACAAAAAACACTAAAAAAACTAAAATAATAAAATAATAAAACGACCGAGAGACCACAACCCAAAACGTTCGGTATATTAGCCAATAGCTTCTAGGAACTCTGTTATAGAATAAAATGCATTATTGCTCAAAAATGTTTTTAACTGGGATTTAAATTTTTTATTGGACAGACTTTTTAGCTCCTCTGGAAGAGGATTATATAGGCGCAGACCAGCAAAAATTGGTGAGCTCTTAAAATACTCATGATTATGTCTTTGAATACAAAAGTTGTTTCGATTTCTGGTGGCATATTGATGATAGGTTCCATTAATTGCAAAATTTGATTTATTTTTATGAATATATGTTAAAATATTAAGTAAATAAATTGATATCACAGTTAGTATTTTATGCTTTTTAAAGATTTCTCTGCAACTGGAATTATAGGGTAGATCAAACATCAGACGAAGGATTCTTTTCTGAGCGATGAGAACCCTCGTGACATCGCTAGTAAGGCATTTTTAGTGAGAGAATTTTTAAGGAGCTCAACATATAAAAGTTTTTGTTAAGTTTAGAGCACACTGAGTCAATATGCTGGCTCCAATTCAGTTGACAATCGATTATAACACCAAGAAATTTTGCAGTTTTCTCAGTTTTAACAATATGGCCATTAGGATAGGAACAATGATAGAGATATAGAAAAAAATTAAAACACCCCAAAATTCTAATTTACTTCCTTCCTCTATAAATGTAAAGTTATGTAAAATTAACACTGCCCACTTCCAAAACCGCTAGAGAGCTGAGCTTTTTAAGACTAAAAGACACTATCTTATAAGACTATAGGAAAAAATTTAAAAACTACAAAATTTTAATTTACTTCTCTCCCTTATAAATGTAAATTTATTGAAAAGCAACATTGCCCACTTAAAGAAACGCTAGGGAGCTGAGCTTGAGAAGGCTGATAGGACCTATGATAAAACCATAGAAAAAAATTTAAAAATACAAAACTTTTAATTTGCTTCCCTCTCCTATAAATGTAAAGTTATGTAAAAGTAACATTGTCCACTTCCGGAAACGCTAGAGAGCTGAGCTTTGGCAGGCTGAAAGCAACTACGATAAAACTAGAAAAAAATTTAAAAACACCAAAATTTTAATTTACTTTCCTCCCCTATAAATGTAAAGTTATGAAAATCACTTTTTACTTCAATTTTGATTCAAAAAAATTCTTCATAATTCAAAGCAAGAAGTACTAGCAAAAGGGAAAATTTGATGTTTAAAATTGACAAACTGTTGAATATTTTAGACGTAGTTTTTTTAAGGTATTTAAATTTAAAATATTTTGATTCCAAAGTGGCAATTTTATCAGTATAAATATCTTTTAATTGTTTTATCATATCATTAGAAAGCGGAGGTCTAATCCTTTTTTTAATCTTTTTATTAATTAATTACAGACACCAATCTGTTTAAAGAAAATTGTTGTCAGTAGGCTGTGATTTAAATAGGGTACTGATTTTTTCGAGAATTAGCAATGGACAAAGGTAAACATTTGTTTTTTTTTTTGCATAAAAGTGCTAACCCACAAATAAAAAAATTGAATTTTTACCATTTTGTAAAGGCCGCATTTAGGCTGGTTAAGTCGAGCCGAGAAATTCATCTTTTGCCTATCTGCGGTTACATTAAATTTATTTTGAGGCAGGCGTTCTAGAGTGATTAGCTCAGACGAGAAATGATATTAAAAGGCACATTAAATTCTGTTACAAATACCTATATTGTCATTTCAAAAATTTAGTACAAAATTCATAAAAAACAAACAATGTCAATAGAATGTTTTCAACAATAACATCAACTAACAACATTTAAACACAATTTTTCCTAGAGTCTAACCACAATATAGTTTTTTTTTACTTTGGGTCTAGCACATAATTGTTCAATTCAAGTTTAAAAGGCATCTTATTTCCCTTTAAACACCAAACACTGGTATTAGAGTCTAGGTTTTACAAGTTCCTATAAAAAAAATTACCTCACCAAATAATGTCCAGGAGCCTCCATAACAATTAATGTTTCTTATATCTAAGGTACCATTTTACCTTTCAGCACCAATTTTCTTGCTCCATAAAAATAAATGTCTCTTTTATGATTTATATGTATATTCACTACTAAAAGTTTTTATGCAATTCTACAACTTGCATCTTGTTACGTAAAATACTGATTTTTAACTTTTTACTAAATTACTTCACTACTACGAGTTTTTAATTAAACAGTTTAACTTTGGTTTTTATACTAATTTTTTTAATATTAATATGTTTACTTTTTATAGATTATTTATTTCACCAACTAGGTGATATTTCTTATGTTAATAGTTTCACTGATTTTTTATGACTTTTTATTTTTTCTTCTTCATGTTGATTGTTTCACTGATTTTTTATGACTCATTTTTTTAATAAGCGCGAATCGTCTTTTATATTATATAAAAATTGGTTGTGTTTTAAGACGCATGTTCAAAATTATTTAGGCAAAATTGAACAACAACACCTATTTCTCCAGAAGTGTGCTCATTTAATTTCTTATTTTTTTAATATTTCTAATTCCGAGAAAAACAATAATTCAGCCACCTGTTTGTGCTTTGGGCTCCAAGAAAAGAGGTCAATAATTAAAAATTATTTAATATTTGATATTTCGGCGCATTCCAATGCTGGCGCCGTGTTATTTTCTTGGTAACCTACTTTACTAATTTAAAAGGAATTTTGTTGTTTAAAAACATCTTGGATCTCTTTAGTTCATGCAGGTGTTTCTAAAATTTGAGCACCGACTTGGTTTAAAAAAATGAATTTCAATTTTAGTTTTAAACGGGATCGCGCAATGATCAGATCGGCCAACGGTCGGGTCCTCTAAAGTGTGCGCCAGATAAATAGTGACTTGTTCCTTGTTAAAGAATAATACTTAAGGTGATTGTTTTCGTACAATGATTTGAACATTTATTCATAGTCAAAGGTTAGTTTTATTTTTCTTTTAAATAAGGGGGTCGATTTTGACCACAACTTGTTAAATCTCTCATTCGAGATTTAACACGGGTACAATCTCTAGTACAATCTCTAGAGTCAACTTGGCCATGGAAATTTTAAAACTACCATTGTGTGTAGAATACAGACTTTTATGTAATATTTTTTATGTTTTTACATACCTTTATGGAATATTCCTTATAATTTGGCCCCACATGTTTGCTTTTATCACTATTTTGCGAGTTTTTTGAGATTGTCGGAGATTGTATTACATTGTTTTTACTTTTAAACTGTCACTTTTTTGATTTAACAAACACAGGACAGGATTTATTATTTATTATTATTTTTTAATTAAAACTTCACCTATGCATAATTAATAGCAATTTCACGCACTTTTTTTCTAATTTTTTTTTATTATTTACATTTTTACAGGTTAACTTTTTAATTCCCAACGTTCTCAATCCTAGAACGTGAAGTTAAGCAACAAAGATGTGTGTGTTGTTACGCGATAAATATTTGTTGTGCGATATGAAGGCCCACGCAATAATGGGAACGTACCGGTTTTACTACACTATTGAAACATTACCTGAGAACAGAATACACAATTTAAGCAAAAGACAGTTCGGTTTGGTTTGGTTCCTTTTGTCATAATAGAATAGGATCATGCTAATTATTAAAACGTTTTTTGTTATTTGTTAAAATCTTTAATATATTTGTTATTAACTTTATATTAATTCTTTCAAAGTAAAACTTTAAAGATCACTCGTACCTATGTTGAATATATTTTGTTTATTTATATTAAAACACCAAAAGGAAAAACACATTCTACATTTAAGTACGTCTTAAGTCCTACTAAAACTATCTTTAGTTTTATTAAACTACCAAACATTTTTTACAAAGCCTAGGACGATGACGAAACCTATTTTAGTCGTTTATTAGATTTTTTTACCTTCCCGTTTTTAATAAAGTCTGTTCTGAATTTTAGCACCACATATAAATAAAATAAGCTGTAGGTGAAATATTTTAAAAAATAACAATTTTCTTAAAAATTGCGCTTTGTGCATTTAAAATATTATACTTACATAGGAATGTTTTTCCTCTGTTTTGCGAATTGTCTTTGAAAAAGTCTATTTTCGGTATTAGAATATGGTAATTTTAAAAGTGGACTCACCTTTTTTACAAATTTAAAGATCAAAGATGTTTTAAAAGTTTGTATTAAGTTTTAAATTTTTTTTTATTTACGGGTACTAAGATTTATTGTAATTATAAGTTTTATAAATTAATAATAGGGACCTATTGCAATAAAGCAAGGCACAAATTGTGCCGGGCACTATATTGACAGTTTCACATTATTAGAACAGCTGTCTTCTTTCAAAATAAGGACTGTGCTGAACAACCAAAATTACATTTTACCCTCAACACTTGGTGCAACTGGCCATAAATCTGGGGGCACGGCTCCGCCAAGTTCGCGTAAACTGCTGTACCATCTTGTCTTGAAACATTTCAGCCCATATTTTACCTATCTAAAACTCTACTTCGGAATGAGCTACGAAACTCAGACTTTGCACAGTTATAGATCTTCATAGAGTTAACAACCCCGCCAAGTTTCATGGACTTCCATGAAGTTGTAAAGTAGTTGCGTTTTAAAAAACGTCGAAAATTGCCACTCACTAACTCATGTATAGATCATCAAAATTCTACTGTACTTCTAGATATGCTACAAAGCTGAAATTTGGCAGACTGATTATGAAAGAAATTATGACCAAACCCTTAAAAAAAACTATCTTGACTAGATAGTTACTGTGTCACAGTGCTGACAGAGCGGTAAGCGGGAAGTATTAGGTAATTGGGGACTTATTGCAATAAAGCCAGACAATAATAGTGCCGGGCACTATTTTGACAGTTTTCCATTGAAAGGTGACAGTTGATCTTTCAAAATTGACATACCAAAGTCAAATTTATCAATCTAGTCGTTTATTTCCATTAATTGTGGCGGTATTATTATTGCCGGCTTATATAATACACAAAGGCCTAATTTTGAAAGAAGACAGCTGTTCCTATAATGCGAAACTGTCAAAATTATTGCCACAATTATTGCCTGGCTTTATTGCAATAAATCCCTATTATTCGATTAAAGTCAGGCTATAATAGTGCTAGGCAGTATTCTGACAGTTTCATATTAAAAACTGACATTTTATCATTCAAAATTGACATGCCACAGTCGAATTTAAAACTAAGGCGTTTATTTTCCATTAGTAAAGGAAGTCAGTTTTTATTCTGTTTCATATAGTAAACAAAAGCCGTTTATTGAAAGATCACAGTACAATGTAAAGTTGTCATTCCATATTCCAATAATTCTCTATTTTCTGGTATGATGTGGTATGCTACATCTCACTTATATAACATTCAGAAAAAAAGATTACTATTAACCACGATTGGGTTTAAAATTTTCGCAAAAAAAGGCTAGTAAAGTAAATCACGCGCTTCTGGCCTGCATATCGGTATATAATATTTTTACAACACGCACCCCTTTACTGACCTACTATATCTGATGTCGATCTTCGTTTAAATTTTAAATTTCCCGCATTTTTTACCGCGTAGTTAGCGTTGAAAAAATAACGCTCTTTCAATTTCTCAATTGTTTTTTATTGGAACGATAAAAAAATTTCGTTTTTATAATCGTGGTTTTTAATTATGAACAAAAAAAGAGAATATCCTAGCAAGCAACAAGTAAATTTGCTATGTGCTTTGGTAGACAAAGATTTATTGTTAAGCGCAAACCCGCATTTTAATTCTACTGTAAGTGCTGAAGTGGTTGCTGCAAAGTGGACAGAGGTCGCAGAAAAATTAAATAAGCTTCCTGGAGCCACAAAGAATGGTGATCAATGGAAGAGAGTAAGTTTTTATTTTTTGTATGCTCTTTAGGGAAAAACTACGTACCTTTTGTTTAAACCCTAATTTTAGGGATTACAACAGTAGTATCTATTTATACTTAATTGGTATAATTGGCAGCCCAATAAACATTTTTTTTCGGGTCGACGCGATTTTTTTGTTAAAATAAAAACTTATCTTTGTCGCATAAAAACTTTGATTTTTTTACAAAGAATAGCGATTTTTTATGTTCTTAACTTAACTTTAAAGTGTCTTTGCCGCCCTGAAATTGCTCTCTCGTGCGAAAAAGTATTACTTTCCACACTTGTTACGTACAACATTTTGGTTATGTACGTAAATTCTTTAAAGTTTTTTTAATTTGAAATATTTTGAACCAAAAATCAATCTATAAATTATCTTTGATTTTTTAAATAGATACCTTTAGAATAGTTTGAACTTAAAGAACGATTTTTTGTCAACCCGCGTGCCTTATTAAATAAAATGCGTAATACAAAGTTTATAGAAAACCTCAAGGCAAAATCTTGATTTTCAAAGCTTTTAAGTTATTTATTTAATTTATTACCTTTAATTATTTTCACCAAATATCCTTCTTAAAAAATGTTTTAAAATGCTGGGTCGTTATTGTATTGGGCTGGGTTTTTTATAAACTAATAAGTTGTAGGCAACATTGGGTTTTTCGTTTTGGAAATGTTTAAGGAAATAAAAAACTTTTTGATGAAAAATATAATACATAATAAAAAAAAGGGCAAAAATATGTAGGAAATTTTATTTGCTTAAATATGTTATTACTAGAGCCTCTGCTTTAGGTGCGCCCAATTTTTTATCAGTTTTATATTTTTTAGACTTGGAGGTTGTTCAGATCCCGAACAAAAAAGAAAATTGGCAACAGAATTCTAACTCCGGCAGAGGAAATAGCGAAGGGCTCGTTTGGTTCTGTAGAAATCAAGGGTCACAACATATTTGAAACTCCTATAAATTTTTCATTTGTAAGAATGCCCTTTAACTTATATATCGCACCCCCAAAACAACAAAGACCTAAATCAAAAAATTGGGAAATCGAATTTTTCTCAAAATCTGACTTAAAGTAAAGCGGAAGGTGCTTTAATAAGACACTTAGGCCTAACACCTTTCTTTAAAAAACCGCTACCTTTTTTCAATGTAGACAAAAAAAAGTTACAATTTTTTTAGAACAATAATATCTTAACAAGCAATAAAAAAAATAAATGTGCAATCATCTTTGAAACTGGATTTATATATAAAAAAATAAAAGCTACAAGAAATCTATTATCAATTATTTGCATTTCTTGAAGTTTTTGAGTTAGGTCTTTGTAGTTTTGGGGGTACGATATTATTATACTCCTATATAATTACAACATTAATTTGTTGATGGTGGCCAAGTGGCCTCCCTGTCATTTAATGCGCAGTATACATACTGGTCCGTTGAAAATAAATTCGCGCGGAAAGATACGCTCCATGGACGTGTACAGCGGTTTTTCCGCGCTTTAAAAAAAATCCGCGCGGAAAATACCGTTTATCGAGGGGTACCTTTACGGTTATTGCGTGGGCCTTTTTATAGCTGACAACAAATATCTTTACACGTCAACTTCACCTTGTACTAAAAGGTTTTGAAAGAAAATCTAACAGGGACCCAATTCTTGAACCATCTAATTTTTTGTCGTATACGAGTAAAATTCGAATGGCGGTTTCGAGAACTCGGAAAAATGGGTATTCTTGAATGCCACTTGAACGCCATTTCCGTGTATGACTTTTTTTTCGACTACACTACTTCGCAACACTGTTTTCGTATAATTTTGGTCAACCTACCGTCGATATGTCCACCTAAACTTGCCGCGATGAAGTAAGGGACTGTCCTTAAATTACGTAACGCTCTAGATGGGGGAGGGGGTTCGCTTTACGTACGTTACACTCTATGTTTTTTCTTGAAAATGCGTTACGAGGGCAGGAGGGGGGGGGGGTCAAAAATCCTGAATTTTTGCGTTACCTAATTTAGGGACGTTCTCTAAGGTTGACAGTAGATTGACATATTACCGCCTTTGTTTTTGTATTTTTTTAGTGATTTATTTTCTCGATATGTGTTTTTTTTTGGTAACGGCAATGATTGCGTAATCATTGGTAACGGTAAGTACCAAATTATAGTAATGAAAATTTGGGGCCTAGGGGCATCTAACCTCTTTGAAGTGCGGAAATTTGGGGGTGAAATTCGCAGTTGTTGAAACAAATAAACTTCATAAGTATTCTGAAGGGGTCTTGAACTTAATGATGAGTGCCTCTGATGAACTTTCATACATCCTTGCTTTGACAAATATTGTACAAGCATTAAGTAACATAGGGGTTTTTACTGAAACATTTGGAGTGTGCATTTTTTCTGTAGCATAGAAACAATTTAATATTTTTCTTCCAGTGTTTAATTAGTAATGTTTTTGTTTTATGTCTTTACCTGTCAATTAACTCCAAGAAATTAAAAACTGTTGAAGCCTAAAGCGGCCCTTACATGATCAGTATGTACATTATTTTTTGTAGATGTCTTTGTTCTTCACAAGTTGTAAACAAGAACATATATAAAAATCTCTACGGATCCGGTGAGGTCTGCTGTGCTCCACTCGTTAAAAAAACTGTTTTGTTACAGGTTTCTCAGAGATGTCATGGAGATTATTTCTGAGGTGTAAGGCAGTTTTTGCCTAGTAGTCCTGTTGCAACGATGATCCTACTAGAAATACTGAGATGCAAATGGTGATCTATTAACTTTTACAGAACTTTGTTAAATAAATTATAAATAAAATAAAAATAAGTTTATGGTAGTTTTTATTGTAAAAAAAAGTATACAATTTTATACATAAAAGTTTATACAGTGAGAACCAGCTGGAATAATTTGCTGGCGGGTTAAATTAAAATTTTTTGGAATGATCCAAAAACATGCTTACTGAGATTTCTAATGAGCAATATTTTTAATAAATTTCTTTTTAGACAGACCCTCAGAAAGGGGTCCAACAACATACAACTAGTGACACCTTGTTGGAAAGCCTATCAAAAAAGAAAAATTATGGTTCACTTTTTTTTGGACATCTGCCAATTATTAAAAAAAAATTATTTATAATTAGTTTTTAAACAAAGTGCCAAGTGTAGTCTACCAGTTGAAAAAAAAAGTTGGTATTACTGGACCTCTTGTCAGAGGTCCAACACCTATTTTTTTCATGAAATTATAGGGTTTACTTAAAATGACACTTTTATTTTCCAAAAATGGCAAAAACATTTAAGTTATTTTTTTTTATATTTTTAAAAATATTTGATAACCTTTCTAACAAGATACCTTAAGGGGGATCATTCCATCTTAAAAAAAAGTTGTATGCTAGTAAACCCCTTTCTAGAGGGGTCTATCCAAAAAAAAATTCTGTAAAATTATTGCCGGTTAAAAAACTCAGTTGACATGTGTAATTTTTTCCAAAAACTTAAATTTAACTGACTAGCGAGTTTATTCCAACTGGCTTGTTCACACACTGTGTAGTCATATTGCATGACGTTTTTAATGCCCTTGACAGTACTTATTATGCACTTTGAAATATAAATAAAAAAAATCATGTTTTCATATATTATATTTATTTTTGGTTGGTTAAATGGTTGATAAACTGTGTTAAACAAGACAAAAAAATTGCACAATACTCACATTTTTATTGAAACTTTTTAATCCTCTCTTCCCGAACAGGCTCATGGAGGGGGCAGTGGATTACCCTTGCGTTCCACTTAATGATCCTTTTATATGTTTTCTTGAAAATGTTAAGTTGTAACTTTTTAAAACTATTTTTCTTTTTTAGGTAGGTATAAGGAGCTGTTAAAAAAACAGTAAAATCATTAAAAATGTCATAAATTATTAACGCAAAAATTCAGGATTTTTCACTCCCCCCCCCCCCCCCCAATCGGAAGGCATTTCCACGAAAAAACAAATTAAAAAAACCTTGAGTGTCACAAAAGGCTAAATCCCCCTTCCACCTTTTTACATTCTTTGCCAAATCGCGTCTTGTTTGAGAAGGCCTCCCAATTTTTTTTTAAATAAAGCATCATTAAGCACACACCAAAAAATATATTAAAGTAAACAAAAATGTTAGGTTAGATTACTTAGATTTGTATGCGGGAATTGGGATTCGAGTGGGGTTTACCACTCGACTCTAATTCCGAACGAAAAACTCGTATTCGTTTCGCCGAATCCGTTGATGGATTTATTTCAAGAATTGGGTCCCAAAGTTCGGTTCGGTCCGCGTGAACGGTCAATATGTTAAGCTAACCGGTATAATGTAAATTTTAGTGTTTTCCAATAAATTGTAAAAAGAAATTGAAAAAAATTGTAATGTTCGAAAAAGTGCGAAAGGTGCTATTGTAATAAACAAAGCATAGGTGAAGTTTTAATTAAAAAATAATAAATCCTGCCCTGTGTTTGTTAAATCAAAAAAGTGACAGTTTAAAAGTAAAAACAATGTAATACAATCTCCGACAATCTCAAAAAACTCGCAAAATAGTGATAAAAGCAAACATGTGGGGCCAAATTATAAAGAATATTCCATAAAGGTATGTAAAAACATAAAAAATATTACATAAAAGTCTGTATTCTACACACAATGGTAGTTTTAAAATTTCCATGGCCAGTTGACTCTAGAGATTGTACTAGAGATTGTACCCGTGTTAAATCTCGAATGAGAGATTTAACAAGTTGTGGTCAAAATCGACCCCAAGTTCGACATTTTACTTTGTTGATAAACAGTTTTTTATTTTTATTTTTATTTTTATTTTAAAGATTTGATTTCTTATTGTTTGTTTTTTTAAAACAATTTATGATTTTTCTTTTTCATTTAAATAAGGTTTGTGTGCAGCCGGTTAAAACTTTGAAACCCTCTTAATTTTGAGTTCTTCACAATTTCAATAACCACAGTACACCAATCGAACTTAACCTAACTGTAGTAGGTATTTTTAAATATTCAGCGGTTGGCGCCAAATCAAAATAGTCACATGACTAATATTGTAATAGCTTTCATCAGTGGCGGTTTCTCATTAAGTGCACATGTGCACGTGCACTTCCAAATTTTACTTAAAAAAATATTAAACTTTGATCATTCCTTAATTTAATTCATAATTATCCCAAAAGAAATTCACTAAAAACTGGAATATACTCTATGAATTAATACCTGATGTATGTGTTTGTATTCGTGTTCAAACTCTCCATATACGGAAGACTACGTATATGCAAACAACGCGTTTATTTACTGGAACGAAATTCTATGCACCCTAAATGTTATGTCCCATGCTAATTACGAAATATAGAAAGAGAGGACTACATGTCCCAATAGAATTTTACAGTACATAGAATCTGAACCTTCCTTCTGTACGGCGCGTATACCCAAGACCAGCCTCAATGCCGCCCGCACCCCCGTGATGACCCCTGCGTCGTCGGTTCGCGCTGCATGTTAGAGCAGATTAGCGGCACTTTTAATTCGTGCACTTAGTAGTTGTGTGTGCAACGATTCCTTTTGCAAGTATCGAATAGATACTGATACTTCCTATTCGAGTATCAGATATTTTGTATTCGGTACTAAGTAATCATTATATTATATAACACTGAGTAGAGTTAAAATTTTAAGTACTAAGTGTGCAAAAAATAAAAATATTGATGTTTTACATGTTTGTAGTTTTTGAAGTGTAAACTTCTTTAGGCGCGTTTAGCAGTTTTGGTGGGTAGTGAATTCAACTGAGCCGTCAGGCTCGGCTATGTAACGCTCATTCGGGTGAAATCGGCTCGAGTCGACTAACTGTGAGAAACATTCAGCGAGCGATATGATGATGCAGATGAAGGCCAGTACACAGAAGACTTCGGTTCGGTCCGCTTTGCAGAATATGTTATGGGCCAGTATTATTAATTTCGCCTTGTTGAACTTTACACTTCTGCCGTGTGGTCTTAAGCACACACAATTTTTTTTTTATTACGAAAATGTAGATATATTAATCTGGGGAATTTTGACAATGGCGGAAGTTTCTAATTCTGATAGCATTAGCGTGCAATATTTAAATAAATTTTCATCTTTGCCATTAGAGAAGAAAATAAACTAGGTGTGATAATTTATTGTTTATTTATAAAAACAATAATAATAGGTAGGTAACTAATATCTAACTAAGTATCTAATTTTTTAATTATTTGTTCTAAATTATATGATATGACGGCCCACTCGAAGGCCCAAAAAGTTAGCGTGGCACTGAAAAAAGATTTCCCCTACGCCGCAATTTTTATTTTTATTTTTTGGTGTGCACCCCCACTGTCAAAAATTAACTATTGGCACTTTTTTTGATCTTTCCAAAGCGTATGATTGTATAAATCATCCACTTTTAATTGGCCAACTTGAGAGGTATGGTATTCGGGGGGTTGCACTTAAATGGGTAATATCATATCACAAATAGAAAACAAATGGTTATTTTGATATTGATGACGTCATCGAAAAGGGAAAATTAACCTAGGTAAATATCGCCTTACGGATTTTTGAATGCATGGAAATTATTAACATATGATTTGGATTTTTTTAATTTAATTTATTTTAGTTTTTGTTTTTTTTTAAGGGTGGGAGTGGATTTCAAAAATTTGACTTTAAGTCAAAACATGGCTTGTGTGGTATCAAACAAAAGGTAATTTAGTGTGGAGTTGAATAAAATATATTTCAGTTTTTAGTTATATCAGCTCACACGTACACTATAACTATAGTACCTAGTGTGAGCTTAGGGGCCCATATATTGGCAGAGTATTTTTGTAGTAGTCCGTCCGCGTGCGAGATAAGGCACTCGTAGTGCGGCGAGTTTTTATTATTGTGATAAAGCGACCTTCAATTTATTTTAATCCGGTACCTGCTGTTTACAAAATAGCTATGTGGACTTATATAATTTAAAATGTTCAGAACAAATCATTCCAAAGTAATTACAGAGGTTTTGAAAAGTGACGAATTTGCGGATATTTTAAGGGGGTGCATTACTGAAGCGCTGCAATCTCTAGTGCAAAAGATTGAAAATCTTGAAAATGAGAAATAAAAATTGCAGAAAAAAAATGCTGATATGATGAAAACGTTATTTCTAAAAATTAAAATACACACACATAATGGAAGGAGCACTGCCCCTTCTACCGCTTTTAATACAAGGCAACAGGAGGGTGTACAAACTAGAAATAGAGTAAAATCAACGTCGGGACCTAAAATAAACCCAGCGGTGACTAAAAAAAGTGTGGAAAATGCCATTTTCGCGGCCTCAGCAGGCGGGCAAATCCCACAAAATAAGTAAGAAAGGGAGACTAAAGAGGACTCTCCTTGGAAACCATTTCCAACCCGTAAAAATAGGCGTACAAATGTCATTTTTGGCAAATCGGTTGAGGCGGGATTTGCTGGAGTGTCTAGGATTGTAGTTTACCATGTTTTTCACTGTCCTGGGGAACTTAGTAAATACCTGAAATTCAAGAAGATTCTTAATGTAGTGTCTGAGAAAATGCAGTCGAAATATCCAAAACTTTATAATTTGTTTAAAGTCGGTGTTCCGGCAACCCTAGTAAAAGATTTTACAAATCCAGATATCTGGCCAGAGCTTGTTGGAGTTAATAAATTCAATCCTCGTTTTTTAAAGAAAATCCCCTCACAAGGGGAGTAAGTGCTAAAAATAAATTATTGCCCTGTGTGTGTTTTCCAACCCAAGTAACATTATTACCACTCAAGGTTTTATTAATTTGGTTCCAAGGTTATTTAGAGGGTGCTGTTATGGCTTTTAGGATCAATTTGGCTACAAAAAGGTAATTTATATTGCCAATTACCTAAAGAGGTGTTATACAACCAAAAAGTGTTCTTCTGTTCCTTTTAGATACTTTTGGTTTTATTGATTTCTGATTTATAAAGATGGTCTTATAAAACCCTTTTACCTAAAGTTTTTAAAAAGAAATAAATATAAACTTTGGTCTTTTAGTTTTTTTCATTACTTTAGGTCATAACAAAAGTGTTTTATAATAGAGCTAAAAGGTTACCTTATATCCTTTTGTTTTTGTAGTTACCAGTAGTTTAATAGTAAATATGATTATATAGGCGGCCATATAGAACCTAGTTTGTTTTTAAGAGTGGTAAATATAAACTTTAGACTTTTGGTTTTTGCCATTACTTTTAGGCATTTTAAACAGGTTTTAAAAGGAAGGCTTAAAGGTAAACTTAATTCTTTTGTATTTATGGTTACCCATAGCTGCATATTAAATATTATTTAAATAGGCGGTCATATAAAACTTTGTTTCCTTAAGGGTTCTAACAGAAGTAAATAAATACTTTCGTATTTTAGTTTTTACTAGTACTAGTACAGATTGGTACATACCTATTGCAAGATTGATTATTTATTATCCTCCTGGGTAGGGCACCCAAGCCTAGATAAGGCCTGTTTAAACGGCCAATATAAGAGGTTTCCCTCCAACCTGCAGGCACAACGGATATCATTGCACTGGCCCTCCTGATTGTGTGCAAATTGCACGATAAAAAACATTTAAATTTAACACAACACTTTAAAAAACAAATACAAAAAATTTAAGTGAGGTTATGTTCACTATGTTTACCTTCTCTTTTTTATTGGTTTCATAAGCGCACTCAAAAATCCTTGTTGCGATAGAGTAACAAATAAAACCAAGTGACCACTATAAAACGATAATGGCGTATATAGAATTATTTTAAAAATATTGTAAACAGAAAATATTTATCTAGTCGTTTTAGCAGTGTTTTTTAACAATAATTTTACTTTAATTTTGATTTATGTAAACCAAACAGAATTTTTTTAATGGTGAATAGTGTAAATTATTTTTTTTAATTTTAAATATTTGTTATTCAGTTATCAAAAAACTATTAAAAAGCATTTGTGAGCTGGCGCGCTTGTTTTGAGAGCTTTTCAGATACGATTTTATCAGAAAAATAAGTCTGGCAGGCAATTTGATGATCCACAAAACGACAAACTCCTCATATATAGGTATATTTTTATGTGATACAATAATTTTGGGACTCTGACATTTTTGGCAATTTTATGACCTAAATTATTTTATATAGCCATTGTGAATCTAAAATATCGCTAAAGCTTTTATAGGAAAAATTCTTTACTCTAAAGGTATTATGGTATTCAACAGAATTGCCAGGATACCAAATCTAGTTTTATAACGGGATAGAGGACGTTTCTGAGTTGCTTTTAGAACCTGGCATAATAGCTTTAGGCTCTAAAAGGTTCTATACTGGTGGAACCGCTAGAGGGCGAAGCTAGCGTTTATTTCTTATGGTTTTATAATGATTTTAATACATAGGTTGCCACCACCAATTGGGGAGTCCCATTTAGGAGGTCTAAGGGGTATATAAGGGTAATGCGAACGTGCTAGCGACCAAACATTGAAACTAATGGTTTTAAGGAAAGGCGCTGGCAACCTTTGAGCTTCTGCTATAAATAAAGAAATGTTACTTGGGAAACGAAAAATGTGATGTCATGTTTTTAAATTGTGAAAATCTAAAGACCAAATCGGTAAAATGTTAAATGATAGAAAACCCATGGTTTTGTGTTTGACTGAAGCTAGAGTAACTGAAGATATATTTGATAGTGAAATTACGTTTTATACGATTTGGTAAGATGCGATTCCCTTAGTCGGTATACTGGGGGAGTGATTATGTATGTCAAAAAAAACTTAAGTTATAGTTTAGTAAAAAATTGTTCTACACACCCAAATTTGTTTTGTGCAAATAAAAATACATTTGTGGCGGAAGACATGGATGATAGGTGGCTTTTACCATTCTCCAAATGCCAGTCACGCAGAGTTTTGTGACTTTTTTGAATCAATACTTGAGACAGTCGATTTGCAACAGAATTATATTTTTCTTGGATTTCCATAAAGTAGTAAAGTAGTTACGAAATTTAAAAAAAACGTCGAAATTGCCACCCCCTGACTCACTCACTCGTGTATAGATCATCAAAATTCTACTGTACTTCCAGACATGCTACAAAGCTGAAATTTGGCAAACTGATAGAAATTATGACCAAACCCCTGGAAAAAAATCCCAAAATTCTAATTTACGCTCCTCCCCTATACATGTAAAGTTATGTAAAAGTAACATTGCCCACTTCCAGAAATGCTAGAGAGCTGAGCATTAGCAGACTGATAGGAACTATAATAAAACTATAGGAAAAAATTAAAACACCCCAGAATTCTAATTTACTTCCCTCCCCTATAAATGTAAAGTTATGTAAAAGTAAAATTGCCCACTTCCAGAAACGCTAGAGAGCTGAGCTTTTTAAGACTGAAAAACACTATGATAAAACTTTAGAAAAAAATTTAAAAACACCAACATTTTACAAATTGTGAAAGGCTTTCACGGCCATCGTCCAATGGTGGGTGTGCTTTCGGGCTGTTCGGCCGTCGTCGTTGGAAATTCGTTCTCGACGTTTCGCCATCTCGAGTGGATGGCATCTTCAGGAGATGTTAACTGTTTGTCGGCTTCTCGAAGACTGGTGGTTAGTCTGTCGCGGGCACAGGTTATATACGCTATGGTGGGCGGGGCGTATATCAGAGCTGGTCGGTGATTGGTCACTTTCCCGAGATTCAGTTTTGTTGTTGTAAGCGAGCCGTTTAGTGTTTTTAAAAACCGGTACCCATGTTCTGTTAATTTTAAGAGTTTCTTCAGATCTGTTGAAGTTCTGCTGGTGTTTATGAATTTCAATTGCTTCTCTATAGAGTCTTGGATAGTATGAAGAGGAGGCGGAGAGAACTTGTGTGTCTTCGAATTTTATTCGGTGGTCTTCATTGTTTAGTGTGTGGTCTGCAACTGCGGATTTTTTCCGTATGTCCGAGTCGACAGTTGGGAAGAACACAAAGCTATACATTGGAAGACTGATAGGAACTATGATAAAACTATCGGAAAAAATTTTAAGTTTTGAACAATATTCTGCATATTTTACTACTTTAAAAATTAAATATTATCCAATTCCTTTAAAAAATAAGTGAAATCATAACAAAAACATTTCATGTAAAAAAATGTCAAGAACCCGAAAATGGCATTCCGTAAAAAGAATTGAGATAAAAGTAAAGCCAAGTTCTCCAAACTCTAAACTTGGCTTTTATGGCTGCTAATGACTCTTAGGCACAGTGCTAAATTGAACATAAAGAAGTTTGGCTGTAATGCAAAGTTTAAAAAATCATTTCCAAACTAGTAAGAACCTTTCATTTTGAAATTTGCATTGGAGAACTTGGCTTTACTTTTATGTCAATTCTTTTTACGGAATGCCATTTTCGCGTACTTAATATATCCAAATATGTCAATATGCAAGGAGTCTACTTGGAACGTTTTAGGTTCTTTATAGATTTATTTATTTTTCAGGACCTTTATTTGGAGCAAGACATGTCCAAACACTATTATTATTTTTTGCCACAACTTTTGCGTCAGCCACAGAGGCTGTAATATCAGTCGCAGTTGTTGCTATGACCAAAAAATTAGAAAAATTTCCAGATATACCAGTAAGTCAAAGTTATTACCACAGAGCGTAATTTTCTATTTTTAAATAGTAAGATCTTGTTTGATTAGGCGGACTAAGAAGGCGAAACCTTCCGAAATCAGCAGGGTAGGTATTCTGGGTTTTTAACGATGTGACCATCCACATCACACGCTTTGACCAATAGCAAACTCTGAGCGGTCGCGTGTTGTGGGAAATGTCTTCAGGGTTAGGAAATTTTACGCGTTTGAAGTGAAATCTGTTCTCCTGCCCCGTACCGACTGAACGTTGCTCGGTCGGGTCGTAGGAGAAGCTTGCGCAATGGAGGTCTTTTCGCATAGCACTTGACGGCTCGGAGCTAATTTAAAGCTTGCCATTGGCCAAAGCATGTGATGGGAACTATCACATCGTTCAAGATCCAGGATAGCTACCCAGGAGGATTGGGAAATGGTTTTTAACCCGTATTTTGATATTAAGTCCCGCAAAACTTATTTGATTTTGATTTTTCCGCAATTCCCTATTATAAGAACATAGGCAAACCGGAAGCGTAAATCCATTTTTTACTGGGATACAGTTAAGTCAGTCACTTTACCGCGGTAGAGAATGGAACTATAGTTAGTTACGCCAATTCGCAAATCCATTCTTCACTACGGTACAGTTTTAAACAAAAAATTTATACAATTTTAAAAAATTTCAAAAATTAAGTTTTAAATTAATTCTAATCAATTAAAATTAATTTTTACTCACTTTGAGTATTATTTACTGAGTTACAAAAATGAATGTTCAAAATGTTTGTTTGATTGGAGAATTTATACAAACACATTTATTTTTATTTTAAGGCGGATACTATAAAAAGTTATGTCTTAATTATTAAATATTTAACTGTATACAATGGGTTTTTGAACAAAAAAACTTTTTTTAATAAAAGAATGTGTTGTTATACAAAATGCCACAAGAAATATAAAAATACTCTGCCAATATATGGGCCCCTAAGCTCACACTAGGTACTATAGTTATAGTGTAAGTGTGAGCTAATATAACTAAAAACTGAAATATATTTTATTCAACGCCAGAATAAATTACCTTTTGTTTGATACTATACAAGCCATGTTTTGACTTAAACTCAAATTTTTGAAATCTACCCCTACCCTTAAAAAAACAAAAACTAAAATGTATTTTGTTAAACTCCGGGCTCAATTACCTTTCGTTTGATATCACACACGCCATATTTTCACTTAAACTCTAATTTTTGAAATATACCCCCACCCTTTTTTTAAAAGACATTTATAATGTATTTTGTTTAACTCCAGACTCAATTACCTTTCGTTTGATATCACACACGCCATATTTTCACATAAACTCTCATTTTTGAAATCTACCCCCACCCTTTTATTTGGTTTGTGTTCGGTGGATTTTGTTCATTTTTAAATGGGACCATCTCGACCCAAGACCCAGCCTAGGTACCAAATTTCATTACAATCGGCCAAGCGGTTTTTGAGTTATGCGCGTTGGTCGTTACAGACAGACATACAGACATACAGACAGACAGACAGACATACAGACAGACAGACAGACAGACAGACAGACAGACAGACAGACAGACAGACAGACAGACAGACGGCGCAACAAAAAAGTTTCAAAATCATCTGAAACGCAAAGATATATAAAAATTTTTGAAATCGGAGCAACTTTTTTTTTCTCGAAAAAATTAGGATCACCATAGCTCACACTACTATAGTATAGTATATGTGTGAGCTAAAAACAAAAACTAAAATGTATTTTGTTAAACTCCGGACTCAATTACCTTTCGTTTGATATCACACACGCCATATTTTCACTTAACCTCTAATTTTTGAAATATACCCCCACCCTTTTTTTAAAATAAATTAAAATGTATTTTGTTTAACTCCAGACTTAATTACCTTTCGTTTGATATCACACACGCCATATTTTCACATAAACTCTAATTTTTGAAATCTACCCCCACCCTTTTATTTGGTTTGTGTTCGGTGGATTTTGTTCATTTTTAAATGGGACCATCTCGGCACAAGACCCAGCCTAGGTACCAAATTTCATTAAAATCGGCCAAGCGGTTTTTGAGTTATGCGCGTTGGTCGTTACAGACAGACATACAGACAGACAGACAGACAGACAGACAGACAGACAGACAGACAGACAGACAGACAGACGGCGCAACAAAAAAGTTTCAAAATCATCTGAAACGCAAAGATATATAAAAATTTTTGAAATCGGAGCAACTTTTTTTTTCTCGAAAAAATTAGGATCACCATAGCTCACACTACTATAGTATAGTATATGTGTGAGCTAAAAACATATTTTAAAAAGTTTCCTCTTTTTTCGTAGGCCTGTGGAACGTACATTACTACCTTTACAAAGGAAATTTTGTCGGCTTGCAAAATAATCACTAGTAATACCACTAGAGGTTAAATTATTTCAGGAAATTTTTTCGAGCTAATGAATATTTTGAAAATTATCCCGAGTCGAAGACGAGGGGTAATTTTCTGAAAATATTCATTAGCGAGAAAAAATTTACGGATTTAATTTAACGTCGCGTGGTATTCGGTAAGAAAATTCTACGCCAAATTGAATAAATTTAAAATGTATTTTTTGACTCACAACAATGCCCATTTTAGCTCACACATATACTATACTATAGTAGTGTGAGCTATGGTGATCCTAATTTTTTCGAGAAAAAAAAGTTGTTCCGATTTCAAAAATTTTTATATATCTTTGCGTTTCAGATGATTTTGAAACTTTTTTGTTGCGCCGTCTGTCTGTCTGTCTGTCTGTCTGTCTGTCTGTATGTCTGTCTGTCTGTCTGTCTGTCTGTCTGTCTGTATGTCTGTCTGTAACGACCAACGCGCATAACTCAAAAACCGCTTGGCCGATTTTAATGAAATTTGGTACCTAGGCTGGGTCTTGGGCCGAGATGGTCCCATTTAAAAATGAACAAAATCCACCGAACACAAACCAAATAAAAGAGTGGGGGTAGATTTCAAAAATTAGAGTTTATGTGAAAATATGGCGTGTGTGATATTAAACGAAAGGTAATTGAGTCTGCAGTTAAACAAAATAAATTTTAATTTATTTAAAAAAAAAGGGTGGGGGTATATTTTAAAAATTAGAGTTTAAGTGAAAATATGGCGTGTGTGATATCAAACGAAAGGTAATTGAGTCCGGAGTTTAACAAAATACATTTTAGTTTTTGTTTTTTTTAAAGGTGGGGGTAGATTTCAAAAATTTGAGTTTAAGTCAAAACATGGCTTGTGTGGTATCAAACAAAAGGTAATTTAGTGTGGAGTTGAATAAAATATATTTCAGGTTTTAGTTATATTGGCTCACACGTACACTATGACTACAGGGCCTAGTGTGAGCTTAGGGGCCCATAAATTGGCAGAGTATTTTCTTTGACAATAAGACACCAGAAAACATAGTTTTCATTGACTTAATTATTTAGTTACTATGGCAACTAATGTTTTGTCATTCTACCTACCTAAATTAAAAACTAAAAGCTGATTTATTATTTTTATGACTACAACAAGAATAGTTTAAAATGTTTTCCTTACTTCATTTTCATATACTTACGTTCATGAACAAATTTAGATTCGTCGCAGTTTCAGCACCAATTAGATTAATTTCTAATTATTGTAGTTTTATGAAAATACCAGTTCAGAATGTAAAATATTTTAATCTCTTATTTTATATCAATTTTGGGTTACTACAAGCAGTGGCGCACCAAGGAATATATCTTGGGAGAGGCCCAATGCTTCTTGGGGGGGGCCCGAAGCCTCATGATGTCGAATTTTAAACTATTTTTTGTGATTTTTTATTAAATATGTAAAAAAATCCAAGGCTTGGGGGGGGGGCCAGGTCCCGAGGCCCCCCTGGGTGCGCTCATGCTACAAGTGGTAGAAAATTATAATTTTATCAATTTTTACATAGGTACATAGATAAATTTAGTGTGCATTGCAGTTTGGGCGGCAATTGCTTTTCAGCCTTTTAGATGTTAGTTTTTACTTATTGTAGTTACACAGAAATATCATTTTGAGTTACTACAAGTGGTAGAAAATAAAAAAATTTACTAGTTTTTGATATAGGTACATCAACACGTTCAGTTCGCTCGCAGTTTCGTCACCAATGGATTGTACTCATTGTAGTAACACAAAAATACATTGAAAATAGTAGTTTACCTAACTAGTGCGGAAAGTGCCTCTTTTCCGCACGCGATTGCAGATGGCCAAACGACGCGATAGCGGAGTTTGGCCAGCAATCAAGTGCGGAAAAGACACTTTACGCACGAGTTAGGTACACTATTTTTTCTATAAGCGTGAGGAAAAAACTAAAAATTAATCAGAAAATTATTTATATTCAAAACGTTTTAATCAAATCAATTATTATTATTCACATTCTAGCGGCTTCTAGAACTGACTGGGGTAGATCTTCGTCCGAAGAATCCATTGAAAATCTGATTTTTTTGTTTGAAAAATTCAAAAGACGCTTGTATCTGCAAAATTGGCTTTGTTTTGACAGTTTGTTTGTACTTTGTTGCTATGGTGATTTAAGATGCCAAATCTAAAACCACTAGTGTTCATTGTTGTTTGACATTGACAATGACGATATTTATACCGGGGAGGTTTAAAACTTATAATTTGAACCTATTTTACTGAAAACTTTATTTTATCGAAAATATTGAAAATATAGCAGAATTTTAGTCAATTTGAATATTTTTAGGATATTTCGTGTGCTAGGAAAGATACAAATGTATTTTGAACGGTCTAAATGTTATAGAACACCTCAAAATCGTAACAAATTTACTTTTCCGCACTAGTGCGGAAAAGTGGCCCTTTCCACACTAAAATGCGTGCGGAAAAGTGGACTTTTCCGCACGCTTATAGAAAAAATAATTTAAAACCTACTGTCAAAAACATTATCTTGTCATTAAGACGTCAAAAAATTTCCGATTTAATTCGCTGTTGGGTACCCACGAGGAAAAAATTTCCACTAAAATTCATGCGTTGCTATGGTGATATGTCAAAAAAACACCTTTTGATAGGTTAAAAAATATTGGTGTGGAATTTTCTTTAGAATATGTTTAGAGAAGTTGACCGTTTTCGAGTTATTAGCAAAAATCCGTCAAAAAGCACGTTTAATGTAAAATGTTCGGGCGTAGTCTATCCATACCAAGTGTGTTGCTTTTATCATTAAACACAGTGCCGGATCCAGTATAATAAAAATATTGAATGCAAATTTAAAAAATTGTAGTAGTCCTCTGATTCTTCGGCAATAACTAAGTATATTGTTTTTTTAGTATTACAACTGGACTAACACAAGTGTGATACTCTCTTCATTTTTTTGGGGTCATGCCTGGCTACAAATACCAGTTGGTCATTTTGGGCAAAAATATGGAGTAAAATACATTTTCCTAACAATGTTCGGCATCAATTTATTAATGTTTACATTGATACCTCCCGCAGCAGAACATTTTGGATCAGTTGGAGTAATAGTTTGCTCCATATTCCAGGGACTGAGTCAAGGGTGCGTAACTCCAACTCTTACCGTAATGATTGGAGTGTGGGTGCCCGTAGAAGAAAGAACCAGATTGTACTCGGTTGCCTATACAGGTAATTAACAAATGAGCTATTTTAAAATTAAAGTACTGCTTTTATTTATACAAAAGGTTTTTACTCAGTTAAGTTTAAATTTTGTAAATATTTTTTTTATTTTTATTACAAGCTTTTATTTAGCTGTCTGTGCCAAACTTCTTTATGTTCAATTTAGCACTGTGCCTAAGAGTCATTTACAGCCGTAATAGCCAATTTTAGAAAAATATTTCCAAACTAGTAAGAACCTTTCATTTGTATTGGAGAACTTGGCTTTACTTTTATCTCAATTCTTTTTACGGAATGCCATTTTCGCGTACTTGGCTTTTTTTACATAAAATGTTGTTGTTATGATTTCACTTCTTTTTTAAAGGAATTGGATAATAGTTTTTAAAATAGTAAAATATGCGGAATATTGTTCAAAACTTTTGCAATGCCTTACTTAAGTTTTTGAGGTTTTTAAATTTTTTTCCATGGTTTTATCTTACTTCCTATCAGCCTTCCAAAGCTCAGCTCTCTAGCGTTTCTGAAAGTGCACAATGTTACTTTTACATAACTTTACATGTATAGGGGAGGGAAATAAATTAAAATTGTCGTGTTTGTAAATTTTGTCCTATAGTTTTATCATAGTTTCTGTCAGTCTTCCAATGCTCAGCTCTCTAGCGTTTTTGGAAGTGGGTAATGTTACTTTTACATAACTTTACATTTATAGGGGAGGAGAGTAAATGAAAATATTGGAACTTTTAAATTTTTTCCCATGGTTTTATCATAATTTCTATCAGCATTCCAATGCTTAGCTCTCTAGCGTTTCAGGAAGTGGGCAATGTTAGTTTTATATAAATTTACATTTATAGGAGAGGGAAGTAAATTAAAATGTTGGTGTTTTTAAATTTTTTCATATAGTTTTATCATTTTGTCTTTTAGTCTTAAAAAGCTCAGCTCTCTAGCGTTACTGAAAGTGGGCAGTGTTACTTTTACATAACTTTACATTTATAGGGGAGGGAAGTAAATTAGAATTTTGGGGTGTTTTAATTTTTTTCCCATTGTTTTATCATAGTTTCTATCGGCCTTCCAAAGGTCAGCCCTCTAGCGGTTCTGGAAGTGGGCAATGTTAGTTTTATATAAATTTACATTTATAGGAGAGGGAAGTAAATTAAAATGTTAGTGTGTGTTTCAGTCTTAAAAAGTTCAGCTCTCTAGCGTTTCTGAAAGTAGGCAGTGTTACTTTTACATAATTTATATTTATAGGGAAAGGAAGTAAATTAGAATTTTGGGGTGTTTTAATTTTTTTCTATAACTTTATCATAGTTACTATCGGTCTTCCAAAGCTCAGCTCTCTAGCATGTCTGGAAGTACAGTAGAATATTGATAATCTATACATGAGTGAGTGAGTGAGTGAGTGGCAATTTCGACGTTTTTTGAAATTTCGTAACTACTTTACTACTTTATGGAATTCCATGAAACTTGGAGGGGTTGTTAATTCCATGGAGATCTACGACTGTGCAAAGTTTGAGATTCGTAGCTCATTTCGATGTAGAGTTCTAGGTAGGTCAAATATCGGCTGAAATGTTTCAAGAAAAGATGGTTACGGCGCGCGAACATGGCGAGGCACAGCCCTGCCCTCAGAAAACGTCGAAATTGCTACTCACTCACTCATGTATTGATCATCAAAATTCTACTGTACTTCCAAACATGCTACAAAGCTAAAATTTGGCACTGATGAACTGAAGTTCTAATTTACTCCCCTTCCCTAAACATGTAAAGTTATTTTAAAAGTAACATTGCCCACTTTCAGAAACGCTGGAGACCTGAGCTTTGGAAGGCTGATAGAAACTAATATTAAAAAGGAAAAGATTAAAAAATCTCAAAAATTTAAAAAAGGGATCGCAAAATTTTAAACAATATTTCGCATATTTTACTACTTTAAAAAATAAATATAAGTACACGAAGATGGTATTCCATAAAAAACAATTGAGATAAAAATAATATCAGTTCTCCAATACAAATTTTACAATAAAAAGTTCTTGCTAGTTTGGAAATGTTTTTTTAAACTTACGGCTGCAAATGACTCTTAGAAACAGTTCGAAACTGAACATAAAGAAGTTTGGCTGTAATAGCCTACTACTACTATGTCGGTTTGGCTGCAAACTGGTGAGTACTTTGTCTCTGATTTCCGTTGTGTGGGTAACAGCAATTAACCTATGGACCTTTTAAATTTTTCGTGATTACGTATCAATAAATTATGTTTTTCATTTAATAAAATATATACAGTCCATTGCAGTTATTGTTTTTCTAGCTGCGGGCAGACATAAGTGGTCCTTCGAGCCGGATTTTTACATTCTTTTTATCTCTCTGCTCCATAAAATACTGTTAAGACAACCAATAATCTATTTTGCTTTTACTATTGTTTTTTGTTTTTTCCAGTTCTTTACAGTCTGTTCCTGTCTTATCAAATGTGACACTCAAGTATATATTGCATGGAGATATTGTTTGGTTCATTATCTAGTTCTAACTCACTTGATTCGTTTCCAATACATAAGTACTGTGTCTTGTCCACGTTCACTGTTAACCCACACTTTTCGTATTCTTTCGTAAACTTTCTCATCATATACTCCATATCTTCTTTATCATTAGCTACAACTACTTGGTCGTCAGCAAAGTGTAGTGCGTATATGTTAAATCGGTCGTTAAGTTGTATTCTCATGCCGTTTACTTTACGTTTTCAGTTTTTTAGAGCTACTACGATATATATTTTAAAAAGAGTTGGAGAAATACAACATCCCTGTCTTAAGCCTTTCGTTACCTGGAATTCTTTTGAAAGTCGATTTCCAATTTTAATTTTAGATTTTGACCCTTTTTAAAGTTGTTTTATAGCTTTTATATATGTATGATTGATATTAGTTTGTTCTAACACTGTCCATAAGTTTTGTAATGGAACGGTATCATATGCTTTTTGTAGGTCCACAGAGGTAACTGTATCTCTGTATTTCTACACTCCTTTCCTCAATTACTTGTTTAACACAAAAAAAAATATCTCTACAAGATCTGCCTGCACGTAACCCACTTTGCTCTTCTTCTTCTTCTAGGTCTCTAAGAATCTTACCGTACAGTCTACTTAGAGTACTGGTTACTGAAATTCCTCTGTAGTTGTTGCAATTCAGCTTGTTTCCTTTTCCGTTTATGCATTTCAGCGTATATTCCCCCTGTAATAGCTAAACTTAAAAACAAAACTCCAAACTAGTAAGAACCTTTCTTTCTTTACTTTTATCTCAATTCTTTTTACACAACATTTTCGCGTACTTGGCTTTCATATTTTTGTTATGATCATTGGCGTAGCTAGCCTTGCTTTCAGGGGGGGCCGTGGCCCCGGTCTATCTTGAACAAAAAGCAAACATAGGTTTTAAAGAGTCGTGCAAAGTGTGCAATGAATAAAAAAAAACGCGCATTAAATGTTCTAATATTTTAATATAACAAATTTAATAATACATTTACCAACTTATTTATATGTATACACAGGAAGAATGTAATTCAGCAATTCTACAAAGAAAGTTTTCTACGTCGCTGACTGAAAGCGTCTACCACACTGTCTAAGTCGACCTCAACATCTTTTTCTATGAATAACAATGACAAACCTGAGTGTCTCTCTTGAGTCATAGTTGTTCTAAGCCAATTAAAAACTCTCCTCATAGCAGAGAAAGACCTCTCGCAAGTTGCACTTGAAATTGGAAGAATACTCGCAACTTTAAAAAGTTGGTAGAGGTTTGGATAGGTGTTTTCTGCTATATGTTGTTTGATAGAATCATGACCAACAATTTAATTTAACCGAAAAATACAATTCTTTAAAACGGTCATTTCTGCTCTTAGAGCAGAAGTATTAATATTAAAAATTTCCCGGTATTGCTCGACGAATTTATTCCATTTAACGACGTGGGAAAACTTAATATGAAAATGGTTAAGAAATGTCACCAAAATCGGAAAATTTCCATAAAACACTAAACGCTAACCTCAAAAAAACTAAAAAGATTATTATATTTATTTTAGAAAAACAGTTTAAAAAGGTCTTTTATAACCTTACGACATCTACAACCCGATTTCGGAAACAGAGGGGCAAAGGTCGCTGTCTTTATTAAATGCGAAATTCAACTTACACTTCTATAATATTTTACAAGATGTCGCCAATATGTATGAAATATTCAATATGCATAATTATGTTTAAATTTAAAAAATATTTTCGGGAAATTGCATAAGTGCAGAAAAGTTACCGATAATTTAAAGAGAAAAAGCCTAATTCCGCAAGACAAGGGCTTTTTCCTGAAATGTAAACATTATCTGAATGATTTTAAATTTTAATGCACCTATTTTATTTGAATATTTCTCGAATAATAATAGAAAAGTATGTATTTTCAGCGTCATGTTCTTTTACTAGTAGTCGGTAGGGGAGGCCTAAAATATCTTAGGGGGGCCTGAGGGACTTCAGGGGGGGGGGCAGGCCCCCCCGGCCCCCCCTAGCTACGCCAATGGTTATGATCCTGTTACTTAAAGTTCATTTAAACTAGTACGTAAACCTAAATGTAAGAATTAATATTTCTTACAGGTTATGGCATGGGTAGTATGCTGGGATATATGCTAGCTGGATACATATCCGATTCAAAATTTGGATGGCCGATGATTTTCTATCTATTTGGAGCTTTTGGCTTTTTGTTTCTGATAATGTGGTGGATGTTCGCTTACAATAGCCCAGCCTCGCATCCAAGCATAACCAAGAGTGAAAGAAAATACATCGAGACCTCTCTCCAATTAGTTGATGATAAGGTAGTATTCTTTTTCCTGTCACGCTAAATTATAAAGTTTAGATTTTAAAAAGCAGGAAAGGGAAAATGGAAACTTATTGGAAGTGTAATAAGGTCTAGTGTGATGAACCTAAATTATGAGGGCGAAATTTAAGAATTATAATTTTATTTCTTATTTCTTTATTTTTATATACTTTGGCACTACAAGCGTCCTCTATCGTGTTTTTCACATATCCATAAAATTTAAAATATACTGATATGGTTTCCTAATAGAGGGTGAAGTGCTGTGCGCATGTGCGAAAAAACTGCAATCGCAGGATTGAGAGACAGAAAAAGTGTGCTGCGCGTCGCCATGTCTAGAAAACGACAAACTTAAAATTAAAATTTAAAAAATAGTGAAAATTCACTTTAAAATTTTGCAAATAATTAAAATTATCGTGATATCATCCTGTTGGAACTTCAAGCCACATAGCTCTTATGAAAAGGTGTACACCTTGCACTTTGGAACTTCAAAACAGCGGTAAGTCCCTCTCCATGAGGCTATATCACCATTTTCTTTCTCTTTCAAATTTACCCTGCAATTTTTAAATTATTTACTTTCTCTAGTTAAATGAATTTTTTGCGCTAATGTTTATTATAGTCCACTGTATCTACCAAAACCCAATCTGAGCCATCGGAGTGCTGCACCTTTTTTAACCCAAAAAAGAAAGGGCATAAATTATTTTCAAAGTAAGCAAATAAGAAATCAAATCTTTAAAAAAATATATAAAACATTTTTATCAATAAATTAAAATTTTGAACCTTCTTAAGAAATAAAATAAATTTTGAGCACGCCCTAATATATTTATAGTTAGGTATCGTTGTAACAATAGTAATTAAGTGTTATAATATATCAATAAGGAACAAGCCACCCTTTACCTGGCACTTTGACTACCGACCAACCGACCAAAACGCGAGTAAGTTTTAGACTGAATTTTAAAATCATTTTAATAAACCAAATAGGTATTCAAATTTAACAATGCACCTGTGAACTAACTAGATCAAAGGTAAAAAAAAACAAAAATAAATTAGTAAAATAGGTCACCAAAAAGCCGAAAAATATTAAATGGGCACAGGAAATAAAATTATTGAAAAAATTAAATAATAAATAATTTAAAATTGTTGATTTATTTTTCAGATTTCTTTAGGCCTGCGGTCGCCAATACAGGTGGCTGATTTATTGCTCTTCTTGGAATCAAACATATATAAAAATTAAAACATTATTTTAGCACAATTCTGGATAAATATATTAAACCCATTAGTCACCTGTCACCAGATTAATATTTATTACCTATTTTAAAAGGTTTTTGATTTAAATATTTAAAAAAAGATACTTTAATAATAGGAAATTATACATCAGCTGGTTTGTTTGATATAAGACAAATAGGTATTAATAATTAATAGTGAATATGCCAATCAAAAAATTATATCAAAAATATTTATTACCTATTTGTTTGAAACTCGTAGACAATAATTGAGTAGGAATAAAATTTCGGACTTCCATTGTCTTTATTTATTTTAAACACGGTTAGTAAGTATCTCTAACGGTTTTCAAGTGTAAAGAAAACAATCTAGTCTCTAGCCTACTACTTATACTACCTGGTGTGCAGTCAGGTGCGACGGTCCGCCCGGTTTTTAATCCTAAGACGCCTGTTTTCCTTAAGGAGTGGTTTCCAAATGTTTGGTATGTCCGTGCTTATTTGACTGAAAACTTTTTTATTTTGCATTATAAATGCAAAACTTTAGCTTCTGACCACTGTGATCATTTGACCATGCATGATCGGCTATGGATTTTTTAATATCCCCTAATTGGGTACTTTTTAGATGTTCATTTACTCTAACCTAAAGAGGGCACTTCGTTTCACCTACATATGATTTACCACACTCACACGGGATTTGGTAAAAACATTCCTTATTATTTGAAGGATTTTCTCGTTTTGTTTTAGTTACAAAACTTCTTATCGTATTTCCCGAAGAAAATACTGTTTTTATATTATAGTGTTTAGCTATTCGTCTTATGTTTCCTGAAATCCCTTGAACATATGGAATGTTAATAACACCTAACGGATTATTATTTTGAGAATTTGGTACATTTAGTTTGTTTTTAATTTTAAATATCGTTGAGTTTATTAATTTCTCGGAATAACCATTCTGTTGTAAGTCCTTTTTAATGTTGTTAATTTCTGTGATTAATTCTTCATTATTACTACAAATATTTATGGCTCTTAAATACAAACTTCTTTTAACTCCTTGTTTTGTAGCAACAGAATGATTAGACTTAAAATTTAGGTACTGTCCCGTGTGTGTAGGTTTCCTATATACAGTGGTTTGAATGTTTCTGTCTGATCGTTTGACAAGAACATCCAAAAAAGGTAAGGCTGAATCTTTTTTAATTTCCATGGTGCACTTGATTGTTGGTCGAATTCCGTTTAAATGGTGTAGAAAATTCTGTAGTTCGTCTTCATTTTCCGGCCATATAATAAATGTGTCATCCATGTATCGTAGCCATAGTTTTGGTTTGACTCTTGCTGTGTTGATCGCATGGTCCTCGAACCACTCCATGTAGATGTTTGCTGCCACTGGTGAAAGAGATGAACCCATTGGAAGTCCATCATTTTGCGCGTAAAACTTATCTTTCACTTGAAAGTAAGAGTTACGGAGACAGAGCTCCAAAAGATCCATCACCCCCTCCACCGATAGCGTTGTTCTCTCGTGAAGTGTATCATCAGTTTGTAATTTGTTTTTGATGATACTGAGTGACTCATTTATTGGCACGTTGGTGTAGAAACTTTCTACATCAAAACTTACAAATCTATCACCGGGATCTAATTCGATACCTTTTAAAACCTCGACAAAATGTTCCGAGTTTTTGACAAAAGATTCGGACTTACCCTGTAGTGGTTGAATTATGTCCAACAAAAACCTCGACAAAGTGCTGGTCGGTGAGTCCCTGGAGCTGGTGATTGGTCGCAGTGGTATATCCTTCTTATGGATCTTTGGTAATCCATAAAAATGTGGTGCCTTACTGTGGTGTGGAGTCAGGCGGGATCTAACAGCGTCCGGGATATTTTCAGCATACTTCTTCAAAGTCCTGTAGATGTGTCCTTCTATGGTGGTGGTTGGATCTTTGGGTAGTTGCTTGTTGTCTCCTTTCTCCAGAACTTCTTGGATCTTTTTGTCGTCTCGACATCTATGATCACCGTCGCGTTTCCTTTGTCGGCCGGTAGAATCTTGATTGATTTGTCAGCCTGCAGGTTCTTGATTGCCCGTTGTTCTTGACTGGTGATGTTTGTCTTTTGTTGTTTCTTTCTTTCCAACGTTGTTCTTACTTTATGGCGAAACTCATCAGCTTCGGGTTGAGGGAGACTAACGATTTCTATTGCCGCAATAATTTCCAGTGTCGGTGTCTGTGCCGGTGCAATGGCGAACTTAAGTCCCTTATTGAAATGTCGTGTTTTAAAATAAATAAAGACAATGGAAGTCCGAAATGTTATTTCTATGCTATTACACATTTATTGACCTGTAAGTTTATTTGACCTGTAAGTTTTGAAAAAAATACACTTAAACCGGTCGAGGTCAAGTCTATAGATTTAATATTTAACCCTGGTCTAATTGCTAAGTTTTAAAAACTGAATAAATACTGGAGTAAAAGTTTAAAATATTTTGTTTTTAGAAACCTACGACTCCATGGAAAGCAATTTTTACCAATATACATTTTTACGCAGCATGCCTTGCTTACTGCGGATATAATTATGCTGTCGCTATGAACACTGTAATGCCTACATATTTAAGTAACGTATGGAATTTCGACGTTTCTACGGTAAGTTTTTTGCGACAGTGGCGTAGCGTGGGAAGGGCGCGGGGGGTTCGTCACCCCAAACCCCCCCCCCCCCCGCCCCGAGGGTATTTGCGCCACATGGGTGGCCGAAGCGCCCTTATGGCAGGATCGGCCACGGCAAATTAAGAGGCCGGCAAAGAAGACACCTTTTTTTTTGGTCGCAAGATACATGATGACCTTTTTTTTTGACGCAAGATTTAACTGAGGGGCCTTTTTAGCAGTCGCCCCCCCCCGCCCCTTCAGGCATGCTACGCCACTGTTTTGCGACCCTTGAAAACCTTTGAAAAAAATTATTAAAATATTACGAAATTATTGGAATAAAGCCATCCAAAAATTGTGTCAGGCCGTATTTTGACAGATTTGCACTGAAATATGACGACGCTAATCATTTAACATAAGGTTTAGGCTTACTATACGAACCGAAATAAATACTGTCGACTTTAATAATTAAAGTAATTATTATAGATAAATAAACGACTTAGTTCTAAGTTCGACTTTGGTATGTCAATTTTGAACATGAACATAAATTATGAACTGGCAGTCTGCAATATAAATCTGTCAAAATACTGCCTGACACTATTATTGCATGGCTTTATTTCAATAAGTCCTTGTTGTTTTTAAGTAGGTACATACAGTCAAACCTCTCTATTTCGAACCTCTATAACTCGAACCTCTCTATTATAATGAACCGAACCTTTTAAGTGGCTCTGCACCTTTTTCAATTTTTATATGTATGTTAACCTCTTTAACTGAAATTTCTATAACGTCGCCCCCCGCCCTGAGGGTATTGGCGCCCCATGGGTGGCCGAAGCGCCCTAATGGTAGGATCAGCCACGGCAAATTAAGAGGTCGGCAAAGAAGACACCTTGTTTTTTTTTTTTTTTTGGTAGCAAGATACATGATGACCATTTTTTTTTGTCGCAGATTTATCTGAGGGGCCTTTTTAGCAGTCGCCCCCCCCCCGCCCCTTCAGGTATGCTACGCCACTGTTTTGCGACCCTTGAAAACCTTTAAAAAAAATTATTAAAATATTACGAAATTATTGGAATAAAGCCATCCAATAATTGGGTCAGGCCGTATTTTGACAGATTTGCATTGAAATATGACGGCGCTAATCATTTAACATAAATGTTAGGCTTACTATACGAACCGAAATAAATACTGTCGACTTTAATAATTAAAGTAATTGTTATAGATAATTAAACGACTTTGTTCTAACTTCGACTTTGGTATGTCAATTTTGAACATGAACATGAAATATGAACTGTCAGCCTGCAATATAAATCTGTCAAAATACTGCCTGAAACTATTATTCCATAACTTTAGTTCTATAAGTCCTTGTTGTTTTTAAGTATGCACATGTATGTATGTATATCAAACCTCTCTATTTCTAACCTCTATAACTCGAACCTCTCTATAATGAACCGAACCTTTTAAGTGGCTCTGCACATTTTTAAATTTTTATATGTATTTTAACATATTTAACTCAAATTTCTATAACTCGAACCTTTCTATTACTCAAACCGTATTCCCAGTCCGGCCAACGTAAAGTTTCGGAATGGGACAACTGGGCGCCGCCAACTGGGCGCCGGGCCAACTCGGCGCCGGACTAAAAATTTTTTTGTTGATAAAATGTGTAGATGAAAAACAAAAAATATTATTTATATAAAAACATCTTTAAAAAATCCTTTACGCAATTTTTTTGAAATTTGTTTTTGTTAAGTAAAGTTAAATCCATTAAGTCGACTGTTGAATCTTGGTGATTGTAGTGTTTGGTAACCTGGTAACACTACAATTTACGTTTTTTGTTACAACAATGGCGGATCCAAAATGGCGGATTTATTTATTTTGAAACCTATTTGTCTGAAACTTGAAAGTTTGCAGTGCCTGAGATCACTAAATTCAGTTTTATCCTCAAACCTAAAAAATTCAAAATGGCGAATCCAAAATGGCGGATTTTCTTATTTGTCTTAAACTTGAAATATTACATTGCTTGAGGTCATTTAACAAAATTTTTTACTCAAACTTAAAAAAATTAAAATGGCGGATCCAAAATGGTGCATTTTTTTATTTACTAACCGATTTGTCTCAAACTTGAAATATTACATTGCTTGAAGTCATTTTAACAAAAATTTTTACTCAAACTTAAAGAAAATCAAAATGGCGGATTTGTCTCAAACTTGAAATATTGCAGTGCTTAGGGATCGATTTATATTAAATTTAGAACTTTGCGTTTAACGTCGCTGAATATGATTTTTACCTCTTTTTAAAAAAAATTTAAATTAAAAATATTAACCAAAACTATGTCTTTTTGAACAACTCCTACTTTTTTCTCTGCTAAGTAGTAGTTATTCTTATTTAAATTGTTTTATTTTTTCTTAATGGAAAGAGTGGAACTGGAGAAATGGCAGGAATGATTTAAAAAAGTAACTCCATACCTATGAACAAAAAAAAATATATATATATAAAAATTCTTCTTTTTGTTTTCGAGTTGCAGTGGGTGTAAAATAATATTATTTAAAAATTCAAACAACAATGTTTTTAAAAACACAATTTAATTCTTATATTATCCCTAAGATTAAAGTGCCGAATGAAGCGTTGTTAGCTTTATTATTATTGTTTTAAGTTTGAGTAACAATTTTTGTTAAATGACCTCAAGCAATGTAATATTTCAAGTTTGAGACAAATCGGCTAGTAAATAAGAAAATCCGCCATTTTGGATCCGCCATTTTGTTCAAGGATAAAACTGTATTTAGTGAATTCAGGCACTGCAAACTTTCAAGTTTCAGACAAATCGGTTTAACAATAAAGAAATCCGCCATTTTGGGTCCGCCATTGTTGTAATAAAAAACGTAAATTGTAGTGTTATTAGGCTACCAAACACTACAACTACCAAGATTCAAAACTTGACTTAAACGATTAAACTTTACTTAAGAAAAACAAATTTCAAAAAAATTGCGTAAAGGATTTTTTAAAGATGTTTTTATATAAATAATATATTTTGTTTTTCATCTACACGCTAGGGTGTGTTTTGAATATGGACAGGCGGTAGCTGATACTGTGTGATCTTTTGGGATTCCCCTGGGGATTTTTCTAAGCAGGTAATAATCCTGCATCTTCAATTAGAACCTTAACCATAGAGAAAAAGTAGGAAATTTTAAGAAAAGTTGAGAACTAATTATTTTTCAAGTTTTTAAGTATGTATACATTTATTTTAAGTTAGTTTTGTAATGTTATAGTATGTTAATTTTTATTAAAATTTATTGGAATATATGATTTTTTTTCTTGAACTCTCCATAACTTAAACTGTTTTGGTTGTCCCTTTAAGTTCGAGTTATACAGGTTTCACTGTAGTTACTCCATGCCTTCAGGATGAAATTTCTCTTTAAAATTAAAGATTCAATTTGCAGTTTAGGGTTGAAAAAAAAGTGCACTTTTTCTCTCTGATTTTAGGGGAAAAAGTGTCACTTTTTATCCCGGATATGAAAAGTGACAGTTTAGCGAGGGGTCATCAGCTTTCAACAGTACTGTACAAATTGCACAACAGGACCCGACAGGACCCAACAGTACTCGACAGTACACGACAGTACCCAACAGTACACGACAGTACACGACAGTACTCGACACTACCCCCCAACCCCAACCAGTGGCGTAGATGCGAAAAGACATGATGAGCTTTTTTTTTTTTTTTGGTCGCAAGTTTTTTGAGCGCGCTGTGTCCCTGTCGGCCTTCCCCGAACATGATGACCTTTTTTTGTTTGCTTTGGTCGCAAGTTTTTTGAGCGCGCGGTTTGTTCCTGTCGGCCTTCCCCAAACATGATGACTTTTTTTTTTTTTTTTTTGGCTCGCATGTTTTTTGAAGGGCGCGCTTTGTACCTCGCAACAGGACCCAACAGTACTCGACAGTACACGACAGTACCCAACAGTACACGACAGGACCCAACAGTACTCGACAGTACACGACAGTACCCAACAGTACTCGACAGTACTCGACATTACCCGACAGTACTCAACAGGACCCAACAGTACACGTCAGGACCCAAGTCCTGTTGGACGCTGTACAAAATTTTAGGGTGCCGATGACCCCTCGCAATTTAGGGATAAAAAGTTAAAATTCGGTTTGGTTGCGCCCGGGCGCCCTAATGTCAAACATAGAGTTATTGGAGGCGAATTCGTGATATTAGTTGTGGAGTTTCCGCATATCTCGCAGGTCTCTGTCCAAAATATTGAAAAGGTTATGTTTGCGTTATGACTAAAATTCATAATAAAAAAGCACGTTAATATTAATTTAAAATAATTATCTAATTTTTAGATTGGCTTGCTTACATCGATTCCGATCTTACTCTATTTAATCCTTAATTTGCCATTTGCCGGAGTTGCAGATTATCTGATTTCAAATCATTATCTTTCCACTGGAGCAACAAGAAAACTTTTTGAGTGCATGGGTGAGTTAGTTCCTGTATTGTTGGTACCTTTATGTGACAAACATTTGTCAAAAGTTTTTTTACCAGTAGTAGTAGTTAAGGACACTCATCGTAAAGGCAAGCTTTATAGGAAGCGAAGCTAACGTCAGGCTTTCTATTTTTTGGTTATTATTTTTGACATGTTTTCCTCGGTTTCGCATTGGCGGTTCTGTTTTATTTTGAAGATGTTGTTTTACACAGTATGAAGGTACCTAAACTATATATATTTATGTAATTAGAATTAAAAAGTTATGCTGCAAAATATCTTGAAACTGTATCATTATTAAATAGATCTTTAGATTGTGTTAAAACCACACCGAGGAAAACATGGAGGAAAATTATAACCAAAAAATAGAAAATCAGAGTTAGGCTTCGCTACCTGTAAAGCTTGCTTGACGATAAGTGACCTTAGTAGTAGTATATAGGACAATTTTACGCAATCGTGTGCTTAATGTACAGTATATTTTATTATTTTTGGGATAACTTTTTTCATATCATACCATAGCAAGGCAAAGATCAAAAAATTGCTTGCTTTGGTTAGAAGATAATCGTTTCTCTTGAATAACTTAATAAAAAAAATTGTGTGTGCTTAATACCACACGGCAGAAGTGTAAACTTCAACAAGGCGAAATTAATAATACTGGCCCATAACATATTCTGCAAAGCGGACCAAACCGAACTTTTCTGTGTATTGGCCTTCATCTGCATCATCATATCGCTCGCTGAATGTTTCTCACGGTTAGTCGACTCGAGCAGATTTCACCCGAATGAGCGTTACATAGCCGAGCCTGACGGCTCAGTTCAATTCGCTACCCACAAAAACTGCTAAACGCGCCTAAAGAAGTTTCCACTTCAAAAAGAAAATGTAGTATGCAGTTTTAATGCGCGCATAGAGATAAACGTATACATGGGGTATATTCGTTTCACAAAACTAAACTTATCCAGGAAATTAGTCCGATGAATAGCACTAGCATACGAGCAGCCAGTACATGTAAAACAGAGATGGATCGCGGTATTGCCCAACTAACATTTATAGTAGCGGCTACATGTTCTAAAGGCTTTGCTACTTTCTTATAGTAGAAATGTGGTGATCCCAACCAAAATTTGTTACTTTTTAGTTCTAACAACTATTTAGTATCAGGAAATAGTAGATGTTTCGTAAAAACGACCCTCTAAACTACTTCATAGGATTGTTTCTTGATAGTCGATTCTGATAGTCTTCTCTACCACAATAGGACGTTGCTAAAGTTTTACTTTCTTTTTAGTCGTTATTTCGTAGTCGCCCTGACTTTTATATCCTACTTAATTACCACTAGAAGGTTAAGCTTCATTGGAGTCCCAAACAAGTGTATCCGACAACTACATTATAACTTTTATTTTTACCACAAAAGTTTGTGTCATCATAGTAACATCTGATGTAACAATGTAGACAAAATAACTTTTTGGATCAAGTTTAAAGCCGCAACTACTTTCAAGTAACCTTTTCGACTATCAGGGAATATAGTTTGGGACGCCATGTTTTTATGTAAGAAAGAAAATTTAACATTTTTGTTGTTGTTTTATGAGCTCATATTAAAGAGCCATACTATTTTATAAACAAATTAGTTGAAGCTTACCAAAAATGCTCTTCTTAAGCACCATTTGTTGGAGTTAACTGTCGATTATGAAAACATAACCTCCAAAATCACAACACAAAAATTCCATCAGCTACCAGAAAACGGCTCAATTTTACGGGCGCACCGGTTTTTTGCAATATATATAATGCATGTTATACAAAAAACTTTGCGTCGCACTCGAATTTTGATCCTCTGCTCGTAAATTCTCACACTTTTGGATAACATAGTTCATATTATAACCATAACCAAACAAAAAAACTAAGCGAGTCTGTTTACTGTTGTGTCCACCATATTGTGTAACAATTCTACCAAAAAGAAACGATTATATTATTTGCAACTACATCGCAACTTTTATGCCATTACGGAAAAAAAACAGCCTCTACGACGTAGTTGATACCTGGCTACGACGTAGTAGTGTAGTTGTTACTACAGTGACTTTAAACACTTGGCCAAGTAGTTATAACCAGAAATTGGTTCCCCACTTAGGGAATTATAACGTCGCTGTATGGTATACTGAGACGTAGCGGGAGTACGTTGCGGTTACTTTTAAGAAATTCTTTCTAGTTGGGGTTTCGTCGTTACAACTTTAATTGTTTGTTGGGTGAGATGATCCCGTTCTAAATCTATTTAAGTATGGAATTAATCCAACCTGGTGAATGTACAAAAGACAGTTCCGTATTTATTTACATTTTCCTCTTTTCTTTATTTGAGATTTTTCTATAGAAAATTATTCTTAAGTGAAGTGAACAAAAGTTAACTTTCTTTAAAAGTGAAGTTTTTTAAATTTCGGATTGTGGATTTAAATTACAGATGGTAAGTACCAGTGGCGTATATATGGGGGGGCCTGGGGGGCCTGGCCCCCCCCCCCCCCCCCCCGAAGCTAAGATTTTTTTAGATATTTTTCATACATTTCATGAATACAAACATAAAATAACATAAAATACGGCATCATGGGGTCTCGGCCCCCCCCCCCCCCCCCGAAACTGTCTCGGGCCCCCCCCCGAAACTTTTTTCTATATACGCCACTGGTAAGTACAGTACTTATATACAGATGGTAAGTACAGTACTTATCTTTATTTAACCTGTTGTCTGAATCCGCACCTGTGCACCCTCCGACAGCTGATTTCTGGATGACACAGTCAAAAGATATCCCAAAAATAATAAAATATACTGTAGCACTTTACTCAATAAAAACATGCAACTGCGTGTAATGTAAATATATTTATATATATTTGGACGCAGCCAACGATAAAGATCGGCCATGGCGCGTTATAAGCAAGTCGGCGGTCACGTGATCTTAGGAGTCCCAGGATTCTTATTGTATTGCTTAATATATTATATGTTTTTACACAATTTAAATAAATTAACAAAAAATTTTTGTTCTTTTATAGGCAAAAATTGAAAAAAATATTTTGCTGATATATGTGTTTATTATGGATAAAAAAACTGAATCTATAAAATAAAAAATTATACAAAATTTGCACTCTAATATCTTCAGGTACATATATTAGGTACATAACATCGTTAGTAACTTCAAATCTATACAAGTCTTTCAAAATTGGATAGATTAAACCTAAGCTTTTAGTTTTTTAATTTTTCTTTGAGTGTCATCATCTTTGTCTGAGTTCTTATTCAAAGATTTATTAGCAGACACTAAATCATTGTGCTTTTTAATAAAATTATTTAAAAAAACTTTACATGCCCTTAAACTAATTTTTTCAAGCTTTGACAATAGTTTTTCTCCACAAAAACACTCGCTAGAGTTATCTGAAGAAAAATTTTCAATATAAAACACTTCACAATAATTTATTAAAAAGAAACAAGTGATTTTGTGAATAAGTGAGATGGTTTTCACATTCAATGAACTGAATGTAGTGGTCGTCAATCATTTTTTTAAAAATTACCCAGCACAAAGTTTAATATATATTTCATTAAAGTGTAAGTTAACTACCAACTGATGTTCTTTTGAACGCTGTATTTTACTTTTTAAATATTTCACACTACCAGAGAGATTATTATCTGTTAACAATATTTTAAAAATCAGTTTTTTAATATTGCGAGAGTGCGGAAGACATATTACCTTAGAACTGTAAATTGACGTGTATGCTCTGGATGACTGGATAAATAAAGATGAAGCCAACATTAAAGTGTATCCACCATATCTTCGATTCTCAGGTTACCTTTACCCAATTGTTCAATAAGAAATGACAACTGAACACATTTTTCACTCTCTCTATCGAAAATGTCACTAAGGATGTCTATTACTTGATCAGTCTTATCCGAGATCTTATCTTTTACCACTTCTTTCCCGTTTGCAGCATATTAGGTTTCAGTTTTATAGTTGGACCGACAAGGAACAACACTAATTACACGTTCGCGACATTGTTTATCTTATAGGTATTTTCTTTATAATTTTCTCATTAGCCATTAATTATTTTAACGCAGCCCACTACAGTCTTTTTCGTGGGCTGCGTTATTTTAATAACTTTGATAAAATTCACATAAAATTCGTGCCCGAATTAAAAAAAATCGACGTAAACAAACATACCAAAACTGAACACACACATGTTTTATAATGACAGCGGGCCGTGAGACGTTTTTTGTGAGCCTCCTACGGTCACGTGATATTTCCGCGCCCGGGCCGGTCTTTCTCGTGGGCTGCGATATTTGGAGTCAAAATAAAACAACCAATTCTTATAAACTCTTCGACCTTTCGTGAAATACATTGACATTTAAAAGTAGATTTTATTAATGTCAACCTAATCCTCAGAGAAATTATGACAGGATTACAGGTACAGAAGAATTACTATTAAAGCTTTTGTGGTAATTCTTTAGCGTTCTTTGATGATCACCGGACGCTTATTCTTGACTGTCCGTGAGGTGAGATGTCACTTTCAAAAGTGAACTCTACTTTTTTCACGGGGAAATAAATTCACAAAAATTGTTTTGGTGTTTATTAGCTTACATTGGACTGTCAGTTTTGTTTTGGCAAGCTTTTAGCTCACACATATACTACACTATAGTAGTGTGAGCTATGGTGATCCTAATTTTTTCGAGAAAAAAAAAAGTTGCTCCGATTTCAAAAATTTTTATATATCTTTGCGTTTCAGATGATTTTGAAACTTTTTTGTTGCGCCGTCTGTCTGTCTGTCTGTCTGTATGTCTGTCTGTATGTCTGTAACGACCAACGCGCATAACTCAAAAACCGCTTGGCCGATTTTAATGAAATTTGGTACCTAGTCTGGGTCTTGGGTCGAGATGGTCCCATTTCAAAATGAACAAAATCCACCAAACAGAAACCAAATAAAAGGGTGGGGGTAAATTTCAAAAATTAGAGTTTATGTGAAAATATGGCGTGTGTTATATCAAACGAAAGGTAATTGAGTCCGGAGTTTAACAAAATACATTTTAGTTTTGTGTTTTTTTTAAGGGTGGGGGTAGATTTCAAAAATTTTAGTTTAAGTCAAAACATGGCTTGTGTGGTATCAAACAAAAGGTAATTTAGTCTGGAGTTAAATAAAATATATTTCAGTTTTTAGTTATATTAGCTCACACGTACACTATAACTATAGTACCTAGTGTGAGCTTAGGGGCCCATATATTGGCAGAGTATTTTTTTAAGTGTCGCGGTCAATAACATTAATTGATTACCTATTTTTATCAAAAATTTGATATTATTAAAACAAAACAAAACAAACAACCAAATGTAAGTTTAATAGATGGTGAAATTAAGATCACCGGTGAACTTTAGTTTACCGACAAAAGTGAACCCTCAACTTATGGGCCATCAAGAATAAACGTCCAGAACTATTACATTATATTAATCGTTGTTCAAAATCATGCATTTATTTCGATAAACTCTATTTTTTAAAGAAAATATTATTAATAAAACTCGCAAATGTCAAAAACAATATGTCAATTTAGTTCCACAACTTAATGTACAAAACACGCACTTAAACTTAATAATAACTCACTACTGAAATCGGCCTATTAACTTCGTGTTAATATCTCGCGATTACTATAGTTCGTTATCTCTAACTGACTCACGTTGCCCGATGTCCGGCTTTTATATGGGGTCCTCGATCTTTTGCGAACAATCTACAAGTATACTAGTTTCTGCTAGGAGGTTCGCGTCGAAATACGAGTATGAGTCATAGATAACGCAACTAAAACCTAGACTAATAATACAACCATAAGATAAGTCAATGTAATACTATACCTAAATAAATTTTAATTATAAAACTTAAATAACTTAAATTTGTAGCAATATAATTTCATTCTTCTAGCTAATTGGGGTACGATAATTTACTCCCTCGCATTCTGCATCATACCGGCCGATAAAACTTGGTGTGTTATTGTTCTGCTAGCCTTACGTCCAATACTTAGTTCGATGTATGTCGGTGGAGCTCACATCAATTTGTCTGATCTGTCACCGAGATTCTGTGGAGTAATGGCCGCCTTTTGCAATACTGTTGCACAAATCTTCACTGCCTCTGCACCGCTTATAGTTCAGTTTGTTGTTACTGATCAGGTACGTTTGGAAAAATTAAGGCTCCACTAAAGATAAAGCTTTTCAAAATAAACTGTATCATAACAAAAACATTTCATGTAAAAAAAGCCAAGTACGCGAAAATGGCATTCCGTAAAAAGAATTGAGATACAAATTTCAAAATGAAAGGTTCTTACTAGTTTGGAAATGTTTTTTTAAACTTTGCTATTACAGCCAAACTTCTTTATGTTCAATTTAGCACTGTGCCTAAGCCAGCCGTAATAGCCAAGTTTAGAAAAATATTTCCAAACTAGTAAGAACCTTTCATTTTGAAATTTGTATTGGAGAACTTGAATTTACTTTTATCTCAATTCTTTTTACGGAATGCCATTTTCGCGTACTTGGCTTTTTTTTACATGAAATGTTTTTGTTATGATTTCACTTCTTTTTTAAAGGAATTGGATAATACTTAATTTTTAAAGTAGTAAAATATGCGGAATATTGTTCAAAACTTTTGCAATGCCTTACTTAAATTTTTGAGGTTTTTTAATTTTTTTCCATGGTTGTATCGTAGTTCCTATCAGCCTTCCAAAGCTAAGCTCTCTAGCGTTTCTGAAAGTGCACAATGTTACTTTTTCATAACTTTACATGCATAGGGGAGGGAAATAAATTAAAATTGCCGTGTTTTTAAATTTTGTCCTATAGTTTTATCATATTTATCATCAGTCTTCCAATGCTCAGCTCTCTAGCGTTTCTGGAAGTGGGTAATGTTACTTTTACATAACTTTACATTTATAGGGGAGGAGATAAATGAAAATATTGGACTTTTTAAATTTTTTTCCATGGTTTTATCATAATTTCTATCAGCATTCCAATGCTCAGCCCAACAAACAATTAAAGTTGTAACGACGAAACCCCAACTAGAAAGAATTTCTTAAAAGTAACCGCAACGTACTCCCGCTACGTCTCAGTATACCATACAGCGACGTTATAATTCCCTAAATGGGGAACCAATTTCTGGTTATAACTACTTGGCCAAGTGTTTAAAGTCACTGTAGTAACAACTACACTACTACGTCGTAGCCAGGTATCTACTACGTCGTAGAGGCTGTTTTTTTTCCGTAATGGCATAAAAGTTGCGATGTAGTTGCAAATAATATAATCGTTTCTTTTTGGTAGAATTGTTACACAATATGGTGGACACAACAGTAAACAGACTCGCTTAGTTTTTTTGTTTGGTTATGGTTATAATATGAACTATGTTATCCAAAAGTGTGAGAATTTACGAGCAGAGGATCAAAATTCGAGTGTGACGCAAAGTTTTTATTATTGCAAAAAACCGGTGCGCCCGTAAAATTGAGCCGTTTTCTGGTAGCTGATGGAATTTTTGTGTTGTGATTTTGGAGGTTATGTTTTCATAATCGACAGTTAACTCCAACAAATGGTGCTTAAGAAGAGCATTTTTGGTAAGCTTCAACTAATTTGTTTATAAAATAGTATGGCTCTTTAATATGAGCTCATAAAACGACAACAAAAATATTAAATTTTCTTTCTTACATAAAAACATGGCGTCCCAAACTATATTCCCTGATAGTCGAAAAGGTTACTTGAAAGTAGTTGCGGCTTTAAAGTTGATCCAAAAAGTTATTTTGTCTACATTGTTATATCAGATGTTACTATGATGACACAAACTTTTGTGGTAAAAATTAAAGTTATAATGTAGTTGTCGGATACACTTGTTTGGGACTCCAATGAAGCTTAACTTTCTAGTGGTAATTAAGTAGGATATTAAAGTCAGGGCGACTACGAAATAACGACTAAAAAGAAAGTAAAACTTTAGCAACGTCCTATTGTGGTAGAGAAGACTATCAGAATCGACTATCAAGAAACAATCCTATGAAGTAGTTTAGAGGGTCGTTTTTACGAAACATCTACTATTTCCTGATACTAAATAGTAGTTAGAACTAAAAAGTAACAAATTTTGGTTGGGATCACCACATTTCTACTATAAGAAAGTAGCAAAGCCTTTAGAACATGTAGCCGCTACTATAAATGTTAGTTGGGAGCTCTTTAGCATTTCTGGAAGTGGGCAATGTTAGTTTTATATAAATTTACATTTATAGGAGAGGGAAGTAAATTAAAATGTTGGTGTTTTTAAATTTTTTCATATAATTTTATCATATTGTCTTTCAGTCTTAAAAAGTTCAGCTCTCTAGCGTTTCTGGAAGTGGGCAGTGTTACTTTTACATAACTTTACATTAATAGGGGAAGGAAGTAAATTAGAATTTTGGGGTGTTTTAATTTTTTTCTATAACTTTATCATAGTTACTATCGGTCTTCCAAAGCTCAGATCTCTAGTATGTCTGGAAATAGGCAATGTTACTTTTACTTAACTTTACATTTATAGGGGAGGGAAGTAAATTAGAATTTTGGGGTGTTTTAATTTTTTCTTATAGTTTTATCATAGTTCCTATCAGTCTGCCAAAGCTCAACTCTCTAGCATTTCTGGAAGTGGACAATGCTACTTTTACATAACTTTAAATGTATAGGGGAGGGGAGTAAATTAAAATTTTGGGGTTTTTTGATTTTTTCCAGGAGTTTGGTCATAATTTCTATCAGTCTGCCAAATTTCAGATTTGTAGCATGTCTGGAAGTACAGTAGAATATTGATGATCTATACATGAGTGAGTGAGTGAGTCAGTGAGTGAGTGGCAATTTCGACGTTTTTTTAAATTTCGTAACTACTTTACTACTTTATGGAATTCCATGAAACTTGGAGGGGTTGTTAACTCCAAGGAGATCTACGACTGTTTGTTTGAGATTCGTAGCTCATTCCGAAATAGAGTTTTAGGTAGGTCAAATATCGGCTGAAATGTTTCCAGAAAAGATGGTTACGGCGCGCGAACTTGGCGAGGTACTGCCGTGCCCTCAGATATATAGTTGATGTTGTATATAAGTGGCACCGCGATGGTAAACCAAATTTTGCGGCAAAATCTAAGTAAAGAAGCCTTAAAAAATTAGTGTTTCACTTTGTACATGCAGTGTGCCGCTCGGGGTATATTGTTTAAATGATAAAACACTAAGAACTTTTAAAGGCGAGATCAAATAGGTACTTACCTCATAAATAAATATCCGAAACATAAAAGAGGAACCAAAATTATATTAAAATGTGCGCAAACATTGATTTAGTTGCAAAAACGGTAATTTGTTTGACATAAACAGTCAAAACAACGAATAGAAAACGTCAAAGCCCGGCTAGATCAATAATATGTTGGTAACAACCAGATAAGAGTATATATGTTCCTTTCTAATGAAATCGTTTAGAAGAAGACATCAATAAAAAGCAAGTAAAATAGTAAGCTAATGACTAATTAGTGCAGTGCCTCATTTTGGGAATCAATATCAATAAAAAAATTAAAGGAAGTGCGTACCACTGTATGTACCCCTCTACTCCCTTCCCGCCCATCAAGGTTTTGATGACGCGGTGTCACTTTAATACAACATCAAGTATATAGTCTAAATTATACGCATTTGTAATGACGTCACCAGGTGGGAAGCAAACGTATGGCGTAGATATTTTTGCCAATCAATGTTTGTTGATTGACAGTGACGGATATTTGACAACCAATTACCTGCCTATTTAAATCATAGACACTACTTTTTTTCCAAAGTTTATTGTCACCGCTGTTTATAATATACTAAACAAAGATAAACAAAAATAACGTCATTACAAATGGGTATAATTTGAACTATGTAGCCTGCCTTATTTAAACAAAAGGTTAAAGTTAGTAAAACATAAATAAATATGCAACTAGTAAAAATATCAACGTAACGTCGTATAAGCATAGATAGTTAATATAATCGTCCTTGGTAAAACTATAACTACACTGATTTTTTAATAATTAAACGGGAGACAGGACAGTATATGGCTGATCACATGTTAAGCACTGACAATGCTTTGGCGTAGAAGGCGTTCTTGCCGGATTGTTAATATTTTCTCATTTTTATTTGCATTTGTCAAATATAACTTTTTGTCATTTTAAAATTTAAATTACATCAGGACTCCCGCGCTTCCTTAATATTGGTCTGCGCCCCCCAGTTTGGAAACCACTGCTTTAAAGTAATATTAGAATATTTCTTGGGTGAAAATTAAACGTTGGCGTCGCTTGAGACAAGTCTGGATCCGGTTAAGGAATACTAATTCTAATTTAGTCTTGAAGCAAGGCGAAATGGTGACAAATTTTCTTGTACACCACGGCTTTGGTTTATACATTTTTAAAATATTTTTTGGTATTTTAGGAACCGTAGACGGTTAGTTTGAAATCTAACATCGAAAAAAATAAATGTATGTATGTATAAATTCTAAATAATCAACACTATCAAAATTGGCACAAAGTCACCACGTTCTATGGTGTGTTTCTTTTTTTTTAATATAAGTATATTTTTTAGACTGACCCTACCCAGTGGAACATGGTGTTTATAATTAAATCCGTAGTTTTGGCGATCACTTCCATAAGCTTTGCAATATTTGGATCTGGAGAGAGACAACCATTTGATGGACCAAATACTCCAAATATCGATAAGATCAAAAGAATGTCAATCGTTAGTGTTGGAAAACCAATAAACATCTAATAAAATGCATGAAACCAAATTATCAGATGAAGTTGTTTTTGCTACCACAAAAAACTGATCAAATGGCTTAATCAAACGAAAAAAGCTTTTTTAAATTCTGAGTACTGGTGATGAACAATTTTAATTTGGGAAATTACAAACTAGTCTAATCGAGATTTTATTATATTTTTTTTAGACATGTACGTATTTTTGCAACAAATTAAAGGACTCTTCTATTTGCAAAACGCTACAAACAGAACGATTAAATAAAAAAAAAACATAACTACCTTACAACAAAAGTTTGAAGCAATCGTAAGTCGAAAATACTAATAATTGAAAGAGCGGACTAGCCGAGAATAGATAGTTTAAGTTGTCCTACGTATTTTTACGTAAAACTGCACGTTAAGCGCTCTACGTTTTGTCCCAAATTTGAGTTTAAGTTGAATGTTTTTACGTTACGATAACAAGTCTACTAATAGCAGAGAATATGGAATTCGGCACTGTGTTTTTTGTTTTTTATCTTTTCAACTACAGTAAGAATATATTTGCAAATAATCGTTTGTACTGGAAGCGGAAATTATCGTCTAGGCCTCATTTTGCGATCGGTCAATCAACCAATTCTATTCTTTGGTAACGTTAAGGTGCCCGCAGACTGCCGTAAGCTAACGTAAATACGTAAGCTCCTAACGTGACCTTGACGATGGTGTGACGAAGTGCGCTTGCGTAACTGTCAAATCTCAAGCTTACGTAAAAATACGTAGCACAACTTAAACTATCTAATATTTTTTAAAAGTATAGAAGGTTTTATGCAGACCTAATCCATGTTAAAAAGTAAAGGTCATTTAGGGGTCGAAAATGACGTTTTAGAAAAAGATATCTCGTACAAAACTTACATATTTTTTTGCGTAGAATCCGAATCCGTTACAAAAGTTTGCATGTCTAATTAAAAAAACCTAACCTAACTTAATCTAATACAGTTCCGGTTGGAGCAGAATGTCAAAAATACCATCAAACGATAGAGCGTACTGCAGTTGTAACTTTTTGTTTTAACAAAAAATGTAATTTCCTAGATTTTAAAAGGGGTGGACCGGTGGTCTGGGACACCCTGTATAATAGCCCACTCAATGGCTCCAAATTTAAGCGTGGCACCAAAGAAAATATATCAACAAGAAGCGACAAAACCTCAATGACAGTAATGCAGTACTATTACACTCAAAGAAAAAATTGTGCGATTTTTATTTTACACTAAAAAAAAACAAATTCAAAACTTTACTAGCAAAAATATTTTCAGGAATCCCTGTAATTTACTTTGTTTGAATGGTAAACTTATTTGTTTATTTGTATAATGGAACCACGTCCTGTATTCAGAGATGCATGTTTCACTTTGGCCTATAAATATATGTGTTATCCCTTTCAACTGGTCTAGCATGTTCTATGAGTTCTAGGATCATTGGCGTAGCTGGCCTTGCTTTTCAGGAGGGGGGCCGTGGCCCCGGTCTATCTTGAACAAAAAGCAAACATAGGTTTTAAAGAGTCGTGCAAAGTGTGCAATGAATAAAAAAAAATACACGCATTAAATGTTCTAATATTTTAATATAACAAATTTAATAATACATTTACCAACTTATTTATATGTATACACAGGAAGTATGTAATTCAGCAATTCTACAAAGAAAATTTTCTACGTCGCTGACTGAAAGCGTCTACCACACTGTCTAAGTCGACCTCAACATCTTTTTCTATGAATAACAATGACAAACCTGAGTGTCTCTCTTGAGTCATAGTTGTTCTAAGCGAATTAAAAACTCTCCTCATGGCAGAGAAAGACCTCTCGCAAGTTGCACTTGAAATTGGAAGAATACTCGCAACTTTAAAAAGTTGGTAGAGGTTTGGATAGGTGTTTTCTGCTATATGTTGTTTGATAGAATCATGACCAACAGTTTGATTTAACCGAAAAATACAATTCTTTAAAACGGTCATTTCTGCTCTTAGAGTAGAAGTATTAATATTAAAAATTTCCCGGTATTGCTCGACGAATTTATTCCATTTAACGACGTGGGAAATCTTAATATGAAAATGGTTATGAAATTGTCACCAAAATCGGAAAATTTTCATAAGACACTAAACGCTAACCTCAAAAAAACTAAAAAGATAATTATATTTATTTTAGAAAAACAGTTTAAAAAGGTCTTTTATAACCTTACGACATCTACAACCCGATTTCGGAAACAGAGGGGCAAACGTCGCTGTCTTTATTAAATGCGAAATTTAACTTACAGTTCTATAATATTTTACAAGTCGCCAATATGTATGAAATATTCAATATGCATAATTATGTTTAAATTAAAAAAATATTTTCGGGAAATTGCATAAGTGCAGAAAAGTTACCGATAATTTAAAGAGAAAAAGCCTAATTCCGCAAGACAAGGGCTTTTTCCTGAAATGTAAACATTATCTGAATGATTTTAAATTTTAATGCACCTATTTTATTTGAATATTTCCCGAATAATAATAGAAAACTATGTATTTTCAGCGTCATGTTCTTTTACTAGTAGTCGGTAGGGGAGGCCTAAAATATCTTAGGGGGGGCCTGAGGGACTTCAGGGGGGGCCAGGCCCTAGCTACGCCAATGTCTAGGATGTAACGAGTTTTAAAAGAAAATAAGGTTTGTACCGGTATTTATAATGTGCGTCTTCAGCTCGCCACCGGTATGAGCCGCGGCTGCCTCCAAATCATTTTATCCTACTAATCCATTTCTCTAGTGCCAAGTGAATATTCTTTATGTTGACATACAAGAATTGCATATAGGTGTGTAATACACCAGAATGTGCCTCTTATTTTTGAGGTTCTCTAGAAAAAAAAATGGCGAATGCCCCCGCCTGAGGCCACCTAATTTATTTCTATATTAGTTAGAATTTGTCTTATAAATACAATTTTTTGCATGTTTAGTTTTAATTAATATTTTTCTAAACCGTAAGTATTTTGCGTATATTTTTTTCGTTTTGAAAAATTTTCCGTTTTCAAAAGGCACAGAAAAAGAACAAAGAGACAGGAAAATCTATTTTTACGGTCCCTTTTTTAAATGATCTAAAATATAAAGTGACATTTAAAATTAAGCAAGAATTAATTGAAATATAGTCAATTATAAATGCAACTTATGGGTTTTTTGATATTTATAAATATAATAGCTTTTGAGTAAGTACTTTAATATCTACATGTAGAGTAGCATGGTTGTAGTGTTTCATATCGTTTTAAAAAATATATTATTTACATTTTGGTTGTGTTTGTGCGGTTTTATAGCGGTTTAAAAAAAATACGTACGATACACGACGGGAAATCTTTACAGGTCTAGTAACGTAAATAGCTATTAATTGTATTTTCTCCCAATTGTGGTTGGGTTTGTTCCTGTTTCTAAAACAATAAACGTTTTATAAAAATCTCTACTTTAACAAAATTTGTTTTATTGTTAATCCCCTTTTTTTCCTTTTTCTTATAATTTTAAATTTAAAATGGCCGGAAAGAATCTTTAAACAATATAATATTACTTAGATACTTATAAATATTACAATAATTATTGTTTATTTTTTAGTTATTATTTTTTCTATTTAATTCCGTAACCGATTGTTCTCGATAAAAATATATAACCGTTTTTACAAACAATTAAATAAAAAGTTAAAAAAGGTCGATTTTCTGTGAACACAGTTATATGATTATATAGATGTAATGTCCCTCTTAATTTGATTTTTTTCTTCGTGTAATAAAAATGCACCACAAACCACAGTTACACAAAATTTTTCTCAGTGTAATATAACTGCATTAATGTCATTTGGTCCAAGCGTGACGTCACATATTTGTTTCCAATATGAACAATGTTTTGAGTGACAGTACTTCGCTTCTTGTTGATATATCTTCTTTGGTGGCACTTAAAAAATACTCTGCCAATATATGGGCCCCTAAGCTCACACTAGGTACTATAGTTATAGTGTATTGTATAATATATTTTATTCAACTCCAGACTAAATTACCTTTTGTTTGATACCACACAAGCCATGTTTTGACTTAAACTCAAATTTTTGAAATCTACCCCCACCCTTAAAAAAACAAAAACTATAATGTATTTTGTTTAACTGCAGACTTAATTAACTTTCGTTTGATATCACACACGCCATATTTTCACGTAAACTCTAATTTTTGAAATCTACCCCCACCCTTTTTGAAGAAAAAAAAAACTAAAATGTATTTTGTTTAACTCCATACTCAATTACCTTTCGTTTGATATCACACACGCCATATTTTCACATAAACTCTAATTTTTGAAATCTTCCCCCCACCCTTTTATTTGGCTTGTGCTCGGTGGATTTTCTTCATTTTTAAATGGGACCATCTCGACCCAAGACCCAGCCTAGGTACCAAATTTCATTAAAATCGGCCTAGCGGTTTTTGAGTTATGCGCGTTGGTCGTTACAGACAGACATACAGACAGACAGACAGACAGACAGACAGACAGACAGACAGACAGACAGACAGACAGACAGACAGACAGACAGACAGACAGACAGACAGACAGACAGACAGACAGACAGACAGACAGACAGACAGACAGACAGACAGACAGACAGACAGACAGACAGACAGACAGACAGACAGACAGACAGACAGACAGACAGACAGACAGACAGACAGACAGACAGACAGACAGACAGACAGACAGACAGACAGACAGACAGACAGACAGACAGACAGACAGACAGACAGACAGACAGACAGACAGACAGACAGACAGACAGACAGACAGACAGACAGACAGACAGACAGACAGACAGACAGACAGACAGACAGACAGACAGACAGACAGACAGACAGACAGACAGACAGACAGACAGACAGACAGACAGACAGACAGACAGACAGACAGACAGACAGACAGACAGACAGACAGACAGACAGACAGACAGACAGACAGACAGACAGACAGACAGACAGACAGACAGACAGACAGACAGACAGACAGACAGACAGACAGACAGACAGACAGACAGACAGACAGACAGACAGACAGACAGACAGACAGACAGACAGACAGACAGACAGACTGACAGACAGACAGACACACAGACAGACAGACAGACAGACAGACAGACAGACAGACAGACAGACAGACAGACGGCGCGACAAAAAAGTTTCAAAATCATCTGAAACGCAAAGATATATAAAAAATTTTGAAATCGGAGCAACTTTTTTTTTCTTGAAAAAATTAGGATCAACATAGCTCACACTACTATAGTATAGTATATGTGTGAGCTAAAAACTGCGCCCGCGTTGCAATTTTTTTTTGGGTTTGCACCCCCCAAAATTTTACATCAGGCGCCGCCACTGTTTAAACGTCCATTAAAACGTTGTTTGATTGAGATTACTATCAAACAACGGTTTAAATGAAATGCTTTAAAGCCCCTCAAAATGGTCCTAATTCGGTTAATAATTTTGTTTAGAGGTGTCTCTGTGCATTTTAACGTTGTACTTACGGCTGTTGCGAGACCAACGGACGCAAATCGATCGTATTCATTTGTCGCAGAGCTCTGTAGTAAGAGAATATATTTTAACAGTAAAATCAATAGAGCCTTACAAGAAAACAGAGATTTTACTTTTCCCGTTCCGTTCCAGATGAAGTCCGTAGTAAAAAAAGGTAGGACTCTAACACTCCCTAACTTATAGCGCCCTCTTCCAGTAAAGTAGGAATCTGCTTTATTAATCTCAGAACATCCCCCTTTGAAATTTTATTGGTTTTACAAGAAGAGTCGATGTATGCAGATCGGTTGTTCGTCCAGACTACGGGTAGACCTCCCCTTTTTACAACATTAGTATTGGTTTAGTTTATTTTTATAGAGGTCGTTAGTGGTTTAATCTTTAGACAAAATATCTTTGTGATGATTAAGGCGACAAATTCGATTCAGCCAATTTTTTAAGCAAAAGACAACAAGGCAAAATATTTAAATATCAGTCAATAGGTGGCACCACATATTAGAGTTCTAGGAATTCGGTTTCTAAATTGTGGGCCTTACTAAAATTCTAGGGATGACAAAAAAACAACACATTTTGAGTTTGACACTGACGTTAATGTTTGCCTAAAAACACAAGTGGGCGGCTAGTTTTTCAATAGCAACAGAAAAAATAAAAGAATAGAGTAAATAACAAAGCCTATTTTTTTGTCAAAAACCAGACAAGACGCTAGCGCTACCAAGTCCACTTCCAATCCCTGGCTTCGCATGCGTAGATCTACCAATATTATTTACCTCATGTATTAGAATTGATGTACGGGGTGATTTTCACTTGAATGATTCTAACCACATGAAAATAGAAAGTTTCAAAAACCTAACCTAACGAAACCTAATCAGATCTAACCGAACCGAACCAAAGCAAACTAAACCAATATTTTTTTTCAAAAAAAAAACTTTCCTGACTTCCTACCTGGGATGCTAGAGGATGTGAATCCGAACCGGACCGTACCGAACCGAACCTATCCAAACCTAACCCTACCCAACTAAACCTAATTAGCAGTACGTGTTATAGTTTAGTTTGGTTAGGTTAGGTTTGGTTCAGTTTAGTTAGGTTCGGTTTGGTTCGGTTCGGATTCACATCCTCTAGGATCCCGGGCAGGAAGTCAGGAAAGTTTTTTTTTTGAAAAAAATTATTGGTTCAGTTTCCTTTGGTTCGGTTAGATTTGATTAGGTTTTGTTAGGTTAGGTTTTTGAAACTTTCTATTTTCATGTGGTTAGAATCATTCAAGTGAAAATCACCCCGTACATCAATTCTAATACATGAGGTAAATAATATTGGTAGATCTGCGCTTGCGAAGCTAGGGATTGAAAGTGGACTTGGTAGCGCTAGCGTCTTGTAAAAACCAGGGGATGACATTTCATCTTATAAATAAAAATAGAAAAAGTGTTTATTTACTGTGATAGAAAATACCGATAATCCCGAAGAAGACTTAGCCACAATAGGATGGAACACATAATGTTACTATGAGCCTGCCTCCAATTACATCCAGAGCAAAATATATTTAAAGACCTTCCGATATCATTGATCCAGAATATGAAAATGAAAATCTCCTGATCCACAGATGCTGCACAGGATAAGAAGCCCCCTTGGTGTTCTGTGATAAGAAATAAAGTCGTAAAGTTTTCGGCAATCATTGTAAATTAAATATAATAAATAAGTTGTTTTTATTGTCGTACCTTATTTTGGTTTCCACAACCTCATAGAAAAAATATTTTACCTACATACCTAACGAATGTGTGCCTCTTCCGCACTGGTTAGGTTAATTATAATTTTCTGCGACCACATATGAAAATGTTGGATTTTACACGATTTGCATCCTCAGAAAACATTAAATTTTATCCGTGTGCAGAAATTTTTTCGCACATGTGTTGTTACAAGTACTTTCAGTACTTCGGCACATGTATGGAAAGTGTTTAACTGTCACAATACTTTCTCGCACATGTGTTGCAAACTACTTTACTGTTCGTAGGAAAAATAGCGTCCATAACTCGACAGAAAGTGACTTTCTCACGCTCGTGTGAAATTTGTCACTTTCTTGGCACTCTTAGGCAGACTAAACGGGTTTGCATATCTGATCTACAGTCCCTGAAGTGCTACTCTCAGGAAGATGCCTGCATGTCGCAACTCAACGAATATCTGATCTACAGTCCCTGGACCTCAGGTTGCCTGTACGGAATATAACCAAAGAAGCGTTAAATGAAATTAGGTACAAGTGTAACTTTATTTTTATAGTCTTTTTTTACATCTAATAGGTCTAAAAAGAATTAATTTCTAAAATAATTGACAAATTTCTACCTATTGCAAGGTTATATTGTATTTAATTAACCGAGATTTTTTGGGAAAGGAAATATTAATTGAATCAAAACATTATTTGACGTCAAATTTTTAATTTTTAAAATTCACAATTTTCCCAGATTCTTCACACTTGATAAATGCTATTTGAACTTTTTGTCTTCTTTTGACTTTCGCCACCATTCCCTGAAGTGTGGTGCATTATTAAAGTTACACCCTGTAGATAATATGCTTACATAATAATATTTTGCGCCATATTTCACTTTTGTCGTACAAATCCCGGCTTTGAAAATGTACCCTTGAAACAAAAATAAATGCAAGCATTGTACGGGCAAAATATTGCCTTTTATTCCAGTGGCCTGCAGTGCTAATCAAAGCAGGATAGGCAAAAATTGGCATGATTTTGCCATTTACACGCTTACTGCACATATACAGGGTGTCCCAGATGAAAGCAACTACATGGGGATTTCGGAAACGGTAAGAGATGCGAGTTTGTTTAAATGAGAAAATAAAGAAATCTAGGGGGTTACTAAAATATCGAGCGAAAACTAAAAATTGTGTTTTTGGAAAAATTGAAATATAGCCGTCATATTGTAAATAAATTTAATGAAATTTGGTGGTTTTGTCTAAGCAACTACGGCCAATCGAAAGACTTAACAAATTTTTTCTAGGCTTTCTAGGTTTTTTGAAACAATAGCCAACTCTGTTATTTCTTAAGACCGCCATATTGAATTTATACGTCAATAAATAGAGCAATAAATGAACCATGTATAACAAGCCTATCTTTGAATGACTTAAAATGTGAATTTATTTAAAAAACTGTTTTTCACTTGTTTTACAAACTGTCGTTGACAATCCTCGCATCTCCCTTCATGAACTGGAAAATTATGTTAAAGTAATTCTTTAACATCAAGTATCATCCGTATACAACACATATCGTCCCCTATCTCACGTAGCGACTCACAGAGGGGCCGGGACCCATAAAAGTTACCAAAAATATGAAACCAGGATATGAAATTTAAGTGAAAAAAACGCTTGAAAATTATCCTCCTTGCATCTCTTTCTTTATTTAAGGCATCCATGAAAAAGTGCGTACAACAAAATAATTGATAGCGCTTGTCAAAGGTAACGTCATTTTAATTGTGTTACAAATGCTTTCTGTAAAGTAAAATATTTGGTACTTTCAAAGGTCATTTTCTCTGTGACAGAATTTCGTAGAACTAAAAAGTAAATGGCTAGCACTAACTACGTTAAGTACGGATTTGTTTAGTATAAATTTATTTAGTTTATTTTTTAATGTTATTTAGATAATTAAATTCTAATCAAAACGTAACAGAAATTGAGTTTTGTTTTAAAACTGTAGTTTCTGCTGGCTCAAAAGTTAAGGATCCATTCGAATCAATCACAAACTTTTATTACTTCCTTTTTTACAAAACTTCATCTTTAATTTGGTATAAGCATATTTTGCGGTATTTTGCGGTTTAACTCAAGAAAACGATTTCCAGAGTTTCAAGCATTTGCATATTGTGTGACACTATAATTTAAATTTAATAAAAAAATATCACTCTGTTTTGGTTTATTAACATTTTTGCCTGGTTAAAAAAGAGACTAAGCACATTTTAGAATCATATTCTGCCAATTCTTGGGCATTTAAACTTAAAAGACTAAAATCAGAATTGGAATAAAAAATAAGTACTTATTTTCTCCGCAACTATTTATTAATTTCCTAAAAAAATTGAATAAATATTTTTTCAGTTATAAGCGTTGGTTACAGTTATATAAACATATAGCCATACATACAGACAAAAAGGCAAAATCCAAAAATGCTTCAAATTATTTTTCACAAAACCAAAGATATATAATTATGGAAAAATCATCGCACTTTTTGTTCTTGTAGCTTTCAGTAGGAACACTATAGATAATAATTAATTATAGTTTGGTATATTGTGCGCTAAAAATGACAGGAGAAAATAAGTTTGTTATACTTTAATAAAGACAGAATTTAGAAATATTAGGGTCGAAAATTTTTTATGTAAATAAAAAAAAAATATATGTGGATTTTTTTGAAATCAGCCGTCATGATATTTCGATAAAAGTAAAAGAATGTTCGTCTTTAAATTCAGACCAAAAGTATCAAAATGTATGTTATAGTTTAAAGAGAAGTGGAAAAAAGCTGCTAGAAACGAGTCAACTTTTATTTGAACAAACAGAAATTGGTTGGAAAGTAATTTAACATCCAAAATTTGTCTATTACAAAGTATGTCGTCTGCTAACAGAATGCAGTGAAAACAGTAAACGTCAGAAAACTGCACATTTGCGAAAAAAAAAACACAATTGAGGAAATATTATATGCTGTCCAAATGGAGTTTATATTACATATTTAAGTTTCCAACCTATCAAAATAATTATCTTTAAATCCCGATTGAGCTTCTGAATACATAAACTTTTTAACAAAAGTAGTAAAAGAAACGACTAACAATCAATTGTCACAAAATGAGGTGCTCTCGGTTCTTGTAGAAGTTGGCTTATCAAGGAATCAGTACAATCTCATCCGAGAAAAAGACAGAAGTAAATTTCCTTCCTTAAATTTGCTTTCGTTACCTGGCTGGTTCCATTAAAATTGGTGGTCGGGAATCCGCAATCAAAAGACCCCCAAAAAATTATTTGGCAAAATCTATCTCCATCGTCTCCCCGGTACTTCAAATTGTTATAATTATAGCGTAGTTTAGTTTTATTTTGTTGTTTTTTTATTCCTTTAAATATACTTTTTTTAAATAGATTATTTTTAAATTTATTCATTTTATTAACATGGGTTGTGGGCTATCAAATTAAAGGTTATTTTACCTAGATAATGAAATTACAATCAGGAAACATAAGGGTTGTTGTTTTTTTTAATTACTTTAAGTTTTAATATTAAATTTTGTTGCTATATGTAATTACTGCGTTAGCGTACCGCACACCTTGGCTGACTGCTCGTGCGACAATAATTTTTCATTAAATTATTAATTTTAAGAATAAAAATGCGTTAATAAACATTATATGCATATAGAATTTTCGGTAACTTTTATGTGTCCCGGCCCCACTGTGCGACGTAAGTGACAAAAATTCAAAAAATTAGATACGCTACCAAAATGTTTTCCATAAGTACGACTTTTTGCTCACACAGTGGCGTAACCGTATCTCTAGCGATAACACAGCAGTAGAGTTTTTTGTGTTCGACATATCTATTAATTTTAATACAGCTGATCATTGGCGTAGCTAGGGGGGGGGGGCAGGGGGGCCTGGCCCCCCTGAGGTCCCTCAGGCCCCCCTAAGATATTTTAGGCCTCCCCTACCGACTACTAGTAAAAGAACATGACGCTGAAAATACATACTTTTCTATTATTATTCGGGAAATATTCAAAAAAAAGAGGTGCATTAAAATTTAAAATCATTCAGATAATGTTTACATTTCAGGAAAAAGCCCTTGTCTTGCGGAATTAGGCTTTTTCTCTTTAAATTATCGGTAACTTTTCTGCACTTATGCAATTTCCCGAAAATATTTTTTAAATTTAAACATAATTATGCATATTGAATATTTCATACATATTGGCGACATCTTGTAAAATATTATAGAAGTGTAAGTTAAATTTCGGTTTTAAGACAGCGACCTTTGCTCCTCTGTTTCCGAAATCGGGTTGTAGATGTCGTAAGGTTATAAAAGATCTTTTTAAACTGTTTTTCTAAAATAAATATAATAATCTTTTTAGTTTTTTTGAGGTTAGCGTTTAGTGTCTTGTGTAAATTTTCCGATTTTGGTGACAATTTCATAACCATTTTCATATTAAGTTTTCCCACGTCGTTAAATGGAATAAATTCGTCGAGCAATACCGGGAAATTTTTATTATTAATACTTCTACTCTAAGAGCAGAAATGACCGTTTTAAAGAATTGTATTTTTCGGTTAAATCAAACTGTTGGTCATGATTCTATCAAACAACATATAGCAGAAAATACCTATCCAAACCTCTACCAACTTTTTAAAGTTGCGAGTATTCTTCCAATTTCAAGTGTAACTTGCGAGAGGTCTTTCTCTGCCATGAGGAGAGTTTTTAATTGGCTTAGAACAACTATGACTCAAGAGAGACACTCAGGTTTGTCATTGTTATTCATAGAAAACGATGTTGAGGTCGACTTAGACAGTGTGGTAGACGCTTTCAGTCAGCGACATAGAAAACTTTCTTTGTAGAATTGCTGAATTACATACTTCCTGTGTATACATATAAATAAGTTGGTAAATGTATTATTAAATTTGTTATATTAAAATATTAGAACATTTATTGCGCGTATTCTTTTTTTATTCATTGCACACTTTGCAGAACTCTTTAAAACCTATGTTTGCTTTTTGATCAAGATAGACCGGGGCCACGGCCCCCCCTGAAAAGCAAGGCTAGCTACGCCAATGCAGCTGATTTTTTAATTTTCGCTCTCTTAAGAAATTCATTAAATGCTAGTTACGTCGGTACGTGAGATAGGGGACGATATTAGTCAAGCACTCCGAGATGGTGACGTTAAAAGAAGAACCTTGTTTTGCAATTGTTTCATACAAAAATCGCAAGAAAACCCTCAATGTCCGCTTAAGGTTCTGTGGTCCGATGAAAGCAGGTTTAAAAACTGCGGGGTGTTTAACAGACATAACTACGTGTACTAGGCCGATGAAAATCCGTTCTTAAATCGTGAGGTGCACCATCATGTTAGATGGGGTACTATTTAACATTTTGCATAATAATTGACGGCACCTCGATATCTAGAAATTCTACAAAATTACGTTGACCAAATTTTAGAAAATTTGCCACTTCAAGATGTAGCAAACATGTGGTTCCAGCGAGATGGAGCACCTCCACATAATGCAAGAATCATAACCGACTATTTGAATCAGCAACATGGATATAACGGGATCGGAAATCGAGGTCCAGTTGCCAGGCCTGCACGTTCGCCGGACCTTATGCCTCTTGATTTTTGTATTTCTGAAAACTTAAAGGATAAAGTTTATTCTACTACTCATAATACGATAGAAGATCTTGAGGCAGCCGTTGTTCAAGCCATAGAAGAAATTCCCGAACAACCGGTTAAAGATGCATGCATCTTTCTAATTCATCGATGCAGGATTTGCATGAATAACAACGGTGGAATTTTCGAACATTTGCTTATTTAATTCCATGCTTTGTTATCGGTTTTTAGTTTTATTTTAAATTTAATAATAAATGCAAACGTTTGTTTCAGAAATAAAAGATAGATTTTAAGAAAATTGTATTATTTCTTAGTCAGAAAAAAATTTAAAAAAAAGGACCTTCAAGATTTGCATATAAATCAAATAAATGGAAAAGTTTTGAAAGGTAGTTACGTAGGTATGAAAACAAACACAACCACGGAATTTGTTTCACAGCCAACTAAGTGAAAAACTATTTTTTTAATAAATTTACATTTTCCGTCATCCAAAGATAGGCTTATAATACACGGTTAAAAAGCTCCTTTTATGCTTTATTTATTAAAGTATAAATCCGATATGGCGGTCCTAAGAAATAACAAGTTGGCTATGGTTTCAAAAAAACTAGAAGGCCTAGAAAAAAATTGTTAACGTCATTCATTTGGCCGTGGTTGCTTATAAAAAACTACTAAATTTTATTAAATTTGTTTGCAAGATGGCGGCGATATTTCAATTTTTCAAAAAACACAATTTTTAGTTTTTGCTCGATATTTTAGTAACCCCTGTAGATATCTTTAAGATTGATACAGCACCTGATTGGGATTAGAATAGCGCAACTTTTTTCTCATTTAAACAAATTCGTATCTTTTACTGTTTCCGAAATTCCCATGCTTGCTTTTATTTGGGACACCCTGCATATGTAATTAATCAAAATATGTCGCATTACGCATTCTTTAGAATAAAATTTAATTAAAAATTGCTTATTTTAAATATTTTTGTTGAATATGCAGGTAATTTTTTAAAAATATGATAAATGCCTTTCCGCTTACATTGTCAGCATGCATCTGCTTTATACAGAGTGTAATTTAAATGATACATCAAACTTTAAGGGATGATAAAAAAGGTGAAAAGTAGTCAAAAAGTCGAAATAACTTTGAAATTACATTTTTCAATGGGAAAACTATGAGTTTCAAATATTAGAAATTTTACAACGTTTAATTAGTTTCTGATTCATTATAATCCAAACATGTTTTATTGCTTTTAATAAAAATATATAAGAATTATCAATTTTTCTAGGTATTATTTTTTTTCTGACCTAAATTTATAATTTTACTACGTATTTTACAGCTACATTTTCTAAAGCAAGCTTTTTTGTAAACCTTATGAATATTGTACATTCATACAGTGGCGGATCTAGGATATCAACAGGGCTAGGGGCACGGCCACGGTTTGCCCAACGATAGCTACGCCACTGCTGAAATGGTACTTTGCACTCGCCGCACCGCGCCGTGTGCAAAGTGTCCTCCAGTTAAAGTCCGATGTAGTCCGACAAGTTACTGCTTTATAAATAAGTAGTAAAAGCAGTATAGACAAAATCTGAGGGCACGGCAATGACTCGCCAAGTTCGTGCGCCGTACCATCTTTTCTTCAAACATTTCAACCCATGGTGGGTGTGCTTTCGGGCTATTCGGCCGTCGTCGTTGGAAATTCGTTCTCGACGTTTCGCCATCTCGAGTGGATAGCATCTTCAGGAGATGTTGACTGTTTGTTGGCTTCTCGAAGACTGGTGGTTAGTCTGTCGCGGGCGCAGGTTATATACGCTATGGTGGGCGGGGCGTATATCAGAGCTGGTCGGTGATTGGTCACTTTCCCGAAATTTAGTTTTGTTGTTTTAAGTGAGCCGTTTAGTGTTTTTAAGAACCGGTACCCATGTTCTGTTAATTTTAAGAGTTTCTTCAGATCTGTTGAAGTTCTGCTGGTGTTTATGAATTTCGATTGCTTCTCTATAGAGTCTTGGATAGTATGAAGAGGAGGAGCAGAGAACTTGTGTGTCTTCGAATTTTATTCGGTGGTCATTGTTTAGTGTGTGGTCTGCAGCTGCGGATTTTTCCGTATGTCCGAGTCGACAGTTGGCTTTGTGTTCTTTGATTCTTGTGTTTACGGACCGTTTGGTTGTTCCGATGCAGACACTTCCACAGGTACAGGGAATGCGGTATACCCCCGAAGAACTTAGTAGGTTCCTTATATCCTTCGCAGATCTGAGGTGGTTCTCGATCTTCTTAGATGGCTTGAAGATCGTTTTTATGTTGTGTTTTCCCAGAATACGTCCGATCCTATCTGTCACTCTAGGGATGTAGGGCAGAAAGACTCTTGAAGTAACTTCGCGGCTGCTCAGTCCAACGCTACTGTTACTTCTAGTGCTCGGCTTTGGTCGTATACATTTATCTATGTCGCTTTGAGTGTATCCATTTGCTACGAGGGCGTTTTTAAGATGGTTTAATTCTTAAATTAAAAAACCTCAAAGTTTAATTAACTTCACACATATAGTTCGCGAAAGATCGAAGGCCCTATATAAGGCCGGACATCGCGCCACGAGAGTCTGTCAGAGATAACGAGCTGTAGTAATAGCGAGATATTAACACGAAGTTAATTAACCGATTTCAGTAGTGAGTGTTAGTGACGTTTTTGTACATTGGATTGTCAAAAGAAATTGACATATCGTTTTTGACATTTACTCGTTTTATTTGTTGTTGTGAACCCGGAACAATATTAATCACAGTGTGTTTGGCGGATAACAAAAGGCAGTGCTATGGAATTTTAAGGTGGATCATCGGGCTCCACGGCCTTATACAAAGTAAGCTGCATCCCACTTTAAAAAAGCTCAGTCTCGCAGCGGGGTAAAGCTCTGTCGTTTGGAGAGATGTCGGCATCAGCAACGACGTCGGCGTCGCACAGAGGGCTGGTTGAACAAACTGGGTTGCAATTGGCAAAAGTAAAGAGCTTGATTATTTTCATGAAAATATTATAAATGACTTCGTGTGTACACGAAAAAAATTAAGAAATTGTTTAAAATGTCAAATGTTTTTTCTTTAACGAGTTAGAAGTGACAACCGAAAAAATGAGAGAAATCGCAATACTTTTTGACCGATTGATTAGATTAGATAAGATTAGAAATTGTCTTTATTTTTATATGCTTAATTAGATAGAAAGTGAGTAAAAAATTCCTAGCAATTACCAAAAAAACATTTTCTAAACATAGGTTTAAAAAAAATCAAAAAATTGTATTAAATTTAGATAAATGTCAAAACAATTTGTAACATTTGCACTGTCTAACCTCATTAAGTTTGTAAATACTTTCAGAGATATCATGACATATGTATATTCCTTATTTTCAGTTAGAGCCCAGTAGTACTGGTAGTCCTAATAAATATTCGACTTGCATTAGAATATTTTGTACAGTTTTTTTAAAACACAAACAAATTTTTTTATTTTCATTCATTCATATTTCGGTTTGGTTGGCCTATGCATCAAAGGCCATCTAGCCACAGTTTGCAACTTAATACTCTGATTTCTGATTTGGACGATCACAACACACTCACATTCATACACATATAGACCCCCATGGTAGGCAATTTTCTTTTCTCATTGAAGAATTTAATTTTTCCTGATGCTCTTTGTCGAACACAGGGGTCTTTATAGTGCTAGCGCCATCTACGCTCTTAACACGGGACCACCGGCTTAACGTGACTTCCGAACCACGGCCTTGTAGTGATCATCAACTTTGCCTACTTCGTTGATGCCCAAACTTCGCCCAAGACAGGTTTTACCCCTACTTTCGGTAATCTACGGAGAGTAGGTTCGAGTTTGTAGTGGCAGGCATGGGATTCGAACCACACACCCTCTGATTGGCAATCGGACACCTCGCCCACTGAACCAAATTTTTATTGATAAATTTTGTAAATAAAACTAAGGTTATGTATTAAAAATATATCAGCTGATGCTGCTGATGTAAACACTGGTGGTTTTTTGCAAAATCTAAAGCGGACCAGTGAAAGTTAACATTAGTAAGGCCTTTCACAGGATTTATGTAAATGCATTTTGGTTGGGTCACTAAGTTAGAAATTAAAATATTAAATAATATAAAGCATTATTAAAGAGGAAATACCCTTGGATCTTTTGTAAATCTGCAAACCAGAACATCTAGACAAAGAATTACACCATCTTAAAAACGCCCTCGTAGCAAATGGATACACTCAAAGCGACATAGATAAATGTATACGACCAAAGCCGAGCACTAGAAGTAACAGTAGCGGTGGACTGAGCAGCCGCGAAGTTACTTCAAGAGCCTTTCTGCCCTACATCCCTAGAGTGACGGATAGGATCGGACGTATTCTGGGAAAACACAACATAAAAACGATCTTCAAGCCATCTAAGAAGATCGAGAACCACCTCAGATCTGCGAAGGATATAAGGAACCCACTAAGTTCTTCGGGGGTATACCGCATTCCCTGTACCTGTGGAACTGTCTACATCGGAACAACCAAACGGTCCGTAAACACAAGAATCAAAGAACACAAAGCCAACTGTCGACTCGGACATACGGAAAAAACCGCAGTTGCAGACCACACACTAAACAATGAAGACCACCGAATAAAATTCGAAGACACACAAGTTCTCTGCGCCTCCTCTTCATACTATCCAAGACTCTATAGAGAAGCAATCGAAATTCATAAACACCAGCAGAACTTCAACAGATCTAAAGAAACTCTTAAAATTAACAGAACATGGGTACCGGTTCTTAAAAACACGAAACGGCTCACTTACAAAAACAAAACTGAATCTCGGGAAAGTGACCAATCACCGACCAGCTCTGATATACGCCCCGCTCACCATAGCGTACATAACCTGCGCCCGTTACAGACTAACCACCAGTCTTCGAGAAGCCGACAAACAGTCAACATCTCCTGAAGATGCCATCCACTCGAGAACGAATTTCCAACGACGACGGCCGAACAGCCCGAAAGCACACCCACCATTGGGTTACATGTTTTGGGTAATTCTACTCTTTTAAATTTAAGTTCTGTGGTTTGGATATTCAGAGTTGTCAAAAATGTTGAACCATTCTGATTGAGTAAATTCTGACAAGCCAAAAATGACCGATTATAATCTCTAGTGTTCCTGGAATTAGGCAATGGTAATTTTACATAAATTTACATTTATAAGGGAGGAAAGTAAATTAAAATTTTGGTGGTGGGTGTGCTTTCGGGCTGTTCGGCCGTCGTCGTTGTGTGAGGAGAAAATTGAGAGTAGTTCCTTGTTTGTGCGTGCGAGTTGCGATCTAGTTGAATGGATCCGTTCTCATAAAAGGGTATCTTCAGTTCTTCTATAGATTCTGTAGGCTTAAGGTGTGTCATGGTATGCTCAAATCTCAGGAACTTCGGCGTGAACTTCTCATCGCGACAGTGAATAAGAAAGTCAGCGAAGACAGTAGTTGCGCTTTCTTCTTGCGTAGTGCGACCAAGCGTAGATGAAGAGTGGAAACTTCCTCCCCGTAGAGGCGTCGTACAAATTGTGAAAGGCTTTCGCGGCCATCGTCCAATGGTGGGTGTGCTTTCGTTCGCCGAACAGCCCGAAAGCACACCCACCATTGGACGATGTCCGCGAAAGCCTTTCACAAATTGTAAAATTTTGGTGTTTCTAAATTTTTTTCTATAGTTTTATCATAGTTTCTATCAGTCTTCCAAAGCTCAGCTCTCTATCGTTTCTGGAAGTGGGCAATGTTACTTTTACATAACTTTACGTTTATAGGGGAGGAAAGCAAATTAAAAGTTTGGTGTTTTTAAATTTTTTCCTATAGTTTTATTCTAGTTCCTATCACTCTGCCAAAGCTCAGTTCTCTAGCTCCTCTGGAAGTGGGCAATGTTACTTTTACATAACTTTAAATGTATGGGGGAGCAGAGTAAATTAGAATTATGGGGTTTTTTGATTTTCTTCAAGGGTTTGGTCACAATTTCTATCAGTGTGCCAAATTTCAGCTTTGTAGCATGTCTGGAAGTACAGTAGAATTTTGATGATCTATACATGATAAAGTAGATGAATGAGTGGCAATTTTGACGTTTTTCGAAATTTCGAGGGATTGTTAACTCTATAAAGATTTACGACTGTGCAGTTGGAGTTTCGGAGCTCATTCCGAAGTAGAGTTTGAGATAGGTCAAATATGGGCTGAAATGTTTCAAGAAAAGATGGTACAGCAGTTTCCGTACGAACTTAGCGGGCACTGCTGTGCCTCCAGATACAACTTGTATACAAGTTAAACACCAAATAAATGTCATAAACTTATTAGCTGGCCATACACACACAGATTGATCCGCCGGTTTGGAACGGCACAGATAAGTCTGACCATTTTGTCCGCAACGGTTTAAAACTGCTGCAGTCCACTAACACAAAAAAAATCTTTCGAATCGATCGTTCATATCGGTCTGTGGCAGATATAACCACGCGTTAGTGGGCGAAAACTCAAGATTTATCTGCCAGTTAAACCAAAACTGTGGAATTTCGTCAAGTCGAAAGTTTTATGCGGCACGGTATTTTAAGCATAGTGTATAAAAAATGTTTCGTGCTACAAAGAAGCAGGCTCTCTGTATGGGAATGATTATTAATATAAAAATAATGCATAGTGGTGTAAAAAAGAGACGTTTCAAGTGGGTTAAAAGTTATTTGCTTAAGAGGAAACTATTTAGCCATGACCTTTTATTAAAAGAGAAAATTATCCAGACTATTTTAAAAATTATTTAAGAATGGATATTAACCTTTATTAAATTTGGTAAGAGAGGATCTTACGAACCAAGATACCCGAATGAGAGAAGCCATTGAACCAGAACAGCGATTGAATGCTGCCCTGCGTTTCTTTGCCACGGGAAATTCATATGAAGATCTGAAATTCTCAGTGGGAATTTCTGCACTTGGTTATATCATTCCGGAAACATGTGCCATAATATTCAATAAATTAAAGAGAGACTATATGAACGGTCTGTTACCCCTGGCACAGTGTAAACCGACAGACAAGTCTGCGCCGGTTAAAATATCGAGCGCGGAACCCACAAGTTTCGCCCGCCAGTCTTTACTCACAGATAAATCTGTACCGGCTATAACTGGCGCGTGGAATGTCCACTAATTAGGTGGCCATACACACAGAGGTTGATCCGCCGGTTTGGAACGGCGCGGTTCAAACTGGCGGATTTGTCTTTTAATTAGTGGACATTCCACGCGCCAGTTATAGCCGGCACAGATTTATCTGTGAGTTCAGACCGGCGGGCGAAACTTGTGGGTTCCGCGCTTACAGATATTTTAACCGGCGCAGACTTCTCTGTCGGTTTAATCGCTGTTCAGGCCAACGGCTTCTCCCATTTGGATATCTTGTTTCGTAAGATCCTCTCTTTGACTTTGATATGTCAATTTTGAAGGATCAACTGTCAGTTTTTAATGTGAATGTGTCAAAATAGTGCCTGGCACAATTATAGCCTGGCTGTATTTTAATAATTCTCTGATATCCATTCCTAAATAATTTTTAAAATCGTTTGGGTCATTTTCTCTTTTAATAGAAGGTCATGGCTAAATAGTTTCCTCTTAAGCAAATAAGTTTTAACCTACTTGGAACGTCTCTCTTTTACACCACTATGCATTATTTTCATATTAATAATCATTCCCATACACAGAGCCTGCTTATATTTAGCACTAAACAATTTACATACGCTATGCTTAAAATACCGTGCCGCATAAATCTTTCGACTTGACAAAATTCCACAGTTTTGGTTAAACCGGCAGATAAATCTTGAGTTTTAGCCCACTAACGCGCGGTTATGTCTGCCACAGACCGATATGAAAGATCGATTCGAAAGATTTTTTTTTGTGTTAGTGGACTGCAGCAGTTTTAAACCGTTACGAACAAAACGGTCAGACTTATCTGTGCCGTTCCAAACCGACGGATCAACCTCTGTGTGTATGGCCAGCTATTGAAAGGCAAATCCGCCAGTTTGAACCGCGCCGTTCCAAACCGACGGATCAACCTCTGTGTGTATGGTCAGCTATTTAACTTGATTCGAATCATGTTGCACTAGTTTGATGAAACAGCCCTCTGTGCGTCGGTCGACCGCTTGCCGAGGCGCAGCTACTTGTCCCAGCAGTCAGCTATACTCCACTGTTTATCCAGCTTACGGTTACGTTACATCTAGTTTTCTCGATTCGCGCTCACGGAAGCTGCGGTAAATATAACACAAACATTTTACGTCGTTAAGGGCCGCCTTTTATTTCGGTTTTATTTTTAATAAACAGTGCGAAAAATAAATGTCTTCTTGGCTGGTCTTTGTTGAAAATGTATTTTATGGAAATTTAGAGCCTGCAGGATAAGAACAGTGATCTTTCATTTCGAAAAATGTAGGTAGGTACCAGATTTTTTCAGTTATAAAAAAAACTATGTAGTTATTTTAAGTGGCGGCGCGTGGTAAAAAAGTTTGGGGATGCACACCAAAGAAAAAAAAAAATAAATTGCAGGCATAAATATTTTTTGAGTACCACTTTTTGGGCCATCAAGTGGGTCGTCATATCATATAATTAAGAGCAAATAATTAAAAAATTAGATATTTAGTTAGATATTAGTTATCTACCTATTATTATAGTTTTTATAAATAAATAATAAATGTATCACACCTAGTTTATTTTCTCTTCTAATGGTAAAGATGAAAATTTAATTCTCTTTAAATATTGCACGCTAAGGGTCTACTACGTTATACCTCGATGCTTGAAAATGGGTGTTTCTTTTTTGAATGATAAGTTTAGGTCGTTTTATACTGTTTTCAAGAAAAAAAAATGCGGATTTTTCGCATTTTTTTTAGAAATTTCAAAATTAAAAAATTAGTAAAAACTCATACAAATTGCTATAGAAAGAATTTATTTGACGTTTGTTATTTCGAGATAGAGAGGGACGGCTCACAATCGACTGAGCAAGAGGTGATAAAAAGTTAAATTTTTTTGAAAATTATTTACGCATAGAAAAATGGTTGCACCATATTTTTGAAATCTAACGTTCGACCTGACATCTTGCTCCAACATTTTAATTTGTCGCGCATTTTTGACTCTGTAAAATCGTCCAAAATCCTCTATTGAGCATTTATAATGAAAAAAATCATGCAGAAAGTTATAATAATGTGTAATTTATGATAATGATGATTTACAGAAATTCAGCAGTTTGGTTCGGGTCGATCTTAGATTAGGTTGGTTGTGTCTTAAAGTAATTCAGCAAGAGTCGGCTGCGCCGACTCCTGCTGAATTACTTTAAACATAACAAACCTAACCTAAAACCAAACCGAACCGAACTTAACTGAACCAAACCGAACTGAACTAAACCGAACCGAACTAAACCAAACCGAACGGAACCGAACCGAACCGAACCGAACCGCACAAGCAAGCTGCGCCGATTCTTGCTGAATAGTTCTAAATAAATAATTTCCTGTAATCTGCGCCTTTAACCCTCAGATGCACCGTAACAAGGCCTTGCTAATCCATTCTCCATCTTTGTTGTTTTGTATGTAAGCAACAAGGACTTAATCGCGATTAAACCCATGATCGCGCTTAAGTGCTTACGGTGCATCTGAGGGTAAGTCAGGAAGTAAGCAAATCGAATTGGGAAATATTATATGGCCGAATGACCTAGAAAGAGTCGGCCCAGGCCCAATGTGTCAAAATATATGTGGGAAGGTCAACTGTACAAATTTTCAAAATTATATGAGAAAAGCGATAAAAAACATGAAAAACTAGGTATGTAATTAATTTAAAATTGTAAAATAATTAATCCTAAGCTAATTTACAAATTTATGTCGAAAATCTGACGATGCAATGATAGAAATTGATTTTTTTCAACCAAAACAAGTAAAAGAAAATCCCCATGTAACGTTTTTTTAAAAAATTATTTTTAAAAAAACCAAACTTTTTTTCTTAATTTCCCGTATCTAAATCGACTAAAAATAGTCCAAAGAATCATTTTCATACAAAAAAATCGTTATATAGTGCTTTTTGACGAGCGAGGTAAAACGTAGTAGAACCCACGCTAATGCTATCAGAATGAGAAACTTTCGCAATTCTCTTAAATATCAAAACCTCCAAATCAAAACAAACCGCCCGCGCCATACCAAGTTGTCTAAGCGCGCACTATTTAAAAGTGCGCGTGAGCTGCTCTAAAATGCAACGCGAACCGTGGACGCGGGAGGCATCATGGGGGTGCGGGCAGCATCGAGGCTAGTTTTTGTATAAGCGCGGTGCCGAAGGAAGGTTCAGATTCTATGCATTGTAAAATTCTTTTGGGACATGTCGTCATCTCTTTCTATATTTCGTAATTAGCATGCGACATAACATCCACGGTGCATAGAATTTGGTTCCAGTAAATTAAAGGAAAGAATTAGATTCGAGGTTGATTTCAACACGAATACAAACACATACATACCGGGTATTAATTTCTAGATAATATTCCAGTCTTTAGTGACGTTTCAAAAACGCGCAAATAAGAATGGCGAAAGGAAAGGTAATATTTTTCGATTAATGTATGTGAGTAAATATGTATGTTTGTGTCACGCTAGAGGCTAAGCAGCTGAACCGATTTTGACAAAAAAAAGTGTCGTTGAATTGCTACTGATCCTGAAGGTGCTATAGGCTATATTTTTTTAAACAGAAATCAACATGACGGTCTTCAGACGCCATTTTGTCACATGATATAGGCTTTAAGGCATACAAATTATCTAAATTTCAGGCGATTTTTATTACAAGCTTTTTTTTATTTTTTTATTTATTTTTTAGCTTCAGATGTTCTGTCTAACTAACTATCAAATCTTGTGAAGCGTTTTTGACACACTTCCCATTATCCGATTTGGATGAAATTTGGTATACATATAGTGATCCGATGACAATACAATATCAAGAAAAAAATATCCTCCCACCCCTACCCCCACCCCCTTCCATAGAAAATGCGTTTTTGACACCCTTCCCATTATCCGATTTGGATGAAATTTGGTATACATATAGAGGTCCGATAAAAATACAAAAATAATGAAAAAATGTCCTCCCACCCCCTTCCATAAAAAATGCGTTTTTGACACACTTCACTTTAAATGATTTTTATAAAATTTGGTATATGCATAAAGGTCCGATGGCAATACAGCCCAAACAAAAAATATATTTCTACCTCTACCCCACCCTCTCCTTCCCCCAATAGGAAAATGAGTTTCCAAACAAACGATCAGCGATTTCATTATAATCTAGAATAAACTCTTCTGTTCTGTTAATGAACAAATATTTTCATTTAATAGAGTAGATAGCTGAGACTAAAAAGTAGAAAATAAATTGGTAAAAAAATTTTTTAGTCACTTAAGCTTTTATAAAATGCGCTAAAAATTCAAAAATAATTTTTTAACTTTCTAATATTATCATAATAATAAAAGCGAAGTTGGAAATAAAAAAAAAACACCTAACTGCTAAATTTACTTGTAGCTACTAGTCGCAGTTGGTTACAAAATTACCCAATAACCTGATTTATGAAAATACAAAACTGTAGAATTTCGTAAGTGCGCTTTGGGCATGAAAACCAAAAATTGAGGCATGTCGTATATTATAGGTATACCTATCAATTTTGTACTTAATTGCGACTAGTAGTTACAAGTAAATGTAGCAGTTGGGTGGTTTTTTTATTTAAAAAGTTTTTTATTACCAATAACAAATTCCTATATTTGTTTCATTCTGTTTAGGATAAAATACTAAAATCCAATGTTTATTCGGTAAGAAGTGAGGGGGACCCAAAAACTAATTATACTATTACTTATTACTTCGCTTCGGCGGTTTTCGAATTGGGAGAGTTTAGTCAGTACGGAGTTTGAGACAATCCTATAATTCATTTGCTTGCTATCGGGTAGAGTAGCCCCGCCCTATTTACAGTTTATTTCCTACACTCACTGTAGATACAAATGTTGTTCCAACTCCTACGTTCCATCCACATTGAATGTTTTCTTAAATTCACGCTTAAAATTAATCAATATAAGATATCTGATATAAATTTGATCATAACAAAAACATTTCATATAAAAAAAAGTCAAGTTTTCGAAAATGACATTCCGTAAAAAGAATTGAGATAAAAGTAAAGCCAAGTTCTCCAATACAAATTTCAAAATGAAAGGTTCTTACTAGTTTGGAAATGTTTTTCTAAACTTGTTTATGATTTCACTTCTTCTTTAAAGGCATTGCATATTTAATTTTTAAAGTAGTAAAATATGCGGAATATTGTTTAAAACTTTTGCAATGCCTTACTTAAAACTTTGAGGTTTTTTAATTTTTTCCCATGGTTTTATCATAGTTCCTATTAGCCTTCCAAAGCTCAGCTCTCTAGCGTTTCTGAAAAGGAGAATGTTACTTTTACATAATTTTACATATATAGGAAAGGGAAGTAAATTTGTGAAGTGTTTTTAAATTTTTTCCTATAGTTTTATCATAGTTCCTATCACTCTTCCAAAGCTCAGATCTCTAGCGTGTCTTTACATTTATAGGGAAGGGAAGTAAATTAAAATTTTTGGGTGTTTTAATTTTTTGCGTAAAGTTTTATCGAACCGAACCTATCAGTCTGCCAAAGCTCAGCTCTCTAACATTTCTGAAATGTTACTTTTAAATAACTTTACATGTATGGGGGAGGGGAATAAATTAGAATTTCTGCCAAATTTTAGCTTTATAGCATTTCTGGAAGTACAGTAGAATTTTGATGATCTATACATGAGTGAGTGAGTCAGTGAGTGGCAATTTCGATGTTTTTTGAAATTTCGTAACTACGTTACTGCTTCATGGAATTCCATGAAACTTGGAGGGGTTGTTAGCTCTATGAAGATCTACGACTGAGCAAAGTTTGAGATTCGTAGCTCAAGCCGAAGTAGAGTTTTAGATAGGTCAAACATGGGCTGAAATGTTTCAATGGTACGGCAGCGCGAACTTGGCGAGGCACTGCCGTTTCCTCAGATATTAGTGACATTGTTTGCGAGTGTTTTCAATAAGAAATCTTACCCCAAAGTTCTCCTATTGTAAAGAAGACAATAACGGTCCTCCATAAGTGCACAAGTTACATGTTACATAAAAAAAATATTAAAATTTGACCATCCTTTAATTAAAATTAAAAAACCTGATTATCAACCAGAAATTAATAACCAGTACATATGTGTTGGTATTCGTGTTCAAACCAGGATACGGTGGGTGAATGCGCGTTTAATTGATGATGCCTTAGATTTTCTTACATATTTTCCACATATTTCATGAAAAAACACAAAAAATAGCTCAAAATTCGACATTATGAGTCTTCAGGCCCCCCCCAAGGGGCCTCGACCCCCCCCCCCCCCAAGACAGATTCCTGGGTGCGCCACTGCTTATGAGACAACTTGGAATTCTCGGTCGGATCGTATTGTTTTGATTTCGACAATTTCATAGTTACGAGAATGGTGGTAGTTTCTAATTCTGATAGCATTAGCGTACAATATTTAAAGACCCTTAAATTTTCTCCTAAATAAATATCTCATGTTTTGCTTTAAATTAAAAAAATAATCATGTGCGCACCCAGAAAGGGGGTTTCGGGTGCGCACAGGCCAAACCTAATTTTTAGCTCACACATATACTATACTATAGTAGTGTGAGCTATGGTGATCCTAATTTTTTCGAGAAAAAAAAAGTTGCTCCGATTTCAAAAAATTTTATATATCTTTGCGTTTCAGATGATTTTGAAACTTTTTTGTCGCGCCGTCTGTCTATCTGTCTGTCTGTCTGTCTGTCTGTATGTCTGTAACGACCAACGCGCATAACTCAAAAACCGCTTGGCCGATTTTAATGAAATTTGGTACCTAGGTTGGGTCTTGGGTCGAGATGGTCCCATTTAAAAATGAACAAAATCCACCGAACACAAGCCAAATAAAAGGGTAGGGGAAGATTTCAAAAATTAGAGTTTATGTGAAAATATGGCGTGTGTGATATCAAACGAAAGGTAATTGAGTCCGGAGTTAAATAAAATACATTTTAATTTTTGTTTTTTTCAAAAATGGTGGGGGTAGATCTCAAAAATTAGAGTTTACGTGAAAATATGGCGTGTGTGATATCAAACGAAAGGTAATTGAGTCCGGAGTTAAACAAAATACATTTTAGTTTTTGTTTTTTAAGGGTGGGGGTAGATTTCAAAAATTTGAGTTTAAGTCAAAACATGGCTTGTGTGGTATCAAACAAAAGGCAATTTAGCCTGGAGTTGAATAAGTTATATTTCAGTTTTTAGTTTTATTAGCTCGCCCGTACACTATAACTATAGTACCTAGTGTGAGCTTAGGGGCCCATATATTGGCAGAGTATTTTTTAATATTTTTGAACATTTCATCAATAAAATTGCATAAAATACGAGATCATGGGATCTCGCAACCCCCCCCCCCCCGCCCCAAAGAAATATTTATGCGTGCGCCACTGATACAATGCCCCACTCGATGGACCAAAAAGTTGAGCGTGGCGCTCAAAAAAGATTTTCACCTACCTCGCAATTTTTTTTGGGTGTGCCCCCAAAGTTTTACGCCACACCCTGCCACTGCAAGTAGAAGAACTGTTATGTTAAAGCTTCAATAAAAAATAATATCTTCTGCGTCAGTTTAAAGTCAGATACTATAAACTAGCCAATAGAGACGCTGGACTGAAGAGCAAATTCACTCCCACTCACTTATTATCAGGGAGGACAAGGTTGTGCTAAATTGACTTGAGGGGTACCTGAGTGAATGTAAACAGTTATAGATGGATTTAGAGAATATAAATTACCTTAGACCGTGTAACAAACCTAAAATGTAAATTAAATTCTCATTAAAAGTAAAGTTTTAACCCCCATAAACAAAGGTAAAAGGGGAGTTAGGGATTACTGAATGGTTAGGATCAAAATAAATACATTTTAAGAAAAAGTGTAACTTAATTTTTAAGTTGTATGTCCCCTATTCTTCTAGTGAAATTGGATAACTGAAAATAATTTTTTAAAAGTTATCATTCTTCTTCCAAGTATCCATATCACGATATCAAAGTTATTAAAAGGTTTTTTGTTAGTTCTGCCTTTTTTTTGCTTTATTTTCTAACTGTCTTATAATATAGGCCTTTAGTTACGTGAAAAGATTTAAAACTACGATTCGCTGTTTTTCACCTGCGCGAGGCGGGCGTAATGATTTTTTAATGATCTTTCCGGTGACAAAGCTCTATTGTAAAGTCGTGCTCAACTTGATAATGCCGGTGTTCTACAATGAACGATTTTTTCATGTGCGATATCTAGATGTGAAAAAAACTGCCGTTTAGTTCTGTAATTTTGAATATCATCTATAATATAATAAAAGGTTTAAATAAATAAAATAAATAAAATAAATAAAATAAATAAAATAAATAAAATAAATAAAATAAATAAAATAAATAAAATAAATAAAATAAATAAAATAAATAAAATAAATAAAATAAATAAAATAAATAAAATAAATAAAATAAATAAAATAAATAAAATAAATAAAATAAATAAAATAAATAAAATAAATAAAATAAATAAAATAAATAAAATAAATAAAATAAATAAAATAAATAAAATAAATAAAATAAATAAAATAAATAAAATAAATAAAATAAATAAAATAAATAAAATAAATAAAATAAATAAAATAAATAAAATAAATAAAATAAATAAAATAAATAAAATAAATAAAATAAATAAAATAAATAAAATAAATAAAATAAATAAAATAAATAAAATAAATAAAATAAATAAAATAAATAAAATAAATAAAATAAATAAAATAAATAAAATAAATAAAATAAATAAAATAAATAAAATAAATAAAATAAATAAAATAAATAAAATAAATAAAATAAATAAAATAAATAAAATAAATAAAATAAATAAAATAAATAAAATAAATAAAATAAATAAAATAAATAAAATAAATAAAATAAATAAAATAAATAAAATAAATAAAATAAATAAAATAAATAAAATAAATAAAATAAATAAAATAAATAAAATAAATAAAATAAATAAAATAAATAAAATAAATAAAATAAATAAAATAAATAAAATAAATAAAATAAATAAAATAAATAAAATAAATAAAATAAATAAAATAAATAAAATAAATAAAATAAATAAAATAAATAAAATAAATAAAATAAATAAAATAAATAAAATAAATAAAATAAATTTAAAAAAATAAAATAAATAAAATAAATAAAATAAATAAAATAAATAAAATAAATAAAATAAATAAAATAAATAAAATAAATAAAATAAATAAAATAAATAAAATAAATAAAATAAATAAAATAAATAAAATAAATAAAATAAATAAAATAAATAAAATAAATAAAATAAATAAAATAAATAAAATAAATAAAATAAATAAAATAAATTTAAAAAAATAAAATAAATAAAATAAATAAAATAAATAAAATAAATAAAATAAATAAAATAAATAAAATAAATAAAATAAATAAAATAAATAAAATAAATAAAATAAATAAAATAAATAAAATAAATAAAATAAATAAAATAAATAAAATAAATAAAATAAATAAAATAAATAAAATAAATTTAAAAAAATCAATATGTGTCACGTAGAACTGAAGTAACGGCCGCTATAACACTTAATATAATTTAGCATTCTTGTTTTTTATTGGTAAAATTTTGAAGAAATAAAATTTATTAGATGAATTCATTTATTACTACAGCTAGTTTAATTTTGCATAAACGAGATTAAAAAACTCCACAGATATGCATTATTGGGAAGTTTTTTTTTCCACCAAACAGCAACTGGTGGCAACAATCAAGTTCTTAAATTTTTCCGGTGGAATCCACCATCTATTAATCAAGTAACTATTATTTTCTGATGGATTTTCCATGGCATCTACTACAACCCCGGGTCTGTCTTCTCAATGAGAGTGGAGTTAAAAAAACAGCATGTCTGCAATAAATAGGGCTGCTGCCAAAATTGCATTATTGGAGGGTGGTAGTTACTTATCTGAGGAATCAAACGAGGATCTAATTATTTTCTCCAAAAAGAAATACACTAGTCTATCCGATTTTGTTCTAGCTACTAAGCGATGTTCATTCCCGTGCGGTACGGTGTTCACTTTTAAGAGGGGGACTTAAGATAACCGATGAACTTAAGTCCACCGGTGTTCTTGAGTTCACCATCAAGAAGTGTTTTAGCATTGGTGGCTCAAGTGAGTTAAGGAATCTCGCTTGCTACAGTGGCGGGTTCGATTCCCGTCGGTTGCTGAGGTCGGGTGCGGCAGACATTTTTAGATTTCCTGGGGAGTGTAAAATGTAATGTTGTCCCACCCCTTCATTCACGCCGGTAACCAGGCCGGATGAGGTCGGATATCTTGTGAAGGCGGACTTTGTTACACACTCCTTCAGTCGGTAGGCCATTCTAAGGGACAAAAGACCGGATAAAAAAAATACCCGGTTTGGGGTTCCAATGAAAAAATCACGGTTATCAAATGAGAAAAAAAAGTGTTTTGATGGTTTAAATTTTTTGATAGAAATGGGTGAAAAATTTATGTTAATGACCTGAGCTCGGCAAAACAAAAGTGACAGACGAAAGTAAGTGGTGTGGCAACAATTCCCGTGGATTTATTTCCCCGTAGAAAAAGGTGTGAACCTAAGTTTAGCTCACGGACGACAAGAATACCACCTCACCTCACCCAACCCTCACCTCACCTCACGTCATGAACAGCGAATAAACGTCCTGATGTGCTTGGACTCATAGACACCGTTAAATATCGAAAAAAAATTGGATTATGTCTCTTTATTCTCTTGTCACTTGTGGACGGGATGCCATCGGGCTTTTATATTAACTGATGGCTTCATCTGATACAATCAGAAATAATGCCAGATTGATGACCGATTCACCGATAGATGGAAAAAAACTTATTTTAAAAATATCGGTCGTTTTGTATGCAATTTAGGGGATAAAAATTGACCGAAAAGGATTTATTATTATATTCCTGGTTAATTAAATATAAACTTGGGTTTATTTTCTTTTTTTAAAAATAGAGAAAATAAAATACCAACAGTTTACCGCAAGACTCTATTTTTCTGTGTCCCTTTTACGAGAAAAATAAATATTATATATTTGAAGCCAGCAGCAAAATACAAAAGTATTTATCAGGTATAGATTCCGGTCTCATCAAGAGTTTTGTAAGTAAACATGTTTTTCCAATTTGAAGTCAGAACACGAGAAGAGCGAAAAATATATGGTCATTTTTTTTAAATTTAGCCTTTTATCGACTAAAGCCGCAGCCGGAAAGTAATAGAACGTTATTATTACTTTAATATTAAGGTTTTATTACAGCCGTTATCTTTCAGTTTGTTTCACTTTTCTTCTTTAGCTTGAACAAGCTGTGGCCATCGCAAACCGCAATAAAACATAAAATAATTACCGTCTGTTGGTATATACAGTCGCCCACTTGTTTAATGTTATCTCAAAGTGAAATCCTTCTGAAAAACTTGGAAAATTAGTGGGATTTAAAAATGTCAAAGAAAATTGTTAATTAATCTTAATATTTATTTTAAACCAGTGTTACCAAACAATGCATTGTTTTGTTTCTTTCTACAAATGTAGGAAAAATAACAGGACATTAAAAAAGTAGGCGAGTGTACCATATAATAACAAATAAATAGTAATAAAAATTACGCTATTAGTCAACTAAGATGTGCAGAGAATCATGATCAAACTAGTTTGACACAACAGAGGGTAGAAAGACTAAAAAAAATTAACAAAAATTATAAAAATATCAAATGTTAATATAATAATAAACTAAGATAAAGGTTAAGGGCAAATTTAGTAAACAATTTTAAAAGTATGCTTTTTAATGAAATAACATTTAGGTACCTGTAATAATGAATACACTATACAAACAAGAGCATGAACAAAGCTCAACAGAATGAAGAAAGTTTAATCATAACAAAAACTTTTCATGTAAAAAAAAGCCAAGTACGCGAAAATGGCATTCCGTAAAAAGAATTGAGATAAAAGTAAAGCCAAGTTCTCCAATACAAATTTCAAACTGAAAGGTTCTTACTAGTTTGAAAATATTTTTTGCAATTTAGCACTGTGCCTAAGAGTCACTTACAGCCGTAATAGCCAAGTTTAGAAAAATATTTCCAAACTAGTAAGAACCTTTCATTTTGAAATTTGTATTGGAGAACTTGGCTTTACTTTTATCTCAATTCTTTTTACGAAATGCCATTTTCGCGTACTTGGCTTTTTTTTACATGAAATGTTTTTGTTATGATTAGTTGTTCCCTTTGCATCAGGCAAGCAAAAAACCAAAAAATTAGACACGCCCCTGATAAAAGTAGTATAATAAATTATATAAATTGATAGAGCCAATAAAAATTAGACATAATACTGGATACCTACAACATTAATAACACAACTAGTTCGCATTTTTGGTAATGGCAAAAAACGGAAGTCGTTTTTCCTACTACAAACAAAACAACAATAATGGCGCGACAATTTGATCGTATCATAACAAAAGGTTTTGTCCGAATTTAAAATTTTTGAGTTTTTAGAAGAGCCTACAGAGTAACAGGCCTAAGAGCGACTATGATTCAAAGTCTACTATTGGCCAAAGTACTACTCATTGTACGGTCTGAATGATCACATGTGCACGTACAGCGTGTCCCATTTTCGATGGGATTAAATGGGAAACTCGGTTATTATTAGAGATATTGATTTTCTGATTGCACCTTACCATGCTCTTTTTTTGAGCCCTTAAAAATGGCGTAATCAGATTTTGGCCATACCCCGTAGTTTCGCTAATACAGGGAGTTTTTGAAAAAATTGTATTTTTAATAATCCCTTGTATTTCGCTTATTTTGCGAGATATTTTTATTCTGTAAAAACCTTTTTATGGCAACTTTTTTAGAAGAAAATAATGACGTTGTCATATTTTTAAAATATTGTTTAGTTTTTGAGATATGGTATTTATCATAAAAAAATTAAATACGGACCTGGTTTTTTTTATTACTATTTTGATTGGTTTCATGCTAGTATTAACAAAAAATAATAAAAATTTTATTTGAAACAAAGTCTACGAAAAATACAAAAAAAAAAAAATTATAAAAAATAACTCATTTTTCTGATTACCATTATGTGTAAGACATTGTTGGCATTTTTGAGTAATTTTTCTTAACGCATTTTGCATAAAAATATTTCTGCCATTTAAATATTAGGATTTTGTTGCGTGAATGAAGCAGTCAAACATATCACATTTTTCAAAATCTGGATATGGTCGATTTCTAGCCTGTTTAAAATAATTGTAAGCCATTCACAAAAATGACAAGTAAAATGACAATGTCAATTCCACGCTTTTGTTTTGTAAATTTCACGACCTGCTGTGCTACCATCAAATAATTAGTATGATATTATTTTTGTAACTTTTTAACGTTTTTTACTTTATTTATAAATCTTTTAATTATCATTTTAAACCAGATAAACTAAAAATCGTTCAACTAGTGTGTCTTGCAATTTTTAATTTATAATTACGTTGGAAATTTCCAGGTTCGGACTATAATTTTTTTTTCAAATATTAAATAATTTTTTTTCACCTTAAATCCAAAAAATATTAAAGTTTTATCATTTTATGGTAATAATAGCATGGAACCAATCAAAGTAGTAATAAAAAAAATCCAGGTCCGTATTTCATTTTTTTATGATAAATACCATATCTCAAAAACTAAACAATATTTTAAAAAATTGACGTCATTATTTTGCCCTAAAAAAGTTGCCATGGAAAGGTTTTTACAGAATAAAAATATCTTGCAAAATAAGCGAGATACAAGGAATTAATTAAAATGCAATTTTTTCAAAAACTCCCTGTATTAGCGAAACCACGGGGTATAGCAAAAATCTGATTACATCATTTTTAAGTGCTCCAAAAAAGAGCACGTCAAGGTGCAATCAGAAAATCGATATCTTTAATAATAACCGAGTTTCCCATTTAATCCCATCGAAAATGGGACACGCTGTACACTACCAAATTTTACTTAAAAAAATATAAAAATATTTTTGAATTAATCATTTCATCATAAAGTATCAATAAACCCCAAAAGCAATTCATGCAAGACTTAACTCTTTTGTCTATAATGGTAGAAAACAATATAATCACTTGCCCCTAGAAATAAGAAAAATTGATTGTTAGAAAAAAATTAGGTTCAAGACAAAGGATCTTTTAGTTTCAAAAGCATTTTATTCCCTTGACAAGTATTTTGGTATCTAAACATGTATACTTGTGTGTAATTAAGTGTTATTTTCCTGACGAGTATTGTAATTGTTTCATATATATATGCTTGTGTGTAATTGAGTGTTGACCTAATTCAAATAAATACGTGACTTTTTATATTGTATATTTTTAGAACTTTATATTTTAGATATATGTTTTTGTATTTTATTAATTTAATTGTTACTATGTATTTATTTTGTTTTATTTTCAGTTCTCTTATTTTTAGGTGTAAAAAATCACTATTAGATAAGCATGGCTTTGTTAATGTCTACAATAAAGCTACTTTTGAATATGAATTTAAATAAATACTAACTAGAAATTAATACCCGGTATGTATGTGTTTGTATTCGTGTTCGCCGCACTTAACTGGACTTAAATTCTGTGCACCGTAGATTTTTGAGGGGCGCCCTTTGTAGCTGTCGGGCCCCCCACACATGATGACCTTTTTTTTGGCCGCACGATTTTTGAGAGGCGCCCTTTTTAGCTGTCGGCCTCCATGAGGCCTCAAGCCCCCCCCCCAAGACACATTCCTGGGTGCGCCACTGCATACCACCATATTATGTACTTTACATATTTATATGTATAACAATAATAATAAACGTCTTTATTCGTATGTATTCTGCCTTGTTCTAAAAATATAAAAATTTATAGTATTTTTTGTAATATTTTTAGTGTTCTTAATCTTGGATACTATTAAATAAAGAAACACAAAAAATTAAACAAAATTTATTTATTACTGTTTATAACGAACCTCGGATATAACGAACCGTATTTAGTTCATTTTTGAGGTTCGTTATATCCGGACTTCACTGTATTTAACATCTTAAAAATACATACATGTACATAAATAGATACTTTACTCTTTTTATTGCATAATTTTTTTTTGTTTGTTTCTGTTTTGCTAATACAAATCTCATATTCTCTATGTGCTTCTCAACCTTCAAGAATGCTTGCATAATATCTTCAGACACATTATCAGAACATTGTAAAAAATTTGTTACAATTTTAACAGCACCCATCGCTTCTGAATAAGTTGGTACTTCATCCTGTTCAACTTCATCCTCGTCATCGCTTTCGTTGCCAGAAACATTTGGCTGTAAAACTTCAGTAATAATATCATCATCGGTTAATAACTTCATTCTAATTAAGTCACCATCAACTGCTGTAAAGCTATCTAGCTCAAGAAGGTACTTTTCGATATTGGTTAGATCTCAGCCGCTATTGCGTAACCAATTACTAAGGGGAACCACCGGTGATATTCCGGTTTTAACGTACACGCGTACGTTACAACCGGAATTAGTCACAATATGGTACGTTCCCAAGTAACATTTCTTTATTTATAGCAGAAGCTAAAAGGTTGCCAGCGCCTTTCCTTAAAACCATTAGTTTCAATGTTTGGTCGCTAGCACGTTCCCATTACCCTTATATACCCCTTAGACCTCCTAAATGGGACTCCCCAATTGGTGGTGGCAACCTTTGTATTAAACTCACTATAAAACCATGAGAAATAAACTCCAGCTTCGCCCTCTAGCGTTTCCACCAGTATAGAACCTTTTAGAGCCTAAAGCTATTATGCCAGGTTCTAAAAGCAACTCAGAAACGTCCTCTATCCTATTATAAAACTAGATTTGGTAATTTGGTATCCTGGCGATTCTGTTGAATACCATAATACCTTTAGAGTAAAGAAGTTTTCCTATAAAAGCTATGGCGATATTTTAGATTCACAATGGCTATATAAAATAATTTAGGTCACAAAATTGCCAAAAATGTCAGAGTCGTCCCAAAATTATTTAATCACATAAAAATATACCGAGTTTGTCGTTTTGTTGATGATCAAATTGCCTGCCAGATTTATTTTTCTGATAAAATGGTATCTGAAAAGCTCTCAAAACAAGCGCGCCGGCTCAAGAATGCTTTTTAATAGTTTTTTGATAACAAAATAACAAATATTTAAAATTAAAAAAAAAAATCATTTACACTATTCACCAATTAAAAAGTCTGTTTGGTTTACATAAATCAAAATTAAAGTAAAATTATTGTTAAAAAACACTGCTAAAACGACAAGATAAATATTTTCTCTTTACAATATTTTTTAAATAAATTTATATACGCCATTATGGTTTTATAGTGGTCACTTGGTTTTATTTGTTACTGTATCGCAAAAAGGATTTTTGAGTGCCCTTATGAAACCAACAAAAAAAAACGATGTAAACATAACCTCACTTAAATTTTTTGTATTTGTTTTTAAAGTGTTTAAAAGCGTATAATTCAACACTTTTAAATGTTTTTTATCGTGCAATTTCGACACAATCGAGAGGGCCCGTGCAATGATATTCGTTGTGCCTGCAGGGTGGAGGGCAACCTCTTATATAGGTCGTCTAAACAGGCCTTATCTAGGCCTGGGTGTCCTACCCAGGAGGACGGAAACTCAACAATTATTAATTATTGTAAACAATTATTAATTATTGGCTTTAAATCATCAATCTTGCAATAGGTAGGTATGTACCAATCTGTACCTAGGTATATCTATTATTTTTACAAGAAATACCTACAAAAATAAAACAGGAAAGTATTTACTTACTTCTGTTAGAACCCTTAAGGAAACAAGGTTTTATATGGCCGCCTATTTAAATAATATTTAATATACAGCTATGGGTAACTATAAATACAAAAGAATTAAGTTTACCTTTAAGCTTTCCTATAAAAACCTTTTTAAAATGCCTAAAAGTAATGGCAAAAACCAAAAGTCTAAAGTTTATATTTACCACTCTTAAAAACCTTAAGGAAACTAGGTTCTATATGGCCGCCTATCTAATCATATTTACTTTTAAACTACTGGTAACTATAAAAACAAAAGGATATAAGATAACCTTTTAGCTTTATTATATAACACTTTTGTGATGACCTAAAGTAATGAAAAAACTAAATGACCAAAGTTTATATTTATTTCTTTTTTAAAACTTTAGGTAAAATGGTTTTATAAGACCATCTTTATAAATCAGAAATCAATAAAACCAAAAGTATCTAAAAGGAACAGAAGGAATATCAGTTTTATTATACTCCCTTTATAAATCACTTTTTGGTTGTATAACACCCCTTTAGGTAATTGGTAATATAAATTCCCTTTATGTACCCAAATTGATCCTGAAACCCATAACAGCACCCTCTAAATAACCTAGGAACCAAATTAATAAAACCTTGAGTGGTAATAATGTTACTTGGGTTATAACCGAAGTAGAAGGTATAAAAGGTACCTAATATCCGGTGAAAAAAAAAGTGTTTGAAAGTACGTTATAACCCAGGTACGTTATAACCGGAGTAACCTGTACTCAGTTTCTCACAAGCTATCTTATTTGACTTATGTTTTAAAACATTTGATAAATTTTGGCTAAGTAATATTGCAAAGACCTTTCAACTTTGCCTAGCTTAGTCACTCTATATTCGCTTAAAACAGCGGAGAACTTTCAAGCATTTAAATTACAAAAGAGCGTGTCCAGTGTTAAATTGCTACCTATTTTAAAGTTGGTGCATTAGAGGCACAAGTGACAGAATTTCAAATGAAATTCCTAAAATATGCCATTAGTTAAGAACCAAAGTTTAAAGGGATAACATCCGTTAAAACTTTTCACAGAGCCGCTGGTAAACTATTGGGCGGAGCTAAGCTACATATATCTAGGTTAAATGTAGACCTATAGGGTAGATGCACCAGTTACGGCCATTTCACCAGCTTACGTCAATACTTTTTAATTTAAGTAGTAAGTAAGTTTGTGGTGGTAGCAATATTTTCTTAACACACGGGTGAAACTGGGCGATTGATCGTAATTGGATGCAAGTCCCAGTATAAAAAACAAAAAATATAAAATTTAATATTCTTAAGAATATAACTGCAAATTACACTTTTTTTCCGGAAATAGTTTAAACTATCTATTCTTAAAATTTACCTTCCTAGCTCGCGTAGTAATGGCTAGAGACGGTTTTATTTTTGAGATAACGCCGGAAATGTGGGTCTTGGCCTATCTTAGCAATATTGTCGTGATGTCTGTGTGTGTGTGTGTGTGTGTACACAGGGTTCGTCAACGATCGTTTGGCAATTGAAAATATGTGAATTGAAGTAAGATCGCTATTTAAATAAATGTCACTAAGAGAGATAAGTAGTTTAGGGCTGTTGTTAAGTTAGCAATTCGAGAAAATGGCTTTCTTTTCGCGATCTAATGACGTTACTCTTACCGGCTGAGTAGGCCAAAGACGGCAATTAATAAAAGCCGTAAAACCTCTTGCTTTTAATTGCTGTTGCGCCATCTCTTAGATATCATTTGAACTGTATGACTAATAATCAATACTGCGAATCCGTAATTAAGTGTATAGCATAGACGAATAAAATTACTCGTTTCTGCTTTTAGTTCAGGCCCTACATCCGAGATTCCAGCCATATGCTGCGTTTAATGATAGAAGCAACACACTTGGTGTGGATAGACATAAGACTCGCCCGAACATTTTACGAAAAGGAACCACCCCCTCACCCCTGGCAGGGGGTGGTTCTCCCCCTTAAACGTGCTTTTTGATAGTTTTTTGCTAATAACTCGAAAACAGTCAACTTTTTCAAAAATATTCTAGAAATCATTTTTTAAGCGGATACAATTTCCTTTTGAACGATGTACCTTAGTACCCTTTAACGGCAGTGGTGCACATTACATTAGCGTACGAATAAAGGGGAAAGTTTTTAAAATATTTTTTTTATCTATTTTTTGTGGTATTTTTTATCCTTAACACATTTTTTTTTCAAAAAATATTTTTTGTCATAAGCCCATTGCATACAATTAAATAGTTATTAAGCTAGACGTATCTGTTTTTAATAGCCGCTTTGAATTTAAAATAAATGTGTTTGTAGAAATCCTTAAATCAAACAAAAATATTGAACATTCATTTTTGTAACTGAAGAAATAAAAATGAGAGTAAGTAAAATATTATTTTTGGTTAGTAATAACTTAAAACTGACTTTTTCAAGTTAACCTTCTTTAAAGTGGGGGTAATAACTAATAAATAACTAAGTTTACAAATATTGAGGCAGATGAAAAGTCCTCTCTAACGATGTATAACACGCCCCCCTTACATCAGTGGCGCACCTTTTATAGGGATTTAAATAAATGAGAGGTGTGGTAAAAACTTGTTTTTTTAATTTTCTTAAATTTTACTGTCCCACATGTCTGGTTTTAAGACTTATTTTTAAAGCTAAAGAAATTTCCAACACACTTGGTATGAATATACAGTATACTTCCCCGAAAATATAACGACGGGGAACCATCCGCCCACTTTTGATGGGGAGCGCTATCCCTACCCTAAATGTTTTTTTGACATTTTTTGATTTATTAGAAAAAATGTGAAAATAATATTTAAGGGGGACCCCCCCCCCCCCCCCGCCAAGTTAGAAGTTTGCAAATAATTGGGAAAATACTGTAAGAGAGCACTTTTGAGGGGGGTGAGAGGGGGGATCCCCACTTTGAAAAAAGTTAACTAGAAAAAATCAGTTTTAAGTTATTACTAACCAAAAATTATTTTTTACTCACTCTCATTTTTATTTATCAGTTAAAAAAATTCAATTATCAAAATTTTTGTTTGATTTAAGGATTTCTACAAACACATTTATTTTTTTGAAAAAAAATAGTGTTAAGGATAAAAAATACCAGAAAAAATAGATATAAAAATATTTTAAAAATTTTCCCCTTTTCTCGTACGCTAATGGAATGTGCACCACTGCCGTTAAAGGGTACTAAGGCACATCGTTAAAAAGGAAATTGTATCCGCTTGAAAAATGATTTCTAGAATATTTTTGAAAAAGTTGACTGTTTTCGAGTTATTAGCAAAAAACTATCAAAAAGCAAGTTTAAGGGGGAAACTACCCCCCTACCAGGGGTGGGGAGTGGTTCCCTTTCGCAAAATGTTCGGGCGAGTCTTATGCCTATCCATACCAAGTGTGTTGCTTTTATTATTAAACGCAGTATCGGACCCCGTGGGGCCTGAATAATTTTAGCAATTTGACTTCGAGAGCCGCCGTGAGGAGATCGAACGGCGCGAAGCGCGACTTTAATAAAAGAGCAAGGTTATTGTCTAACAAAAAATTATTAAAAAATTGAATTTTTCTCGATTTAATGTTTCCTGATAAAGCTAAAATAACGAAATAAACTATAATGACTTTTCTTCGTCTTTTAAAAGTGGAAATCTTACTGTGCTTGCTCCTGTTTAGTAATAAAAAACTATTAATTAATTTTGAGTCACAGCGGCAAAAGCTTCTGAATATGCGCGTCTTTTGTCCCTCACTGAGTTCATCCTTTTTTATACGCGTTTCATAAAGGCTAAACGTTCGAAGTCGTGTATTGAATGGCCAGTCTTGAAGTATTGATTGGCCATTCATTTTCGAGGTCAATAAAATCTTTCAGACTAATAGCCTCTGCATACAAAAGACAAAGACCCACTCGCACCTGCACACAAAAATCAAAGGCTTACATAAATTTACATTATCATATCAAGGTCAAAAGAGCACCCACAGTGTACGCCTCTGTACTCAAAAGATATCATATCAAGGTCAAAAAGACCACTCACACTATTCGGCTATTGTCAAAAAGACAAAGATCCACTCGCACGATCCTGCACACAAAACACAAAGGCTTACATAATTGTATATTGTCATATCAAGGTCAAAAAACCACTCACACTATAGGCCTATGCTTAAAAAGACACGCCCACACTCCTCCACAAACAAAATTACCTTCAAACTATTGGCCTATGCTTAAAATGACTACCCACACTATTCGGCTTTGATAAAAAAGACCACCCAGACTGGTGGCCTATTATGATGACGTCATTATCACCTCCTCATTTTGGTCTGGAACAGACATATATCTACTACTATTAAAACTCGTGATTAAATTTATTTGTAAATAGTAATTAATTATAACAAAAATATTTTTGATTAATGTTTCAGCTATGTTTAGAGGCAGCCGTCGCCGTCGACGTTACCTGACTTATACCGGTAAGTGTTTAAATAGTAGATGCAGTCATAATACTATGTTAAATTATGTTCCTGCCTTAGAAAATATTGTTTTTGTTATTAATTTTAATAATTTGGCATATGAAACTGGTATAGGTGTGAAATTGAGAAACATTCGAAAAGGTCGAAAGATAAATAAACCACTTACAATTTTTAAGCAATTTGTAGAAATTTTAATTAAAATATAATTTTTAGTATCGAGGAAACTGACCTAATAATACATTGGACGTTGTTTAAAACATTATAAAATAAAAACGTAATAATTTAAGGCGTGGTTTTTGAATTTTAGTTTTGGACCCTTTTCTAGCATTTAGTCAAAAGAAGTGGGTTAAAAAAAAATACAGAAGAATATATGTATCATTAAAAAATAAATATTCGGAACATATATATCTGTCCGACTCCCGGTTTTTTACAATTTCATGAAATACGTCGGCACCCGAGCCAGAAGCTTTGATCTGAAAAGATGAAAGTGCCAAGCTCAAGTAACTCAATGGTCCTCCCTGTTATGTACGACGCTTTTAGTTTAAATGTAACGGGCCTAAAACGAGACTGATTTCCTTGTGAATTTGCAACAAATATAAAAAAAAGCATCTCAAATATATAAAATTATTAGTACGCCCCTGAAGCCTTAAATATGCCAACAACCCGACATTTTAATAAAGTTTTTAAAAGAATGTTATGTTATGTTAAAGTATACTACATATTTTTTCCTAAAAAGTGTAGTTTTTGAGAAAATTTTGAAAAACCTATAAAAAACATGTTTTTTCTCAATAATCCCAATTTACGTACGCCACTTGCTTTTACGAACCTTATACTAATCAATACATCGTTGGAAAGGGAATTTTATTCTCCACAAAAAACTGTTCTTTGCAATTTCTGATAAAAAGTTTAGTTTTCGAGAAAATTGCATAAAACTGAAAAAAAAAACAGGTTTTTGGGGGTTTGGGGGGGATTTTCTCCGTCCCTGTCGATTTTTCGAGTTGGCAACAGAGATATTCGGATTCAGCGGGGTCAAATTAGAGGGAAATGGTCTGTTGCCAAAAAGTAATATGATTTGCTTCTAGACCTAAAACGGAAAGCCTTTTAAAATAATATGCTCTGACTATCGTATTCCCGTGTTGTGCCTCGTATTGTGCGCGCTCGCCTAAATCTTCTGAGAAAGGCCACCCGTAATTCGCGTTTTGCGGTCATAGCCGACCGAGGTCCTTTGCAGTTTTAACGTAGCCCTCTCTAACTATCAAACCATACGGAAAAAAGCATGCCGAAGAAAGACAATGTTCGTGAAATTTTCAATTATTCTGGTTACTAGCCCAATATACAGTATCATTCCAATACACTGCACAAGCCTGATCAGGGCTTATAGAAGTATAATGTAATTTGGTCCACAACCTGGAAAGTTACACCTTAAAAGTATAATTTTGACCTAAGCTGAAGACGACACTGGCATAATTTGTATGAGTAGATATATCTAAAGCATTGGATAAAGTCTGGCATGAAAATCTGCTCAACAAGCTCAAAGCAATGGGATTGTCGCCGAAACTTTGCACTTGGTTTGAAAGTTACCTTAAGGATAGATCCATTTATGTTGCACTGGATGGCCGGGACTCCAACTCTTACCAAATAAATGCTGGTGTGCCACAGGGAGCAATCCTCTCGCCAACACTTTTTCTGATTTACATAAATGACCTGATAGATAAAACAGTAAATCCACTTTACTGCTTTGCAGATGATGGCAATGTAGTCTCCTCAGTCATACCACCCACTCAGTGTCTATGCGCACGTGAATTCCATCATCTTAGACTAACTCAAATATCGCAGATAAATAACGACCTGGAGATAATAGAGCACTGGGACAACAAAAACCTTATACAGTTCAACGTGCAGAAAACCCAAGCAGCCCTGTTTTCAAAAAAGACCAGCACCGGTGAGCCAAACATCATGCTATCTGGAAGTACTGTCAAATTGCAGAGCCAGTTGAACATCTTAGGAGTCACTGCAGAGACCAACATGTCTTGGCACAGTCACGTGGCAGATATAGCTAAAAGGGCATCCCAAAAGCTTGTGGTGCTATTTCGTGCAAAACATCTGTATACACCAAGTCAACTGCTGACACTCAACAAAGCCCAGATTCGACCAACTATGGAGTACTGCTCACATATATGGAGTGCGGCACCCAAACATACCTTAATGCTTTTGAACACCGTGCAAAAACGAGCTATCAAGCTGATCAATGACCCCGCACTTACCCGTAGCTTGGATAGTCTCGAACATCGAACAACTGTGGTCGACCTGTCTCTCTTCTACAGGTATTATCACGGAAAATGCTCTGATGAGTTGGCACGTATGATCCCCCCGGGAGTAGCACCTACTAGGCGAACACGTCAAACAGACGGGAACCATCAATTTACTGTCAAAATAGAGGCACCAAGAACCTCATTATATCAGAATTCATATCTCTGGAGAACAGCATCGCTGTGGAATAAACTCCCTGCGACAGTTTTCCCTGCAGGTTACAACCTGAACCGTTTCAAAACCAACACACACCAACATTTCCGCGCACTGGCCGCTTCTCGAGCGTGATAGGGATCTCCTTGCGAGTGGGCTTAACCGTAAAAAAAAAAAAGATTGATGAATGAATGAATGAACCGAACCCTCTTATATTAAAATCAGTGAGTTACCACTGTTAAGTTCATTATCTCTTTTTTTTAACAAATAATAATAACTAAACCTCACTCGTAAATTCGGTACCAAGTATTTATTTAGGGAATATAAATGAGACAACTTTACTATGACTCTTATATTAAGTAGATTTGTGGACATTTATATTTACGCCGTCTGCCGGTTTCACAACGCAATTATGCCAGATCCGGTTGCCTGAAGTTCGCCTTGGAGTATTATTACTTTTTTGGGATACAGTATAAATAAAATAATATAGCAGTGAACTCTTTTTAGTTAAATAATTTTTTTGTATGAATTGTATAAGATAGTTTCACGAGAAACGATCACTGTCGGATTGAATGATTTGAGAGGTTTTTACACTTCAAGGTATTTCGGAAAATTGTGTAGACTACTAGCGACCAAGTGACCTCTAGATAAAAAGTAGTTATATTTTGGATATACTGGGTTGAAGTTGCAGCTAATCCCAGTAAAGTATTTATTGTTCTCCTCTGAGTACCTCTAATGGAAAATATATTCTTTCATTGTACCCACTCTGGTCTTCGTGTTTCTTTTATTTGATCATGTCTCCCAAATAAAAATTAATGAAGTCAACGTATAGTGCGCATATAAAGTTGTTTGGCAAACATGATCAAAACAAATTGTCATAATCCTAGCAAACCTGTTAATAGCCTAAATATTTTCTAAAATACAAACAACAGATTTTCATTTCAAATAAAATTTATTTAAAATAATTTATTTACCTTTGGCACATTCAATTTCAATTAAAATAAAAGCCCTGAAATGTCAAGATGAGGGATCCAGTTGACGATTCTTCTAAACGCGGTAACAGTGCATGCGTAAGAGAATCCTTGTCCTTGAACAGTATTTTTCCAATTTAACCACGGAAGCAGGTCTGCACGGTCATCACATATTCTGTTTACCTTTGCCAGAGAAGTGTACGGATTGTTAACGCTAATTAACGCCACTCCTCTTTTTGTATTGGGATTGTAAACAACTTTCCAAAATAGATCGGGTACAGGTATTTGCCTATGATTATTAGCAGTATATAGATACAACGGAATCTCTCTGCCGGTATTGGAATGGGGCAGAGTGGTGACTCCATAACCACCAGTGTAGACTTCAAGTTGTACATTATTAAGAGAAGCATAATTTTGAACATCTTTTTCAAGTTGATCCCAGTTGAAACCGTTCAATGTCTGCCACTGGGGTAAAGCATTCTCGAAATAAAATGTGGCATTTTGTTGAGCAGCATAAAAATAATCAGTTCGAGCGACCAAGTGACCTCTGGATAAAAAGTAGTTATTATTTTGGATATACTGGGTTGAAGTTGCGGCTAATCCTAGTAAAGTATTTATTGTTCTCGTCTGAGTACCTCTAACGTAATGACTGTTGACATTATTAATAGAAAATATATTTTTGCCTTGTACCCAGTCTGGTCTTGGTGTTCCTTTGATTTGGTTAACAATTGAGGAAATCAACGTATAGTGCGTGTATAAAGTTGTTTGGCAAACATGATCAAAACAAATTGTCACAATCCTAGCAAACCTGTTAGTAGCCTAAATATTTTCTAAAATACAAACAACAAATTTTCGTTTCAAATAAAATGTTTTTAAAATAATTTATTTTCCTTTGGCACATTCAATTTCAATTAAAATAAAAGCCCTGAAATGTCAAGATGAGGGATCCAGTTGACGATTCTTCTAAACGCGGTAACAGTACATGCGTAAGAGAAACCTTGTCCTTGAACAGTATTTTTCCAATATAACCACGGAAGCAGGTCTGCACGGTCATCACATATTCTGTTTACGTTTGCCAGAGAAGTGTACGGATTGTTAACGCTAATTAACGCCACTCCTCTTTTGGTATTGGGATTGTAAACAACTTTCCAAAATAGATCGGGTACAGGTATTTGCCTATGATTATTAGCAGTATATAGATACAACGGAATCTCTCTGCCCGTATTGGAATGGGGCAGAGTGGTGACTCCATAACCACCAGTGTAGACTTCAAGTTGTACATTATTAAGAGAAGCATAATTTTAAACATCTTTTTCAAGTTGATCCCAGTTGAAACCGTTCAATGTCTGCCGCTGGGGTAAAGCGTTTTTAAAATAAAATGTGGCATTTTGTTGAGCAACATAAAAATATTCATTTCCAGCGAACAAGTGACCACTGGATAAAAAGTAGTTATTATTTTAAATATACTGGATTAAGTTGCAGCTAATCCCAGTAAAGTATATATTGTTCTCCTCTGAGTAGCTTTAACGAAATAACTGTTAACATTAAAAATATATTCTTGCCTTGTACCCACTCTGGTCTTGGTGTTCCTTTTATTTGTTTAAAAATTAATAAAGTCAATATATTTGTTGGAAACTCGTAGACAATGATTGAGTAGTACTGCAATAATAGCGGTCAATTCTCTAATGGTGACGTCGTGTGGGTTAGAGAGAGAACGTCCTGGCACTAAACAATCTACCATGACCACAGGGCGTCAGAGTGAGACAGTGCTATCAAAGAATATGGCTCGATCAATGAAAGTCAATGTATGTATGTATAAAGTTGTTTGGGAAACATGATCAAAGCAAATTGTCATAATCCTAGCAAACATGTTAAGTCTAATTATTTTCTAAAATTCAATCTACAAATTTCCGTTTAAAGTAAAATTTATTTAAAATAATTTATTTAGCTTTGGCACATTCAATTTCAATTAAAATAAAAGCCCTGAAATGTCAAGATGAGGGATCCAGTTGACGATTCTTCTAAACGCGGTAACAGTGCATGCGTAAGAGAAACCTTGTCCTTGAACAGTTTTTTCCAATTTAACCACGGAAGCAGGTCTGCACGGTCATCACATATTCTGTTTACGTTTGCCAGAGAAGTGTACGGATTGTTAACGCTAATTAACGCCACTCCTCTTTTTGTATTGGGATTGTAAACAACTTTCCAAAATAGATCGGGTACTGGTATTTGCCTATGATTATTAGCAGTATATAGATACAACGGAATCTCTCTGCCGGTATTGGAATGGGGCAGAGTGGTGATTCCATAACCACCAGTGTAGACTTCAAGTTGTACATTATTAAGGGAAGCATAATTTTGAACATCTTTTTCAAGTTGATCCCAGTTGAAACCGTTCAATGTCTGCCACTGGGGTAAAGCATTTTCGAAATAAAATGTGGCATTTTGTTGAGCAGCATAAAAGTAATCAGTTCGAGCGACCAAGTGACCTCTGGATAAAAAGTAGTTATTATTTTGGATATACTGGGTTGAAGTTGCAGCTAATCCTAGCAAAGTATTTATTGTTCTCCTCTGAGTACCTCTAACGTAATGACTGTTGACATTATTAATAGAAAATATATTTTTGCCTTGTACCCAGTCTGGTCTTGGTGTTCCTTTGATTTGGTTAACAATTGAGGAAATCAACGTATAGTGCGTGTATAAAGTTGTTTGGCAAACATGATCAAAACAAATTGTCACAATCCTAGCAAACCTGTTAGTAGCCTAAATATTTTCTAAAATACAAACAACAAATTTTCGTTTCAAATAAAATGTTTTTAAAATAATTTATTTTCCTTTGGCACATTCAATTTCAATTAAAATAAAAGCCCTGAAATGTCAAGATGAGGGATCCAGTTGACGATTCTTCTAAACGCGGTAACAGTACATGCGTAAGAGAAACCTTGTCCTTGAACAGTATTTTTCCAATTTAACCACGGAAGCAGGTCTGCACGGTCATCACATATTCTGTTTACGTTTGCCAGAGAAGTGTACGGATTGTTAACGCTAATTAACGCCACTCCTCTTTTTGTATTGGGATTGTAAACAACTTTCCAAAATAGATCGGGTACTGGTATTTGCCTATGATTATTAGCAGTATATAGATACAACGGAATCTCTCTGCCGGTATTGGAATGGGGCAGAGTGGTGATTCCATAACCACCAGTGTAGACTTCAAGTTGTACATTATTAAGGGAAGCATAATTTTGAACATCTTTTTCAAGTTGATCCCAGTTGAAACCGTTCAATGTCTGCCACTGGGGTAAAGCATTTTCGAAATAAAATGTGGCATTTTGTTGAGCAGCATAAAAGTAATCAGTTCGAGCGACCAAGTGACCTCTGGATAAAAAGTAGTTATTATTTTGGATATACTGGGTTGAAGTTGCAGCTAATCCTAGCAAAGTATTTATTGTTCTCCTCTGAGTACCTCTAACGTAATGACTGTTGACATTATTAATAGAAAATATATTTTTGCCTTGTACCCAGTCTGGTCTTGGTGTTCCTTTGATTTGGTTAACAATTGAGGAAATCAACGTATAGTGCGTGTATAAAGTTGTTTGGCAAACATGATCAAAACAAATTGTCACAATCCTAGCAAACCTGTTAGTAGCCTAAATATTTTCTAAAATACAAACAACAAATTTTCGTTTCAAATAAAATGTTTTTAAAATAATTTATTTTCCTTTGGCACATTCAATTTCAATTAAAATAAAAGCCCTGAAATGTCAAGATGAGGGATCCAGTTGACGATTCTTCTAAACGCGGTAACAGTACATGCGTAAGAGAAACCTTGTCCTTGAACAGTATTTTTCCAATTTAACCACGGAAGCAGGTCTGCACGGTCATCACATATTCTGTTTACGTTTGCCAGAGAAGTGTACGGATTGTTAACGCTAATTAACGCCACTCCTCTTTTGGTATTGGGGTTGTAAACAACTTTCCAAAATAGATCGGGTACAGGTATTTGCCTATGATTATTAGCAGTATATAGATACAACGGAATCTCTCTGCCGGTATTGGAATGGGGCAGAGTGGTGATTCCATAACCACCAGTGTAGACTTCAAGTTGTACATTATTAAGGGAAGCATAATTTTGAACATCTTTTTCAAGTTGATCCCAGTTGAAACCGTTCAATGTCTGCCACTGGGGTAAAGCATTCTCGAAATAAAATGTGGCATTTTGTTGAGCAGCATAAAAATAATCAGTTCGAGCGACCAAGTGACCTCTGGATAAAAAGTAGTTATTATTTTGGATATACTGGGTTGAAGTTGCAGCTAATCCTAGCAAAGTATTTATTGTTCTCCTCTGAGTACCTCTAACGTAATGACTGTTGACATTATTAATAGAAAATATATTTTTGCCTTGTACCCAGTCTGGTCTTGGTGTTCCTTTGATTTGGTTAACAATTGAGGAAATCAACGTATAGTGCGTGTATAAAGTTGTTTGGCAAACATGATCAAAACAAATTGTCACAATCCTAGCAAACCTGTTAGTAGCCTAAATATTTTCTAAAATACAAACAACAAATTTTCGTTTCAAATAAAATGTTTTTAAAATAATTTATTTTCCTTTGGCACATTCAATTTCAATTAAAATAAAAGCCCTGAAATGTCAAGATGAGGGATCCAGTTGACGATTCTTCTAAACGCGGTAACAGTATGAACAGTATTTTTCCAATTTAACCACGGAAGCAGGTCTGCACGGTCATCACATATTCTGTTTACGTTTGCCAGAGAAGTGTACGGATTGTTAACGCTAATTAACGCCACTCCTCTTCTTGTATTGGGATTGTAAACAACTTTCCAAAATAGATCGGGTACAGGTATTTGCCTATGATTATTAGCAGTATATAGATACAACGGAATCTCTCTGCCGGTATTGGAATGGGGCAGAGTGGTGACTCCATAACCACCAGTGTAGACTTCAAGTTGTACATTATTAAGAGAAGCATAATTTTGAACATCTTTTTCAAGTTGATCCCAGTTGAAACCGTTCAATGTCTGCCACTGGGGTAAAGCATTTTCGAAATAAAATGTGGCATTTTGTTGAGCAGCATAAAAGTAATCAGTTCGAGCGACCAAGTGACCTCTGGATAAAAAGTAGTTATTATTTTGGATATACTGGGTTGAAGTTGCAGCTAATCCTAGTAAAGTATTTATTGTTCTCCTCTGAGTACCTCTAACGTAATGACTGTTGACATTATTAATAGAAAATATATTTTTGCCTTGTATCCAGTCTGGTCTTGGTGTTCCTTTGATTTGGTTAACAATTGAGGAAATCAACGTATAGTGCGTGTATAAAGTTGTTTGGGAGACATGATCAAAACAAATTGTCATAATCCTAGCAAACCTGTTAGTAGCCAATTGAAAACCAATTTCAATTAGCTTTCCAGTAGTTGCACATGTTGAACCTGTATTTCTAGATGTCGATACTGGATTGGCACTGCAAGTTAATTGAGACCAAAGCCAGTTCGCATTATTAATTTTAAATCGTGTTCCTGTAACACATGTTGCAGTAGATATACTGTGCGTGGTTTGAGTTCCGGATGTGACCAATCTACTACCAGGGCAAGCGAGATCCACAGTTTCACCAACTGCAAATTTTATTGTAGCAACCTTGTTGCTTTCTGGATATAGAAAGTTATTATACCGAGTTAGAAGTGGAGTTCGTAAATGTCCAAATGGAGATATTTCACAACCTTAAAAGAAAAAAACAAATTATTCATATACAGGATTACTGGTATTTCAATACATTCCTTTAGAGATATGATAGAGGAGGTTATAAGGAGTAAATTTAACCCTAAGATACATTATGCAACAGGTAGACCTCAAGTGCTAAAACTTAATTTCCGAAAATCTGTGGTACGGATTTTTAAACTTTTAACCAGATAATATGTGCAACACTATGATCTATGAAAAAAAATCGGAAATATTTTTGTGAATCTGAGGGCACGGCAGTGCCTCGCCAAGTTCGCGCGCCTTAACCATCTTTTCTTGAAACTACTACTTCGGAATGAGCTACGAATCTCAAACTTTGCACAGTCGTAGATATCCATGAAGTTAACAACCCCTCCAAGTTTCATGGAATTTCATAAAGTAGTAAATTCAAAAAACGTCGAAATTGCCACTCACTCACTCATGTATAGATCATCAATATTCTACTGTACTTCCAGACATGCTACAAAGCTGAAATTTGGCAGACTGATAGAAATTATGACCAAAACCCTGGAAAAAAGCAAAGTTTAAAAAACATTTTCAAACTAGTAAGAACCTTTCATTTTGAAATTTGTATTGGAGAACTTGGCTTTACTTTTATCTCAATTCTTTTTACGGAATGCCATTTTTGCGTACTTGGCTTTTTTTTACATGAAATGTTTTTGTTATGATTACATTTTCTAGTGGTTATTTTCCTAATAATATTTAACCTACAAAATTTTGTTAAAACTTTAGCTAACAGAACACAAATACCATGTCGAACCAAAACTGATTGACACGGTTTTGTAATTTTAAAGGAATAGTAGAAGACGCACTTGAAAAATGTCCCAATACTACCAAAAACCAGTCCACCATTAACAGCTAATTTTTTGAGGGTCAAGGCCTGTATTTTTACAAGCTTTTATTTAGCTTCAGATGTTCTGTCTAACTATCTAACTATCTAACTATCTAACTATCTAACTATCTAACTATCTAACTATCTAACTATCTAACTATCTAACTATCTAACTATCTAACTATCTAACTATCTAACTATCTAACTATCTAACTATCTAACTATCTAACTATCTAACTATCTAACTATCTAACTATCTAACTATCTAACTATCTAACTATCTAACTATCTAACTATCTAACTATCTAACTATCTAACTATCTAACTATCTACCTATCTACCTATCTACCTATCTACCTATCTAACTATCTAACTATCTAACTATCTAACTATCTAACTATCTAACTATCTAACTATCTAACTATCTAACTATCTAACTATCTAACTATCTAACTATCTAACTATCTATCTAACTATCTAACTATCTAACTATCTAACTATCTAACTATCTAACTATCTAACTATCTAACTATCTAACTATCTAACTATCTAACTATCTAACTATCTAACTATCTAACTATCTAACTATCTAACTATCTAACTATCTAACTATCTAACTATCTAACTATCTAACTATCTAACTATCTAACTATCTAACTATCTAACTATCTAACTATCTAACTATCTAACTATCTAACTATCTAACTATCTAACTATCTAACTATCTAACTATCTAACTATCTAACTATCTAACTATCTAACTATCTAACTATCTAACTATCTAACTATCTAACTATCTAACTATCTAACTATCTAACTATCTAACTATCTAACTATCTAACTATCTAACTATCTAACTATCTAACTATCTAACTATCTAACTATCTAACTATCTAACTATCTAACTATCTAACTATCTAACTATCTAACTATCTAACTATCTAACTATCTAACTATCTAACTATCTAACTATCTAACTATCTAACTATCTAACTATCTAACTATCTAACTATCTAACTATCTAACTATCTAACTATCTAACTATCTAACTATCTAACTATCTAACTATCTAACTATCTAACTATCTAACTATCTAACTATCTAACTATCTAACTATCTAACTATCTAACTATCTAACTATCTAACTATCTAACTATCTAACTATCTAACTATCTAACTATCTAACTATCTAACTATCTAACTATCTAACTATCTAACTATCTAACTATCTAACTATCTAACTATCTAACTATCTAACTATCTAACTATCTAACTATCTAACTATCTAACTATCTAACTATCTAACTATCTAACTATCTAACTATCTAACTATCTAACTATCTAACTATCTAACTATCTAACTATCTAACTATCTAACTATCTAACTATCTAACTATCAACTAACCAGCTAACTAACTATCTATCAAATCTTGTGAAGCTTTTTTGACACACTTCCCATTATCCGATTTGGATGAAATTTGGTACACACATAGTGGTCCCATGACAATACAACATTAAGAAAAAAAATATCCATCGCTTTTATTATTATGATAATATTAGAATGTTAGAAAATTATTTTTTAATTTTTAGTGCATTTTATAAAAGCTTGTGACTTAAAAAAAAATGTTTGCCAATTTATTTATTTTTTGGGCCAGGCTAACAAAAAAAATACACTTCAAGCCTGAACAATTCAGCTGTTAAATAATGGTGGACTGGCTTTAACACTGGTTTTATGTGCATTTTGTAGTATTCCTCTAACAAAACCGTGTCAAGCAGTTTTAATACCATTTGTGTTCTGTTAGCTAGCTATGGTAATAAAAATATTTTAACAACATTTTGACAAATGTAGCTTAAAGATTTATTGAAAAAAACCGCTAGAAAATGTAATAAATATTTAAAAAAATACGACATTTTTTTACAGTTTATTTACAGTCTAAATTGTTTTCGGATTTTTTCATTTTAAACATAGATTATAGTATTGGGCATGTATTTCGGATAAAAAGTTAATAATATGTAAAGGGGATTTTCGTAAATCTAAATGTAAATATCTCAAAAAAACATTAACCTATGCATTATATATATTAAGCAGTAGCGCACCCAGAAATATGTCTTGGGGGGGGGGGGGCCCGATGCCTCATGATTTCGTATTTCATTCTATTTTTGGTGTTTATTCACGAAATATGTGGAAAATATATACAAAAATCTTAGGCTTGGGGGGGGGCGGGCCCCGGGGCCCCCCCTGGGTGCGCCCGTGTATTAAGGTTAAATTTACACTTACAAGTAACCCAGTATATTGTGTCAAATTAGACTAAAAAACTAAAGCATCACATTAAAATTAGAATATAGTGTTGATTGGTTGGTCAAATTAAACAAGAAATCTTTTTCTTTCTACACTGACGTTTCGGCCCTTTATTTAGCCATCGTCCTGGCACTAAAATGCAACAATACATTTTGAAAATCTCAACAAAATAAACTCAAAAAACTTACTTCGTTAATTTGTAAAAATGTTTAAATAAATTTCATCATTAAAATGTTTAAAATAAATTTTTAACCAGGACTGTAAAAACTAAACATACACATTAATTTATAAAATAAAAAAAAATAACTAAATAAAATTAAATTAGTTAGAATATCACGATCAGACTTATTGCAGATAACGAGACCAAATGGTGATAATAATAATAATAATAACAATAATAATAAAGAGAAACATACACACACACATACACACAATAAAACTAATGCAACAAAGTGACTTACTAGTTACATAACTTAATGGCAACAACAAAAGAAACAACCAAAACAAAAAAAAAACACAAAATTAAAAAGCAAACAGGTAAAAATGTAAAAAGTACTTATATTGTTGCATTTAAGTGCCATGAGGATGGCCCAATAAAGGGCCGAAACGTTGGGTAGAAAAAAAAGATTTCTTGTTTAACTTGACACCTTCCAACCACCTAACACTATACTAATTAAATTGGGTCGAAAAAACGCCACTTTAAAATTAGAATAATGGAAAAACACTTTATCTGTAAAGACTCTAAAAAACAAGAAATATTTAAAAAAATTAAAAACGGATGGAGCCGGGAACCTCACTTAAGAAAGCGGGTGATAAATACCTGACAAATACATAATTAACAGATTTTTGTAAAACAAATAACATCAATAATTACAAATAATAACTGTGTAGTTTATGGTTAGCAACAGCGACAGAAAATTTGTATGTTGAAAGTACATTTTAGTCCTGGAAATAAAATATACATATATTTTAATTTTTGTGAAAGACATAAAAAAAATTAACTCAAAATTAATAAAAAAAGCAAACAAGAATGAAAATAAATGATGATTATAAAATATGAATGTCATTAGCAGAATAACCGCTCGAGGATGTTCAAAGGTTCGAGCGTTTGATTTGACGCTCTGAAGCGCTCAGCAGATCTTCCTCTTTGTTTGAATGAGTTGCATGTTCTTCATGGTTCATGTTCTTCAATCCATTCAAAAAAATAGGAAGAACTAAACCGCCTTGATCAGTGCTTTTGCTAATTACTTTATGCATTTGATTAAAGTAATAAATAAAAATTAATTTTCCCTACCTGAGGCATTAACCCCATGAAAAACTTTATTTATAAAACAAAAAGCCACAAATAAAAGTAACTGGCAGATCTGCATTTTGCCAACCACCATTTATTTATCTTTAAAATCTATCAGTAATTAAGTTTCCAAAACATGAGCCATATATATTCCAAATTTGTTTGAAACGGATATGATTGATATATTATAGCTTAAAAATTCAGATAAAAAAATATATGTAATCACGAGATAAATCCTTAATGCAACGTAAAGCCACAATTTGGACTTAAGATAAAATAATTTTTTTTTTAAGTTAAACGATTTTCTTCGAAAATTGCACTAAAAACTAAAAATTATTTGGCAAATTTCTGTTTACTACTGTCTAGATTTAACAATATTATTATATTTCTAAGTTGGATATAAGATGCGTTATTAAAAATCATCTGCCAATATATGGGCACCTAAGCTCACACTAAGTACTATAGTTATAGTGTACGTGTGAGCTAATATAACTAAAAACTGAAATATATTTTATTCAACTCCAGACTAAATTACCTTTTGTTTGATTCCACACAAGCCATGTTTTGACTTAAACTCAAATTTTTGAAATCTACCCCCACCCTTAAAGAAAAAAAACTATAATGTATTTTGTTAAACTCCGGACTCAATTACCTTTCGTTTGATATCACACACGCCATATTTTCACTTAAACTCTAATTTTTTAAATATACCCCCACCCTTTTTTTAAAATAAATTAAAATGTATTTTGTTTAACTCTAGACTCAATTACCTTTCGTTTGATATCACACATGCCATATTTTCACATAAACTCTAATTTTTGAAATCTACCCCCACCCTTTTATTTGGTTTGTGTTCGGTGGCTTTTGTTAATTTTTAAATGGGACCATCTCAACCCAAGACCCAGCCCAGGTACCAAATTTCATTAAAATCGGCCAAGCGGTTTTTGAGTTATGCGCGTTGGTCGTTACAGACAGACATACAGCCAGACAGACAGACAGACAGACAGACAGACAGACAGACAGACAGACAGACAGACAGACAGACAGACAGACAGACAGACAGACAGACAGACAGACAGACAGACAGACAGACAGACAGACAGACAGACAGACAGACAGACAGACAGACAGACAGACAGACAGACAGACAGACAGACAGACAGACAGACAGACAGACAGACAGACAGACAGACAGACAGACAGACAGACAGACAGACAGACAGACAGACAGACAGACAGACAGACAGACAGACAGACAGACAGACAGACAGACAGACAGACAGACAGACAGACAGACAGACAGACAGACAGACAGACAGACAGACAGACAGACAGACAGACAGACAGACAGACAGACAGACAGACAGACAGACAGACAGACAGACAGACAGACAGACAGACAGACAGACAGACAGACAGACAGACAGACAGACAGACAGACAGACAGACAGACAGACAGACAGACAGACAGACAGACAGACAGACAGACAGACAGACAGACAGACAGACAGACAGACAGACAGACAGACAGACAGACAGACAGACAGACAGACAGACAGACAGACAGACAGACAGACAGACAGACAGACAGACAGACAGACAGACAGACAGACAGACAGACAGACAGACAGACAGACAGACAGACAGACAGGCAGACAGACGGACAGACAGACAGACAGACGGGGCAACAAAAAAGTTTCAAAATCATCTGAAACGCAAAGATATATAATTTTTTTTTAAATCGGAGCAACTTTTTTTTTCTCGAAAAAATTAGGATCACCATAGCTCACACTACTATAGTATAGTATATGTGCGAGCTAAAATTAAGTTTAAGTTAATACCAACCAGAAAACATTTTTTATTCACCTTAATTTATTCATTACTGAGTTATAAAAATGAATGTTTCACACCAAGTGCTTCTCTCATTGAACGCAGTATCTTTATCGGCTCCCCCCCCCCCCCAAACATATTCCTGGGTACGATCCTGCTGTAGGGGCTGAATTACTACCCTTCTGTACACAAATATCGCTGCATACCCAAACAGTAATTAATTAGTTTTGTTGTTCCTGCTCGTGACGTAAGCAAAAACTGAGTAATTGATGAGGTTAAAATTAGCGGTTTTTTACCCTAAACTTGTTATTGATTTAAATGTCAATTTGATTGATTCAAGGATTTAAATTTTATCCCTTATACAGGGTGTTATGAAATAAATAATTTATATTTAAATGGGTTGTATATTAAACGTACCTGAGCTGAAAAAAAATATTTTTTTGAAATGAAATTATTTAAAAAATATTTTTACTGTGTTGCTATTTTTGACCTATTTAAACGTTTACCTTATCTGGAAGGTCTATTCCACATCTCGTTTAAATATAAACTATTTAGTCGATAACGCCCCGTATGTTTTCATTATACGTTGCATATAAATAATAAATTATTGTTTGTTGACGATCAGTAAAAATGTTTTTTTTCAATATAAATTTCAGGTTTTTTAGAAAATTACAATTCACATCGCAAGGATTCTAAATTAAATACATTTTACAAACAAGAAAACAATACTTTAGGAAAGATAAAGAAAAACTGAGCCCACTTGGCGACACTCAAATTTCAAGAGAAATTATCTTGATTGACTAAATTTTTACCTTCCTAGCCCGTGTAGCAATGGCTAGAGAAGGTATTATTTTCGACGAATTTTTTTTTTCCAGATAACTCGAAAATTTGTTATTTGGGTGTATTTTGACCTATCCTAGCAATATTGTCGTGATGTCTGTCTGTGTGTGTGTGTGTATGTGTGTGTGTGTGTGATTTTACAGTACTTGAAGTACTTGTAAGTATTTGAAGTACAATTTCAAGTACTGTACTTAAAATACCTGAGAACTCTGCTACAAGCTTAAATTAGTACACTAAGAGAACTTGGCGTTGTCGGTCAGGCCGTATTGTTTTGATTTCGGCGATTTCGTAGTGACGAAAATGGCGGAAGTTTCTGATAGCATTAGCGTGCTATATTTAAAGACAATTCAATTTCAGTCAGAGTAACTCCAATTTGAGTTTCAAGAAAAATGAATATTCGATCGAAGGGTAAAAGACATTAAAATTACGCATTTCAAGTTTTTTCCATCAATCAAGCTCCCCAAGGAAAGAAATATGGTAATTTAGAAAAGCAAATAAATTGAAACCACAAGTAAGCCCTTAAGATCCCCTTTATAACCACCCTTTTGCACTTTATAATCATTACTCATTCAGCCCAATCAAAGTCTCCCACCGTGAATTGGCTTTTGGGAAAAGCAGCCCAAAAAGTCCTAAGTAACTTTTTATAAATATTGACAAATTTAAGAAAATTATTCTTTCTTAAACTAAAATTGGTCGTCAAAATATTATACAGAGTAAACGTAAAATTTCGTACCAGTGAATTTAAAAATCAAACAAGTTTCGTGGCTAATTGACTAAAAAGGAGGTTTTGTTTCTCTCATATTTTTCCGTGGGTAGCTTGAAAGCTTAACCTCACGGGGGTCCAAGATCTAATGAACACATAATAGTAGTAGTAGTGGGGGGCGTTGACCCGCAGGTCTGGCAAGTAGGCCAGAGGAGGCCCTTTTTGCCATGCCCCAAGTCTGTCCCTTAATCCACGCTCTGCACTTCCCTTTGATGGTCGGGTAACTCATTGGGCCTTCCTGTTCTTTTTACAAAGTCCAGTAAGTCTGTCCATTTGAGCATTTGCAGTTCTTCCTCGCTCAGAGTTGGCGCTTTGAGTGCCTGTTGTCTCATCCTTGCGTCGTAGGCCTCGCATTCTGCCACGAGGTGTCTTGATGTCTCTTCTTCCTGTCCACAGGCTGGGCAGGTAGGGTCATTCTCGACTCCTATATGTGTCATGTGCTTCCTCAACCGGTTATGTCCGGTTAGAGTACCTATCAGCAGTCCGAGGTCTTTTCGTGTCTGTCCCAGCATCCATCTAATTCTGGTCGCTTCTGGACGATCTACGAATTCTTTGGTCTGTCTGCAACCCGTTCCTGTTTCCCAGGAGTTTAATAGCGCGTCCTGGGCCCATTTGTTGAGTCCGCTTTGCACTTGTCTTTTTGTCACGCCCAAAAGTGGCTCCGGTCCTACATAGGCGGTTCCTGCCCCGAGTCGTGCGAGTTCGTCCGCCTTCTCGTTGCCTGGTACCCCCGTAGGTCCCGGAACCCAAACCAGCGTCACCCGTTTGCCATCGCTTAGGGTCTCCAGGGCCTCTGCGCATTCTTCCACCAAGCCGTCAGCAATCTTGGGTGCGTTTAGCGCCTTCAGGGTGGCTTGACTGTCAGAGCATATATATATATATATATATATATATATATATATATATATATATATATATAAGCTCCTCTTCGCTGTTCCGAACCTCTTCTAGGGTTGCCGCCATTATTATGGCGTAGACTTCTGCTTGAAAAACAGTAGCCTGCTCACCGAGCGAGTAGCTCTTCTGAACTTCTAGTTTTTCCACGTATACTCCCGCTCCTGTGGTTTGCCTCTCTGATAGTTTGGATCCATCAGTGTAGCAAACTAAAGCCCTCTCCTCAAACATCATTTCGTCTCTCTGCCACGCTTCCCTGTCTGGGATGTGGATTTTGTACCTCTTCTCGAGCCTCCAAGGTGCGTGTGCTCTGCTGACCGTCATTGACGTGAGGGGGATTTCTCTAATTGTCAGCTCTTCTATAGCTAGATGACCAGCTGTTTCCTCTCTTCCTCTCCACTGACCCGTGTCCCTTAGACGTAAGTAGGTCCTCATCGCCTCCCTCTTGATCCAAGTTGGTAACGATGGTAGTCCCAGAATTGTCTCTAGGGCCAGGATCGGGGTAGTTCTCATAGCTCCGGTTATCCCTCTACACATCAGCCCCTGTAGGCTTCTGAGTTTTAGACATGTGGTCGTTTTCTCCACTGCTAAATTTCACGTTTGTTAGTATTATTTGGCTTAAAAATTTCGCTGATTGACGCTCACGTGTCTGATGGCGGGTAAAAACGCAATAAGCGTTGATCTGGCCTGAAAGGCAGAAAAAATAATTATCAATTGTTTATTATTATTTATTTTTTTTTACATTTTTATACATATTTAAAAATGTTATTTTAGTTTTTGACTTTTTTATACAATGGTAAATGATCTTTTTAATATATTTTAAAAATTAAAAAAATATATTTCCTGATAATGAACTTCATACTCACTTCGAACCTTCTATCGAATTAAACAGTAGGTACCGCATGAAATCGTTTTGTTTTTTTTCAAAGCTCTTTATTTATTAGGAGAGGGTTTCAATATAAAAGAGAATATTTTCTGTTGTATGTTTGAGAACGAAAGAAGTGTTTTCGATGAGTTGCAACTAAGCAAATAAATACTGCCGGGCTTAGAATTGGTGTTTATATGTTTGTCATGCCTTTTATTTCCATTTAAGATTAAGTATCTTTTGATATAAGCCTAGAGTAAGAAAATATAAAGAGAACTCGTAGCGCCGTTTTCGACGGTCATTCATTCATTTGTTGGTAAACAATGTAGCTTTTCCGCTGTTGCCGCCTCCTCTGCCTCTGTAAAATTTTATAAATAAAAAGTAAGGTTCAACTCCTTACCTTACCAAAATATATAGTACTTTGAGTTGGTTAGGCTATTTAAACCGTGCGATAATTTGTCATGCGCTTATTAGCCCGCGTCGCGTCGTTTTATGCTGTGTATTTCTTATTACATCCTGCCATAAAAACTCATTTAGACTACATAATTTATGAACGGTCCCTTTTTCCACAATTTTTTCAGGACGTGGCAACAGGTGTATGACATCATATTACGGATTTCGTGTTAGCAGGGCCGGGTTTGGCTTTGAGCTACTTAGACTATATCCCTAGGGAAAAAGGGAATCCGTTTTCCTATTGTAGAGGACGATTAACTATTAGTCATTGTTCCAACAGTTTTAACCGGTATTAAGGATATTCTATTTTATTATTTTAATTAACCATCCAAACGAAAATTTCATAGGATTGTTTTAATTTTCTCTAACTAAATATTTGGTACTCAAATACTAAATTGCAAATAATGCAAGGACCTAAAACTATAAACAACAAGTGAAATTAAAGAAAGAAAAATAAAAAAAAAGTTTTTTGATTCGGCCGGGATTCGAACCTGGGATATCCAAGTCATACATAAATTTTCGGAAAATTTTCATCTATGCAGGTCTGCAGTGTCTCAATACAAGAACGAAAAACTTTCAGGGTATTAACTCGACCAAGTCATTGTAACAAAACGGGATTTGAATATAAATGGTATTTTTGCCATTTATAAGTTTTTAAAGATTTTGAATTAAATATTGTTTTGACATCAACAAGCATTAATTATATGCAAGACTAGGTTAAGATTAAGTAAAATTTATGGCAACTCGGCGACTTGTTTTTGGGCATATTTTCAGATTCGCTGTTCATATTCATAATATGTCCTTTGAGCCACTAACATCATAATAATTCATATTTTGTAACTGGAAACAAATTAGCTAAACTATTTTCGACTTTTAAGAAACACACTGTATGATTCTAACTTTATCGATTTTCTCAGTCCACACATCTTTGAATTGCGGTGGTATTTTGTCTCTTTGTCTTTCTCGCCAATGCGAGAGAGCTTAAGTTTCAGACCACGGCAACCAAGAATGTCTGTGGGAGTAAACCGTTAAAGAAAGCTTAGATTTAGACCAATCAGCTAGCGGCAAGCTGAGACTGTCTAGAGAGCAGGGTACTGAAACTTTCGAAAGTCTGGAGGGAGTTCACTTTTTAGTCGCGCTTCGCTTGGTACGTTACGCTTTCATTCACACTTCTTAAGGGGGGTTTTATTTCAACTGGGGAAATTTATCAATCATTTTAACATTGTATAAGCTATTATCTTTATTATTCATAATTATTTTAGTCTTTTCTTTTGGAGTTTATTAATTTTAAAACTTTTAATTATTGCTGTTTCCAGTGTTTTGAAATAATGTTTTTATCTGTTTTATGGTTTTTTAACAACAAAATACAAACCATTAGTTGCTCTAAAATCGGCATTTTTCTTCAACAATATATCCCAAACCTAAACAGTAATATTAAGTAAATTAAACAGTTGATTGAATAGTTTCACTCATTCAATCAACGTTTAAGATGTTGATAAATATATATATTTACAACAAATATATAAAAGGTTAATAAAACCTAAAAGTTTAAGAAGTGTAAATATTTGAATACAAAAGTTTAATAGTAGTAAAAAGTCGATATTCAACTAATAAATATAAGAAGTAAAAGTGTGAAGCTACAAGAAGAAAATTGAAAAGGTATGTATGATTATCCTACATTAGTTATACATTTGAGAAAAACGTTTATAGCATACTTTTCCTCCAAGAACCGTCAAATTCCCTTTCGAGATCGTGTAAATTTAATAACATATAGTAACATTTAATCTTTTTATAATTTATATAAGTTGTAGCCTAAGTTGGTAGCTTACAACATTTAAGCCTTGGCCACTTGAGGTGACAGTACCACTGTCACATACTAGGCCTCTGTTACTTCATCAAACTGATTTCTATAATTCTTCCTTCCCACTGTCAAAGGTATAAAAACTCAAAAATTAGACGTCAGAAATCTTAACACACGAAAAGGTGATCTCATGTTTTCAGACGTTGATAGTTTATCAACGTCTGAAAACATGAGATCACCTTTTCGTGTGTTAAGATTTCTGATCGCAATAGGCGATTGCCAATATAATTCAGAGTAAAACAGTGACCGTAAATAAACGCAAAGGAAGAAAGCAAAAAGGAAATATTTGCGCAGGAAAAAGTGCTACACAAAAAAAGCGCACATTAAAAAAGCGCGCAAAGAAAAAAGCGCACATAGTAAACAGCGCACAGGAAAATCCAACAAAGAAAAGTTTAGAAGTATGGAAAAATCATAATAAAATAAATTTAAATCTTTAGATTTAGAATGGTACCTATTGTTACAGGTTACTTGATCATATTAATTTTACTCACAAAAATAGGGTAGTTGAATATTTAGGGGCCATTGATAATAACTTTTTAAAAGTCGTGTATTAGAACAAAAGCAACACTTGGATATAAAAAAAATTTACAATTTGAAAAAACGTTTTTTAATTTTTTTAGAATTTTGAATATTTTTTAAAATCTTTTATTAATATTCATAAAAACTTATTAGTAAAAATTATAAAATTATTTAAAACTTAAAGAATTTTTATTATTTGGATGATTCTACAAAAATGGTGCTGTGGAGTGGGAATGCATATTTTTCAAATACAGACTGCAAATGAACCATAGTTTTAGTTATAAAATTTAAAACGAAATGTTGTCTTTAAATACTTTAATTATTTTAATATTTTGAAAATTTTCGTAACTATAGGTAAATTTTATTTAAAACCTCTTATGATTCACCTCTAGGTCCATATTTATCATAATGAGCCATAATACTAGAATTATTGGTGGGTTGTAGCACGGATCGCCTTTTATTAGGTGATCCGTGGTTGTAGGCCTAGAATAAGATATTTTACCCTATAAGGTCGTAAGTAATATTTACAGCGGTACCTAAAATAAAAAAATTATCTGAATATTTGATCACATCTACTTATCCCGAGTCCTAATATAATAATATAAAAACACAGACACAAAAAAATCGAAAACCGCTGAAAACAATATAGAAATTTTTTTGAATGATATCAACATTGCTTTATAAAGAAGCTCTCCAAAATAAATTGATTTGATGGCTTTCAAACTGTACCATTTTTCGCAACTCACCGTATAATATTGCAATACTTTGATCAAGGTTTTTGCAATTTATTCGAAATTTTGTGGGTGTACGGGCAAAACAAAACCCGTCAAAATTCGGTGCATCGATATGTAGAGAAGAATGAACCCTTTTGTGTTTTATTTGCCGGAGTTATTATTATACTACAAAAAGCATATGATACCGTTCCAGTAGGGAAATTATGGATGGTTTTAGAGCAAACTAATATCAATCATACATACATAAAAGCGATAAAAGAACTATACAAAGGGTCAAAATCTAAAATTAAAATTGGAAATCGACTTTCAAAAGAAATCCTGGTAACAAAAGGCTTAAGACAGGGATGTTGTATCTCTCCAACTCTTTTTAAAATATATATCGCAGTAGCTCTAAAAAACTGGAAACGTAAAGTGCACGGCATGGGAATACAACTTAACGACCGATTTACCATATACACACTACAGTTTGCTGACGACCAAGTTATTGTGGCTAATGATAAAGAAGACATGGCGTATATGATGAGAAAGTTAACAGAACAATACCATCTTTTTACACGGGGAATAAATCCACCGGGATGAGCGCTCACCTCACCTCACGGGCCATCAAGAATAGACGTCAAACTTCACGCCCATCAAGAATAGCGTCTTGTGATTCGGTGAGCGCTCACCTCACCTCACCTCACGAACAGTTAAAAATAAACATCCTTGGTCGTATTATTTGTTACTTGGCTATGTTAATATAAAGTTTTTTTATTGGACAAAGAAATTACATCCTTAAATATCATCATGTTGTTCAATAGCACCCTGTATAAATATAGCGCTAAGAGCTGTCAAGAAGGAAGTCTTATGAATGTGACAGAAATATTCCCCCTAGATTTTAAATTCAACTTCAAGGTAGATACGTAAAACTCGTAAATAAAATTACTTATTCAAGTTTGAGTTTTGCCATTTCCTTTTATTGTGTTCCTGAGATTCCTGCTTTCATATGACTCGTATATTTTATTTAGTATCGTGCGGTTCTATCAAACATATTTTATTATAAACGTTACGACTGCATTGCACAACAGTTGAGTTAGATTCGGTGGCACAATAATATATAATATAATATATAAAATAAACCATTATAATATAGTGACCATGAAGATCCCTTTGGAAGAAAAAAGGCCAAGTACGCGAAAATGGCATTCCGTAAAAAGAATTGAGAAAAAAGTAAAGCCAAATTCTCCAATACAAATTTCAAAATGAAAGGTTCTTACTAGTTTGGAAATATTTTTTTAAACTTTGCTATTACAGCCAAACTTCTTTATGTTCAATTTAGCACTGTGTCTAAGAGTCATTTACAGCCGTAATAGCCAAGCTTAGAAAAATATTTCCAAACTAGTAAGAACGTTTTATTTTGAAAATTGTATTGGAGAACTTGGCTTTACTTTTATCTCAATTCTTTTTACGGAATGCCATTTTCGCGTACTTGACCTTTTTTTACATGAAATGTTTTTGTTATGATTTCACTTCTTTTTTAAAGGAATTGGATAATACTTAATTTTTAAAGTAGTAAAATATGCGGAATATTGTTCAAAACTTTTGCAATGCCTTACTTAAATTTTTGAGGTTTCTTAATTTTTTCCATGGTTTTATCGTAGTTCCTATTAGCCTTCCAAAGCTCAGCTCTCTAGCGGTTCTGAAAGTGCACAATGTTACTTTTACATAACTTTATATGTATAGGGGAGAAGAGTAAATGAAAATATTGGACTTTTTAAATTTTTTCCCATGGTTTTATCATAATTTCTATTAGCATTCCAATGCTCAGCTCTCTAGCATTTCTAGAAGCGGGCAATGTTAATTTTATATAAATTTACATTTATAGGAGAGGGAAGTAAATTAAAATGTTGGTGTTTTTAAATTTTTTCATATAGTTTTATCATATTGTCTTTCAGTCTTAAAAAGTTCAGCTCTCTAGCATTTCTGGAAGTGGGCAGTGTTACTTTTACATAACTTTACATTTATAGGGGAAGGAAGTAAATTAGAATTTTGGGGTGTTTTAATTTTTTTCTATAACTTTATCATAGTTACCCTCGGTCTTCCAAAGCTCAGCTCTCTAGCATGTCTGGAAGTAGGCAATGTTACTTTTACTTAACTTTACAATTATAGGGGAGGAAAGTAAATTAGAATTGGGTGTTTTAATTTTTTCCTATAGTTTTATCATAGTTCCTATCAGTCTACCAAAGCTCAACTCTCTAGCATTTCTGGAAGTGGGCAATGCTACTTTAGCATAACTTTAAATGTATAGGGGAGGGGAGTAAACTAAAATTTTGAGGTTTTTTGATTTTTCCCAGGGGTTTGGTCATAATTTTTATCAGTCTGCCAAATTTCAGCTTTGTAGCATATCTGGAAGTACAGTAGAATATTGATGATCTATACATGAGTGAGTGAGTGAGTCAGTGAGTGAGTGGCAATTTCGACGTTTTTTGAAATTTCGTAACTAATTTACTACTTTATGGAATTCCATGAAACTTGGAGGGGTTGTTTACTCCATGGAGGTCTACGACTGTGCAAAGTTTAAGATTCATAGCTCATTCCGAAGTAGAGTTTTAGGTAGGTCAAATATCGGCTGAAATGTTTCCAGAAAAGATGGTTACGGCGCGCGAACTTGGCGAGGCACTGCCGTGCCCTCAGATTTAGCAGATGTTTAGATAAAAGTAGAAATATAACGATGTACTCCGTTCTAAACAGAACGCTATGATCCATGAATTAAAAAATAAAGAAGAGGGGGAACACCAGAGGAGAAATTATAGGCAGGTAGACAAGAGCTGACTAGGGATATCAGAAAAGTCGCGTCACGGGATCGAGATTGCCTTTTCTTTTAAATCTGCAAAGCGAAAAAGAGGTAAGAATTGCGTTTTTAGAAACTTTGCTAATTACTTTCTTCGGCATTACCTTGATAATAAATTGCGGCAGTAATATTATTAAAAGCCATTTTTCCAGTCTTTCTAAGTTAGATAAAAATTAAAGAACTGGGTAGGCTCTTACCGGATCTAAGCCTCACTCAAGTTAGTCAAAGAAGAGCACAAAACAGAAGTTTTACGCGTCATTTTTTTATAGACATCTATAAACAAAACTGGATTTAAGGGTGTGATTTAACCTACCTGTTGTATTGTTTCCCGTGTGTGTTATTTTATAATGCGGCATTAAGAATTGACCCTAATTGGGCACGAAAGGGTGAGAAAGATTTGCATTTTCCTGAGAAAATAAGAATACATAAATCTTCCATAGACAATAAGAATTCTTGCACTGGATTTGCATTGTTAGGTTTAGATAAAACGAATATTTACTCAATTAGGTGCTATTGGGTTCATATGATGCATATCTTTCGCCTCCCCAACCTTAACCTTTTTTTCTTCGAAAGGTATGTTCCTCTTAATTTATTCTATAGATAGGTATCCAAGTTTACCCATTTAACCCATTTTAGTAAATTATAGGTTAGTAGGTAGATACTTATTTTTCTCCTTTTAAGAAAATAATTATAGATAAAGGCTTATTACCTTCTAAGTAAAATATCTTGTGCAGCGTTTTACAAAATTTCCAATACACAAACTAATATCAATTTGTTGTGACGAAATAAGCAAAAATCCTAAACCAAAACAAAGTATGCGAGCTACTTCTTTAGGAGAAATGCCACCACAGGTTTCTAAATAACTTAAACTTCTGAGACAAAATAAGGACGAATCAGTCAGTTTAAAAGTGAAAATTTGACGTCAATAAGGAGAAAGATAAAATTAGAAATGACTAGAGTTTCGGTACGGTATTTCCTAGTATTTCCCAGGATTTCCTCAAATTTCAATGGTATTTCCTAGTATTTCCCAAGCACTTCCCGATATTTCCTAGTATATTTCCTAGTACTCCAAGTATTTCCTGATATTTCCCCTAACCTGTACACCCGGGCCCCCCCCCAAGCCTATGATTTTTGTATATATTTTCCACATATTTCATGAATAAACACAGAAAATAGCATGAAATACGACATTATGAGGCCTCGGGCCCCCCCCAAGACATATTCCTGGGTGCGTTACTGGATATGGTATTTTGGGGGAACTCAACAAACGTGCAAAATGTCTTAATTTTTCAAAAAAGGTGCCTTAGAGGCCATGTTCAACTTAAAAAGTATTGAAAGCTGTCGATCTGCTTTTATAAAAAATCAAATTTTAACAGTTATCGACATTTACATTTACGAATGTGTAAAATTTTATGTAAAAAATAAATCCCTATTTGTCGATAACATAAGAAACCATAATTATCCAACTCGACATAAGAAAGATTTATTGACAGAAAAAACTAATTATACATTTATTCAAAATTCAGTAAAAAATAATATTATTAAAATCTGGAAACACTTGCCCCAAGCAATTAAAACATTCCCAGAGAAAAAACTTTTAAGTTCTCTAAAATCCGTTCTTCTCCAGAATACCTTCTATAACCTCAAAGACTATTTCCTTATAAAATTTTTATAATGTATTACCAACTAAAACCTAACAACATTTTAAATGACGAAATTTTATTTTATACTATTGACGATAATGTATTCATAATCATTTGAACTTAATAATTTTTTTTATATACATATATTTTGTCACGTAACACTATTTATTTGTAATGTATTTATATTTTGTATCTATCAGATGCTAGTATTATATTGTTAATTGACAAGTTCCACACCTGTAAGGCAATTGAACAAATAAAACATATTCTATTCTCTTCTCAATGTTTCTTGCTGTAAAAAAGAAATATTTATTTTAGGGAAATATCGCAATATCCTTAACTTTCTTGGAGCAGTTTATTTCAAGAGCCTTGAAACAGTAAATCAAACAGTCTAGTCAGCAGGATTTCGCCAAATCAGAAGAATTCTGTATTAGACTTTCATGCCTCGGGAATTCGCACGCGGACGCACGTCGAAATTTATGGACTTTAAGAAAGATTTACCGCTAGATTTACTAACACAAATTTAGCGGAACGGTGCGGTGAAAGAACCGTTAAAGGGCATATTAATAGCCATAAAATAAGCACTTGGTAAAATGTGTGACGGCGAAAAACCCTAAAGAAAAGATGAAACTGATATTGGCGTAGCTAGCCTTGCTTTTCAGGGGGGCCGTGGCCCCGATCTATCTTGAACAAAAAGCAAACATAGGTTTTAAAGAGTCGTGCAAAGTGTGCAATGAATAAAAAAAAATACGCGCATTAAATGTTCTAATATTTTAATATAACAAATTTAATAATACATTTACCAACTTATTTATATGTATACACAGGAAGTATGTATTTCAGCAATTCTACAAAGAAAGTTTTCTACGTCGCTGACTGCAAGCGTCTACCACACTGTCTAAGTCGACCTCAACATCTTTTTCTATGAATAACAATGACAAACCTGAGTGTCTCTCTTGAGTCATAGTTGTTCTAAGCCAATTAAACACTCTCCTCATGGCAGAGAAAGACCTCTCGCAAGTTGCACTTGAAATTGGAAGAATACTCGCAACTTTAAAAAGTTGGTAGAGGTTTGGATAGGTGTTTTCTGCTATATGTTATTTGATAGAATCATGACCAACAGTTTGATTTAACCGAAAAATACAATTCTTTAAAACGGTCGTTTCTGCTCTTAAAGTAGAAGTATTAATATTGAAAATTTCCCGGTATTGCTCGACGAATTTATTCCATTTAACGACGTGGGAAAACTTAATATGAAAATGGTTATGAAATTGTCACCAGAATCGGAAAATTTTTGATAAGACACTAAACGCTAACCTCAAAAAAACTAAAAAGATATTTATTTTAGAAAAACAGTTTAAAAAGGTCTTTTATAACCTTACGACATCTACAACCCGATTTCGGAAACAGAGAGGGCAAAGGTCGCTGTCTTTATTAAATGCGAAATTTAACTTACACTTCTATAATATTTTACAAGATGTCGCCAATATATATGAAATATTCAATATGCATAATTATGTTTACATTTAAAAAAAAATTTTCGGGAAATTGCATAAGTGCAGAAAAGTTACCGATAATTTAAAGAGAAAAAGCCTAATTCCGCACGACAAGGGCTTTTTCCTGAAATGTAAACATTATCTGAATGATTTTAAATTTTAATGCACCTATTTTATTTGAATATTTCCCGAATAATAATAGAAAAGTATGTATTTTCAGCGTCATGTTCTTTTACTAGTAGTCGGTAGGGGAGGCCTAAAATATCTTAGGGGGGGCCTGAGGGACTTCAGGGGGGGCCAGGCCCCCCCTGGCCCCCTCCTAGCTACGTCAATGGAAACTGAACAATAAGATGTGTGCAATATATCACTTATTTTCTTTGTAAAAGTTTAATCTTCTGGCGGAGCATTCGAAATTCTTGAAATTGGAATCTTATTGGATCCTGCTTTAAAAAGTTGATGCCATACCGTAGGAGTCCTGTTCTTAAGCCTGGAATTTTCTTCTTGTACACAGAAAAGAAACATTGAAGTAAATATATAGTTCAGTCAACTCAAGTTTTTTTCTGCTCTAATTAAATATATTCTTGAGCTAACGACTTCAACTAATTGCTTCAGAGTAATGTGTCATACAGAATACAAAGCGAATCCAAGTACACTTGCGGCATCATAAAAGTGTACACAATAGATAGTTTTACGTATTTTTACGTAAAACTGCACGTTAAGCGCTCTACGTTTTGTTCCAAATTTGAGTTTAAGTTGAATGTTTTTACGTTACCATAACAAGTCTACTAATAGCAGAGAATATGGAATGCGACACTGTGTTTTTTTGATGTTACAATTTTGTTTTTTGTCTTTTCAACTACAGTAGGAATATATTTCCAAAGAATCGTTTGTACTGGAAGCGGAAATTATCGTCTAGGCCTCATTTTGCGATCGGTCAATCAACCAATTCTATTCTTTGGTAACGTTAAGGTGCCCGCAGACTGCCGTAAGCTAACGTAAATACGTAAGCTTCTAACGTGACCTTGACGACGGTGTGACGAAGTGCGCTTGCGTATCTGTCAAATCTCATGCATACGTAAAAATACGTAGCACAACTTAAACTATCTATTACTTTTGGGTGTATTACATTCAGTGGCGTATCCAGAAATGGGGGTGCGAGGCCTCATATGTCATATTTTATGCTATTTTATCTTTTAATTTAGCACACTTTTGTATTAGTGGGCACTAAAAGTCATGCACCAATAAAAAGTGTCACTTATAATGCTACTTTAGTGCTCTATTAGTTAGTATACAATATCGGACCCTTAAAAATCACTAATAATAAATAAACACGAATTATTTAGATGTTTTAGCTCACACATATACTATACTATAGTAGTGTGAGCTATGGTGATCCTAATTTTTTCAAAAAAAAAAAAGTTGCTCCGATTTCAAAAATTTTTATATATCTTTGCGTTTCAGATGATTTTGAAACTTTTTTGTTGCGCCGTCTGTCTGTCTGTCTGTAACGACCAACGCGCATAACTCAAAAACTGCCTGGCCGATTTTAATGAAATTTGGTACCTAGGCTGGGTCTTGGGTCGAGATGGTCCCATCTAAAAATGAACAAAATCCACCGAACACAAACCAAATAAAAAGGTGGGGGTAGATTTCAAAAATTAGAGTTTATGTGAAAATATGGCGTGTGTGATATCAAACGAAAGGTAATTGAGTCTGGAGTTAAACAAAATACATTTTAATTTATTTAAAAAAAAAGGGTGGGGGTATATTTCAAAAATTAGAGTTTAAGTGAAAATATGGCGTGTGTGATATCAAACAAAAGGTAATTAAGTCCGGAGTTCAACAAAATACATTTTAGTTTTTGTTTTTTTTAAGGGTGGGGGTGGATTTCAAAAATTTGAGTTTAAGTCAAAACATGGCTTGTGTGGTATCAAACAAAAGGTAATTTAGTGTGGAGTTGAATAAAATATATTTCAGTTTTTAGTTATATTAGCTCACATAACTATAGTACCTAGTGTGAGCTTAGGGGCCCATATATTGGCAGAGTATTTTAATGATGTTTAATTTCTATAAAGAATATATCTATTTTGTTTTTCATCTGCACATTTTATCGAAAAAAATTTTCTAGTCCGTTGCCGAGTTGGCCGGAGTCCAGTTGACGGCGCCGAGTTGGGTTGGCGCCCAGTTGGCCGGGCGCCCAGTAGGCGGCGCCTAGTTGTCTTATTCCGCTTTAAAAAGGATCCACCTGGATTTTCTTAAAAACTATTAGAAAATTTGAAATACGTCAAAACACGATTTTGTTTACACGGGACACATTTTGGTGATCTTTTACGTTAACATAATTGGGTATTAGTTGCCTTACCTAACTATTTAAACTAGCATAATAATATCATATGAATCATGAGAAAAACATTTGATGTAAAAAAAAGCCAAGTACGCGAAAATTGTATTGAAAACACATTTCAAAATTAAAGGTTTTCACTAATTTGAAAATGTTTATTTAAACTTTGCTATTACAGTCAAACTTGTTTATGTTCAATTTAGGACTGAGCCTAGAGTCGATTTGCAGCCATAACAGCCACGTTTAAAAAAACATTTCGAGATTAATGAGAACCTTTTTTATCTCACACTACTACTATACTATAGTAGTGTAAGCTATGGTGATCCTAATTTTTTCGAGAAAAAAAAAGTTGCTCCGATTTCAAAAACTTTTATATATCTTTGCGTTTCAGATGATTTTGAAACTTTTTTGTCTTGCTGTCTGTCTGTCTGTCTGTCTGTCTGTCTGTCTGTCTGTCTGTCTGTCTGTCTGTCTGTCTGTCTGTCTGTCTGTCTGTCTGTCTGTCTGTCTGTCTGTCTGTCTGTCTGTCTGTCTGTCTGTCTGTCTGTCTGTCTGTCTGTCTGTCTGTCTGTCTGTCTGTCTGTCTGTCTGTCTGTCTGTCTGTCTGTCTGTCTGTCTGTCTGTCTGTCTGTCTGTCTGTCTGTCTGTCTGTCTGTCTGTCTGTCTGTCTGTCTGTCTGTCTGTCTGTCTGTCTGTCTGTCTGTCTGTCTGTCTGTCTGTCTGTCTGTCTGTCTGTCTGTCTGTCTGTCTGTCTGTCTGTCTGTCTGTCTGTCTGTCTGTCTGTCTGTCTGTCTGTCTGTCTGTCTGTCTGTCTGTCTGTCTGTCTGTCTGTCTGTCTGTCTGTCTGTCTGTCTGTCTGTCTGTCTGTCTGTCTGTCTGTCTGTCTGTCTGTCTGTCTGTCTGTCTGTCTGTCTGTCTGTCTGTCTGTCTGTCTGTCTGTCTGTCTGTCTGTCTGTCTGTCTGTCTGTCTGTCTGTCTGTCTGTCTGTCTGTCTGTCTGTCTGTCTGTCTGTCTGTCTGTCTGTCTGTCTGTCTGTCTGTCTGTCTGTCTGTCTGTCTGTCTGTCTGTCTGTCTGTCTGTCTGTCTGTCTGTCTGTCTGTCTGTCTGTCTGTCTGTCTGTCTGTCTGTCTGTCTGTCTGTCTGTCTGTCTGTCTGTCTGTCTGTCTGTCTGTCTGTCTGTCTGTCTGTCTGTCTGTCTGTCTGTCTGTCTGTCTGTCTGTCTGTCTGTCTGTCTGTCTGTCTGTCTGTCTGTCTGTCTGTCTGTCTGTCTGTCTGTGAAACGAAATCCACCGAACGCAAATCACATAAAAGGGTGGGTGTAGATTTCAAAAATGAGAGTTTATGTGATAATATGGCGTGTGTGATATCAAACGAAAGGTAATTAAGTCTGGAGTTAAACAAAATGAATTTTAAGTTATTTAAAAAAAAGGATGGGGGTAGATGTCACAAATTAGAGTTTAAGTGAAAATATGGCGTGTATGATATCAAACAAATGGTAAATGAGTCTGGAGTTAAACAAAATACATTTTAGTTTTTAAACAAAGGGTGGGAGTAGATTTTAAAAATTAGAGTTTAAGGCAAGACATGGCTTGTGTGGTATCAAACGAAAGTTAATTGAGTCTGGAGTTGAATAAAATATATTTCAGTTTTTAGTTATATTAGCTCACACGTACACTATAACTACAGCACTTAGTGTGAGCTTAGGTGCCCATAGATTGGCAGAGTATTTTAAATGTGTATTGAAAACCTTGGATAAATTTAATCTCAATCCTTTTTAAAGAATACTATTTTTAAGTCCTCAGCCTCTTTTACATGAAATGTTTTTGTTATGATTACACAAATTTTTTCATTGTCATAATTGTACCATTAGAGTAAAAGCTTTAGTGACCAAGATTGTGCTTAGAAAGAGGAAACTTAATTTAGCAGGTTTTTAGCTAAAAATAGCGAGTAATTGATGGATTGTGCGTATTGTGTACAAAATTTTTATCCTGATTTGGACGATCCATCATTTTTTCACAAAAAATTCCATCTTTAAAATATTGTCCTCAGGAAACAGGTCCTGAGATTTTGTACTTCTGGGCTTTGTATCAATTTCTTTTTAAAATGTTTCGAATGGTTCTGGAACTTAAATAAGGACTGATGTATTTGCGTTTGTTTTGATATGGGCCTTGGACCCTCATCCATACACCTCTTCCTTGTCGCTACATTTTCTGCACAGCTTAACGCACCCAAATTTATCAAAATAGTTAATTTATTCAAAATAGTAGCATTCCGAGCAGAGTTTCCTGCAAAATACCATTTTAACATTTGAACCTTTTATTTTCTTCTATAGTAAATTTAAACGCGTCCTTAACGACAACTCGTTGGATCTCCCCTGATATCCCCAGTCAGCTCTTGTCTACCTGCCTATAATTTCTCCTCTGGTATTCCCGCTTTTCTTTAACTTTCATTTCATGCACGTCGCGTTCTGCTAAGGTCCAGGTACACTCTTATATTTTTATTTTTATCTAAACACTTGCTAAATTAGTTTTTCTCTTTCTAAACAGAATCTTTGCATAGATCACTATAATAGCTATTACCCTAATGGTATATCTATGTATAGTAGGTACATAATTGATTTAATGCATGATTTATTAATAAAGACATGCTTTTACGAGAAAATTAGTGGGTGGGGGAAGAAACTAGGTTAATTTCTAAGAACCTGTCCATATTTCCTGTGCCTGGCAAATCCCAGCTCTTTAGCATTTTTGGAAGTGAGAAATATTAATTTTACCTAACTTTATATAGGAGAGGAAAGTGATTTAAAAGGGTTCTTTTTATTTATTTTTTATAGAATTTCTATCAGCCTGTTTTTTAATATTCCGTAATTACTATTTGGCTCTATTGAAGTCAATGAAACTTGAAGGAATTGTTAGACCTATCAAGGTCTACGATTGTACAAAGTTTGAGTTTCGTAACTCTTCGGATTGAGCTACCAAACTTAAACTTTACAGTTATAGATAGCTAAAATATGGGCTGAAATGTTTCAAGAAAGGGTCGTACAGCAGTGTACGCAAACTGCCGTGCTATCAGATAAGGTAATTAGCAGAATCAACAGAGGAAGAGCTGCCGAGCGCTGTAAGCCGTCAAATTAAACGCTCAAACCTGTGAACATTTTCGATCGGTCCTTCTCTTACTGTCCGGCTAGAATAAAATGAGGCACAAAAGAGATGGCCTAACTCAATCTATCTCCCTCTGTTTACAGCACTTTTGTCTCGGTACTCGTCTGGTACGTTTAACCAAATCGAAAAAAAAAAGAGCTCGAGCCTTCGGTCGGTCATTCTATCTGAGGGCACGGTAGTGCCTCGCCAAGTTCGCGCGCCGTAACCATCTTTTCTGGAAACATTTCAGCCGATATTTGACCTACCTAAAACTCTACTTCGGAATGAGCTACGAATCTCAAACTTCGTAGATCTCCATGGAGTTAACAACCCCTCCAAGTTTCATGGAATTCCATAAGGTAGTAAAGTAGTTACGAAATTTCAAAAAACGTCGAAATTGCCACTCACTCACTGACTCACTCATGTATAGATCATCAATATTCTACTGTACTTCCAGAGACGCTACAAAGCTGAACTTTGGCAGACTGATAGAAATTATGACCAAACTCCAGGGAAAAATCAAAAAACCCGAAAATTTTAATTAAATCCCCTCCCCTATACATCTAAAGTTATATAAAAGTAGCATCGCCCACTTCCAGAAATGCTAGAGAGTTGAGCTTTGGCAGATTGATAGCAACTATGATAAAACTATGGAAAAAATCAAAAAACCCCAAAATTTTAATTTACTCCCCTTCCCTATACATTTAAAGTTATGTTAAAGTAGCATTGCCCACTTCCAGAAATGCTAGTGAGTTGAGCTTTGGTAGACTGATAGGAAGTATGATAAAACTATAGGAAAAAATTAAAACACCCCAAAATTCTAATTTACTTCCCTCCCCCATAAATGTAAATTTAAGTAAAAGTAACACTGCCCACTTCCAGAAACGCTAGAGAGCTGAACTTTTTAAGACTGAAAGACAATATGATAAAACTATATGAAAAAATTTAAAAACTCCAACATTTTAATTTACTTCGCTCTCTTATAAATGTAAATTTATATAAAACTAACATTGCCCACTTCTAGAAACGCTAGAGAGCTGAGCATTGGAATGCTAATAGAAATTATGATAAAACCATGGAAAAAAATTTAAAAAGTCCAATATTTTCATTTACTCTCCTCCCCTATACATATAAAGTTATGCACAAGTAACATTGTGCACTTTCAGAAACGCTAGAGAGCTGAGCTTTGGAAGGCTGATAGGAACTACGATAAAACCATGGAAAAAAATTAAAAAACCTCAAAAATTTAAGTAAGGCATTGCAAAAGTTTTGAACAATATTCCGCATATTTTATTACTTTAAAAATTAAGTATTATCCAATTCCTTTTAAAAAAAAAGTGAAATCATAACAAAAACATTTTATGTAAAAAAAGGCCAAGTACGCGAAAATGGCATTCCGTAAAAAGAATTGAGATAAAAGTAAAGCCAAGTTCTCCAATACAAATTTCAAAATGAAAGGTTCTTACTAGTTTGGAAATATTTTTCTAAACTTGGCCTTTTTTTACATGAAATGTTTTTGTTATGATTAACTTATTTATTTATATGATGAGATAAAGCAAACTTAATTTGCGATTTTGATTTTTCGAGCAGGCATGGCATGAGCCAAAGTTTTGTTGTACAGAAATTATATTTGTTGACCGGTGTTACGTGCATATATGTGTTTTGAAATTACAGTTGCAGAGGATCCCAGAGCGTATGCAAATTAGAGCGCAATCGAGCAATTCCCTCTTGACAAATTCGCGTTTATATGGAATATGCACAAAGGACTATCTGGCTCATTAAAAATAAAATAAAAAGCTTTTTACAACAAAAATTAAATCGATTTCTGTTTTTACTAAAAAGTAATTGTATTTTTACTTTGCTTGGGGAGGTGTCCTATTCGTGGAAAAATGACACTAATTATCAGAAGTCAGAGGCGGCTAGTGCAAAAGAACTGCAGAGCTGCAGAACCCCCAAAATTTTCACATTATTTGACTATTTTTCAGCCGCTGCTATTTTTCTAATATAATTATTTTATTTCTAAAATTATTGGAATAGCAGTATATTTTCGGTCCGGTGTTGGTATAGTAGGCCTTCAAATCGCGTACGTGTGTTGAGTATGACGCCGCGCGCCGTCGCCGAAGGCCGCATTTCATAGTCGGTCAAATGAAGTTATTGGCATTGTTGCGCTGCTAAATTGCAACACAACGTAGCTGGGCGGCTAACGAGATCTGTGCTCAGCTAGGAACCCCTTCCTTCGCCCCGCACCGCACTTGCTCCTGGGTTTAGATAGCGAAATCTAGGCAAAAATAGGGCTGCAAAACTTGCAGTTCCAGTACAATTCCGGGCGGGCGGGCTCAGCGTTGCGTGTTTGCGGGCGCATTTATTTATTTAGAAGACGCCAAACGCATGAGCGGGAGGTTATGGTCGTGTTTGTTTTTGTATAATTGTGTCACAATGAATGTGGTGGATAATTTAATTAATGTAAAAAAATTCTCTCTTTACTTATGAAGAAAAACTAAAACTGAAAAAAGAGGGACGGCCATTGCCCGATATTTTAATAGTAAAGTGAGGTTCAAGCCGGGGAAAATCGTATAAAAGGATTTTTACAAGAGAAATTTTTTACTTTTTATAATAGACACGTGATCTGGAGACTGTAAAAAAATAGCATTTTTTATACCCTATCGGCAGAACTCACAAACTTTACTGTCACGAGCCGCCACTTATATCTATATCAGCAACAAAGATCACTGAAAAATTTAATATCGGAAAAACTCAAGCAGCGGAAATTTTTAATAAATATATATTAAAATTTTGAAGTTCACTCCCATAAGCGGACACCTCCAATAAGCGGACAAGATCGACGAAACCGTGAGTGTCCGCTTATAGGAGGTTTCACTGTATTTTTATTTACTTTTATTATTTTAGAAATTCATCATTATTAGGTATTAATGGTGTATTCTACTCGTCCTAAGCCTTTTTTTGCTGGAAAACTCCATGCCTTCTTTTTCTTAAAAATAAATATTTTTTCAAAAGTTTTATACTTATTATATTATATAAGTACCTACCTATTTCATTAGGTAGGTGCGTATAAATCTAAAAACCTAAAAAAATACCAATTGACTTTCTAAAAATTGCAAAAATTCAAAACCTTTCGTTATATCTTTAAAATTGGAACTCCACACAGTTTTATTAAAAAATTAAAAAAGAGTAAATGATACGCCACTGTTTCTTTTTGTGTGTATCAAACGTGCCTAGTCATCTTGTTTGAGCTCAGCCATAACAATAGAAGCCCAATAAAAGTGTGTGAATTGTGAACGAGCCGGAGTCGCGTTGAGTCAGCGGTCATGAACCCAATAAAAGGGTTTGAATTATAAACCGAATGGAGTCGATTTGATTAAACCTACTAGATAAGTACCGTTTTTTCTTGTAATATTAAAATTTTGAAATGAAGACCACCCAGTAAGAAAAAAGTGCTGTAAACAGAGGGAGATAAATTCTGGCCGGACAGTACTCTTATTTTCAAAACTCCTTATATAACAAGAAATCTCATTTTCGTTTTCCGTCGCTCTGTCGGTCTTTCTCTCTCTCTGAAGTTCTAACTTGAGAATGCCTTAACTTGTTTTAATAAACTTTTATATAAATATATAGGAAACGTGGAATTTCGTACCCGTGAATTTAAAAATCAAACAAGTTTCATGGCTAATCGGGATAAAATAGTAGTTTACCTAACTAGTGCGGAAAGTGCCTCTTTTCCGCACGCGATTGCAGATGGCCAAACGACGCGATAGCGGAGTTTGGCCAGCAATCAAGTGCGGAAAAGACACTTTACGCACGAGTTAGGTACACTATTTTTTCTATAAGCGTGAGGAAAAAACTAAAAATTAATCAGAAAATTATTTATATTCAAAACGTTTTAATCAAATCAATTATTATTATTCACATTCTAGCGGCTTCTAGAACTGACTGGGGTAGATTTTCGTCCGAAGAATCCATTGAAAATCTGATTTTTTTGTTTGAAAAATTCAAAAGACGCTTGTCGCTGCAAAATTGGCTTTGTTTTGACAGTTTGTTTGTACTTTGTTGCTATGGTGATTTAAGATGCCAAATCTAAAACCACTAGTGTTCATTGTTGTTTGACATTGACAATGACGATATTTATACCGGGGAGGTTTAAAACTTATAATTTGAACCTATTTTACTGAAAACTTTATTTTATCGAAAATATTGAAAATATAGCAGAATTTTAGTCAATTTGAATATTTTTAGGATATTTCGTGTGCTAGGAAAGATACAAATGTATTTTGAACGGTCTAAATGTTATAGAACACCTCAATATTATAACCAAACCCTTGAAAAAAATCTTAAAACCATAAAATATAAATTTACTCCCCTCAAGTAACATTACCCACTTAACTGAGCTTTGGCATTCTGATAAAAAAATTAAAAACACAAAATTTTTATTTATTTCCTTCAACTATACATGTTAAGTTATGTAAAATTATTATTGCCCATGCACTTCCACAAATGAACAGAGTAACAAATAGAGCAGAAATAAAGGGTATGCAAATATTGTCATATATTCCTTTCTTCACAACATATATACTATGTTGAATCATTATTTATGTTATTAATGCGTTATATTTGAAAATGTTGTAAATATTTTTAAAATAAGAAGGAAACAAAAATCTAAAAATGTGGAGCGTTTCGAATTTAAAAAAAGATCCGTCTTATTAAAATTTGACATTTCCCAAAAGTGTTAAATATTTTAGCCAGTTAATTATTTAAAGAAAATTAAGACATAAAACTTATTACTCATTTTTTAGTATCTCTTTTTCGAAAAACTCTTAGGTTGGTTGGTAAACATGTACGGAAAAACCCTGTAGATTTGAGGGCACGGCAGTGCCTCGCCAAGTTCGCGCGCCGTAACCATGTTTTCTTGAAACATTTCAGCCGATATTTGATCTACCTAAAACTCTACTTCGGAATGAGCTACGAATCTCAAACTTTGCACAGTCGTAGATCTCCATGTAGTTAACAACCCCTCCAAGTTTCATGGAATTCCATAAAGTAGTAAAGTAATTTACTCCCCCCCCCTAAACATTTAAAGTTATGTAAAAGTAGCATTGCCCACTTCCAGAAATGCTAGAGAGTTGAGCTTTGGCAGACTGATAGGAACTATGATAAAACTATAAGAAAAAATTAAAACACTCCAAAATTCTAATTTACTTCCCTCCCCTATAAATGTAAAGTTAAGTAAAAGTAACATTGCCTACTTCCAGACATACTAGAGAGCTGAGCTTTGGAAGACCGATAGTAACTATGATAAAGTTATAGAAAAAAATTAAAAAATTACGCTTTTACTTGAAAGTTAAATATAATTGTATAATAATAAAATAAAGTATAATTTTGAAACCGGAGACCGTAACTTACTGCTTGCAAATAAATAATTCTATGTAAGCGTATAGCGAAATAAAATTTAAATAAACGTGTTTAAGTCCAGAATGGTATTTTGTGACTATTATTGGCATAATGCTCAAAAAATACAACAAATTATCATCCTACCTAAGTTGACACAGCATACATTACATTAATCTTAAGCAAAAAAAAACACAAATTATTTTCATAGTCCCCTGCAGAGAAAAACATTTTTTTACGCGACCGAGACTTTTTTTATTTTAGCACCCATTTTTAAAAGCAGTACAAAACTATTTTAAGATTTTTTCTGGCAGTACAAATATTTTTTCGTACAAACTATGTGAAACATTTATATTTCATAGTAAATTTATTTTGATGACCAGCCATCGTTGATTTCACCAAGATCAAAGACCGCCATTTGGCTTATTTATCTGTATTGGGTAACCTGTGGTAAAAATATCCCTACATTTTTTAGAATTTAATATCTCAATTGCTTTGCTATTTAATGGCTTTACAACGGATCATTAACTGATCCGTGGTTTAACCAAGAATTTACCTAAATCTAATCACGAATCACCTAAGGTGATTCGTGATACAATGATTTATTTCTTTAGTTTTAAGGATTTACATTATTCGCAAAATACAAAATAATCTTTTATCAACGACTACTTGAGATTTTAGGTACAGTTTTAAATAAATAAAGCGATGCAAAACTTTTCCACAGCTTTTATTTCATCGGCATCGGGATAAAATATCTAAAAAATCTTTTCTTACAATTTCGTTTTTCGTGTTTTCTTTAACTCCATTAAATATTTTCTGCTTCATTATTGGTCCTTCTTTACAGGATTAAAGCCAATTTTCGTCATTAAAATTCTTTCTTATTCGATTTTCTTTTGAGAAAAGTTTAGGTTTCTTTGGATTTTTATGTTTTAGTTTTTATGCTGAAATTTTTGAGAGCAAAAAACCATTGTTTTTTATGCGGTTTTCTTTTGATAAATAAAGCGTTTTAAATAGGTTGTTTTTAAGACACTGCTAGGAGGGCGCAAATGGCTTACTCTTATGGTAAGTAAGTTTGTAATATTCGTTTTACCCAACTATGCAAATCCAGTGCAACATTAATCTCACTTTGTAATATATCATTTAAAAAGAAATTGTCTTATCCTCAATAAAGAATAAAGGCACATTTTTTCTGAAAATCTTAGTTAGAAAAGATATTTAAATATGCAAGAGAAACTGATTATTTCAGTTATTTTTGAAAATAAGTTTATATTAGTACGCCCCTGAAGCCTTAAATATGGCAACAACCGGACATTTTAATAAAGTTTTTAAAAGAAAATGTTATGTTCTACAAGAAAGTATACTACATATTTTTTCGTAAAATGTGTAGTTTTTGAAAAAAATTTTAAAAACCTATAATAAACATGTTTTTTCTAAATAATCCCAATTTACGTACGCCACTGAAGAGCCACTTGCTTTTCCTAACCTTATTGACCAACAGGAAATTTTATTCTCCACAAAAAAAACTGTTCTTTGCAATTTTTGATAAAAAGGTTAGTTTTCAAGAAAATTGCATAAAATTGAAAAAAAAAACAGGTTTTTGGGGGTTTGGGGGGGATTTTCAGCGGGGTCAAATTAGGGGGAAATGGTCTGTTGCCAAAAAGTAATATGATTTGGTTCTAGACCGAAAACGGAAAGCCTTTTAAAATAATATGCTTTGACTATTATAAAATATCGTTATATCGACTTCACGACGATATGGCCATTCTGTTGAAATTTTCGTCCAAAATAATACCTTTTCTAGCCAAACTGGAACATTTTCCCACACAAAAATGGTATGACTACGTCACATTAAAGGTTTTTATAATATACAGGGTGTCCTATAACTTAATAACACACACCTGTTTTTAAAATAAAGGATTTTTAAATTCAGAGGAGTAGGGGAAAAAAGGGTTTTGGAAAAAAAAAGAAAATCTATCACAGCCAGCCACTTAGCTAATTGTGGTTCAAATATGTGATATTCTGTTTTTTAATAAAATTATTAGTTGAGAAAATACAGGCCTTCAAAGTTACCTCCAAAAATTACCAATTTATTTTCTACTTTTTAGTCTCAGCTATCTACTCTATTAAATGAAAATATTTGTTCAATAACAGAACAGAAGAGTTTATTCTGGATTATAATGAAATCGCTGATCGTGAATTGTTTGGAAACTCATTTTTCTATTGGGGGAAGGAGAGGGTGGGGGTAGAGGTAGAAATATATTTTTTGTTTGGGCTGTATTGCCATCGGACCTTTATGCATATACCAAATTTTATAAAAGTCATTTGAAGTGAAGTGTGTCAAAAACGCATTTTTTATGGAAGGGGGTGGGGGGTAGGGATGGGAGGACATTTTTTTCATTATTGTTGTATTGTCATCGGGCCACTATATGTATCACAAGATTTGATAGATAGTTAGATAGTTAGACAGAACATCTAAAACTAAATAAAAGCTTGTAAAAAATAATAATTCTTTTTAAAAATTAATTTTTGCTTACTTATTCTTTTAAAAAACATCAATAATATTTTATTACTATGTCTCGTTAAAGACTTGTTTTTGTGAACAAAAAATATTTAAATAAATTTAAAAAAATTTATACCAAAAAAATTGATTTTTCTGTTTAAATGACCGATAATTTTTTTTTTAATTATTTTTATTTCAAGTTATTGGTCTTGTTCTAATACACGAAGTTACTTAATTTTATATTTTTACTGCGTTTTTTAAAAATTTATTATCAAAAAAGTTTAAAAAATCGCCAACTTTGTTGCTCTGTATCTCGACAAAGGAAGAGTTTTAACCGAGGGGTCATCAGCTTTCAACAGTACTGTTCAAATTTCACAACAGGACCCGACAGGACCCAACAGTACTCGACAGTACACGACAGTACTCAACAGGACCAAATAGTACTCGACAGTACACGACAGTACTCAACAGTACTCAACAGGACCCAACAGTACTCGACAGTACACGACAGTACCCAACAGTATTCAACAGGACCCAACAGTACTCGACAGTACTCGACACTACCATGGGCGCACCCAGGGGGGGGCCTCCCCCAAGCTTTAGAATTTTTAATATATTTTCTACATATTTGATGATAAAACATGAAAAATACCTTAAAATTTGACATCAGGAGGCTTGCGAAAAGACATGATGACCTTTTTTTTTTGGTCGTAAGTTTTTTGAGGGCACGCTTTGTAGCTGCTGTCGGGGCCCCCCACACATGATGACTTTTTCTTTTGTTTTTTTCTTTTTTTTGTTTTTTGGTCGTAAGTTTTTTGAGGGCGCGCTTTGTAGCTGTCGGGCCCCTCCACACATGATGACCTTTTTTTTTTTTTGGTCGCGAGTTTTTTGAGGGCGCGCTTCGTAGCTGTCGGGCCCCCCCCCCCAAGACACATTCCTGGGTGCGCCACTGACACTACGCGACAGTACTCAACAGGACCCAACAGTACTCGACAGTACACGACAGGACCCAACAGTACACGACAGTACTCAACAGTACTCGACAGGACCCAACAGTACTCGACAGTACACGACAGTACCCAACAGTACTCAACAGGATCCAACAGTACACGACAGGACCCAAGTCTTGTTGGACGCTGTACAAAATTTTAGGGTGCCGATGACCCCTCGGATTTAAGCCATGCCTAGGCTATATGCCACCCTGTATAATATAATTTAAAAGTATGGTTTTATAAAGAAAAATACAGGAAGAAACATTTGTAACAATATTTTGTTACAAAACAGTGTGCCCCACTTTTTGACGGTTTTAAATATGATTTTCCCGAAGGAGGATCATTTTGACTTAATTAAATGTTGAGCAGTAAGAATGGTTTAATTAAAGAAAATTGCTTCCAACTTTGCCTGGTTTCAAAGACAATATTAAACGCAGAATCTCGCCGCTTAAACGCCTAATTAATTAAAGAAAGTAATTAGACGAAGATTCGCATACTTACTCAAAAATTGAGTTGCTAAATGCAATTTACATAGGATTCATTAACGTACATACACAATATAAACTTTATTTTCTAGCAGATGCGGAAAGCGGGCAATCAAGGCATGAAAGAGGTATTTTCCTACTATAACTATAGCACCTAGTGTGAGCTTAGGGGCCCATATATTGGCAGAGTATTTTATTTAGTTAAGATACGTACAAACACTAATATTTTCTAGTGCAACATACATAACGTAAAACATAGTTTAACTTTCGTGGCGCGAAGCGTTGTTTGACTCCCCATCAAACAACGCGCGAAATAATACAATTCGTTCTAAATAAGGTTGCAACGACCGTGCGCTAGATGTCTAGAAAAATAAGGTCACTGATCCAAGCAAAACCTTTTTACAAAATGATTAAAATGTAGGAAAAAAAGTAAAGATAATAGAGTCGACTTTATTTTGACATATTTACACAGAAAATTAACAGCTGACCTCTCAAAATTGACATTCCAAAGCCAAATTTAATAATAAAGACGCTAACTTTCACTTAATAAATACCGACACTAATAAATCCGGTTTTTAAATACACAAAGGCTGAATTTTGAAGCAGGGCAGCTGCTTTTTATATGCAAATCTGTCACCATAGGGTCGATGTTTAAATAAGGTCAGGTTTTATTCCAATAAGTGTCTAGTGCTGATAAGGAGGAATAAGGCGCGGCCGCCGTTGTGTTTCGATGTTAATCGTTTTTTAGTAAAATTGCCAAAAATCTGTAGATTTGGATCCAAAATCGGATATCGGAGATCGAAATCCAAAATCCGTAGATCTACAGATAAATCCGTAGAGTTGGCAACACTGGTATATCGCGTAAACAAGTTCACATCTGGGGTTATAATATATATTTCCATAAGAGGATAAAAGACAGATAGAGTATAGTATTTATTAAAAAGAGACTGCGATACGCCCGAGTTATGCAGAAAGCTTTGCAGCGTTGTCAAACATAAACTTGATAAATAACTACGAGAATTATTACACGTGAACATTTTATTTTTTAAAATTTATTAAATGTGTTATTTAGTTCCTAAAACACCTAGAACGGATAATAAAATAAATTGTCTGTCTCAATACACGATATCTTAAGAACACCTAAAACAAAAAAAGGGTTAGTTAAAAGTATGATTTAACCACAACTATTACCTTTGTTAGGGTTAGACTAAAAATGCATTAAAAAAATACTCTGCCAATATATGGGTACCTAAGCTCCCACTAGGTACTATAGTTATAGTGTACGTGTGAGCTAATATAACTAAAAACTGAAATATATTTTATTCAACTCCAGACTAAATTACCTTTTGTTTGATATCACACACGCCATATTTTCACTTAAACTCTAATTTTTAAAATATACCCCCACCCTTTTTTTTTTAAATAAATTAAAATGTATTTTGTTTAACTGCAGACTCAATTACCTTTCATTTAATATCACACACGCCATATTTTCACATAAACTCTAATTTTTGAAATCTACCCCCACCCTTTTATTTGTTTTGTGTTAGGTGGATTTTGTTCATTTTTAAATGGGACCATTTCGACCCAAGACCCAGCCTAGGTACCAAATTTCATTAAAATCGGCCAAGCGGTTTTTGAGTTATGCGCGTTGGTCGTTACAGACAGACATACAGACACACAGACAGACAGACAGACAGACAGACAGACAGACAGACAGACAGACAGACAGACATACAGACAGACAGACAGACAGACAGACAGACAGACGGCGCAACAAAAAAGTTTCAAAATCATCTGAAACGCAAAGATATATAAAAAATTTTGAAATCGGAGCAACTTTTTTTTTCTCGAAAAAATTAGGATCACCATAGCTCACACTACTATAGTATAGTATATGTGTGAGCTAAAAGCTAAAATTGAATAATAGTTAGCTTACCAATAGCTTGCTAAACTGTGGTGTAAAAAATTGACTTTAGTGAATGTGAAACGAAAATTAATAACAAGAATAACACTTAAAAATTCTGTTTGTTTGTAAAAGTAGGTGAATTATTTACATTTAGGAACAAGCAGAATTTTAAGGTATTATTCTGGTTGTCTTAAACAAAAAAAAAATAAAACAATTACCTTTCGTTTGATATCACACGCGCCATATTTTCACATAAACTCTAATTTTTGAAATCTATCCCCACCCTTTTATTTGGTTTGTGTTCGGTGGATTTTGTTCATTTTTAAATGGGACCATCTCGACCCAAGACACAGCCTAGGTATCAAATTTCATTGAAATCAGCCAAGCGGTTTTTGAGTTATGCGCATTGGTCGTTACAGACAGACAGACAGACATACAGACAGACAGACAGACGGCGGAACAAAAAAGTTTCAAAATCATTTGAAACGCAAAGATATATAAAAATTTTTGAAATCGGAGCAACATTTTTTTTCTCGAAAAAATTAGGATCACTACTATAGTATAGTATATGTGTGAGCTAAAAATTGTGAATTCGAGTTTGTGTCAAAATCTGATTTAAATGAGAGGTAACAATCGATTGGTAATAAAATAAAAGCAATATCTCGATTATATGGCCGGAAAGTACTGTACTAAGTTACTCCAGTTACTAAGGCCTATCTATCTCAAAGTAGAAAAAAAATACTCAGCCAATATATGGGCCCCTAAGCTCACACTAGGTACTATAGTTATAGTTTACGTGTGACCTAATATAACTAAAAACTGAAATATATTTAATTCAACTCCAGACTAAATTACCTTTTGTTTGATACCACACAAGCCATGTTTCGACCTAAACTCAAATTTCTAAAATCTACCCCCACCCTTAAAAAAAAACAAAAACTAAAATGTATTTTGTTAAACTCCGGACTCAATTACCTTTCGTTTCATATCACACACGCCATATTTTCACTTAAACTCTAATTTTTGAAATATACCCCCACCCTTTTTTTAAAATAAATTAAAATGTATTTTATTTAACTCCAGACTTAATTACCTTTCGTTTGATATCATACACGCTATGTTTTCACATAAACTCTAATTTTTGAAATCTACCCCCACCCTTTCATTTGGTTTGTGTTCGGTGGATTTTGTTCATTTTTAAATGGGACCATCTCGACCCAAGACCCAGCCTAGGTACCAAATTTCATTAAAATCGTCCAAGCGGTTTTTGAGTTATGCGCGTTGGTCGTTACAGACAGACAGACAGACAGACAGACAGACAGACAGACAGACAGACAGACAGACAGACAGACAGACAGACAGACAGACAGACAGACAGACAGACAGACAGACAGACAGACAGACAGACAGACAGACAGACAGACAGACAGACAGACAGACAGACAGACAGACAGACAGACAGACAGACAGACAGACAGACAGACAGACAGACAGACAGACAGACAGACAGACAGACAGACAGACAGACAGACAGACAGACAGACAGACAGACAGACAGACAGACAGACAGACAGACAGACAGACAGACAGACAGACAGACAGACAGACAGACAGACAGACAGACAGACAGACAGACAGACAGACAGACAGACAGACAGACAGACAGACAGACAGACAGACAGACAGACAGACAGACAGACAGACAGACAGACAGACAGACAGACAGACAGACAGACAGACAGACAGACAGACAGACAGACAGACAGACAGACAGACAGACAGACAGACAGACAGACAGACAGACAGACAGACAGACAGACAGACAGACAGACAGACAGACAGACAGACAGACAGACAGACAGACAGACAGACAGACAGACAGACAGACAGACAGACAGACAGACAGACAGACAGACAGACAGACAGACAGACAGACAGACAGACAGACAGACAGACAGACAGACAGACAGACAGACAGACAGACAGACAGACAGACAGACAGACAGACAGACAGACAGACAGACAGACAGACAGACAGACAGACAGACAGACAGACAGACAGACAGACAGACAGACAGACAGACAGACAGACAGACAGACAGACAGACAGACAGACAGACAGACAGACAGACAGACAGACAGACAGACAGACAGACAGACAGACAGACAGACAGACAGACAGACAGACAGACAGACAGACAGACAGACAGACAGACAGACAGACAGACAGACAGACAGACAGACAGACAGACAGACAGACAGACAGACAGACAGACAGACAGACAGACAGACGGCGCAATAAAAAAGTTTCAAAATCATCTAAAATGCAAAGATATATAAAAAATTTTGAAATCGGAGCAACTTTTTTTTTCTAGAAAAAATTAGGATTACCATAGCTCACACTACTATAGTATAGTATATGTGTGATCTAAAAATAGTTAACAATTTTCTTACATTAAACATTATCTAACATCCTAAAAACATTGTTTAATAATCTATAAAAGTAGAATTATATATAAAAGCAAACAAATGCCACAAAAAACCTATTATCAGTTATTTGCGTTTTCTGAAAAGTTTGAGTTAGGTCTTTGTTGTTTTGGGGATGTGATCAATTTTCCGAACGGCCGGAAATTTTCCCTTTAAAGGGAATTTTTGAGCCCTTTTTCTTTTATTTGTCAAATACACTGTGTTTTTTGTATTACAATGTAGTCAATAAGACTAATTAGCAATTTTGTTTTAACTTAATTTACTAGAACAGTTAAATTTTAAACAAAGGGTTTACTCAGTTTGTACCGTAAAACGAGGCTACTTTGCGCACCCTGGTCCTTCTTTGCTCCATGGCGAAATAGTAGTTTACCTAACTAGTGCGGAAAGTGCCTCTTTTCCGCACGCGATTGCAGATGGTCAAACGACGCGATAGCGGAGTTTGGCCAGCAAGCAAGTGCGGAAAAGACACTTTACGCACGAGTTAGGTACACTATTTTTTCTATAAGCGTGAGAAAAAAAACTAAAAATTAATCAGAAAATTATTTATATTCAAAACGTTTTAATCAAATCAATTATTATTATTCACATTCTAGCGGCTTCTAGAACTGACTGGGGTAGATCTTCGTCCGAAGAATCCATTGAAAATCTGATTTTTTTGTTTGAAAAATTCAAAAGACGCTTGTCGCTGCAAAATTGGCTTTGTTTTGACAGTTTGTTTGTACTTTGTTGCTATGGTGATTTAAGATGCCAAATCTAAAACCACTAGTGTTCATTGTTGTTTGACATTGACAATGACGATATTTATACCGGGGAGGTTTAAAACTTATAATTTGAACCTATTTTACTGAAAACTTTATTTTATCGAAAATATTGAAAATATAGCAGAATTTTAGTCAATTTGAATATTTTTAGGATATTTCGTGTGCTAGGAAAGATACAAATGTATTTTGAACGGTCTAAATGTTATAGAACACCTCAAAATCGTAACAAATTTACTTTTCCGCACTAGTGCGGAAAAAATATTTTTCCGCATTAGTGCGGAAAAGTGGCACGTTCCACACTAAAATGCGTGCGGAAAAGTGGACTTTTCCGCACGCTTATAGAAAAAAATGTTTTTAGATATTCCACATTAAAAATCTGCGTATTCACCACAACCCCACCACGCGTGAATTATCCATTACGAATTTGACTTTTCAAAGACGCGGTAGCCGCTGTTTTCCGCTTAGTCATCTCGAGTTAATACCAGAGTGAAGTGCAGCTTGAGATTCCTTGAAAATTTGACCTCGAAAAATTTGGTGTCTAGTGCCGTTATCGATTTCTATGCAATTAAAACTTAAAAAACCAATATTTTTAAATTTGTTTTTAACAATTTTGAATGTTTGGGAAAAAGCTAACTATATTCGGTGTAGTTTACGCCAACATATAAAACATCAATGTTTTTTTTTCATATTTTATAAAGGGGAACAAAATAACCTCGGACTATGGGAAACTTTGCTCCACTTTTCAAGTTAAAAAAATATTTATAATACTAATTATTTTGTAATAAAAATGTCGTTCGTTAATTACCTATACCACGTGTTTTTCATTAAAAGCAAAATAGTACATTATATACCCAGGGACTAAAGTGATACTTTTTATCCCGAGGCGAAATGTTTGTAGCCCGACCGCAGGGAGGGCTACAATTCGCTGAGGGATAAAAAGACACTTTAGTCAAGTGGTATATATACTATTTTTTGCAATTCTGGGCATAGTTTCATTCAAATTTTTAATTAAATTTTTCGAAAAGAAAGTCATCTCCACTGCACTATTGATTGGCCTATAAAATGTGACAACCAATAAAGTACCATTCATTCTCTGACGTTAAGTCAGTTGATATTTCTTAGATAGCCTTGGATAATACTTGGTTGTCAGGGTGTTGTCAAGATACCATAAAATAACTGTTAAAATACAAACAACGCCGTGGAGATTTCTGCGATTTGCTAGTGCGCTCCCAAAAGTAAAAAAAATGGATATTGATATTGATACAGCTGCCGCAGAGGCAGTGAAGGCACTGCTGCCCGCTAAATCGGAGAAAATATATGAAAAACAATACAAACATTTCCTGGATTGGTGTCAAGCTAAGGATGTTGCTGATGTTACACAGGAGAAGGTACTTCTTGCATATTTCTTCGATCATGCGAAAAATTTGAAGGCTTCAACGGTTTGGTCACATTATTCAATGATTAAATCAAAGCTGATCGTTGAAAAAAGTTTGGACATTGGAAAATATTCAAAATTGAAGGAATTTTTGAAAAGGAATGGGGATGGCTACCGCCCAAAGAAGTCTCGAATACTGGACATGGATCATATCCAGCAGTTCCTCCAGGAAGCACCAAATCAAGAATATTTGATGATCAAGGTAAAGTGAACTGTTTTTACATTATTTTGAACCATGTTAACGTCACTGATTCGAAATATCATTTGTTGCTATCAGGTTACGTAGTTTGTACAAAAAATTGTATTGCTACTTAGTAACTGAAAAATCTTTTTTTTCCAGGTGGCGTTGGTAATGGGAGTTGCCGGTGCATGCAGGGGTGTTGAACTGTGCCAGCTACAGAATGAAGATGTTCAAGTCCAAGATTTTCATCTTGTTGTCACAGTTCGCAACACGAAAAATCAAACTGACCGATGCTTCATAGTAAAGAACTCCAAAGAAAGCAACGCTACAGACGTAGTGAAAATCTGTAAATCCTACATGGCTCTGAGACCAACAAATTTAACAATATCGAGATATTTCATTGGCTATAAAGACGGCAAATGTTTATCACAACCTGTTGGAAAGAATACTTTTGGGCTTTTCCCGCGAAAAATAGCTGCCTTCCTGAACCTGCCAGAGGCCGTTTCATACACAGGACACTGCTTCAGGCTTACCTCTGCTTCCCTTTTAGCAGATTCTGGAGCGAATATTGACCAGCTCAAAAGACACGGTGGTTGGAAAAGTGCTACCGTTGCTGAAGGGTATGTTGAGCAATCAATCGAAAACAAAAAAAATGTGGCGGATAAAATATTCAGTCAAAACTTGAGGACAGATGTCGAGTCATAAAAGCGAGCATAAAAGCCAAGGCCAATCACGTACCGTAACAGTATGCAATTTTCCAGAACCCACAATCAACGAAGACAGCAGCACTGATCACACCGAACCAGCATTTTCGGATCTCCACTGCAAAACATCAACCTCAACCAACAGCGAAGCGAAATCGATTCAGATCCACGATCATTGATTCATTTAGTTGGCTGTAGCGGCGCTATTTTGAATATCAATATAACAAACAATAATAATGTCAAATAACGTAGGAATGTATAGATTAGGCTAGGTAGTTTATTTTGATAGTGTATAGGCCTATTTTTAGATGCTCCCAAATACAAAAATACAAAATTTGAAAAAACCATGAATTCGGGTCCAGGGACTAAAATATTTTAGTCCCCGGGAGTAAAATATTATAGTCCCCGGGATAAAAAGTACTCTTTTAGTCCCTAAAATGAGGGACTAAAATGCGTTTTTAGTCCCTGAATTGCAAAAAATAATTATATTAGAAAAATAGCAGCGGCTGAAAAATAGTCAAATGTGAAAATTTTGGGGGTTCTGCAGCTCTGCAGCCCTTTTGCCCTAGCCGCCCCTGCTTACTGTTATACATTAGGGCCTGAAATATGTAACAAAACTTTATAATTTAGCATAAAATGGCTGCTTCAGCAAAAAAAAGCTTCCAACTTTCTCGCATCCGTTCACAACATTTTCCGCATGCACTTTTCGTATGCATGCTTCTGTACTCTATATGGCTCTCAGCGGAATAACGCAAAGTCGTTTTCAATTCGGAATTGAAATTGAATTTAAAATTGCACATTAATTATTATGAATGAATTTAAATAACAACATTCAAATGAAAATCGGTTCGCGAATATTTTATTTAAGAGGGCATAAATAACAAATTATGTAACTATCAAAATACGACTGAGCAGAAATATAGGCAAAATAAGCCAAGTCAATTTTGTTGGGATTCATGAAATTACAAAACTGTATAATTTCGTAAGTGCGCTTTGGGCATCAAAACTAAAAGTTAAAGCATGTCGTACATTATAGGTATACCTATCAATTTCGTACCCAACTGCGACTAGTAATTACGAGTAAATTTAGCAGTTGGGTGTTTTTTTTATATATTTTTTTAATTAATGTTATAGATTTCTGTGGTATAATTCTTCTACGGCTCTTAACGCAGCCAACGATAAAGACCGGCCATGGCGCGTTATATGCAAGTCGGCGGTCACGTGATCTTAGGAGTCCCAGGATTCTTATTGTATTGCTTAATATATTATATGTTTTTACAAAATTTAAATAAATTACCAAAAAATTTTTGTTCTTTTATAGGCAAAAATTGAAAAAAATATTTTGCTGATATATGTGTTTATTATGGATAAAAGAACTGAATCTATAAAATAAAAAATTATACAAAATTTGCACTCTAATATCTCCAGGTACATATATTAGGTACATAATATCCCTAGTAACTTCAAATCTATACAAGTCTTTCAAAATTGGACATATCAAACCTAAGCTTTTAGTTTTTTAATTTTTCTTTGAGTGTCATCATCTTTGTCTGAGTTCTTATTCAAAGATTTATTAGCAGACACTAAATCATTGTGCTTTTTAATAAAATTATTTTAAAAAACTTTACATGCCATTAAACTAATTTTTTCAAGCTTTGACAATAGTTTTTCTATACAAAAACACTCGCTAAAATTATCTGAAGAAAAATTTTCAATATAAAACATTTCATAATAATTTATTAAAAAGAAACAAGTGATTTTGTGAATAAGTGAGATGGTTTTCCCATTCAATGAACTGAATGTAGTGGTCGTCAATAATTTTTTGAAAAATTACCCAGCACAAAGTTGAATATCTATTTCAATAAAGTGTAAGTTAACTACTAACTCATGTTCTTTTAAAAGCTCTATCTTACTTTTTAAATATTTCACACTACCAGAGAGATTACTATCTGTTGACAATATTTTACAAATCAGTTTTTTAATATTGTGAGGGTGCGGAAGACATATTACCTTAGAATTGTAAATTGACGTGTATGCACTGGATAACTGGATAAACAAAGATGAAGCCTACATTAAAGTGTATCCACCATATCTTCGATTCTCAGGTTACTTTTCAAGAGACCTAATTGTTTAATAAGAAATGACAACTGAACACATTTTTCACTCTCACTATCGAAAATGTCACTAAAGATGTCTATTACTTGATCAATCTTATCCAAGATCTTATCTTTTACCACTTCTTTCCCGTTTGCAACATATTAGGTTTCAGGTAGTTGGACCGACAAGGAACAACACTAATTACACGTTCGCGGCATTGTTTATCTTATAGGTATTTTCTTTGCAATTTACTCATTAGCCATTAATTATTTTAACGCAGCCCACTTCAGTCTTTTTCGTGGGCTGCGTTATTTTAATAACTTTGATAAAATTCACATAAAATTCGTGCCCGAATTAAAAAAAAATGGACGTAAACAAACATACCAAAACTGAACACACACATGTTTTATAATGACAGCGGGCCGTGAGGCGGTTTTTTGTGGGACTGCTACGGTGACGTGATATTTCCGCGCCCGGCCCGGTCTTTCTCATGGGCTGCGGGCTCTTAAATACTAACTTCTTATAACTCTTCTTGTTTTGTAGCATATAATGATAAGACTTAAAATTTATATTAGGTACTGTCCCGTGTGTGTAGATTTCCTATACAGGGTGTCCCAGATAAATGCATGGGGATTTCGGAAACTAAAAGAGATTCGAGTTTGTTTAAATGAGAAAAAAGATGCGCTATTCTAAGCCCAATCAGATGCTGTATCAATATTAAAGATATCTACAGGGGTTACTAAAATATCGAGCAAAAACTAAAAATTTAGATTTTTAAAAAATTTAAATATCGCCGCCATCTTCCAAACATATTTATTGAAATTTGGTAGTTATGTATAAGCATCTACGGCCAATTGAATGAATGATCTCTTAATGCTCTATTTATTGACGTATAAATCCAATATGGCGGTCCTAAGAAATAACAAAGTTGGCTATGGTTTTAAAAAAACTAGGCCTAGAAAAAAAATTGTTAACGTCATTAAATTGGCCGTAGTTGCTTATACAAAACTAGCAAATTTTATTAAATTTGTTTGCAAGATGGCGGCGATATTTCAATTTTTCAAAAAACACAATTTTTAGTTTTTGCTCGATATTTTAAGAACCTCTGTAGATATTTTTAATTTTTATACGGCATCTGATTGGGCTTAGAATAGTGCAACGCTTTTCTCATTTAAACAAACTCGTATCTCTCGAAATCCCCATGTAGTTGCTTTTATTTGGGACACCCTGTATAAACCTAGAGAGTATTAGTTTATTTTTTTTTATATATAATTATAGTTTTTGCAAAGTCACCTGAAATGCTCCTAATACGGGGTTCTATCGATTTCATGAAATTTTGCTTCAATCTGCCCTTCAAAAGTTATCCAAATTCATATAAAATCTTCCTGGTATAATTGCAACCCTACCGACAGAGAAAAGGCGCGGCTCTTTGCGGTCCGAGCACAAAGTTTTGTTTTCTGACCGACCCAGGACAGGTGGATAGACGGCACTTGATTGGCAGATTTTTTTTGAGATGCGCTTTTAATTGTTTTCAGGTGTTTGTTTCGGGACCCCTTTAGTCGGCAGTATGCAAAGTTAGAAAATAAATCAGTGTCGTTTCTGTAGGTGTCGGAATAGAAAGTTTCATTATCTATTTTTATTTCTTTAGTTTACGCCATAATTAAATGAAATAATTTTCATGAATATATCTACCGCCGCCCATGTCACTTTTTTAAAGGATATGCTGATGGTCGGCTTTAACCTTTGTTCAAGTGACTTTGCAAAAACTATACTAGTATTGGCAATCGGAGAGTTTACTTGCGGTGTAATAAAAAATATGTGTTAGATTTCTTTAACAAAATATTTTTAAGCCTTAACTTTTCTTTCAGCTGTTGCACAATGAAAAGCTTTTGACCTAAACGAAATCAAATCCTGTATAACAGACCACAATGTGGAAACAACTGATAGTGCCTCTCTTTGCGGCCCTTTCCATTTTCCAGACTTCGATGGCGAGAAGGGCGGCTTGCGGGGGCACATACTCAGCTGCTAGGGGCATTTTGTCCACTCCCAACTTTCCAGGTATGTACAGTCGGGGACTTAATAAATGGCCGCTGCCGTTTTCAGAAGAGCTTGGATGAGAATCCCAATACCGGGCGAGGTTTATGAATGAATGAATTATTGCACTCGTATCGCGCGCTTTTATTCCCTCGACTCCACGTTGATCGGCTTTCGCTGTGCACTTTTGTGCAATGCAATTTTTGCTATTGAAATTAATAACTATTTGGAATATTGGCCGATAAACGGGCGAAGCCATACACGTTTTGTGGATACACACATTTCTTTTTTTAGCTGATTTCTTGTTTATTGGCATAGGATGTGTGTATTCTGGCGGGATTAATACAGACTTTTTATTTAAAGACTAATCAAACCTTGTAGAGATATTTTTAATTAATACCTGCTTTTTTAATTGTTTAACACCGCAAACGAAAGGTATTACTTTTCGAAAAAATCCAAAAACAAAAAACGGAAATATGGGAAAACGGGAAAAAGGGGAAAACGGGTAAACAGACAAACGGGCAAACGGGTGAATGGGCAAACGGGTAAACGGGTAGACCGGCACACGGGCAAACAAGGAAACGGGTAAACGGGCAATCGGGTAAACGCGCAAACGGGCAAACGGGTAAACGGGCAAACGGGTAAACGGGCAAACGGGTAAACGGGCAAACGGGTAAACGGGCAAACCAGTAAACGGGCAAACATGCAAACGGGTAAACGGGCAAACGAGCAAGCGGGTAATCGGGCAAACGGGCAAATGAGTAAACGGGCAAACGGGCAAGCGGGCAAACGGGTAAACGGACAAACGGGTAAACAGGCAAACGGGTAAACGGATAAACGGGTAAACGGGCAAACGGTTAAAGGGATAAACTAGTAAACAGGTAAACGGGAAAACGGGAAAAAGGGAAAACGGGAAACGGAAAACGGAAAACAGAAAACGGAAAACGGGCAAACGGGTAAACGTGTAAACGGGTAAACAGGTAAACATGTAAACGGATAAACGGGTAAACGAAAAAACGGAAAAATCGTTACATACATATAAATATTTTTAAAAGTTTAAAAATAAAACAATAAAAAACTGAATCAAAGTTAAGACAAAATACAATTATAAAAGATAAAAACATAAAAGGGTAAACGGGCAAACGGGTAAACGGGCAAACGGGAAAACGGGTAAACGGGCAAACCAGTAAACGCGCAAACATGCAAACGGGTAAACGGGCAAACGGGCAAGCGGGTAATCGGGCAAACTAGTAAACGGGTAAACGAGAAAACGGGAAAAAGGGAAACGGAAAACGGAAAGGTAAAAACATAAAAGGGTAAACGGGCAAACGGGTAAACGTGCAAACGGGAAAACGGGTAAACCAGTAAACGGGCAAACATGCAAACGGGTAAACGGGCAAACGGGCAAGCGGGTAAACGGGCAAACGGGCATACGGGTAAACGGGCAAACGGGCAAGCGGGCAAACGGGTAAACGGGCAAACGGGCAAGCGGGCAAACGGGTAAACGAGCAAACAGGTAAACGGACAAACGGGCAAACGGGTAAACGTGTAAACGGGTAAACAGGTAAAAGTGTAAACGGATAAACGGGTAAACGGAAAAATCGCTACATACGTATAAATATTTTTAAAAGTTTAAAGTTAAAAGAATAAAAAACTGAATCAAAGTTAAGACAAAATACAATTATAAAAGGTAAAAACATAAACGGGTAAACGGGCAAGCGGATAAACGGGTAAACGGGTAAACGGGCAAAAGGGCAAACGGGTAAACGGGCAAACCAATAAACGGGCAAACGTGCAAACGGGTTAGCGGGCAAACGTGCAAAGGGCAAGCGGGTAAACGGATAAACGAGCAAACAGGCAAACAGGTAAACGGGCAAACAGGTAAACGGGTAAACGCGCAAACGGGCAAACGGGTAAACGGGCAAACCAGTAAACGGGCAAACGGAAAAACGGGCAAACTAGTAAACGGGCAAACGGGTAAACGGGCAAACGGGCAATCGGGTAAACGGGCAAACAGGTAAACGGGCAAACGGTCAAACGGCCAAACAAGTTAACGGGCAAACGGGTAAACGGGCAAACGGGCAAGCGGGTAAACGGGCAAACGGGTAAACGGGCAAACGGAAAAACGGGTAAACAGGCAAACGGATAAACGGGTAAACGGGCAAACGGTTAAACGGGTAAACTAGTAAACGGGAAAAAGAGAAAACGGGAAACGAAAAACAGAAAACGGAAAACGGGTAAACGGGTAAACGGGTAAACAGATAAACGTGTAAACGGATAAACGGGTAGCCGGGCAAACGGGCAATCGGGTAAACGGGCAAGCGGATAAACGGGTAAACGGGCAAATAGGCAAAAGGGCAAACGGGTAAACGGGCAAACCAGTAAACGGGCAAACAGGTAAACGGGCGAACGGGCAAACGTGCAAACGAGCAAGCGGGTAAACGGGTAAATGGGCAAACGGGCAAACGAGCAAACGGGTAAACTGGTAAACGGGTAAACGGGCAAACGGGTAAACGGATAAACGGATAAACGGGCAAACGGGTAAACGGGTAAACTGGAAAAGGGAAAACGGGAAACGGAAAACGGAAAACGGAAAACAGAAAACGCAAAACGGGTAAACGTGTAAACGGGTAAACAGATAAACGTGTAAACGGATAAACGGGTAGCCGGGCAAACGGGCAATCGGGTAAACGGGCAAGCGGATAAACGGGTAAACGGGCAAATAGGCAAAAGGGCAAACGGGTAAACGGGCAAACCAGTAAACGGGCAAACAGGTAAACGGGCGAACGGGCAAACGTGCAAACGAGCAAGCGGGTAAACGGGTAAATGGGCAAACGGGCAAACGAGCAAACGGGTAAACTGGTAAACGGGTAAACGGGTAAACGGATAAACGGGTAAACTGGAAAAGGGAAAACGGGAAACGGAAAACGGAAAACGGAAAACAGAAAACGCAAAACGGGTAAACGGGTAAACGTGTAAAGGGTTAACGGGTTAACGGATAAACGGGTAAACGGGAAAACGGAAAAACGGAAAAATCGTTACATACATATAAATATTTTTAAAATTTTAAAGTTAAAAGAATAAAAAACTGAATGAAAGTTAAGACAAAATACAATTATAAAAGGTAAAAACATTCATAATACCCTTCAAAGATGCTCGTTTATTCTTATGCTGCGAACCTGTTTTAATTATTTTTTTTAATCACTGAAAAAGCAAATAAGCATGCAAAATTGTTTTTGTAGAAAATTTTTTGTTTTCAACTTTTGTTTAAAACTTTTTTTTAAAACGTACAGTAACCAAGTAATTTTAAAAATACCCTTTTTATGCACACTAAATCCAAGATGGCGGCGGGAGCCGGCCGTCCCCAAGGTCGAAAACATATGTCAAAATCGCGACTACACCACCTTATGCAAACTAAAATTCTGTAATGACTGGACTATTTAGCTACCCCCAAAAATAGTGTTCTTGTGCATCCAGAAGTCGGGGTAGTTACACATTTAAAACAATTCAAATCTTAAAGTAAAGGCCGTCTTCACAGCTGTTTTCGAATCGCCCTTACTCAAATACCGTCATCCGGGGCTAAGTGGTCCAAAATTTTCGGTTTTTTGTAGATTTTGGGAAAACTATAAAATATTTTGGCTTAAGAATTTTAATATAAAGTCTACCATGCTTTAATAAGCTGCGTCTGGACAAATTTTGTTTTAAATATATGTAGTTTTTTTATATATATTTTTGTTCTAGGTGGTCCACTTACCCCGTAGTTTGAGGTAAAGGGGACCACCCGCCCGTTTTTCATTAATTTACGCACTAGGGTCCCATTTAATCTTTATAATGGGAAAGAGGTCCACCCTTAAACTTTTTAAAAATGATTTTTTTGTATTAAACAACATATGAAAAAGATTGGTAGTAAAAATAATATCAAAATTTTTTATTTATTTTTAATTTGAAAAAAAAAACGAACTCTCTCTCTCTCTAAGTTGTACAAAAAAATTTTTAAGTACAAAAGCTTAAGCTTTAATAGGAACAAAAATTCTTAGAACTAAGAAAAAATAAAAAAATACTCTAATAGCAACAAAAACTGAACAAAAAAATTTGGATTCAGTTTTAGCAAAGTAAAGAAATATCAGTATTCATATGAAATTTGTATCTACCTCTGGTATGATTTTTAACAAGGATTTTCTCAACAATATCTGTAGGATCTATAAGGCATTCGTCGTGAACTTGAGGAAATACAAAGTAAATTTCTTTTCCTGTCATCTTTCTTAAAAAAATAATTTTAAATTTATCGTTTAAATTTCTTTGTATTTGGCCAACATAATACAACTGCCTTTTTCCAGAAGTAATTTCAAATTTTACGATGACAAAATCGCTTTGTACCAAATCACTCAAATTTTGTTGAAGCGCCGGCACCGATACAGTTTCCTGTTGCGGTTCAGCTTCCAAAATGTCTTCATCAGAATTCTCCTGAAACATATCTACATCAGATGACTCGTTATGTTCACTATATTCAACATCGTCTGATGACTCGGACGATGTTTCAATTTCCTCTAAAGATAAACTTTTTCCTGGTGCCACGTGTAGCTTTTTACCTCTAGATTTTTTTGTTTGATTTTCAGGCATTCTTGTTTTTTTAAGAAAATCAATAAGTTTTGGATTAAAATTACCAGAACTTTCTGGTTCCGGATGAGTTTCATTTGGCAGTTTTTGCAGGACCCTTTCTCGATTTAACGGATAGATTCCGCAGGCAGCAAAACCGGCCTTTAGATTTTCAGAAGCGGTCTCTAAACTTTCTAAGGTTTTCTTAAGGAGTTTTGGGAAATCAGATTTTGGAACAACTCCTCTATTTTTCTGTTTCCACTCTAGAAGTACAGCTCTCCATTTTCGTTTTAAGGGAGCAAAAAATGCTACGTCAAGAGGTTGACAAATTCCTGTTGAATTTGGCGGCAGTAGCACAAATCTAATTTGATTTTCGTTACAACTCTCGATGACTGTTTGAGAAACGTGACTGGATAAGTTGTCACCTATCATTAGTCGCGGAGCTGGTTGCTTTTTAAGGTATGGCAGAGCCAGTTTTAAAAACCAATCCTCAAAGGTCCTTTCGTCAAACCATCCATTTTTTGACCTGTTGTATCGAGTGTTGTCTGGGCCACCTTCAATCCAAGTTGGGTATAAATTCTCTGCTCGATAAACAATATAAGGTGGTAGCAATACTCCTGCAGCTGATCCGCACATCATTATGGACACGCTAGTCTTTGATGAGTCTAGAACATTTTTTGGATGCTTAGATCCCCTTTTTATAACAACCCTTTGCTTTCCAGGATCGTCGCAAAAATTTGTTTCATCATAGTTAAGTATACTTTGTGGAGAAACGTTCTCTAAAGAATTTTGGAGTTGATCAAAATAAGAGTTGATAATGTCGGCGCCAACTTCAGCTCTACAACGCTTGATATTTTCTGAAAAACGGACCGATAATTCGGGATGCCTTTTTAAAAAAAGATTAATATATTCGCTGCCTGGCATGTTATTCTTAAAACGTGATTCCTGCCTACCAATTCGGTCAAGATACTGTTTGATAATACACCTGATATCCAACTTGGTCATCGGAAATCCCCATTCTCCACAAAGTATGAGACCTTGAACTATTTGCTGTTCTTCATTCTCTCTTAAAGCTGGTTGTCTGCCGTATTTTAATGTGTGAGTTCCCTCTAATTTTCTTTTTAATGTGGTTCTGGGAATACCATATTTCTTACAGGCTTTTCTTCTAGACATCCTTCGTAATTTTACTTCTCTGATCGCTAGCTCTAAGTTTTCTACCGTATAGTTGCAGTTGGGAGCTTTTCCCACCTTCCTCTTGTAATTTCTGACCATCTTTTGTCATCTGTAACGAAAAAACAAACCTTTTGTCAATTCTACGGCTAAAGTGGACCGGTCCGCTTTCCCCAGATTTATGTTGACTTTTTATATTTATTTCCCCCACTGCTACCACAAATAAATAAAAACGTTTTTTAAACTCAATTATTATTTAAAACTAAATGGTGAAGTGCCTAACGTAAGTTAAAAAACAAAAAACTTACCTATAAACGCACTGCAAGGGAGGTTTTCCAGGAAATAAAATAACCAAAAAATTGCCGTGTATCTTTTCGCTTTCAGAATGCAACTGAACAACAGCAGCGCGCTCGATCTCGACAAAAAAGCTTATTGCGTTAGGTGTTCTCAATCCAACCTGCATACGAAATCGCTGTTGCCGGTTGTTTTATAGAAGATACACAATTTTATTATTTTTAATGTCCTTTTGGACCACTTTACCAGCTGTGGTCCTCTTAGCCCCGCTTGACGGTAACCAATTTTTGCTTGTATTTATTTTTTTAGCTTTACACTTTTAAAACTTACCATTTTAAAAATAGCTAGGAATACAAACATGTTGCATTTGTGTTACTCTATGTAAGTATGTAATAAAAAATATAACAATAAATTAAAATCACTACTACAGACTACAGACCAAAGCTTATTTTTTCCGCAATTATGTGTATTTTTTAACCGAACATTCAAACGGAATACAGACCGAAGCCAAATTTGTCATGATTGAATTTAAGCCAGGAATGCGAATAAATTTTATGTGTTAAACGACGCGCCACGAAATCCGGTGAATAACCTCGGCCGGTATTGGGATTCTTATCCAAGCTCTTTTAAAAACGGCAGCGGCCATTTATTAAGTCCCCGACTGTACCTTTCAAATATGACATTTCTTTTTGGTATGAAATATTCGTCGAATTTTCTTAAAACTTCATCAAAGGTTTCGTTACTCGACAATTTTTTCTGAAGCATTATATCTTCGGCCTCACTACCCATCAAATACACCAACGTGTCAATTTTCTCTTAGTCATTTTTCTTGGAACATCCACTGACGGACATATAACGTTGAAAACCTTTTTTCCATTGTGGCCACTGCTGTGGCTGAGGAAAATTAAACTCTGTAGGCGCCTGGACATTTGCAAATATTTCGGGCTGTGCCCCCACCTTACTTAAGCCTGAGCCTAGCTGGGCTTTATCGTCGTTCAATGCCATATTCAGTATTCACCTTTGTTTTCTCCTCCTTGTTCACGTGTTTTGCAAATACGGCGTTATAAAAACAACAACACTGAATGAGGTTAACTTTCTCAAAAGCCGAAAAACTTTGTTCGTATCACCATAGAGTAAGATAGCCTATGGCAGTATGTATTACTCTATGGTATCACTACTTACAACTTGGAACAAGCTTGTAAGCCACCGCTGTCACCATGTGGCATTATCTACGAATAAATAAACAAGACGGGTTTATTTATAAAGGGATTTATTTATTAGAAATCGTTATAAACATGAACCGACAACCTTCGGCCTTCGAGCTAGGCATAGACTAACTTTTCATGACAACCTTGTTGGTTGACTCGCGGCTACAGACTAAAATGCACTCTGGCTCCTTCGATTTCGAGGTTATGTTTTAATTGTTTTGTTTTTGTTCAAATAGCCTGGGACTGTTTAAAGTTTGAAGTCCCTTCCAGTTTTAAAAATTAGTCCGTGTTTTATATTTGTCGTGTAGTTAGTTCGGTCAAATTTATTTTGTGTTATTGTTTCAATTCATATAAAAATACATCGACCTAAAAATATGGAATGCACCCGAGAATGCACCGAGTGCACTCAAGAGATCAGTTTTTCTTCCAAGTCTAATTAGGGAGCTCATTTAAATCAATAGAGTTTAATTTAAAACATGGCTTGTGTGGTATCAAACGAAAGGTAATTTAGTCTGGAGTTGAGCCTAAGCCAGAAAAGACAATTGTAATAGCAAATCAATTGTTACATTCTTGATTCCTAAAAATAATAAAAACCTAATAGAGTAAATACCTAGAAGAATAATTTATTTTTGCATCTGCCCACTTGTTATTTTTGTGTTTTCCAAAATCTGTTTTTGAGTTCAGCTAATAGCTTAAACATTTCACATTTTCTTTATTTTTGTTTTATATCGAATCTTCATTATAAATGTGATTTAATTATATAGTACCAAATTTTTCATAAATCCTAAACCTCAAAAAGATTTAGCCTGGATTCCTAGAGTTCGGAGCCTAAGCCACTTTTGTCTGCATCTTTGGGTACCGTAATGATACTTGGTACGAATATAGTACAACACTGTAGTATTATTTTATTGGCTGAACTGAATACCGGGTGTCCCATTTAAAAAAATGTGTTTTTTTTAACATAACTCACCTAGTCGTCATTTGATTTTCTTTTCGTTCATCACCATCGTAATCAGAGAAAAAAAAACCACAACTTTGTTTATTTAACCGACCCTGTAGCTCTAATATTAACGAAGTAAGTAGTGGCGACTTAACTCAACACCCTGTACATTATAATTCAAAAATTCCAGAAACTTCATTTTTACTTAATTTATCAAATTTTATTAAGTTAGGTTTGATTAGGTGTTTTCATATTCTCTAACGTAGATCTCAGAACAGGTACATTTCAGGTTTCAGTTTTTTGGTATATCATGTGAACAGTTTGACGTTTTGACTTAATTTATATCTGTCCTCGTTCCTTTTGCTCCCTCCCATGAAAAAAACCGTTTTCAAAACTATTCTACTACTAAATTTTTTGGATTTACAAGCTATAAGGTGAAACAAACAAAAAACTGTACGCGAAATGAGTTTCATATTTAATTTATAAATTTTTTCTTGCCCACCTCAAGTACGCCCCTGTATCTGGGCCCTGCACTGGGTTCCATCGGAGCACCTCTTCTAAAATGGCATCTCTAGGTGTCTACTACCTCTGCGCCAAATTTTATTACGGTACGGAAAAATGCAGACAAACTCCAAAATTTCCATTTTAGGCCCCGAACTACTACGAATTTTAAAAATATACGTTCAAATTAACCCGCGAAATCGAAGGAGGAGAGTGCATTTTAGTCTGTAGTCGCGAGTTGTTGGTTGCTTACACAATGCCCAGTAGGACAACAGCACGTACAGTGGCCTAATATCACAAAACTTAAAAGACAAACCTCGTATTACTCAAAATACTGTATATTCTTGATAAGGGTTCTCTTTTGTTTTTCCACCATAAAAAGGTGCTTGGCTTCCTTTATTAATATTTAAATATTTTAACGCAGGCCCGTTTGATGTTCCTATAAGATGCCAGTGGATTATAGATGCCAGCAACTCTTTATCAGCAAATACATCAATCGTCGTCTACCTTACGCAGTTGTTTTTGCTTGAAGGTAAGAAGTTTATTGTTATTTTAGCCAGATCCACATCTGAGCATTATTAATCATAACACAAACATTTTATGTAAAATAAGCCACGTACGCAAAAATAGTAGTCCGTAAAAATAATTGAGATAAAGTCCTCCAATACACATTTTAAAGTAAAAGGTTTTTCCTAGTTTGTAAATATTATGTTAAACTTTGCTATTATAGCCAAACTTATTTATGTTCAATTTAGCACTGTGCCTAAGAATAAATTGGCAGCCGTAATAGCCAAGTTTAAAAAACATTTCTAAATTAGCAAGAACTTTTCCTTTTGAAATTTGTATTGAAGAAATTTTATCTCAATTATTTTTACAGAACACAATTTTCCCGTACTTGACTTTTTTCTTTTTTTATGTAAAATGTTTTTGTTATGATTTTACTCCATTTTTAATGGATTTGGTGGTTAATGTTTGAGTTTTAAGGTAGTAAAATATGCAGAATATTGTTCAAAACTTTTCCAATGGCTTATACCGACAGCTTTTCCTTTTTTAAATTTACTTTTGAAATTAATAAATTTTTTTCTATTAATATGGGCTAGGGGGAATAATTTGAAGTTTGTTTTTAAAGAACTTCCCAACAAACAATTAAAGTGGTAACGACGAAACCCCAACTAGAAAGAATTTCTTAAAAGTAACCGCAACGTACTCCCGCTACGTCTCAGTATACCATACAGCGACGTTATAATTCCCTAAGTGGGGAACCAATTTCTGGTTATAACTACTTGGCCAAGTGTTTAAAGTCACTGTAGTAACAACTACACTACTACGTCGTAGCCAGGTATCTACTACGTCGTAGAGGCTGTTTTTTTTCCGTAATGGCATAAAAGTTGCGATGTAGTTGCAAATAATATAATCGTTTCTTTTTGGTAGAATTGTTACACAATATGGTGGACACAACAGTAAACAGACTCGCTTAGGTTTTTTGTTTGGTTATGGTTATAATATGAACTATGTTATCCAAAAGTGTGAGAATTTACGAGCAGAGGATCAAAATTCGAGTGCGACGCAAAGTTTTTTGTATAACATGCATTATATATATTGAAAAAAACCGGTGCGCCCGTAAAATTGAGCCGTTTTCTGGTAGCTGATGGAATTTTTGTGTTGTGATTTTGGAGGTTATGTTTTCATAATCGACAGTTAACTCTAACAAATGGTGCTTAAGAAGAGCATTTTTGGTAAGCTTCAACTAATTTGTTTATAAAATAGTATGGCTCTTTAATATGAGCTCATAAAACGACAACAAAAATATTCAATTTTCTTTCTTACATAAAAACATGGCGTCCCAAACTATATTCCCTGATAGTTGAAAAGGTTACTTGAAAGTAGTTCCGGCTTTAAAGTTGATCCAAAAAGTTATTTTGTCTACATTGTTACATCAGATGTTACTATGATGACACAAACTTTTGTGGTAAAAATTAAAGTTATAATGTAGTTGTCGGATACACTTGTTTGGGACTCCAATGAAGCTTAACTTTCTAGTGGTAATTAAGTAGGATATAAAAGTCAGGGCGACTACGAAATAACGACTAAAAAGAAAGTAAAACTTTAGCAACGTCCTATTGTGGTAGAGAAGACTATCAGAATCGACTATCAAGAAACAATCCTATGAAGTAGTTTAGAGGGTCGTTTTTACGAAACATCTACTATTTCCTGATACTAAATAGTTGTTAGAACTAAAAAGTAACAAATTTTGGTTGGGATCACCACATTTCTACTATAAGAAAGTAGCAAAGCCTTTAGAACATGTAGCCGCTACTATAAATGTTAGTTGGGTTGTGTATAATTTTTTTCAGTTTGCCAAATTTTAGCTTTTAATCATTCTTGGAATTAGGAAATAATAGCTTTTCATAACTTAATCTGTATAGGGATGTAAATTAAAATTTTTAGGTAACTTAATTTTTTCCTACAAATTTTTCACAGTTCCTATCAGCTTAAGCGGCATTTACACGAGTCGATTTTGGCCGTGCGGCGAGTCGCCTCGATTTGCCATGCGGTAAATCGAATCGCTACCCCGTTTACACGGGGCGACTAAAGTCGCAAAGAAATAACTCATTTTTGTTGAAAATGTTGTGCAGACAGGTGTTTTACGTCATTGCTTGAAAAAAACTATTATATGTTGTTCTTAAATTTTTTATTTTAATTTTTACAAGTTCTGCAATAATTGGTTTCTGTACTCGTCTGCTCTAGGATTCCACAGACAGGGATTTCACACCTGACTGCACACCAAGTAGTATAAGTAGTAGCCTAAAGACTAGATTGTTTAGTTTAGACTTGATAACGGTTAGAGATACTTACTAACCGAAACGTCGTGTTTTAAAATAAATAAAGACAATGGAAGTCCGAAATTTTATTTCTACACAATCATTGTCTACGAGTTTCAAACAGGGATTTTTTTGTAGCACTCAAAAAATTCAATTATATTATTTTTGCCTATCTTTAACAACGAAATACTGTTGTCACAATCTCCTAATCAACAAAAAAGTGTGCAAATATACGACTGCGAATCACCTAACCATTTACACGGTCGATTTTAGTAACCCGCCGCATGCGACCTACGGTCGCGCGGCAAAAGTCGAGAGGCACCCAATTTTTGGCAGATTCGATCTAGTCGCATGCGGTGCAGACGATTTCCCATTTATACGGGCGATTTTAGAAATCGACCCGTGTAAATGCCGCTTTAGCTCTCGCGTTTCGCGAAGTGGACGATGTTACTTTTACATAATTGTATAAGGGAGGGAATTTTTTAAATGCCGTAACTACTTTACTGCTTTATATAAGTCCATGAAACTTGAAGGGATTGTTAACTCCATCAAGGTCTACGACTATGCAAAGTTTACGTTTCATACCGTATTCCGAAGTGGAGTTATAGATAGGTAAAATATGAGCTGAAATGTTTCAAGAAAAGGTGGTACAGCGGTTTGCGCGATCTTGGCGGGGCACTACCGTACCCCCAGATGATATATAAGTTGGTAGTGACACTCAAAAAAAAAATTCGCCTGCCCCGCAATTTTTTGTTGGGATGTGAATCCCAAATTTATACACTACGCGTCGCCACTGAGGTTGGGTGCAATACTGCCGTGCATAAGCTATAATGCCGTTAACCAACATTTGGACAATTTTGATGTTTTGGTGCTGTCTTGATCACAACATTATTCTACATCAATTTTTATAAGCAAATCTTCTTTAGCTTTGGTGGTTTTCAAGAAACTAATACCTTCCAGTTATCAAGGAGCATCGTTTGTTTGTTATTTTCCGCGTTTTTTGATAAAAACTAGGAAATTTTTTTAGGCAGTTAACCGCATTCTAGCTTAAGGACGGCAGAATAAAACGAGGGTTCAAGGAGGCGCACGAGTGTGCAAGCCCTAGCCAACGTAAATCAAACTTGTCAAAAAACGTCGCGTCTTTCTCTATTTCGGTGCAAACAGCGCAAACTCCAAAACAACAACTGAGGTGGGGCCAGAACGTCAAACACATGCTGCTGGGTTTTTCCGCGATATATGTCAAAATCCGTTTTTCTCATCTCAGTGGAAACTACGCGGCTTTGTACTTCCAACTTGCCGTTAACTGGCGTGTGTAGGTATTCTTAAAATGGGTAAGAGTGATAATGAGCATCTCCACCCGTCAGGACCAATAGACATGCGGAAATCAATAAGTGAGATCGCATGCGCAGTATGACTTTCACCCGATTTTGATTGAGTACTTCTTGTCAGCCATTCAAGAATTCATACACTGAACTCTAATACTAAAGCGCTCTGCAGAGAAAGAGACAGACTGTGCTTTAAACGCTCTAGACAAAGAGTCAAGACATTAGCGTAAGAGAGAAATGTGTCGACTTAGAAACCTGTTAAGGTTCGGAGAAAAGAAGATACCGTGTAACCATACCGCCAAGCGATGCATGGAAGGAGGACGGATCAAGGCTGACAGACCGGAATTCAACCGGTGCAGGAGTGTACGTGGAAAGCAAGGATATTGGAAAAAGCCACTCGCTGCAACAGTCTTCCAGGCAGAGGTTTACGCTATACTGGCGGTAACATGGGAGGAAGAAATTATGAACGAAACAGGAAAACGCCTCTGCATCTGTTTAGACAGTCAAGCTGCGTTGAAAACATTGTGCAAACCAACCATGTCCGCGGGTTTGGTGCAGGAGTGTGCGGATGCACTTCAAGAGTTGGCCGGCGTAAGAGATGTGGAGCTCGTATGGGTCCCAGGCCACATGGGAGTCCCAGGGAACGAGAAAGCGGATGGATCCCGGCAGAAATACGTCGGGCCAGAGCCTTTCCTGAAGCTCACAAGAGGGCAAATGAAGTCGGCCCTAACAGAGTGGACCCAGAAAGAAATACAAAATTAAGGGACCAAAGCAGAAAACGCCAGACAGGCGAAGGAGTATGTGACAGGGTACAGCAAATCCCGTCTATCTGTCTGCTCCGTAGAACACAAAGAGAGGTGGGAGCCATAGTGGGAGTCCTAACCGGACACTGCGTCCTATAAGCACACTTCGCAAAGATGAAAGTGAAGGAGGACACGACGTGCGAGCGATGTTGGGCGAAGACGAGATCTCGGCGCATTTCCTCTCATCATCTGAAGCATACAAGGAGGCAAGAAGAGAGGTTTTCGAAGATGAAGCCTTTGAATCTGAGGTGGCTCGATATTCTGGCCTTTGTGCAGAAGACGGGCAGGGTAGGGAAGGAAGGACGCAGTAGGGAGGATGCCCGGGGTTGTCGAAAAGGGCATATTACAATTTAAAATTGTGTTTAGTTACAAATTATATTGATGTTGGTTATTCAAAGGAACAACTTTTATTAAAATACAGCAATTTTAAAAACAAATCGCTAAGTTGTCATAAGTTTTATTTGTTATGTTCTGCTTGTTAATCTAAAAACCATAATTAATTAAAAATATATAAAAACTTATAAATAGCAAAAATCCAATTTATTTTCAAGTCCCATTTTGTTACACTGGTAATAAAAAAAGCATTGGTTGAATTTTCTATTAAGTTCCGACTGCTCCTAATCCGAAAGTTTCTAATTGCTTATTCTTCCCAATACATGGCTCAAATTTAATTATGGCCGTGTTTGTTACAGGACTAACCTTTACCGAATACCAACTTTACGGCAGCGATTATAAGATTAACCCGAAGTTAATCCACAAAGTGAACGAGACTAACGTTAGCCATTTGCGATGGGTTCAGACTTACCAAAGCTATCTCGTTATCGAACTCAAATTGCAGTCCGTCGATTCGGCACATATCAGGTAAGATATCTATTAAAAAATAAAAGGTTTACTTTGAAGCCAATCTTCTCGGCCAATACGTTGGAGCATAAAATACTGGTTTAAAAAATCAATAAATTGGAAAAAAAAAATTGTTTAAGTCACAAGCTTTTATAAAATGCACTAAAAATTAAAAAATAATTTTCTAACATTCTGATATTATCATAATAATAAAAGCGATGGCCGACTGATGGAAATTTTGACGATGTTAGCACGATAAGTTATCCGTATCAATTAAATATCACTATTTGCAAGAATTAATCTAGCAGAAAAATGCAGAGGTACCAGTACCCACCCAACCCGACCCAAGATACCCCAGCATTTCTCTGACATAGGTATAACATTGCGGCACATCAAACATATCTTTGATGACCTGCTATTATTCTTTAAGTGTTTGGATCACAAATTTAGATTAACTTATGCTTTGATTTGCGGCCATCGCTTTTATTATTATGATAATATTAGAATGTTAGAAAATTATTTTTAAGTTTTAGTGCATTTTATAAAAGCTTGTGACTTAAAAAAATTTTTTTACCAATTTATTTTCTACTTTTTAGTCTCAGCTATCTACTCTATTAAATGAAAATATTTGTTCAATAACAGAACAGAAGAGTTTATTCTAGATTATAATGAAATCGCTGATCGTGAGTTGTTTGGAAACTCATTTTTGTCTGTGGGAAGAAGAGGGTGGGGGTAGAGGTAGAAATATATTTTTTGTTTGGGCTGTATTGTCATCGGACCTTTTTGCATATACCAAATTTTATAAAAGTCATTGTGAAGAAGTGTGTCAAAAACGCATTTTTTATGGAAGAAGGTGGGGGGTAGCATGGGAGGACATTTTTTCATTATTGTTGTATTGTCATCGGACCACTATATGTATACCAAATTTAATCCAAATCGGATAATGGGAAGTGTGTCAAAAACGTATTTTTCTATAGATGGGGGTGGGGGTAGGAGTGGCAGGATTTTTTTTTTCATTGTTGTATTGTCATCGGACCACTATATGTATACCAAATTTCATCCAAATCGGATAATGGGAAGGGTGTCAAAAACGCATTTTCTATGGAAGGGGGTGGGGGTAGAGGTGGGAGGATATTTTTTTAAATGTTGTATTGTCATCGGACCACTATGTAAATACCAAATTTCATTCAAATCCGATAATGGGAATAATGGGAAGTGGGTCAAAAACTCATTTTTCTATGAAAGGGGGTTCATTTTTTTCTTTGTGTGTGTCAAGAATGCTTCACAAGATTTGATAGATAGTTAGACAGAACATCTGAAGCTAAATAAAAGCTTGTAAAAAATGAGGCAATCAAGAAAATCATGCACACATTGGCAAATTTATAATTCGTAGGCGCAAATTTTCAAGTGTGCATTTATTTGTTTTGTCACGTATACACACAGCTGCTGTTTCGGTGGACGCTACATTCGTTTTTTATTTATATTTTAGCTCACACATATACTATACTATAGTAGTGTGAGCTATGGTGACCCTAATTTTTTCGAGAAAAAAAAAGTTGCTCCGATTTCAAAATTTTTTATATATCTTTGCGTTTCAGATGATTTTGAAACTTTTTTGTTACGCCGTCTGTCTGTATGTCTGTCTGTCTGTCTGTCTGTAACGACCAACACGCATAACTCAAAAACCGCCTGGCCAATTTTAATGAAATTTGGTACATAGGCTTTTTTTGATTTTTTCCTATAGTTTCTAGCATTTCTGGAAGTGGGCGATGCTACTTTTATATAACTTTAAATGTATAGGGGAGGGGAGTAAATTAAAATTTTGGGGTTTTTTGATTTTTCCCAGGGGTTTGGTCATAATTTCTATCAGTCTGCCAAATTTCAGCTTTGTAGCATGTCTGAAAGTACAGTAGAATATTGATGATCTATACATGAGTGAGTGAGTGAGTAGCAATTTCGACGTTTTTTGAAATTTCGTAACTACTTTACTACTTTATGGAGTTCCATGAAACTTGGAGGGGTTGTTAATTCCATGGAGATCTACGACTGCGCAAAGTTTGAGATTCGTAGCTCATTCCGAAGTAGAGTTTTAGGTAGGTCAAATATCGGCTGAAATGTTTCCAGAAAAGATGGTTACGGCGCGCGAACTTGGCGAGGCACTACCGTGCCCTCAGATGAAGAATTAACTAATTTTGCTGTTAAAGTAGGCTTTTCTAAGTATACTCTTACAACCCTACTTAATTTAAGAAATAAACTAAATCCTGAATCAGATATGTGTATACAACTTTCAAATCAAACATTTAATCCGATTTTGAGAAACTTGTCTCAAACAAACAGGCCCCTCCATCGCATTAGTTATTGAAAATAATAGCAAAATATTTGTAATATTTATTTTAGTGTTTTTACTGTTTCTAAGCTGCATTTTATCTATTGTTTTTTAATTTAATTAAATAAATAAAATGGCGGATTTTTCTATTTATGAACCGATTTGCCTCAAACTTGAAACATCGCGGCGCTTAGGGTAACTTAATACAATTTTTGACTTAAATTTAAAAAAATTAAAATGGCGGATTAAAAATGGGGGATTTTCCCATTTATGAACCGATTTGCATCAAACTCGGAACTTTGAGACCTTTCAGGTCGCTGATTATTATTTTTAACTAAAATTTTAAAAAATCAAAATGGCAGTTCCACAATGGCGTACTTTCTTGTTCATAAACCGATTTGCCTCAAAATTGAGAGGGGCTGATTTCTCTGGGGGGAGGGCGGGCGAAGCCTCATGATGGCGAATTTTATACTCTTTAATCGTTTTATTCATGAAATATGTGAAAAATATCTAAAAAAATCTTAGGCTTGGGGGGGGGGCTAGGCCCCGAGGAATCCGCCATTTTCAGGTTTTAAAATTTAAATCAAAAATTGTATTGAGTTACCTTAGGCGCCGCGATGCTTCAAGTTTGAGGCAAATCGGTTTATAAATAAGAAAGTGCGCCATTATGGAACCGCCATTTTGATTTTTTTAAATTAAGTGAAAAATAATAATCAGCGACCTAAAAGATCTCAAAGTTCCGAGTTTGATGCAAATCGGTTCATAAATGGGAAAATCCGCCATTTTGGATCCGCCATTTTATTTATTTTTCTAATAGAAAAAATTGTTGAATTGTATACTAACCCCAAATACCTAGTTGGAAAAGTTTCAAAAAAGTTATGATCAAACAAATAAACAAATTTATTATATGAAGTTAAGCTAAATAAAACTGTTTAAACAATTGCCAATGGTAACATCATAAAATAAAAAATCTCGCGGCGAATTGTCCCTGCGGCGAATCAGCCGGCGGCGAATTGTTCTGCGGCGAATCGGCCGCGGCGAATTGTCCCCTACCCGTATTCAGTCGCTGGCAATTCCTAGATATTTGATTAAGTTCTCTTTCTCTTAGGGTGCTGGATAAATTTCTCGACGTGTACGGATTTAACATTACCTACGAGATTACGGGTAATGAGGTGAGAACTCCCTCGTGCACTATGATGGATTGTGGATTCACCGGTATTTGCTACGACTATTACACGTGAGTATACGAGCAAGTGTTAAATATAGTTCATTCGGTTTACTCGATTAAGTTTTTGTTAACCAAAAAGTTCAAGGATTCTTTTTTCCACTTTCTACCATAAATGTACCACGTGTTCATAATAGGGCGTGTTAAATTTTGACGCTTTGTATAGTTCTTTTATCGCTTTTATGTATGTATGATTGATATTAGTTTGCTCTAACACTGTCCATAAATTTTCTACTGGAACGGTATCATATGCTTTTTGTAGGTCCACAAAGGTAACATGAGTCTCTATATTTCTGGCGCTCCTTTTCTCAATTACTTGTTTAAGACAAAAAATATTATCACTACAAGATCTGCCTGCACGAAACCCACTTTGCTCTTCTTCTTCTTGTTCATGAAAATCATTCTCTATTAGATCTCTAAGAATCCTACCGTACAATCTACTTAGAGTACTGTTTACTGAAATTCCTCTGTAATTGTTGCAATCCAGCTTGTTTCCTTTTTTATGTTTTGAGGATATGAATGCAATTTTCCAATCATTAGGTACTGTGGGATATATATATATATATATATATATATATATATATATATATATGTGGGATTTTCGAGTAGTTTCTCTGATCCATATTTGAGCATTTCAGCATATATTCCCCCAGGTCCGCTAGCTTTTCCGGATTTAAGATTTTTAATATTATTCTTTATCATTTCTTGTTCAATGATTACTTCCTCTCCATGTGATTGATGATTCATATATGAGTGGGCCTTGCAGCCCTTCCACTGCGACCACTAGTGGGTCTATTGTGGCTCATTTTTGAGTGGTTTCTCACCACTGTATGCCTAATCCTCCAAAAAGGTTAGCTATCAGTTTGGGTGAGACACTGTTCAGATCTTCTGAGTCGATCTGAGGTTTACCGAAAGTGTTTTGACGTAAACGTGCAATAGCCGGACATTCGCACAGTATATGTCTAACTGTTTCATCATCCTCCATACAGAGTCTAAATTCGGTCTCTTCTGTTATTCCCATTCTGTGCATGGGTACTCTTAGTCGGCAGTGACCCGTAAAAAGTCCTGTCACTATACGGATCTCATGTCTGGTAAGTCCAATGATATTTCTGGCTCTCTTCTGACAAGGTCCTTTAATGAACTCTTTAGAGTGAGCCAGTTCTGGTATATTCATCCAGTATTGTTGGAAGCTGTCCTCCATCCATCCCAATATGGTTAATTTAGCAGCATTGTATGATATGCCCAGGGCTGCGTTGTAAGCTGGTTAGTTTGGCTCTCGAGGTTCTTTCATGTCCCTTCTCAAACCAGACTATTGCACCATACGCAATCATTGGTCTAATGACTGTTATATACAGCCTCCTCTCCATGTACTTCTATGTCTCTTCTCGGAGAGGCTGCCAGATATTCGGGTCTCGTCTCCTCCTCCTAAAAGAATATAACATCAAGAATACGGGAGCAAGAAGGTGATGAAGAATCGTGCCAGAGAGGGCAGAGTGGGGAGCTCTGGTTTATCAGGCTAATGCTAGTTGAAAAAGTAGTTTTTGTTTTTAGTTTATTTTAAATATTTAGATTTTTTATAAAATTTATGGTTTCAATACTTCCATTTTATGAAAAAAAAACCAACAAAGTAGCAAAAACTATTGTAAGTGAAATTAAATTATAGGGGTTATATTGGCAACCAAAATTTTTGACTCGGGTTTACGTACAACCAAAAAAATCCTAAATAGAAAATTTATTAAGTGGTACTTTATTTTCCGCTAAAGGATGATTAGGTTGTAGTCTATGTCTTGATGCAACTTGTGTAAATCTCACCTTGGCCTTAATTAAAAAAATACTAACAAAATAACTATAAAAATGTCAAAAAATAGCAAATAATTTTGTAGGTTAATTTTCTTAACAACAAAGCCAACAGTTTAATTAAATTTAATTTTAGGAAATTTACATGCGACTGCTTCGCTGGATTCACCGGGCCCAACTGCTCTAAAGGATCCAAGTCGCTTTGCTTTTCTGACAATGCCCCGATTTGCAAGAATGGAGCCACTTGTTTGTAAGTAAAATTTTGTTTGTTAGGAGAATGCTAAATAAGATCTAGCCTAATTAATTTAAGTCTTCTTATTCAGACGCACAAAGTTAAATTCAAAGAAATTCTAAAAAACGTTAATCATAACAAAAACATTTCATGTAAAAAAAAACCAAGTACGCGAAAATGGTATTCCGTAAAAAGAATTGAGATAAAAGTAAAGCCAAGTTCTCCAATACAAATTTCAAAATGAAAGGTTTTTACTAGTTTGGAAATGTTTTTTAAAACTTTGCTATTATAGCAAAACTTTTTTATGTTCAATTTAGCACTGTGCCTAAGGGTCATTTAAATCCGTAATAGACAAGTTTAGAAAAACATTTTCAAACTAATAAGAACCTTTCATTTTGAAATTTGTATTGGAAAACTTGGCTTTACTTTTATCTCAATTCTTTTTACGGAATACCATTTTCGCGTACTTGGCTTTTTTTACATGAAATGTTTTTGTTATGATTTCCCTTCATTTTTAAAGGCATTAAATAATATTTAATTTTTAAAGTAGTAAAATATGCAAAATATTGTTCAAAATTTTTGCAATGCCTAATTTAAAATTTTGAGGTTTTTAATTTTTGTCCATGGCTTTATCATAGTTCCTATCAGCCTTCCAAAGCTCAGCTCTCTAACGTTTCTGGAACTGGACAATGCTACTTTTATATAATTTTACAGTATAGGGGAAGAAAGTGAATTAAAATGTTGGTGTTTTTAAATTTTTTCCTATAGTTTTATTTTAGTTCCTATCAGTGTTCCAAAGGTCAGCTCTCTAGCGTTTCTCGAGGTGAGCCAATGTTAATTTGGCATAACTTTACATTTATAGGGGAGAAGAGTAAATTAAAATTTTGGGGTTTTTCAATTTTTTCTCATGGTTTTATCGTAAGTCCTATCAGCCTTCCAAAGCTCAGCTCTCTAGCGTTTCTGAAAGTGGGCAATGTTACTTTTACATAACTCTACATGTATAGGAGAGGGAAGTTAATTTGAATTTTGGAGCTTTTTGATTTGATTTGATTGGGATTTGGTTATAATTTCTATCAGTGTGCCAAATTTCAGGTTTGTAGCATGTCTGGAAGTACAGTAGAATTTTGATGATTTATACATGAGTGAGTCAATGAGTGAGTGGCAATTTCGACGTTTTTTGAAATTTCGTAACTACTTTACTACTACATGTAAATCCATGAAGCTTGGAAGGGTTCTTAACTCTATGAAGATGTACGACTGTGCAAAGTTTGAGATTCGTAGCTCATTTCAAAGTAGAGTTTTAGATAGGTCAAATATGGTACGACATAGCAGCGCGAACTTGACGAGGCACTGCCGATGCCGTGCCCTCAGATTTTAGGGATGACGTTCACAATGTCGAAATACATATAATCGAAATTTAAAATCTTGAACTCATATCGAAAATCAAAATCTCGAACAATCAAAATGTCGAATAATTAAAACATAGAAACTCAAAATGTCGAAAATCAAAATCTCGAAAATTAAAATGTCGAATTGAAAAATGTCGAATAATTAAAATATCGAAAATTAAAATATCGAAATTACAAAATATCGAAAAATTAAAATCTAGAATAATCAAAATGTCGAATACTAAAAATGTCGAGAATCAAAATATCGAAATAACAAAATATCGAAAAGGACAATATTAAAAATTAAAATGTATGTAAAAAGAATTAAATATCGAAACCACAAAATATCGAAAAATTACAATCTCGAATAATCAAACTGTCGTTTGGTTGGGTATGGTTAGGTTTGGATACGTTCGGTTCGGTTCGGTTCGGTTCGGTTCGGTTCGGTTCGAATTCACACCTTCTAGGATCCCGGTAAAGAAGTCAGGAAAGTTTTTTTTTTGAGAAAAATTGTTGGTTTAGTTTGCTTTGGTTCGGTTTGATTCGTTCGGTTCGGTTAGATTTCACTAGGTTTCGTTAGGATAGGTTTTTGAAACTATCTATTTTCGTGTGGTTATATCAGATTAGGTTACGTTTGATTAGGTCAGGGTCAGGTTAGGTGAAGGTTCTGAAATTTTCTGTTTTTGATTTTCGATATTTTGTTGTTTCGATATATTGTATTTTCGATATTTTGTTATTCGATATTTTGTATTTTCGATATTTTGTTGTTTCGATATTATGTTGTTTCGATATTTTGTATTTTCCATATTTTGTATTTTCGATATTTTGTTATTCGATATTTTGTGTTTTCGATATTTTAATTTTTCGATAATGTAACCCAACAAACAATTAAAGTTGTAACGACGAAACCCCAACTAGAAAGAATTTCTTAAAAGTAACCGCAACGTACTCCTGCTACGTCTCAGTATACCATACAGCGACGTTATAATTCCCTAAGTGGGGAACCAATTTCTGGTTATAACTACTTGGCCAAGTGTTTAAAGTCACTGTAGTAACAACTACACTACTACGTCGTAGCCAGGTATCTACTACGTCGTAGAGGCTGTTTTTTTTTCCGTAATGGCATAAAAGTTGCGATGTAGTTGCAAATAATATAATCGTTTCTTTTTGGTAGAATTGTTACACAATATGGTGGACACAACAGTAAACAGACTCGCTTAGTATTTTGTTTGGTTATGGTTATAATATGAACTATGTTATCCAAAAGTGTGAGAATTTACGAGCAGAGGATCAAAATTCGAGTGCGACGCAAAGTTTTTTGTATAACATGCATTATATATATTGCAAAAAACCGGTGCGCCCGTAAAATTGAGCCGTTTTCTGGTAGCTGATTGAATTTTTGTGTTGTGATTTTGGAGGTTATGTTTTCATAATTGACAGTTAACTCCAACAAATGGTGCTTAAGAAGAGCATTTTTGGTAAGCTTCAACTAATTTGTTTATAAAATAGTATGGCTCTTTAATATGAGCTCATAAAACGACAACAAAAATATTAAATTTTCTTTCTTACATAAAAACATGGCGTCCCAAACTATATTCCCTGATAGTCGAAAAGGTTACTTGAAAGTAGTTGCGGCTTTAAAGTTGATCCAAAAAGTTATTTTGTCTAAATTGTTACATCAGATGTTACTATGACGACACAAACTTTTGTGGTAAAAATTAAAGTTATAATGTAGTTGTCGGATACACTTGTTTGGGACTCCAATGAAGCTTAACTTTCTAGTGGTAATTAAGTAGGATATAAAAGTCAGGGCGACTACGAAATAACGACTAAAAAGAAAGTAAAACTTTAGCAACGTCCTATTGTGGTAGAGAAGACTATCAGAATCGACTATCAAGAAACAATCCTATGAAGTAGTTTAGAGGGTCGTTTTTACGAAACATCTACTATTTCCTGATACTAAATAGTAGTTAGAACTAAAAAGTAACAAATTTTGGTTGGGATCACCACATTTCTACTATAAGAAAGTAGCAAAGCCTTTAGAACATGTAGCCGCTACTATAAATGTTAGTTGGGAACTATTCGACATTTTTTATTTCGACTTTTTAATTTTCGATATTTTAACTTTCGATATTATTATTTTCTACATTTTGATTTTTCGAGATTTTGATTTTCGACATTTTGATTATCTATGTTTTAATTATTCGACATTTTGAATATTCGAGATTTTGATTTTCGATTAAATGTATTTCGACATTGTAAACGTCACTCAGATTTTAGTACCCGTGAATTATAAATCATACAAGTTTTCGTGACTAATCAGTTAAAAAAAAGTTTCACGGGAGTCCAAGATCTAATGGACACCTTAAGTGTTGACAGTTAACTGTTTCGTCCTTATAAAACTACTTAAATTTAAAGGTGTAGATAAGGGCGGAGAAAGGGATTATGCACCCCCCCCCCAAACCGGTGTCCGTACCCGTTACTGTCACGTATGCAAAATGTAAAAAATACCAAAAAGTTTACTTTTATAGTGTCCCAACCAAGTAAAATCCTACCTACGCCCTTGCTCTGCTTGGTCAATATGGACACCCTTATGAAATTAATTTGACCATTTTGTCTCTCATCCTACGTTTATAATGAGAAAACTCAATACGCTAATCCGTAATGTTCTTCAACGTTAACCCAGACAATTTAACTTTACTGGGATGTCCTTTTCCTGAAAATAAAATAAAACTTGTTTTTGACTATACATTTACGAAATTCAAGAAAATTTCAGATAAACTTTCCGAAGCTGATTCACATATTGCTTATATATCTTTTACGACATTCTGCATGTCGTCTTTCCTAGATTAACATATCTTCTTCGCTATGTTTCTGCTAGTCTTAAAATGTTTTCACTTCTTTAATGAAAATGCTTGGATTCAATCCTCTTTGCCAATTAAATTAGATGGGCTTGAAATAGGAGATTCTGCAGGCCTCTGCTTTTCTGCCTTTCTTGGGTCAATACATGACGTTTCAAAACTTCTTTCATCTCTTTTTCCAAAACAAGTTTTAAAAAATTATTGATAACTTGTACAAAGAATGACTTCTGTATTTTAAATAAATAACTAATATTTCAGAAATTTCTTACTAGTTTTCACAAAAAGATTTAACTAAACCTTTATCAAACATTTTAAAATTTCTGATAATCAAACATCTTTAAAAAAAAAAACTAGCTTTACAGGAACCTAAGATCTCCGATCTCCTTCTAGTTTTCGATGCTTTACCTTCATCTTCTTTTAGGTAACATTTTAGACAAATTTTTGTCCAGGTCGTTTAGTTAGACTGACTAATGATTCTTTGGTTGAAACTTGTAGACAATTGTTCAAACTCAGGTAACACTTGAAAATGGTTAGAGATACTTACTAACCGATACGTCTCGTTTAAAATAAATAAAGACAATGGAAGTCTGAAATTTTATTCCTACGGACTTTTGATATTATTAAGAGGTCTCTTAGTTCTGTAGATTTTCCTGCAGTGCTGGAGCCTCTCGGTATTTTTTGTGGCGCCGATAAGTGGGCGGACGGGATGACTTTGGTGCCCTGAAAGAGCAGTAAGGCTTGAATAAATTTAATAAAATCGGTGGAAGCAGCTGATCTTGGAGAAGTTTAAAAGAGGGAGGAATATAGAGAATTGGAGGATCCGTTTTTGTTTGTACCTATTATTGTTCCATTATTGTTCAAACCTTGGGCCTGTGGGGAGAGGACGCTAAGAACTTATTTATTTTTTTTTTATTTGTCAAACACACTGTGTTTATTGTATTACAATCTAGTCAGTAAAACTAATTAGCAATTTTGTTTTAACTTAATTTACTAGAAAAGTCAGATTTAAACTTAGGGTTCACTCAACAGTTCTCCCCGCTTTGTTTAGTCTGTAACTCACAATTGTGTTGTGTTTATAGCATTATTTTGTTTTATATAATTCACTTAGTTTACTAGCTCAAACGGCTTCACTCTTTTTAGTCTTCGAACTAGCATAGTATTGTCTAGAAGCTGAATTGCTTCCACATTCACATGCCGATGGAGTCTATCTTCATGGCTTTTTGCGTACTTTTTTATAGTCTCTGCTACAGTTTCGATTTTTAGATCTCGATGAAGGTCACTATTTCGAACGTACCAAGGTGCATTCACAATGTTTCTTAATACTTTATTTTGAAATCTCTGTACAACTAGAATGTTACTCTCTTTAGCACAACCCCATAGTTGAATACCATATGTCCTTACTGGTTTCAGTATTTGTCTATAAAGCTGTAACTTATTATGAATTGTTAAATTGGACTTCCTTCCAATTAGCCAGTTCATTTTTCTATACCTTATCTCAAGTTCTTCTTTTTTTTCTTAACATGTGCTTTCCAGCGCAATTTGGCATCAAGTGTTATACCGAGATATTTTGCCTGATTTGAATATGGTACGGGAATGTTGTTAATTGTTATTTGTATGTGATTTATATTTTTGTTTGTAAAATCAACATGAATTGATTTGGTTTCATTTAATTTTATTCGCCACTTTGTGGTCCAACTGTGAACTTCGGTGACTGCATCCTGAAGTTTTTCTATGCATTTTTCAATAGATTTTTCTACCGTCAATAAACCAGTATCATCTGCAAATGTTGCTAAGTGACAATTTTCTGGCTTTGGGATATCGCTGAATAATAAGTATAGATAAGGGCCTAGTACGCTACCCTGGGGCACGCCTGCTTGAATTTCTCTTAAATTTGAGCATGAGTCTTCCTGTTTTACTCTAAAATGTCTATCAGATATGTATGATTCTAAAATATCCGAATATTGTTTTGGCAGAAACCGTTTTAGTTTAAAAGTAAGGCCTTCATGCCACTTAGAACTTAATGAGATCAGTAAATGTAAAAAAAGTAAATATCAAAAAAATAGTAGCTTTATCTCCCTACGGGTAAGCCTTGCAATCCAAAGGGGCATGCGGCATTATGAAAAACATTAAGCGTAAGTCTCGTCTGGAAGAGATTATTTATGTATTAAACATTTTATTTTATACATATTTTATTTATTAACATCGAATTTGAGACACCCTTTATAGTGTTGTCTAGTTTCATGACAGTGCAAGACTAAATATTTCAATTAGAAAAATGTGCCACAATGCCGGTGACCGATAAGGTCTTAAACAGTAGAAGGCCAAGGCCCGTCTTGGCCCTTCATTTTGACGCCGCTGATATCATAGGTAATGGGGGGGAGGTGTCAGAATAAAAAAAATCCTTTAAGCAAAACAACTATATTTAATAAAATGTATATTGATTTGGCAACCCCGGGCGCCTCAATATGACTCCTCGCTTGCCCATATAGGGCTTATACATACATATAAGTAGGGCCAAGGCCTCGGCACACTTAGACAAGATATTGGAGCATCTTTTTTCAAAAAAATATAAAAAATCGAAGGGGTCACTTTCTCAAAATGGCGTTTTTTTTTTAATTTGATGTCTTGTATTAAGGTGTGATACGACTATTTGTCATTTTCAATATTTTTTCCTAAAGCCTCTTGTTCTTGTTTCCAAACAGTTGTAAAAAAATATTTTGCAAAGTTCGTATTTGTTCAGGAAAATCATAAACTATGGATATGTTGTGGCCAATTAAGAAGATAAAACACCCTGTAGATTTAAGGAATCGCAACATTTTTTTAAATTTTTTATCTCGGTGTTATCGGTACCAATAGGGAAATCAAAAAATAATTTTTTATTGAAAATAAGGTTCATTCGGTTTGATATGGAAAGCCCCATATGTGTTATTTTCTTTTTACTTGTAATTTTTAATTATGTTTTACAAGTTTTTTACACCAATTATATATATATATATATATATATATATATATATACATATATATATATATATATATATATATATATATAGAAAGAGTGGAGATTGGGTATCGGAAGACGTAGAACGTTGTGAAACCGATAAATATATATATATATATATATATATATATATATATATATATATATACATATATATATATATATATATATATATATATATATAATATATATATATATATATATATATATATATATATATGTATATATATATATATATATATATATATTTATCGGTTTCACAACGTTCTACGTCTTCCGATACCCAATCTCCACTCGTTTCTGATTGCCCATAATTCATCATCTAGGCTTCTTATTCTTATTTCACTGTCTATTCCTTTTCTCTAGCTTCTCCTTGGCCGTCCTCGTTTTCTTCGGCCAGTTGGTTTCCATTGTAGTATTTGTTTAGGTAGTCTTTCATCATTCATTCTTTGTACATGTCCGCACCACACCAGTGTCATAATTTCTCTTATTCTTTGATTTGTAACTCTTTCTCTTTTTGATTTCCCTGCTGCTCTTCTCCAATAGTCCATCTCCGTAGTGGAAAGCATTTTTTCTGTTCTATCCTTGATTGGCCTTACTTCTATGAGCCGTATGTTATAATACGTTTTACAATGGTGTTATACATAAGCTTTTTGTTATGTTTTGATATACTTTGGTCCCAAATTATTCCATTTAATAAAGTTATTTCTTTTCTTCCTTGTACGTTTCGATCTTTTATAGCCTTGTCTAGTGTTCCGTCAGCCGTAATTTTTAGACCTAAGTATTTATACTCATTACAGGACTGAATTCGCTGCCCGGTATTTAAGATTAGATCCTGTTTCATTCCACCGATACACATATACTCTGTCTTATTGAGATTAACCTCTAGTCCCCACTTATTGTACTCTTCTATTAGTTTTGGTGTCATATATTCGAGGTCATCATAATCCTGAGCCACTACCCAACTAACATTTATAGTAGCGGCTACATGTTCTAAAGGCTTTGCTACTTTCTTATAGTAGAAATGTGGTGATCCCAACCAAAATTTGTTACTTTTTAGTTCTAACAACTATTTAGTATCAGGAAATAGTAGATGTTTCGTAAAAACGACCCTCTAAACTACTTCATAGGATTGTTTCTTGATAGTCGATTCTGATAGTCTTCTCTACCACAATAGGACGTTGCTAAAGTTTTACTTTCTTTTTAGTCGTTATTTCGTAGTCGCCCTGACTTTCATATCCTACTTAATTACCACTAGAAAGTTAAGCTTCATTGGAGTCCCAAACAAGTGTATCCGACAACTACATTATAACTTTAATTTTTACCACAAAAGTTTGTGTCATCATAGTAACATCTGATGTAACAATGTAGACAAAATAACTTTTTGGATCAACTTTAAAGCCGCAACTACTTTCAAGTAACCTTTTCGACTATCAGGGAATATAGTTTGGGACGCCATGTTTTTATGTAAGAAAGAAAATTTAATATTTTTGTTGTCGTTTTATGAGCTCATATTAAAGAGCCATACTATTTTATAAACAAATTAGTTGAAGCTTACCAAAAATGCTCTTCTTAAGCACCATTTGTTGGAGTTAACTGTCGATTATGAAAACATAACCTCCAAAATCACAACACAAAAATTCCATCAGCTACCAGAAAACGGCTCAATTTTACGGGCGCACCGGTTTTTTGCAATATATATAATGCATGTTATACAAAAAACTTTGCGTCGCACTCGAATTTTGATCCGCTGCTCGTAAATTCTCACACTTTTGGATAACATAGTTCATATTATAACCATAACCAAACAAAAAAACTAAGCGAGTCTGTTTACTGTTGTGTCCACCATATTGTGTAACAATTCTACCAAAAAGAAACGATTATATTATTTGCAACTACATCGCAACTTTTATGCCATTACGTAGAAAAAACAGCCTCTACGACGTAGTAGATACCTGGCTACGACGTAGTAGTGTAGTTGTTACTACAGTGACTTTAAACACTTGGCCAAGTAGTTATAACCAGAAATTGGTTCCCCACTTAGGGAATTATAACGTCGCTGTATGGTATACTGAGACGTAGCGGGAGTACGTTGCGGTTACTTTTAAGAAATTCTTTCTAGTTGGGGTTTCGTCGTTACAACTTTAATTGTTTGTTGGGTACTATCTGATCATCGGTGAAACATAAAGTATACAAGGTGGTTTCGTCCAACGGAATTCCCATGTTTTGGCATTTTCTCTTCCATACTTTAAGGACTTGTTCCAAGTATATCCTGAAGAGCGTAGGCGAGATACACCAACCTTGTTTAAGACCTTTATTTACTTGAAAGCCTTTGGTTAGTTTGGTTTTATTTTAACTTTTGCCTTACTATTGCTGTATAACTCTTTGATGGCCTTAATTAGTTGTACGTTTATGTTTGTGTTTTCCAACGCCTTCTAAAGTAGATTTAGTGGTATACTATCATATGCCTTCTGCAAATCGACGTAAAGCAGATGCAGCTCTTGTCCGTATGCCATTTTCTTTTCAATAACTTGGGTTATACAAAAGAGATGATCTGAAGTCGATCTACCCGCCCTGAAACCAGCTTGTTCTTCTGCCTCCATGTCTTTATATTCGCTCTCCACTTTATTTCTTATTATTTTACCGTATATTCTGCTTATATCGTACTAGTCACAGATATACCTCTATAATTGTCACATATATTTTTCCCTCCTTTTTTGTGTATTGTGGATATATATGACATTTTCCACTCAATTATAATTGTGTTAATTACTTTTCAATTGATTTCATTTGGTTTTACTCTGAGAAATCCTATACCGATAAAAACCCATTATTTTATGGTTTATTTTACTTAAACAGATTTACAGTCGAACCTCTATAACTCGAACTTCAAGGGACAACCAAAACAGTTCGAGTTATGGAGAGTTCGAGTAAAAGAAAAAAAATCATATATTCCAATAAAAAAAAATTTGCATTAAAACAGTTGAAAAATACAAAACAAACTTAAAATAAATGTATACATACTTAAAAACTAGAAAAATAATTAGTTAAGTTTTTTTTGCTCAGTTCGACTCAATTTTTTTTCGTATTTCAAAGATAAGAGACAAGTTATTACTTGTTGTGGCCTCATCCATTGAAAAAGCGAGCTGCATGGTTTCAATTGCTTTTGAAACTTTAGCGTTGGAAAGTTTTTGTCTAGGAATTTCTTCACTCTCATCTTCATCGTTAGAGTTTTCCTCAAAATTATCCTCTGTTTTGCCAACACTTTCCACGATATGATCTTCTGTAAGTTTCGCTTGTTACTCTCGTCTACATTTAAAAATTAATCAAAGGCACCTTATCATTCACTTGAAAAATGTCCTAGCATCGATTAATAAACTCTTGTACATTTAAAGCAACCTGCTGTTCACTAATGATTTGTGTTATTAATTGTGATTTCAGTTTTAATCGAGTTCAAAGGTTCGTCTTAGAGAGATCTTGACGTTGGCGGGACTGGGAATACAGTTTGAGTTATAGAGAGGTTGGAGTTATAGAAATTCGAGTTAAAGAGGTTAAAATACATATAAAAATTGAAAAATGTGCAGGGACCACCTAAAAGGTTCGAGTTATAGAGGTTCGCGTTAGAGAGGTTCGACTGTATTTGTTTGCTTTAAATTTATATAAAAACTTCATGGCATTATAGCATGAATAATTTGCTCTCAATTTGTAGAAGCGACGGTATTTTAAAATTAGGTTCTTGTATAACACAACGGCTATGCTAAAAGAGAAGAAAAATATCGCCATTTGCTGCCACCTGTCGCTGCTCATTAAGGCAACGTTTTTTGCTTAGTCAGCGTCATTTTTACAATGTCTAATTTGCTCCTTTCCTTAAAACACTTTGCTGAATAAATGAGCTTCATTTAAATATGGGTTTCCTTTAGCAAGTTTATTAGATTTTTGCTTATTACAAATTTAGTCAGGTCATTTAATTTTATAACACAACGGAATGACAGTTCAATATATTTTATCATAACAAAAACATTTCATGTAAAGAAAAGCCAAGAACGCGAAAGTGGTATTCCATAAAAAGAATTGAGATAAAAGTAAAGCCAAGTAACTAGTAAGAACGTTTCATTTTAAAATTTGTATTGGAGAACGTGGCTTTACTTTTATCTCAATTCTTTTTACGGAATACCACCTTTGAGTACTTGGCTTTTTCTTACATGAAATGTTTTTGTTATGATTTTACTCCTTTTTTAAAGGATTTGGATAATATTTAAGTTTTAAAGTGCAACAACAAAATTTGAAACGAAAGGTGTCAGCCGTAAATCTTGACAACATTGCGTTCAGCTTTGTGTAAAACGTCTTACACCATACGGTAATGGGAAAACTGAAAAACCGAAAAATGTAAAATATGCGGGGAAATTTAATCTAAAACCTACCTTGAAACTCGGCTACTGATAATCCACAAGTTCTTGGTAAATTGTATTTTTCCGGGCACCTCATCATACAATGGTTTTTCTTTCTGGCACATTTGACAACTGTCAGTCACAGAACATCAAGGGGACTGTCAATTACGAAATGCTGCCGCTGTTGCCAATTCATTGTTCAGCTCTCTAGCGCCTTTGAAAGTGGTCAATTTTACTTTTACATATATGGCGGCGGGGAGTGAATTAGAATTTTGGGGTGTTTAAATTTTTTTTGTAGCCTTATCATAGTTACTATCGGCCTTCCAAAGCTCAGCTCTTTACCGTGTTTGGAAGGTAGCAATGTTATTTTTATATTACTTTACATTTATAGGGGAGAGAATTAAATTATAATTTTGGTGTATTTAAATTTTTTCCAATAGTTTTATCATAGTTCCTATGAGTCTGCCAAAGCTCAGCTCTCTAACATTTCTGAAAGTGGGCATTGTTACTTTTACATAAACTTACATGTATAGGGGAGGGGAGTAAATTAGAATTTTGGGGTTTTTTGATTTTTCCCAGTGGTTTGGTCATAATTTCTATCAGTCTGCCAAATTTTAGCTTTGTGGCATGTCTGGAAGTACAGCAGAATTCTGATGATCTATACATAAGTGAGTGAGTCAATGAGTGGCAATTTCGACGTTTTTTAAAATTTCGTAACTTCTTTGTCACTTTATGGAAGTCCATGAAACTTGGAGGGGTTGTTAACTCCATGAAGATCTACGACTGAGCAAAGTTTGAGACTCGTAGCTCATTCCGAAGTAGAGTTTTAGATAGGTCAAACATGGGCTAAATGCTTCAAGAAAAGATGGTACGGCAGCGCGAACTTGGCGAGATTTACTCACAAGAAATGATAATAGGAAAATTAAACAATAGAGTTTTTGGTTTTTCATTATATTTGGCTGGTTTGTTACAAATCAATTACAATGTTAATTATTTTGTGTATGTATTATTTAATATAAAAGGAATTTTTCGAGGTTTGGTCAAATTAATTTTCAGGCTGGTTCTTAAAACAAGGAAGTAGTAGCTGTCTACAAAGATGTTTCAGTCTCCTTAGACATCATCAGCATGGCACAACCAAAATGGATGAAAAGGCGATTAAATGAAGGTGATGGAATCCGAAGAAAAAATGAAATATGAATACTTACTTATTATATGGCTACTACTACCTTGTTCTGAGGACCAGCCCAAAAATTAATTTATTTAGTATTTGTATTATTTTATTTAGTTTTATGTGGTATTTGTAATTTTTTTTTAAATAATAAACTTTTAATTAAAAAATATGTTTTATTTAGTGCACTTAATACCATTTTTAATCAGTTTAAATCTTATAAAGATCTTTTATGTGTTTATAAAATAATAACAGATTAAAAATTTCACAAAAACATTCAAAATAAAAACAATTTTGTAAAAGGCGATTCAAATGTCCCGCCAGATTTTAGTTCGCGAAACAGCTCAGTAGTGGGCGCCACAGAGTTAATGATTTGTCAAACAGTCGAAGGTTACCGATCTAAAACTAACCGGACTGAACCGAAGTCGTTTATCTATGGCACTTGTGTGTAAATAAGAAAACAAGTAGTTTAATACTACTAAAATTGATCAAGCTTTAATGGACCCCGTGTATAATCCTTTGTGTCTTTTTGGTATATGGTAAAAAGTAGCTAAATATGTTTATAAAACTACATTAAATATTGCCACTTGCAGGTAAATTAATTCTTTATTATTAAATTTTAAAATAAATTAAATTTAATGATAGATTTAAATAATAATGAATAATTAAATTAGTAAAATAGAATTAATGGAACGAACTGTAACAGTTTTAAAAGTTATTTTGCTTAATAATTTATGTTTATTAAATACAGCAAGCTAATGAAATCATAAATATTTTTGCCTACGCGTGTGCATTAAAGTATGTATTCACAAAATTCACAAAAAGACAATATCAACCTATGTTTAAATTTAATTTAGATCTATTTGTACAGTCGGGGACTTTTTAAATTGCCGCCCTTAAAAATAAAAAAAATAATATTCCCATTTGAAATTCGGAAAAGTAGTTTGAACCAAAACAAAAAAATTGTGAACCTTACTGTCATCGGACCTACATTATTGTGCCAAATTTCATTAAAATCAGTTCAAAGAAAGTGTGTCAAAAATGAATAGCAAAATTTTATCGTCTGTGAAGTTAAAAAAAAATCGTTCAAAAAAATTAAAGAAATGTTTGTTTTTATTTTGCAGGCACGTGGGAGTCTCGGCGATCAAGTGTCACTGTTCTCAACTTTTTACCGGCAAATATTGCGAGATCCCAGTGGAACAAGTTACCAGTAAAGGTGAGATTATTTTTAAAGTTTGGTAGTAGCTGTCTAATCGTATTGTAGTCATTTTTCAAAATATCCTACTAACCGCCACTCGGGGACGAGTGCGACTGGAGACCCCCCCATTGTCACACCACTGAACAAAACAAACTACAGTGTACTCCGGTTATAATACGCACCCTCAAGGGATCAGAAAATATGTACTTTATAAGCGGACGTACGTTATAAAAAAACGCAAATAAAAAGTTATGCGGAGAAAAATGGTAACAAATAAAACACTTATAACTAAAAATACAAAAAAAACTAAACCACCTAAACTAAAACTAAAAACTAGTAAAATCTTTATACCTATACTAATGTAAGCCATAAAGTTTTTTAATTTCCTGATAATTTTCGAGAAAATCCAGGTGGTTCCTTTTTAATTTGTCACCTTGTATATTATAACGGAATTAGTCAAAATATGGTACGTTATAACTAAAGTTGAAGGTATAAAAGGTACGTAATATCCGGTGAAAAAACAAGAGTATTTTAGCCGGACCAATGAAATATGTACGTTATAACCGGAGTACACTGTATAATGTATTGTTTTGATCTTAATGCACGGTTACCTTTAATATAGTATCACATAAAAGTAATATTTTTCCAAAACTCTAATTTTTGGGACGATTTAGACGTACAACCCAATCAAGGCACCAAATTTCATGAAAATCGGGCAGGCAGTTTTTGAGTTATGCGCGTTGGTCGTTACAGATAAAATCATCTGAAACGCAAAGATATATAACAAATTCATATCGGAGCAACTTTTTTTGTATTTTTTTAACCACCATCACCAGTGGCGGTCGTCAGGTAGTGCCACGGTGCCAAGGTACTTCTTATTTTTCTGAAAAAACACGTTTCTTTTTCATTTTTAAACCATCTAAGTTTTTATTTTATTTTACGCATTTCTTTTTATTATATTAATTATACGAAATTTGGTAACAATGTGCAATTCTATGGATCACACTTCGACTTGAAGCGACGCGATGAATGGACCACTAAAACCCAAAGCAGCGTAGAACACGCTGCCCAAATAGTGTGTGCCACTTTTCGGTTGGCTCGTTTGAATACAGATCGACTTTATCAGCAGCCTATATAGTTCAATGAATAGAGGCCAAAATAGGGGGGTTACCCTACAAAAGGTCCGGTAGATCTGAATTTTGGATATGTTGTTAAACTCAGGAGGGTAGTTAAAAATCTGAGTTTTCGTCACCCCCACCCCTATGCTCCCTCCGCCATCTTGAAAAAACCATCAAAAATTGGCACTTTTTTTTGAAATTGTTTTAAATTAAGCACACCACTGGAGCGGTAAATATGAAATATTTTTTACCATGTTACACAACGTTTAAAAGGAAATTTTATTATCTACAACGAAGTAAAAAATAATTTTTTTGATAAAGGGCATGGTTTTCAGAAAATCAAATAAAACCTGTGCAAAACATAATTTAAAAAAAAATTAATTAAATGGCCCCCATTTACGGACGTCGCTGGCGGGTTCATCGCAGCATTTTTTTAAATTAGGGTTAGTTTTTGAAAAAATTAGATAAAACTTGTAACAAAAATATTTTAATTTGTGATTTTTTAAAATTGGTTAAATATACGGGCGCCTCTGAATTTATAACCACAAAACCAATCCGACTCTCTTGTACAGCATTTTAAAGGAAATTTTATTTGCTACAATAATGTATAACACATTTTGTTCTATAAACCTTGGTAAATAATGGAAAAAACATGGATATTTTTTTACTTTTTTAAATTACTTCAATTAACGGACGCCGCTGAAGAGTTTATAAATAGTTGACCCCCATAGAGTTGTACCTTTTTCAAAAGAAAATTTCATTGTCTACAATAACGTATATAACACATTTTTCTCTTAGAAGCGTATTTTTTGAGAAAATTTGAGAAAACCTAAATATGTTAGATTTTGGGGGGTCTGGGGGGCTTTTGAAGAGGTGGTTAGTTTAAGGAGGTGTTTGACCGCTAAGCTCTCTTACCTTTTTGTACGTCACTAAATTTATACAAAAATACTCTGCCAATATATGGGCCCTTAAGCTCACACTAGGTACTATAGTTATAGTGTACGTGTGAGCTAATATAACTAAAAACTGAAATATATTTTATTCAACTCCAGACTAAATTACCTTTTGTTTGATACCACACAAGCCATGTTTTGACTTAAACTCAAATTTTTGAAATCTACCCCCACCCTTACAAAAAAACAAAAACTAAAATGTATTTTGTTAAAGTCCGGACTCAATTACCTTTCGTTTGATATCACATACGCCATATTTTCACTTAAACTCTAATTTTTAAAATATACCCCCACCCTTTTTTTTTAAATAAATTAAAATGTATTTTGTTTAACTGCAGACTCAATTACCTTTCGTTTAATATCACACACGCCATATTTTCACATAAACTCTAATTTTTGAAATCTACCCCCACCCTTTTATTTGGTTTGTGTTCGGTGGATTTTGTTCATTTTTAAATGGGACCATCTCGACCCAAGACCCAGCCTAGGTACCAAATTTCATTAAAATCGGCTAAGCGGTTTTTGAGTTATGCGCGTTGGTCGTTACAGACAGACATACAGACACACAGACAGACAGACAGACAGACAGACAGACAGACAGACAGACAGACAGACAGACAGACGGCGCAACAAAAAAGTTTCAAAATCATCTGAAACGCAAAGATATATAAAAAAATTTGAAATCGGAGCAACTTTTTTTTTCTCGAAAAAATTAGGATCACCATAGCTCACACTACTATAGTATATGTGTGAGCTAACACTACTATAGTATATGTGTGAGCTAAAATAAAGATAAATAAAAAACGTGCCGTTTAAATCACTAGATTTTAAAAAAATATTATTTTCTAACTTACTTTAAGTTAAAAGTTACTAAAATGAACTCCATTACAATATTTAAAAATACATTTAAATTATGTATTTTGTAGCTGATATAATTCTCTACAAGATATGTTCTTAGAAACTTTTACCCTAGAACAAAGTATTTCGGAGTTTATGCCGTCTAAAGTAGAAAAAATCTGAAAATTTGCCCATGCACGTGATTTTAGTCTTTTTTGGAAATTACCTAGCTCCGTTACTACTGCTCGCAGAACAACCATGTACCACCCAATTGTAGATAATTATATCCTCTAAAAAATTTCATATAACTCTTTTTGCGATGTAGTACACTGGAACGAAGTTACAGGCAAAAAACTACAAAAAATGCCAATTTTTGATGGTTTTTTCAAGATGGCGGAGGAAGCACAGGTGTGGCGGTGACGAAAACTCAGATTTTTAACTACCCTTTCGACCTTAATAACATATCCAAAATTCAGAACTACCTGACCTTTTGCAGGGTAAAACTCCTCTATTCATTGCACTAATATGAGCGACAGCGATAGTAGGGCCAATGTTGGACATTTTAATCAAATAAATTTTGTACCTGGAACAAGCCATCAGTTAGTCGTATTACTCGCATTGTTTATTTGCGTGGAGCGTAGATGTTTTAATTTGCGCCCTTTACAATATATTGAAATTATTTTAGCGGAATTTTTGATTGAGTCATTTCATGGCGGAATTTGAATGGGCATGGATTAGTTTCTAAAAAAATAGATTAATATAACAAAAACATTTCATGTAAAAAAAAGCCAAGTACGCGAAAATGGCAATCCGTAAAAAGAATTGAGATAAAAGTAAAGCCAAGTTTTCCAATACAAATTTCAAAATGAAAGGTTCTTATTAGTTTGGAAATGTTTTTTTTAAAACTTTGCTATTACAGCCAAACTTCTTTATGTTTAATTTAGCACTGTGCCTAAGAGTCATTTACAGCCGTAATAGCCAAGTTTAGAAAAATATTTCCAAATTAGTAAGAACCTTTCATTTTGAAATTTGTATTGGAAAACTTGACTTTACTTTTATCTCAATTCTTTTTACGGAATGCCATTTTCGCGTATTTGGCTTTTTTTACATGAAATGTTTTTGTTATGCTTCTTTTTTAAAGGAATTGGATAATACTTAATTTTTAAAGTAGTAAAATATGCGGAATATTGTTCAAAACTTTTGCAATGCCTTACTTAAATTTTTGAGATTTTTTAATTTTTTTCCATGGTTTTATCGTAGTTCCTATCAGCCTTCCAAAGCTCAGCTCTATAGCGTTTCTGAAAGTGCACAATGTTACTTTTACATAACTTTACATGTATAGGGGAGGGAAATAAATTAAAATTGTCGTGTTTTTAAATTTTGTCCTATAGTTTTATCATAGTTCCTATCAGTCTTCCAATGCTCAACTCTCTAGCATTTCTGGAAATGGGCAATGTTAGTTTTATATACATTTACATTTATAGGAGAGGGAAGTAAATTAAAATGTTGGTGTTTTTAAATTTTTTCATATAGTTTTATTATATTGTCTTTCAGTCTTAAAAAGTTCAGCTCTCTAGCGTTTCTGGAAGTGGGCAGTGTTACTTTTACATAACTTTACATTAATAGGGGAAGGAAGTAAATTAGAATTTTGGGGTGTTTTAATTTTTTTCTATAATTTTATCATAGTTACTATCGGTCTTCCAAAGCTCAGCTCTCTAGTATGTCTGGAAGTAGGCAATGTTACTTTTACTTAACTTTACATTTATAGGGGAGGGAAGTAAATTAGAATTTTGGGGTGTTTTAATTTTTTCCTGTAGTTTTATCATAGTTCCTATCAGTCTGCCAAAGCTCATCTCTCTAGCATTTCTGGAAGTGGGCAATGCTACTTTTACATAACTTTAAATGTATAGGGGAGGGGAGTAAATTAAAATTTTGGGGTTTTTTGATTTTTTCCTATAGCTTTATAGTTCCTATCAGTCTGCCAAAGCTCAACTCTCTAGCATTTCTAGAAGTGGTAGATTAAAATTTTGGGGTTTTTTGATTTTTGCCACGGGTTTGGTCATAATTTCTATCAGTCTGCCAAATTTCAGCTTTGTAGCATGTCTGGAAGTACAATAGAATATTGATAATCTATACATGAGTGAGTGAGTCAGTGAGTGAGTGGCAATTTCGACGTTTTTTGAAATTTCGTAACTACTTTACTATTTCTTGGAATTCCATGAAACTTGGAGGGGTTGTTAACTCCGTATATCGGCTGAAATGTTTCCAGAAAAGATGGTTACGCCGCGCGAACTTGACGAGGCACTGCCGTGCCCTCAGATTAGAAACCCCAAAGATAGAAGTATTATTTATGTTTTTTAGGGACATTTGGGCGCAAAAAACCACTAATTTTGTTTTATTGACTCAAAATTCTGGCACTACTATGTTGTATTGACACCATTGGCGGTTCTCGGGGGAGAAGGCGATCAGTGTAAAGGGGGAAAAAACCCCCCAGAACCCGAAAATAAATTTAAAGTGTGGCTGAAAAAGTTATATTTTTGTTGAACTGCTTTATCAGAATCCAGGAAATATGCCCACAGGAATAATAACGCATAGAAAAAAAAAAAACACTCAAGAAAGAAATCGCCTGTGGAAAAAAGGTGCACACTGAAAAAAGCGCATAGAGAAAAAAATTACGTCTCTACATCTCGATGCACCGAATTCAAATATAGGGTTTTTTTTGCCCGAAGAACTCCAAAATTTCGAATAAAATGTAAAAAATTTGATCAAAATATTACAATATTACACGCTAAAGTTGCGAAAATTGTACAATTTACTTCGGAGAGCTACCTTATAACAGCAATAATAAATTTTTGCAATTTTCAGCAGTTTTCGCTTTTTTTGTGTTTGCGCGAAAAATTGCAACGTTTTTATAGTATAAGAACCCCGGATTTGTAGGTTTGATCAAATACTGATAATTTTTAATTTTATTTGCCGATGTAAATATTAGGTACGATCTTAGGGTAAGAAAAATATGTTACTTTATGCCTACGACCTGCCAATATTATTAGTCTAATAGCCTATTTGTTCTCTTAGTCGTCAATCAAAAAGGCTTGGCATATCCCTGCCCTCAAACGCGACAACAAACAAATTTGCGACATCTTGACAGCTATTTCCCCTGAGATACCATTGAAACATCTATACTTTTTATTAAACGCTAAATGTAATACAGCGATGGCTTGAGCTAGAATTTGCGTGAAAAACAAATATCCACTTTTCACCTGTTTCGCTGCACACGACGGAATGACAAAAAAGTTCGTGAAGACGATGTTTTTCCCTACTTTTTCGAAAAATATTTCAATAAACCGCCCAAAATATATTTTTCTCTCTTTTACTTCTTTCTTCAACACATAGGGTACAGTACAGTCTATGATACTTATAGCATTCAATCTTACTGTATTTTTAAAATCTAGCAGTTTCGTGAGAACGCCTCACTAATATTTTAATAAGCGACGCGACGATGCGAAAAGCTTTTAAAACGAGGGTTAATAACATAAAAAACGACCTCTTTTTTTTGTCGTAACTTTTAAAGTTTTATCTAAAGCATTTGGGTTAATGAGAGCTTTAAAGTTCATTCTCTCATCAGGCGCTTATACACTAAAAGCAGGTTTATCAATGCAGCGTTAACGACAGCGCATAAAGTTAACTTAATTTCCATGTTGCTGCGGCCCAAATTTAGGTTTTTGCTGCTAACTAGAATAGTAGTAGTAGTAGTGGGGAGAACATTTTTGGTTTAGCGACTAGGCACACGGCGCCGGCGCGCCTTTTTCGCAAACCCCGATTTGTCCGTACACCATTTACCAAACTGATGCAAGTGCCCCTTAGGATGCAAGTTTTCTTTCTCTAAAGCCCGGTGCCCACCTACGACTTTCTCGTGCGTGCCCGCGTACCCATCACATGACTGTCACAACATTTCATAATGAGATCATGTGACGGGTTAGCGGGCACCCACGAGAACGTCGTAGGTGGGCACCGGGTGGCGTATTTACGTTTCCGTGCTCTTTTGCTGACTGAAACTATTTATTTTTATATTTAGGTTTATCTGACAAAATCTGACACAGATCGTGTGGTTTTGATTTTATTGAATGTAAATTTTGACGTCGTTTTGTTTTAATCAAGTTTTAGCTTTTTATTGTTTTTACCAATTTTTATCTATAGTTTTAAGTTTGACTTATTTTTATAATTTAAATAATTTTAAATCAATAATTTTCATTGAATTTAAATTTTGGCGTCGTTATGTTTTAATCAAATTTTAGATTTTTCTTATTTTAACCGATTTTTATATAGTTTTAAGTTTGACTGTTTGACTTTTTTTATTTAAATAATTTTAAATCAATAATAATTATTTAGTGTTCAATAGACTATAATTGGATAAATGAGGCTTTTGTCAATGTCTACTTTGGTAAACTGACTAATAAAGCCAATTTTTGTATTTGAACTTAAATAAAATTATGGCGTTAGCAATTAAAAGTAGGTACATCAAATGTTAGTTAAATTTATTTTTAAACTTTATTTAGTTTTTCTATTATTGTTATTTTGATAGGGATTAATGTATCTCCATAGTTTTAAAGCTTTTAGTTGGATATTTGTACTTTAGATAAGCAAGGCTTTGTCAATGTATACTATTGTATTCTGACTAATAAAGCTAATTTTGATTTGATTTGATTTTGAAGAGAATTTCCTGTTTTGATTTGAATACTATAATAGCATATGAATAACGGTCTAGGACAACTAGGCGCCGCAAACTGGGCGCCGGGCCGCGTGTTTACGTTTCCGTGCTCATTTCACGTCGGCGCGGTTATGAAATAGACACGGAAATGTTACAATATATTTGGGTTCAAATACGTGTTGATTTTAAGAGTTTTGATCTCGAAATGAGCACGGATCTGTAAGAGAACATCGCTCAATTAACTATTACAAAAGCGTATTCAAGTGTCAGGTTAAAACGCTAACATAACGAAAGCTAATCAATCAAATCTAACCGAACGGAACCAAAGCAAACTAAACCAATAATTTTTTTTTTTAAACCTTTCCTGACTTCCTACCTGAGATCCTATAGGATGTGAATCCGAACCGAATCGAACCGAAGTGAACCAAACCGAACCGAACCAAACCAAAGCAAACTGAACCAACAATTAAAAAAAAAACTTTCCTGACTTCTTTCCCGGGATCCTAGAGGGTGTGAATAGTGTTGTAGTTTAGTTTGGTTAGGTTAGGTTTGGTTTGGTTCGGTTTAGTTAGGATCGGTTCGGTTCGGATTCACATCCTCTAGGATCCCGGGTAGGAACTCAGGAAAGTTTTTTTTTTGGAAAAAATTATTGGTTCAGTTTGTTTTGGTTCGGTTCGGTTAGATTTGATTGATTAGCTTTCGTTAGGTTAGGTTTTTGAAACTTTCTATTTTCATGTGGTTAGAAATCAAGTAAAAATCATTTAAATCATTAAAATTTATTAATAACAGAACATCTGTCGTCGTAGTTGCCGGTGTAAGACAATGAACACTGAACTTTGCAGGTATAGTTAATGGAAGAGTGTTCTTCAAACTTTAAAGAATTTCATAATCTTGAGTAATATTAGTACAAATACTTTTAAACTGATCCATAATTTTCATATTAACAAACATATAACCTCAAAATCAAACTAATAAACAACGTGAATCCAATTTAAGTTTCAAATGTGCACTTATAAGTAAACCCCTGCGCTGAGTAATTCAATACAAATCTGTGCCTTGTTCGAGCCTCAGCGCCTTAAAATCCACACTCATTTGTACCCAAATATGTTGCAACATTTCCGTGTCTATTTCAAAACAGCGCTGCCGTGAAATCAGCACGGAAACGTAAATACGCCACCGGGTGTAAGAGGACTTAATTTTGCCGGACTCCTCTTTGTCGAAGGCAGTGATCTTTATACTGTGTAGCAAGTATACACAGTGGACCCACGCTTTTACATCCCTTCCTAACATCGCTATCGTCCCAGCAGAACTTGGTTATAGAGGATAGACTTCTTTCCTTTTTAGCGCAACAGTCGCGGTCGTCGTGTGTTGACTTTAAGAGATTTCTTCTGGCGCCGATCTTTATGGGCTAGAGCCATATGGGCCTCTGCCTTATGGACAGGTGCCTTATCGGCCTGTGCCTTATGAGCAGCAGATTTTTTGGCCGGGCGCGGATTTTTTCCCGGGCTGGATGGGGAACCGTAAACCAGCCCGAGAAAAAATACGCGACTGTACCAACAAGGCGACAAGGACACCCAAATTCCAAAAAAACGAGTAGCATCATCTCGATTTCATCATCTAAATATTCTTCCAAAAATTCAAAAACTTTTTAACATGCAATTTCGGTCAACCAGCGTTTTACGCATGTATTACATTACATATTTTTCAAACTAAACGAATGAAAATAACTCTTCGATACGAAAGGCATTTGCTTCTGATTCATTTTGAGAAAATTACTGTGCCACTTAGGTCCGCCGGTGCTGTCAAAAAGTGCCCTAGTGCAACACGTGTTCGGAGAGCCCCTGACGAAAAATGTGCACTCAGAGCAACACTGGGCTTGATAGTTGCTTAAAACAATACAAAAAATTGCACTTGTTTTTGATAATTTAAGCCTTGTTTAAAATAAGTATTTATAAGGGCACTATCCGAAATTCTATTATCTATATTAGTTTAGAATAGCAATATAAGATTAGATAGATTTTTCAGCGTGGGAAGTAAAATAAGTTCCTGAATCTTCTCCCGCAAAGGAAAAAAAAAAGATTAATTTTTTCATTCGTATAGAAATTATATTTTGTTCGGTCAAGCAATCCAGTAACGAATTGAGATCAGTTTTTTTTCTGAAACGATATGGAAATCTTGGCAAAAAACAAGAAAAAATAAATGGATCCATCACGGATCTGATACCTTCCTAGCTAGCCTATTTGCACACTTCAAGTGAAGCCATGATATATCAGCATTAAAAACAGTTTTTTGTAAATATTTCAGAAACTAAAGCTTCTACAGTATTGGTTATAACACAAATTATTGAGCAAACTGTAGTCTACTATACTCTGAAAACCGAGATGCTCCGTAAAAAAAATAAACATTTAAAAAATATATAATCATAACAAAAACATTTCATGTAAAAAAAGGCCAAGTACGCGAAAATGGCATTCCGTAAAAAGAATTGAGATAAAAGTAAAGCCAAGTTCTCCAATACAAATTTCAAAATGAAAGGTTCTTACTAGTCTGGAAATATTTTTTTAAACTTAAAGCTCAGCTCTCTAACGTTTCTAAAAGTGCACAATGTTACTTTTACATAACTTTACATGTATAGGGGAGGAGAGTAAATGAAAATATTAGACCCATAAATTTTTTCCCATGGTTTTATCATAATTTCTATTAGCATTCCAATGCCAGCTCTCTAGCGTTTCTGGAAGTGGGTAATGTTACTTTTACATAACTTTGCATTTATAGGGGAGGAGAGTAAATGAAAATATTGGACTTTTTAAATTTTTTCCCATGGTTTTATCATAATTTCTATCAGCATTCCAATATTCAGCTCTCTAGCGTTTCTGGAAGCGTGCAATGTTAGTTTTATATAAATTTACATTTATAGGAGAGGAAAGTAAATTAAAATTTTGGTGTTTTTAAATTTTTTCATATAGTTTTATCATATTGTCTTTCAGTCTTAAAAAGTTCAGCTCTCTAGCGTTTCTGGAAGTGGGCAGTGTTACTTTTACATAACTTTACATTTAAAGGGGAAGGAAGTAAGTTACTAAGTAAGAATTTTGGGGTGTTTTCTTTTTCTATAACTTTATCATAGTTACCATCAGTCTTCCAAAGCTCAGCTCTCTAGCATGTCTGGAAGTAGGCAATGTTATTTTTACTTAACTTTACATTTATAGGGGAGGGAATTTTGGGGTGTTTTAATTTTTTCTTATAGTTTTATCATAGTTCCTATCAATCTACCAAAGCTCAACTCTCTAGCATTTCTGGAAGTGGGCAATGCTACTTTAACATAACTTTAAATGTATAGGGGAGGGGAGTAAATTAAAATTTTGGGGTTTTTTGATTTTTTTCTATAGTTTTATCATAGTTCCTATCAGTCTGCCAAAGCTCAACTCTCTAACATTTCTGGAAGTGGGCGATGTTACTTTTATATAACTTTAAATGTATAGGGGAGGGGAGTAAATCAAAATTTTGGGGTTTTTTGATTTTTCCCAGGGGTTTGGTCATAATTTCTATCAGTCTGCCAAATTTCAGCTTTGTAGCATGTCTGGAAGTACAGTAGAATATTGATGATCTATACATGAGTGAGTAAATCAATGAATGAGTGGCAATTTCGACGTTTTTTGAAATTTCGTAACTACTTTACTACTTTATGGAATTCCATGAAACTTGGAGGGGTTGTTAACTCCATGGAGATCTACGACTGTGCAAAGTTTGAGATTCGTAGCTCATTCCGAAGTAGAGTTTTAGGTAGGTCAAATATCGGCTGAAATGTTTCCAGAAAAGATGGTTACGGCGCGCGAACTTGGCGAGGCACTGCCGTGCCCTCAGATATCGTTACAAAATATTTATATGGTTTTTCTTTATTTCTAAAGTTCATTTAAATTATTGTGGGAATAAACTCACTGATAAATTATAACTATGCAATTGTACGTTAGAGTGAATCAAACCTTTGCAGTTAATTGACCTAAATATACACTTAAACTGGTTGAGGTCAAGTCCATGAATTTAATACTTAAACTCTGGTAATTGCTAAGTTTTAAAATCTTAGAAGAGAGAAATTCACATAAACTCAAAACACATATGTCTTATCAGAGGAAAAATAAATAACTTTTTCGGGGAACGTCATAATTTTCTGAAAAAATACATGATTCGTCGCTGCCAAGAATAAAATATTTCTCTTAAGTTTCGTGAAAACAGATAAACTTCCACACTTATTTTCGTGAAAATAAGGTATTTTGAGTTATTGAAGCAAAAAAGACACACCGAGCGACGGAAATGGAAATAAGATTTCTTCGCAAAGAAACGCCTAAATCCAAAAGGATTTTTGAAAATTAGAACATGTCACTTTAGCACGATTACAAGGGAAGTAAAAAAACAAACACAGTTTGTACCCTGTCGTCCCTAAGAAGAAAGCCGCATAGAGAAAGTTTACGTTTTGTGAAGAACTGGTTTAAAATGTTAGACTTTTTTATTGTCTTATAATTTTAAAATAAAGTTATGCAGTTTTTTTTTTCTTTTTTTTTTCAAAATTATAAAACAATAAATTATGTAAAAACAATAAAACTATAAACATGTTTTTCTCCAATCGTTGCGGCTTTCTTTTTATTGACAGCAGTACAGGCCTCTTCAATTATCTAGCTTTAACGGTCGCACGGTGCTTTTATAAAGAAAATAAAATTAAATTCACGCTTCCCTCGTGCATAATAGGTATCAAGTCAGAGTTTCTTAGTTTTAAAAAAGGTTGCGAGCTAACAAAATAAGAAAAATCCTTTAATGTAAAACTCATTATTTTCTTTTTAAAATTTTGTGAATATTTTTATTTTGTATACTGCATATACCTTTAGGGTAAAAGCTATACTGATCAAGAAGATTCTGCTTAGAAAAAATTGCGACGGTCCGTGAACTAAAAGATAAAGAGGAGGGGGAACACCGGAGGGAAATTATAGACAGGTAGACAAGAGCTGACTAGGGGGGATCCAACGAGGTCGAGTTACGGGATCTTGTAGGAAACTCCGTTCGGGATGTAATAAATATGTTTATTGCAGTAAGTATGAGGATCGTGATATTCCTTTCCTACAGTGAAATCCGGATATAACGAACCTCAAAAATGAACTAAATACGGTTCGTTATATCCGAGGTTCGTTATAAACAGTAATAAAAAAAATGTTGTTTAATTTTTTGTGTTTCATTTTAGCTCACACATATACTATACTATAGTAGTGTGAGCTATAGTGATCCTAATTTTTTCGAGAAAAAAAAAGTTGCTCTGATTTCAAAAATTTTTATATATCTTTGCGTTTCAGATGATTTTGAAACTTTTTTGTTGCGCCGTCTCTCTGTATGTCTGTCTGTCTGTAACGACCAACGCGCATAACTCATAAACCGCTTGCCCGATTTTAATGAAATTTGGTACCAACGCTGGGTATTGGGTCAAGATGGTCCCATTTAAAAATGAACAAAATCCAAAACCAAACACAAGCCAAATAAAAGGGTGGGGGTATATTTCAAAAATTAGAATTTACGTAAATATATGGCGTGTGTGATATCAAACGAACGGTAATTGCGTCTGGAGTTAAATAAAATACATTTTACTTTAAAAAAAAGGGTGGGGGTAAATTAAAAAAATTAGTGTTTATGTGGAAATATGGCGTGTGTGATATCAAACGAAAGGTAATTGAGTCTGGAGTGCAATAAAATATATTTCAGTTTTTAGTTATATTAGCTCACACGTACACTATAACTATAGTACCTAGTGTGAGCTTAGGTGCCCATAGATTGTCAGAGTATTTTAATAGTATCCAAGATTAAGAAAACTAAAAATATTACAAAAAATACTATAAATTTTTATATTTTTAGAAAAAGGTACAATACATACGAATAAAGACAATTATTATTATTGTTCTATATATAAATATGTAAAGTACATAATATGGTGGAATGTAATACATATATAAAAGAAGCCTAAATCTTTTAGCTCACACATATACTATACTATAGTAGTGTGAGCTATGGTGATCCTAATTTTTTCGAGAAAAAAAAAGTTGCTCCGATTTCAAAAATTTTTATATATCTTTGCGTTTCAGATGATTTTGAAACTTTTTTGTTGCGCCGTCTGTCTGTCTGTCTGTATGTCTATCTGTCTGTCTGTCTCTCTGTCTGTATGTCTGTAACGACCAACGTGCATAACTCAAAAACCGCTCGGCCGATTTTAATGAAATTTGGTACCTAGGCTGGGTCTTGGGTCGAGATGGTCCCATTTAAAAATGAACAAAATCCACCGAACACAAACCAAATAAAAGGGTGGGGGTAGATTTAAAAAATTAGAGTTTATGTGAAAATATGGCGTGTGTGATATCAAACGAAAGGTAATTGAGTCTGGAGTTAAACAAAATACATTTTAATTTATTCAAAAAAAAGGGTGGGGGTATATTTCAAAAATTCGAGTTTAAGTGAAAATATGGCGTGTGTGATATCAAACGAAAGGTAATTGAGTCCGGAGTTTAACAAAATACATTTTAGTTTTTGCTTTTTTTAAGGGTGGGGGTAGATTTTAAAAATTTGAGTTTAAGTCAAAACATGGCTTGTGTGGTTTCAAACAAAAGGTAATTTAGTCTGGAGTTGAATAAATTATATTTCAGTTTTTAGTTAATAAGGCACCGGCCGAAAAGGCACCGGCCGATAAGACACCGGCCGATAAAACACCGGCCTAGAAAGTACCGACCGATAAGGCCCGGCCGATAAAACACCGGCCGATAAGACACCGGCCGATAAGGTACCGGCCAATAAGGCACCGGCCGACAAGACACCGTCCGATAAGGTACCGGCCGATAAGGCACCGGCTAATAAGGCACTGGCCGATAAGGTACCGGCCAATAATACACCGGCCGATAAGACACCGGCCGATAAGACACCGGCCGATAAAGTACCGGCCGATAAAGTACCGGCCGATAAGGCCCGGCCGATAAGACACAGGCGGATAAGGTACCGGCCGATAAGGCACCGGCCAACAAGGCCCCGGCCGATAAGACACCGGCCGATAAAGTACCGACCCATAAGTACCAACCGATAAGGCCCGGCCGATAAGACACCGGCCGATAAGACACCGGCCGATAAGGTACCGGCCGATAAGACACCGGCCGATAAGACACCGGCCGATAAAGTACCGGCCGATAAGGCACCGGCCGATAAGACACCGACCGATAAGACACCGGCCGATAAAGTACCGGCCGATAAATCACTGGCCGATAAGGTACCGGCCAACAATACACCGGCCGATAAGACACCGGCCTATAAGACACCGGCCCATAAAGTGCCGGCCGATAAGGCACAGGCCGATAAGACACCGACCGATAAGACACCGGCCAATAAGATACCGGCCGATAAGGTACCGGCCGATAAGACACCGGCCGGTAAGATACCGGCCAATAAGGCACCGGCCAATAAGGCACCGGCCGATAAGGTACCGTCCGATAAGGTACCGTCCGATAAGAACCGGCCGATAAGGCACCGGCCGATAAGACACCGTCCGATAAGGTACCGGCCAATAAGACTCCGGCCGGTAAAGTACCGGCCGATAAGGCACCGGTCAATAAGGCACCGGCCGATAAGACACCGTCCGATAAGGTACCGGCCGATACGGCACCGGCTACTAAGGCACTGGCCGATAAGGTACCGGCCGATAAGACACCGGCCGAAAAGGCACCGGCCGATAAGACACCGGCTACTAAGGCACTGGCCGATAAGGTACCGGCCAATAATACACCGGCCGATAAGACACCGGCCGATAAAGTACCGGCCGATAAAGTACCGGCCGATAAGGCCCGGCCGATAAGACACTGGCGGATAAGGTACCGGCCGATAAGGCACCGGCCGACAAGACCCCGGCCGATAAGACACCGGCCGATAAAGTACCGACCGATAAGTACCAACCGATAAGGCCTGGCCGATAAGACACCGGCCGATAAGACACCGGCCGATAAAGTACCGGCCGATAAGGCACCGACCGATAAGACACCGGCAGATAAGACACCGGCGGATAAGGTACTGGCCGATAAGGCACCGACCGACAAGGCCCCGGCGGATAAGACACCGGCGGATAAGGTCCGGCCAATAAAGTACCGGCCGATAAGGCACCGGCCGATAAGGCATTGGCCGATAAAGCACCATCTGATAAGACACCGTCCGATAAGGTACCGGCCGATAAGGTACCGGCCGATAAGGCACCGGCTAATAAGGCACTGGCCGATAAGGTACCGGACAATAATACACCGGCCGATAAGACAACGGCCTATAAGACACCGGCCGATAACGTACCGGCCGATAAGGCACAGGCCGATAAGACACCGACCGATAAGACACCGGCCAATAAGATACCGGCAGATAAGGCACCGGCCGATAAGACACCGGCCGGTAAGGTACCGGCCAATAAGGCACCGGCCAATAAGGCACCGGCCAATAAGGCACCGGCCGATAGGGTACCGTCCGATAAGGTACCGTCCGATAAGACACCGGCCGACAGGGCACCGGCCGATAAGGTATTGGCCGATAAGGCACCGGCTGATAAGACACCGGCCGATAAAGAACCGGCCGAAAAGGCACCGGTTAATAAGGCACCGGCCGATAAGACACCGGCCGATAAGGTACCGGTCGATAAGGCACCGGCTACTAAGGCACAGGCCGATAAAGCACCGGCCGAAAAGGCACCGGCCGATAAGACACCGGCCGAAAAGGCACCGGCCGATAAGACACCGGCCGATAAAACACCGGCCGATAAAGTACATCGGCCGATAAGGCACCGGTCAATAAGGCACCGGTCAATAAGGCACCGGCCGATAAGACACCGGCCGATAAGGTACCGGTCGATAAGGCACCGGCTACTAAGGCACAGGCCGATACAGCACCGGCCGAAAAGGCACCGGCCGATAAGACACCGGCCGAAAAGGCACCGGCCGATAAGACACCGGCCGATAAAACACCGGCCGATAAAGTACATCGGCCGATAAGGCACCGGTCAATAAGGCACCGGTCAATAAGGCACCGGCCGATAAGACACCGGCCGATAAGGTATTGGCCGATAAGGCACCGGCTGATAAGACACCGGCCGATAAAGCACCGGCCGAAAAGGCACCGGCCGATAAGACACCGGCCGAAAAGGCACCGGCCGATAAGACACCGGCCGATAAAACACCGGCCGATAAAGTACATCGGCCGATAAGGCACCGGTCAATAAGGCACCGACCGATAATACACCGGCCGATAAGACACCGGCGGATAAGGTACCGGCCGATAAGGCACCGACCGACAAGGCCCCGGCGGATAAGACACCGGCGGATAAGGTACCGGCCAATAAAGTACCGGCCGATAAGGCACCGGCCAATAAGGCACCGGCCGATAAGGCACCATCTGATAAGACACCGTCCGATAAGGTACCGGCCGATAAGGTACCGGCCGATAAGGCACCGGCTACTAAGGCACAGGCCGATAAGGTACCGGCCGATAAGGCACCGGCCGATAAGACACCGGGCGAAAAGGCACCGGCCGATTAGACACCGGCCGATAAGACACCGGCCAATAAGATACCGGCAGATAAGGCACCGGCCGATAAGACACCGGCCGGTAAGGTACCGGCCAATAAGGCACCGGCCAATAAGGCACCGGCCGATAGGGTACCGTCCGATAAGGTACCGTCCGATAAGACACCGGCCGATAAGGCACCGGCCGATAAGGCACCGTCCAATAAGGTACCGGCCAATAAGACTCCGGCCGGTAAAGTACCGGCCGATCAGGCACCGGGCAATATGGCACCGGCCGATAAGACACTGGCCGATAAGGTACCGGCCGATAAGGCACCGGCTGATAAGACACCGGCCGATAAGGTACCGGCCAATAAGGCACCGGCCAATAAGACACCGTCCGATAAGGTACCGGCCGATAAGGCACCGGCTAATAAGGCACTGGCCGATAAGGTACCGGCCGAAAAGACACCGGTCGATAAAGTACCGGCCGATAAGGCCCGGCCGATAAGACCCCGGCTGATAAGACACCGGTCGATAAGGTACCGGTCAATAAGGCACCGGCCGATAAGACACCGGCCGATAAGGTATTGGCCGATAAGGCACCGGCTGATAAGACACCGGCCGAAAAGGCACCGGCCGATAAGACACCGGCCGAAAAGGCACCGGCCGATAAGACACCGGCCGATAAAACACCGGCCGATAAAGTACATCGGCCGATAAGGCACCGGTCAATAAGGCACCGGACAATAAGGCACCGGCCGATAAGACACCGGCCGATAAGGTACCGGTCGATAAGGCACCGGCTACTAAGGCACAGGCCGATAAGGTACCGGCCGATAAGGCACCGGCCGATAAGACACCGGGCGAAAAGGCACCGGCCGATAAGACACCGGCCGATAAAACACCGGCCGATAAAGTACCGACCGATAAGGCCCGGCCGATAAGACACCGGCCAATAAGACACCGGCCGATAAGGTACCGGCCGATAAGACACCGTCCGATAAGTTACCGGCCGATAAAGCACCGGCTAATAAGGCACTTTTAATATTACTTTTTAAAATGGAACAACTTTTTTTTTCTCGTAAAAATTAGGATCACCATAGCTCACACTACTATAGTATAGTAGTAGAGTGAGCTAAAATCCTGATGAGCTTAATGCCTTCCCACCTAAAAATATTGCATTAAAAAATTAATCAACAATTTTAAATGCATTTTTCATTTTTATATTTGAAATATTCACTATTCAGTTTCCTGAATTTTTTTGGTACAATTTTTTGACAAATTAAAGTACTATTGATAGTATAAAACTGTTTTTGAAATATCATTAAAAGGTTATTCCAGCTGTGTTTTTTAGCTCACACTACTAACTATACTATAGTAGTGTGAGCTATGGTGGTCCTAATTTTTTTGAGAAAATAAAAGTTGCTCCGATTTCAAAATTTTTTATATCTTTGCGTTTCAGATGATTTTGAAATTTTCTTGTCGCGCCGTCCGTCTGTCTGTCTGTATGTCTATCTGTCTGTAACGACCAGCGCGCATAACTCAAAAACCGCTAGCCCGATTTGAATGAAATTTGGTACCTGGGCTGAGTCTTGGGTCGATATGGTCCCATTTAAAAATAAACTTAATCCACCGATTACAAGGCAAACAAAACGGTAAATTTCAAAAATTAGAGTTTATGTGAAAATATGGCGTATGTGATATCAAACGAAAGGTAATTAAGTCTGGAGTTAAACAAAATACATTTTAGTTTTTTTTAATAGGGTGGGGGTAGATATTAAAAATTTGAGTTTAAGTCAAAACATGGCTTGTGTAGTATTAAACGAAAGGTAATTGAGTTTGCAGTTGAATAAAATATATTTCAGTTTATAGTTATATTAGCTCACACGTACACTACAGTACCTAGTGTGAGCTTAGGTACCCATATATTGGCAGAGTATTTTTTATTATTATGAAATCCATAATTTTTGTTTGTACATTTCTACTTGAAAAATATTCCCTGTTTATATAGCATTCAAGGTTACAAAATGATGCCCATATTTTATCAGGAACTTAGCGTGATTCCAAAAAATTACGAGTTTCCGAAATTTTGTTTTTCATTTCACGAAAGGTTGGAACATAAACCTTAGTGACTTCAACAGAATTATTTTGAACAGGATCATCATTATCTTCCTAATTATCACTTGAAACCATGTTTGAGGTTACGGAGAGATTATAATTTACTCATCAGTCAACGTTTCTTTTGCTACAATGTCTTTATCAATAGTTTTTCTCTTAGCTTGTTCTTCTACTAAATCAAGCATATCATTATCGAATTCATACTCGTGATCATATTCTGGGTCTTGTGCATGTCTTTGCAACCATTCGTTTCGTTGCCGTTTCGTCTAGTGTGAAAACGCCCATTGTCTGCTTATATAAAGTTCGTTTTAAAAGAAAAATACATATATTAGATTATAAAAATTAGGTTCGCTATATCCGGAAGTTCGCTATAAGCGAGATCGTTATAACCAGTAAGACAATACATGAATATTTATGGATGACTTTTCGTATAAAGAAAAAAGGTTCGTATTAACCAGAAGTTCGCTATAAACGGGTTCGTTATAAGCGGACTTCACTGTATTTTGATAAATTTGGGTGCGTTCAACTCTGTAAAAAATGTTGCAACAATGAAAAGGTGTTCAAGTTGAGCCATTGCTATAGAGATACGTGATATTCCTCCCAGAACCATTCAAAACGTTTTAAACAGACATGGATACAAAGCCTAAAACTTAAAAAAATCTCAAGAACTGTTTCCTGAGGACAATATTTTAAGGATGGAATTTTGTGAAAAAATGATGAATCGTTCCCAATCAGGATGAAAATATTTTCAGTAATATATTATTTACTGACGAAAGTACTTTCTTCCTACACAATACGCCCAATCAATCAATTATTATTCGCTAGTGGGCATAAGAAAATAAACATTTGAGGGTAAATGTGCGAATACAATACCCTCAAAAATTAAAAGTTTGTCGGGGGTTCTTGGAGATAATAGTATTAATAGTAACTTGAATAAGGCTGCTTATTTAAATTTGTTACAAAATCAAGTGTTTCCTGCAATTCAACAATTGATTTTTAGCAAGTCTGGTTTCAGCAGGATGGGTTTTACCCGCCAGGGAATTTTTAGACGAAGCTTTTCCCTGAGGATTAATAAGCAGACGCATTATTACCAGATGGCCCCTGGATGGCATGACCTGACTGTATGCGATTGTTTTATTTGGACTTATGTGAAAAATATTTACATCATCATCATATCACATTCAAACCAGCGGCGTAGCGTGCCCGAAAGGGCGGGGGGGGGGCGACAGCTAAAAAGGGCGCCTCTGAAAACTGATGAAAAATGTTATGGCAGAAAAAAAAAACCAAAAGGTCAAAAGGGCGCCTCTCACAAATCTTGCGACCAAAACAAAAAAAAAAAAAAAAAAAGTCATCATGTATGAGGGGGCGGCCGATACGTCACGAGGGCGCCTCTCCCACCTATGGGGCGCCATTACCCTCGGGGCGGGGGGGGGCGGCGAACCCCCCGCGCCCCCCCACGCTACGCCGCTGATTCAAACTCATAATTTAACCGAACTTTGAATTAAAATTTAAGAGGTTTTTAATTCGATCACACCTAAAATACTAAGCAATGTATGGCAGAGGGTTTTTAGGTTATTGTTTAGTGTGTAGGATATGGCAGCCTAATTTAACCGCTGGACCGGTTCGGTTCGATTCGGTTTGGTTTGGTTAACACCGATTTCGACTTAAAAAAAGAAAAAGGGATCAAATAAAAAAAAACATTTTTTTAATGTATTTTTAAGTCCAAAAACAACACTATTATATTTTTCCGATTTAAATTTGCCGTCAAACTTCCGTGAGACTAATTTGTATGAGAGAAAGAGAGATAAAACCAGTATAGATAAAAAGAAAGGAGAGAGTTGCTCATGCTAGGCTCGGCCTCTTTTTATAATTTTGTTCCTTTTTATATTTTGTCCGGTTTTGAATGAATGACTTTGTATTTGGCATTTACGACAATGGATTCTTTTTGAGTAGTAGTTTTATTGTAGTAGGCTTGGCAAACGCTAATACAAAACTACCAAATTTTATAAAATCTATTTACAAATTGCCGTAAAACTTTTAATTTTAGGTCGCTATTTTGAAAACCTCTCTAGATATTTTTAATTTCGATACAGCATCTGACTGAGCTTGGAATGGCACAATTTTTTTTTCTCATTTAAACCAAATTGTGTCTCCTACCGTTTCTGACATCCCCATGTACTTATATATATTATAGTAGATCATGGTGGTAAAAATTGGATCTAACTCTTGTCCCATCAAAATAAAGTCACTTCCAACTCCTTGCATTATAGCTCCCCTGGGAGATCTAAATCAGTGTTAATCTAACCTTGATCAAATGATCGCAAACGTATTTTAACTTGTAATTTACTACTACTTAAAGATGACATCATATTTTGCTTTCCTCCCCTATAAATGTAAGGTCATGTAAAAGTAACTTTGCCCGCTTCGAAGAACGCAAAAAAAATGAGCTTGAGAAGACTGGTAGGAACTATGATAAAACTATAGGAAAAAATTAAAAACCTCAACATTTTTTATAAGGCATTGCAAAAGTTTTAAACAATGTTTTACTTCTTTAAAACCTAAATATTATCAAAATCCTTTAAAAAGGGATTGAAAGCCAAGTACGGCAAAATGGTATTCCGTAAAAAGAATTGAGATAAATGCAAAACCAAGTTCCTCAATACAAATTTTAATATTAGAAGTTCTTACTAGTTTGGAAATGTTTTTCTAAACTTGGCTATTACATCTGCAAATAACTCAGTGCACAGTGCTAGATTGAACATAAATAAACTTGGCTGTAATAGCAAAGTTTTAAAAAAAACATTTCCAAACTAGTAAGAACATTTCATTTTGAAATTTGTATTGGAAAACTACGCGTTACTTTTATCTTAATTCTTTTTACGGACTATTGTTTTCGCGTACTTGGCTTTTCTTTACATGAGATGTTTCGGTTATGACTGTTTTATTTTCGACAAAATTACGGTTTTACATATTTTTTTCGACCATTCTACGTTTCGTTAAAACTTTTTTTGATCTTCTTGTGTGTCGCCGTTTGAAATATAAGCAATTTTGATATACTTACTATTGTTAGTGGTTGAGTGCTCGTCGACAAGTAATATAAGGCAGATACTGAGCTTTAGAAAAGCTAAGACAGTATGTTGGAGAGGAATAATAATCCAACTAAAAGGTAATCTGAAATCCCTTTATATTACGCTTTCATAAAGCTTCAGGTTTATATGTAGGACTCATAAAATATAATAGAGTTGAAGATGACTTTTCAGGGCCGTAGAAAAAGGGTAAACCAAATACCTTACACAAACCAAATACCTTACTGCAGTGGCGTAGAAAAAAGTTTTGGGGGGCCAAGACAGTTTTTTGGTGGGGCCGAGACAGTTTGGGGGGGGGGGGGGCGAGATCACAGGGTTCTCAGTGAATGAAGATGATTTTTGGTGAGGTCAGGCCTTCTGTAGAAAATAAAATATACCGAAGGACCACTCGAGATAGCTCGAGAAAAACGTGTGGGAGTTAAGAGGGACTGTATCTTTCCACAGGGCTCCGACAGGGAAAAAAGAGCCTAAAAACTTATTTACTAAAAATAGCGTAGCAATGAAAAATTATCAAAGAAACGACTTACCATTAGATGTCTTTCGTAGCTACTTGGCTGGCCAGCCCGATTATACGCGAAGTACCAGACTCTCCATTGTTCTATAGTTCAAATGTTCCAAACACTAATATCTAATAACTAAAGCGTAAAAATTAATAGTTTCCACAATTTTAATATAAAATAATAGCGGTGCGGTGACTTTCTTTGCACGTGGCGCGTGGTTGAGTTGTTCGCTCAGACGATCGGCGTTTGCGTCTGCTAGGCCGAATTTAGCCGCTTATCTCAAATCCTTCATTGCTGGAAGAAGCGCGCGAAGTTTACATTTAAAATATGGAAAGATATAGCGTAAAGTAAATCAAAATAATATTCTAAAAACGCTTGTAAGCGTAGAAAATGTAACCCAAAAATATTTAAAAACTAAGAGAGATAGCTTCTCTAATTTTAAGTGAAAATTAGAGAATATAATTATTTACAAAAATAAAAACAAGTTGGGAAACTTGTTCATTCGGCCCACCAAAATGAGCATCATTTTTCGGTAGGTGAATCTGAATCAATTGGAAGGGGGCAAAGCTTGACTAAAGGTCGTTTAAAGATACCGGACGCGGTACGAACATTTGCCACCCTAGCGTGCCCATCAGGCCCTTTAAAAATTTCAATAATGCGACCTACCCGCCATTGAAGGGGCGGTGATAACTCGTCTTTGATAAGAACGAGGGTACCTATTTTTGGCTCTGCGCATGGTTCCAACCATTTATTTCGTACTTGAAGGGTATGTAAAAATTCTTGGCTCCAACGACGCCAAAAATCGGCTTGTATTCGTTGGACCAAGTTCCATCGCGATAACCGATTCTCAGGTTTACTTGAAAAATCTTCATCAGGAACAGAAACTAAAGGTCCATGTGTTAAAAAATGTCCCGGTGTTAAAACCTGTAGATCGTTACAGTCGGTAGATTGCGGGGTCAAGGGGCGAGAATTTAAAATCGCCTCAATTTGACAAAGAACCGTGTACAACTCCTCATAACTCAGAATCTGCGAGCCAATGGTACGAATTAAGTGAGTTTTTACTGATTTTATCCCTGACTCCCAAAGACCGCCGAAGTGGGGAGCTGATGGAGGGATAAAATTCCAGGCGATAGCTTGTTGCGTGCAAGCATTTCTTGCAAGATCAAGCAATTCTTTGCTGGATTTAACGAAATTTGTGCCATTGTCTGAAAAAAGAGTTTTTATGTAACCTCTTCGGGCAACAAAGCGACGTAGCGCAGCTAAAAAAGCGTCCGAAGTTAGATCTGACACCAACTCGAGATGCAAAGCTTTAGTATTTAGACAAATAAAAAGGCAGATGTATGCCTTTTGTGTCTTTACACCTCTGTGTTTACTGAGAGTGATAGGTATAGCACCACTAAAATCTACTCCACTAAAAGTAAAAGGCTTTTGTGGAATCAAGCGGTAGGACGGAATTTGTCCCATGATTTGCTCATAAGAATGCGGTTTGACGCGAAAGCAACGAACACATTTGGATAAAACCGTTTTAATTAAGCGTTTGGCAGATAAAATCCAAAAAATTTGACTAATGAGATATTGGACTGTTTGCACTCCGACATGCAAATATTTTTTGTGCATATATTCAATAAAAATATAAGAAAGTCTACTTTCCTTGGGTAAAAGAAGAGGATGTTTTTGTCCGTAAGAAATAGTCATGGCTTGTTGAATGCGTCCTCCAACTCTTATAAGACCATCCTGGTCTAAAAAGGGATTCAATTTTTGTATGGGTTTTATGCATTTTTTCTGGTTTTGAAGGTTAAGAATTACTTCAGAAAAGTATTTTTGTTGTTCGTGCTTAGCCAAACATTTTAAAGCGTTAAAGAGATCGATATAATCTATATTTGTCTTTTTTCTGACGTCTGCGGATAGTCTACAATTATTTATGAATCGTAAACTGCGGGCTAAAAGTAGTTGAATAGCGTAAAAATCGGATTTATTATTTAAAAGCGAATCTAAAAAATTTTCCGTTGTTCGGTCACAAGAAATCAGAGCAACATTTTTTCGTTCCTCAGTCTCTAAACTGTCATTTATTTTGACTTGCGGGGTTTTTGTTGGCCATTTATCGAAAGATTCTTGTAAAAAACTAGGGGCGGCCCACCATAGGGGATGATTTAAAAGCTCACTCGGCGAGCAGCCGCGGCTGGCTACATCGGCACTATTGAGAAATGTGGGAGTATATAACCAACATTCTGGATTAATATTATCTTGGATAAGACTAACACGATTTGCGACAAAAGTTTTCCATTTACTTGGATGGGATTTTATCCAGTGTAAAACAACCATTGCGTCCGAAAAAGCGTAAATATTATTTATTGTGAACCTTTTTATGAATATATCATATGTGTATTTTAAGACCTCAGATAAAAGAGTAGCGGCTAGAAGTTCTATTCTCGGAATACTAACAAATTTTTTAAGTGGAGCGATGCGACTTTTCGCAAGAACAAAATATATGTGATATTTAGCGTTTCGTAAGACACGTAAGTATATTACGCATGCGTACCCTCGTTCACTCGCATCACAAAAACCACAGAGATCGATGGATTCGGCGTTTGTGATGTCAATGTGGCGGGGTAAACTAAATTTTTCTAAAACTTGAAATTCAGATTGATAGAGTGCCCACTGACGAACTATTTCTAAAGTAGGCGTGGCGTCCCAGGAAATACCAAGTAACCAAATTTGTTGAATCAAATATTTTAAAGTGAATGTTACTGGGGTAAGATAACCATGGGGGTCATAGCAGCGTGCTAAAAAAGAGAGAAGCGTCCTTTTTGTACAGCTTTGCTGATTAGGTAATATGTTAAATCGAAACTCGTCGTATGAAGGATGCCAGCACAGGCCTAAGACCTTAGTGACGTCATCCGAATCGAGAGATAAAACTGCGGGGTTGACTAAGGAGGGATCTAAATGAGAGATCACTTCTGAGCGATTGCTAGACCATTTGTGTAATTTCAAGCCAGCGTTTCCTAACAATTCCGTAAGCTCATGCTGCAAATTTAACGCCTCTTGAACCGTTTTACATGAAGTAGTGACGTCATCAATATAGGTATCGTTAAGTATAACTTTAGCAGCGTGAGGGTAGTTATCATATTCGGACTCAGCTAAGTGCTGAAGGGTGCGTAAAGCGAGATATGGTGAACAGTTCACTCCGTAAGTGACAGTTCGTAGTTTAAAAATGGAAACTTTTTCATTAGGGTTAAACCGCCAAAATATTTTTTGGTATTTTTGATGATCAGGGTTGATATTTATACCCCGATACATTTTTTGAATATCGCAGGTGAGCGTCACAGGGTTAAGGCGAAAATGTAATAATATTTGAATAATATCTTTTTGTAGTTTTGGACCCGATAATAAGACTTGATTAAGCGAAATATGCGTAAAAGGGTCGGTAACACTCGCATTAAAAACTACCCTTGTCTTAGTAGTGATAGCTTCATTTTTAACAACAGCGAAATGTGGAATAAAATAGCTGTCTGAATCGTCTTCTTTTTCTGAGTCATAGTCCATATGACCCAATTCCAAATATTCATTCATAAATTTAGAATATTCACAATACAAGTTTTTATCGCGAAGCAGTTTTTTTTCTAAAGATAAGAAACGATTTAGCGCGACTTGTTTGATTGTAGGAAACTGCGGTGGATTCTCAAATGTGCGAAAGGGAAGGGAGACAGTATACCGGCCTTCTTGATTACGCGACACGCTCTGTTTAAAATAATTTTCACAAATTTCATCCTCTGGTTTCAAATGAGTTTTTTGGGGGACGCAGTCGGTTTCCCAAAATTTTGAAATTAATTGCGAAAGCGAGTCATTTTCATTTTGACAAAAAAGAGCATTAATTGGCGGGGTAGAAATTAAGGGTTGATTTATTTGTCCCATCAAAATATAGCCGAAAATAGTTCCCATAGCAAAGGGATGATTTGGATCATCGCTAGCGATTTTTTCACCCTGTATAATTAGTGGAAATAGATCCATACCAATTAGTAAATTTATAGGCGAAGGGTTGTAAAAAGTGGGATCTGCTAAGGGTAAATTTTTTATAAAATGCCAATTTTCTGTATTTATTTTTACTGACGGTAAATCAGTACAAACCTTTTGCAAAATAATCGCTTGCGTAGACACAAAAATATCTGGTTTTTGAAAATTACAAATTTTAATAAAAATCGATCCTAGATCAGAAGTAAGAGAGTTGCCTCCAACCCCCTGTATATTTGAACATAAGGGTTGTCTGGGAAGGCCCAATTGTTGCGCTAATTTTTGAGAACAGAAAGTGTTTTGCGAACCGCTGTCTAAAACGGCTCTAACTGTTTGAAAGTTACCGCGGACATCTTGAATTTTTACTAGGATAGTTGACAATAAAACTTGCGATTGCGCAGAAATAAAACCACAATGCGTGGGGTTAGAACCCGAAGGAGTTGCGATTGGTACTTGTGAATTAGAAGACGTCGAAGTAAAATTGTTATTATTTTGAGTAGAGTAATTTTGAAGCGGACACCCAGTAGCCGGGGATCTAAAACTTTGCTGACTGGCCAAGTAACCACGTGGTGAACTATTTGGAGATGCGTTGGGAGACATATTAGAGAGATTTTGTGAGAAATTCACGTTAGCATCAAAATGTGATCTATTTTGATTTTGGGAACTAGAGTAATTAAAATTTCGCTCAAAATGAATTAATGAGTGGTGTCTTTGATTACCAGGGCAATAGCGACATGAGCGTAGACTTTGACAAGAATTTGTTAAATGTATTGAGCTTAAACAATTTAAACATAGTTTTTTATTTTTAGCGTAAGAATAGCGTTCGTAGGGAGATTTACGTTTAAATGCGTTACACAAATATATTGAATGTGTGTTAGAATCACAAAAAGCGCATCTATCTTTAGAATGAGTATTTTCCGTACCAAGGAGCGTTTTTGTATAATAAGGCGAGGCGTTATTTTTATAAAACTGTTTATTATTTTTAAATCTATTTTTAGATTGTAGCGAATAAAGCGAATTACATTGACTTTCAAGAAAATTATAAATTTCTTGATATTTGGGCATTTCATTAGACCTAGAATTAGCTAGTTCAAAGCGCGAAAGTAGTACCTCAGGCAATTTATCTAGTAAAATGTTGGCGAGCGGAAAACACCATTGATCAGTGTCGTAATTTAGAGTTTTTAAAGCCTCAATGTTTTCTGAAAAAACATCAAGCAACGTGCGCAGCGTTTCTGGATTGTCGTCTTTGAGAGCGGGAAAATTATACACGGAGCGCCAATAAGTTTGAGCCGATAAGCGGGGGTTATGATAGCGTTTTAGAAGCGTATTGTAAGCGATTATATAATTAGCGTCGGTTATTTGTAAGTGTTTAACTACGTTTAAAGGCGGTCCTTTTAGGTAGGACAGTAACAAATTAAATTTAGCGTTTGTAGGAATACTAGGATTATTGTGTACAGAACTATTGTACATATCTAGAAAGGTTGGAAACTTAGTGATGTCGCCATGAAATTCGACAATGCGCAGTCTTGGCATTAAAGACGCCATAAAGCGGTCTGGATCAGAAGAATTTGAAATTTGCGTTAAGTTTTGAGGTTGAGGAGCTTCAATTTTCACCTCAAATAGTTGTTTTTGAATTCTTTTAATATCATAGAAGCTGTCGTCAAACTCAGTAAGGCGTTCATTTTCTTCTTCCAGTCTCTCCGGACTTGCCGAATAAGCCTCTATTATTTGATTTTGATAAATAAAAAATGTTTCTTTCATTTCATCAAGGTCGATAAGTCGAACCTGTAAACACGGTTTTTTTGTATCATCCGTTAGGCAAGCATTAGCTAAGTTATGAAGAGTATTAATGCGATTATGTTGCACATTACGGAGTGCTTCTAACTTCTTAAGTTGCGTACTCATTGTGATGTTTTTAAAAAATTCCGTTAACACAGGTGAACGATTAGTTTCCGAAATTTTTAATATTTAAAAATTAAAAGCGTTTAAAAAGAAAAGAGAATAGGCGATAAAAAATGTAAACAAGTCTCATTTACCTCTTAATATCTTTGTGTTGGAAACTTTTCCTACGTGCATTCGACGCCAAGCCAAAAAGAGGTAGGAAATGCGCGAAAACAATGCGCGTTCGGTACTTTTTTACTTGTTATTTTTACTGCGAGCACAGCAAAAAGAGCAAGGTCAGCGTATTTATTAAAAATTTTATTTTTAACAAAATGCGATTTAGACTTTAATTTTTCCCGGGGTCCTGTTATCGGGCTCGAACCTGGACCAAATGGTGAGGTCAGGCCTTCTGTAGAAAATAAAATATACCGAAGGACCACTCGAGATAGCTCGAGAAAAACGTGTGGGAGTTAAGAGGGACTGTATCTTTCCACAGGGCTCCGACAGGGAAAAAAGAGCCTAAAAACTTATTTACTAAAAATAGCGTAGCAATGAAAAATTATCAAAGAAACGACTTACCATTAGATGTCTTTCGTAGCTACTTGGCTGGCCAGCCCGATTATACGCGAAGTACCAGACTCTCCATTGTTCTATAGTTCAAATGTTCCAAACACTAATATCTAATAACTAAAGCGTAAAAATTAATAGTTTCCACAATTTTAATATAAAATAATAGCGGTGCGGTGACTTTCTTTGCACGTGGCGCGTGGTTGAGTTGTTCGCTCAGACGATCGGCGTTTGCGTCTGCTAGGCCGAATTTAGCCGCTTATCTCAAATCCTTCATTGCTGGAAGAAGCGCGCGAAGTTTACATTTAAAATATGGAAAGATATAGCGTAAAGTAAATCAAAATAATATTCTAAAAACGCTTGTAAGCGTAGAAAATGTAACCCAAAAATATTTAAAAACTAAGAGAGATAGCTTCTCTAATTTTAAGTGAAAATTAGAGAATATAATTATTTACAAAAATAAAAACAAGTTGGGAAACTTGTTCAATTTTTGAAGCAGTTTTTGCCAAAGCGTCCTATATTAACCATGAACTAAAAACACATTCAGATGCAAATAGTGATCTGTTTACTTTTACAGAACTTTTTTAAATAACTTGTTGTAGTTTTTATTTTAATTTAAAAAAGAGTATATTTTATTAGTATTTTATTTTAGCAAAAGAGTATACAATTTCTTACATAAAAGTTTATAATCATATGGTATAGCACTTTTCAATGCAACTGATAATTCAGATTCTGCGTCAGAGAATGTAGGGAACGAATAGTTTTTGATTTTGACAAATTCCTAAAAAACCGAGTAGAAAACTAATTAATATATTCTCTAAGTACATATTGTGGGCTTTGAAATGTAAATAACAGGGGCGTGCGGTAATATTTGACACGAGAGAAGCAGTTTTTTTTTAAACTTGCTTATTTTTATATTTTCAATCCTTTTTACTTTTCGGTAAACTTTAATTTCTTGCTGTAGCCTTCTACTATAAGTATTTCAACGTATTTAAATTTGCACAGTTAATTATATAATCGACGGTTCATTGTTCAAAACAAAAACAAACAATGGACACGCGACCGACAAGGCTTTTAACTACTAACCTACCCCAAATCTAGGATAGAAGCGACAACGCGTAGGAAGGGCAACGAATGATTTCGCACGATGAAGATGACCAACGTCAACTAACAAACACTCCTCCCGCCCCCGTGCTTGAACACCCATCTCCCAAGTAACATTATTACCACTCAAGGTTTTATTAATTTGGTTCCAAGGTTATTTAGAGGGTGCTGTTATGGCTTTTAGGATCAATTTGGCTACAAAAAGGTAATTTATATTGCCAATTACCTAAAGAGGTCTTATACAACCAAAAAGTGTTCTTCTGTTCCTTTTAGATACTTTTGGTTTTATTGATTTCTGATTTATAAAGATGGTCTTATAAAACCCTTTTACCTAAAGTTAAAAAAAAAAAAACTTTGGTCTTTTAGTTTTTTTCATTACTTTAGGTCATAACAAAAGCGTTTTATAATAGAGCTAAAAGGTTACCTTATATCCTATTGTTTTTGTAGTTACCAGTAGTTTAATAGTAAATATGATTATATAGGCGGCCATATAGAACCTAGTTTCCTTAAGGTTTTTAAGAGTGGTAAATATAAACTTTTGGTTTTTGCCATTACTTTTAGGCATTTTAAACAGGTTTTATTGGAAGGCTTAAAGGTAAACTTAATTCTTTTGTATTTTTGGTTACCCATAGCTGCATATTAAATATTATTTAAATAGGTGGTCATATAAAACTTTGTTTCCATAAGGGTTCTAACAGAAGTAAATAAATACTTTTGTATTTTAGTTTTTACTAGTACTAGTACAGATTGGTACCTACCTATTGCAAGATTGATTATTTATTATCCTCCTGGGTAGGGCACCCAAGCCTAGATAAGGCCTGTTTAAACGGCCAATATAAGAGGTTTCCCTCCAACCTGCAGGCACAACGGATATTATTGCACTGGCCCTCCTGATTGTGTGCAAATTGCACGATAAAAAACATTTAAATTTAACACAACAGTTTAAAAAACAAATACAAAAAATTTAAGTGAGGTTATGTTCACTATGTTTACCTTCTCTTTTTTATTGGTTTCATAAGCGCACTCAAAAATCCTTGTTGCGACAGAGTAACAAATAAAACCAAGTGACCACTATAAAACGATAATGGCGTATATAGAATTATTTTAAAAATATTGTAAACAGAAAATATTTATCTAGTCGTTTTAGCAGTGTTTTTTAACAATAATTTTACTTTAATTTTGATTTATGTAAACCAAACAGACTTTTTTAATGGTGAATAGTGTAAATTATTTTTTTTTATTTTAAATATTTGTTATTTAGTTACCAAAAAACTATTAAAAAGCATTTGTGAGCTGGCGCGCTTGTTTTGAGAGCTTTTCAGATACGATTTTATTAGAAAAATAAGTCTGGCAGGCAATTTGATGATCCACAAAACGACAAACTCCTCATATATAGGTATATTTTTATGTGATACAATAATCTTGGGACTCTGACATTTTTGGCAATTTTATGACCTAAATTTATTTATATAGCCATTGTGAATCTAAAATATCGCTAAAGCTTTTATAGGAACAATTCTTTACTCTAAAGGTATTATGGTATTCAACAGAATTGCCAGGATACCAAATTACCAAATCTAGTTTTATAACAGGATAGAGGACGTTTCTGAGTTGCTTTTAGAACCTGGCATAATAGCTTTAGGCTCTAAAAGGTTCTATACTGGTGGAACCGCTAGAGGGCGAAGCTGGAGTTTATTTCTTATGGTTTTATAGTGAGTTTAATACATAGGTTGCCACCACCAATTGGGGAGTCCCATTTAGGAGGTCTAAGGGGTATATAAGGGTAATGGGAACGTGCTAGCGACCAAACATTGAAACTAATGGTTTTAAGGAAAGGCGCTGGCAACCTTTTAGCTTCTGCTATAAATAAAGAAATGTTACTTGGGCTATACACCGCTAAAAACGGGTGAAATTGAAACCTTGCCCCGCGCGGTGCTGCCGGCTTGTAATTATTTACACTAAAAAAGTTCACCCAATTAATCGCCTAAAAACTAAAAAAAAGAACTAGACATGTCGTCAGGGAAGATTTAACTTTTTTCAAATAAATCAATTAAAAATACTGTTTGTTGTCTAGTTTTGAGAGGGTACTGCCCCTTTGCCCTTCCTGTAGTAACCACCACTGGTTGTGTCCTTATATTATCCAAAAATTAAGCAAAATAAGTTAAAATTTAATAACGGAATAACGTAAAACAAAAACTAATATTGTTTTAGCTAAATGAAAAGATCCTAAATCTAGCTTTATCTTTTGTAATAAATTTTTGTAAAATTATTTTTCTTTATTTAGGTACAACATATATATTTAAGGATCTGTTAAGAAACAGTAAAATTACCAAAAAAGGTGCGAGAACATTTTCTTTTTCTATGGGGAATATTCATAACTTATTATATAAAGCGAGAATTCTGGAATTTTGACACCCCTCCCCCATTCGTAACGCATTTTCAAGAAAAAACCCATTAAAAAACATTAAGTGTAACACAATACTTTTCATACTTTAGGCTAAGAAATGGAAAAAAGTTGGTGCGATGGCCCGAAGTCTTTTTCCGTATTCTCAAGTAATGAGGCATCCCAAATGGCTTCTCTTTTGAGAAGGCCTTCCAAATTAAAAAAAAAATTACGGCAGAAGTGTAAACTTCAACAAGGCCAAATTAATAATACTGGCCTTCATTTGCATCATCATATCGCTCGTTGAATGTTCCTCTCAGTTAGTCGACTCGAGCTGACTTCACCCGCATGAGCGTTACATAGCCGAGCCTGACGGCTCAGTTCAATTCACTACCCACAAAAACTGCTAAACGCGCCCAAAAAAGTTTACACTTCAAAAAAATAAAGCGATATTACGCACACAAAAGTAAACAAATACATAAGGTTAGTATGGGCGCACCCAGGGGGGGGGCAAGCCTTAGATTTCAACATATTTGATGATAACTGTCGGCATCCCCCACACATGATGACCTTTTTTTTTTTTTGTTTTTTTTTTTTTGGTCGCAGGATTTTTGAGAAGCGCCCTTTTTAGCTGTCGGGCCCCCCCAAGACACATTCCTGGGTGCGCCACTGGGTTAGATCACTTAAATTCGTATGCGTAAATTGGGATTTGAGTTGGTTTTAAAACTTGACATTAATTCCGAACAAAAAAGTTGTATATGAGCTGACAAGAATTCGAATGTTGAGTATCCGTATACGTTTCGGCGAATCTGTCTCTGAGGGCATGGCAGTGCCTCGCCATGTTGGCGCTGCCGTACTATCTTTTCTTGAAACATTTCAGTCCATATTTGACCTATCTAAAACTCTATTTCGGAATGAGCTATACGAATCTCAAACTTTGCACAGTCGTAAATCTTCATAAAGTTAACAACCCCTCCAAGTTTCATGGCTTTCCATGAGGTAGTAAAGTAATTTGTAATTGTGCAATTGCCACTCACTCACTGACTCATAGATCATCAAAATTCTACTGTACTTCCAGACATGCTACAAAGCTGAAATGGGGCAGACTCTTAGAAATTATGACCAAAGCCTTGGAAAAAATCAAAAAACCCCAAAATTCTAATTTACTCGCCTCCCCTATATATGTAACGTTATATAAAAGTAACATTGCCCACTTCCAGAAATGCTAGAGAGCTGAGCTTTGGCAGACAGCTAGGAACTATGATAAAACTATAGAAAAAAAATTAAAACACCCCAAAATTCCAATTTACTTCCCTCCCCTATAAATGTAAAGTTATGTAAAAGTAACACTGCCCACTTCCAGAAACGCTAGAGAGCTAAGTTGTTTAAGGCTGAAAGACACTATGGTAAAACTATAGGAAAAAATTAAAAACAGCAACATTTTTATTTACTTTCTTCTCCTATAAATGTAAATGTATATCATAACAAAAACATTTCATGAAAAAAAAAGTCAAGTACGCGAAAATGGCATTCCGTAAAAAGAATTGAGATAAAAGTAAAGGCAAGTTCTTAAATATAAATATCAAAATGAAAGGTTCTTACTTGTTTGGAAATGTTTTTCGTACCTTGGCTTTTACGGCTGTAAATGACTTTTAGGCACAGTGCTAAATTAAACATAAAAAAATTTGGCTAAAATAGCAAAGTTTAAAAAAACATTTCCAAACTAGTAAGAACCTTTCATTTTGAAATTTGTATTGGAGAACTTAGCTTTACTTTTATCTCAATTCTTTTTACGAAATACCATTTTCGCCTACTTGGCTTTTTTTACATGAAATATTTTTGTTATGATATATAGTTTTTTAAAAAGACACAACAGGTGACGCCACTGAAAATTTGGCGCACATTACCTGCTGGTATATCCGCTAAAGTAGATCTCTTTAATGAACCAGCAGCGAATAAAGAAAGTAATTTTAAGCAGCTATTCATACTAAAATAGCGGGCTTTGCCTCTACAGGAAGCTAAAATATTTGCCACCATTTAAAAATAATTTTCACTTTATAGCATCTATTGTTTTGGCTAATGATTGAACACCCACCCATTACTGTAAAAAAGAATCATTAGTTTTAAAGCTAAATGGTAAAAGTTCGTTTTAGATGGGAAGATTTTCAAAGAAAACGAATTTGCGTTATCTGAGGGCACGGCAATGCCTCGCCAAGTTCGCGCGCCGTAACCATCTTTTCTGGAAACATTTCAGCCGATATTTGACCTACCTAAAACTCTACTTCGGAATGAGCTATGAATCTCAAACTTTGCACAATCGTAGATCTCCATGGAGTTAACAACCCCTCCAAGTTTCATGGAATTCCATAAGGTAGTAAAGTAGTTATGAAATTTCAAAAAACGTCGAAATTGCCACTCACTCACTGACTCACTCATATATAGATCATCAATATTCTACTGTACTTCCAGACATGCTACAAAGCTGAAATTTGGCAGACTGATAGAAATTATGATCAAACCCCTGAAAAAAATCAAAAAACCCCAAAATTTTAATTTAATTCCCTCCCCCATACATTTAAAATTATGTAAAAGTAGCATCGCCCACGTCCAGAAATGCTAGAGAGTTGAGCTTTGGCAGAATGATAGGAACTATGATAAAAGTAAAGGAAAAAATCAAAAAACTCCACAATTTTAATTTATTCCCCTCCCCTATACATTTAAAGTTATGTAAAAGTAGCATTGCCCACTTCCAGAAATGCTAGAGAGTTGAGCTCCGGCAGACTGATAGGAACTATGATAAAACTATAGGAAAAAATTAAAACACCCCAAAATTCTAATTTACTTCCCTCCCCTATAAATGTAAAGTTAAGTAAAAGTAACATTGCCTACTTCCAGACATGCTAGAGAGCTGAACTTTTTAAGACTGAAAGACAATATGATAAAACTATATGAAAAAATTTAAAAACACCAACATTTTAATTTACTTCCCTCTCCTATAAATGTAAAGTTATATAAAACTAACATTGCCCACTTCCAGAAACGCTAGAGAGCTGAGCATTGGAATGCTGATAGAAATTATGATAAAATCATGGGAAAAAATTTAAAAAGTCCAATATTTTTATTTACTCTCCTCCCCTATAAATGTAACGTTATGTAAAAGTAACATTACCCACTTCTAAGAAACGCTAGAGAGCTGAGCATTAGAAGACTGATAGGAACTATGATAAAACTATAGGACAAAGCTTAAAAACACGACAATTTTAACAATTTTAATATATTTCACTCCCCTATACATGTAAAGATATGTAAAAGTAACATTGTGCACTTTCAGAAACGCTAGAGAGCTGAGCTTTGGCAGGCTGATAGGAACTACGATAAAACCATGGAAAAAAATTAAAAACCTCAAAAATTTAAGTAAAGCATTGCAAAAGTTTTGAACAATATTCCGCATATTTTACTACTTTAAAAATTAAGTATCCGATTCCTTTTAAAAAGAAGTGAAATCATAACAAAAACATTTCATGTAAAAAAAGCCAAGTACGCGAAAAAGGCATTCCGTAAAAAGAATTGGGAGAACTAGTTTGGAAATATTTTTCTAAACTTGGCTATTACGGCTGTAAATGACCCTAAATTGAACATAAAGAAGTTTGGCTGTAATAGCAAAGTTTAAAAAAATATTTCCAAACTGGTAAGAACCTTTCATTTCAAAATTTGTATTGGAGAACTTGGCTTTACTTTTATCTCAATTCTTTTTTTTACATGAAAAGTTTTTGTTATGATACATTTGTCTCATCGATCGTCTTTCTGTCTGATATAATGACCGGCAAATATCCATTTTAAATTAGCTACTTCTCCTCTGGCATCCCTTACTGTTGTTTTATTTATTATCCATTTATTCTTTTTTCGATCTGTTAGCCTTATTGTAACATTTGTCTTTCCATTGATCTTTGGACTTTTGTTACCTTATCAATGATTGATTTTGTAAGTATCCAGATCTAGGATCTATAGGTGAGTACAAGATGGAAACATTCGTTATACACTCTCGTTTTGAGGTAGTGAGGATTTCTTTTATTTTTTTACAAGCTTTTATTTAGCTTCAGATGTTCTGTCTAACTATCTATCTAACTATTTAACTATCTAACTATTTATCAAATCTTGTGAAGCGTTTTTTACACACTTCCAATTATCCGATTTGGATGAAATTTGGTACACACATAGTGGTCCCATGACAATACAACATTAAGAAAAAAATGTCCTCCCACCCCTACCTCCACCCCTTCTATAGAAAAATATGTTTTTGACACACTTCCCGTTATCCGATTTGGATAAAATTTTGTATACACATAGTGGTCCGATGATAATACGCCGCAATTTTTATTTTTATTTTTTGGTATGCACCCCCAAAGCTTTTTGTCACGCGCCGCCACTGTTTAGATGTGTTACTAAAATATCAAGCAAAAACTAAAAATTGTGTTTTTTGAAAAATTGAAATATCGCCGCCATCTTGCAAACAAATTTAATGAAATTTGGTAGTTTTGTATAAGCGACTACGGCCAATTGAATGACGTAAACTAATTTTTTGGCCTTCTTGTTTTTTTCAAAGCATAGGCAACTTTATAATATTTTTTCAATGCAGATTCGTTACTTGTCATAAATGTTTCGATAACGAAGGCACGATGCTCGTCGGTCAAATTCATGACAACTGAAATGGCAAAGCGCGAGCTACCAACCGACTACACTAAGCTGAGTAATTCGAAAACAGTGCAAACAATGCAAAATGTGGGAGATTATTCAACATTTTTTTAGTCAAAAAATCTTTGGAGATGTCAAATTATTGAATTTTAAAATTTAGAGTTTTCCTCCACCCTCTTTCTTAGTTCTTCTATTGTCCTACTTGCTTCTCATTTAGACAATTTACTTAAAATATTAATTTAAAATTTACACTCAAAATTAAAAGTGCACATTCACTATTAAAATATGCCATGAATGTTCTAAGTATGTAAAATGTGCGGGTAGCGTACCTACTTGAAAATAATTCGAAAGAAAAAACATCTATTTGATAGCCCCTTCACAAGCACTTTCTATTTATTTTCAGATTTTTCGCCACTTTGTACCTTTGATGGAAGGCTGGAAAATGCTTGCAAATGTTTACAAAAGGAAACTGGGAGCAAAAGTAAGTAAATAAAACATGTAAAACTTTTCCGGATTTAAATCTCTCTGCCAAATATTTAAGAATATTCATTTTATGCCTGGTTTCCAAAAAAAACTTGAAGCAAACCTTCTTTATACAGGGTATCCCAATATTCCGTGTCCTCCCAAATCTCTTCTGAACTGTGGAAGATAACTGAATCATATTTAGCAATGATCGATAACATCAAGAGATCTACAAATTGTGAAAGGCTTTCGCGGCCATCGTCCAAACGGCTCGCTTACAAGAACAAAACTGAATCTTGGGAAATTGACCAATCACCAACCAGCTCTAATATACGCCCCGCCCACCATAGCGTATATAACCTGCGCCCGCGACAGACTAACCACCAGTCTTCGAGAAGCCGACAAACAGTCAACATCTCCTGAAGATGCCATCCACTCGAGATGGCGAAACGTCGACAACGAATTTCCAACGACGGCGGCCGAACAGCCCGAAAGCACACCCACCATCAAGAGATCTATTTTATAAAACGGCGGGTGTTCCACCATATATGAAGGGGCGACCTAGGGGCGATCAATTTATTTTTTTTTTTTAAATTAAATACCCTATCGAGTGATACCTAGATTGTTTTAAAAGTCTTTAAAAAACTAACATTTTTACATACCTGTCAATTGTCTACGTCCAATCTGTCAAAGGCAATGGACTGCCAAACTTAATTTTTTCAATTTCTGTTAAAATTAACAAGTTCCTTGTTTTGTACCAAAATCTTATTGATTGATACCTTGTTTGAAAGTTCTTTTGGCGTAGTTGGTCGTTGCCTGTGTCAAAATCTATCGACTGTCAAACTTATTCCTTTACCATTTTAACAAAATTTACATGTTTTGTCTGACGAAACTTTGTTCGAAAGATCTATCTATACTTCAGTTTAAAGTATTTTAAGATGTAACGATCAAATAAAGATAAAGTGGAAATTATTAGCCCAAAAAAATTTTTTTTTCTTTATTTGATTGTGGCATTTTAAGCACTTTAAACTTAAGTTTGTTAAAAAATGTAGACAAAATGTTTGACGTAAATATGTGACAGTTACGTCATTATGTTAGTTTTGAAAAGCCTTTCAAACAAGTTATGGTTACTCAAAACTTGTGAAATCTGTCAAAAAAGGTAAAAGAATAAGTAAGTTTAAGAATCGATAGCTTTTGACATGTTTGACATAGGCATGCGGCAGTTACGCCAAAATGATGTTTTTTTTTAAGACCTTTTAAACAAGACATCACTCAAAAGGTTTTTTGTTTAATACATAAACCAAGGCCAACACAAAAATAGAGGCCACGACCCTGAAAAAATCAGCTGTTCTTTCGGGGCTGAATTTTACATTGGGTCTTATGGGAGGTCAGACGTTTTTTTATGATATTTTCAAAATGGCACTACAGATTTCCGCAAAATTTTAGCGAAATATTCTCAGACACCATCCCGATAGTCCACCAAAGGTTTGTAAGGAAGCAACATGATTAAAAGGTTAAAATCTTCAAGATTTAGCATTCCTTATTTTGAATTCAAATTACCCGCCGTGTACCACATGCCAACTGTTATATTTGACATGTATTTGACTTTGTCATCTGTGATTGTCACATTCGCTTCTGCTTTAAACTTAATTTTTGTGTAAGCTAAAAAATTGTTCTGCCAGAATAAAGTAAAAACAATCTCAAAAACGGCTTTATTAAAAAAAAATCAAATATTCATGAACTATCATTCCAACTTCAATATTTTAAAGACAATCAGCTGTGTCGTAGCGTGACCATCACAAAAAAATCAGCCCCGGATGTGACGTCAACAAAGTGGAGGATCGTGGCCCGTCCATTTTGATAGCCCTGCATAAACTTGGGAATTTTGACAAAACTGAAAAAATTAGGTTTGGCAGTCTATAGCTTTTGAGAGATTTGACGTAGACAATTGACACTTATGTCAAAATGTTATATTAGTAAAGCTCAAAATAAGTCTCAATTTAGATTTGCTTAGGTTTACCTAAGGTTTCTCTTTCAAGTCGAGGTTTGCAAGTTAGTTTAGCCAAGTTTTAAATTAAGAAAAAACATAAATAAGAACTTCGTACCTAAATGAGTTTTGTATCTGTTGTATGAATTCCATATCGATAACACATTGACCTGCTAGGTAACTATCATATGAGAAACAAAACCCAATCTTCACTAATGGGCACGAATTTATCATATAATGATTTGTTGAAATTTCAAAAATTTATTTTAGACTGGTTTTACACTTTCAAAGATTTTTGATAAAGACAGTTTGCTCAGCGAAACGTTGCAATAAATATAACGATGCTAAGGCGGTAGTTAAATTTTTCATAACTGCCACTTCTAGCTTAACATCACATGCTTCTTGTTTACACAAATGTAAAGAAGCTAGGATGTTTAAGACCCTTAAGATTAAAAAAAGAATTAGATTAACTTACGTTTAACTAAAATAGTCAATTTGAAAATTTCTTATAAGAAGAGTTTTTAGGCTTGGGATCTGGATTTATTAAAACACTTCACGTGGGAAATCTTCCGAATATGGATCAAGATTCTCTTAAAAACTACATTAGATCTCAGGTAATGCTAACAACAGTTTTTTTTTAAATGTTACTTGTATTTAGATTTTAGGACAAAGTTGACGTGAGAGAGACAGTGGGAGAATAAAAATTTAGACTTTAAATAAAAATATAAATAAATAAAAAACTTTATCTATGTAAAATAAGTTGATAGGTTTTATTTTATATCAGCTGTATCAAAAGGTAGTAATAGTTCAGGCTCTACATCCGAGATTCAAGCTATATGCTGCGATTGGTATGGATAGACATAAGATTGGCCCAAACATTTTACGAAGGGGAACCACCCCCCCAACCCTGGCGGGGAGGTGGTTCCCCCCCTTAAACGCGCTTTTTAATAGTTTTTTTTTCTAATAACTCGAAAACAGTCAACTTTTCCAAAAATCTTCGAAAAACCATTTTTTAAGCGGATACAATTTCCTTTTCAAGAATGTACCTTAGTACTTTCTGGCGACAGTGTTGCACATTTCATTAGCGTATGAAAACACAATTTTTTTCTCAAAAAATATTTTTCGTTGAAAGCCCATTGTATACAGTTAAATACTTATTAAGGTAGACATATATTTTTTAAATACCCGCCTTGAAATAAAAATAAATGTGTTTGTAGAAATCCTTAAATTAAACAAAATTGTTGAACATTCTTTTTTGTAACTCGGTAAATAATAATGAAAGTGAGTAAAAAATTATTTTTGGTTAATAGTAACTTAAAACTGACTTTCTAGTTAATCTTCTTTAAAGTGGTGGTGGTGGGCATCTCCGCTTTCATCCGCCTCAAAAGTGATCTCTTACAGTATTTTCCCAATTATTTGCAAACTTTTAACTTGGTGAAAAACAATTAAGTAACAATTATTAATGCCGATAAAAAGTCCTCTCTAACGATGTATAAATGCCTATAAAAGGTGCGCCTCAGAGGTAAGGAGGCGTATTATACATCGTTAGAGAGGACTTTTGGTCGGCGTCAATAACTAGTACTTAGTTATTATTGACCAAGTTAAAAGTTTGCAAAAAATTAGAAAAATACTGTAAAAGATCACTTTTGAGGGGGGCGAGAGAGGGAATACCCCTTTCCCCCAATGTAAATGAATTCAACTCGAAAAATTAAGTTTGAAGTTATTACTAATCAAAAATATTTTTTTACGTACCTAGAGTAATATTTAATGAGTTACAAAAATGAATGTTCAAATTTTTTATGTGATTTGTGGGTTTCTACAAACAAATTTATTTTTATTTCCAGATGGCTACTACTACTAGTAATGTATAGCTTATTAAATATTTAACTGAATACAGTGGATTTTTAAACAAAAACTTTTTTTTGAAAAAAACAAAATGTTAAGGATACAAAATGCCACAAAAAAATTTAAAAAACATATTTTAAACATTTTCCTTCTTTTTTTGTAGACCAATGGAACGTGTACCACTGCATTTAGAGGGTACATGGTTAAAAAGTAAATTTTATCCGCTTGCAAAATGATCTTTTGAATATTTTTGAGTTATTAGCAAAAAACCGTCAAAAACCTCGTTTAAGGGGGAGGGGAACCACTCCCTGCCAGAGTTGGGGGGGAGGGGTGGTTCTCTTTCATAAAATGTTTGGGCGAGTCTTATGTGTATCCATACCAAGTGTGTTGCTTCTATTATTAAAGGCAGTATCGGACTCCGTAGGGCCTGAACTATAAATAAAGGACGCAAACCAAAATAAGAACGCACTTCTTTTCTTGTGGCGGACTTGCCAACACACTTTTTTATACAAGTCGATCTAATAATTTGATTATAGAGGCGTTAGGTAGTTTTTATGGGACCACGCGAGGTCGTCCGTTTAAATCTGTTAAAAGTTTTAAATTTCTGTTAATTTTTAGTTTGCGGTACAGCTAATAATAATTTAAAATCATTTAACTTAAATTTTCTTTGTCTAGTTGTATTTTGTGTAGTTTTTTCTTTGATTTTTGGCTCTCTTATTGCACTTTTGGTGCCCAGTGAGCCCAGTAGCCTGCAACCCCAGCACCATTAATAAACGGTACCAACTTTATAGAGTAGGCCTACATTTTAGTCAAAGGTTTAACTAATTTTTTGCCTTGAATATTTAGTTTTTATTATTTATATAAAATACATTTTGTTATGCGGAGAAATGCTTATTATGCTATTGCATGTTAACGGGAACCAAATCTTTGCAGTTACTTGAACTGTAAGTATTAAAAAATACAATTAAATAGGCAAGAATTAGTAATTATTGGTGCCCTAACTTCTAAGCACAATATGGAAAAATGTAAAACCATAACTCGAAACATTAACCTTCTTTCTTTGTTCAGTATAATCCAGAAACGGTAGGAAAAAACACCAGTTTTTACAAAATTTTCGACTGCGAGGCTTAAATTTGATTAACTTCCTTTATTGTTACTAAAATCTATTAGAGCTTAATAACAGCGGTCATATGAATAAGGTGGTTCACAGAAGCACCGACTGAAGGTGTTTATAGGCTTCTTCAATGCAACCCATTCAAAAAAGAGGAAGAAGTGCCAAGCGCTTAAAGTCATCAAATTAAACGCTCGAGCCTGTGAATACTCTCGTATGGTGCTTTTGCTAACTACCTTATTCATATGCTGCGATTAATGGCAAAGTGAGGCAAAAAATATTACTAGTACTTATAATATTTTTATCATTTTACAAAGTTTAAAAGATTTCAAGAGCACTTAATCTCGTGATTTTTCAATTTTATATTATGAAAGTTTGACCCATGACCTTCTTTTAAGCTAATTTCCTTGTAAAAGCATATTCTTCATTTACGTAACGTAAAAATTCTGAGTTTTCAACCCCTTCCCCTCCCCCTGCGTAATGTAATTACAAAAAAAATACCCTAAAAAATATTGCTTGTAACGTAAGGCCAAACCCCTCCTCCTTCCCTTGAATTTAAGAAGAGTCCCTAACCGCTTGTACAGCTATTCGTACTTATTATACCCACACTCACCATCGATTTTTCTTTTAGGTTTTGTTTTACCTCGGAGCAGAATTTTCCAAACTGGAAAACGTACAAGTTATAAATCTAATGTAAGTACAATGCTGTGTCGTAGCCAATAAGAAATAAAGGCCTCTTACCTTTAAATATACTTTTTGGTAAAAATAAATTTCCTAAATATGCATCTATGCATTGGCGTAGCTAGCCTTGCTTTTCAGGGGGGGCCGTGGCCCCAGTCTATCTGGAACAAAAAGCAAATATAGGTTTTAAAGAGTCGTGCAAAGTGTGCAATGAATAAAAAAAAAATACGCGCATTAAATGTTCTATTTTAATATAACAAATTTAATAATACATTTACCAACTTATTTATATGTATACACAGGAAGTATGTAATTCAGCAATTCTACAAAGAAAGTTTTCTACGTCGCTGACTGAAAGCGTCTACCACACTGTCTAAGTCGACCTCAACATCTTTTTCTATGAATAACAATGACAAACCTGAGTGTCTCTCTTGAGTCATAGTTGTTCTAAGCCAATTAAAAACTCTCCTCATGGCAGAGAAAGACCTCTCGCAAGTTGCACTTGAAATTGGAAGAATACTCGCAACTTTAAAAAGTTGGTAGAGGTTTGGATAGGTGTTTTCTGCTATATGTTGTTTGATAGAATCATGACCAACAGTTTGATTTAACCGAAAAATACAATTCTTTAAAACGGTCATTTCTGATCTTAGAGTAGAAGTATTAATATTAAAAATTTCCCGGTATTGCTCGACGAATTTATTCCATTTAACGACGTGGGAAAACTTAATATGAAAATGGTTATGAAATTGTCACCAAAATCGGAAAATTTTCATAAGACACTAAACGCTAACCTCAAAAAAACTAAAAAGATTTATTTTAGAAAAACAGTTTAAAAAGGTCTTTTATAACCTTACGACATCTACAACCCGATTTCGGAAACAGAGGGGCAAAGGTCACTGTCTTTATTAAATGCGAATGCGAAATTTAACTTACACTTGTATAATATTTTACAAGATGTCGCCAATATGTATGAAATATTCATTATGCATAATTATGTTTAAATTTAAAAAAATTTTTCGGGAAATTGCATGTGCAGAAAAGTTACCGATAATTTAAAGAGGAAAAGCCTAATTTCGCAAGACAAGGGCTTTTTCTTGAAATGTAAACATTATCTGAATGATTTTAAATTTTAATGCACCTATTTTATTTGAATATTTCCCGAATAATAATAGAAAAGTATGTATTTTCAGCGTCATGTTCTTTTACTAGTAGTCGGTAGGGGAGGCCTAAAATATCTTAGGGGGGGCCTGAGGGACTTCAGGGGGGGGCCGGGCCCCCTGCCCCCCCTAGCTACGCCAATGCATCTATGCTATCTATAATCCAGACACGTAGCTAGAGGGGTGGTGCAGAGGTCCGGACCCCCCTCGAAATCCTCTGGAACTAAAAATACTAAACAAAACCGTTTTTTATTTTAATAAAAAGACAATGCTTTGTTTTTATTCTAACATTTCGGAACCCCCGCGAATCAAGATTCTCACTACGTGGCTGCCATAATTGTGTAAAATCTGTGTGAGCTATGTTTTGATTTTATAAAAATTTATTCAAAGTTTTCCCGTATATTTTTACACTATATCTAAAATGTTTATTTTAATAGATATCGAAATATAATAATTACAAAAGTTTCATAATTTTTTACGAAGTTTAAGAATATTTGTATTTGAGTGTCAAAAAGAAAAAGTTCCGGGTTCGAGTCCCGGCCTAAGACAGACAAGCTTTTTTCTTAATTTTTTTTCTTTAATTTCGTTTGTCGTTTATAGTTTTAGGTCCTTGCATTATTTGCAATTTAGTATTTAAGAATTATATTGCCAATCGCCCATTTTGCGATCAGAAATTTTAACACACGAAAAGGTGATCTCATGTTTTCAGACGTTGATTCTTTATGTCTAATTTCAGTTATCATACCTTTGACTAGTTGGTTGCGTTAATACCCTGAGAATTTCTCGTTATTGTATTGAGACACCGCACACCTGCATAGATGGAAGTTTTCCGAAAATTTATGTATGGTCTTCGATAGTTCAATGCTTAGAACGTTTGTGTACAGAGCAAGAGGTTCCGGGTTCGAGTCCCAGCCAAAGACAAAAAAACTTTTTTCTTATTTTTCTTTCTTTAATTTCATTTGTTTACCCAACTGCAACACGGCGAAAGGAAGGGTAATATTTTTCGATTGTTGTATGTATGTGTCACGTTAGAGGCTAAAGGACTGAACCAATTTTGACAACAAAGGTGTTGTTGAATTTTTGTATCATTTATATTATCTATTTGAATAAATAAACCTATTTATTATTATTATTATTATAGATATGGTGTAAAAATATACGGAAAAACCCTGCACACGCATAGACTACAGTTTAGGCCATACAAAATCATTTTTCTAGGGTTGCGTTAGTAGCGGCGTTATGAGCAAAATTTCACACTGAAAATTTTTAGAGAGCATCTATTATTTCTTTGAAACTTTAGAAAACTGGTCCAAATTTCAAATTTAAATATTTTTTCAAAACCCAGCAAAATATTTTAATTTTTTTTTTCACAATTTTATAGCACTTTTATTGAGGTTTATTATAACTAAAACTTACATTTTTAAAAAGAAGTGAACACACACATTTCTATCCGTGGAATAGTTATTCCTAGGAGGCATTTTATTTCGATATTTTAGCTCACACATATACTATACTATAGTAGTGTGAGCTATGGTGATCCTAATTTTTTCAAGAAAAAAAAAGTTGCTCCGATTTCAAAAATTTTTATATATCTTTGCGTTTCAGATGATTTTGAAACTTTTTTGTTGCGCCGTCTGTCTGTCTGTCTGTCTGTCCGTCTGTATGTCTGTCTGTCTGTCTGTCTGTATGTCTGTCTGTAACGACCAACGCGCATAACTCAAAAACCGCTTGGCCGATTTTAATGAAATTTGGTACCTAGGCTGGGTCTTGGGTCGAGATGGTCCCATTTAAAAATGAACATAATCCACCAAACACAAACCAAATAAAAGGGTGGGGGTAGATTTCAAAAATTAGAGTTTATGTGAAAATATGGCGTGTGTGATATCAAACGAAAGGTAATTGAGTCTGCAGTTAAACAAAATACATTTTAATTTATTTAAAAAAAAAGGGTGGGGGTATATTTAAAAAATTAGAGTTTAAGTGAAAATATGGCGTGTGTGATATCAAACGAAAGGTAATTGAGTCCGGAGTTTAACAAAATCCACCAAACACAAACCAAATAAAAGGGTGGGGGTAGATTTAAAAAATTAGAGTTTATGTGAAAATATGGCGTGTGTGATATCAAACGAAAGGTAATTGAGTCTGGAGTTAAACAAAATACATTTTAATTTATTTTAAAAAAAGGGTGGGGGTATATTTCAAAAATTAGAGTTTAAGTGAAAATATGGCGTGTGTGATATCAAACGAAAGGTAATTAAGTCTGGAGTTAAACTAAATACATTTTAATTTATTTAAAAAAAAGGGTGGGGGTATATTTCAAAAATTAGAGTTTAAGTGAAAATATGGCGTGTGTGATATCAAACGAAAGGTAATTGAGTCCGGAGTTTAACAAAATACATTATAGTTTTAGTTTTTTTTTAAGGGTGGGGGTAGATTTCAAAAATTTGAGTTTAAGTCAAAACATGGCTTGTGTGGTATCAAACAAAAGGTAATTTAGTCTGGAGTTGAATAAAATTTATTTCAGTTTTTAGTTACATTAGCTCACACGTACACTATAACTATAGTACCTAGTGTGAGCTTAGGGGCCCATATATTGGCAGAGTATTTTTCCTATGAAAGCTACGAGCTGTTGACCTCCAGGTTATGGAAAGCTTTCTTTCTTATTATGTCCTCCTTTATCACTAATTAAAATATTGGGAATCATACTGTTTATACCCTGTATGTTTGACTCTAACTTTATTTTATAAGAAAGCTTTATTTTTACCTAGAGAAAACTTTTATAAAGTTTTCGCTTGAAAAATATCCCGTAAATACTGTTATTTTAAACGTTTTGCAAAGTTATGAGTTGTAGCATTAAATGGAAAACTACTTTAACCCTTTAGCCATTACATGTCTGGGGCTGACGTGTCCTTGAAAATTTCCCCGGCGAAAAGCGACGAAAAGAAAATCCGAGGAATTTTAAACAAGTGGATGCAGCGTGGGTTCATCGGAAACATCACCATTTCTGAGAAGGATGATTCAATAACGACGTTACTGTCCTTGCAGGTATAACAATTTTTTAATTATATAGTTGAGTGTCTTATAAAAAAGCGTGTCTCCTGGGATAGTTGTGGAAGATTTTTTTAAACCACCCTAGCTCGATTGGTAATAAGGGCCCATCGCACCGACTTTTAAAATTCCCTTTCTTAACTATGGATTGCTTTAATTTTAAGCATGCCTTATTTTTAAATTTGTTGCACCAAGCAAAAATCTCCTCTTCTTTGTTAAGATGCGGCCACCTTGTGATCCAATCAGGCAACGCCGCTGTTTCAACCAACATAATTTTTAAACTATGAAAAAACAACAACAACACCCTATACGTCCCATGTTTTGTCAAAACCCATCAATTTTCTGTGTCAAGTCGCCTTTAAAAATTTATTTACAAAAATGAAAGTATTTGAATTTTTGGTAGAATATTTGGAAGATGATGAAATCGAGATGGTGCTACTCGATTTTTTGGAATTTGGGTGTCCTTGTCGCCTTGTTGGTACAGTCGCGTATTTTTTCCCGGGTTGGTTTACGGTTCCCCATCCACCCAAAGACAAAATCCGCGCCCGACCGAAAAATGTAAAGGCACAGGCCAATAAGACACCTGCCCATAAAGCTCCTGTCCATAAGACAGCGGCCCATACACCCATGGATATAAGGATTAAAAATTAGAATGAAATTAGGGTAAAATGTAAAGGCAGAAAGGAAAATCGTCTTGTTACTTCATGCACTGCAGTTTCATTTAAATGCAAGGGTTTTTTTACACTGGTCAGTCCTATACTACCCTTTTCGCTGTAACCACCAGGCTGTGAACAACTCAAAAATCGGACGAAAATACTGTAATAAAAATTAGATTCAACTTTATTTCAATTATCTTTGTTCCTTACAAATCTTTTTGTAATCGATACATAGGTATATTTTTTCACAAAAACATTGTGCTAAAAGAACCAAAATCTAGCCGTTATCTTGTACAATAAAGTTTTTCAAAATCATTTTTATTTATTTAAAAAAAAAACATATTTTTTACTTTATTTACTTAAAAAAGACAAAGTTCACTTTAATCAAAACACTACTCATTTGTAGGTATTGTCAGTTGCTATGACTATGCCAGACGGGTAACATTATGTGACCAGCATCTTATCTAAGCAGCTCTTAAGGAACAGTAAAGTCACGAAGAAAGCTGACTTAATTTTAACAACACTAAGGAAGGAATAAGTCTGTCTTTAAATTCGGTGCAATGAAATTTTACGAAATAAGTTATTCTTTAGGCTAAGAAACGGAAAAAAAAGTCGGTGCGATGGGCCCTAAATCACATAATTTTAAATCACCGGGTGTTTGTTTTCAATTTAAGTAGGAGGGTCTGCATGACATTATAAATCCAAGATGGCGGATTTTTTATGTATTTTTACAAACTTTGGCTTGTAACTTTCTCATAATTATTTTTACAGAAGATCTGTACGTGTACGTTTTTTTCAATCGATTCTTTCATCGGTCGATGATATAACAGTTTTACTCGCTTGCTGCTGTTTTAGTTTCTCTCGTACTTCGGTAGATGGCGCTTCTTGTGAGGTGTATGATTTTGTTTTCTCACTAGAAATGTAAGGTGAGATACAAAACCGTATACTTAATCTAGCAAGGGTGTTACATTGACCAAGCAGTGTTCTGAGGAGTCCCATAAGGACGAAACAGTTAACTGTCAATACTTATTAGGTATCTATTAGATCTTGGATTACCGGGAGGTTAAGCTGTCGAACTACCCACGGAAAGTTACGAGAGAAACAAAAAACCCTTTTTTTTACCCGATTATCCACGAAAACTTGTTTGATTTTTAATTTACGTGTACTAAATTTTAAATTCTTTAAAGATATAAAAAAAATTTTAAATAGTAAAAATTTACAACTTTTTTTACCCAAAAAAAAATTTCAGGAAGTAAGTTTTAGTAGAGGTGTGTTACGAATTTACCGCAGCCCACGAGAAAGACCGGCCCGGGCGCGAAAATATAACGTGACCGTAGGATTCCCACAAAAAAAAAACGCCTGACGGCCCGCTGTCATTATAAAACATGTGTGTGTTCAGTTTTGGTATGTTTGTTTACGTCGATTTTTTTTTAATTCGAATTTTATGTGAATTTTAACAAAGTTATTAAAATAACGCAGCCCAAGAAAAAGACTGTAGTGGGCTGCGTTAAAATAATTAATGGCTAATGAGTAAATTATAACGAAAATACCTATAAGATAAACAATGCCGCGAACGTGTAATTAGTGTTGTTCCGTGTCGGTTCAACTATAAAACTGAAACCTAATATGTTGCAAACGGGAAAGAAGTGGTAAAAGATAAGATGAAGTAATAGACATCCTTAGTGACATTTTCGATAGTGAGAGTGAAAAATGTGTTCAGTTGTCATTTCTTATTGAACAATTAGGTCTCTTGAAAAGGTAACCTGAGAATCGAAGATATAGTGGATACACTTTAATGTTAACTTCATTTTTGTTTATCCAGTCATCCAGTGCATACACGTCAATTTACAATTCTAAGGTAATATGTCTTCCGCACTCTCGCAATATTAAAAAACTGATTTGTAAAATATTGTTAACAGAAAGTAATCTCTCTGGTAGTGTGAAATATTTAAAAAGTAAGATACAGCTTTTAAAAGAACATGAGTTGGTAGTTAACTTACACTTTAATTAAATATATATTAAACTTTGTGCTAGGTAATTTTTCAAAAAATTATTGACGACCACTACATTCAGTTTATTGAATGTGAAAACCATCTCACTTATTCACAAAATCACTTGTTTCTTTTTAATAAATTATTGTGAAATGTTTTATATTGAAAATTTTTCTTCCGATAACTCTAGCGAGTGTTTTTGTGAAGAAAAACTATTGTCAAAGCTTGAAGAATTAGTTTAAGAGCGTATAAAGTTTTTTAAATAATTTTATTAAAAAGCACAATGATTTAGTGTCTGCTAATAAATCTTTGAATAAGAACTCAGACAAAGATGATGACACTCAAAGAAAAATTAAAAAACTAAAAGCTTAGGTTTGATATGTCCAATTTTGAAAGACTTGTATAGATTTGAAGTTACTAACGATATTATGTACCTACTATATGTACCTGAAGATATTATAGTGTAAATTTTGTATAACTTTTTATTTTATGAATTCAGTTCTTTTATCCATAATAAACACATATATCAGCAAAATATTTTTTCAATTTTTGCCTATAAAAGAACAAAAATCTTTTGTTCATTTATTTAAATTGTGTAAAAACATATAATATCTTAAGCAATACAATAAGAATCCTGGGACTCCTAAGATCACGTGACCGCCGATTTGCTTATAACGCGCCATGGCCGGTCTTTATCATTGGCTGCGCGAATTTACGAACTGTGACATTGTCACTGTTACTCGTCTGTCACAGTCACGGTCGGCTCCAGTCGAAACGAAACTGCAGTGCCATTTTGTCACAGTCTGGCACTGTGCGCCCAGTTTAATCCCTCGTGTACAGCTACAGCTGTTTGCAGCCCGCACATTCGCGTCGCGTCAATGAAGCAGCAACGTGCAGCGAAGGGAAGGAACAATTGTCTAGACTCCGATTTTGCTATAGTTGTAGCATTTCCATGTATTCGTAACGGCTCCAAAAAATCATTGCTATTTGTCACCGTGACATGGCTGGAGCAGTCATGTCTTGTCACTGCTTCTCTAAAATCGCAGATTTGCCCATCTCTAAGTTCTAGAGTATACCAAATCGATTAGTTATGGATCACTCAATTTTAGGTCACCGGGTGTTTGCCTCAAATTTAAGTATGCAATTTTTTCATGCTTTTTCACAAATTTTTGCCACAATAACTTCACATGAAAATTGTATAAATTATAATTTGTTTGAATAGACCTGCAATTTTATTGTCGTTTTAATGAGCTGCACATCTCAAGAACTAAAAAAGATAATGTTATTTTTTAAATATTAAAGAAATTATAAAATTTCAAGATTGAGCAAGAAAGTTTTAGATTACCCGCGGTCGATTGGTGATGAATGTTTGCCTCCGATTTGAGTAGGACGGCTGTCTGACATCAAAAACATTGACGCATTTTTCATGTTTGTTCTCAAACTTTGGCTTAAAACTTTCGCTAACTTAGTTTTTAGTAAGAAATTTGTTACAATATATTTTTAATATATTGAAAGATTTTTGAAGATTTTGTTTGAACTTGGTATACACATAGGTATGACATTGTGAACACCAAATAAATATAATTTTTTTCCGCAACGGCCGGTGGAAGTTAGTCGTCGCGACGCTGTAAAGTTTTTTTTGTGCATAGCCTTCTTTGTCCAAAATTAGTATTTTAAAATTCCTGTTACACTTCTTAAAACGCTAAGAAAGGTCCTTTGGGATTGTGTATAAATCATATTTTTTTACTTACGGAAAAAAAATATTGGAAATTCTTTTTTCTTGCATAATTAAATTTATGTGATTTTTATAAATGTTTTATTTTTAAGAAAGGCATCTTTGGTATTTTTCTTAACCTAATTTTATTTTACTTGACCTGATGAATGGTATATTTTCCATAGTTATTCGTAAGAATGACTTTTGTGTTAGTCACGTAGATAAGGAAGAGGTACTGGGGGAGGGAACTGTCCCCAGTACTGGCCTGCTTGTAACATGAAATTTTAACATTTTTTGGACAAAAATTGGGCTTGGCACACCTTAAACGTTTCGCTTTTGATGGATTTGCCCCCGGAGGCGAGCATTGAATAATAGAAATTTTTATTTGAGAGTACCCCTACATAAGTAAGGAAAAAGCTATCTACGTGCCTGTTTTGTGTTGTTTATTGTGATTTTATTTTATTTTTATATTAATTGGGTCCCAAATAGTTAATTATACGTAAAATTCGGTATTTGTGGATTTGTTCTTGTGTTAAAAGTAAAAGCGATATAGGTCCAAAACTTATCGGGAATTTAGACCATTTGGGCAGTAAACGTGTCCCTATGGGGAGCGATAATTTAAAACCATTTTATTTGTTCACATAATTTTTCGCCTTACATTTTCCATTAATTCAGAATTTCTAAATTTAGTATACATATTGTCCACCCAACTAGGAACATACGATGGTATACGCCCAGTTTACTGATGTCTTGTCTTTTTTGAGAGAGCGAACGAAAGCAACCAGGATTTGTTGTATGTCTCTTTCTATTCCGTGCAGTAGCTGCGTTCGGTATTTACATCGGATTAATCTTTTTGATCGAAATCGTTCGTTAATTCCGTCTAGATCTAGAGGAGGTAGATCTGAAACGTTCGGTAATTCTGCTCAGACTAGTCGGACGTAAATCTGGTTGCTCCGTACATTTTGATCGACGAAACACTTTAATCTGAGATTGTGACGTATGTTGTGTATTTGTTTTGTTTACAAAAATAATTTCTTTATGTAAAAAGATTAAAATCGAATTATTTGATGTTGAAGACAACAAATTATATAAATTTCCGACATCACAGGAAAATTTTCTCAAAATTATAGCTGGGCGTGAGTTTCAATATGTACATAATATTTTTGGTTATATTTAAGGTTATAACAATTTTAAAAAATTTGCTCAGAATAATCTGTAATCACGTGATCAAAAATACGTCACGTCTGAATTGCAAATACCGAACGCTACTAGTATTTTGTCGCATAAAAGATATTACTAATTAGCCTGCCTTCCACCGCACGCTGGTGCATTTTGCTCTCTAATAAAATGCTATCCTATTGATCTTTTTCGCTAATAAATTAGGTCGCTTTTGTAGAATGGCAAATCTAAAAATTATAGGAAAGGACAGATAAAAGCAGGTTCTTGAAAACTCAACACATTTTTAAAACCAAGGAATTCCTCTCCACCAAGAATAATGAAGTAAATGCTCGAAAAATCCTCCTTCTTCGGCTAGACAATTTCGGAAATATTGTTTTCGAACGTCAAAGTGCAAATGCCAGTTTTTCTTTCCTTCTGGGTTGAGTGAGTGAGAGTGAGAGTTTAAAATCATTATTTCCCAAAAATCCATACGACAATATTGGTAATTAGGAAAAATTTGTTTGGTTTTTGACGCTTTGTAAGAGTGACAACCATTCTTTTTAAGGACTTTTTTTAAATGGTTGAAGACATATCAACTGCTTCGGTAATTTGATAGCTTGTCAAAGTAGGATTTTCCTGCACAACAGCGTAAATCCGGGGGCGGAACTAGAAGCTCTATTTTGGGGGGGGGGGGGGAATGTCAATAAATATTGTATAAAACTATTTTGCATTGGTAACCAGAACGTATATTCTGTGTTTCAAAACTAAAAATAATTTGAGATTTGAGGGGGGGGGGATTAAGTTTTTTGTGACGACTTGGTGACACACAACCTGAGTGTTCGAAATTGTGCACAATTCTCTCAATTGTTTCTGGGCGATTTGCAAAAGTTTCTGAAAAAAGCTCATATTTAAGTATCTGAACTTTTTCGGCAGCTTGATAAACCTCCCCCCTACGCTAGCGAACGCGCAACGGTGCGGGTAAAGGGGGAGGTTGAATGACAGAAAATTGGGAGACAAGAACTTGATTATTATTAAAAGTGTTTGCTCTAATTTTTAGATTTAGTGTAGAAAAATATATTTTCTTTGTTAATTTAAAGTAGGTTCTTTAAAAAAATATACAGTGTGTCCACGTAAGTTGGCGGCATATGAAAAACTTTTTTATTATTAGTTTTACGAAAAAAAGTTATTCTTCATAAAAAGTTCTGCATGGTCCAAAACCTAAAATGCAACCAGCAGATGTAAAATTTTTTCAGTCATATTACGAGGTTTGTCAAAAAATGTGATTTTGGTCCATAGTAAAGTACCTTTCTTTTTGACAATATCGAAAATTGTTATAAAGAAAAGATGTTTAGAATTAAAAATAGCTTTCAAATATTCAACATTGTTTATTTACATTAAAAAAATATTTTTTTCTACATTTTCTCTGCGATTACGTTGGAAATTTAAGTTTGCACATTAATGCATAATTAATCTAGGATGCACTGGCATTTTTAAAACTGATAATTAAAGTAGGCTTTGCGAACTGTCTAAATATCGAAAATTCGAAGAAACGTCAACAATCGTATTTCAAAAAGTGCCACGGTATAAACACTTTTTTAGGCAGTCTAACAGTGTTTTTCAAATTTTTTAGAGATCCGTATTGTACAGTTTTATGTTTGACAGACGTATTTGTTTGTTACAAACTAGTGATTAAGCAACTTAAAGGTTATCAGTGTTCGATAAATATTAAGAGATAATTGTTTTTAAAAGTTTATTTATAATTGTTTAATCAAATTTATAATTAATAAATGCAATGCATTAATGTGCAAACTTAATCGCAGAGAAAATGAAGAAAAAAATATTTTTTTAATGTAAATAAACAATGTTGAATATTTGAAAGCTATTTTTAATTCTAAACATCTTTTCTTTATAACAATTTTCGATATTGTCAAAAAGAAAGGTACTTTACTATGGAGCAAAAATCACATTTTTTGACAAACCTCGTAATATGACTGAAAAAATTTAACATCTGATGGTTGCATTTTAGGTTTTGGACCATGCAGAACTTTTTATGAAGAATAACTTTTTTTCGTAAAGCTAATAATAAAAAAGTTTCCCATATGCCGCCAACTTACGTGGACACACTGTAGAAATAAGCTAATGTATATCCCTACAAAAGTTTTATTCGGTTTTCGCCTTTTTTGAATGTAAGAGAGATCAAGGAAAATATCACGAACGGAAATAACAAACATCTAAATTACAGCACACACTTTTATTTCCACGGTACAAGCCAATTTATTTTATTTTGTTGTTTCAGTTTAATATTTAGTTTTGCTCCAGTATAAACTACGATAACGGCCAAACAGCTCTAAGTAACAATACTTTTTTAAAAGCAACGCAGCTTTTTTTTACTGTAATAAATTTTCTAAACCTTTAATTTGAAAATATTTAATTTTCTTTTACAAGTATTCTTCTTTTAGAGTTTGGATATCAATCAACCCGGAGAAATTAACGAAAACACGGAATTTATTTTGAGTTGCGTCGCACGAGGCTCCCCATCCATCAACTTTCGCTGGTTTAAAGACGGAGTGTTTGTCAATTTGACAACGGCTCGGTAAGTAAGGAAAAAACTTTTTTTATTAGACTTTGAGACAAGATAGAAATTTTTAAAGTGTTGCTACAATCATGATCAGTGGCGGCTCGTGGATTTTAATATAAGAGAGTCTATCACACATCACAAAACACAAATTATGACAGCGTCGTTTAAGCTTAAATCATCAATAGCAAAAAAGGTAAGTATGCGAAAGTAGTAATCCCTAAAAAAAATCGACATGAAAGTAAAGCCAAGTTCTCCAATACAAATTTCAAAATGAAAGGTTCTTACTAGTTTGGAAATATTTTTATAAACTTGGCTATTACGGCTGTAAATGAATCTTACGCATTGAACATAAAGAAGTTTGAGTAATTCCACGCCATATCATCCAACTGGGGTAGCTGCTATGTCATGAAAAAAATCTAAATTTTAATAACATGTATTAGTGTCCTTAGGAATACCAAATTAACAGACTTTAATTTTTAATGTCGCCTCCCGTATTTTACAGACCACTTTAAAAGTAAAGAAAAGAAGAAAATCAGTTAATTTTTTTTGTCTATGGTATTAAATCTAATGTAAAAACAAATTTGACGGTAGAAATCTTTAATATTGGCTGGATAATCCTATACATAAAAAAAATTAACCTCACTTTTTTGACATAGCAAAAATAGTTTTAAAAAAATAGTAAATTTTTTCGATTTTTAATTATTTACACCGGTGCGGAATATAGTCCATCAAAAAAAAGTCTATACGCACATTAAAACTCAGTGTCTTGACTATCATACAAGGCAAAAGAAAAATTTCTAGGTCTATTGGTTTCAGCAAATAAAATTTTTAAAAATTGGAAAAACCGCAAAAACATGTAAAAAATCAAATTTTTTTATTCAGTCGCAAAAGGAAAAAAAATTATATATAAAAATTATCGTCAGGGGATCTTATTTATAGCCACATACTATTTTCAATGACATTCTAGTTTGTGGGTTCAAGTCCCGTCTTCGTACACTGTGGGAATTTTTTTTTTAGTTTTAAGAATAAATTTTTGATGAGACACGGACATTAATTAATTTGTTTTTTTGGTAAATAAAATGGTTCAGGTTTAACAGTGGCGTACGTAGGAGGGAGGGGGGTTGGGGGCCTAATCTTTATAAAGCCATTAAATAACTCTAAAGATTGAATTTTTCTGAAAGAAGGACTTTGCTATTACTCAAGCCCCCTCTCCCAACCCCCTTGGAAAATGTCTGCATACGCCACTGGGCATTCAAAAAACTAACTACTAAACTAACGCAAGGTAAAAATCCATGCGATGCGTTTGGAGGTACTGTGGAACGATTTGTTTTACATTAAAATCTCAAACGAACAACAACTGGACACCATTCTTTCTCTCCTCTGGATTATTTAGCTATAAATGCTAAATTTACATCAAGCTCAGAAAAAACATTTATTCGGTTTCTGAAATTATAGAACTCAACTTCTTTTCCGATTTTTTAAATATGACAGCAGGTAACTACTAAAAAAGTTAATAAATTTTTAAAAAATTTGTGTAGTGACCTTATGAAGAGAGTTTAGACCATAATTTAGAGAACACTGCTCATATGAATAAACTTTACCTTCTGATAAACCTTAGTTTGCAGGGGATACTATACAAACTATTTTGCCTAGTGACCAGGAGGTGTATTCTGTGTGTCAAAACTAAGTCAAGTTTCAGATTAGGGGGGGGGGGGCATCCCCCCCCGTAAATCCACGCATGTAATTTGTGATGCAATTTAACATCACTAAAAATATTAAAATAACAAAAAAATGTGTAGTGACCTTAAGGATTACAGACCCAGATTTTTTAGTATTGTTTTTAAAAGTATATGATACAGTTAAAAATTTAGCCTACTTGATTATCACCAGCACCTCGATAGACAGGGTTATTTTTGATGCTGAAGTTGAGGGATTTCCCAGACATTCTTAACTCCTTCGTGGAACTCCAAGATAACGTCTCCCTTTTAAATATGTTTTATACAAGGAAAATTTATAAATAAAACATTACATTTATACCCCAAAAAAATATGAAAACTTCGGGAATTTCTGCGTTTTTTATATATTCTTTAAATTGCTCTAATCAAGCCAGTGTAAAAGAATTTGCTAAATGTCACATTTTTTTGAAAACACTTTTATGCATGTTTTCAAAACTATAGGTTGATTTTTTTAGGTGCTGTTTACTATGAGCATAATTTTTTTTCTTTTAAGTCCCATTTTACCTGTTTTTAGACTTTTCAAATGCATGTACAACAGACTAATTGGATTTAAAAATCTAAAATTGTGCAAAAGTGGTTAAGCATAAGCTGTTTCATTTAGTAAGCATGATTAAAGAAAATACTCTGCCAATATATGGGCCCCTAAGCTCACACTAGGTACTATAGTTATGTGAGCTAATATAACTAAAAACTGAAATATATTTTATTCAACTCCACACTAAATTACCTTTTGTTTGATACCACATAAGCCATGTTTTGACTTAAACTCAAATTTTTGAAATCCACCCCCACCCTTAAAAAAAACAAAAACTAAAATGTATTTGGTTGAACTCCAGACTTAATTACCTTTCGTTTGATATCACACACGCCATATTTTCACTTAAACTCTAATTTTTGAAATATACCCCCACCCTTTTTTTTTAAATAAATTAAAATGTATTTTGTTTAACTCCAGACTCAATTACCTTTCGTTTGATATCACACACGCCATATTTTCACATAAACTCTAATTTTTGAAATCTATCCCCACCCTTTTATTTGGTTTGTGTTCGGTGGATTTTGTTCATTTTTAAATGGGACCATCTCGACCCAAGACCCAGGCCAGGTACCAAATTTCATTAAAATCGGCCAAGCGGTTTTTGAGTTATGCGCGTTGGTCGTTACAGACAGACATACAGACACACAGACAGACAGACAGACAGACAGACAGACAGACAGACAGACAGACAGACATACAGACAGACAGACAGACAGACAGACGGCGCAACAAAAAAGTTTCAAAATCATCTGAAACGCAAAGATATATAAAAATTTTTGAAATCGGAGCAACTTTTTTTTTCTCGAAAAAATTAGGATCACCATAGCTCACACTACTATAGTATAGTATATGTGTGAGCTAAAAATTAAATGTCAGGGCAACACTTTTTTTGTAAATTGGATGACTTGGCGTGGAATTGCTCGTTTGGCTGTAATAGCAAAGTTTAAAAAAACCTTCCCAAACTAGTCAAAAATTATTTAAGGATGATAATGAAGTAATATTAATGATCTTACTATAATCAATATTACTTTATTAGACTATTTAAAAAAACGCTTTTTTGTTTGTAAAAACAATTGATATACAATTTTTTAAAACTCAATTTTTGCTATCCAACAGCGAGCGACGTTTTTCTTTTAATTACAAATTCCTAAACAGTTATTAACAAATATATTCTAGTTTACACATTGTTGAGTAAAGCCAACGCTTAAATTAATACTTGTAATTTATGGCTTGATCAAAAACTGGCATCAACCAAACAAAAACTTTATGCACCCAGCCCATCTGCAAACGTTATATCACGAAATAAATTACCGCGCAGCTCTCGGCGAAAATGAGCAATAGGTTTGCTTAGCAAAATTTGATTTGACGCCTAAACAAATCCTCCTGCAAAAGTTTTGTGCGGACGGAATATAATCAGCTTTTTGTGCATACTGGAACTAAATACATCACGCCCGAGATTCTGTTACTACAACTTTTTTAATGCATCCTATAAATGTAGGTGCACTTGCCTCACTTTACCTGTTCCTAATTAAATACTCCCGTGGGATAGTTGTGGAAGATTTTTTTAAACTACTCTTGATCAATTGGTAATTAATCACACAATTTTAAGTCACCCACATCAGTATTTACTAAGATGGTTTAGGGTTTAAGTTTAAAGTTTAGGTTTAGGTTTAACTTTTAGTTTATCTTTTGTGAAACGTTTTAACTGAATTTCTTTCAAACTTAATAAAAGTTTATTTATTTATTTATTTATTTAATCAACGTATAAGGTACATTTTGAAGTAAATTAAATTAAATACAGTTGTTTAAAATCCTAACTTATTATTGCACAAGCAATGAGCAATAATAAATCACCAAACAATTTTATGTAAGAACAAATTTTTTTGCAGCTGATTTAAATTTTTCTAAGTTTGAAAAATTAAAATAATCAAGTTTAGAGTAATGTTTATTAGCAGTGTTTGATATTCGGTTTACTGGACAATGGAGCAAGTAGAATGCTCTACAGTATGGCACATGTAGAAAAGACTGGTTACGAGTGTGATAAGCTGGAACATGTATTTTAAGAGTTTCTAAACATTCAGGACTCTTAGTAATGTTGTTAAAAATTTTATATACAAAGCACACATCGTAATACTCTCTTCTGCTGGACAAACTGTTCAGATTAAGGTAGGACTGAGTTAAGTCTCTTGTAAGATGTGTGCCAGTTTTTGAAAGAGTGTAGCATGCAAACTTTAGAAATTTGTTTTGGACATTATTTAATCTGTCTATGTGGATTTGATTATAAGGACACCAAATAATATTAGAAAATTCAAGTATTGACCTACAATATGAAATATACAGTGTTTTCAATGCAAAAACATTTGTAAAGTCCTTACATGTTCTTTTGATGAACCCTAGCATACGGTTCGCCTTATTGATAATATTCTCATAATGGGTGTGGAAGGACAGTTCACTATCCAGGTAAACACCTAAATCTTTGATGACTGTAACTTCCTCAAGAATAATGTTATCAATAGAATACTGAGCTGGCAATTTTACGGTTAGCCGGCTAAATCTTAAAAATTTGCATTTATCTGGATTTAAAGACATATCATTGGCCTGGCACCATGAGAAGACAATGTCAATATCTCTTTGTAGCTGCAAAATATCTCTTAGTGACGTGATTTTAATAAAAAGTTTTAAATCGTCAGCAAACATTAGGAAATGACAAGAGAGTAATTCGCCAAGGTCATTAATAAAGAGGATGAAAAAAAGGGGTCCCAGGTGCGACCCTTGGGGAACGCCAGATGTTACTGTGAATGGATTAGATAGGTGACCATTAATTTTAACTTGCTGCCATCTGTCGATCAGATAGGAGCCCACCCAATTTAGCAAAGCTGCAGATAAACCATAAAAAGAAAGTTTTAATAGCAGCAGAGAATGGTTTACTTTATCAAAGGCTTTGCTGAAATCAGTGTATATAGCATGTGTCTCTAGCCCTTTATCAAAGTTTTGAAAGATGTGGTTTGTAAACAAGTACAGGTTTGTATCTACAGACCGGCCAAGGGTGAAGCCATGTTGTTGTGACAGAATTTTACTCTGGAAATGGCCAGACATAATTTCCATGACACACTGTTCAAAGACTTTAGGAAGTGCTGATAAAATACTAATTGGCCTGTAGTTTTTGATGTCACTTTTATCGCCAGATTTGTGAATGGGAGTAATGTAAGAAAGTTTCCAGACATTTGGAAATCTGCCAGATTTTAGAGAACTGTTAAAAAGCAGGTAAAGAGGATAGTAGAGTGTTTGAGAGCAAAGCTTTAAGACTCTGTTTGGAATTCCATCAGGGCCTTTACCTTTTTTGATGTCAAGGGAACTTAATGCTTTTTCTACTGCAACAGCGCCAATAGTGATTTCGCTAAGATTATCATGTATTTCTTTATCAACTTCCTGTGGATGGTTTTTCTTTGCATTGAACACAGACGAAAAGAACCTGGCAAACAAATTGGCCACATCCTCACCCTCTGTTGCTGTTGCATCGTCCAAATGCATTTCCTGGGGCACTGCTCCAGTACTCGATTTGGAGCGAATGAATTTCCAAAAAGTATTTGGATTATCATTAACAGAGTTTTCTGTTTCCTTTATGAAAAGTTCATAGCAATGAGCAGATAATAACTGACATTGCCTTCTCAAAGTGCTGAAATGAACGTAGTCAATATCACAGTTAGTACGTTTATATTTCTTATGCGCTAACTTTTTCTGAAAAATTAAGTTTTTTAGTTCATGAGAAAACCATTGAGGAAATTTAGACGAAGGTTTAAACACTTTAACTGGAACAAAATTATCGAAGCACGAAAATAGGACAGAGTACAGATTATTAGTTGTTTTATCAATATCATCATCCAGAATAGATAGCCAGTTAAAACTTAAAAAATAATTATTTATTCGTGCGAAATCCGCATTTTTAAAGTCATAGTAAAAACACTCTTTAGGTTCCAGATTTTTTGCGGATTTACTATGTAATAATATTTCTAAAGGTGGGTGCAATGGATCTGGTTTAACCAGTCCAACACTCTTTACTACGGCCTTAAGCTCAAGTTAATGGAATTCTGGACTAATTATGACTACATAGGTTATATCGCAATGGAAAAAAACCGGTTTAAATAAGAATCTGCAAGGATTTCGTAAAAAAAATGGAAAAAACGAAAAAAAAATGGTTTAAACTATAGGTTTAAGTTTGTAGGGAACGAGGTTTAAGTGAAAATGCAGTGATATTTAAGTGAGTTACTTACATTTTTAATTTTTACACTTACTTCCCAAACTTGACATTGTCGGAAAATGTGTTCTAATTTCGTAATTTTTATTATACAACTTGCACAAACAAAGCGAAACTGAAAAATAAATTTTTAAATTTATTAAAATGACGTAAAAGTAACTTGACTAACACTTGCTGGTCTAAGTACTGGGATTGTCATCTGCTGTCATCTCGGTGCACGTACATCTTAAATATATCTGTATGGCTAGAGCGTAGTAAAACCATTAATGGAAAATGACTGCTACAATAAATAAATAAATAAATAAATACATTTTTTATTATATCAATATAAGGATTATTTGCAAATAAACAAATCGCGTGTGAGTTTATTTGGATTTTAATCTAAAGATCGTTTTTTTTACTTTTCTCGTCAAGGCAAATATCGTTTAAAAGCTACATGTTAAAATATAAAAGAGATATGAGAATTTAGTACTAAACGGTTTATCCAGCCTTGTGTACATTGCCCTAAAAAACTCGCTCTAATAGTTAATTGAAGCTAAAAATCGTATAAAATTTTGTCATATCGTTTCTAAATATGATCAAATTTTACATTTTTAACAAATAAATTAAGAAAAACGTGATTGTTTTCCAGCTACAATAAGATAAACCATCCCCCCCCCCCCCGGAGGTAGTTTAAAATTTAGGACGATTTTTAGTCGGAATCCCATGACCTAGGGGTTTAAAGTGACGTAGTAGCCTAAATTAGATAGTTGTAGAAAAATCAGTTTTCCATGTTTTCTGCTTTTTTCCGGTCTATATTGTCCATTTCAAGAACAAATCGTCTTAAATTTCAATTTTTAGGACATTTTATCGTCCATACAGGTAAAAATACCAAATCAATTGCGGCCTGTTTCGGCAAAAAATCAATTTTTCCAAACCAATGCACATTTAAATTTTAAACCTAAACCCTAAACTTAAACCAAAACCTAGATTAAAACTTGCGCCTTAGTAAATACTGGTGACATTGTTTGCCTCCAATTTGAGGATGAGGAGTAACTTTTGCTAAATTAGTTTTACAGACAAATTGTATAAACGTTTTTTGTTTGCAATAGAACAACAATTAAGATAGTAAAGAAATCAGCTTTATCAAAACTAACGCAGATATATTTTTTTTAATACTAAAAAAAACTAACTTTTTTACCCAAAAAAATTGAGGAAAGAAGTTTAAGACTACTCCAAATCGATTGGTTAGAAATCTCGAAGTTATATGGTGTCGAGCTTTTTCCTCAAATTTGAATAAAAACGCTTGTTGGCGTCATAAATCCAAGATTGCAATTTTGGCCATATGTTTTCACTAATTTTTGCTTTTAATTTGTATTGACAATGATTTGTTTCCAATAAAGCAACAATTAAATTGTCATTTCAATGAGCTTTATATATAAAGAAGTAAAAAAGTTATTTTTATTTTTTTAAATATTAAAAAAATTATAAAAATTCAAGGACTGAGCAAGACGAACGATTGGTGAAGGCTCACTTAATGTTAAGTCGTCGGGTGTTTACTTTAAATTTAAGTAGGAGGGGTTATATGACGTCATAAATCCAAATTGGAGGCATTTTCCATTTCTTTACAAACTTTAGATTATAACGTTCGCTAAATTAGTTTTACAGAAAAACTGTAAAAATGGTTTTTGTTGTGTCTCTAGATAATAAAATTTGAGCAAAAAATTTTTTTTACGAAAAAAAAACCACCCAATTGCTAAATCTACTTACGAAATTATACAGTTTTTTATTTCCATGAATAAGGTTATTGGTTAATTTTGTACCCAACTGGGCTAGTTCATTTTTACTGAAATTAAAATTATTTCTTAAAATTAATACTCGTTCTTATATCTAATAGTTACCAATTATTCGTTACTCGGTTAATATTAACACCTTAAATAAACATCAAAAAATACCTGGTACATCCACAAAAATCATAAAATGTAGGTATAAATCAGTTTTTTTGGTCTCCTGTAAAATTGTTGTTTGGGAGATACGAGGTATTGTTTCTTAAGCGTCGACAAGTAGATTTAATAGTTCGGCGATTTTTTTATTTAATTTTTTTCCTTCAATTTTTAGGTTTAATTCTTAATCAGGCATTCATTTAACTAATTCAAGGTACCTAATTATTACCTAAATCATGCATTTGTTTCAAACATTAAACTATGCCCAAAGAATAGATCCGTGCGTTCCTAGAAACATTGAGTAAAGGTGGGGGAGAGGAGAAGGAAGGGGAACTATTAAAATGGTGTTAAAGAAAATCATAAAGCGTGTGCAGAATTTTTTTTTATGCACTGATTAGGGGGGCGGCGGGGAGGAGAGAGGGAAAAAATCCTAAAGTGTGCAGAACGAATTTTTAAAATCGCCCTATATTTGATAAAATTATGTGAATATGGTTTTTGAAGAGGGTGAGGGGGGGAATGACAGGAAGGGAGATAGGTGGGAGCAGGGAGGACTACAAAGGAATTCCAGCAAATTAGAGGACATTTGCAATGGGTGATCAAAGCAATTTCATTAATCAAATCGCCTGAAATTTAGGTAATTTTTATGCCATAAACCCTACATCATGTGACAAAATGTTTGCCTTTTTTTATGTTTAGTCATTTATTTTAACTCGTAAAAATAAGTAATTGTAGTACCAACAATCATCTATATATAAGTTAAGAAGTTATTAACATTTCTAAAAATGTAAAATTTAAAAACTGGAGGACTTGACTTTTTATCAATGTTTTGTTTACTGGTGATACAGGGTATGCCTCATTTTTTTGTAGAATACAAATTACTCATCATTTACTCATTGATTGTACGGTTTTCAGTAAGGATTTCGATTTGACTTCTAGTAAATAATTTGCTAAAGTGCGTGATATTTTTGTTTTTTGGGGATTTATGCGATAAAAATGGCATACGTATCTGAAAACAATGAACTAATGGTCATAATATTTACTTACGGTGTGCCAACCAAATGCAGCCGCAGCATGTCGGTTGTACGCAGAGAGTTTTTAAATTTTACATTTTCGAAATGTTAATAACTTCTTTATTCTGCAAATTTTATATAAATAATTTTTGGTAAAATTACTTATTTTTACTAGTTCTACAACCTGTTAAAATAAATGACTCAACTTTGAGAACACCCTGTATATTGACTGGCCTCCCTTTACCTGGCGGTATTTACATGTTTTAATAAACCTCAAAATATTTAATTTACATGTTTTAATAAACCTCAAAATATTTAATTTAGAAACTCATTTTCAACGTTGTTCTTCTTTCACGTTTCGACTATTTTTGTTTAACCCAACAAAACTTCCTCTAGAGTTTAAATTTGCTGTAAGGCAAAGTTCATACAAATTATTAACACGTGCCGTAAAACAAAATCTACTTTGTGTTGTTCATATGGGGAGCGTCGTGGCCGTGCTCTATAAAGAAGTTATTTTCTCCGGCATGCTTGCTTAAGCGGCCACGTTTGGTTTATTAGGTACACTCGCCCCACTTTTTTTGAAGTCCTCGTATGCTTCTTAGATTTAAGGAATTCAAATGTATTTTGTGGAATTTGGCAACGCCGCGCGCCTAATGGTTTCGAGTAATTATCATGTTTTTATAAACGATGTTTGTATACAATTTTTTTAAGGTATGCTAAATACCGTACTTTAAAATAGAGTCTAGGAAATGGTGGGTTTAAAGAACTATTTTTATAGAAGGAAGAAAAATTTGTTGCTTTTATCACTAAACGCAAGAGGAGTCTTTTCTATGCCATAGAAATAATCAATAAAATAATTGTTACGCAAAAGACCACATAATTCAACCTTTAACAGAGCCCGTTTATGGCCGGAGAGTTAGCTGCCGATGCCGGGCCCCAAAAAATTAAGGGTTCACAAACACAAAGTTTTTATACCAGTAAAATACACTTTGGAGAAATTGTAAACAATTTTATTTTTAAACAAGCATGTAAAGTATATCGTTTATATAAATATAATAAACTTATAAACTGTAATAAAATTGTTTGGTATTATTGAAAATATAAATTATTTATCTTAATAGTAAATGTGAACGTAAAATTATTAAAATACTCTCTAATACAATTATGGGCACCTAAGCTCACACTAGGTACTATAGTTATAGTGTACGCGTGAGCTAATATAACTAAAAACTAAAATGTATTTTGTTTAACTCCAGACTCAATTACCTTTCGTTTCATAACACACACGCCATATTTTAACTTAAAATCTAATTTTTCAAATTTACCCCCACCCTTTTTTTTAACTAAAGTTTATTTTTTATAACTCCAGACTGAATTACCTTTCGTTTGATATCACACACGCCATATTTTAACATAAACGCTAATTTTTAAAATCTACCCCCATCCTTTTATTTGGCTTGTGCTCGGTGGATTTTGTTCATTTTTAAATGGTACCATCTCGACCCAAGACTAAGCCTAGGTGCCAAATTTCATTAAAATCGGGCCAGCGGTTCTTGAGTTATGCGCGTTGGTCGTTACAGACAGACAGACATACAGACAGACAGACAGACAGACAGACAGACAGACAGACGGCGCAACAAAAAAGTTTCAAAATCATCTGAAACGCAAAGATATATAAAAATTTTGAAATCGGAGTAACTTTTTTTTCTCGTAAAAATTAGGATCACTATAGCTCACACTACTATAGTATAGTAGTAGTGTGAGCTAAAAACCAGCATTTTCTTTATTGTCCCGATCCCTCACACCCCTTGGCAGGGCCACGACTTAGAATTCAAACTCTTGGCAAATGATGACTTCCTGATTCATATGCTTTTTATTTATCATATGCATACTGACAGCAACAAAAATAAATCTGAAAAATGGTATGTATTTGTATTAGCTCACACATATACTATACTATAGTAGTGTGAGCTATGGTGATCCTAATTTTTTCGAGAAAAAAAAAGTTGCTCCGATTTTAAAATTTTTTATATATCTTTGCGTTTCAGATGATTTTGAGACTTTTTTTGTTGCGCCGTCTGTCTGTCTGTCTGTCTGTATGTCTGTCTGTAACGACCAACGCGCATAACTCAAAAACCGCTTGGCCGATTTTAATGAAATTTGGTACCTAGGCTGGGTCTTGGGTCGAGATGGTCCCATTTAAAAATGAACAAAATCCACCGAACACAAACCAAATAAAAGGGTGTGATATCAAAAGAACGGTAATTGAGTCTGGAGTTAAACAAAATACATTTTAATTTATTTTAAAAAAAGGGTGGGGGTATATTTCAAAAATTAGAGTTTAAGTGAAAATATGGCGTGTATGATATCAAACGAAAGGTAATTGATTCCGGAGTTTAACAAAATACATTATAGTTTTTGTTTTTTTTAAGGGTGGGGGTAGATTTCAACAATTTGAGTTTAAGTCAAAACATGGCTTGTGTGGTATCAAACAAAAGGTAATTTAGTCTGGAGTTGAATAAAATATATTTCAGTTTTTAGTTATATGAGCTCACACGTACACTATTACTTTAGTACCTAGTGTGAGCTTAGGGGCCCATATATTGGCAGAGTATTTTTTTGTCAACCTACAGTCAGCATCTTTATATCTAGAGACAATGACAGTTTTATATTTAATTTTATATCAATATGACATATTTACTTTTTATATATTTCTGGTTAGGAAATATATTTATTTCATGTCAAGGTCACAAAAGTGTAACTCCGTATGGCAAGGACTATAATTACATATATTTACTTTCGTACATATGAATAAGGTAGTTACCCGAAGGAGATACCTTGCATGTATGACATATTTTAAAGAAATAAAACTCTATTTAAATTGACAACGGTGTCAGTGACATCAAAAATCGTTTTTATTTTCCGACGAAAAGAATAGAGAGAGAGAGAACAGAGAGAATAGAGAACCAATATTTTGGAAGATCGAAAAAATATTCGGTTCGGTTCGGTTCGGTTCGGTTTAGTTCGGTCCGGTTCGGTTCGGTTCGAATTTAAACCTTCTAGGATCCCGGGAGAAAAGTTTTATTTTTTTTAAATTGTTGGTTTAGTTTGCTTTGGATTGGTTTGATTCGGTTCGATTTGGTTAGATTTCATTAGGTTTCGTTAGCTTAGGTTTTTGAAACTATTTATTTTCGTGTGGTTATATCAGATTAGGTTACGTTAGATTAGGTCAGGGTCAGGTTAGGTGAAAGTTCCGAAATTTTCTGTTTTTGATTTTCGATATTTTGTTGTTTCGATATATTGTATTTTCGATATTTTGTTATTCGACATTTTGGGTTTTCGATATTTTGTATTTTCGATATTTTGTTGTTTCGATATTTTGCTGTTTCGATATCTTGTATTTTAGATATTTTGTATTTTCGATATTTTGTTATTCGATATTTTGTGTTTTCGATATTTTGTATTTTCGATATTTTGTTGTTTTGATATTTTGTTGTTTCGATATTTTGTATTTTTGATATTTTGTAGTTTCGATATTTTGTTATTCGATATTTTGTAGTTTCGATATTATGTACTTTCGATATTTTAATTCGATATTTTGTTTTTCGATATTTTGTGTTTCGATATTTTTTCGCCCTTCCAATATTTTTTCCTTTGACCTTGACTTCTCATACATACAGGGTCTGTAAGCAGAAGCCCCATCAAGGGTGTTCACATGCTATTCAATGCAACCCATTAATAAGAAAAGGAAGAGCTGCCGAGCGCTTCGAGGCGTCAATTCAAACGCTCGAGCATGCAAGGACCCTCGATCGGTGCTTCTGCTAACTCCTTTATTCATATGCTAATAAGTACATATTTATAATTACGACTAATAATCTTGCAAATAACCGATTACCTGTTGGATAAACTAGGCATTAGTTTATTAAATTCTGATAGAATTTAGATTTGTTATCACCCTATAATATATCGATAAAATACGGCTACAAAATGATAAATCGAAGCCTATACCGTTACTTTTCGTAACAAATAACTGCGGACCATTTCCTTTCGGACGCATAACAAATTTCTGTTTTATAGTGACAAATGGGTGAAGCTGATAAAAGACCCGCACGTGACTGATCAGTATACGGCCCTACTGGCTGTCAGGCGACCACAAAAATTCGACGAAGGTATATTCACGTGTCAAGTAGACGACCTAAGTATTCAGCAGTGCCGATCGAAATTCGTCAAGATCAGACAAAGGCCGACTGTCAAAATGGAGCCTATGAGTTTGACGGTGAAAAAGGTAGGAAAATAATAGTTTTTAAGGCCAGTGGCGGATTTAGGCCCTAAAAGTTGGGTGGCCCAAAAATAAAACTAAATTATAACTTTAAGACTTTCATTATCCAAAGAGCTTCTCGGTCAAAATTCGGAATTTTTTACAAACAACCTACAGTTCTCCCTAAGGAAGGTCTCTGCTACAAGGGGTAGCATCATTATAAAATAATAATCTTGGGTGCAGTTGGTTCTATCAAGTTTTTTCGAGGAACATCTACAACACTTTTTCTAAAACGATTTTATTTAATTTCACAGAGCCTGGTTGTCTGCCTGTCTGTCGTCTATCTGTCTGACTGACGAAGGTCCCCGTAAGAATAAGGTTTTGAGCAAACCACGGAAAATCATGAGATAAACAAAAACTTCTGTTACCCGATTTACCATCGAAAACTTGTTTAATTTTTAAATATACAGGTACTAAAATTTAGGTTCATATTCATATGTTGTGAACGGAGGTATGACGTAAAAAGGATACATTTATGACTTTGGAATTAAAACAGATAGGAACACACATTTTCAGATTTATGATTTGAAGTGGGGACAACATAAATTCATAACTTTGGAACCAAAACAGAAAACAACATGTTTTATGATTTGATAATAAAACCGATCGAGTACAATTTTATGAACAAAAAACAGGAGTGAGTAAGGGTTGTAAAAGGGGTAAAATTCATAACTTTGAAATTAAGACAACTACGATACGAACCTACTGTTTTCATATTTATGATTTAATCTGGTGACAATAAAATTTTAGGTAATGATATATATGAACATTGGGGTAGCTAGCCTTGCTTTTCAGGGGGGGCCGTGGCCCCGGTCTATCTTGATAATATATATATATATATATATATATATATATATATATCTTTAATAATACATTTACCAACTTATTTATATGTATACACAGGAAGTATGTAATTCAGCAATTCTACAAAGAAAGTTTTCTACGTCGCTGACTGAAAGCGTCTACCACACTGTCTAAGTCGACCTCAACATCTTTTTCTATGAATAACAATGATAAACCTGAGTGTCTCTCTTGAGTCATAGTTGTTCTAAGCCAATTAAAAACTCTCCTCATGGCAGAGAAAGACCTCTCGCAAGTTGCACTTAATATTGGAAGAATACTCGCAACTTTAAAAAGTTGGTAGAGGTTTGGATAGGTGTTTTCTGCTATATGTTGTTTGATAGAATCATGACCAACAGTTTGATTTAACCGAAAAATAAAATTCTTTAAAACGGTCATTTCTGCTCTTAGAGCAGAAGTATTAATATTAAAAATTTCCCGGTATTGCTCGACGAATTTATTCCATTTAACGACGTGGGAAAACTTAATATGAAAATGGTTATGAAATTGTCACCAAAATCGGAAAATTTCCATAAGACACTAAACGCTAACCTCAAAAAAACTAAAAAGATTATTATATTTATTTTAGAAATCAGTTTAAAAAGGTCTTTTATAACCTTACGACATCTACAATCCGATTTCGGAAACAGAGGGGCAAAGGTCGCTGTCTTTATTAAATGCGAAATTCAACTTACACTTCTATAATATTTTACAAGATGTCGCCAATATGTATGAAATATTCAATATGCATTATTATGTTTAAATTTATAAAATATTTTTGGGAATTTGCATAAGTGTTGAAAAGTTACCGATAATTTAAAAAGAAAAAGCCTAATTCCGCAAGACAAGGGCTTTTTCCTGAAATGTAAACATTATCTGAATTTTAATGCACCTATTTTATTTGAATATTTCCCGAATAATAATAGAAAAGTATGTATTTTCAGCGTCATGTTCTTTTACTAGTAGTCGGTAGGGGAGGCCTAAAATATCTTAGGGGGGCCTGAAGGACTTCAGGGGGGGCCAGGCCCCCCCCCTGGCCCCCCCTAGCTACGCCAATGTATATGAATGGAGTTGGTGAACTTTATTCATATCCAAACAAATACGAGCATGCGGTTTTCAGAGTTAAGATTTGTTATAAATAATTATTACTATACAACCTGCATTTTGTTTCTTTTTGAATAAGACTAAAAAGTAAAAAATTATTTAACAGATTTCTGTTTACTACAGACTAGATTTAACAGTAGCGTTAATGGCACATTATATATTTTAAGTTTGATATAAAGTCGTGGCGCGTATACATCTCCATTTAATGGGTATCTCATTTTTTGGATTTTTGTCAGTTACGTCGGTACGTCAGATAGGGGACGATATATGAAAGTAATGTATCACAACATGCAAGGCGGTATTTTAAATAATATACCTGTGCTATAATAAACAGCTTCTTACATACAATCCTTATTTCCTAGTGTCTTTGAAAATAAGTCAAGCAGGAAAATTTGTGACTTAATACACGGGATGTTTTATCAAACAAATAACTCACCAGTATGTTATTTGATAGTTATAAACCGTAACTCACAAATGATTTATGGTTTGTGTCTCAATAGTTTATTATTTGATAGTTTCCTTTTCTATTATGACTTAAATTAGTGCCATAAGTATTATGTGTTAGATAAAGAGCTTTATTTAACCGTTGCCTGAGATCTTATGCACTGTTATTTTGTTCCAAGGGTAAATTTTCAAGGCCGGTATAACTTAAAACTACATTTATATACAGTGAAACCTCTCCTTGCGGACACCTCTATTAAGCGGACACTCCATTAAGCGGACAATTTTTTGAAACCAAGCTTTTCCCTATTTCTTTACTTGTAAAATTTACTCCTATAACCGGAGACTCTAATAAATGGACGCGGACAATTTCTTTTGGTTAAAAAATTCTGAAACCTTTCTTAACCGGACGCGAACCCAAGACAATGGGACGAAGTGCTGCACGACATGGGCATAAATATTATGTAGTATGTTGGCAACAACGTACTCTGCAGCCGGGGAAGTACCTCTTTCCGTTTAAATGCGGAGACTAAATACTTCTGTCGTATTTACAACATATTTAATTCGGCAGGGCGGGACTGCTATGTTTTATTTTTATTGTTCTTTTGGGTAGTAATCGATCTCTTTGAATGGTGCCTAGTAAAAAAATTCTTAGTTTACATGAAAAAATTAAAGTTGTTTAGGTTTGGGAGAAGGAACATCTATCAGAACGAAAACGCTGAAAAATTTAATATCGGAAAAATTGAAACAGCGGAAATTGTTAATAAATATATATTAAAATTTCGCAGTTCTCTCTCATAAGCGGAATGAGTGTCCGCTTATGGGAGGTTTCACTGTGAAAGTAGTAGTCCCCGATTGTACAAATATTTTGAGTAATCCAGATTTTTATCCCTTTTAAAAAATACAAAATGATAAAAGATATAAATTTACTTTGAGTAATTCTTCTGTTTAAAACAATTTGTCAGATTGGAAAATTGTTGAGTCACATGTTCCTCCAAATTTAGGTCATTTTGGCTTTTATAAGATATTAGCAAGAGTAAGAGAGTTATATTTCTAACCTAACATGCGACAAAATAAAAAACATGCATGTACTCTAGACCTAATGGGGAATCTAGATCCTCAAAAGGAAGCTTTGTGTGGGTGAATGGTTCACTAAGTATACTTTGTTACATCTCATGCGTAAAGCTAAAGCTGAAAATGTTGTTAATTTTCTGAAAAACATTGTTTTTTACATTTCGGAGTTCCCCAAAAAATTATATGTGATAATGGTTCACAATTTTCTGGTTCAGTATTTAAGAAAATAGCTAATTAATATAAAGTACAGAAAAATTGTTTCACATTTCGTTATTCCCTTCAATGCACTTCTGTTAAACGTAATATTAAAATAGGAAGTACAACTTTAGGATATTACGTTAGAAGTTCGAGGGCCTCTAGTTAATACCAAATTGCAAAGAGTAAAACGGCAATTTTATAAGTTTTGTTTTTATAGGATTAGTTATAGTTAGTAGTAAATGATTTTTATTTATTTTAGGGCGACAACTTCACTATTAAGTGTATAACAGTGGACAATGACGGAGCTAACGGCAAGAAATACACATACAGCTGGACAAGAAACAAAGAACTATTACCCATTAAAACTCAATCCGAAAAATACGAAATACTTTATCCGACAGGAACAATATTGCAAGTGTTTAAATCCGAGGTAAGTTTTGCTAAACTTTATTAAGTATAGAAGCAGGGGCGTACCTAACGTTTTGGTTGCCTGAGACAAAGGGAAAAACTGCTCTCCTCATTTAAAATTAAACATCTCGCGCAATTGTTTTTTCTGCACACTAGGAACTAGAATTCGTTTAATGCACTTCAGAGATTAAAAGTGTACATTTAATCCCTCTTTTGAGGTACTAAAATTATACTTTTCAATCCTTCGGAGATTAAAAGCAGCCGCAAAAATCCAAAGCATACAACACATGAAACTTTGAGGAGACCTATGCTCGTACTAAAACATTTTCGCCTTGGTATTAAATGTCCTAGTATATAGGTTTTTAGTGTAGTACTTTTGCCGCCATCATATAATAATTTATTTTTAAAAAATTTGAATATTTCTAATATTTTCTCACTTCTCTTTCAACTCAGGGGCGCAACAAACCAGGCTATTTTGGGGAAGGCTTAATACCTAGAGAATGAAAAAATAGTACTACCGAAGGAGCTGTGAAAAGAAATAATTCCAATATAAATAGTTACTATAAAAAATGCGGTACAGGCGAACATTTATTAATTATTTGTCGTAACAAATCGTGTCGCGGAAAATTTTTTGTAGATATAACGAACAAAACAGCGCCGCAGGTAAAAATTTCTGTAAATTTTTATTATTTTCGCAAAAGTGGCGCCGCAGAAGAAAATGTTTATAATTTAAAAAAGCTACTGGAAATGGAAAACAATTGCGTAGCAGGCAAAAATGTTATAAAATTTCGTAAAAAATCGCGTTTTGGAAAACGTTTTGCACATACCTATGACGAAAATAATAGCACCTAACGGGCCATATTTGCCTCGTAATAAAATGTTGGTTGTACTGGTGGTTTGATAGGCAAATGAAAAAGAAAAATAATTAATAATAATTTTAATATCTCTCTTGGTAAACCAATATAAATTTTAATAAATTAATTTTGAACACCCTTCTATTATTTCTCTTTTAAACCATATGCCACATTAAACCTAAATGCATAGATATTATTTATTAATTTTTTGAATATTTAAAAACTAAAATACTTTTTCCAAAATGAAAAAGAAAAGTAAAAAATGTTTCTTATATTTTTTAGTTTTAATGTAGGGGCAAATTTTTTTTTTTAATTATGAAATTAGTATAGCTTCTGCTGAAACCAATATACACTGGTCTGAATTTTTTGTATATGTCTCGGTTCGGTTCGTACTGTACTAACTAATCGATTTCGTTTTATGTAAATCGCCGAGTGATTCGTCATCACCATCGTCAAACTTAAATTGTTATCCTTCTAGCCCCACGCATGCATCAAACTCGAGGTTCAGTAATACTTCTTGTTCGTTAGGTTCCCACCATTCTATAAACAATAATCATAATAATCCTTCAGATTCTTCAAATAATCATCGAATCCTAACAACACTCCGTTTTCTAATGCTTTTAATTCTAGGAATAACCGTCATCAAATGATAACCATTATAATCAAGAGGCTTCTACATCTGCAAATCAATCTTCAAGTCAGAGTCTTTGTTGAAATTGCCGGGGTTTTGGTCATATATTTAAGCAATGTCATCACTCAGAGTACTTTGCTACAAAAGATTTGTATGTCGAAGACGGCCAACTGAGTCCCTCCCCAAATATTCTAGCCAACAATGATAATGATTTTATTTTAAGCAGGATGAAAGACCCTACTTAGAAGTTGGCATCTATGGGAAGAAAATTTTGGGTTTGCTGGACAGTGGCTCTTCTAAGACAATTTTAGGTAATGTCGGATGGCATCTCCTACAAAGTTTTTGTAAATTGAACTTTAGCACTAAACTTGAATGTACTGTTGCTAACGGCCAGCAATGTCAAGCGTTAGAAACGGTGGAGTTACCCATTGAGTTGAGAGGTAAAGTTCTGAAAGTGTTCTGGTTGTTACTGGGTTGCCTTAGATGCGGAAGATAATGGAACAACGATTAACACTGGATTCTTTGACTACTAGCTTGTTTTCCTTTCATTCTGTCACACTAGTTGTACGGATCTTGTTAAATCGGAGACTAAGGTTAATTCTTTGCAAATTAAAGTGCCTTACAGAAACAAGTTCATTGTTGAGCCTTCAAATTTTCCATGGTCGTCTCCAATTCTAATGAAAAAGTCAGACGGCTGGCGTTTTTGTGTGGATTACAGAGCTGTCAACAAATCTACTGTTAAAGACGATTATCCAATTCCGTTTGTTACTGACACGCTGGATAAGCTTAGAAATGCTAAATATTTAAGTACTTTGGATAATAAGTCAGCTTACTGGCAAATTCCTGTTGCAGAAGAGTCGCGTTCTATTACTGCTTCCACGGTTCTGCGTCATGGCCTCTTCCAATTTTGTCAAATGACTTTTGGACTTAGCAATGCGCCTGCGGTATGGCAGAGATTGATTAACAAAGTCAATGGGGTAGAGTTGCATGGCGTATCGTATATCTCGACGATATCATTATTTGCACCAATTCATTCGAAAAACGTTTTGAAGTTCTGAAAGAGTTAATTTTAAGAGTTTATAAGGCAGGACTTACTCTAAATAATAATAACGAGAAATTTACCTTTTGTAAGCCACAATGACGATATGTAGGGAATGTAGTCAATGTGACAGGGTTGTTAGATCACCCAAAGAAGGGAAAGGCGATTTTAAAAATTCCAACAACAAAATCTGTCAATGAAATTCGCAGATTGGTCGGCGTTCCCTTGTGGTATCTATATTTCATTTCTAATTTTAGCTTCATTGTGTCACCGCTAAAGGCGTTAGCCCAAAAAATCATCAAATTGATTTGCTTTCTTGAGTGTGAACTTGATTTTCGTACAATTAAGGAATATTTGGTTCATGCTCCCATTCATTTGTAGTACAGCTGCCTCAAACTATGGTCTTGACGCCGTTTTATCCCAGGAGCAATCGATTTTACAGTCTTTATTTGACAATAGACTTAATGACACATTCAATATAAGATCGTGGCGCGATTATTAAGGATATCCATCAATTTTTAGTTCGATGTAATAATCCTGAGCCGTATAGATCTTCATTTAATGGTTATCTTTACTAATCGCGTCACGATTTTATATTGAAATTTAGATTATAAATTATCTGCCATTAACACTATTATTGTTAAATCAAGACTGTTGTAAACAGAAGTCTGCTAAATTATTTTTTACTTTTTAGTGCAATTTTCTAATAAAATCGATTAACTTAAAATGTTATTTGTTTTATTACCACTATTCCTTTTTTATTTTAGCGAGATATTCAATATTCATGTCTGGTTCAAGACGGCATTACACGTTCTGAGAAAACGGCACAGGTATATGTAATTGACCGAATAGAGGTTCATACTTGTTTGGAAGACAGTTTTATGGGACAGGTACGTAAAATTCTAATGAGGTTAAGGGATAAAAACTTCCCACGATTATTTTATAAACTATGTTATTTCTGCAGTAATAATAATAATTAATACATACAGAAATCTATAATTTTTGATGGCCACCATTCGTTATTTTGTCATTATTAAACATATATACGCTGCATGACCTCACGACTTTCCTTAGAAAATACAACAAATAAAATCCTAAATAAAATATTATTTCTTAACACCAGTATTTACTAAGATGGTTTAGGGTTTAAGTTTAAAGTTTAGGTTTAACTTTTAGTTTATCTTTTGTGAAACGTTTTGACTGAATTTCTTTCAAACTTAACAAAAGTTAATGGAATTTTGAACTAATTATAAGTACATAGGTTATATCGCAATGGAAAAAAACCGGTTTAAATAAGAATCTGCAAGGATTTCGTAAAAAGAAAATGGAAAAAACGGAAAAGAAATGGTTTAAACTATAGGTTTAAGTTTGTAGGGAACGAGGTTTAAGTGAAAATGCAGCGATATTTACGAACGAATTACTTACATTTTTCAATTTACACTTACTTCTCAAACTTGACATTGTCGGAAAATGTGATCTAATTTCGTAATTTTTATTATATAACTTGCACAAACAAAGCGAAACTGAAAAATACATTTTTAAATTTATTAAAATGACGTAAAAGTGACTTGACTGACACTTGCTGGACTAAGTACTGGGATTGTCATCTGCTGTCATCTCGGTGCCCGTACATCTTAAATATATCTGTATGGCTAGAGCGTATTAAAACCATTAATGGAAAATGACTGCTACAATAAATAAATAAATAAATAAATAAAAACATTTTTTATTATAATAATTTAAAGATTATTTGCAAATAAACAAATCGCGTGTGAGTTTATTTGGATTTTAATCTAAAGATCGTTTTTTTTACTTTCCTCGTCAAGGCAAATATCGTTTGTATTTTTTTCCATGTGAATAAAAAGAAAAAATCCAGAATTCCCACTCTTAAGCCATTTGCGCCTCTTTAGCTTGCAGGTCAAGTGCAAAGCCAATTATTTGGATATAAACTTTTGAAATAAAAGTAAAGCTTTTTTTCGAATTTCCTCAGAGGTTGATGAACTATCAAAATTGACATAGCTTAGTTTTTTCAATTTACAAGTGCATACTAAAATTTTCATTAGCTAGCGAGACATCGAAAAAAGAGTTTATTATATCGTCGGTATACAAGCAAAATCCACTAAGTATATTTTTTGAGATATTTGCATAATTATAAAGATAAATAATAAGTCTTTATCTTAGTAAAACCAGCTGTCATCAAGCCAGGCCGTTAAAACCAAATTTAAAAAATACATAATCATAGACTTGACAAAGTCTATAAAAAATTTAAAAAAAAACTTTTTTACATACACACACGTTCTCTAATATCCAATACATTAATCATATAAAATTTATGAGTTTCTCACTTAAAATAATGTCTCAAAATGTGGTTCCTAATTTCAAAACTTCTTAAAATGCGATTTTTTCAAAAGTAACTTTTTTGACCTAGTGGATTTTGCAAGTATACCGATGATATAATACAGTAAAATAGTTAGAATGCAAACAACTAGCTTATTAACAAAATTTTAGGAGACGTACTATTTTGGTGTAGTCATTATGCATTTTATTTAGTAAATCTTTAGTGTTGGTTAAGAAAAAAATTGTTAATTTTCTGTTTATCATTAATATGGAAATAACAAATTTTGAATGATTGATTTAATCTCGTTTTTGGTTTACACCAAATCATATACGTACTCTCTTTAATTCTATCCAGTTTGGCTTTTAGTGTATAATCTGTGAAACATTAGTTGTTTTTTTTTTAACAGCAAAACCGATTTTAGTAGTTTGGACCTAGAAGTATATGACGGAAACAGAGTGCATTTCTATGAATTTTAAAAAATCTATAAAATATCCGGACCATAAGAATAAACCGGCTATCTAATAAAAGGGTAAAGTTTGATTTTGATTTTAAAGTGGCGGCCAAAAAAATATTTTTCATAAAATTCTTGATCAATTCTCTGCAAACTACAATTTCACCATTAAAATTGATGGTATAGCTCAAAATCTATGACAAAAAACATTTTGTCTGGTTTTTTGTGGTGTGTTATACACCAGAATGTGCATCTTGTCTTTGCAGTTCTCTGGAAAAAGAAGGAGTCATGCTTCGTCCCCCCAACCAAACCGAACAATATCCACCCCAAGGGATAGCGTTTGGTGTAAAGCACATTATAAAATAGGTCAATTTTTTTTGTAGGTATGGCCAGAAGCAGCTCCAGATACCGATAGCGTCATTGATTGTCCTGCAAATTATTCAGGAATTGTTACCCGCAAGTGTTTGTTGAGAGACGGACAAAAACCTGCATGGAATACACCCGATTTTTCGGAGTGCGCAAATCAGTTTCTTTTTAAATTTTATGAGCAGGTTTGTTTTTATTCAATTAATTAGAATAAAATAAATTGATCCATGACAGATCTGAGACCTTCCTATAATCTATTATCACATTTCGAGTGAAGCCATGATAATATATTACCCTTGAAAAGAGTTTTTTATAAATATCTCAGAAACTAAAGCTTACACGAATCATTGAGCAAAATATAGTCTACTATCTATATTGATATGATGCTCAGTTAAAAAGTTTGCATTTTTTTAAGTTTTTAATTGTCAAAAAACTGTCATTAGCATTAATGGATATTGACCAAAATCTACTCAGCTAGTAAGAGTGTCGAACACTATTTTGCCTAAAAATTTTATGAAAATCGGTTTAGTGGTTTAGGAGCTATCGTATTACGGACGGAAATAATATACACACAACACACACACACACAGACAGACATCATGACGATATTGCTAGGATAGACGAAAATGCATCCAAATAACACATTTTTGATATCAATAAAAAAAAATATCGTCGAAAATAATACCTTCTCTAGCCATTACTTTGCGGACTAGGAAGGTAAAAATATATAGGTACTTTAGATTTTGCAGTTTGTTTGTTAAGGCGCTTAATTTTATGTTATTGTTTCAGATTAATTTTTAAAAACATTTTTCAATTATTGACAGAAACTTTATTTTTATATGACTAGATAGAGCCAATTTATTTAATTATAACCTTAACAAAAATATTAACTAAATGGTCTCATACCTAGGTTCTAAAGTTCTGGATCTCAAAGTCTAGATATTGTTCTTAGATGCAATAATTTTTAATATTTATTAATTTTTTTATAAATACGTTACAATATAGGACATCATTTGTCATTTTGACCTATCTATATATCGTTGTAATGTCTGTCTGTGTGTGTATGTGTATGTGTGTTTGTTAACACGAAAGGTCCTAAACTTCTTAACCGATTTTCATAAGGTAAAATAGTGTTTGACACTCTTACGAGCTGATTAGATTTTGATCAAAATCCATTATTGCTAATGACATTTTAAAAATTTTAAAAATGCTAACATTTTATCAATATGCGGTTTTTGGAAAATAGTAGTTTATATTTTGTTTAACAATTGTATGTGTTATAACCAAACATACATACAGACAGACAGACGCACAGTGGAACGTTTGACTAATCTAGGTGGACATGGTTAAGTACTATAAATTAACGTTTTAGCTACCTACAATTAAAGAGCATATTCCATACATCCTAGATCCAAAATATTATTTTTTTATCCCCTTTGGTTGTCAAGATATTTGCATTGAAAGTTGCATCTTAAAAATTTTCTGCTTAGACATTTTAATCTTATGTATGGGCAATGCTTTAAAACAATATTGTTTTTTCCCGCGTAGTAGGCGCTGGAGTAAAACAAGTGCCAGGCATTTTTAGAGTGACATGTCCTTAAAACTAGGGAAGCATTTTGATTGTCATTGTTGCAGTGTTTTACTTGCTATGATTTTATGAATTCGCTGGTGTTTTGGTAATGAAAATTTTATTTTTATATAGTTTTTGTTGGACTGAAACTTTAGTTTGTTAGAATTTATTGATGTTAGTTTTATTATTTTCTAATTAACCGAAATCTCTACTTTCTGACACAGTATTGAAATGTTGTCCTTTTTTTGCGGTAAACTTGTACTTAATTATTTTGTTAGCCTGCAACTATAAAAATAGAAAACATATTATTTGTATTACTTAGGTTTTATTGGGTATAGGGATAGGCAGAAAAAACAATTTTTATTTGGCAAGGTTTCGATTTATATTAAATCTTTTTCAAGCCCTACGGAGAACAGAAAAAAATAATTGTATTTTTTATTATAAAAAGGGAGAAAAACAAAAATAAATATAATAATTTCTTAGCACGATAAAACATTGTAAGGTTACTTACTCAGAAAGCCAGTCTCAAGCCATCGGAGAAAACATCACCACCAACCAAATCTGATCGCATTATAACAATGCTTTTAATTTTTCCTTTCATTAAATATAGAGTAAAAAAATTTTTTTTTGTTAATTTTAAGGCGCAAATTGTTTTTTTCATTGAATTAGACTAAATTTTAAAGCGCAAATTGTTTTCTTTCATTGAATTAGAGTAAACATTTCTTTTTTTGTTGTTAATTTTTGTGGCGCAAAAACTTTATTTTTAATTTTGTTGAGGTTACCTTAACCAAAGGTTGAACTTTGGTTGGTAAACACTTATGTCTTAGAAGTGCTTTCAATAAAATTATAAAATGATTGGGTGCCTATAGATGGCGACTCATTCAAAAAAATTAGAGAGATTTAGCTATTCTAAATTTTTTTGATGGTAAATGTTTGAGAATATTAAAAAAAAAAAAAAATTATATGATATGAAAAACAAAAAACACAAGAAAACAAAAGTAAAAACCTTCAAAGACACAGAAACCCTCTGTGGTGAGACCTAGCTTACTTGAGTAGCAATAAGTTGTCAATTACATATTTAAAACAAACAAATACATATTATAGCATGGTATAAAGTTACAAAATTCAATAAAATTTCACTTAAGTAACTATAAGTCTTGTCAAAATTTAAATTACCTAACCTATGATTTTATTTTTTTTTATTTTATTTTTAGTTTTATATATATATACATACACATACATATACATACGCACACATACATACATACATATATATACACATACATATACATATACATTCGCACACATACATACATACATATACATACACATACATACACACATACATATACAATACATACATACATACACACACACATACATATATTATTTTAATCACAGGAGTAATAGGAACTGTATGATATTATTTATAGATCTAGTTGTATAACTACTGCTAGATAACTTCATCATTTCTGTTTTTAAAAATTTTCAGAATATTTCTATAAATGGGAGCAAGTCCTTCAGTGTCAGTTTTTAAGTTAACACTGTTGTTTATGTTAATGTAAATCATTTCACTAATTTTACGTTTGTACAAGTTAGGTTCTTTAGATAATATGGTGGTTTGATCAAACTTGAATTTGTGGCCAGTTTGAAAGCGATGTTTAGATAGAGCTGTTTTGTCTGATTCATACCTTTTGTCATTGCGACAATCATTTTTATGTTGTAGAATTCTAGATCTTAAGTACTGTTTGGTCTGACAGTACTTAAGATCTAGAATTCTACAACATAAAAATGATTGTCGCAATGACAAAAGGTATGAATCAGACAAAACAGCTCTATCTATATAAACATCACTTTCAAACTGGCAACAACTTCAAGTTTGATCAAACCACCATATTATCTAAAGAACCTAACTTGTACAAACGTAAAATTAGTGAAATGATTTACATTAACATAAACAACAGTGTTAACAGAAATGATGAAGTTGCCTAGCAATAGTTATACAACTAGATCTATAAATAATATCATACAGTTCCTATTACTCCTGTGATTAAAATAATATATGTATGTGTGTGTGTATGTATGTATTGTATATGTATTGTATATGTATGTGTGTATGTATGTGTATGTATGTGTATGTATGTGTATGTATGTGTATGTATGTGTATGTATGTGTATGTATGTGTATGTATGTGTATGTATGTGTATGTATGTGTATGTATGTGTATGTATGTGTATGTATGTGTATGTATGTGTATGTATGTGTATGTATGTGTATGTATGTGTATGTATGTGTATGTATGTGTATGTATGTGTATGTATGTGTATGTATGTGTATGTATGTGTATGTATGTGTATGTATGTGTATGTATGTGTATGTATGTGTATGTATGTGTATGTATGTGTATGTATGTGTATGTATGTGTATGTATGTGTATGTATGTGTATGTATGTGTATGTATGTGTATGTATGTGTATGTATGTGTATGTATGTGTATGTATGTGTATGTATGTGTATGTATGTGTATGTATGTGTATGTATGTGTATGTATGTGTATGTATGTGTATGTATGTGTATGTATGTGTATGTATGTGTATGTATGTGTATGTATGTGTATGTATGTGTATGTATGTGTATGTATGTGTATGTATGTGTATGTATGTGTATGTATGTGTATGTATGTGTATGTATGTGTATGTATGTGTATGTATGTGTATGTATGTGTATGTATGTGTATGTATGTGTATGTATGTGTATGTATGTGTATGTATGTGTATGTATGTGTATGTATGTGTATGTATGTGTATGTATGTGTATGTATGTGTATGTATGTGTATGTATGTGTATGTATGTGTATGTATGTGTATGTATGTGTATGTATGTGTATGTATGTGTATGTATGTGTATGTATGTGTATGTATGTGTATGTATGTGTATGTATGTGTATGTATGTGTATGTATGTGTATGTATGTGTATGTATGTGTATGTATGTGTATGTATGTGTATGTATGTGTATGTATGTGTATGTATGTGTATGTATGTGTATGTATGTGTATGTATGTGTATGTATGTGTATGTATGTGTATGTATGTGTATGTATGTGTATGTATGTGTATGTATGTGTATGTATATGTATGTATGTATGTGTGCGTATGTATGTATATGTATATGTATGTGTATGTATATATGTATATAAAACTAAAAATAAAAATAAAAATAAAAAAATAATAGGTTAGGTAATTTAAATTTTGACAAGACTTATAGTTATTTAAGTGACATTTTATTGATTGTTTTAAATATGTAATTGACAACTTATTGCTACTCAAGTAAGCTAGGTCTCACCACAGAGGGTTTCTGTGTCTTTGAAGGTTTTTACTTTTGTTTTCTTGTATTTTTTGTTTTTCATATCATATAATTTTTTATTTTTTTTTAATATTCTTAAACATTTACCATCAAAAATTTAGAATAGCTAAATCTCTCTAATTTTTTTGAATGAGTCGCCATCTATAGGCACTCAATCATTTTATAATTTTATTGAAAGCACTTCTAACACATAAGTGTTTACCAACCAAAGTTCATCCTTTGGTTAAGGTAACCTCAACAAAATTAAAAATAATAAAGTTTTTGTGCCACAAAAATTAACAACAAAAAATAAATGTTTACTCTAATTCAATGAAAGAAAACAATTTGCGATTTAAAATTTAGTCTAATTCAATGAAAGAAACAATTTGCGCCTTAAAATTAACAAAAAAAAAATTTTTACTCTATATTTAATGAAAGGAAAAATTAAAAGCATTGGTATAATGCGATCAGATTTGGTTGGTGGTGATGTTTTCTCCGATGGCTTGAGACTGGCTTTCTGAGTAAGTAACCTTACAATGTTTTATCGTGCTAAGAAACTATTATATTTATTTTTGTTTTTCTCCCTTTTTATAATAAAAAATACAATTATTTTTTTCTGTTCTCGGTAGGGCTTGAAAAAGATTTAATATAAATCGAAACGTTGCCAAAGAAAAAAAAATTTTTCTGCCTATTTCTATACCCAATAAAACCTAAGTAAAATGACATTCCAAGGGAATGAATCCACCACATATTATTTGTGTTTAATGACATTTTCTTTTTGATACCTTCCCAAATGTGTCCTTCGGGGTTTCGGTTTTTAACCTAAATTAGTCAATCTTCATGCATTTTTCTATATCATGATGAGTCAATGTGTCTGTTTGTCTACAGGGTGTCCAGATAAAAATAAGTACATAGGGCTTTGTGGGATTTTCAGAAACGGTAACACTTATGATATTCGTTCAAAAGGAAAAAAGTGGCGCTATTGCGAGCTTAATCGGATGCAGTGTCGAAGTTAAAAATATCTACAGGGGGTTTCAAAATAATGCTAAAAACTTAAATTGTTTTATTCGAAAAAATTTAATATTGTCGCCTTCTTTTAAACAAATTGAATAAAACTATATAAATATGACTAGGCCAATAAAATGACTGATGATGAATGATGATTTTTAGGACTTTATTTTTTTCAAAAAGTCACAATTTTTAGTATTTGCCTTCCTAGCCTGCATAGCAATGGTATTAATAGGTATTATTTTCGACGATTTTTTTTTTAGATAACGTCGAAAATGTGTTATTTGGGTGTATTTTGACCTATTCTAGCAATATTGTCGTGATGTCTCTCTGGGTGTCTGTGTGTGTGTGTGTGTATATTATTCCCCTTGTAGTTACAGTCGAACCTCTCTAACTCGAACCTCTATAACTCGAACCCCTCTATAACTCGAACCTTTTAAGCGGTCCCTGCACTTTTTACATGTATTTTAACCTATGTAACTCGAGTTTCTATAACTCGAACTCTCCATAACTCAAACTGTTTTGGTTGTCCCTTCAGGTTCGAGTTATAGAGGTTCGACTGTACTTTTATCTGAGACACCTTACCCCATGTACCTATGTGTATGGGCCAATTCCTAAAGTTCGTAACTCTCAAGGAGGGGGGGAAGTTGGGTTATTAACCTTGCATTACACTGTCATGATTCTTGAATATATTTTTTCTTAAAAATGCATTACAGAGGGGGGAGGAGGGGTTATGTAATTTAAGAATATGCTCTATGTATGTCTGTACAATGGGTTTTTGAAACTCTCGACTTTCACGAATTTTTATAAACAGTAACTTTTCACACTGTCAAGCTTAACCAAGCTCAATAAAAATGCATCTGCACCAAACCCCAAAGGAAGTTTTTTGAGGTTAAAAAAATCCACAAAATTAAGTTTTAAACAGAGCAAGTTATTATTATGCGGTTTTAGAAATATGATATATTTTTCTTGTCTTTTTTGTGTCAGATTGAGAAATTATTAACACAGTTTAGTTTGCAAGATAATAATAAAATGGACTTGGGTTAGTTAATTATTCTATTATTTGTTATTTTAAGTAATGATATTTTTCAAATAAAAAGGGAATTTTCCAATTTATAAAATATTTTTTAAAACTTTCTTAGTTATATAAAATTAAAATCCAAATATCTCTTAAATTTTCTCACATTAAACCCCTTTAAAGATAATGCCATCTGATGAACATATCCCATTATAATTTTAGGGGTTGGTTTCACCCCGGACAAGGGGTGAGAGTTTTGAAATGTTTAATGCATTTATTTTTCATATAGTGACAGATGAGAAAGAAATTTTTTTCTTGATTGTCCCTTACCGCCTAAAACGACTTTATTAAAATTTTTCTGAAACAGCTTGTATATTGCAAAACTGTCTTATTTAAATTAGTTCTTGCAAAAACTAAAAAAAATATATACCGTTACTTCATTGTTATAAAATTTGTTGAAACAATTTTTGTTAAAAACATACAGTATGACTACAAATCTTAAAATTGTTAAAATCTGAATCACCCTATATAAGAGGTAGGTAATATTGCAAATACTAAATGCTTTTAAATATTTTATGTTATTTTAAAGCTAAAAAAATCAAGCATTAAAGAGTGTTAATGTTCCTCAGGGGTTGTCCACCTAGATCTTCAAAACGTTCCACTGTGAGACGGCGCGACAAAAAAGTTTCAAAATCATCTGAAACGCGAAGATATAGCTATAAAAAATTTTGAAATCGGAACAACTTTTTTTTTCTCGAAAAAATTAGGATCACCATAGCTCACACTAGTATAGTATGGTATAAATACACTTAAGCTGGTCAAGGTAAAGTCTATAAATTTTTTACTAGGATTGTAAATGGATAATTTTCGTCACTGTCGACTTTTTTTGACAGTTTATTAAGTTTTTTTTTTCATACTCATTTATTACCGAATTGTTTTAGAAAGTGCCTTTTATTTTAGTTCGAAAAATACAAAATTGGTTACATCCAAACAACGCCGGAAGAAGTGCTTCAAAATTACCTCAACTACACCATCAACATCTCACAAAATGGCTTACTACCAAGCGAGGGATCAAAGATATTGTCGTTAACTAAAAACGTCATAGAGTTTATGGAAACAGTAAAAATGGACAATAACACTCTCAATAACATTACACAGATGGTTCTTAAGATAGTGGATAAATTAGTGTCGATTCCTGAATCCGTAAAGCCGCCCCATGTAAGTATTTGCACTAAAATAACAGTGGCGCACCCAGGAATATATCTTGGAGGTGCATGAGGCCTCATGATGTCATATTTTATGTTGTTTATTTATGATATATGTGGAAAATTTCTAAAAAAATCTTAGACTTAGGAGAAAGCGCGGACCTGATGAATACTATTGGCTGATACTATTGGCTGAAATGGGGTAAATTCACTGTAATAACTCGGATTGCATCTAATTTTATGTTCCTATTGGCTAGAGCGCAGTCCACGAGAAAGACCGGCCCGGGCGCGGAAATATCACGTGACCGTAGGAGGCTCACAAAAAAACGCCTCACGGCCCGCTGTCATTATAAAACATGTGTGTGTTCAGTTTTGGTATGTTTGTTTACGTCGATTTTTTTTAATTCGGGCACGAATTTTATGTGAATTTTATCAAAGTTATTAAAATAACGAAGCCCACGAAAAAGACTGTAGTGGGCTGCGTTAAAATAATTAATGGCTAATGAGTAAATTATAAAGAAAATACCTATAAGATAAACAATGCCGCGAACGTGTAATTAGTGTTGTTCCTTGTCGGTCCAACTATAAAACTGAAACGTAATATGTTGCAAAGGAAAAGAAGTGGTAAAAGATAAGATCTTGGATAAGATTCATCAAATAATAGACATCCTTAGTGACATTTTCGATAGTGAGAGTGAAAAATGTGTTCAGTTGTCATTTCTTATTGAACAATTAGGTCTCTTGAAAAGATAACCTGAGAATCGAAGATATTGTGGATACACTTTAATGTTGTCTTCATCTTTGTTTATCAGTCATTCAGTGCATACACGTCAATTTACAATTCTAAGGTAATATGTCTTCCGCACCCTCGCAATATTAAAATACTGATTTGTAAAATATTGTTAATAGATAGTAATCTCTCTGGTAGTGTGAAATATTTAAAAAGTAAGATACAGCTTTTAAAATAACATGAGTTGGTAGTTAACTTACACTTTAATGAAATATATATTAAACTTTGTGCTGGGTAATTTTTCAAAAAATTATTGTCGACCACTACATTCAGTTCATTGAATGTGAAAACCATCTCACTTATTCACAAAATCACTTGTTTCTTTTTAATAAATTATTGTGAAATGTTTTGAATTGAAAATTTTTCTTCGGATAACTCTAGCGAGTGTTTTTGTGGAGAAAAACTATTGTCAAAGCTTGAAAAAATTAGTTTAAGGGCATGTAAAGTTTTTTAAAATAATTTTATTAAAAAGCACAATGATTTAGTGTCTGCTAATAAATCTTTGAATAAGAACTCAAAGATGATGACAATCAAAGAAAAATTAAAAAACTAAAAGCTTAGGTTTGATATGTCCAATTTTGAAAGACTTGTATAGATTTGAAATTACTAATGATATTATGTACCTAATATATGTACCTGAAGATAGAGTGCAAATTTTGTATAATTTTTTATTTTATAGATTCAGTTCTTTTATCCATAATAAACACATATATCAGCAAAATATTTTTTTCAATTTTTGCCTATAAAAGAACAAAAATTTTTTGTTAATTTATTAAAATTGTGTAAAAACATATAATATACACAATAAGAATCCTGAGACTCCTAAGATGACGTGACCGCCGACTTGCTTATAACGCGCCATGGCCGGTCTTTATCGTTGGCTGCGTGGCTAGAGATAGAGAAAAGAAAGAAAAAAGTTCTGGTCTATACAGGGTGTCTCATAACTTAGCGGCCCTAGGCCAACAGGTAATAGAGGAGGTCATGTCTGATAAAAAAGTTCCTATAATGCATGGGTCAAAACTTTTTCTTTGTCGAGATACAGAGCATCAAAGTTGGCAATTTTTTTAACTTTTTTGATAATACCTTTTTAAAAAAACGCAGTAAAAATATGAAATTGGGTAAAGTCGTGTACTAGAGTAAGAGCAATAAGCTGAAATAAAAATTATTTAAAAAATGATTAGTAGTTGTTTTTATAAAAACTATATTAAACGCAATGATTTTTTTATATTTTTTGTTAATGAAAACAAGTCTCTAACGAAACATATTAATAAAATATTATTGATATTTTTTTAAAGAATATCAATATTTTTTATACATTTTTGGAGGTCATTTTGACAGCCTGTGCCTCCTCAACTTGTAATTTTACCAAAAAAAAATATCACATTTTTGAATCACAATTAGCTGAGTGTTCAGCTGGCTGTGACAGATTTCCTTTTTTTTGTAAAACCCTTTCCCCCACTCCTCTAACTTTAAAAATCCTATATCTTATAAACAGATGTTAGTTGACCTCCATTTTATGTAAACTTTTTTCTCGCAAATAACCTCCTCTATTACCTGCCGCATGCTATATCCTACACTTCCAACCATACAAAAAAAATTATGATACGTCAAAAAGCAGAACAAATTTTAGTCGTGGATTGCGCTAAAAAAGACTCAAAGATACCGGTAAGCGGTATATTTTTAAATGCAAAAAACGCACTAAATTAAACATCTTACTCGTCTATTTTTATACCGGATGTTTCAAAATTCAAAACCATAATTTTAATGTTAGTTTCCTTGAGTGATTTCAAGGTAAAAAGTTCATCTAAACATAGTTCCATAAACGCTTGGTTTTCGAGATAAAGGGTTTAGGTCAATTTAGGACATATTTTTATTTATATACAATATAATATTATACATGGAAAATAAGTTTTAATAACTTTTTTATACTCGCCGTATTATAATAGGGCATTTTTTTTATTTTATAATAGCAGCCTTTGGTGCAATATCGATTTTCTCTAAAACGGTTGAAAATTCAAAAAACTTGTCAAACAAGAAAGTATGCAAATAAAACAAAGATTTTTATTTCTTGTTTTAAACTACATACTTCAATCTACCAGTGGCTTACCAAGAAAAAATATCCGAGGAAAAAGGGGTCATGTAGTCCCCTAAAAAAGTATCACTCTATAGATGTTTACCAATTTTTGGCATGTTTAACAGTGCTAACTACATATCTCAAAACTGCACGAGCTATAAAGAAAAAACTAAAAACTCGGTATCTCGAAAACAAGGCGTTTGAGGACCTATGTTTATATGAAAATTCATTTTAAAACACCCTGTAAAATATTTTGTAAAAATCTTTTTTCAGGGTATTCGACTGTTACATGAAGTAATCGTTACACAGCTGAAAATATTCAGTCTCTACATGTTGACGATGGAAAACGTTCAACCATTCAATTTTACATATAATCAAATAGATGCTAGTCTATTACCGAAAAATAACAAATACTTGCAGATGCCTTATTCGAATTGGAGAAACAGGTAAAAATAGTAAACAATCAATTTTTTATAAAAATTTGAAGTCATCTGAAGAGTTGGTTAATACATTGATTGTATTCCTAATTTGTAATCCATTGTTGAACAAAAATGAATGATTGGTGAATTTGACAAGATCAGGCAAATGAAGATCATCAGTTAAAAACATTTGACGAATTAAGTGAAAATCTTCACCATTTAATAGAGTATCGTCGTATAGTTAAGTACATTTTAAAAATAGGTTATTTAATATTTTGTAGTTTTCTTGTATGTTGCAAGACATTTTGAAATACAACTTTTTAAAGGAAAGTAAAACATTGGCAACGTCCTATCATGGTAGAACTATCAAGAAATAATCCTAAATGGTCGTTTTTACAAAACTTCTACTTTTTTCTGATACCTGATAGACAGTAGTCAAAATTAAAAATAACGGGGGTAAGGTTTGTTTTAATAAAAGGCGATATTAAACACGCGAATTATACTAATCTATTAATTTTTGTCGTTAATAAATCTGGTCGTGCTTGTAGAACGACTCAGATTTTTTTCCGACAATATAAAGTGTAAAAATTATAAGAAGGAACAAATAAAATCAGGTTCTAAAACATAGAAGGAGTCCGTTCCAAACAAAAATATTAAGGTAAATGCTCCTTCTTCGGCTAGACACTAACCGAGCCCTTAAAAATACTCTGCCAATATATGGGCCCCTAAGCTCACACTAGGTACTATAGTTATAGTTTACGTGTGAGCTAATATAACTAAAATCTGAAATATATTTTATTCAACTGCAGACTAAATTACCTTTTGTTTGATATCACACAAGCCATGTTTTTACTTAAACTCAAATTTTTAAAATCTACCCTTACCCTTAAAAAAAAACAAAAACTAAAATGTATTTTGTTAAACTCCGGACTCAATTACCTTTTGTTTGATATCACACACGCCATATTTTCACTTAAACTCTAATTTTTGAAATATACTCCCACCCTTTTTTAAAATAAATTATAATGTATTTTGTTTAACTCCAGACTCAATTACCTTTCGTTTGATATCACACACGCCATATTTTCACATAAACTCTAATTTTTGAAATCTACCCCCACCCTTTTATTTGGTTTGTGTTCGGTGGATTTTGTTCATTTTTAAATGGGACCATCGTTACAGACAGACAGACAGACAGACAGACAGACAGACAGACAGACAGACAGACAGACAGACAGACAGACAGACAGACAGACAGACAGACAGACAGACAGACAGACAGACAGACAGACAGACAGACAGACAGACAGACAGACAGACAGACAGACAGACAGACAGACAGACAGACAGACAGACAGACAGACAGACAGACAGACACAGACACAGACACAGACACAGACACAGACAGACAGACAGACAGACAGACAGACAGACAGACAGACAGACAGACAGACAGACAGACAGACAGACAGACAGACAGACAGACAGACATACAGACAGACAGACAGACAGACAGACAGACAGACAGACAGACAGACAGACAGACAGACAGACAGACAGACAGACAACAGACAGACAGACAGACAGACAGACAGACAGACAGACAGACAGACAGACAGACAGACAGACAGACAGACAGACAGACAGACAGATAGACAGACAGACAGACAGACAGACAACAGACAACAGACAGACAGACAGACAGACAGACAGACAGACAGACAGACAGACAGACAGACAGACAGACAGACAACAGACAGACAGACAGACAGACAGACAGACAGACAGACAGACAGACAGACAGACAGACAGACAGACAGACAGACAGACAGACAGACAGACAGACAGACAGACAGACAGACAGACAGACAGACAGACAGACAGACAGACAGACAGACAGACAACAGACAACAGACAGACAGACAGACAGACAGACAGACAGACAGACAGACAGACAGACAGACAGACAGACAGACAGACAGACAGACAGACAGACAGACAGACAGACAGACAGACAGACAGACAGACAGACAGACAGACAGACAGACAGACAGACAGACAGACAGACAGACAGACAGACAGACAGACAGACAGACAGACAGACAGACAGACAGACAGACAGACAGACAGACAACAGACAACAGACAACAGACAGACAGACAGACAGACAGACAGACAGACAGACAGACAGACAGACAGACAGACAGACAGACAGACAGACAGACAGACAGACAGACAGACAGACAGACAGACAGACAACAGACAACAGACAGACAGACAGACAGACAGACAGACAGACAGACAGACAGACAGACAGACAGACAGACAGACAGACAGACAGACAGACAGACAGACAACAGACAGACAGACAGACAGACAGACAGACAGACAGACAGACAGACAGACAGACAGACAGACAGACAGACAGACAGACAGACAGACAGACAGACAGACAGACAGACAGACAGACAGACAGACAGACAGACAGACAGACAGACAGACAGACAGACAGACAGACAGACAGACAGACAGACAGACAGACAGACAGACAGACAGACAGACAGACAGACATACAGACAGACAGACAGACGGCGCAACAAAAAAATTTCAAAATCATCTGAAACGCAAAGATATATAAAAAATTTTGAAATCGGAGCGACTTTTTTTTTCTTGAAAAAATTAGGATCACCATAGCTCACACTACTATAGTATAGTAGTAGTGTGAGCTAAAAACAACTCTTACGTTTAGGATAATGTTAGAAGTAATTGTTTGAAGTGCTTCTGTAATTTTATTTCGAACTTCTTCCAAAATATTAACCCTATCATCGGCGAAAAATCGATTTTTGCGTTTATTAGAAAACTACATACAAAGATCGAAATCTTTAAATAACACAAAAAGTTCTTTTGTATTTTTATTTTTAGAAAGCAAACATGGACCAGCACTACACTTCTACTTAGCGAAAGCCAAAAATCTGAAGTTAACGTAATGTACTCAGGGATAATCTTTAAAAGTTTGTCGAGTTTCTTTCCTCCGAGATCGTTTCTACGAATCAAGTAAGTTATTGCACACAGAAATAGTTTTCACGAAAAATAAAAAAAAACACATATATTTTAAATCAGTTTTAAACGAGAATTTAGACTTTAATAGGGACTAGGAATAGGACGGCATTTTTAATCAATAACATCTAGAGAATACAAATTGTGAAAGGCTTTCGCGGCCATCGTCCAATGGTGGGTGTGCTTTCGGGCTGTTCGGCCGTCGTCGCCAACGACGACGGCCGAACAGCCCGAAAGCACACCCTCCACCTAGAGAATAGCTTTCCAAAAGCCCATAATATTGATTTGGGAAATTTGAACACTTTGCAACCTTAATTCAAATAAAAGGTATCTGGCTGTATTTTGAGACTTTTTTTATTATACACGGTTTATTTTTAAAAAATTTAAATTAGTTTGAATTTGCGTAATTCTTGCGTTTACGATAATGTGTTCCGACTGAGATAATATGACTCCATCAAGTACACAACCCTGATGATAATAGCTAATACTATCAAAACATGTAAATAATAAAAACCTTGTGGAGAAAAGCCTACTTTATTTAATTTACCAATCAACCAGCCAATATGGACTTTTTCAATTAAAAAGCTTAGTGCAACATAATGTTACGGGTTCACAACGACAAATTAAAACTCGCAAATGTTGAAAACGATACGTCAATTTATTTCGTCAAAATATGTACAAAAACACGCACTTAAACTTAGTAATAACTTGCTAATAATTCACTACTATAATCGGTCTATTAACTTCGTGTTAATCTCACGACCACACAGCACGGTATCTGTGACTGCCTGCCTGGTGCGCGACCCCGGCCCTATATATAGGATCGTCCATCTCTCTCGAACTTTCCGGCAGCCTTCGACGTCCGGAAAGTTCCCGCACTACCACGACCGCAAGACACAGACAACGCAACTAAAACCTAGACTAAGAATACAACCTTAAGATAAATCGACCTAATACTACACTAAACCTAAATAAATTCCAATTATAAAATTTAAATAACTTAAATTTGTAACAATAATAAGAACGAAGGGATTTTTTTATTTGGTTATTTAAAAAATGTAGGCCTATTGGAAATAAATAAAATATAAGGTTTAATTGGGTGCTCCAATTGGACTGAACTGAAGAGAGTGTAAACGTCACTTAGGTGCTTTAATTTGTCAAAACATGATTGTTATTATATTAAAATTTTAAAAATGTAGAAAACATCTGGGTAGTGGAGATGGAGTAGAATTAAAAATAAAGCTTGGCCTCTTAAAGAATGTCAAATTTTCAGGGGGCTTTTTGAAACAGAATTTGGGACGTTGGAATACTTCAAATAGCCCCATTTTCAGCTATTTGTTTGTAGTATTTTTGTTTCTTACCAAAACAGTATGGTTTGAAATGATAAAGAATGTATCGTTATACAAGAACCATGATGCAATACTGCAGAGCAATAAAAATACTCTGCCAATATATGGGCCCCTAAGCTCACACTAGGTACTATAGTTATAGTGTACGTGTGAGCTAATATAACTAAAAACTGAAATATATTTTATTTAACTCCAGACTAAATTACCTTTTATTTGATACCACACAAGCCATGTTTTGACTTAAACTCAAATTTTTGAAATCTACCCCCACCCTTAAAAAAAACAAAAAACTAAAATGTATTTTGTTAAACTCCGGACTCAATTACCTTTCGTTTGATATCACACACGCCATATTTTCACTTAAACTCTAATTTTTAAAATATACCCCCACCCTTTTTTTTTAAATAAATTAAAATGTATTTTGTTTAACTGCAGACTCAATTACCTTTCGTTTGATATCACACACGCCATATTTTCACATAAACTCTAATTTTTGAAATCTACCCCCACCCTTTTATTTGGTTTCTGTTCGGTGGATTTTGTTCATTTTTAAATGGGACCATCTCGACCCAAGACCCAGCCTAGGTACCAAATTTCATTAAAATCGGCCAAGCGGTTTTTGAGTTATGCGCGTTGGTCGTTACAGACATACAGACAGACAGACAGACAGACATACAGACAGACCAACAGACAGACGGCGCAACAAAAAAGTTTCAAAATCATCTGAAACGCAAAGATATATAAAAAATTTTGAAATCGGAGCAACTTTTTTTTTCTCGAAAAAATTAGGATCACCATAGCTCACACTACTATAGTATAGTATATGTGTGAGCTAATAAGACCTTCTAGGATACATGACAAGATGCTTTAAAGAACTAATTTAGATGACAGACGATTAGAAGCCATTTTAAATGCATTTAATAAAACGGAGATTTGTGAGTGTGATTGTGACATAAAATATTACTACATACTAGGGACTTACTACAGCGCCGGTTTAAGGGCTTCCCAGGCCCTAGGCACTAGTGGTAAGACGGGCCCCTTCTCCCTTTACAAAGCCGCGCAAAAAAAGGTACAGCGGGGCAACTTGTTTTTTTTATATTTTTTTATCAAAACTTTTTTTTAACTTATTAATTTTGAACTTTCACATGCCAGGACCAAAAATCTTTTAATGTTCACAGGAAAAATTATTACACAGCCTCACAGAAAAAAAAATAGGTAATATCGGTCGAGACAGACCTTAATATTCCTATGTATTTTTTCCTAAGGAAAGACGTCTAAATTTTCCCCAGTGAGCCTAAGACTTTTTTAACCCCGGATTTGAATTCAGCGTGGAAAAATACATGAATATCTCCTCATTATTTTTTTTGTAGAATTCGGTTATTAAAAAATTTTGATAAAGAAAATTTAATTTTTTGCTATATTAAATAAGTCTTATTCTCGAAAATTTGAACCAATAGCAAATGAAATCTGAAAACTTTTTGAAAATTACAAAGGTAATTAAAAAATTGTAAGAAATTGGGGGCTCTCTTTTTAGAAAATTATTAAATACCTGGATTTAAAAAGAGTTGTTTTTTTCAGAAAAAAAGCCAGTAATAAAAAAAATGTTTTTTTTAATTTTATTCTTGCACCACAATAAATTTAAAGTCAAATTAAGTTTTTGGACCAAGCCCCTTGAAGCTTCGGGCCCTAAGCAAGTGCCTAGAGTGCCTATAGGATAAGTCGGCGCTGGTAATAGTGCCGTACAGTATTCTAACAGTTTCGCATTATAAGAACAGCTGTCTTCTTTTAATATTAGGCCCTTGTGTATTCTAAGAGGCAGACTTCATAGTGCCGCCTTTATTAAAGGAAAGTAAACGACTAGATTTATAAAATTGATTACAGTATGTCAATTTTGAAAGATGAACTGTCAGTTTTGAACGGAAAACTGTCAGAATACTGCCCGACACTATTGCTGCCTAGTTCTATTGCAATAAGTCCCTAATACTTTTAAGGCCTAACCATTATTTATAACAAATCTGCTTTTCCTGATTAAACAAGCTATTACAACTAAACCAAAGCTTACTTTAGTTGTGAACATAAACGATGATTTAGTATTTTAACGATTTAAATTTACTGCAGGTGGGTGCATACTATTGCTGGCTGCGTACCTTTCGCATCACATCACATATATGTCCCCTAGGCCGGACCCATGTTAAAATAGCGCTGTTCCTGCTAGACATCGCACTGGTTATAAAACTAAAACTAATGTTAAAATTTTTGTCTGGACAAGCGACTTCCGATCCTCATCAATGCCGGCGGCGCACAAAGGGGCCAATCGGATGTAAAAGTGGTAGAAACTAAAAAAACACAAATAGACATCTGGAACTCAAATTATGTAGCAAACTAGTGGGCGCTGAAAATGCAACAGATTATTTTCACTTGTTTTTTTAGTATGACGTGAGTTTGACACTTTAAAAAGCGTCTGTTTAATTTTTATGATAATTACATACAAATTATTGAATAATTATGTGTTACTTTCTCTAATTATATGAAGTGTTATATTTAAAACTAACAATTTTTTTATAATGGAGACATCTAGCACAGGTAATTTAACCAAAAAACACTAAATACCAAAAAATATCTAGCTATAGGTTGTCATAGAGTAATCATATTTTTTAAACTAAGAAGTCAATTATAATTCGAATTTACCTTAAAGAAATATAAAAAATATAATTTAGTGTGTGATAAATTTTGTTAAGCAAAACTATTGTCACTTTTTTGTTAATTGAATGTTTCTTAACAAAATTTAAAAAAAAAATGGCTGCGTTTTCTTAAGCCTTTTTGAGATTTTTAATATTAAAAATAAAGTGCTTACATACGACACAAGTAAAAGAAATTAAACTATATATCTTAAATATAAAACTTGTTTATTAACGAATTTCTATTAAATAAAAAGTGTCTATTTGACTAAAAATTTGATTGATAGTTTTTTAACATAAATTTGATTAACTCATTAAGTTTAAAGATGGCGGACGCGTAAAAATTAGGAAAAGCTTCGTTCAAAAAAATTTTAAAATAAAGGATTTTAATCAAATTGATATAAACAACTTTTTAGGCCTATAAAAAGACAAGTGAATTATGGTAGCGGTTACAGTTACTTTAGTTAAAAGGAGTGGGGGGAGAGTAAATCTTCGAAAGTCAAATTTTGAACCAAACCTTTTACAAACTTGCCGTTTTCGTATTTTTAATTTAGGAAAGGTGCCCGAAAATTTTTCAAAAATATCATTTTGACAGATCTTTGTTTGGGAAAGAGTTAAGTGGTTTATCAAAGAACCACGCACTAGTTTACACAGGCTTTAGGGGGAATTCTTGTCTCGGTTGAACTGGCTATAATTTTAGTATGTTATAGTGGGGTATGTAACAAAAAAAATTTAAGTTTTTCTATGTACAGTTTTAGAGATATAATCGATCAAAATTCGTGAAATGGTCGTTTTTTTGTATGTTTTAATAATATAAATTTTTTAGAAAATGGTAAAATTGGTTTTTAAATGAAATATAAGTAAAAAAATATGCATGCATATGTCTTATTCAGGACACTCTGTACAATATAGTATTTTTAGGTGACTCCTCTTCCTATTTCAAAATTGACGTGTCCATGATTTTATCTCCAAGTTTTAAAAAAAAAGGTGATTTCAGACTTTTGGGACATACTGTATATTATGAGCCAGGTTAAATAACTTAAACAGAAATATTATAAAATGTAGAATTTTTAAACTCATTTTTAATAAATGTTTAAGTCTCAATTACTTTTTTGTGTAAAAGTACTTAAATTTCTTTAAAAAAAAATTATTTTTAAATCACCCTGTAAAAAAAACAAATATTAAAGCTTTATAAAATATTGAACAGGTGCATTTTAACCTATATCACAATAACCAATACACATTATTTTTGTTTCTAATATTTTGGGTGTTTAAATAATTATTTCCAACATTTGCTCCATTTGGGCCCTCTGTGCGGCGGCGGGGCGTCGGAAGTTGAGAAGACAAATGAAAAATTTCCTCCCATTAAAAAAAAACGGATGGTAAAACAGACACTGTAAATGTTTGTATTTTTAGGGATGGTTCAGAACTAGAATACGAGCTATTCTCTCAAATAATGTCATTCATTGATCTCACTTCTAACGAACTTAGCGACGAAGCAAATTCTTTCTCAATAGTTTTTACGCATAAGATGAAAACCGACAAACTGAACGTGTCAGAAAACGAAAACTGGTCGATTAGATGTGGACACGCAGATTCAACTAATTTTGGTGAATCTTGGGACATCTACAGTTGCGGGACGGAAGTTTTAGACGAGTTAAGAACGAGATGTTCTTGTTCCAAGTATGGCTCGTTTGTGCTCTTGCTAATTGTTTCTCAACCTGAGGTAAGACAATACTGCAATAATATTACGTCACAGGTATTCATTCCGGGTTATTATTTATTTAAAAAATAATTTATTTTGTTTAATTTTATTTTTTAAGCATTTTTTTTGTTTTTACTATATTTTTAAATACGGCCTTTTGAATTAATTAGGTCATAATTGGGCTTCCTATAAGTTACTCTAATCAATCATAATTAAATGGTTAATTAGTTGTTAAAATAATTATAATTAAGGATAAAATCTTAAATCCATTTTTCTACTTTTAAATTAAAATAAAAATACACCAGTGAAATTCCCTTAGCGCCCCTCTAAAAGTTAAAACTGGACATATATGCGGGAACTCGCTTGTGAATTCAATAATGAAAAATAGAAGCCTTCGCGCCTTCAGCGAGTCTCTCACGATTAACCGAACAGTTTAAAAATAAAGAAAAACAATGCATTTTTCTGATAAGAAATACGTGACAATGAATCTCACCTGCACGTTTTTCGGCTGTGATTAATATTAATATATTTAACATTAAACCGAACACACAATAAAATTTTCACTTTTGCTAATTAGCGCGATTACGCGTGTGCTCAATATTACTGGAATAGAAGCTGGACACAAGGAGGGAGTCATCCCTCTGGAAGGCCTTCCACGATCTGGAATGAAGACAATACAGCAGTAAATGATTATATTTTTTAGTGTCGAAATTCGCTTATAAAATTATATTAACGATAATAATTTCTTAGTGCATAATTTTAGTGCTAAGTTTGAGCGGAGCTGGTTTTTAGCAATCATATATTTTCATTTAAGGAAATTTCTACCCTTTTAGATTGATATTAGCGGCCAACTTAAATGCTTGTAAAATTAAAATAAACATAATCCATAATAATTCTAAAAAATAAAATAAAATATAAAATTCTAATTTCGAATTACAGTCCATTTTGCAAACCAATTTTAACTGGCCGAGAAGTAGACAACAGGTATCTAGTCCACCCTACTAGGAAAATACGCTGAAATACGCCCAATTTACTAGTGCCATGCCGCCTGGGGACAGTAGCGAACGAAAACAAACCTCTTTGTATGTCTCTTTCTACTATTGCTGCAAATAACTGATAGACACAGTGCTAAATTAAACATAAAGGAGTTTGGCTGTAATAGCAAAGTTTAAAGAAACATTTCCAAACTAGTAAAAACCTGTCATTTTGAAATTTCTATTAGAGAACTTGGGTTTACTTTTATCTCAATTCTTTTTACGGAATACCATTTTCGCGTTCTTGGTTTTTTTTTACATAAAATGTTTTTGTTATGATTAGGCATTTAGGCAAAACGTTTCTTATTGAAAAACATTTTAAAAAGCAAGATAATTCCAGTTTTTGTTTCTATGCCTTAGGACAACCAGGGCGAAAATATTTTTTTCTATAAGCGTGCGGAAAGTCCACTTTTCCGCACGCATTTTAGTGTGGAAAGTGCCACTTTTCCGCACTAGCGCGGAAAAATATTTTTTCCGCACTAGTGCGGAAAAGTAAATTTGTTACGATTTTGAGGTGTTCTATAACATTTAGACCGTTCAAAATACATTTGTATCTTTCCTAGCACACGAAATATCCTAAAAATATTCAAATTGACAAAAATTCTGCTATATTTTCAATATTTTCGATAAAATAAAGTTTTCAGTAAAATAGGTTCAAATTATAAGTTTTAAACCTCCCCGGTATAAATATCGTCATTGTCAATGTCAAACAACAATGAACACTAGTGGTTTTAGATTTGGCATCTTAAATCACCATAGCAACAAAGTACAAACAAACTGTCAAAACAAAGCCAATTTTGCAGATACAAGCGTCTTTTGAATTTTTCAAACAAAAAAATCAGATTTTGATTGATTTGATTAAAACGTTTTGAATATAAATAATTTTCTGATTAATTTTTAGTTTTTTCCTCACGCTTATAGAAAAAATAGTGTACCTAACTTGTGCGTAAAGTGTCTTTTCCGCACTTGATTGCTGGCCAAACTCCGCTATCGCGTCGTTTGGCCATCTACAAGCGCGTGCGGAAAAGCGGCACTTTCCGCACTAGTTAGGTAAACTACTATATATTATTAATATTTAACTAGATTTTTCTTACAAAAACCATTTAAAAAAATATCACAAAAAAAAATTGTGTGTGCTGAAGACCACACGGCAGAAGTGTAAACTTCAACAAGGCGAAATTAATAATACTGGCCTTCATCTGCATCATCATATCGCTCGCTGAATGTTTCGTCGACTCGAGCCAACTTCACCCGAATGAGCGTTACATAGCCGAGTCTGACGGCTCAGTTCAATTCACTACCCACAAAAACTGTTAAACGCGCCTAAAGAAACACTTCAAAAAAAATTAAAAGCTTCAGATGTTTATTAACATTTTTAAGTCAACAATCTTTTTCACTTCAACCACTGAAAACTGCTGTTTAAGACACATCCTGATGCTGCCTATTTATTTTTTTAGATAGTCGCCGCAAGCTCCAGCGATCCACAAAACCATATGATCCTTTTCGGTTGTTTATTGGGAATAGCGTTCACCCTATTAACGACAATCTGCTTGGGGGCGTCTTGTTTCTTGACAAAGAGATCCTGCTTTTTAATCCTGAAATTGCAGTGTGCCAGCTCCATGTTATTGTTTCAGACATTATTCACTATAGCTGTTGCTACTGAACTACCTCAGGTATTAGGTTAAAAAAGTGTAAGAATTCTGACTTTTTGCTCAAACCGGTTGTTCTAAGGAAAAGGTGGGTAAAGCAGTAATTTCCTAAAACATGTTAAAAAAAATTGGACGGGAAATGAGAGCTATGCAAACGTTTTCACTTTTGTTTTGTCAAGCACAGGACAATAAGGAAACTAAACAATAAAAGTGGAAGAATGACACTATATCACACAGATATTTTTCAGGACTAAATTCATTTAAAAAATTTCCAGAGAAATGGGGTGGCATCATAGCGTGAAAGAACTGCTTTATCCAGACAGAACAGAAGAAGAACATATTGCCAAATTTACTAAAATTAGTGGTAACCATTAAAACCTTCTTCCTATGACAGACTCATTCTACTAGATACATATAAAATTAATCTCCCAATTTTCTTCCGCCCGATCCCAACCTTGTCACATATTATAAGCCTTGCGGCGTTTTTATCCCAGATGCATTCAGTTTTGATTTTTTCCGTGTCCAAGAAACAGATAAGTGAGTTTTGAATCAAAATAATACATTTTTAACTAAAAATGACGAAAAAGTTTAGGTTGTTTAATGGTATTATCAAGCCACATCCAAGAACTTTTTTCGGCAACTACTACCTCTAACATGCTCTGTGACGTCAGAATGGGTTTTATAATAGGCTCGGATATTGTCTAACCGAACAAGGAGGACTTTTCGAGCATCTGTTGCACTGTTCTGCTCGACAACTAGCTGTTTGGGACGAAAGAAAATTGGGAGATTAACATTCTATATACCTAGTAAAATGATCCTGTCTGTATATATGAATTAATAGCAAAAAAAATATTTTGGTAAAAAAAAAAACTTTTTTATTTAAACTGTAAAAGGAAGAAAAAAATACTCTGCCAATCTATGGGCACCTAAGCTCACACTGGGTACTATAGTTATAGTGTATCTATACGTGAAACCTAATATAACTAAAAACTGAAGTATGTTTTATTGAACTCTAGACTCAATTACCTTTCGTTTGATACCACACAAGCCATGTTTTGACTTTAACTCTAATTTTTCAAATCTACCCCCACCCTTTTTTTTATAACTAAAATGTATTTTGTTTAACTCCAGACTCAATTACCTTTCGTTTGATATCACACACGCCATATTTTAGCTCACACATATACTATACTATAGTAGTGTGAGCTTTGGTGATCCTAATTTTTTCGAGAAAAAAAAAGTTGCTCCGATTTCAAAAATTTTTATAAATCTTTGCGTTTCAGATGATTTTGAAACTTTTTTGTTGCGCCGTCTGTCTGTCTGTCTGTCTGTCTGTCTGTATGTCTGTCTGTCTGTCTGTATGTCTGTCTGTAACGACCAACGCGCATAACTCAAAAACCGCTTGGCCGATTTTAATGAAATTTGGTACCTAGGCTGGGTTTTGGGCCGAGATGGTCCCATTTAAAAATGAACAAAATCCACCGAACACAAACCAAATAAAAGGGTGGGGGTAGATTTCAAAAATTAGAGTTTATGGGGAAATATGGCGTGTGTGATATCAAACAAAAGGTAATTGAGTCTGGAGTTAAACAAAATACATTTTAATTTATTTAAAAAAAAGGGTGGGGGTATATTTAAAAAATTAGAGTTTAAGTGAAAATATGGCGTGTGTGATATCAAACGAAAGGTAATTGAGTCCGGAGTTTAACAAAATACATTTTAGTTATTGTTTTTTTAAGGGTGGGGGTAGATTTCAAAAATTTGAGTTTAAGTCAAAACATGGCTTGTGTGGTATCAAACAAAAGGTAATTTAGTCTGGAGTTGAATAAAATATATTCTAGTTTTTAGTTATATTAGCTCACACGTACACTATAACTATAGTATCGAGTGTGAGCTTAGGGGCCCATATATTGGCAGAGTTTTTTCATAAACTCTAATTTTTGAAATCTACCCCCACCCTTTTATTTGGCTTGTGTTCGGTGGATTTTGTTCATTTTTAAATGGGACCATCTCGACCCAAAACCCAGCCTGGGTATCAAATTTCATTAAAATCGGGCAAGCGGTTTTTGAGTTATGCGCGTTGGTCGTTACAGACACACAGACAGACAGACAGACAGACAGACAGACAGACAGACAGACAGACAGACAGACAGACAGACAGACAGACAGACAGACAGACAAACAGACAGACAGACAGACAGACTGTTAAATTTAGCAGCGAAATAAGATTAATTAATTAATTTTTGGTATAAGAGGTAGATTTTGGGACAAAATTTAAATAATTGACGCTGGCGAACTGAAAAATAAGTTTGATCTACCAAAAAACAAGTGAAATTTAAAAATGTAAGTGGCAAAAACTAAATTTTACTGCTGGCATCCGTGTAAAAACTACATCTTTAAAATAAAAACAAGTCACCAATGCCCAGCCGAAGAAAACCTGTCAAAATTATAATCAAAAAATAGAAAATCAATGTCAGGCTTAGCTTCTTATAAAGATTGCTCTACAATGATCTGGACCGGTTATAATATGGAATAATTCCTCTCATAAAAGCTAAGCTTGTGTCTGTTGAAAATAAATCAAATATTTCTTATATTTTAGCAATACTACATGGTTTTCCTGTCATTTTTGGAAATGTTTATTCTATTGGCAATGTCAAGCCATTTGAGTAAACTATTAATCGTACTCACCGAGCTTATTCAAATTCCAAAACCAAATACTTCAAAATTTACAGTAATTGGAATAATTTCAGGTGGGTAATATACAGGCTGTTTTGGTATTTATCGCACGTTATTAGACAATTCGATGTTTTTTTGCAAAGGGGATATTTTTTAGCTGTCTTGAAATTTCGCACATTTTTACCAACAAAAACTTTACTTATCTATTGTGAATAGGGAAAAATGGGTCGAATATCACCTTGTTTTGAAGGTCTTATTTTCTGTATAACTCTGTAAAAATAAAATCTATATGATTGTGGCGGATTCATTTTACAAACACAACTTTTTCTGGGTATTACGCCACTAGTAAGGAAAAATTATTTTAAAAAATTAAAAAACCACTGCGTTTCTCCTAGAAAAATAAAAATCACTAATTTGTTTTAGATATATTGATGATATTTTTAGTATTTGGCCTTATGATGAAAACAAACTAAATGAATTTCTATATTTTATGAATAACAAAGAAAGTACTATTAAATTTACATTAGAAAAAGAAACTGATAACAAACTTTCATTTCTAGATGTATTTATTGAAAAACAAAATACTTTTCAAACTTCTGTATATAAAAAACCAACACATACTAATAGATATTTAAATTTTAAATCAAATCACTCTACTATAATAAAAAGAGGTGTTGTTAAAAGTTTATTTGATAGAGCAAGGATAATTTGATCTGATAATAACAGATTTTTATTAGAAAAAGAATTAATTAAAGAAGTTTTAATAAAAAATTCCTATCCTATAAATTTTGTTGAAAATTGTTTTCATAGAATAGAGTTTCCTAGAAGAAGAAATGCTAATATAATTGATTTAGATACTAAAAAATTATTGATTCCTTTTATACCAGGTATATCAGACAAAATTAGGAGAATAGCAAATAATTATAATATAAAAACAGTTTTTAAGACAGAAAATAAACTTAGATCTATTCTAACAAAAACAAAACCAATAAATGAAGAGCAGAATTCAAAAAATGTAATTTATAAAATACCTTGTGAATGTGGTAAAATTTATATAGGTGAAACTTCTAGGCCACTTGAAGTAAGAGTTAATGATCATAAATATAATTTGAGAAGGGGTGATTACGAGAAATCCAGAGTTTGTCAGCATTCTTTTGAGAGTAATCATAGAATTAAATGGGGAGAAACAATAATTTTACAAAAAGAATCTAATGAAATTAAAAGAATCAGCATGTATTTATTTAAATGAAGATAACTGTCTTTCAAGTATTTTTATAGATATAAGTAAAGCTTGGCTTCCTATTCTCAGACAAGATTTGCAAAAAGGTTTTTTCAAAATTAATTAATACTGTAATGAAATTCTGATTACTGTTTTTTAAATAGATTTTGATATAATAGTAATATAATTTATTTATTTATAATTTAATAAATTTAATATTATTAACAATGATCATAATTTTTTTAAAATTTCTAAATGGTTATAAAAAAGAGACCTTATTGATTCTAGTTTTAATGAGTCACCCTGTTCTGTCTATTTTCAAATTTGAAAACAACATTGACTGACATAATGTCTTGAAATAGTATCATGTTACCTTGTGTTTTGTTTAGATTGGTCAATTGTTTTTGATAAACTTCAGAATATTGACAATTTGTCAACGATATAATAATAAAAAAATATATTTGAACAAGAAACATTTAAGATTTTGAGAGAAAATATAAATAAAGAGCTTGAAAACGATTGTAGATTGACAATCGAAACGTAGCGTATTCAAATTCAATTAAAAGATAAGTGGTTTAGGTTTTACTAGGCAATTATTTATTTTTATAGAAAGCCACTGACAAATTAGTGATTTTTATTTTTCTAGGAGAAACGCAGTGGTTTTTTAATTTTTTAAAATAATTTTTCCTTACTAGTGGCGTAATACCCAAAAAAAGTTGTGTCTGTAAAAATGTTATCAGTTCATATTAAATTTAAAAATTTGAAGGCAATCTAAAAAACGAATTAATAAATTTTCGAAAGGTTCACATAATTGTAAAGATTTTTCAAAGACCTTCACTTAATTAAAATGTAAAGGCAAAGTTTACCTCTCGAAGGAGGTGTGTGTTCCGAAAAGGATTCTGAAAAAATAGCGTGTAGACAGAACTAACAGTTTACAGTTGAAAACAGTTGGAACATTTTAATCCGAATCGAAACGTGGCCGTCATTAAAATACCGACAACTCAAGTCTGAAATTTTGTTCCACGCAAACATTTTCAGTCAATGGATTTTTCCCACCGGCAAAATATTTTTATAAAAAAGAAATAGTTTATTTTAAATAAAAAAAAAACCAAAACTAAAAGGATTAGGAAGCTGCGAGTAGGCTTGGTGATAATAATTTTCTTTTATTAACTTTAGGTGTTCCTGTCATAACAGTTTTTGGAAACCATTTGGCCTATCGAACAATAAACATTAAACTGCTGTCGTGGTGGATGTTGGGCCATTCGTTGGCCACTAATATTTTTGTGATAGTTTTGTTCATTATGTCCGCAATGTTTTTATTGATTTATGCGACGAGTACTAAGAAATTAAACGATCTGTGGTGTCTGCATGAAAAGCATCGGAAATTAATAGAAAAAAGGTGAATAGTTTTTTTTTTGTATGATTTTTAAAATATTTCGCACTCCTGTTGAGTCATACATCACTAAATTAGAGTATTTCTCTGTAGTGATCTGCCGTCTAAGCTTTGTGACATCCGAAGTGATTGCCTAAACCAGAAATTAAATCCATGTATATATTTTGAGACGGCAAAAATTTTATACAGTGTGTCCACGTAAGTTGGCGGCATATGGGAAACTTGTTTATTATTAGCATTACGAAAAAAAGTTATTCTTTATAAAAAGTTCTACATGGTCCAAAACCTAAAATACAACCATCACATGTTAAATTTTTTCAGTCATATTACGAGGTTTGTCAAAAAAATGTAATTTTTGCTCTAGAGTAAAGTACCTTTCTTTTTGACAATATCGAAAATTGTTATAACAAAAAGATGTTTAGAATTAAAAATAGCTTTCAAATATTCAACATTGTTTATTTACATTTAAAAAATATTTTTTTCTACATTTTCTCGGCGATTACGTTGGAAATTTAAATTTGCACATTAAGGCATAATTAATCTAGGATGCAAATAATAATAATGTAAATAAACAATGTTGAATATTTGAAAGCTATTTTTAATTCTAAACATCTTTTCTTTATAACAATTTTCGATATTGTCAAAAAGAAGGGTGCTTTACTCTAGAGCAAAAATCAAATTTTTTGACAAACCTCGTAATATGACTGAAAAAATTTAACATCTGATGGTTGCATTTTAGGTTTTGAACCATGCAGAACTTTTTATGAAGAATAACTTTTTTTTGTAAAGCTAATAATAAAAAAGTTTCCCATATGCCGCCAACTTACGTGGACACACTGTATAAAATGAAACGTTGCCAAGAAATAATTAGTTTCTTTTCCTGGTTTGTCCTCAACTCACGAATCAAAATAAATAATTTTTATAAACGATTTTAATTTTTAGGATATCTTTACTTAGAAGAGCCGGATGGCTGTACACTACTATACTGTTGTATGCCATCAGCAGCATATTGTTTGTAAATTTTAACGTTTACATCTGGAATGTGTATCAATTTTTGATAGCAACCACACTTATGGTAAGTTTTAACTAATCAAAAGTTTAAAAAAATTGTTTTAAAAGTTTCCAAATTTTGTAGATAGATTTGAACATTGCCTCATAGTAACATAGAATTGCTGACCTTTTTTATATTTTTATGAATTAATAATAAAAATAAATAAACAATTTTTGGTTAAAACAAAAGAATTAACCCAGTTGGTCCTGAAATATGTTTTTCTTTAGTTTTCACTTTTCATATATTTTTTGCTGTTACAAATAATTTAAATGTTACAGAAACATATAACTAAAGCGCTTTTACGCTCTTGTATTGTTGTGGAAGAGGGTTCCGTCACGAATCACCTATGTGATCCGTGGTTCCGTTTTCGGAACGGTAGGACAATACACTTTTTAAACCAAAATAAATAGATATATTAAATCAAAAGGTACAAATTAAACAAGTAGTACAATAAAAGCCATTCTTTAAGATGTAAAGCTACTTTACATTTCTTGCATATAAAAAAGGAGTTTTTGTGGCAAACAGCGCATCGAGTTTGTTTTCCTTGATGCATTACTAAGTGGTCCAGTTGGTCCAGTCTATCATACCTTGAAAATTCATGTAAAGTCTGCCATGTTCGCGAAGGAGCTCTTTTCGTGGCCTTTTTGTAACTTTCAAGAATATTTCTTGCCAAACGCCTCCTGAACCCTAACTGGTCTAAAGTACCACCATCATGTCATCCTTGTTCAAATTATACATAAACTTATCCCTGGAAATTGCATTACACAAAAGTTCATTTTTAGCGTGAGAGGAATTTTGCCAATACATTTTTCTCCTGCTGACAATTGTGTAGCCACTCAAAATAAGAACCTCAATAAAGCACATCATTTCTTCAGTTGTAATAACTCTAATTAAATACTTCTGTGCGGCATTATTGTTGTTAAAAGCCAACCTTTCGATAAGTTCAATGTCAAAAAAATACTTGAAATAACCTAGTGGAGGTAATGCATCATTTTTGCATCCGTATACCTCTTTCCAGACTGGACATGTCTGCCTTATATCTGTGTTTCTCCACACTACATCAGTTTTTTCTTTTTTTTTAACTTTTTTTGTAAGTGTCTTTTTACAATTACAATTCATCTTCTGAATCCCAAACTGTTGATCTTGTATATCTTCTCGGGTACCATCTGCAAAAACAATCTCGGCTTCGGTTCTCACCTGGCAAATTGTCTGGCAAACAATTATCTTCTTGTCCGGAGTCTTCATCTGTATTTTGTGAGCAAGCATTTTCAGGTGGAAGAAGTACTATATCAGCAGTACGATGGTCCGTTGGTAAATCTTATAGTTCCTCAAAAATTTCATCCAATGTTAGTGGTCGGTTTGGCCTATCCGGCCAACTAATTTGATTGTAAACACATAAAACCATTTTTTTTATTCAGTCTAAATATTGAGAAAAATACTCTGCCAATATATGGCCCCTAAGCTCACACTAGGTACTATAGTTATAGTGTATAGTGTGAGCTAATATAACTAAAAACTGAAATATATTTTATTCAACTCCAGACTAAATTACCTTTTGTTTAATACCACACAAGCCATGTTTTGACTTAAACTCAAATTTTTGAAATCTACCCCCACCCTTAAAAAAATCAAAAACTAAAATGTATTTTGTTAAACTCCGGACTCAATTACCTTTCGTTTGATATCACACACGCCATATTTTCACTTAAACTCTAATTTTTAAAATATACCCCCACCCTTTGTTTTTAAATAAATTAAAATGTATTTTATTTAACTGCAGACTCAATTACCTTTCGTTTGATATCACACACGCCATATTTTCACATAAACTCTAATTTTTGAAATCTACCCCCACCCTTTTATTTGGTTTGTGTTCGGTGGATTTTGTTCATTTTTAAATGGGACCATCTCGACCCAAGACCCAGCCTAGGTACCAAATTTCATTAAAATCGGCCAAGCGGTTTTTGAGTTATGCGCGTTGGTCGTTACAGACACACAGACAGACAGACAGACAGACAGACGGCGCAACAAAAAAGTTTCAAAATCATCTGAAACGCAAAGATATATAAAAATTTTTGAAATCGGAGCAACTTTTTTTTTCTCGAAAAAATTAGGATCATCATAGCTCACACTACTATAGTATAGTATATGTGTGAGCTAAAAAAGATACTAAATAACTTTTATCACTGTGTTGTACTGTTTTAGTCCTACCGTTCCGATCTCGCAACAGCGAAGTTTATACTATAAAATCGCAGGATATATTTTAAAAGTCTGTTGTATTTAAATTAAAAGTATCAAAAAATATGTATATCTATCAATCTGTATGATCAAACTTACCTTCGATAACTCATAATGCACAAATCATAAAAAATCAAACAATACAAAAATCTACACAAACGCCAAATCGCACTTAGCTATGAAAAAATGTGATATTTTACACTTAGCCAAGTACAATATTACTGTATGATCCGCGAAATCTATTAAAAATACTCTGCCAATATATAGGCCCCTAAGCTCATACTAGGTACTATAGTTATAGTGTACGTGTGAGCTAATATAACTAAAAACTGAAATATATTTTATTCAACTCCAGACTAAATTACCTTTTGATTGATACCACACAAGCCATGTTTTGACTTAAACTCAAATTTTTGAAATCTACCCCCACCCTTAAAAAAAAGAAAAAACTAAAATGTATTTTGTTAAACTCCGGACTCAATTACCTTTCGTTTGATATCACACACGCCATATTTTCACTTAAACTCTAATTTTTAAAATATACCCCCACCCTTTTTTTTAAAATAAATTAAAATGTATTTTGTTTAACTGCAGACTCAATTACCTTTCGTTTGATATCACACACGCCATATTTTCACATAAACTCTAACTTTTGAAATCTACCCCCACCCTTTTATTTGGTTTCTGTTCGGTGGATTTTGTTCATTTTTAAATGGGACCATCTCGACCCAAGACCCAGCCTAGGTACCAAATTTCATTAAAATCGGCCAAGCGGTTTTTGAGTTATGCGCGTTGGTCGTTACAGACATACAGACAGACAGACAGACAGACAGACAGACAGACAGACAGACAGACAGACAGACAGACAGACAGACAGACAGACAGACAGACAGACAGACAGACAGACAGACAGACAGACAGACAGACAGACAGACAGACAGACAGACAGACAGACAGACAGACAGACAGACAGACAGACAGACAGACAGACAGACAGACAGACAGACAGACAGACAGACAGACAGACAGACAGACAGACAGACAGACAGACAGACAGACAGACAGACAGACAGACAGACAGACGGCGCAACAAAAAAGTTTCAAAATCATCTGAAACGCAAAGATATATAAAAAATTTTGAAATCGGAGCAACTTTTTTTTTTCTCGAAAAAATTAGGATCACCATAGCTCACACTACTATAGTATAGTATATGTGTGAGCTAAAAAAGGGGCAACTAATAGCTATCATCGGAACGGTAGGTCCAATGGGTTAAGTCTGCAGTTTTTGTCCATGCCAAATTTATACTTTTTTTTTTAGAGCGCAAATATATTTGTTTGCTATATCGTATTTCCAGAGACCAAAATTAAAATGAAAAAGTCTAATAAAAGCGAAGAAGGCTCTCTAAAAACCAGTTCGACAGATAACGATCTTCTAAATTGTAAGTTTTTTGCATTAATGAAAATTTTATCTTATATTATTATTTCATTTAAAAAAAAACGTTACGCCGCGCCGTATTACAGTCTGACCTTTTTCAATAAATATTATGTAACGTTACGCCGCTTTTTAAAATAAATTAAGTTTGGGATAAATTGAGTTACTAATTAATTATGACTGGGTTGTTGATTTATTCTTATTTTTAGTTCTTACCAGAAGACAACCTGAAGAAGAAATGTTCGGAATTCACCGCGACATCACAGAGCTTTCAATCAAAGCAGTAGAAAGCAAGAAACCTTGTCTAGGCAAAGCTCAAAGTTTTTCAAATGCATTTGAAAGTTGTCTTCAGACAAGCACCAGTTTTTGCGATGGCACTAAGGCCGATCCTATCAATCCAGATCAAACTCATTCTCCTATTGAGTCATATAAAAATAGTCCTCAATCGTTTAGAAAAGAACCTACTTTTGTACGCTCGCCAGATATCCTGTCATCTAAAATGTGTGTTGAATTTGACCTAGTGGCATCCAGTATCCACGTTCCTCAAGCAGAATGTGAATCAATCTCTCGATCAATGCCAATAAAAGATAAAAATCCTACAACTCCAAAGACTGTAAGAATATTATTTCCTCCCAAAGTCATTATTACTGACAATGATGAAGATTTTGTCGAGGATGTAGCAAATGAAACAGGTGCAGAAAGATTTCAGCCAGACGGTGAAGAACAAAATTTTGCAAATAATCCTGAAAAAGAAAAAACCCCTGTGGATAATAACATAAACGAATGTCATAAACTAGATGGTGTTCTTGATAGTATATCGCAAGATCTAGATTATCTTTTAAATCGAAGTGATAATGTTGAAACCTCGCCGTCTTTGTCTAAAAGAAAGGCAAATCCATCAATTTTAAAAAATACCGACGATACTGTGACTCACGGTATATTAAGAACAAAGTGTTAAGTGTAGTTATTCGTTTTATATTTGTATATGGATTTGATTTTTTTAGTAAAAAAATATTCATATCATATACTTAATTATGATTTCGTTCGTTAACTACATATTTATATTAAAGATTTGTTTAAAAAATTACGTGTGGTGTAGAATAAACGGATAATTTTTAATTCTAGTAAGTTAATCATAGCAATGTTAATATACAAATCTCTTGTTTTTCAGGTTGGTTCGGCTCGGTTTGGTTAATCGGCTTGATATTTATTTTATTTGGGTGTATTTTGAACTACCTTAGCAATATTATCACATCTGTTTGTGTGTGTGTGTGTTTATATCTGTTCGTAAGAAGATAACTCGCTCCTAAACTGCTGAACCATGGTTTATCAAATTTTCAGATAAAATAGCGTTTGTCACCGTAACGAGCTAATATAACTTCTTAACGAAGTATCGCACAATGCAAATGACAGTTTTTTGACAATTATAGTTATTTACCTAACTAGTGCGGAAAGTGATACTTTTACGCACGCGACGGCAATTGTACGAACAACGCTTTGCGGAGTTCGGACACGCCGTCAAGGGCGGAAAAGGCATTTTCCGCAAGAGTTAGGTACAAAATTTTTCCTAGTTGCATAAGACGCTTGGTTTTACATTTGGATATATTTGGTATTTTTTTACATTAAAACAGCAAAAATTCAAATTTTGTTTTTATTTTTAATTTAATCGAGTTTATAAATGGGCCAATAAGTCTGATTAGACCTAAAGCACAATTTGAAATTTAGCGTGCTTAAAAGTAATTACTTTTACGCACGCTAATTTATATTGCTTTTATGTCACTTGATATACTAGATGACACTGACAAGTTTATTTGAATTTACCGTCAGATTTTTAGTTTGATTTATATTATAATCTATAATCTTTGGATTTATCTTGGCGGCGTCAAAATGGATTTTGGAATTTGTGCTGGAAATGAAGATTTTTAACTGCCAAGGTTAATATTCGTTATTTTTACTAAATAAAATTATAATTATATACTGTTATAAAACCAAAAAATTTGGCTCGAATTTATACCGATTATAAAAATGTAATTTTTTATTTTTATTATAATTTCTATTTGGTCCAAATAGTATCATTTTTTACAAAAAAACAGCGTGCGTAAAAGAAAATTTCACGCACGCCAAACCAGTTTTTTACATACGCGGAGTGTGAAAAAAAATTTTTACGCACGGCAAGCGGGAAGTTGAACTTTCCACATGAAAATTGGGGCAAAAAAACGCGTTTTACGCTCGCAAGTAGGAAAAAACTTTTTAATAAAGCTCAATAATTTGTGTTATAACCAAAAACTTCGTAAAAGCTTTAGTTTTTTGTAAATATCTCAGAAACTCAAGCTCAGAAACAAAGTTTTGGGTTATAGCACAAATTATTACATAAAATGTACTCTACTATTTTCCAAAAACAGCTTATTGATGCGATGCTCCGTCATTAGCAGTATATAATAGATTTTGACCAAAATCTAAATAGCTCGTTAGAGTATTAAACACTATTTTAGATACCTGAAAATTTTATGAAATTCGGTTTGGCGGTTAAGGAGCTAGCGTGTTACGGACACATATTGTGCAAGATATGCTTGACAATTACGCTTGCTTAACTCGGCTTGGTTAAGCAGCGGGATTAAAGTAAAGAATTTACTCCCAGGGAGCAGCCTCACTCACTGCAATGACCAGGAAGGCTTCTGGTACAGTAAATTAACTAGGTATAGTGAAAATAACTATCAAATGTTGAATTTGCTTCATTAAGATAAATCCTATCTTTTTATATTAAAAAAATGTTATAGTTCGTGATAAATTATAAAATATAAAATGCAATATAATGTGTTTTTATAAACTAAATAATTTATTTTTAATTTAAATAGGTAAACTTGAGAAGGTTAGTTTATGTTATTAAAACCTAATTTCTCAAGATCACCTGTGTTTAAATAATAAATTTAAAAAAAAGGAGATTTATGAAAATTGGTAAAAAAGAAGATCTGTTTAATTTTGTAAACACACACACACACATACACAGACAGACATCACGACGATATTGCTAAGATAGGTCAAAATACAACCAAATAACACATTTTCGGCGTTATCTGAAAAAAACTTTTTTCGTCGAAAATAATACCTTCTCTAGCCATTGCTGCGCGGGCTGGGAAGGAAAAAAAGGATGTTCTTTCTTCATCGTGGATTTTTTTGTATGTTCGCGAATTTCTCGGGAACTACTTGACTAATTTTAATGTTTTTTGAATTATGTTGTGCGATAGTTCTACAAGCTTATACCATCGTAAAGGGGGTAAATAATGTATTTATTAATAATAAATAAAATTAAATACTTTTTAGTAAATTTTTTGAAGTCGACATTTTGTTTTTGTTTCTGTTTAATTCTAGGTGATTTTCAGATTCTTAATCGGATATAACATAAAAAGTTTTGGGAACGCTACACAAAATTTTATTCTCAAAGTGTACGGTGGGCCAAATAAATTTGACAACCACTGCAATAGAAGATATCGAAACAAAGGAAAACTATACATATATTTTACAATAATATATAAAAATAATATAATATAAAAATTTTAAATTAAATTAAAATAAGTTTTGAACAATAGGGACTTTTTGGGCCAGTTAAAATAACATTTTTTGTGCTTATGCTTATTTCTGGGCACGAAGGTAAAGAAGGGAGGTAAATGGAAATAGGCATAGCAATAAACATGCTTGTTTTGAAGGCTTAAAAAATTCGAATTTTGGCACTAATGTTAATTTCGAATAACAAAGTCTAGTTTATAATTTTTTCGACAATATTTAGTTTTTTTTTTCTTAAAGATAAATAAGACCGACAATACAGAGTTATAATTTATACTACAAGAAATTGGATGAAGCAAATAACGATACCATGAGTCTGCTTTCAAATTAATCCAGAACTCGATATAAAATTGAACATTTGCTCTTCCAAAAGTGTTGCCATTTATGTTTTTATTGTATTATTACTGTGAAAGAAAACTTGTTTCACAATCATTTCTGATTAAAAGAAATAATAAAAGTCGTTTTTTATTTTTGTTATTTACTTTGGTGATTATTCTTCTATCGCGTCATTCAATAATTATTGCAATCGCGTGCGGAAGACGAAAACTTTCCGCACTTGTAAAGAGGAAGTCACACCGCGAACACTTTTTTGAAATATTATGTACGCCTTCGCTTACCAAAAACATTTTTATCGGATAGTTTGTACATTCAACCTATGCATGTAAATAAATTCGTTTAGTCTTTGCTAGTGTTCAGGTAAACCGCATTGGCCGAATTTTTTCGCCTTTGTTCGCTGTATGAATACACATCTATAGGTAAACAGAAGTACTACTATGATCTGTTTTAAATAAGTATACTCTAAGTTCAACTATTGTGAATGTCTCGGTAGATGGCGCTTCTTGCTATAGTTTTCTCACTAATTAGATTTAATTAGAGACAAAACCGTCTGATTAACTTCGCAAGATTTGTCACATTGACCAGCAGTGTTCTGAGGAGTTCCATAAGGACGAAACGGTTAACTGTCAACACTTATTAGGTGTCCATTTGATCTAGGACCCCCGTGAGGTTAAGCTTTCAGGCTACCCACGGAAAAATACGAGGGAAACAAAAAACTCCTTTTTGCCCGATTAGCCACGAAACTTGTTTGATTTTTAAATTCACGGGTACGAAATTCCACGGTTGTTGTCTATATTTTTATAAAAAATTAAAAGAACATTTAAAATATAAACTAAAATGTCACTTAATTAATGCGATGACAGCTCTTTATATAGAAAGCACCCAAAATCTTTTTAAAATGTGTCTATTGTAATCTTTATCTTTATTAAAAATAAGCATAACTATTGTCAAATTTGATTTTATTTTCGCTGGTCCAAAAACTCCCTAATATTTTATAAATCCACAACGTCTTCTTTTTGATTCGTCAGTAAACTTTGTCGTTTTTTCGGCGCCCTTCGCAAACTACCCAAAATATTGAGAAGCTCCGACACAGCCTTGGGTGCCTCCTTTTCTTTAGTTCCCTCTTGTTCCTTTTTTGCTTTTTTTAAAGTAAACTTTCCTTCTTTAATAGCATTAATAATGTCGTCATTAACACCAGGAGCATTAGGTTTATTCTCAGTATTACTTTCATGAACACCAATAGATTCAGCAAGCTCCTGAACAGAAGCTCTACTTCGTCGACGTCTTAAAGGCACTACGGGACGAATTTCTCCATTTGGAAGCGCCATAGGAGGTGGAGGTGGGGGAGCCATAGGCATCGGTGGTGGAGGTGGAGGTGGTGGTGGTGCCGGTGGAGCTTTTAGTTTTTCCTCAGCGGCTTCCGCTCGGGCTATAGCTGCTTGTAATTCAGATTCAACAAGTTTCAAACGTTCTTCCATGATTTCCACGTGAGAATTATCTTCCTTGTCTTCAAACTTTTCCTTTAAAAACAAAAATATATATTTTTAAAAGATTTAAGATTCACCATGGCTTTATTTTACTTCTGCGAAAATTCTTGAAAGTGATAGCAAACAGAGTATGTGTGCGCAGAAATCTTTCGATCTTCGGAATGACTAAACCAATCATGCGACTTTGGGAAAAATATTGCTAATTAATTTCAAAAATATTTTTTAGCAATAGAAAAAAAATTATAATAGATGGTATAACATTGGTTTATACATATTCGGCATCAATATTCTTTTTAATTTTTCCAAATATCTCTTGCTTACTTGCAACTGTATTATTTCTTCTTCGTATCGATTTCGTTCGTCCTCCATGGTGGCTTTTAACTGTTCTATTTCTTGCAACAAAAACAACGACTCGGTTGCATTTTCTTCGTTCAGTCCTTGAAGTAAAAGTGTACTCTGATGAGCTAGTACGTTGCGTTCTTTTCTGCAACCAGCAGCTTCTTTCCTGTGCGAAAACAGAGCTTATATATCACGGATTATTAAATGTAAACGGATTGGATTTGACCCAAAGCCTTTATAGTTTGACACAGGTTGCCTACAGAATTTGAACTTAACTGGACGAGTGTAGCTGCGTCATCGGGTTTCCATAAAACAAGGGTTTAAGGCAACCTGTTCACTTGTGTTTTTGACTTACTGTCAAAAACTGTATATGATCTTAAATCTTTTTTAGATTAAAAGTTCGAGAATTTCTTTCTGAACCAAAACAAAACAAAAATAGCAACAACTGACAGTTATTTTGACAAAGCGTCGATAATATCAATAGATAGTAAGTTTGGTTATGGCGGCGTCACATTCAATTTATTTCGAGCCTCTTGGCGCCTAAAATTATCTGTCAACAACAAGTTGGATTATCACAACTTTTTGCCAACGTCTTAATTGCACTGATCGCAGGTGTGGTAAAGTTATGTACTTATTTTAAGTAAAATTTTTGTTTTGTTTTTTGTTGTCATTTTAAAGCAGAGTTTTATTTGTTTGCCGCTTTTTGTTTACTAACACACTTTATCCCCATCACAAAGTATTTTTTTTTCAATTTTAAAATATTGAAAGTGACTGACGGCGCCATGCCATTATTTTTTGTTCCGTGAAATGGAGTGTAATCAGAGAGCATGACAGTGCCTTGCCAAGTTCGCGCTGCCGTACCATATTTTCTTGAAACATTTCGGCCCATCTATCTAAAATTCTACTTCGGAATGAGCTACGAATCCTAAACTTTGCACAGTTGTAGACCTTCATAGAGTTAATAACACCTCCAAGTTTCACGGACTTCCATAAGGTAGTAAAGTAGAAGTAAGTAAGAAATTTCAAAAAACGTCGAAATTGTCACTCACTGACTCACTCACTCATGTATAGATCATCAAAATTCTACTGTACTTCCAGATATGCTACAAGGCTGAAATTTGGCAGACTGATAAAAATTATGACCAAATTCCTGGAAAAAATCAAAAAAACCCCAAAATTCTAATTTACTCCCCTCCTCTATACATGTAAAGTTATATAAAAGTAACATTGCCCACTTCCAAAAATGCTAGAGAGCTGAGCTTTTGCAGACTAATAGGAACTATGATAAAGCTATAAAAAAAATTAATACACTCCAAAATTCTAATTTTCTTCCCTCCCCTATAAATGTAAAGTTATGTAAAAGTTACACTGCCCACTTCCAGACCCGCTAGAGAGCTGAGCTTTATAAAACAGAAATACACTATGATAAAACTACAGGAAAAACTTTTAAAACACCAATATTTTAATTTACTTCTCTCTCCTATAAATGTAAATTTATATAAAAGTAACATTGCCCACTCCCAGAATTTTTTTATATAGTTTTATCATAGTTTCTATCGGCATTCCAAAGCTCAGCGTTTATGGAAGTGGGCAATGTTTATGGAAGTGGGCAATGTTACTTACTTGTGTCATTAGCGAGACAAGAAATATTTCTTATGGAGTACCTCAGGGTACCGTTCTGGGTCCATTACTTTTTACCATACCAAATTTCGCTGATGACACTACAATCTTTTACACAGCGGATACTTGGGAGGGGCTGAAACATCTAGCCGAACAAGATTTTAAAACCATAAAATGTTGGTTTTAAATAAAAAAACTTACCCTAAATTATGACAAAACAAAATATCTAGCTTTTGGACCTTTAAAAATCAATGAGAATGAGGAAATTCCAGAATCATCATCTATTAAATACTTGGGAATAATTTTCGACAGGCATATGAAATGGGATTTACAAATTAAGAACGTTTTAAATAAAATACGTGGACTATTGCCTAAATTTCGATATCTTAGAGAATTTTTAAAGAAAGATCAGCTCAGGATGCTTTACCTCTCCCTAGTACAGTCCCATCTTTCGTATGGGATTTTAGGTTGGGGTGGAGTTGCTGACTGTCACTTAAAAGCTTTGAGTAATACGCAAATGGTTTATAAAGCTAATTTATGGTAAACGAAGAACCTTCCCCACGGACTTGCTGTTCCAGGAGACCAAAATCCTAAATATTCGCCAGCTTTATTGCTTGGAATTAATCAGATAAATATTCAAAAGGGTAATATCACGCTAAAGCAAAGAGTACAGACATATTTCACTAGAAGAGACAATAACTTTCAATACAGCATTCTTTCAAAAAGTACATCACAGCGCTCTGTGGAATATTTTGCACCTAAAATATATAATACTTTACCATTAAATATACAAAATACTACAAAATTTTATAAATTCACGAAGCTGGCTAATACATGGATTTTGAAAAATAGAGATAAGTGTAATGAATTAATTAATTTGAATTACGTAAGATAAGAAATATGCTACCTAATATACTTACTAGTTATCTGGCACTTAGGGGGCAATTCTTTACATTTCAAAAAATCTGGCGAAATTTGAAAAAATGTGACATAATCTGGCGCTTAAGATTTCTCGTTTAAAAGGCAATTTTTAAACTTAAAAACTTACCTAAAAGGCCATTTCCCACTTTTTGATAGATGTAGCTTCACGATATAATATTTGTTTTTAATTAAAAACCCGTAATTTGTTGAATATTTTTAATATAAAAATTGTAAATAAATTCAAAGCAGATAACCATTAACCACACAAACTGAAATGTCAGATTTCGTCACATTTCGTCACATTTCTTTCAAATTTATTAGTCCTATTCGTTTTCTTTATGAGGTCAGCTAAGTTTACTTTCTTTCTTTGTTTTTCACGGTAAAATTAACAAAGAGGGACTAACTGCATGTCGTGGAAGGGTCGCTACAAAATTAGCTCTACGCTGTTGCCACCGTTATATTTGAACGGATTTCTAAGGGAATGTCAAATTATTTCTTTAAAATCTGCCAGAAAAATCTGACTAAGTGCGATACTGGTCAAATTATTGAAGTGGTGATTATTTTTTTACTTTTGTTATCAAAGCTAGGCACGTATATAGTTTTTTATTCTGGGGGGTACTCCCATATAGAAACTGCTGTTATTCAGTGACGGCCCATGAGGTTTTGGATAGGGTAATCGGAAATACTTGCTACAGTCGCCGCCGGCGGAAGATTACAGGGGTGCTACGAACAATTTTCGTCTAAAAGACGTTACTGTTGGGTTTATAAGGATAAAAATAAATATTAAAATAAAAATAAATGTAGATTCTATGGGAAACTGTGTGTGCGAATGAAGAAGAATTACAAAATGTTGAAAGTCCAGAATGTCGAAAGCTTGGGTTATTAGATATAATAATAGAAACTAACTTGACCACATCAGGTGCCTTTTTTTTGTTATATACTTTAAAACCTAACCTGACCTGGTTAGGTAAGTACCTATATTTATATACAAGAAGAAACTTACTTGTCTCTTTCACTTAATTTGTGAACGGATCCCTTTCACAAACAAACATTCTCTTGCTGGCTATTTTACCACAATTAATCGCACGTTTCATTCGACCCTGCCACCAACCCAGAGACAAATTCTCTATGCACCAACCCAACCTCACTTTTTTATTTCCAACACGCCAACACGAGTCGCCTATGGTCTGTTTTGTATTAGGAAATGCACAAAATGTGATGACATCGAACCTTTTAGAAAAGCTATCGTCCAAAAAAGTCGGCAAAAAATTTTGCACCCTGTTAATTGTGTACCTTTATCAATATTAATGTTAATCCCGGAATAAAATACACAAACAAAATATAACGGGTTTAAAACCTTAGATACTATAATTAAAATATATTGAAATTGAAGAAATAGTTAAAAAGCTAAAGAATAAATTCCAGTGCAAAATTATTTACTCTGTAGGTTCATTGAATAGCTACCTAATTTGAAAAAGTAATAAAAAAAATTAAATAGTTTTTAAGGTTTTGATTATAACAAATATAATAAGGGTAAAAAAAAATTGAATTTGTTTTTTTTTAACTTTTCGAAAATAAAACCAAGTAAACATTTTCATTAAACTTGCAGACAAAGTGCCTAATTATTTAAATTATTTGGTTTTATTTTTAAAAGAACTATGAATTTTTTGGCCCAAATTTATTTTGAGCAAAAATAAAAAGGATTTTTTTGACGGTCCCCAATAGCCTTCCTACCTATGAGTGGCTAAAAAAATAAGTCAGCCTAGCATACTTTTTCATTCAAATTTATTTTAAAATCAAGTTCAAAAACACGATAAAGAAAAACAATTTTTTAGCAGCTGCTCAAATGTTGGATTGATTTTGCAGTCAAGTCAAGTAATATTATTTAAAACACACAAATGTTTATGAATAAAATTATGAGATTTAGAAAACAAAATTTTTTTCCACTCTCCATGCATTTAGGTATAAAAAAATACCTTTAAGATTTTAATTTTTTAGAAAACAAAATACTTAACCAAACTTTAGTTTGAGCATGTTTTCAGCTATTATAAGCAAAAATCTCAAAAATCAGAATCAATTCCGCCGTAAAAAATGCGAATTATCCATATCTCTACTACTATTATCACTACTAAATGTTTGATTACTTTTTATTCCTAAAAATATCGGGGGGAGATTGATCCCCCCTTAGGTACCACCTTGCACGTTACGTTGTAAGAGTTTTTCGTAATAATATTTTAACAACATATTTAAAAAGTGAAACCCAACTTGTGAACGGTCCCTTTATTGGTTTCACTTGGAAACAATGAATTGGCAACAGCGGCAGTATTTCGTAACTGACAGTCCCCTTGGTGATCTGTGACTGACAGTTGTCAAATGTGACAGAAAGAAAAACCGTTGTATGATGAGGTGCTCGGAAAAATACAATTTATCAAGAGTAGAACTTGTGGATTATCAGTAGCCGAGTTTCAAGGTAGGATTTAGATTAAATTTTCCCGCATATTTTAAATTTTTGGGGTTTTCATAATTTCCTAAGTTGGCCCATTACCGTGTGGTGTAAGACGTTTTACACAAAGCTGAAATTGCAGTGTTGTCAAGATTTACACCTAAATTCTGTTGTTTCAAATTTCGTCAGATTATTTCAAATTATTTCAAATTTTGAAGAATTGCCCCCTTAGTATCGAAAGACAATTTAGAATTATTTGAAGTAGGTATATTGTTTTGTGTTTTTTTCTTCTTTTTTAGTCAACAAGCATGATTATGCTTTTATGTCTTTTCTACGTTTATTGTCCGTTTTTAATGTAATTTTCTGTTTGAATTTGAATGAACGTATTATTAATATTATTATTATTATATTATTATTATTACTTTTACATTACTTTACATTTACAGGGAGGGAAGTAAACTATAATTTTAGGGTTTTTAAATTTTTTACTATAGTTTCATAATATTTTCTATCTCTGCCAAAGCTCAGCTCTCTAGCGTTTCTGGAAGTGGGCTATGTTACTTTTAAATAACTTTACATATATAGCAAATCAGAATTTTGGGGTTTTTTTATTTTTTAGCTCACACATATACTATACTATAGTAGTGTGAGCTATGGTGATCCTAATTTTTTCGAGAAAAAAAAAGTTGCTCCGATTTCAAAAATTTTTATATATCTTTGCGTTTCAGATGATATTGAAACTCTTTTGTCGCGCCGTCTGTCTGTCTGTCTGTCTGTCTGTCTGTATGTCTGTCTGTATGTCTGTAACGACCAACGCGCATAACTCAAAAACCGCTTGGCCGATTTTAATGAAATTTGGTACCAAGGCTGGGTCTTGGGTCGAGATGGTCCCATTTAAAAATGAACAAAATCCACCGAACAGAAACCAAATAAAAGGGTGGAGGTAGATTTCAAAAATTAGAGTTTATGTGAAAATATGGCGTGTGTGATATCAAACGAAAGGTAATTGAGTCTGCAGTTAAACAAAATACATTTTAATTTATTTAAAAAAAAAGGGTGGGGGTATATTTTAAAAATTAGAGTTTAAGTGAAAATATGGCGTGTGTGATATCAAACGAAAGGTAATTGAGTCCGGAGTATAACAAAATACATTTTAGTTTTTTGTTTTTTTTAAGGGTGGGGGTAGATTTCAAAAATTTGAGTTTAAGTCAAAACATGGCTTGTGTGGTATCAAATAAAAGGTAATTTAGTCTGGAGTTAAATAAAATATATTTCAGTTTTTAGTTATATTAGCTCACACGTACACTATAACTATAGTACCTAGTGTGAGCTTAGGGGCCCATATATTGGCAGAGTATTTCCAAGGGTTTGATTATAATTTTTATCAGTCTGTCAAATTTCAGCTTTGATGATCTACACATAAGTGAGTGAGTGGCGATTTTGACGTTTTTTGAAATGTCGTACTTTACTACTTTATGGAACTTGGAGGGGTTGTTAACTTTGATAAGATGTACGACTGTGCAAAGTTTGACATTCGTAGCTCATTCCGAAGTAGACTTTTAGATAGGTCAAACATGGGCTGAAATGTTTCGAGAAAAGATTGTCCAGCAGTTGCGCGAACTTGACGAGGCACTGCCATGCCCTCAGATTTCTATTTTCACTTCAAAATGACCTAAGAACATAAAATTATTCTTCTCCGGGTTTTATAAATACTAAAATTACCTCATTTCCTCTAAACTGGATCTTTGTTGTGTGTCCATTTCTTTTAGTTTTTCCATTTCTTTTTTCATAACGTCGGAAACCCGTAACAACTGGTCGTAAGCCACGTGCAATTTCTCTAATTCAGATCTAAGTTCTTTGTTGCTTGATTTCTCTGCTTCCAACTCCTATTTATACACAAGTTAAATTAAAAGGTAAAGTTATCACGTCCTTGCAATTCAATTACACGTAAATTTAGTGGGAATAAGGACACTGTTGTTTTGGTAAATATACGTTTTAATCCATCGATAACGTTTCGACAATGGTTTTTGTCTTCATCAAACTTTCAGACTAGATTGTATATGGGAACAACAAAAAACAAGAATTCAAGCACATCAGGAAAACAAATTTTGTGCCGTTTGTGGAAAAACTAATTTAGCAGGTGTTTAGATAAAAATAAAAGGTGTCCCCGATCTCAGCAAAACGCGACGGTCCGTGAACTAAGAGTTAAGAAAGAGAGGGAACACTAGAGGAGAAATTATAAGCCGGTAGACAAGAGTTGATTAGGGATATTAGCGGAGATCTAACGAGGTCGCGTTACGGGATGGAGATTGTCTTTTCTTTTAAATCTGCAAAGCGAGAAGAAGGTAAGAATTGGCTTTTTATAAACATTGCTAGTTTTTTCTCGGGTATTTTGCCAGCGTTACAATTTACTATCGAAAAAAAGGTTCAAATGTTAAAATGGTATTTTTCAGGAATCTCCTCTTGGGATGTAATAAATATGCTTATTGCAGTAAGTACAAAGTGTCCCAAATTGGGCAGTTTTAGGGAGTTTAAGGTACTTCTAGAGGAGACAGATAAAATCTGACCACCCATTGCGAGGCTCAAATTTCAAGAGAAGACTTATAGTGAAAACCGCATTTTGAAATATCGTCTCGTCTTTGACCCCCTTCCAAAATGCAGACTTTTCAAAAAGCCCCCGTAGCTCAAAGACGAGACGATATTTCAAAATGCGGTTTTCACTATAAGTCTTCTCTTGAAATTTGAGCCTCGCAATGCGTGGTCAGTTTTTCTCTGTCTTCCCTGGAAGTACCTTAAATCCTTTAAAAGTGCCCAATTTGGGACACCCTGTACGAGAACCGTAATATTCCTTGCAAAACTATCATTTTGAATATTATTAACCATTTTGATAAATTTGGGTGGGTTAAGCACAGCAGAAAATGTAGTGACAAAGAAGAGGTGTATGTGGGTCCAAGACCCTTGTCAGAACAAAGACAACACCGCGAAACTGCCGTTTGTGTTCCGGCTGATGTACTGCCTTGTTGCTCAAGTTCAACCATTGCTAAAGAGATACCTAGTGATATTTCTTCCAGAACCATTCGAAACATTTTAAAAAGATATGGATACAATGCCTAAAAGTTTAAAAAATCTCGAGAACTGTTTTCTGATTACATTATTTTTAAGATGGAATTTTGTGAAAAAATTATGGATTATGCAAATTAGCATAAAACTTTTTTTAAGCTATTGAATCGGCTATGCCGTGACAACAGCAGTGTAAAAAATCCATTATTTTATTCGTAGTATATGGCAGCCTAATTTTACGCGATGTTTAGAGACAATAATAAACGAAAAATGGGTACATTCCGCTTGGAAAATCTCCAAGGAACTGAATCATAGACTACACCCAAACCGGGCAAATAAATCTCTTTATTAATACCAAAAAAAAATATTCTACGCGGCTTATAGCGGCGCATGACTTAAGAGGAATAAAATGGAATAAAGGAGGAGAAGTTGTTTCTATTTTTATCTAATTACCTGCTAAATTAGTTTTTCTCTCTTTAAGCAGAATCTTCGTGGTCAGTATAGCTTTTATTGTAATGGTATAACTGGTTGTAAATTTTAGGTTTTCATTTTGCTTTTGTTCAATTTAAAAATAATTGTTAAAAATAAAAAAAACAAATTAGAAAAGCCTTGCCTCAGTAAGTTTTGCATTAAGTTCTTGAGCGTGAAACTCCGATTGCTTTAAGGAGTCTAATTCAGTCTGCAATTCAGCAATCTCCGTACTAAGTGTCCTGATGGTCTTGTTTAAGTTTTCAATGTCAGCATCGCCGCCATTTTCACCCGTATCAACCCCTTCGTCAACCGCATCTTTATCGGGAAGAAGAAACGTTCTTCTTTTGAGTTCTTTGTTTTCTTTGTACCATTGAGAAGCATCTTTGAGAGCTCTACAATTAGGGAATTCTGAATTAATCAATAGGACTATGTCGCTAAATATTACATTTAGTTTATTGCTCTTGAATTATTCAAACGTTAATAAATAGTATAATTATACAAAGTGTTTATATATACCTTGCCATTGCTCCTGTTTCTGTTTCATATTGATTCTTGAGAGTTTCGTATTCCTTATACAAATTTTTGGATGCAGTGGAAAGTTTGGTAAATTCTTCGTTCTTTTCAAATAATTCAGTCTCTAAGTGTTCGTGCTTCACCTGGAGGTGTAGATACTTTTTTTCTAAATCTTTCAGACTTCTAAGTGCTAAAAAGGAACATATTTAATACATAATGGTTTTTAAGAGCTTGACTAAATATCAATTCACAAATAAAATTGTTTAATTTTGATTATAGTTGTAATCGACAACAGTGCTTTTGTGCATACCAGGCACGTAGACAAGGGGAGGTAGTGTGGAACAACTTTATTTATCGAGAAAATTGGAAAAGCCTAAAATATACCGGTTTTGAGGTGTTTTACTAGCGGTTTCCTCAGTTGCATAAAGAGAATTGAGATAAAAGTAAAGCCAAGTTTTCCAAAACAAATTTTAAAATGAAAGGTTCTTACTAGTTTGGAAATGTTTTTTTAAACTTTGCTATTACAGCCAAACTAGTAAGAACCTTTTATTTTGAAATTTGTATTGGAGAACTTGGGTTTACTTTTATCTCAATTCTTTTTACGTAATACAATTTTCGCGTACTTTAAAGTTTCGCAAGTATTATACTACTTTATGGTAATCCAAATCCATGTAACTTGGAGGGGTTGTTAACTCTATGAAGATCTACGACTGTGCAAAAATTGAGTTTCATAGCTCATTACGAAGTAGAGTTTTAGATAGGCCAAATATGGGCTAAAATGTTTCAAGAAAAGATGGTACAGCAATTGCGCGAACTTGGCGGGGCACTACCGTGTCCCCCAGATATCTACTGAACTTACTTACTTAAAATTTTTCTGCTTGTTTCGATACAGTAATTTGGCAAGTAATGGGCATTCAATAGAAGTAAATATGTAAGTGAAGCAATGTCGTATTTAGGGGGGGAGTGGAGCGCTAGCCCGAGCCCCCACAAGATCTTAAAATCAGTACAGAAATTTTAAAGATTTATTTAAATATTTTAAAATTTTTAGATAATATCCCCCCCCCCTTAAATATTTTTTTTAAATGCGCCACTGATTAAGGTCAGTCATATCGAGTCAAAAAATATAAAAAGTTAATTTGGTCATGTTAAAAACTCGTAGGTTGTTTTTAATGGTATTTCATCTAAATATTTTTAGCTTTCCGAAAAAACTAATAAATTTCTCATAAAGTTAGTAAGTGTTTTAATTTCCTCGATATTTTGCACATACTTGTAGCCATGAGTCGCTCAGTGGGTCAGCAAATTTAAAAAAATATATATTTATGAACAAGGCGCACCTATAAACAACACTAGACTTGATATGGTTTTATATTAATTAACATTTTCCGAAAAAGGACAGTAACGTAAGAAGTGACCGTCATATCCGCCAGAGACATACGGTTAAATTTATTCTTTATAACTGGTCCAGAAAATTATATTTACACAAAAGCTCCAAATAACGTTTAGCAAAAACTATGACATTAAGTAATAAAATACTTGTTTGTTTTAAAGTATTTAAATTGTTTTTTTTTATGAATATATTAACTCTTTCTACAATTCGGCGTAATTGATTGGCCGGGTTTTGCGTTAAATTACACTCTCACAAAAAAATTTAAATAAAAAAAACAGCCAACTTGTAAATTTACTTGTAAGTACTAATCGCAGTTGAGTACAAATATGACATGCTTCAACTTTTAGTTTTGATGCCCAAAGCGCACTTACGAAATTATACAGTTTTGTATTTTGTACCCAACTGCGACTAGTAGTTATAATTAAATCTAGTTGGGGGTTTTTTTATTTAATTTTTTTTTATTCCAACTTTTAGGTTTAATTCTTATTCAGCCATATATGCCATTATGCATTTACAATTTAATTAGCTTTACCCAAAAAGTACTTATAGATTTTTGACGGACGCGAACAGTGTTACCTTCCATTTTGTGAAGATGAGAGGAGGGAGATGGAGGAGGTAACTAGTAAAATGGTGTCGAAAAAAATCTTAAAGCGTGTGCTAGGAAGGGGGAAACTAGTAAAATTATGTTGGAAAAAAAGTCTAAAAGTGTGTGCAAAAAGAATTTTTGAATTCGCTCTATATTGGTGAAAGGTATTGCTACAACTATTACTGATAAGGAGGGAGGGGAGAAGAGAGGGAGAGGGAGGCTAGTAAAATGATGTTGGAAAAAAGTTTTAAGAGTGTGCAGAAAGACCTCACGGCAGAAGTGTAAATTTCAACAAGGCAAAATTAATAATACTGTCCTTCATCTGCATCATCATATCGCTCGCTGAATGTTTCCTCTCACAGTTAGTCGACTCGACCGAGTTCACCCGAATAAGCTTTACATAGCCGAGCTTGACGGCTCAGTTCAATTCACTACGCACAAAAACTGCTAAACGCGCCTAAAAAAGTTTACACTTCAAAAGTATTTTTAGTTCTCCTTTTAGATACAAAACTTACATAATTTAAAAAAAATTAAATCTCCTTTCGGTGGCAAAAAACTATAAGCATAACAAAATCATTTCATGTAAAAAAGGCTATACTTGGATTTCAATTCTTTTAAGGAATATCGCTTTCGCGTACTTGGGTATTACTGGATCTCTTAAAATTATAGGTTTTAGTCAAAATTACACTAAAAATAATGAAGTTGAATATTTTTTTTTTTAAATACTTGATAGATCAAAAAAAAAAAGGTGCCAAGTCGGGTAATCTCATTTAAAAAAAAAAACAGTTTAATGTTGAAGAACTCCTTTCGGGGGGTCTGTCCAAAAAAAATTTCCGTCAATAATATTGCCCTGTGAAACTCTCAATTGGCGTGTTTTTTGGATTATTCCAAAAAACTTAAATTTAAGCCGATGGCGTATTTATTTCAACCGGCTCGTTCTCACTGTATACATTTTCTTTTGAATATTTGCTTTTCCATTAAATGTAAATTAAATTGTAAATATGTTTCTACCTTTCTCCTTTTCAGATAAAAGCAACTTCCTCTTCTCCTCAGTTTCGTCATATTTGTGCTTCCACCTGTGAGCTGGGTCGCTTGCTGAAACTCTTGACGTAGTAGTAGTAGTATTACCAGTAGTAAAAGAAGTAGGTTTGCTTAATTGCCTTCGCAACGGTATATTTGAGTTGGTAATTGATTTGGACACGGCAATTGTGTTTCGGCAACTCGTGTTATTCATGGTGCCGCTTTTTTGGGTTTGTCTCATCCAGATAATCTGAAAATTAAAAAGTATTCAAGTGAATTAAGGTCAATTATTAGAGGAGTCATATAATGCCTATATAATTTTTGTCTTTATACAGGGTGTCCCAGACCACCCGTCCACCTCTTTTAAAATGTAGGGGATTGATTTTTTGAATGATCTAAAAAATTATTTTAGCCACATCGAGTACGCTCTTTCAATAAGTGGTATTTTCAAACCCAGCACCGACCGAAAATGGCTTATTCAGGCATAAAGTCCGTTTTTTAAATAGGGATGGACATAATTTTGCAACGGATTCGGATTCTACGCATATTTTTCTTCCAGAATTACCTTTTTTTTAATTGATTTTCGAAATCGATGTACAATTTCTTTTAAAATGATGTCAGGCTTTATGTTTTTTGTATTTTTTTTTTAATTTTTATATTATTCAACGACTTATTCATAGTTTCTTTATTTTTTATCATATACTTTTTTCACGAATTTTTTATCAAATACTTAAATGAAAATTAAAGAGAATTAGAATTAAAACAAAAAAAAGAATAAAAAAATAATATAACAATATGACAATATATATAACAATATAATTTTCAAACAAAGAATATGAACAATAACAAACATAAAACATTAAAACGGTTTATTGTTTTAATTGGAAATTTTAAGCAGATTTTAAAACTTAAATAAAAAAAGGGTTATTCCATAAGAAAATATATAACTTTATGTTATATCTCAGAAACTAAAAGTGTGAGATAAAATTTAGTTTAATAATCGAACAAAAAGTGATAGGCCTCAATCCAAAATGCAAATTTTTCAAAAAGCCCAAGCCACCGTAGCCAACTTATCTCCAAATTTGAATTTCGCAAAGAGGGCTTAGTTTACCACTATCTCCTATAGAAGTACCCTTTCCCACATAAAGGTGTTTAATTTAAATCACCCTGTATCTTCTAGTCCAAAATGATGTATGTAAAATATGGTAAGAATAAATACATTAAAATATAGGCAAACTATTCATTAGTAAAAAAATATTGTTGGGTGTTTGTTTTTCTGTTTAGTTGAATTATAGTGCTTGCATTAAAAATTGCTAAATAAAAACTGCCATCAAAATGGCACGCCCTACTGTAATTATAAAAACAATATTGGGTTTTTCAAGGGTATGTGCAAAAATTGAAAATTTATTTTAAAATGTTGGGAAATATATCAATATTTTAAGCACGAATTATAATGTGTTTAAGTAAAAGTGTCGAACGCACCTAATCTGGTACCAAGTGACTAATCCCATCTTGTAAGGCTTAACAGAGGCTAATGACACACTGAAAAAACAAAATTGTTAAATTTACATTTTTAATTTTATTAAGTTTTTTTATACTAAAATTAAATAAATTTGGATCATCGTAACAAAGTTATTATAGTTAATTTAACGCTTTGGTTATGTTAATGCTTATGTTTTTAATTTAACAAGGCCATTATTTAATTCTTATGGATTTAAAATTCATATTTTTAAAATAACAATACCATTCCATTAGAAACAGCTTATACAGTCGATATTATCTATTAATACCATATAGGCATACGTAGATGGCGCTGCACTACTACATTTGACACTTATTTAACTTTACCAGTTCCACATAAGCAATTATGTTTTCTAATGGGCCAAAACTGCTATTTGGTATTTTTAAATAGCAGTGAAAAGCGGTTGCTGCTTTTTCCATATAGTAGCTTAGCAGGACTTTTTCCTATGGAAATTTGCCTCGGAAAAAAAAGATATTTTTTTTTATAAATTAATTTTAAAAATACAGCTTAGTAATCAGGTTAGTCGAATAAACCTGGCAGGATTATAAAATGTTTTGTTAATTTTACAATTTTTATCAAGCTATAACAAACCATTCGTTTGTGTATATATAACAATATTATTTGGTTAAGTTAATCACATTTTTTTAAAGTTAGGAATCCTCTTTTTCTGTGCAAGTACTAACTAACCCCTTTAACAATGGGTTTCACAATTCAAATATAATGATGTTTTAATATGGCATTTGTGATTAAGGCAACTTTACTACAAATCCTGTAAAGTATGATTTTCTTGGCATTACAAAAAGTAAAAAATATTTTTATAGCCGATTATGATTTTTTTCGCATTTAAGTGGTAAGTGCACTGTTAGTCCACGGATAGAAAAAAACGCTAAATGCAGTGGACTGTAAATATTTTAATTAATGATAGCGCGAACAAACATAAATATTGATATGAAATTACGAAATAACCTAAACGTCCATAGGAAAAATATTGTGACACACAACGGTAATCAGACAAATGCACTCACCCCTTTTGCAGCCAAATTCTCCACTTCCAAGGGGCGCCTGATGGATCTAATGATGTCACCACGTAGCTGAAGGGTTGAAGTTTCTAGTTCTATGCTTCAGTACACAAAAATCGAGCACTTTCAGGTGTAGATATTTGAAATAGTTGGAGAACGAAATTAACACGCCTTTTTCTCTAGGCGATTGACAAGGATCTCTCTGGTTGTTGGTGCGCATGTCCCAATACGCGGAATGCGCTTTGTCCTTCATACAGTTGTGTGTTTTAAAAAATATATATAAACAACCGCGAAATTTAGCGGGAGCTAACATGCACTTTTAATCCGTTATTTAGAGAGAAAGTGACGAATCAGTGATAAAAATTAAAAATGAGGGTTAAAAAGTAAGAGTAAAAAGCAGGCATAAAAAGTTAAATACATGGAAAAAAACCTAATATCTCCCCCCAAAACTTTTATGCATTTATCATAGTTCCTATCAGTCTGCCAAAGCTCGACTCTCTAACATTTCTGGAAGTGGGCAATGCTACTTTTACGTAACTTTAAATGTATAGGGGAGCGGAGTAAATTAAAATTTTGGGGTTTTTTAATTTTTTCCTATAGTTTTATCATAGTTCCTATCAGTCTGCTAAAGCTCAACTCTCTAGCATTTCTGGGAGTGGGTGATGCTACTTTTACATAACTTTAAATGTCTAGGGGAGGGGTGTAAATTAAAATTTTGGGGTTTTTTGATTTTTTTCCAGGAGTTTGATCATAATTTCTATCAGTCTGCCAAATTTCAGCTATGTAGCATGTCTGGAATTACAGTAGAATATTGATGATCTATACATGAGTGAGTGAGTGAGTGGCAATTTCGACGTTTTTTGAAATTTCGTAACTACTTTATGGAATTCCATGAAACTTGGAGGGGTTGTTAACTCCATGGAGATCTACGACTGTGCAAAGTTTGAGATTCGTAGCTCATTCCGAAATAGAGTTTTAGGTAGGTCAAATATCGGTTTTATAAGTGTCCTTGTAGATCTGTGAATTTGCTCATAAACCATTTTTCCTAAACTTCGCTTCGCTTTGCAAGTGTTGTATTAGGAATAAAAAAAAATAAAAGTAAAATTTTGCTTTATAAAATCGACCATCTGCAAAATATAAGAATACTAACTATGATTTCACTTGATGCTACTTTCCTTCTTAAACGCGATTGCGATTTGCGAGTCATTTAACGGCGAATCAATTATTTCGTCTTCGTTTTTTATTTGTTGCACAATCACTTTTTAACACGCACCAGACAGCAATGTTTTCAACAAATGTAGATTCAACTCGTTGTACAGTCGGTTACATTAATAATGATGTCGCAAATTAAATATTTAGAGTCACAAATTTAAGCTCGCTTGACAACAAAGCAATGTCGATATTATAGCCTCATTCTTCTTTAGCTACTATCATTTGCATTCACACTCTGCCGTGTTAAATCAAAAGGGTGTATCTGATTTTACAGAATTTTGGATAGGACATATCTTGATTCTTTTTTTGCCAATGACCCTTTTGAATATTAAAGGCACAAAACGCAATGGAAAAGAGACGCAAAATCATCGAAACGTAGTTTTGTAGAAACGCAAAAAGATCTAACCGTAGAAAAGTCGAAAATAAAGGTGCGATGGTGCCATGTTTAACAATTTTTTTTGGCTAAATTCGTTGACGCTATTTCCATGTCGTGTACTTTACGTTTCCAGTTTTTTAGAGCCACTGCGATATATATATTTTAAAAAGAGTTGGAGAGATACAACATCCCTGTCTTAACCTTTTGTTACCAGGAATTCTTTTAAAAGTCAATTTCCAATTTTAATTTTAGATTTTGACCCATTGTATAGTTCTTATAACGTTTTTATGTATGTATAAATGATATTAGTTTGCTCTAACACTGTCCACCATTTGTCTACTGGAACGGTATCATATGCTTTTTAAAGGTAACATGAGTCTCTATATTTCTGGCACTTCCTTTCTCAATTACTTTTTTAAGACAAAAAACATTATCACTACAAGATCTGCCTGCACGAAACCCACTTTGCTCTTCTTCTTCTTGTGCATGAAAATCAATTAATTGTTGCAATCCAGGTTGTTTCTTTTTTTATGTATTGAGAATATGAATGCAATTTTCCAATCATTGGGTACTTGATAATAATATTTATGTTTAAAAAAACCAATATTTATTTTTAGGTTGTGGGTTTCACACAATTGCATCAGTCTCAACCATTATCATTTGTTACTTCCTCTCCAAATGGTTCTACTACTTTGTTTTGGGTTTGTCTACCAGTTCGACTATTAAAATCGCCAAGCATAATTATTTCCCTGGTATTACCGGTTTTGGTGATGGTCTTATCAAGTTGGTCAAAGAACATTTCTTTTGTACCTACTCTTTCGTCATCTGATGGTGCATAGGCTGCTATTTTATGACCAAGCATCTTCATGTTCACTCGAAGTATGTTTTCACTAATGCAATCATAGTCCGTAATCCTATTTTTGAGATTTCTCTTTATTAATAAGGATACCCCTCTGGCTGCTTTCCTTTCTTTTGGAACTCCAGTGAATATGTGGACAAAATTTGTTCCTTTCTTCATTGTCTATGTAAGTGCAATATTATCAAGCTTACAATTCTGCATTTCGGTAGCAATAATAGAGAATTATGTTATTAGATTAGTGCCAGGCACAATTTTGACATCTTCACATTGTAATGTCAGCTGTGATCTTTCAAGACACGGGCTTTCTTTACTATATGAACCGGAACAAATAGTGCCTTCTTTTATTAATTGAAAATAAACGACGAAAGTTTTAAATTCGACTTTGGTATGTCAATCTTGAAGGATTAACTGTCAGTTTTCAATGTGAATGTGTCAAAATATTGCCTGGCATAATTATAGCCTGGCTGTATTTCAATAATTTTCTAATGTCCAACTTTTGGTTCACTCCCTGGACGTTTGATGTAGCTATATAGTCCTTTGTCTTTGCTGTTTTCGTCTTGGAAATTCCATCCATTGCTCCGAGGTTTTGTTTAGGCTTTTTGGTAACTGCTTTGTTTTACAAGTATTAGAAAACCAGTCTAATAGCACAACACCCTGGTTGGAGGGTCAGGATTTTTAATCAAGGTTTTTCTCCTCTATCCTTTGACGAGCTAACGTCATACTGTAGTGCAACAGCTGTAGTTCTTTATACTATCCCTAAAAGAAAGGGTTGCCACCTACGCTATGATCTCTGTACCGAGGTCCATCCTCTCCGCCTTTCATCCCGATGTGGTTTTCTCCGTAACCCTGGGAAAGGGACCCTAGACAGGTGCTTACTCTCCGGGTCGGAGAGTACCTGGAATCAACAACTCAATTCCCCTGTTAGACATCTGACGAGGTCTATCCTACATGTCGTTAAAATTATGTTTGTCTGTTCTATTTTCGATTGTTTTATTTTCAACCAAATTACGGCTCGACATTTTTATATATCGTCAAAAAAAACCATCCTCTACGTTGGAAAATATTTACTGAAATGTGATATAAACATAAAATAGATACCTACTTTGAATTTTCCGAATTTTTTTGAAACATAGTCTTAAGGGGCCTACAGATACGCGAACATTTCCAGAGATTAGTACGCGCGTACAAGTTTGCGCATACTGATCTCTTCGTGTGTAGACAATATCCGCCTAAAATATCTCTCGAAGATTAGTTCGCGCGCACAATGTACGCGAGCAAATCTCTCGGTGTCTAGGCAAAACGCATTGATAATATCGTGTTTATGTTTAGAACGTTTAATTTTGTCTTCGTGTGTGTAGGCAATTCCACCAAACGTACATGTATGCAGAGATTAGTTCGCGTACTAATCTCAAGAAATGCTCGCGTGTCTGTAGGCGACTTTAGAATCCATACCTAACTATACCTATTGATATCAAAAAAATAATTTGTATTAAATAGTAGTCTCAAATTCGGGGTGAATGTAGTATGTTGGTATTAAACTATTCACCTTCACCTACCAATATCAGACCTTTTTTTTATATGCGCAGTCTTTCAGTAATAAACGTATGCAGCATGTATCACGAGTTTGTTTCTTTGTTTATGTTTATTCATATATCTTTAAATAACTGTGCTGTCATAAACAAATAGTTATGCCTATCAGAATTCCTTAAAAATAAGTGGAAATTAATAGTTGCAAAATATTGGAAATATGTAAATAGACTTTTCTACTTTTCTTTTTTTAGACTCTCAATCTTTATCTAGTCGTTTTCGTCGGCCTCTACATTCTATTTTTTGTCTAGTAGATCAATAATTTCTTTCCTAAAATATTTCTTGGTCTTCTTTTACATTAAAAAATATTTATTTGCGTTTGCTGTAAATCTCCATACAAAAAAACAACATTTTTAAATTTGCATTTTTGATATTGTTAAATTAAGTCAATTTGGATCCTTAACAAAGTTTATATTGTTAATTTGACGCTTTGGTTTTGTTAATGTTCATGTTTTTAAATTAACAATGCAATTCCTTATTAAGTATGGATTTAAAATTCATATCTTTAAAATAACAATACCATTCCATTAAAAATGATAAATAATGAGTATATGACCCATTTAGAGTGGCAACCGGCGAACCTTGAAACATTGAGGGGCAGATGGCGCTCAAATCAATTCGTCTGGTACGCAACATTCAGGGACTACCGGACTACTAGTACGATTCAATTGCATGTGTGAGTTCTCTTATTTTAGAATAAAATTTTAGACATAACCCAACCAGAGGGGTAGCGTGGGGGGGCGCGGGGGTTTGTCGCCCCCCCCACCCCCCGTCCCGGGGGTAGTGGCGCCCTATGGGTGCCAGAAGGGCCGACAAAGGGCAAAGGAGAAAAAGACATGATGACCTTTTTTTTTTGGTCGCTAGATGTTTGATGGGCGCCCTTTGTAGCTGTCGGCCCCCCACGCCCCTTCAGGCACGCTACGCCGCTGTTTTTGACAATTGTCAAATAATATAGTGACGTAACGGAGTATGTTCCAAAGCCTTCTAAACTGACGCTTTCCCCAGGAAACGAAATCCTGTCTACCCGAAAAAAAAACATTAAGAATTAAATGGGGGCCTTGGCTTTACGTATCGCGTATGAGAGTGCAAGAGTATGCCCCATATTTATGCCCTAACGTATTTACCCACGATTCGGGCGGCATTTCTTAAATTCGTATAAAGATCTATCTGTGTATGAGTTATTGAATGGGTAAGAAGGAGTACTCCCTCAAAAACGGATGAAAGTCGAACTGCGCATGCGATCTCACTAGATTTCCGTATCTTTATTGGTCATAACTGAGAGATATGTGAATTCTCATTTATTTCAAGAATTCATAGGGTAAACATACCACTTATTGGACAGTTAGGCTTTTTTTTAAAATTCAAGTAGCTGTCACTGCATTATTTTTCAACGGACATTGTTCTGCATATTTCACATTTTAGTAAATACATCCTATTTTATGCAAATGACTCAAATATTCCTAATCTTACAGTGCTTTTAAAAATTTTGAAAAAAATTGGAAAGGTTTTAAAGGGTTAGTTATTGGACAGAAAATTAAATTTTTGGACAAAAAATTACATTTTTGGAATTCACCTAACATTTCTTATGATAGTCTTAAGAAAATCGTCTTTTTCGTACACGACGATAGAAACGCACATTTTGCGCCAAAACAAAAGCGTAAATTATATGTTCTTTGTATCAATATAGATATCAATATAACGAAAGTGACATCTAAACAAAACTTAGCGAACTACCGATCAAACAATTTTTGTTTTCAGTAGAAATAAGTGTCATGTCCAATAACTAGCGGGTGTCCAACAACTGGTAGGTTCTAGATTCGATTTTAACATTTTACCGTGTGAAACAGGAAAGTATTAAACCGTGTTAATTTTTGCGGAACTATCTTGGCGCGATTCGCTTCAGTCCTCTCTCTAGAACTCGATTAAGTAGAGTAGCCTAGAGCTAAACTTTGCCATTTGTAAATTTTTGTTACAATAAAGACGCTTCAATTCAATTCAACTCGCGATTGGACCGTATGCTCTAAAACTGCGTGACTTGAACCTACGTGTGAAAGATTTCACACAAGTTTACCCTGAAATAATAAAAGTGTGTTGCCGTTATTTTTCGAGTTTGCTTATTTGGAAATCTTTTTCAATTATTCATGATATGACATCCATCAGTTACCATAAATTATCAAGTCCATGTTTTTATTTATAGGAAACAAATTTCCTGCCGCCAATATTTCTTTAACACTTTGGTCCTTGGAAATAAAATCCGTTTTAGTGCTTGAAATGAAATTGAATTACAAAATCATTCGAAAATTTCAAGTTCTTTATTTTACAGTTTTTCCCACTTGTGCACCTCAAACAAAAAAGCAAAAAAGTTTTAGCCAATATTTTATTTGACCACTTAAAGTTCTTATCTCTAAAAATACCTGCCAATGCCAAGAAATACAAAATTAACTCAAAAGTTCAACTATAATATTACGAATCAAAAAAAAAAACTAATCGTTTTTTATCTTATCAAAAAAGATTTATTCTATTTTTATCAAACGATTATACATGACTACATGGAAATTCCAAGTCGATAATTTTAAATAGGATTATAATAGTGAATAATGTATATTTTCAAAGGTAAAATACATACATGTATGTGTTAATAAAAACATTTACCTACTTGTTATTTATTCTGATACGGCAATTACCAATACTTGTTTTTTAATAAATACCGTTTACTGTCAATAACATATTTTATTAAATTTTTGCTTAATATATATTTATTAATAATGTTTTATGTTTAACCGATTTAAAAAAAAAACAAACGATGTCAGATAACATTTTAAGAAAATTAAATATTTGGCTATACTGTTTTTGTTTATAGTATTGACAAAAATTTTAATATTTTTAAAATAATTTACACTTCAAATTTTATGTACCTTTTTTTATTCTGCTAACTTGAATGGGAAAACTTTGCATGTATTCAGATTTTCATGAAAACTTGAAATTTTTGGTAGAGACAAAATTTAGTTTTAATTAAGTGTCCTACAAAAACACCTTTGAAAATTTATTGATGACACTAATAAAAATGTGACTCATGTATAATACTCGTCTGCACTATAATTATTACTGACCCAAATGGTCACAAACACGGCAAATAATCAACTTAATTTATTGTTATAAATACGAATTGTAGGATGACTGCATGCCGTTCAAAGAGTTAAAAACAAAAAGTTTCAAAATCGTCAACTTTTCTTTTTTACCTTCTATTCCTGGCTCGCGCAGCAATGGCCAGAGAAGGTATTATTTTCGAAGAAAAAATTTTCTTTCAGATAACGCCGAAAATGTGTTATTTGGGTGTATACTCCATTTCTTCTTTATCATTAGCTACAATTACTTGGTCGTCAGGAAACTATAGTGTGTATATGGTAAATCGGTCGTTAAGTTGTATTCCCATGCCGTGCACGTTCCGTTTCCAGTTTTTTTAGAGCTACTGCGATATATATTTTAAAAAGAGTTGAAAAGATACAACATCCTTGTCTTAAGCCTTTTGTTACCAAGAATTTTTTTGAAAGTCGATTTCCAATTTTAATTTTAGATTTTGACCGTTTGTATAGTTCTTTTATCGCTTTTATGTATGTATAATTGATTTAGTCTGCTCTAACACTATCCATAGTTTTTCTACTGGAACGGTATCATATGCTTTTTGTAGGTCGACAAAGGTAACATGAGTCGCTATATTTCTGGCGCTCCTTTTCTCAATAACTTGTTTAAGATAAAAAACATTATCACTACAAGAGATAAGAAAAATGCAAGTAGTTATAGAGTGTATCTATAGAATGACACTCATTTACTTTTCCTGTACTGAAGTTACATGGATTATTTCCCATTTTTCAGAGAAAAAAACATAATTTTACACGACAAACGGAAAACACCGCAAAATGTAAATAAACAACAAATATGGCGTCCAGCCCACGCATGCGCACTTGAAAATTTACGTACACGAATTTCATTTTGCTATTGTTTCCAAAGCAAGCTATAAGTGCTTGACTTTTCAATTATTTGAACAAGTATTTCTGTTATAACGTATTTGGTGCAAATGATAATTGGCTGGCTACTTACCTAAAGAAAAATTGAGCTGCGTCTACTTTTTAAATGCGTCCTATAATCCCGCTGTCCCCTACTTGAGTTTCTCTTAATAAAACAAATCTTGCTCATCCCAGAAAGCAATAAGATAAACAAAACAAATAAAAGTGTTTTTAGATCACTAACCTCTTCGGAACATATAAATAATCCTTAGGTGTGTTTGGTGAAAGTCTTTTTTTATCCGATCGAACGCAGCCCATACGGCGCGGCGTCACAAAAAAACAATAAGCACAAGGCACAGCACACTTCACAAACAAAAGCGCGACAAACAATAACGCAGGAACTGTTTAACTATCAACCTGCTACTGATCGAATGTTGCTACAATCTCCGTGCCGCGCCGCAATATGAATCAGCTGTTCGATGTTGGTCAGGCAGACCTGCTTGGTGCCTAAAACGAGAGTGTTTCTCGGGATTCCTGCGCATGTCGAAATTAAATCCAGTGGCGCATTCAGAAATATGTCTTGAGAAGCCCGAGAGTCTAAGGGGGGCCCCGGACTTCATAATGCAGTATTTTATATTATTTTATTTTTTTATTCAAGACATATTTAAAAATTATTTAAAAAAATATTATGCTTGGGAAGCGGGCCTTGCCCCGCTCCCCTTGGGTACACCTATGTTGAATGTGTTATTGTTCATTCGCATAGGGACGCTTTAAACTTCTAGGGCCGGAATGGGACAACTGGGCGCCGCCAACTCGGCGCCGCCAACTGGGCACCGGGCCAATTCGGCGCCGTCAAATGTTTTTTTTGATAAAATGTTTAGATGAAAAATAAAACATCTTTAAAAAATCCTTTACGCAATTTTTTTGAAATTTGTTTTTGTTAAGTAAAGTTAAATCCATTACGTCGACTGTTGAATCTTGGTAGTTGTAGTGTTTGGTAACCTGGTAACACTACCATTTACATTTTTTATTACAACAGTGGCGGATCCAAAAATCAAAACGGCGGATCCAAAATGGCGGATTTTCTTATTTACTAACCGAGTTGTCTCAAACTTGAAATATTACATTGCTTGAGGTCATTTAACAAAATTTTTTACTCAAACTTAAAAAAAAAACAAAATGGCGGATCCAAAATGGCGGATTTTCTTATTTACTAACCGATTTGTCTCAAACTTGAAATATTACATTGCTTGAGGGCATTTAACACAATTTTTTACTCAAACTTAAAAAAAACAAAATGTCGGATCCAAAATGGCGGATTTTCTTATTTACTAACCGATTTGTCTCAAACTTGAAATATTACATTGCTTGAGGTCATTTAACAAAATTTTTTACTCAAACTTAAAAAAAAACAAAATGGCGGATCCAAAATGCCGGATTTTCTTATTTACTAACCGATTTGTCTCAAACTTGAAATATTACATTGCTTGAGGGCATTTAACACAATTTTTTACTCAAACTTAAAAAAAACAAAATGTCGGATCCAAAATGCCGGATTTTCTTATTTACTAACCGATTTGTCTCAAACTTGAAATATTACATTGCTTGAGGTCATTTAACAAAATTTTTTACTCAAACTTAAAAAAAATCAAAGTGGCGGATCCAAAATGGCGGATTTTCTTGTTTACCAACCGATTTGTCTCAAACTTGAAATATTTGAAGAAAGTTGACGTCCTTAGAATTTACAGTGAGGAAGGGTTAGCGGGAAATAAGGACAACGTAAGAGATTTAACCCTCTTTATTTTCTGGCGACGTTTCGACGGTTGTTTTCCGTCTAAGGCTTGAAAAAGACGAAAAACAACCGTCGAAACGTCGCTAGAAAATAAAGAGGGTTAAATCTCTTACGTTGTCCTTATTTCCCGCTAACCCTTTCTCACTTGAAATATTACATTGCTTAAGGCCATTTAAGAAAATTTTTACTTAAACTTAAAAAAATTAAAATAGCGGATCCAAAATGGCAGATATTCTTATTTACTTGCCGATTTGTCTGAAACTTGAAATATTACATTGCTTGATGTCATTTAACACAATTTTTAACTCAAACCTAAAAAAATCAAAATGGCCGATCCAAAATGGCGGACTCTCTTATTTATGAACCGATGTGTGATGTGATGGCATTTTGGATCCGCCATTTTGTTTTTTTTTAAGTTTGAATAAAAATTTTTGTTAAATGACCTTAAGCAATGTAATATTTCAAGTTTGAGACAAATCGGTTAGTAAATAAGAAAATTCGCCATTTTGGATTCGCCATTTTGATTTTTTTAAGTTTGAGTAAAAAATTTGGTTAAATGACATCAAGCAATGTAATATTTTAAGTTTGAGACAAATCGGTTGGTAAATAAAAAAATTCGCCATTTTAATTTTTTTAAGTTTGAGTAAAATGTTGTTAAATGACCTCAAGCAATGTAATATTTCAAGTTTGAGACAAATCGGTTAGTAAATAAGAAAATCCGCCATTTTGGATCCCTCATTTTGTTTTTTTTTAAGTTTGAGTAAAAAATTGTATTAAATGACCTCAAGCAATGTAATATTTCAAGTTTGAGACAAATCGGTTAGTAGATAAGAGAATCCGCCTTTTTGATTTTTTTAAGTTTGAGTAAAAAATTTTGTTAAATTACCTCAAGCAATATAATATTTCAAGTTTGAGACAAATCGGCAAGTTTGAGACAAATCGGCTAGTAAATAAGAAAATCCGTCATTTTAGATCCACAATTTTGATTTTTATAAGTTTGAGTAAAAGTTTTTGTTAAATGGCCTCAAGCAATGTAATATTTTAAGTTTGAGACAAGTCGGTTAGTAAATAAGAAAATCCGCCATTTTGGATTCGCCATTTTGATTTTTTTAAGTTTGAGGATAAAATTATAGTTAGTGATCTCAGGCACTGCAAACTTTCAAGTTTCAGACAAATCGGTTTAAAAACAAAGAAATCCGCCATTTTGGATCCGCCATTGTTGTAATAAAAAACGTAAATTGTAGTGAATGTAGTAAATGAACCAAACACTACAACTACCAAGATTCAACAGTCGAATTAATGGATTTAACTTTACTTAACAAAAACAAATTTCAAGAATTTTCTAAAGATGTTTTTATAAAAATAATATATTTTGTTTTTCATCTACACATTTTATCAAAAAAAACATTTTTAGTTCGGCGCCCAGTTGGCGGCGCCGAGTTTGCCCTGCGCCCAGTTGGCGGCGCCCAGTTGTCCTTGACCGATTGAGACGTAGCGGGAGTAGGTGGCAGTTACTTCTAAGATATTTTTACTGGAGAGGGTGTCGTCGCGAAAACTGTAAATGTTAGTTGGGAACTGGGAGGTTAAAATACAGCGGGATGCCCTGTACGACGGATCTAATTAACGAACGATGCGATGGTATTGTAGCACTTGCCCTAAAGTAGCCATCGATTTAACAAAAGAGCCGTTTAACAAAAATATTTTATTAATTTTAATATCCAACAAATTTAACAAATTAAGTACACAGAATTTTCGTTTTTAAAATCTATGTCTGAAAAGGATCTCTTATTACAGGTGTGATTGAATCTTGTCACTTGGTACTCGGTTTCCCCTAAAAAAAAATACTTGTCAAACTTTCATTTACATAAGGCCGCTTCCCATCTAACAAGAAATCCCAAAAATGTGGCGACCATAAAAAAGGGGCAAGCAATTTAAAACATTCCTGTACTGAAAATTACATCTTACATCCGTTTCCGTCAATGCATTGTTAAAAACATTTAGGAAAACTGTCTCAATTGATTCAATTCATTTCTGGACGGATCTACGGGGGTTAAAAGAGTTATTAAACACGCGAATTATGTTATTCTATTGATTTTTGTCGTTAATAAATCTGGTCGTTTTTCTAGAATCACAGATTTATTAAATATTGTCAGGATAGAAAATAATGTCCTATTAAGTGAATGACACAAGTTACGTTTATAAGCAAGTGCACATTAACCCTAAACATTCTAAGGAAATGAACTTCTGTATATAGTTCAAATTGTATTAAAAGTAATAAATTGTATACAGATTTATTATAAACAACGTGGCTAATGGGATTTCGATGATATTTATACAGGAAACAAAACACATCTCGATATCCTATCAATGGCAAACGGTTTGTAATAAAAGCATCTCCAAAAGAGTTTAGCAGTGAGTTGTACGCTGAGAACCTAACGCCCAGGCTTAGTTAATAGTGAACAAGTAGTACGTTAGTCAAGTATAAGAAGTTAAGCCTATAAAAGAAGATTGGTAGACAAGATGTATTTAAGTACAATGTAAGTAGTAAATATAAGTATTATAATAAAACCATTACACCTAACTTAAACTGTGTTCGTCACGATAAAACCCCCTCGTGACAATATCTAAGATCTTAAATATACTTTGCCAAAAAGTATTTAAAACTTACCAGATTTTGGTAGCGAATAGATTAAAATTTCTCCAAGTTTAAACTGGAATTGAGAAGAGTCACCAAAATTAAAGTCTTCCCTAAAAAAAATTAAATTATTTCTAGCTAGTAAAAACTAGCAAAAACAGTTTCTGTATCTATCTATCTATCTATTTCGCCTTTTTTTATTCATCTTTGGACATAGACCTCTCCAATTTCTTCTATTCTCTTTTTTGTCTGTCGCCGTAACTATCCATCTAGTCCCCGCATATTTCTTTAAATCAACCGTGCATCTCATTTGGGGTATTTCCCTACTTTTTTTATTTTTCCAAATTTGCAATATAATTGTTCCAACGATCGTCTTTCTGTCTGATACTATGACCGGCCGTCAATTTCCATTTTAATTTTGTTACTTTTCCTCTGAAATCTCTTACTTTTGTTTGTTGTTTGTTACTCTTAGTTTTGCATGTTACATTGTTACTTTTGTTACCTTATCCATGTTTGATCTTGTAAGTCTCCAGGTCTAGGATCCATAGGTGAGTACAGGAAGGGTACATTGGTTATAAACTTTCGTTTTGAGGTACTGAGGATATTTTTTATTTTTCAGTATGTAGCTTAATTTACGGAATGCTACCCAGGCCAATCTTACTCGTCTTTTGACTTCAGCTGTTTTTTAGTTTAATAATTTGTCCGCGGTATACCTATATTCCTCTACTTGTTCCATTTTTTCTTATTTGTATGATTTTAGTTTTAATGTACCTCATCTTTATACTAAAGCCTATCTTTTTAGTTACTGTATCCAGTTCTTCTTGCATTTTTATTAGTTCTTCTTTCTTATCTGTTATTAAGGTGATATCATCAGCATATCTTTTTCCAAGCAGTTAGGTGTTTTTTTAATTTAATTATTTTTTATTGTTATTATTGTTTTACTTACCACCATAAGAATTGATTAGTTGTAGCGTCATAAGTAAAGTCAAGCATATAGTATTGCCATTTCTCGGAATAATCAAAACTCTCAAAATCATCTATGTATGTTTGACCTGATGCAAAGTTATCCTAAAAAAAATTTAAATTATTATTTATTCGAATAAAACCAGGCCGTAATAGTGCCAGGCAGTATTCTGACAGTTTCACATTGAAAACTGTCACTTGATTTTTCAAAATTGACATATTTATAGGCGAATTTAAAACTAGGTCTTTTATTTTCCAATAATAGAGGAAGGCAGTATTTATTCCTGTTCATATTATAAACAACCCAGCAAACATCGATATGCTGGTACTTTACTAATATTGTACTTTAACTGCTGGCAACTGCTGGCATCGGCAACGATGTGCATTATTTTTATTATTTTTGTATTGTCTAATTTGCATATTATTTAAAATAAAATATTTACAAAAAAACTGACAAGTTGATGTTTGCCGTCCTTGCCACTAGATGGCAAACACTAGTCAACATTTTACAGGTACACTAAGGAATGTCAAGCTTAAGAATGTGAATTATTTTATTTATTTTTAAATTGATGTAGAATGTTCCATAATCCTTGGAAATATCCTCATCTGATATGAAAAGGAATGATCAAATATTTCTTTCCGTAAAAATGAGACGTGAGTGAAGTAATGTCCTTACAATATTTACAATAAAAGTAGTTTCTTTGTACTACTAAAAAAATTAATAAAATACAATCCCAGCAAACTTGGATTACAAAAAAAGTACCTTTTAAATACTGGCTTTCACTGCTGTCCATAACGGCAAAGTACTAAGTAGGAAGTACTTAATTCGTATTGATTTGGAACAACGGCCTGCTTCAGGCCAGCATGTATATATTTTAGTACAAAAAACACTGTACTTTTAAAGTAACGCATTTTTTTAAACTTGTTTGTACACAAAAGCATGTACTTTTCAAGCAATGTATTTTCTTCGTCTTTTTAGTAAACACAAAAAAATTGAATTTTTATACATTTTTTAAAAAAACCTGTAATTTTAAAGCATTGTATTTTATTAATTTTTTTAGTAGTACAAAGAAACTACTTTTATTGTAAATATTGTTATAAGGGCATTACGTCACTTACGTCTCATATTTACAAAAAGAAATATTAATTGATCATTATATAATCATTACATCAGGATCTTTAATATTTTCCTATTAAATAAAATCATTCACATTCTTAAGCTTGACATTCCTTAGTGTACCAGTAAAATGTTGACTAGTGTTTGCCATCTAGTAGCAAGGACAGCAAATACGAACTTGTCAGTTTTTTTGTAAATATTTTATTTTCACAGTAAAATATTTAATATTTTTGTACTAAAATAAAGTGCTTTAAAAGCAACTGTTTAAAAATACTTTTAAAATGTTTTTTCACTGTTATATTCATTTTGCAGTAAAACTTTTAAACTTTTAATAATAAATTAAATGTACTTTAAGAGTACCTTCTTCAAAATGTTATTAAAATGTTTTCTTTTTGAGTATTTTATGTTCAGAGTAAAATATTTAATTGTTTTGTACTAAAATAAACTGCTTTAAAAGCAGCTGCGTAAATATACTTTTAAAGTGTTTTTTTGCCATTAACCCTGGCTGCACTTGTCATTCTTCAAAAATAAAATATAACTTGTCGTTGTATTAAAAATAAAGTACCAAAATGTTGCGTTTTTTGTACTTTTAAACAATATGCAAATTAGACAATACAAAAATAATAAAAATAATGCATATCGTTGCCGATGTCAGCTGTTGTCAGCAGTTAAAGTACAATATTAGTAAAGTACCATGTTTGCTGGGATGCTTTAAAAGTACAGGTTTTTTAAAAAATGTATAAAAATGCAGTTTTTTGTATTTACAAAATATACAAAGAAAATACATTGCTTTAAAAGTACATGCTTTGTTGTATAAAGAAGTTAAAAAATGCATTACTTTAAAAGTACAGTGTTTTTTGTGCTAAAATATATACATGCTGGCCTGATGCAGGCCGTTGTTCCAAATCAGTACGAATTAAGTACTTCCTACTTAGTACTTTACTGTTATGGGCAGCAGTGAAAGCCAGTACTTAAAAAGTACTTTTTTTGTAATCCATGTTTGCTGGGAAAAGCTGTATATTGAAAGGTCATAGCTGATATTACAATGTGTACAGGTTGTTAAAATACTGCTTGACACTATTACAGTCTGGCTTTATTTAATTATTGTTTATTACTATCTATTATGTCAATTAATATAATATGATATAAAAATCATATATACAGATTTTGTCGCCTATTTCCCTGGGTTTTGAAAAGGAGTGAAAATTGAAAGCTATGTAGAAATGAGTAAAGAAATCGAATAACCGTAAATAATTCAGCGTCGATCATTAACGGCAAAACATGATGATTATTGATTACTTACTTGGCCCAGGACAATATGTAAAGTATAGGGATCATCTATCATGTATACAGAAGATTTTCTTGGAATGTCCTTTCTAGCTATAATGCTTCCGGCTCTGTAGAAGAGAGGACTCTAAAATAACAAATCAAAATTAAAATGGTGTAAAATTTCGGTATAAGGCAATTGGACGCCGCCAACTGGGCGCCGGACCAACTATATTTGATACAGATCGGTTCACAAATAAGAAAGTTTGCCATTTTGGATCCGCTATTTTGATTTTTTTAGGTTTGAATAAAAAATTGTATTAAATGACCTTAAGCAATGTAATATTTCAAGTTTGAGATAAATCGGTTAATAAATAAGAATATCTGCCATTTTGGATTCGCTAATTTGAATTTTTTATAAGTTTAAGTCAAAATCATAATTAGCGACTTGAACCGACGCCAATTGCTATATTTGCTACACATTGGTACATAAATAAAAACAGTCCGCCATTTTGGATCAACCATTTTGCCTTTTTTTAAGTTTAAGTAAAAAATTGTATTAAATGACCTTAATATTTCAAGTTTGAGAGAAATAAGTTAGTAAATAAGAAAATCCGCCCTTATGGATTCACCATTTTGAATTTTTTAAGTTTGAGGAAAAACTGCATTAAGTGATTTCAGGCACTGCAAACTTTCAAGTTTGAGACAAATTGGTTTAAAAATAAAGAAATCTGCCATTTTGTATCCGCCATATATATCCCAGTGGTCCCATTCCGTTAAAATTTAGTTAGCCCAAGTTTTTTGCCATTATTACTTTTATGCTACAAGCTATCTTTGTTGGATTTCCGTACTTACATTAGCTATTTCTGCAGAAACATTTAGCCAACCTGCTCCTTTAAATACTGCCTGTGGCCCATCGATTTGAAACCAATATTGATCCTGACCAGGAAAGTAAACGTTCACTGATTCGGTGTTGCTGGTATAAACAGGTCGTACCAAAATGTCTTGCCCTAAAAGTAGACAGTATATGCGTATAGTGGGCTCATTGCAAACTAGCCAAGCAGTAATATTTTCGAGCAGTATTCTGACAATTTTCCATTGAAAAATATTCACTTGTTTATTTTTCTTTTAGAAAGGCGGTAGTATTAATTCCGGTTTTTATAATACACAAAGGTAGAGGTGTTGAAAAAGTAACTATTCATTACTCGTTACTCGACAAATGCTGGAGTAATGAATATTGATCCGAAAATTAAATGATTATTTTCGTTACTTTGATTCCTTCGAATATTTTAGTATTCATAGTAATCACTCGAAAGTCGGTAATCCAAAATCAGGGAGTAACAATTATAACTTGGGTAACTACTGCATTTAAATTGTATTTGTAAAAGGGAACGTAGGATGTGGCAATCTAGCAATGTTGTTTGTTTGAACGGTTGCAGCCGCTTGCTCGGAATGCTTGGCCTCGGTTGTCGGTTTGCACTTTTAAATATTATGTGATTCCCCGAAGTACGTTTTTCTCTTAGCTCACGCATACCTGTAGTACACAGAACAGTTCTTAAGGCCGCTTGACATGGTGCATGACCCCCTGCAAATAATTGCAAGCAAAAAATTTCGCTCAAATTGTTGCCTGCAAAAAATCTTCTTTTTGTTTGATATTGTGCATGGCCATGCATGGATTCCCCAGAATCTAGTTAAAATTCCCCAGTTTGCATGCAAGTACAGTTTGTATGCAAAAGAATGGCACCGGACCGATAAAAATGGATTGCCTGCAACAATCAGCTGGATTTGTACTGCGCATGCACCTGGGCAAAATTTCATGCCATTTGCCTGCAAATTTTATTGTCATACACCATGTCAAGCGGCCTTTACGTAATTCATATCTTTATTTTTTTAATTATTTGCCAGCATTTTTAATATTTCAATTGAATATTTCCATAATATCAACAACAAAAATATACCTAAAAGTAAATGATCTAAGATTTAACGACAATCTGATAATATTGCACTATTTGTATGATTGAATTAAATGCAGTTACAGTAATCAAAGTAATGATACTATAGAATATATAAATCTTAGTAGCCGAGTAACAATTAGTAACGACTATTCAAAATTACCGAAAATCAACACCTCTACACAAAGGCCTAATTTTGAAAGAAGACAGCTGTTCTTATGATATGAAACTCTCTAAATACTGCCTGCAACTATTACTGCCTGGCTTTATTGCATTAAGTCCTTAATATTTTTACGCAGTTAACAAAGCAGTCTAGCCGCGTATTTATCTAACCATTTTCTAAACACTATATCTCGAAGGAGAATATCTCGTTCTATGATGGTAGAAGCATACCAAATAAAAATATCCATCTTTAAATTTTTGTAGGTCTTTTTGATCAAACCTAAATAATAATTTAAATAAAGCAGTGGGAAAGGATTTAGATATATTGTTTACCAAGTAGGATGTGGTCACTTATGAGCAAAACATTATCGTCTTCTACATAGTGATAGAGCAGAGGGCGAATAACAGGAGCAGCCGTGCGAACATGTTGAAACATCAATGTGTACCAAACAGGTAAATGCGCGTAACGCATTCTCAAGGACTTTCTTAAATGCACCTGTGTTTCATTTTTGAAAGTATAAGGTTCTCTTCTTTTTGTTCCTAAATTAGCATGAGATCTGAAGAACGGCAGCCAAATTGCAGCCTAAAATCATATTCGAAAATTTCAATTTGAAATTTGTATTGGAGAACTTGACTTTACTTTTATCTCAATTCTTTTTACGGAATGCCATTTTCGCGTACTTGACTTTTTTTACATGAAATGTTTTTGTTATGATACGTTTTTAAGAAAAATTGTTATGTTGGGACAATTATACTGCCGATCTAAGTAAGACACACCTATCTGCAAATAAATCAAAAATGAGTTAGGACCGAAAATGACTTTAAATAGGTAATAAACTCCATATCATAATTTTTGAGATAACTTTTTGACAGTTATCAGCTGTTTACCATAACAAATAGCATAGGCCAACGAAAAAAAATTGTAAAAAATTGTCTCAAAATTAATAATATGAACTGTAATTTGTAACTTTTTTTTTATTATATTACTTAGATATTGCTACTAGGAACCCATAAACATTTACCAACAAAAAAAATATATTACTATGTAACACTTGGCAAGCATTTAAACTTAAAAACTCGCTTTTCTCGAAATAAGTGAAAACGTAGATAGGTGGTCTTACTAAGGACGGCAGTATAGGGCCTGATGCGATAATGTATAAGAACTAACACACCTGAATAACAAAAGAGACAACAGTAAAAGATAAATTTACCTGATACCATCTAATTGCAAGTTCGTCAGTAGGTGCTCCGTTAAATCCAGGAATATCAGCTCCGTAAAAACTGGCACCACAGAGAGCAGAATATAAAGCCATGGTTACGCTCACACGGAGATCTTCAAAAACACACCAGTTGTCACCACTCCATTTAGCAGCATATCTATAAAAAGAGATAGAATCCGAAACTTTATATTATTGTTATGAGTTTTTTTGGCCCCCGGACACTAATGTATGTATAATGCCGGTTCCACACTCTCGGCGAGGCACAGAATATAGATTGGACCTTTCCCTTCGCTTCGCCTTGCCAAACCTCGCTCTGTCACCATCTGAAACGAAAACGAGCTTTTATCTCGTTTTAAATCATGACATAGCTGACGCACGCGCAGTTGCTTACGTCAATTGGCTAGCTTCAAGGCGTCCACAAACGCCAGTGCAATACCTCCTAAAATTTTTGGAGGCATTGAATAACCTACAAATTGCGATGCTGACAAGCACCTGGGGGTCAATTCTTAAATAATTTTTTTATTTTAATAATTTACAACCTCCACTTTGTTGACGTCACATCCGGGGCTGATTTTTTTTTGATGGTCACGTTACGACACAGCTGATTGTCATTAAAATATTGAAGTTGAAATGACGGTTCATGGATATTTGATTTTTTTTAAATAAAGCCGTTTTTGAGATTGTTTTTACTTTATTCTGGCAGAACAATTTTTTTTAAATATATAGTAAGCCCTAATTTTTCATAGCCGCTTCATTAGCTCACACAAAAATTAAGTTTAAAGCAGAAGCGAATGTGACAATCGCATATGACAAATTCAAATACATGTCAAATATAACAGTTGGCATGTGGTACATGGCGGGTAATTTGAATTCAAAATAAGGAATGCTAAATCTTGAAGATTTTAACCTTTTAATCATGTTGCTTCCTTACAAACCTTTGGTGGAATATCGGGATGGTGTTTGAGAATATTTCAGTGAAATTTTGCGGAAATCTGTAGTGCCATTTTGAAAATATCATAAAAAAACGTCTGACCTCCCATAAGACCCAATGTAAAATTCAGCCCCGGGAGAACAGCTGATTTTTTCAGGGTCGTGGCCTCTATTTTTGTGTTGGCCTTGATTTTACATATAAAACAAGTTTAAGGTAAAGTAGAACTATGATAACACGTACAAAAATAATCTTAATTTTACTCAAAACTTAAAACTAAACTAATTTTTCTTGAATACAAGTTGCAACTAAAAACTACATTATGAATTAGGTAGTTATTTTTTAATAAATGAAATAAATAATAAAAATTATTATTGATATGTTAAAATAACATATGTCCTAACAAGTAAGAAAACATTACTTTTCCGCACGCGATTACAGTTGGCTGAATAACACGTAGCGAGTTCGGCCAGGAATCAAGTGCGAAAAAGAAAGTTTCCGCAAGAGTTAGGAACACTATTTTTTCTTCTACATGGGCGGTTTTTAACAACTATTAGAAATTTGTGTTGTCAAAGACACCTAAAAACACAAATATTAAGGTACCAAAAAGTGGCACTTTCAAAACTAAAATGCGTGCGGAAAAGTGACACTTTCCGCACGCTCGTAGAAAAAGTGTCTTTTAAGGCTCTGCAAAAATATATTATAACGTTTTTTAAATTTAATTTCTTTTGGAAGAGTATAGGGATGAACGTTCTCTCGGGAGATGTGATCGTTCCCGGTCTCCCATGATCACATAAATACAATATAAGGAGCATTCGCGCACGACCGGTGAACGTTCGCATGAAAAACCACACGTTCCCGTGGAAGAATTGGCCCCCGCAGTCGTAGAAGACGTAAGCGAAGATAGCCACGAACAAAGTAATGACGTCACCAAATATATATATATATATATATATATATATATATATATATATATATTTTTTTTAGGTTTGTAAGTTTCTTGGGAATGTGGTTCATTAATCAACTAGCAACTTTTAAATTACATTTATTAACGTTTCGGTCTAAAGACCTTCTTCAGAACTAAAAAGAAATTGAATACAACGTTTTAGGCTATTTGTTTTTTATGCCATTATTTTTAAAAGAAAGAGTAAAATAATTAAAACAACGAAAAGTACTCACCATTCATACATTCACAATTTTACATTACATTAACCAAACGACATACAAAAAACACAAGTTCAAAAAGACACATCACATTATTTTTCGTAAAATAATGTCTTTATCCTCAATGGATTTTGACTAAAATCTAATCAGCTCATTACAGTGTGGAATATTATTTTACCTAAAAATTTTGTGAAAATCGGTTCAACGGTTTAGGAGCTATCGTGTTACGGACATACACAGAGACAGACATCACGACAATGTTCCTAAGATAGATCAAAATACACCCAAATAATACATTTTCGGCGTTATCTCAAAAAAACATATTCGTCGATAATAATACCTTCTTTAGCGATTGCTACGCGGGCTAGGAAGGTAAAAATGTGTTTATGAAATTTTTTTGAATAAATTTCATTATAAAAGAGAAGGAAAAACCTATTACATTTATCGGATATTTATACTATATTAAATAATCCTATATTAAATACTGTATTAAATTAATACTATATTAAATAATCTAGATTTCTCGAGTTGTAATTTAGGGTAAAAATTGTTGTATTACGTTACCTTTGAGATCCAGGAAAATGAGAGCGAGATAAAATAAATGGTCTTTTGCGACCTTTATCACGTTTTAATAGGCCATCGTGAGTGGTCATAACCTGCAACAAATAAAATAATACGGAAAACCTTTTTTCAAGTTTTTATACCTTATATTTATTGATTGTTTGCCTGGGTGTTCCAGATAAAAGCAACTACATGGGGATTTCGGAAATGGTAAGAGTTACGAGTTTGTTTAAATGAGAAAAAGTTGCAAAGTAAAGTTGCTCTATTCTAAGCCCAATCAGGTGCTGTATCAATATTAAAGAGGTGTTACTAAAATATCAAGCAAAAACTAAAAATTGTGTTTTTGCAAAAATTGAAATCTCGCCGCCATCTTGCAAACAAATTTAATGAAATTTGGCAGTTTTGTGCAACTACGGCCTATCAAATTTTTTCTAGGCCTTCTAGTTTATTTGAAACCATAGCCAACTTTGATATTTCTTATGACTGCCATTTTGAATTTATACTTCAATAAATAGAGCATTAAAAGAGCTTTTCAATTATGTATAATAAATCTACTTTTGAATGAATGACGGAAAATGTGAATTTATTTAAAAAACTGTTTTTTACTTGGTTGGCTGTGAAACAAAGACCGTAGTTGCGTTTGTTGTCATACCTACGTAACTATCTGTCAAAACTTTGTCATTTATTTGATTTATCTGTTGGAGTTTTAAAGTTTCTAAATTACTTAAGTTTTTTTTGAGTCACATTATCAATCAAATTTAACATGGAAAGGTTTCAAAATTAGGAGAAAGTAGATATGTATGAATGTTATAATTTGTGTAATAAGAATGCTGGCAGAGCTCAAGATACGTACTTTCAGAAATATCCAGAAAGATGACAACCAGGTTTGTCAATCTTCAGAATACTTAGAAATAATTTAATTAAATATGGTTCCTTTAAAAAACAAAATCGTAATCGACAACCTGATGAAAATATTGAAGGTCTGGTTTTACAAAGTGTCGTTGACAATCCTCGCATCTCTCTAGTACCCAAATCAACTGCACAAAGAATTCTTTAAAAAATTCATTCATATTAGTCAAGCACTCAGAAATGGTGACTTGGAAAGAAGAATCCCGTTTTGCAATTGGTTCATATAAAAATCGCAAGAAAACTCTCAGTATCCGCTTAAGGTTCTGTTGTCCGATGAAAGCAGGTTTAAAAACTGCGGGGTGTTTAACAGACATAACTACGTGTATTGGGCTGATAAAAATCCGTTCTTAAATCGTGAGGTACACCATCCCGTTAGGTGGGGTTTGAATGTATGGCTAGGGGTCATAAACGGACATATACTATTTAACATTTTTTTATAATAATTTGACGGCACCTCGATATCTAGAAATTCTACAAAATTACATTGACCAAATTTTAGAAAATTTGCCACTTCAAGATGTAGCAAACATGTAGGTCCAGCAAGATGGAGCAACTCCACATAATGCGAGAATGATAACCGACTATTTGAATCAGCAAGATGGAAATAACTGGATCGGAAATCGAGGTCCAGTTGCCTGGCCTGCTCGTGCGCTGGACTTTACGCCTCTTGATTTTTGAATTTGGGGATACTTAAAGGATAACGCGTATATTCTACTACTCATAATACGATAAAAGAACTTGATGCAGCCGTTGTTCAAGCCATAGAAGAAATTCCTGAACAAATATTTAAAGATGCATGTCTCTAATTCATCGATGCAGGATTCAATGCTTTGTTATCGGTTTTTAGTTTTATTTTATATTAAATAATAAATGCAAACTTTTGTTTCAGAAATAAAAGATAGATTTTAAGAAATTGTATTATTTCTTAGTCAGAGGAAAATTAAAAAATAAGGTCCTTAAAGAATGCATATAAATCAAATGAATGGACAAGCTTTGAAAGGTAGTTACATAGGTGTCACAATAAATACAACTACGGCATTTGTTTCATAACCAACTAAATGAAAAACAATTTTTTTAATAAATTCACATTTTCCATCATCCACATTACATTATGAACACGGTTGAAAAGCTTCTTTTATGCTCTATTTATTGAAGTTTAAATCAAATATGGAGGTCATTAGAAATAACAAAGTTGGCTATGGCAAAGGCCTAGAAAAATTGTTTTAAGGTCATTTAATTGGCCATAGTTGCTTATACAAAACTACCAAATTTAATCCATCTTTTCTTGAAACATTTCACCCGATATTTGACCTAACCTAAAACTTTACTTTGGAATGAGGTACGACTCTCACACTTTGCACAGTCGTAGATCTCCATGGAGTTAACAACCCCTCCAAGTTTCAAGGAATTCCATAAAGTAGTAAAGTAGTTGAAATTTCAAAAAACGTCGAAATTGCCACTCACTCATTCACTCACTCACTCACTCATGTGTAGATCATCAATATTATACTGTACTTTCAGACATGCAACAAAGCTGAAATTTGACAGACTGATAGAAATTATGACCAAACCCCTGGAAAAAATCAAAAAGCCCCAAAATTTTAATTTACTCCCCTCCCCTATACATTTAAAGTTATGTAAAAGTAACATCGCCCACTTCCGGAAATGCTAAAAAGTTGAGCTTTGGCAGAATGATAGGATCTATGATAAAACTATAGGAAAAAAATCAAAAAACCCCAAAGTTTTAATTTACTCCCCTCCCCTATGCATTTAAAGTTATGTAAAAGTAGCATTGCTCACTTCCAGAAATGCTAGAGAGTTGAGGTTTGGCAGACTAATAGAAACTATGATAAAACTATAGGAAAAAATTAAAACACCCCAAAATTCTAATTTACTTCCCTCCCCTATAAATGTAAAATTAAGTAAAAGTAACATTGCCTACTTCCAGACATGCTAGAGAGCTGAGCTTTGGAAGACCGATAGTAACTATGATAAAGTTATAGAAAAAAATTAAAACACCCCAAAATTCTAATTTACTTCCCTCCCCTATAAATGTAAAGTTATGTAAAAGTAACACTGCCCATTTCCAGAAACGTTAGAGAGCTGAACTTTTTAAGACTGAAAGACAATATGATAAAACTATATGAAAAAATTTAAAAACACCAACATTTTAATTTACTTTCCTCTCTTATAAATGTAAATTTATATAAAACTACATTACCCACTTCCAGAAACGCTAGAGAGCTGAGCATTAGAATGCTGATAGAAATTATGAGAAAACCATGGGAAAAAAATTAAAAAGTCCAATATTTTCATTTACTCTCCTCCCCTATAAATGTAAAGTTATGTAAAAGTAAGATTACCCACTTCCAGAAGCGTTAGAGAGCTGAGCATTAGAAGACTGATAGGAACTATGATAAAATTATAGGACAAAATTTAAAAACACGCCAATTTTAATTTATTTCCCTCCTCTATACATGCAAAGTTTTAAAAGTAACATTGTGCACTTTCAGAAACGCTAGAGAGCTGAGCTTTGGAAGGCTGATAGGAACTACGATAAAACTATTTCATTTTGAAATTTGTATTGGAGAACTTGGCTTTACTTTTATCTCAATTCTTTTTATGGAATGCCATTTTCGCGTACTTGGCTTATTTTTACATGAAATGTTTTTGTTATGATTAAATTTATTTGTAAGATGGCGGCGATATTTCAATGTATCAAAAAACAGAATTTTTAATGTTTGCTCTTAGAGCGCAACTTTTCTCTTATTTAAACAATCTCGTATTTCTTACCCTTTCCGAAATCCCCATGTAGTTGCTTTTATTTGGGACAACCCCTATACCTGCCTTTTAAAATAAATGTATATTAGACTTTTATTCTAACGACCAAAATACAAAATTACCTGAAATTCAGCAAAAATAATTGTTTCATTATTTTCCTACAGCCCGAAAATAAAGTTTTTCTAACGATTACAAAAAATACATCTTGTCAAAAAACTGCTTCTTTACTAAAAACAGCAAATAGCTATTAGAGGTCTTTTATGAAATAGTAAACCAAAACAATAACAACACTGAAAACATCTTTAATTTTGCCTAATTCCAATTTACCATATAAGAGGACATTTGGGTCAAAATCATGGAGGTCGAGAATTTGAGTTGGAGAGTTAAAGCTGTAGTAAATTACAGTTTTCTCAATATTTTCAGATTGTTTTACTAAAACTCATCTCACAATCATTTTAATTAAATATGTTATACCTAAAAATTCATTTGAGGAACGCCTTCATAATTTAATAAGGGAAGTTCAAATGGGCACGAGACATATTAAAATCAATTAAAATTAACAATTTATATTTAACACTTATTAGAATCAGTAAGGTTTATGAATTTATGGATTACAATTAATTTTAAGTAAGCAGTAATTTTACTTATTTAGAAAGTTGTCCGACCAGACAGTCATCATTTGGGAAACAAACACATAAAATATTTAAATGTTTTTTATTGAAAGTCAGATCAGACCCACTTTCTCTATTCAAAATATAAGGGTAAAATATACCCCTCAAAGGGGGTGCGTGCTACAAAAATTTCAAGATAGCCAAAAAGTATCCCCCTCGTAAACAAAATCGACGTGTCCGAGGGTTTTTCCAAATTCATTATCGTTTTAAAGATATAGGCCATTGACAGGTTTCGGTGGAACACCGTGTATATAAATAAATATAATAAATTATTTGAAAGCCAAAAAATACATTTAGGCTCTTTTTATCACTATTTATCACAATTCATATCAAGTTTCTCTAAATTAATGGAATTACAGTACTTTTAAAGAAAGTTTAGTATTATTTTTAAAGTTTTAAAAAACGTTCCCCAAATGACGTTTTTTCGGCGAAGTCAATTATTTTTGCCGATAATTTAAAAAATGTACCGTTCCATGCTCTACCCGGTTATAAATTAATAAATGACAAGTTAATCCAACAAAATATAAGCTTCAAAAATTTTTGTACAGCAAAATCAACCTTTTAATAATTTACAAAATAAAATTCTCTACCTCGATGATTTTGACCCATATACTTATTCTTGAAAATGGTAATAATTACCATCTCTGGCAGTTGGATCAAAAGGAGTGAAAATTTAAGTGACTGGATGGATACTCACATGTGTCAAGCCGTAGATATTGTGAATATATCTATGTGGAATTAAAGTACCATTATCATTCTGCCAAGTGTCCATGCTGATGGTCAATTCAAGATCCTTGTCAAACGATGCCGGCTCATTCATATCATTCCAGATGCCCGCCAAAGTTGGTGTAGTATTTTTAAAATTTTCATATAAATATAATTTGCTGTAATAATCTCTAGTGGCTGGATTATAATAGTCAAACCAAATTGATTTTCCAGGCCATCCTGTTCCAACGTAAGGGCTGTCATCCTTATTTCTAACATAGAATTTATTTTTGATACCATCGTTGTAAATCCAATAATTAGTGTCAACCTTAAAGTGAGGATCGCTTAGTCCTACAATTTTTCTTCCCGTGGAATTTACCCAATCAAACATGGCGACGGGGTCGGGGTAGTTTTTAAGATTCCATGTAAAAAATTCACGATCTTGTGTCCATTCTATGTCAAACCAAAGCACATCTAAGGGATGGTCATAGGCATCGAAAGCGTTGATAACATTCTTAACGTCAGTTGTGGAATTATAAGCCCAACGGCTTTGATGGTATCCTAGAGCCCATAGCTAAAAAAAAATAATTTTTACTGGTTTATAGTTTATTTGTTTTGCTTAGCCCTTTGTGTCCCGGGCCTTAATGTACATGTCGGTCCCTCAGTCCCAGAGGTTTTTTCATGCTTAGAGTCCCATTGCCTTATATATACTTCGCATATAAATAAATAGATAAATGAACAAACAATGTTTATATTTTGTATTTTTTGTTATGGTAATGAGAAACATATATTTTTTTAACAAACTTAAACGTTTTCTTTTCAGAAGTACTCATCAAAGAGCAAAAGCAACTTAAAATAATCTAAAAAATTTTTTGGACATATTTCTACGGCATTGGTACCCCAATAGGTCTAAAGTAGCGCATATTTTCGGCTTTGGAGAATTGAGACATTCCACCTTGAACGTATATATGGTGCTCGACATCGAACGTTTAGACTTTATAAAAAGCGTATAAAAAAGGATCAACTTATGGAAAACTAACGATTATACACTAGACAGGATTGTTCAGTTTGCCGAATCTGTCTGCAATCGATGTTCAAGGTCAAACTCGCTATTACGTCACCACTTGTGCTGGGCAGAAAGCGCGCCTATCGTTATATTGGATTTTTTGTGCTTTTAGAGCTATTCTCTTTATGCAAATTAAATTTTATGCCAGATTGAGGCATTGTACATTTAAAAATATTGTCTTTACATTAAATAAAAGGATGATAAATGATTTTATATTTGAAATATTTGTTAAATAAATTAAATTTAAATACTTAAAGTGAAAAAAAACTACAAATAATGTCGTAGCACATGTCCAATTTTTTAAAAAGTATGTTAAGAAATTATTTTGCGATAATAATTAAAAACGGAAATGTAGACAAAAAATTTATTGATTTATTTAAAAAAAAGAAAAGCACAAACATTCTTCTTAACAAATAGACAAAAAACAAAGAGAAAAAAAATGCACATATCCCAGACAGCACAAGTACGTACTATGTACGTAACTCTGCGACGTATGTACGTACATTTTTCGACCTACGTCCACATGTGTACGTCCCAGCGACAGCGGCGTAGCGTGGGGGGGGGGGGGCGGGGGGTTCGTCGCCCCTCCCGCCCCGAGGGTAGTGGTGCCCCATAGGTGGCCGAAGCGCCCTCAGCTTTATTAAGTCGGGCCGGTAATGACCAATTGAGTGAGTGCCAAAGGAAACTAACGACATGAAGACCTTTTTTTTTTTTGGTCGCAAGATTCGTGAGAGGCGCCCTTGTGACTTATCGGCCGCCCCCTCACACATGATGACTTTTTTTTTTTTGCAAGATTTGTGAGAGGCGGCTTTTTGACCTTTTTGGTTTTTTTTGCCACAAGATTTTTCATCAGTTTTCAGAGGCGCCCTTTTTAGCTGTCGCCCCCCCGCCCTTTCGCGCACGCTACGCCGCTGCCCAGCGACGTAACTTTAGCCATTATTTTCCTTCGATTTATACGAACTATGTACGTACGGAAGTACGAATATTCGACGTAATATGTACGTACGAAAGTACGTACATTCGACGTACTTTGGGCATTTATTTCTGTACGTCTTTTATACGTCCCATTATAGATCCACAAGGGACAAAAAATGCAACTAAAATGGAATAATGTATGTAAAAAACTCCTAGTAGGTACGTTCAATCAAGGTAAAATTCGGAAACGCATCTCTAAAATGTATGTTCCAAGGACGTAGCTGGTCTACGTACATAGTATACGTACCTAATTGGTCCAAGAAGTACCGACGTAAAATGTACGTAAAACGTACATACCTATATAATGTACGTACATAATTAGCCCGAGAAGTACCGACGTAATATTTACGTAAAATGTGCGTACCTATAATGTAAGTACTATGTACGTACACACTTGTACATACATAGTACATACCTAATTGGCACGAGGTGTACAACAGGGTTCGTCAACGATCGTTTAGCCATTGAAAAATATGTGAATTGACGTAAGATCGCTATTTAAATAAATAGCAATAAGAAAGATAAATAGTTTAGCGCTGTTGTCAAGTTAGCAATTCAAGAAAATGGTTTTCTTTTCGCGATCTAATGACGTTACTCTTACCGGCTGAGTAGGCCAAAGACGGCGAAAAAAAGTTAATAAAATCCTTAAAACCTCTTGATTTTAATTGCTTAAAACCTGTGTAATTAAGTTTAACAAAAAATAACTTAAGTAAAAATTTCCTACTTGCAAAATAAAAAAAAGTAGTTGACAATTACTTTTTTATTTATTTCTTTCACTTTTTCATAATTTACAAAATGTGAAAATGCTTAATTTAGGAGCCCTCTTCTTTCGTAATACATTCCGAACTTAAATTCAATACGAAACGTGGATTGCTTTAAATAATAAAAGCAAAATAGCTTTTTCCAAATAACAACAATCACTTTAGTAATTTTTTGTAATTATAATTGTAAATATAATCGAAAAAAGCAATGTGATGTTGTAGCACTGCATTTTGAAATAATTTTTTAACTATTATAAAAACTTAAATAATTCGTCTGTCGTACATCCCTACCTCCAAAAATGTTGTCTCCTATTCTGTTTCCTGGATAGTGTATGGTGACTTTTAGCAACTTGACTTCGTGAGCCGCCGTCAGAAGATCGAACGGCGCAAGAGTTTTGTAAGTGTCATCATAAAACACACTTGAGCGGCATTTAAGCGCGACTTTATTAAAAGAGCAAGGTTAATGTCTAAGAAAAAATTATTAAAAAATTGTATTTTTCTCGATTTAATGTTTCCTGATTAAAGCTAAAATAACGAAATAAATAATAATGACTATTTATTCGTCTTTTAAAAGTGGAAATTTTACTGTGATTGCTTCTGTTTAGTAATAAACAACTATTAATGAATTTTGAGTCACAGCGGCAAAAGCTCCTGAATATGCGCATCTTTGGTCCCCCACTAACTTCTTGCTTTCCATAAGTTCTGCTTTTTTTATACGCTTTTCATAAAGGCTAAACGTTCGAAGTCGAGCCCTGTATATCACTACAAAATATTTTATTAACAAAAAAGTTTCACGGGCAAGACCTCAGAGGTAAAGGTAGCTACGAGGACGTGTTTCTGCCTCATTAGGTTTCATTCAGCCCGAGCATAACCATAAAATAGAAGGAGATGAAATGATGATGTGGATAACTGAAAAAGAAATATGAAATATGGTGTTTACTGAGGAGAGACCATCTGTCAATTTGTAGCGTCGGTCAGGGTTGCCTCGGTTTTGAGGCTAATTTTGACGTCACGACGGAGACAGATATAATCTGCTCCCAGAAAACAGCCTGATCCCTGGATTTTTTTAAATTTGAAGGAAGTTCACGAGGTATAAAGTCTTAACAAAAAAGTTTCACGGGCAAGACCTCAGAGGTAAAGGTAGCTACGGGGACGCGTTTCAGCCTCATTAGGCTTTATTCAGCCCGAGCATAACCATAAAATGGAAGGAGATGAAATGATGATGTGGATATCTGAAAAGGAATATGAAATATGATGTTTACTGAGGAGAGACCAACTGTCAATTTGCAGCGTCGGTCAGGGTTGCCTCGGTTTTGAGGCTAATTTTGACTGAAAACTTTTTACCTCGTGAAATTCCTTCAAATTTAAAAAATCCAGGGCTCTGTTTTCTGGGAGCAGATTATATCTGTCTCCGTCGCGACGTCAAAATTAGCCTAAAACTTTATACCTCGTGAACTTCCTTCAAAAATATTTTATTTTTGAATTCTAAAAATTTCGGGGGATTACTTGATCCCTCCCTAGGACCGGCCTGACTCCAAACATATTTTCTGAGTGCACTACTGGTTATGACAGTTGTCAAAATGTTAATCTATGCCAATAAAAGCTAAGTACTTTGACTTTACTTACTTGTGGCAAGTGAGGAAGCCCTGTCAATGTTGCATACTGCTGAATCGCCTCAGCCAAAGTGGGCCCAATTAAGATAAATATGTCCAGCGTCCCTCCGTCTCCCATGATGTATGCTGAGCTTGATTTTTGGTCGATGTCAACAAACATTTCGGCGGCGTTGTGGATAAATACTCCAGAAGAATGGTTTTTACTACAAAACATGTCAAACTAATACGCCTGAGCCACATATTTAATTTTAAGATTTGAAGAAACGTACAATGTTAAGTGTGGTTAACTCAGTTTTTTTGGGGACCACTTTTAAAAGTTGATGGCTTGATTTCTTAACATACTAAAATTTTGTCAAATACGGGGTGTGATTATTTAGAGTGTTAACAGAAATGTTCTTATAAGGTGGTGCCCGATAATGTATATTTTTTATAAAAAAAAAGGTTAAAGTTTCATCCTCTAACCTGAATTTTCTAAACTATATACTAATAATAATTTTTGAAAAAACCTTCTTGTAGTTATTCAAAAATAATGAGTTTTGAGAGTGGAACACTGAAAAGATATTTTTCTAAATAAAAAAATAATTTTTTTTTTAAACATTATACTTAATGGCATATTCCTTTCAAAATTTTTATCGACTGATTGGCGCTTAGTAGCAATGAGAGGGTTGTAGAGTGTATGGAGGGGAAGGATAATTTTTCTTTCCGGGAATACGTTTAGAGAATTAACATATCAAAAGTCCCCACTTCTAGCCCCCCCCCCCGCTTCAGTGGCGGAGGTGGGTAAAAAGTTGCAATTTTTCAATTTAAATTCCCTACAAAATAAATAATTATGCTAATCTGAACTTTAACTGTAACAGATTTAAAAGCGTTAATTTTTGAAAAACGCATTTTTGCCCCATATTTTTATCAGACTTGTTCATCTAACACTTTGTTTTTAATTTTAGGAAAAAATCGTGAATAACGACAATGTGGTGCATTCATTACTAAAAATGAAATTTATTTATCTTTACGTATGTGATCATAAATTAAACGCTACAGGTGTTTTAGTTTTAGGTTGATTTTTCTGATTTTCTACAAAAACTGTATAATTGCTTTTACTATCACCTTCTTAATGATCATCATCAATATGAGTCTTCGGTTATCGACTGTAAGGGCACTAGGACGGGTCTAAATTAAAAGGAATAAGTATTATTTGAAAAGAAACTTTAAAGAAACGTTCCTATTTCAGTTGGAATTACAATTGAAATACAGTCGAACCTCTCTAACTCGAACCTCTATAACTCGAACCCCTCTATAACTCGAACCTTTTAAGCGGTCCCTGCAGTTTTTACATGTATTTTAACCTATGTAACTCGAGTTTCTATAACTCGAACTCTCCATAACTCGAACTGTTTTGGTTGTCCCTTCAGGTTCGAGTTATAGAGGTTCGACTGTAATAGTATTAATATTAAGGGTTATAAATTTATTGAGCCAGCTAAAAAATTGGATATCTAGTCATTAATAGTTAAGTTTTTATAAGTCACATATAATAAAAACAATTTTAGATTGATTTATTTATCTACAAAGCATTCTTAATATATTGTATTGACTATGCCAACAAATTTTAAATTATTGCATATGGAACAACAAGAAAATGTATAAGTTTTCTGTTAATACAATTTTGTTTGTCTTGCTTTTGTCAATTTCTGATTTGACTTCTTCATCTTCATTATGATTTATTAAAACAAACAAACCCTTTAAAAATTTCCTCTGACAATTGTGGCATACATGGCACATGTACATCTTTTTGCAGCTATATTTGATGTTGCTGTAGTCAGTTACGCATCTTCATTTTTTTTGATGCCACTGAATATTTGGTGAAGGCTGGAACTATACAGTTTGCTTCAGCTTTTCAACCCCATAATTCTGGAGCTAGCAAATTTGAAAACCAAAGGCGTAGCTACTTGATAATATGTTTTAAGTTTAAGTTTATGTTGTTTTGTTGTTGAGAGATGTGATAATAAATTAGAGTAGTATTTGGATAAAGATGATGTGAAAATGTTTGCAATTAATATATTTATAATTATTTTGTTTATCTTGCTTTCTTGGGTTTCTGCTGCGCTTCAGATTTTTTTTTTAAGTCAATAGTTTCATATTTGCCTGTGATTTTATAAATAGAGGAAATTTGTATGCATTTAGGGAACTTTCATTTGCCGAAGAGTTATACCATTTTAACAGATATAACTGTTAAGCAAGTTCTACTTCAGCATCCAAAAAGGGGGGGATGGAAAATAGTTTAGCTGGTTTTTGGAATTTAGGGTATTTTTAGTAAAGCTTTATAAATCTTAGCTGACCTCTCCGAAGTGCCTCTGAGATTCAATCGCAAACAGTAAAAGCATGCAGGAACAATATTTAGATTTACAAAAACTGATCTAATTTTATATTCACCACTGCCTTCAATTATATTTTTGTATAATAAAATATGTTTATTTTATCAATGTATCACTCTTAAATAATACAAGAAAATTTTTTTAAAAAAATTGTATTTGTGAAAATTGAGAAATCTGATTAAATATTTGAATTTGCTGTATCTTTTAATATGTTCTATATAAATTAGTAAATGCTACATATTTTTAAAGTAAACTGGTTTAAAGCTTTAAAATTGACAAATTTCTTCTAAAATTAAAAACAAAAGTGTTAGATGAACAAGTGTAATAAGGGGCAAAAATGGGTTTTACAAAAATTAACGGTTTTTGGTGGCCCACTATTTTATAATCTGTTGCTCTTAAAGGTAAGGTAATCACAACCATTTTATAGGGAATTTGATGCTTATTAATTTTTAATAAAAACTTTTTTTTGTAAAACGCGAAGTAATAAAGTTGTAGGGAAAAATCCGAAAAACGACACTTTTTCACCCCCCTCCACCACTGAAGCGAGAGGGCTAGGGGTGGGGACTTCTGATATGTTAACGTCCTCGGAGCGAAAAATTCTCTCCCACCCTCTATGCACTCTACAACCCCTTAATGGCCATTCATTGACTGAACTACAGATAGGAGTGAAATTAATTTGTCTGGTACGCTATATTCAGCCTATCATACAAACGTCATTAGATCATAGTAGTTGTCTCTAAATATTGCGTACTAGACGAATTTATTTCAGCGCCATCTCTCTATTGCAGTAAGCCAGTGGCAGATTCAAAAATCTTCTTATTATTATTATTATTAAATTATTCTTTGTATTATTTAGAAACTTTTTAATTTCTTACAATTTTTTGTACCTCTAACCGTTTTCGAGAAAAACCCCACTATTTAGCATTAAAATTTAAAATAGTCACTACATTACATTATTTTAATTTTATGCGAGTTTTATGTAATTTCTGAATAGCAATCGAAGATACAGATGAATTATTTTTGTCTTTTTTGTCAAAAACGGTTAGATACAAAAAATTGCAAGAGATGAAAAAGTTTCTGAAAAACAAGAAATTCATTTTATAATTGAATTTGTCAGTGACTTACTGTAAAAAAGTTCTGGAGAAAAAAAGGGGACATTACCCCAGAAAAAATATCATTCTGTAGTTTTTTACAAATATTTGCCATGCCTAATGATGTATGCCCTTGTAGTTAAATCCACGTTCCAGATTTGAGCAAAACATATCAAAAACTGCACGAGTTATAAAGAGAAAACAAGATAGATATTTGTCTCAATCATCATTTCTTTATAAAAACATTAATTTACCTTATTCCATAAATTAGAGGAATATTTCCATACATAGCCTTAGTAGTATTAACGACATAGGTGCCATCTCCAGCCATGTCCACATTTTTAAGCCTGTAAGGTTCGATGGTGGTTCCAAAAGTTTGCGTCAATTTAAGCGAATCAGAGCTGCGCTCGTGGAGCCCAAACAAAGCGCTCGCTTCGAAAAACTTGATACCGACAGCAAAGGCTTGGCTCATGTTGTTCTACAAATTACATATGAAAGCAACAAATGTTGTATAAGAATGAGAGCGCAACACTTATTATTATGCAAAACAAGGAAAAGACAATAGGGACTTATTGGAATAAAACCTGACTTTATTTTAGAGTCGACTTTATTCTGACACATTTCCATAGAAAACTAACAGCTGGCCTCTCAAAATTGACATACCAAAGCCAAATTTAATAATAAAGTCGCTAACATTCGCAGCATTTAATAAATACCGACACTAATAAATCCGGTCCTTAAATACACAAAGGCCGAATTTTGAAGAAGACTAGCGGCTTTTTATAAGGTCAATTTTAAAATAAGGTCAGGTTTTATTCCAATAAGTCTCTAATATTGTTTTAAATCCAAACAATTTTCGATGATTAATATTAATTTAATTTTATGAGTTTTTAAAGGGGCAAAATTTGTTATATGATTTTCTGACAATTTCCTTTAAAAAATAACACCAGAAACTTGACACGAAACTTTAACTGCTGCTAAGAAATTAGATTTAAGTATACTAATAATTTAAATATATTGTTACGGGTTCACAACGTTAAATTAAAACTCGCAATTCTCAAAAACGATAGGTCAATTTATTTCGACAAAGACAACACGCACTTAAACTTACTAATTTCTTGGTAATAATTCACTACTTTAATCGGCCTATTAACTTCGTGTTAACATCTAGTGATCACGCGACGTCCGGCCCTATCTATAGGGTCTGCCTACTATTCGAGAACTATCCATCCTTCTTCGATTCCCGCTTATACTAGCCTTTTCTAGACCGCGGTCCGTTCGAGTAGGAGCTTGTCATAGATAACGCAACTAAAACCTAGACTAAGAATACAACCATAAGGTAAATCAACCTAATACTACACTAAACCTAAATAAATTTTAACTATAAAATTTAAATAACTTAAATTTGTAACAATATTTTGGAATAAAGATAGAAAAATAACCCAGTATAATGACATGGTATCTAAAAAATTTATTATTCATTTATTATTTCAGTAAAGGCTACCAATCTACTGTTTCTGTATAAATGACCAAATTCAAAAAGAAGTAAATCACATAAAAAAATCGGCATTAAACTCCTAAAACTTCCCTCATCATAACACATAAATAGAACTTGCTTCACTATCTTAACTCAAGGCAATTTACGTGTATTAGAACATCTGGACGGACAGACAAATAATTAATTAAAAATATATATTTTTTTAAATTTAAAGTTATTTCCGAATTTCAGTCACTTTTCAGCAATTTTGTTTCATTTCCAGTTCATTCTTAGTTACTTTTGGTGAGCTTTTATTCCCGGAAATTTCCGGTTTACATTCAGTCACTGACCGGAATTTTTAAATCGTGTTCGGTAACGTTTGGACTAAGTTCAGTCACTTTCAGTCACTAATAGCCCATCGCACCGACTTTTTTTTTCGTTACTTAGCTTTAAGTGTTCTTTATTACGTAATATTTTGATTAGATTAAGAAACGCTTTAAGCTAAGTAACCAAAAAAAAGTCGGTGAGATGGACCCTTAGTTTACTATCGGTTTACTCTTGACCACTTGTAAGTAATTTTTAGTAACTTTTGGATATCTTTCAGTCACTTCTGGTCACTTTTAAGTCATTTCCAGATCACTTTCAATTTTAGTTAAATCCAGTCATTTTTAAGTAATGTCCGCTCGCTGTCGGCTCACTTTCAGTCAACCAAAGTCTCTTCCGTTTTTTTTAGTTTACTCTCTATTTCCGGCCAATTTAATTTATTTCCGATCACTTCTTGTTTACTTTTAGTAAATATCGATCAGTTTTGTTTTACGTTGACCACCTCGACGACCTCATTTTTGGTCTTTTTCGGTTAATTTTCAGTCACTTCTCGTTACTTTAAAATAATGGTCCGGTTCATTTGGTTTGCTCTCGGTTCACCGGAAGGTCACAATTCATTTTGGCTACTTCTTCTTTTTTACCTTCCTAGCCTGTGCAACAATGGTTAGAGAAGGTACTGTTTTCGACGAAATTTTACATTTCAGATAACGCCCAAAATGTGTTATTTGGGTGTATTTTGACCTATCCTAGCAATATCGCCGTGATGTTTGTCCGTGTGTGTGTATATATGTCAGTCCGTAACACAATAGTTTCTAAACCGCTATAGCGATTTTCATGAAATTTTTAGGTAAAATAGTGTTTGATACTGTGACGAGCTGATTAGATTTTGGTTAGAATTGATCATTGCAAATGGCATTGTTTTAACAGTTAAAAATGTTTAAATATACCAACTTTTTACGGAACGTCACATTAATATGCGATTTTTGGAATGAAGTAGAGCACATTTTTCTCAAAAATTTCAGTTTGTACCAAAAACTTTGTTTTCGTTTCGGAGATATTTACAAAAAAATTGTTTTTAAGGTTGATAAAACATAGAGTTCACTTGTAGTGTGCTAATGGGCTAGGAAGGTATCAGATCCGTCATAGATTCATTTATTTTTCAGGTAAACATTTTTCAGAGTTTTTTAAAATATTTCAAGACATTTTGATACGTTTTCTAAACATCTCCAGACTTTTTCTTATCAGTATGATTGCACGGAATGGGATGGTTTGGTTTGTCCACATACTGTAGGTAGGTCTTTGAACATAACGTAGAAAGTTCTGGGAATCTGATTCCGATTTTTGAATTTTAATTTTTCCCAAACTATATGACTTTTTACGCGCATTTTCGGAAACAATTGAAACTTCAGCCTCTTTAAAATTAGTTAGGAGGGATGTTTAAATACTTTTTATCAAGTTACTAAAAAATATAAATAAACATTTTTGCTTTTTTGTCCAAGCGTTTTGCTTTAGTTTCAAATTGTTGATGCCAGTTGGGTGATTTTTACAGATCCAATTTTGAAGCTCCTCTCCAATTTTATTGCAATGTAAATTTTTTAAATATTTACTGAACTTTATGACTAATTTAATTTTTAATACTTTTTTTTACATTTGACCATTGCTTGACCAGAATTTGTATAACAAAAGTGAAGTTTTATAACTTTTTATGATATTTTTTAATTTTTATAACTTTTTATGATTTTATACTGCCTGCCCTGTAACTTACTATACCAAACAAATTTTTTATCTTGTTTTAGGCATATCTGCAACTTACGTATTCCATAAATAATTTATCCCCATCAATCTCGCTCTGAAGAACCCCACTGTTATGATAAAATTGTATATTAAAAGGAGAGAACTGCACAATAATTTTGTGTTGGTTTACGTCTTGAATAGTTATATGATTTTCATCAGCCGAAACTACCTGTAGGCTAAAATAAAGAAATACATTAGCTTCTTCGTATCAAACTTAGGGTGATTACGTTATTGAACCTCCCTGTCATTAGTATATATTGCGTGTCCTAAAGGGCTGCTTTATAGCCCGTAGGAGATGGGAATACCACGACCGCCGTGTCTGTCTCCACGTAGCACACCAGAACATGGTCGCATCAACATAGTTTAGTTGATTAAATATAGCCATCTAGGGTGGCTTCTTGTAAAGATCTCTAGAATAGGCATAGGTGCAAAATTTACCGCTCATAGACCATAAGCGGTTTTGGGCATTGGAAAGGGGGAAACCGCCACTTAAACGTAATCTACAAGAATATAATCTAGTTTCAAACTTCATCAGCGGCATAGCATAACTGAAAAAGTTGCGCACGTGCCGGTTTTGGTTGCTAAGGGAACAAATCGCATATAACATAAGTGCGCCAGAAAGTGCTATTTCACAATGTATACATGCGAAAAATAATTGACTCTTTAGACATGGAATTTCCAACAAACAATTTTGAATCTGACGTTTTAAGGCCTTTAATATAAATAAATAAAACTCTCGAACTTGTTTAACAATCTTACATTTCAGATGTTGGCTCTTTATTCAAAGAATATCTTAATTTTATTCTTTGAGAATTTGGTTCTTCAATCTTAACTCGGAATCGTCCTTGCTCAAGAACCGATATGTTTACTTGAAGTAATTTTTCTTGGGCATTTTTGAGATGCACTAGTAGTTCACGAGTCGTTACATTGTAGCCTTTTGCTGTGTATTTTTCATCACTTGACAGGTTAATGTTTCTTAGCTTACTGCAAAAAATAAAAAACAATGAAACAAATATATAAACACCAAAGTTTTTACCAACAAGATTTTATGGAAAATGTATAATTTTTTTACTGTTATTTTGATGTCCTATTAAAAAAATAGTTTTTTTTTGAGGCGAGTTTTTATATAAAAAAACCATAATAAATTTTCTTAAAAATGACGTAAATCAATTGAAAAATATTGGTACAGTAAATATCGCTTATAGCTATAGCGGATATTACGACATATCGGTTATACCAAGGGCGCACTCAGGGGGGGGGAATTTTTTTAGATATTTTCCACATATTTCATGAATAAAAGCATATAAATTGGTTAAAAAAATCATCAAAATTCGCAGATCTTCTTCGAAACCGTTGTCAAAATGTTTTAATTTTACAGGAGAAGCAACACAAAATATTGTAATTCGTTTTTGTCAGTTATGCAAAATATATTTTTTTTTAATTTGAGATTTGACCACATGGTTTTTTTGGTAGATAAAATAAGTAGAAATCTTTCCGAATAACAAAAATGAAAAAAAACGGTCTGGATGTCGTAAAACTACGCGTTGTCATCTTATACATATTTCACCCAACAAGGTACGCACAATATCGACCGCCCGCATTACCAATCAAATTTCGGGATTCACCTCGCCACGACAAAGATAACGGGATACGAAACGCATATCCACTTTACCTGTCCATTTTTTATAGATGTTGAAAACGAGGATTCGCGTACGACTTACTTGCAGAATGGTTGTGTTGAGCAGGTCTTCCATTGCTCTGCGCTCAAATTAGGTCGGACAAATTCAACTAACAAAATCACTAGATGCCACCTACAAAATAAAAATCCACATATCGTCGTTGATCTTACAAACTGACGTAACTCATTTATTGTAATTTTACAAGAGAGCAATTTCAAGTTTTAGGGAAAGTTTATATTGGATTTATATCACTAAAAATGTTCTTGGATCTAATGATTTTTATGCTATTAAAGGATTTTTATGAGTTACGACACTTTGTGGGATGCAAGAACGACACAAATAAGGTAGTATTATGGTCTTATCTCAAAACTGCATTTTTTTGAGATACGTCAGTTTGTAAGGTCAACGACAATATGTTGTACGTACATGAAAAAGCCTGCAATTTCTAACGTTAGCATTTCTAGGCACATGAAAGTCAATAAGAAATAACAAATCTGGTGATTGTATTATGTTGTTAATTATCTTGTACAGAATACACAGGTCATTCTGATTCTCTTCGTTTTTCAAAAGTTTGCAAATTTAAAATTGATAAAATTTCTTTGTAATTGACAGTCATAAGTAATGCCCAATCTAGAAGCTATATTTCTTAAAAATATTTTTTGCATCCTTGCTATGCTAGTTTTTTGAGTCTCATAATAGGGAGCTTGCATACTCAAGTGCCTGTCTAAGAATTGCCGAATAAATATTATGACAAATTATTAAAATCTATAAGATTACGTAGCACAAAGCCTAACAGTTTCATGAATATATTTGATATTCTTTTGATATGCTCATTAAAATTTAATTCAACATCAAGAAAAATACCTTCCTATCTTTTAATAACATAGACCCTCTCAAGGCTTCCCCCATTAATGCAATCAACAAAATTAATCTTAACAAAAACATTTCCTGTAAAAAAAAGCCAAGTACGCGAAAATGGCATTCCGTAAAAAGAATTGAGATAAAAGTAAAGCCAAGTTCTCCAATACAAATGTTAAAATGATAGGTTCTTACTAGTTTGTAAATGTTTTTAAAACTTTGCAATACCCTCATTTAAATAAAGTAGCTAGGCAAATTTGGCAGTTTTGTGAAAAAAGGAATTTATATATTTATGCTTCTTATATTAGTTCTACTGATAATTATGAAGCTGATTTTGAATCAAGGCAAGGTGATAAAGATACAGAATGGTCATTATCACAAGAAGTTTTTGAGAATATTATTTCTAAGTTTGGTAATCCCAATATTGATCTTTTTGCTAGCCGGAATAATACAACATGTAAAAGATTTATTTCATGGTTTAAGGATCCTCAAAATTTTTTGGAGGATACACTGTGCTGAGACAGTCGAAAATTTCTTAGGGAGTTAGGTTGGGTCAACAGAGGGTGATGAAAAAATCAACAATGTGGTCGAGGAGAGTCGCTTTATTGTCTGAGCTTGAGCTAAATAGGAAAATTTACAATTAATGCCTAAACACTAACAAGGCTATGCCCCCCCATGCCCCATTCTAACCTAACTTTCCCATGAGTGTTGCCTAATTACTTAAAAAATGGTACATACCTAAATAGGAAAAGACCTGCCGGTGGGGTCACCTCGAGGAGGTTAAACACCAAAAACAATTGGTTCAAAACCATAAATAACTCAAACAGATTTAGTTGCGAAGCAAGTGCGGATCAAGATGGCCGAGAAAAAGAAAGACCATTGAATCTCGTTGGAAAGACCGATTTTACGCTTGACAGAATGAGAGTTATGGTTCCTTGATTTCAAAGCGGGAGATTTGAAATTAATATATGTAGCACGGCAAACATGCACGACCCCGGCGTATCCGCCAAAAGGAAAGTATTACACACACCTATGTGGTATTTGTGTGGTATTACCAGGGACATCAGAAAAGAAGGGGTTTACGAGGGGAATTCAAGAAGTTTCACTACATCTGCCCCCACAGCTTGAAGGAAGTGATTATCCAGGATCACCACATTCAAGATGTATAGTGTATAGAATTCTACACAAAGCACTTCACATATGCACTTATTTTTATGATATCACTATCTACCATGTCCATTTATTTCATGACTCATGGTGGTTCAAGAGGAGGGTGCTACTTCTAAAGGTGAGAAGCATGGAAGGTACCTCGCTCTATACTATTAAAATGTTCTAACAGGTACGTCGACTCTGCAATTTTCTTTTTGATTCTATAAGGACCCTCAAAAAGAAGAAGGAATTTCTTCATTTCCACTTTAATGGAAGAAGAGTTGTTTGCTAAAAGTAGCACGGATTCTCCAACATTGAAGTTTATTGGTTTCCCAAAAGTTATCTCAGCTCTATGTGCTGCCTTCCCACGTAAGTTAGCTTCTGCTAAGATAAGTTTCTTTTCTACTGACGTGGAAGAATATTTCCCTGTAGGATAGACGACATCTTTGGGGAGAAGAGTGGGTCGCTCTTTGCCCAACTGCAATTCCACTGCGGCGAATCCTGTGGATTCATGGATAATTGTGTTCAGTAACTCTGCAAATTTTGGAACTTCATAAGCCCATTTAGTGTGTGCTTCATTGCAGAAAGTCCGAAACAGTCGGCCTAACTCCTTCATAATCTGTTTTGACGGATTAGCGCACGGATGTCTAACTGAGCAGTAAACTACTCGAATATCAGCTTCTTCCATGGTTTTCTTCCATAGCTTGGAAGTAAATTGAGAGCCATTATCATGGAGTATACGTTGAGGCTGGTTATGAGTTGGAAAATAATCTTGTAGCAAACGATTTAACATCGCCCTCGACGTTGCCTTTTTTAGTACATACAGGGTGACATACTTTGTAAATAAATTTACCACTACAAAGATGTATTGCACACCGCCTCGGCTTCTTACTAAAGGACCATACACATCCATTGCAATAATGTCACTCTTGTCTTTAGGTATAATCTGAGTTTGAGGAGGATGTGGGAGTGGACATGACTTTGCTCTTTGACATATGTCGCACTGCCGAATGTATTGCTTTATTTTCCTGGACATATTTGACCACCATAATTCTTCCCTCATGCATTTCCATGTTTTGCTGACACCATAGTGGCCTAGGGTTTCATGATAGCCCTTAATAAATTCTTGAATTAAGGAGGAAGGTACACATAACAACATGTGATCTTCAGTGTCACCTCTTTTATATAAAATGTTATTATGGACGTAAAATTGCCGTTGTAACTTCTCAATAGTATTTATTAAGGCAATAATATTAGAGAGTTTTTGATCATTTTGCTGAAACTCTGCAATATTCTTAAGTGTAATTTTAAGAGTGGAAGGAAGTTGAAGACTAGAAAAAATGCGAAAGCATTTTTCTGATGGTGTTGGAAGCCTTGTACATGCATGCCTGGAAAGGGCATCGGCCTGGATATTCTTTTCCCCAGATAAAAATTCAATTTTGAAGTCGAATTCTTGCAGAGCTAACGCCCACCTGGTAACACGGGGCGAGAGAAGTCTGCACGTGTTTATGTAGGTGAGTGCCCTACAATCAGTTCTGAGGGTAAAAGTGGCACCTAGGAGAAATGTTCGCCACTTTTGAATGCACCATAACGCAGCTAAGGTTTCCTTTTCAAAGGTACAATATGCTCTTTCACGATCCAAAAGTTGTCTAGATGCATATGCCACCACTTTGCGCTCATCATCATCGATCTGGAAGAGTATTCCAGCTATCCCAACATCACAAGCATCTGTTTCTATGTACCATGGTAGCTGTGGATTTGGGTGGTACAGCAACGTTGCCTCCTGTAATTGATTTTTTATAGCCTGGAAAGCACTCTCCTCAATATCACTCCATTTCCAGGAGTTCCTCTTCCCCAAAAGAGAGGTTAAAGATGTCACAATCTGTGAAAACCTATGTGTAAAAGAATGGTCATATTGACAAAGACCGAGGAATTTTTGTAATTCCTTGGGGGATTTTGGTCTGGAATAATCCAGAATAGCCTGGATCCGATCTGGATTGGGCCTAATTGATGTTGGGCTCAGTATAAACCCTAACTAAGTCATTTCCTGACAGAAAAAAATGGGATTTATTCAGACACAATGTGAACCCTGAACTTTGTAACTTTTCGAACACCCTGTATAAATGTTCTAAATGCTCTTCGTATGACGTACTGAATACCAAAATATCATCAATGTACTTTGCAAGAAACGAGTCGAACTCTCTGCCAAAAACTGCCCTCATTGCACGAGTGAAACCACTTGTTGCATTTTTAATCCCAAATGGCATATAGGCAAATTGGAAAGTCTGGGTGCCATACATGAAGCCAGTATATTGTTTCGAGCTCTCCTCAAGAGGAATTTGCCAGTATGAGTGAGTAATGTCTAACGAGCTCATGACTGTCTTGCCTTGCATTAGCTGTAGGATTCCGTTTATTGGTTTTGGCTGTTCAAAATCAGGCTCCATATTTTTGTTAGCGACACGAGCGTCCAAACATACCCTTGCCGATTTATCTTTCTTAATTGTCACCACTAGGGGCGAAATGTACTTTGTATTTGCCCGCTCAATGACCCCCCAGTTAAGCATTTGGTCTATCACTTTGTCAACCTCTTTGCGATAAGCAACTGGGACAGCAGGTTGCTTAACAAAAAACTCAGTTTTATCTTTTAATTTTATGCTATGAAAATACGCTGTTGTGCGCCCAGGTATTTCCGAAAAAAGTTTATTATATTTATCGATAGGCGCGCAGAACTGCTGTTTCACTGGCCTTGGCAATGAACTTGGTAAAGACTCGAAAAATCGATAAAAGTCTATCCCACCATCATGTGATGGTTGCTGGGACTCAGAAATAAGAGGGCTAGATGTGCAAACCAATTTTCTCAATTGCACTCCGTCACCACTCTCATAAATGTTTGAATATGAAATTTCAGGTACTCTAATGTAGCTACCCTTATTTTTAATTAAAATCTCACTTTTATGTAAATCTATCACAGAACTATAACACCTTAAAAAATCACAACCGATTAACACTGGACACGACAAATCACAATTATAAGAAACTCAAAAGTAAAAGGATTATTTTTTTATTGAAAAATCGATTTGTGCCTGCTTAGACACCCTTTGAGGTTTCGATTTAAAAGCTCCCACGACGCGAACGGACGTCACAGAAAAGAATGTATCACTTTCTTCACAATTTATTTGGGACCAGACAGCTGATGATAGCGCCGAAACCTAGCTCCCAGAGTCAATAATTGCAGGGAACTCAAACCCATACCTTTTTATTAAGATTTGAGGACACTTTGATTCAGGAGGAATGTGCTCAAAATCACATGACTCTTCAAGTCTGGTCTTAGGAGGAGGGGGGATTCTCGTTTTCCGATAAACCCGCCTCATCATGAGTTTCCAATAAAGAAATTCGCTTATCTGTTACATTCCTTTGAAAATTTGGTTTAACCCTTTGATGAGATTCCCTATAACTTGAGTTAGGACTAAAAACAGGACATTTTTTATTTTTAAAATGCCGGTCTACTTGACGCAGACAAGCAACAGCCTCTGACAAGGTTGTAACTTTTATCAAGGACCCACACACCACAGGGGGAAAGTGGCATGCAAGGATTTCAATGAGTTCTTTGGTTGAATATGGAGGTTGAAGATGCCTTGGCATTGCTACATATGTGTTAAAATGATCTACAAACAGACCAGAACAGAATTCATCATTTTCTAAAGACAACTTGATTTTATTTTGTTGTTCTCTACCCCAAAAATGATTTATAAATTCGACCCTAAAATCCCGAAAACTATAAAAAGTTTGATTGAGGGCTTTCCACCATTTCCTAGCGGAACCCTTGAAAGATTTGTTTAAAAGACGTTTAATTTGTTCAAATGGAAGTGTGTCAATATTGGCACATGAGTAGAGCTCTTCCAAAAACTCCATGGGTTGAAGTTCCCCCTCCCCATCAAAGAATGGTACAAACTTAATAGCCTCAGATAAAGAAAGATGGATGTTTTCGTTTTGAACCAGTGCATTTGGTATTTCATTTTGTGGGTGACCCCTTGGACCTGTCTGTACAAAAGTGAGATTATTTTGCCCTACTGAATTTACCCGAGGTTCCCCTACACTACTCCCAGAATTATTATTTAAATTAAGCCTACTTAATGCTGTTTCAATAGCTCTATCTACTATAGTTTGAACATCACACAATGATATTTGAGGATTATTATTTAAAACAGAATTTGAAATTGGATTAAAAAAATTATTTGCACTGGAACATGCCTCTGCTGGCGCCCCCATATTCGTCGATGAAGGAATGAATGTATGCGGCCTATTAGTTTGATGAGAAGGCTCGGTTTGTGCCCCCATGTTCTCCCTAGGAGAAACTGATGTAAAACACCCCTGAGTACTCGTTCCTTGGCTACTGAGTGGTGTATCATCAATACTATGATGAAATCTTACTGTTGATGGTCCAGAAACAGTGTGGGATCCACTCTGTCCATCCCTTGGTAGCCTTGAAATGGAAACTGAATTGTAATGTTTTTTTTTTTTTTTTTTGTTTACAGGTATGCGCACTCGCAAGGAGATCCTTATCACGCCGAACCGAACCGAACCCTTATATTATTTTGCAAAAAATTATTTGACAGGCTGCTACCTGGGGTGACCGAGGGGATTGATAAGTTTGGAAACGCTCCTACCTCTACCCGCCATGGTCCGCGGGACCTCATCTGGTACCTCCACACCCATGTGAAGGTTCCTGTAGTTGACCAATCTTCTTGGCCGAAGGTTGCATTGTTGATCTTCCATACTGTGCTCTGTTGGCTCGCGGTGGGCGCCACGATGTGCTGAGACAGTCGAAAATTTCTTAGGGGGTTAGGTTGGGTCAGTAGAGGGTGATGAAAAAATCAACAATGTGGTCGAGGAGAGTCGCTTTATTGTCTGAGCTTGAGCTAAATAGGAAAATTTACAATTAATGCCTAAACACTAACAAGGCTATGCCCCCCCCATGCCCCATTCTAACCTAACTTTCCCATGAGTGTTGCCTAATTACTTAAAAAATGGTACATACCTAAATAGGAAAAGACCTGCCGGTGGGGTCACCTCGAGGAGGTTAAACACCAAAAACAATTGGTTCAAAACCATAAATAACTCAAACAGATTTAGTTGCGAAGCAAGTGCGGATCAAGATCTATGGATCAAGATGGCCGAAAAAGAAAGACCGATTTTACGCTTGACAGAATGAGAGTTATGGTTCCTTGATTTCAAAGCGGGAGATTTGAAATTAATATATGTAGCACGGCAAACATGCACGACCCCGGCGTATCCGCCAAAAGGAAAGTATTACACACACCTATGTGGTATTTGTGTGGTATTACCAGGGACATCAGAAAAGAAGGGGTTTACAAGGGGAATTCAAGAAGTTTCACTACAACATTTACAGTTTCTTGGGAAAAGTATTCCTTTTATGCGTTTCCCCCTTTTAGTTTTGATTCTCAGAGTGTTAAAGAAAATAAAATCTGAGAAATGCAAAGGTATAGTTGTAATTCCACACTGGACAGGTCAGGCTTTCTTCCCTAGGTTTGAAAGGTTGCTGGTCTCAGATATATTAATAATTCCTCCAAGTAAAAATATTTTACTTTCGGTTTGCAGAGATCCTCATCCCCTTTGGAGGAAGCTCTCACTGGCGGTAGGGATATTGTCAACGAAGGACTACAATTAAATGGAGTTCCTTCTGAGGCTTTGACAATAATACGATCTTCCAGTTACCAGTTCAACATGAAAACAATATAGTTCTGGTTTTAGAGCCTGGGGAGAGTTTTGTGATCAGAAGTGTGCTTCAGTAGCATCAAGTTCAGTGTCTTTTTTATAAAAAAATTTAACATTTCAATTTAATCAGGGAAAAAGTTTTGGAAAACTAAATAGTTTTCGAGAAGTTCTGGGTTTATTTTTAGATCCAGTTATTACAAATGACTTTCGAATTAAACGTTTCTTTAAAGAAGTCTTAAATCAAAGGCCTCTTAGACCAAAGTATGAGTCAACATGGAATCCAGAAATAGTTATCACTTATTTGGAAACTTTATATCCAAATGAAGATATATCTTTTAAAGAATTATCAATTACGTTTAGTTGTTTTATGAGCAATAAATACTGCTCAAAGGGTTCAAACATTGTCCTTGATTAAATTGGAAAACATGACATTGGTATAGCTGATGGTTATGTTATAAAAATTCCAGATTGAATTAAAACATCACGTCCCAATAGGCTTCAGTCTACTTTAAGGATTTTTAAACATGAAAATCCAAAGTGATGTCCTTTTCTAGCATTAAATTGTTATGTACAGAGAACAAAACATATCAGAAAAGGTATTACTAGTTTGCTTATAACTTTTAAAAAACCACATCATATAGCTTCTCGTCAGACTTTGAGCAGATGGATCAGACAAATCTTAATAAAGAGTGGTGTTGTTAAAGAATTCACAGCTTATAGCACAAGGCATGCTGCAATCTCAGCAGCATTTAGAAAAGGTGTCTCTTTGGAAGCTATTAAAAAGACAGCTGGATGGTCTGCAACGTCAAACGTTTTTTCAACTTACTATAATAAGCCTCTTAACAATGAATATTTTTCGAATGTAGTTTTAGGTTAGTTGATAATAAGGAGCGATATTTGCCCTATTATAGTTTTAGGTACAGGGCTTGTCAACGATCGTTTGGCCATTGAAAATATGTGAATTGAAATAAGATTGCTATTTAAATAAATGGCACTAAGAGAGATAAATAGTTTAGCGCTGTTGTCAAGTTAGCAATTCAAGAAAATGGTTTTCTTTTCGCGATCTAATGACGTTACTCGTACCGGCTAAGTAGGACAAAGACGGCGATGCATAAAATCCTTAAAAGCCCTTGTTGAGCCGAAACACCGCATTTCAACTTATTGTTTTATTTTTCAAGACGAATGGCCCCTCCATTTAAGGGGCAAAAATAAAAACATTTTTTCGGCAGACTGAAACCAGTAGAGGGGCAAGAGGTTTAGGGCTGTCCTCCATCCCTACCCCCAAAAATGTTATCTCGTATTCTGTTTCCTGGATAGTGTATGGTGACTTTAAGCAACTTGACTGCGCCGTGAGCCGCTGCCAGAAAATCGAACACTAAGCGGCATTTAAGCGCGACTTTAATAAAAGAGCAAGGTTATTGTAGAAGAAAAAATTATTAAAAAATTGAATTTTTTTCGATATAATGTTTCCTGATTAAAGCTAAATTAACTAAATAAATAATATTGACTATTTCTTCGTCTTTTAAAAGTGGAAATCTTACTTTGATTGCTCCTGTTTAGTAATAAAAATCTATTAATGAATTTTGAGTCACAGCGGCAAACGCTCCTAAATATGCACGTCTTTGGTCCTTTACTGACTTCTTGCTTTCCATAAGTTCATTCTTTTTGATACGCTTTTCATAAAGGCTAAACGTTCGAAGTCGAGCCCTGTATATACATTTGAGATAATGTAGTTTTGAATACTTATAAAAATTATTTTATGTAAGTATTTTGTTGAGAATATTTGTATTGTTTTATGATTTAATTAAATTAAAACAGTTTTTTATTTAATAAAAAGAAAATATTTTTTATTTTCTAACTAAACTTTATTCTCTAAACATCTACGTTTATATATGATCTATGAAGGAAAATACACTGAAGTAAAATTATAAGATCAAACGAACTTCTTGAAGTGAAGTCCGATCTTAATCTTTCCCGCCCTACACTTTTTTTAAAATAAAAAATTTTTAGCATTGACAAAATAAGGTTAAGTGCATAGAATCAGAGACAGATACAGCTGGTGACACAACCGCTGAATAAAAAGTTTTGGTTGATTTAAAAACGGTGCTTTCATTAGAGTGTTAGTCAAGGACTACGTTTATATGTGATCTATGAAGAAAAATACACAACTTCGTAAAATTAAGATCGAACTTCACTTCAAGAAGTTCGTTTGATCTTATAATTAAATGACATAACCTTACACTTGTCAGAATTTAAAGGCAAGTTATTTGTTAATTACACCATTGAGAGAAATCATTTAACTCATTTTGAAGTATTTGACAATACTTTAGTTTTATAACAATTCTAAAAACTTTTTTCACATCATTTAAAATACTCTGCCAATATATGGGCCCCTAAGCTCACACTAGGTACTATAGTTATAGTGTACGTGTGAGCTAATATAACTAAAAACTGAAATATATTTTATTTAACTCCAGACTAAATTACCTTTTGTTTGATACCACACAAGCCATGTTTTGACTTAAACTCAAATTTTTGAAATCTACCCCCAACCTTAAAAAAAACAAAAAACTAAAATGTATTTTGTTAAACTCCGGACTTAATTACCTTTCGTTTGATACCACACAAGCCATGTTTTGACTTAAACTCAAATTTTTGAAATCTACCCCCACCCTTAAAAAAACAAAAAACTAAAATGTATTTTGTTAAACGCCGGACTCAATTACCTTTCGTTTGATATCACACACGCCATATTTTCACATAAACTCTAATTTTTGAAATCTACCCCCACCCTTTTATTTGGTTTCTGTTGGGTGGATTTTGTTCATTTTTAAATGGGACCATCTCGACCCAAGACCCAGCCTAGGTACCAAATTTCATTAAAATCGGCCAGGCGGTTTTTGAGTTATGCGCGTTGGTCGTTACAGACATACAGACAGACAGACAGACAGACAGACAGACAGACAGACATACAGACAGACAGACAGACAGACAGACGGCGCAACAAAAAAGTTTCAAAATCATCTGAAACGCAAAGATATATAAAAATTTTTGAAATCGGAGAAACTTTTTTTTTCTCGAAAAAATTAGGATCACCATAGCTCACACTACTATAGTATAGTATATGTGTGAGCTAAAAATATAAAAGGTATTAAAAACGTTTAAAAGGATCTTTTTGTTTAATAAAAACTGACTGGTCCAAAATTATCTTTCTAAGTGGGCTATATGTAATATAGAAGAAAAATGTGAAATAATTTATACATGGACTCTCCATCCATCTAAGATCAATCATCCCAGTTCATAAGGTTTTATAAAATCTATATTATTAAAAACAAAGATAATTTACAAATAATAATTTTAAAATTATAATAATATACTTACCTGAACATAGTTTTCATGATGACTGTCAATAACACACAATAAATTTTTGAAAATTATCTTTTTTATAAGGAGAACGATAACAATTTGTAAACACTTAATATTGTGATTTGATTAGGTTATTAGGTATGCAAAATTAATTTTTGACATCTTGAATCTCCACCAATTTTTACCTTCCTAGCCCGCGCAGCAATGGCTACAGAAGTTATTATTTTCGACGAAAATAATCTTTTTCAGATAAATGCATATTTTATTCTCATGGTTTTTAAAGTTGAGGTCTCCTAAAAACAGCAAAGATCAATTATTTTGGTGTTTGTTGTCATTTTGGCGCTTTCCTCGGAAATCTTGGATCCAATACTGACTGATCTTGGGTACAACGCTAAGCTGTATAAGAATTTAAGTCGCTTTAATGATGTTTTTCTATTAGCATTATTGTAGTTTTGCCTGTGTGTAAAATATGGGCCGGCAGCCTACTTTTTCCCAGGCCGATTTGAAGTTTCCCATCCATACGGTGGCGGTCCCAGGAGGAGGGTACAGAGGAATTACCCCCTCTTTGGTCCAGATTAGTCTAAATATAAGAGGCACATTCTGGTGTATTACACACCTGTAGAAATAAATATTATTTTTACATATTCAAAAAATCTAAATTGCCCCGTTTTTTTACAGGTCTGAGACCGTCCCTGATTCATCTTTGTTTGCAATTCTACTATACCACTATGGCTGTATTCTCGTACTTAAACGATGTGACCATCCACATCACACGCTTTGACCAATGTGAAATCGCATCTCCTGCCACGTACCGACTGAACGTTTCTCGGTCGGATCGTAGGAGAAGCTTGTGTAGTCACGTAACGGCCATTGGTCAGAGCATGTGATGGCAACTATCACATCGTTCAAGTAAGAGATAGCGAAATGCTAGAAGGCCTAAATTTAGACTAACAGGAATTATGACAAAACTCTTGGAAAAAATCAAAAAACCACAAATTTTAAATTTACTCTACTCCCTTATACATGTAAAATTAATATAAATTCCATAAATGCTAGAGAACTAAGATTTGGCAGACTGATAGAAATTGTTACAAAATCTCTCAGAGTAATAACATATAATTATTACTCTAAGCAAAATCTTGAACTATTTTTTAAAAACCCCAAATTTGGAATTCTTTTTCTTCCCCTATACATGTAAAGTTATGTAAAACTGACATTGCATATTCTAGAAAAGCTAAAGAGCTGAGATTTGGCAGACTGAGAAATTTTAACAAAACTAATAAAAAATAAAACAAAAACCCAAATTTTGAATTTACATACATGTAAAGTTATGGTAAATTAATATTGCCCACTTCCAAAAAAAACTACGGTGCTGGTATTTGATAGACTGAGAAATTATAGACAAATTCTGAAAAATAATACCCCCCCTTCCTACTCTTTTTCTCGTAATAGCAAGTCAGACATTAACGCAATTATATACTCGTTTCAAGAATTTCTGTGTACAGTTGACATCATCTTGATACTTATTTAGTTGTCAACTGAAACTTGTTTTAGGATAGTTGGTAATTTTGTTTTTATGGAATAATCGTATTGCAAAACTGAACACAGGGCCCCATGACTTAATTTTTTTTAATATTATATTACATACTTAACATATGAAGCCGAATATTATTATTTTCTTTTGTTAGGAGCTCCTTCAATGGTAATAAAAAACCAATGAGAATGTATGTCTCTCTCAGACTAAACAGATGCTACATCGAAATTAAAACAGTTTATTTTCTTTTGATCTACATGGATTTCTACATTTTTAATAAATAAATATGTAATAGCAGTAATTTTTGAAATATTTGGATCATAATGATTAAGGCACTAATTTCATTATTTAACATACTTTATTAGGTGAAAAACCGTAAAAACAATTACAGGACGCTAACACGACGTTATTATTTTATTCCGACATTTTTCATACTCTTGCGCCATCTAGAGTGAATCTACTAAAGTTACTATTTAAAGATTATTTACTACATTACAGAATTCTATGCTACTAAATCAATAATACAGAATTGGAGAACTTCAACACCCCCGCAATTCTGCTAGACTTGACCCACATAAAAACAGCTGACAAAAATCAATTATAACATAAACTAGGGGGATGGCCGGAGCAGTAAATGGTTTAAATATACAGAACTACAAAATGATCCATCATCCAAAACTAGGGAAGGTAAAGATCACTACCTTGTCTTTAATAAATAACACAGCTAAAAATTTACCTGGTAAAAATAAGTGATCTCTAACTATAAAATGGTCCAATCATAAAAACTTTAGAAACTAAAGATCACTATTTCGTAATAAATAATTAACAAAGTTATAAAATTCTCCTGGTAAAAATAAGTAATCCTTAACTGTAAAATGATCCTCTTATAGAAAACTCCAGAAGTGAAAGATTACTGCTACGTTTTATGTAATTATCACACTTATAAAATTCACCTGGTAAAAATTAGTGATCTTTAACTATTAAAGGGTTTAATTACACAAAACTTATGAAGGTATAATAATTGTAAAATTTTCCTGTTAAAAATTAGTGACCTTTAACTACAAAATGATCCACTCATAAAAAACTTGGGAAGGTAAAGATCCCTACTATTACTATTTATTAATTAACATGGGTATAAAATGTACCTGATAAAAATAAGTGATCTTTAACTATAAAATGGTCCAATCATGATACCCTGTTTCCACCAATGCATGCCCACCCCGATTAAAAAAACGCATCAGGTGACGCTGCATTTAAAACCGGTGCAAACCCATGGCCCATCACGTGATGCGTTTTGTGAATCGGGGTGGGCATGCATTGGTGGAAACAGGGTATAAATAAACTTCTGAAGTTTAAGATCACTACTTTGTATTAATTAATTTACACTTTTATAAAATTTACCTGGTAAAAATAAGTGATCTTTAACTATAAAGTGATGTAACCTAAAAAAATCTGAAGTTAAAGAGCACTACTTCGTATTACTTAATTAACACAGATATAAAATTTACTTGGTAAAAATAAGTGATCTTTAACTATAAAATGGTTCAATCGTAAAAAAATTAGAAACTAAAGATCACTACTTTGTATTAGATAATTAACAGTTATAAAATTCTCATGGTAAAAATTAGTGATCTTTAACTATAAAATGATCCAATCATAAAAAACTTCTGAAGTTAAAGATTACTGCTACGTATTTGTTAATTAACACGGTTATAAAATTCAGCTGGTAAAATTTAGTGATTTTTAACTATTAAATGGTTTAAATATACAGAACTTCTTAAGTTAAAGTTAACTAATTCAAAGTTGTAAAATTATCCTGGTAAAAATTAGTGATCTTTAACTACAAGATTATCCATCATCAAAAACTTGGGAAGGGAAAGATCACTACGTTTTAAGTTATTAACACAGTTATAAAATTTACCTAGTAAAAATCAATGATCTCTAACTATAAAATGGTATTACCATAAAAAAATTTGAAGTTAAAGAACACTACTTGGTATTTGATAATTAACTGTTTTAAAATTTATCTGGTAAAAATTAGTGATCCTTAACTATAAAATGGCCTAATCAGCAATAACGTCTGAAGTTAGATACAGATTACTACTTCGTATTTGATAATAAATAGTTATAAAATTTATCTGTTAAAAATAATTTATCTTTAACTGTAAAATTGTCTAATAAAAAAAAAATTTGTAAAGTTACACATCACTACTTCGTATTCGATAAATAACAGTTGTAAAATTTACCTTGTAAAAATTAGTGATCTTTAACTATAAAATGATCTAATCATCAAAAGCTTCTAAAGTAAAAGATGTTACGCTCAATGTTTCCGTTGTGTATTTCCATTATTTATTTTATCAAATTGTTCCCTATACAATAATTTTGTTGTGTTTATACACATATTTTCTAATTAAGGTTCCAAATTATTTCTTAATATTTTGGTTTGCTGAAACCCCAAATTTCGCTTCTTAAAACTACTACCCTATTAGGTTTGTGCCCCTAGCTGTTGCTCAGTCAGGGAGACTGATTGCAATCAAGAGTTCTTCTTTTCATTTATTATTTTTTTATTTATTAGTCAGAATACATATATTTATTTCAAAGGGAGTTAGACAGAAAACTGTATATTTTTATTTACTATTCAGTATACCAGTTACTTTTTAGAGCAAAAGCAATCAAACTGCCTTCAGCATCAGAGAGGGACCCTATTGGTAGTAATTTAAGCAAATATGCATGAGACTCTTACAGTTTATAACCAGGGGGTGGGTTTGTTAATGGAGAGCCTGCAGGCAGTAAAAGGCATGACTATCACAAATTGCTGTATTCAATTCTTATTCTTTCTCGAGATACAACAATAGCTTCAAATATCATATCTTCTAATGTCATACTAGGGGTTAGTACTTAATTCTATTCCTAAATTATAGTCTAATCATCTTAACTCTACTTTATTACCCAGAGGGCCTGTGGTTCTACCACCAAGGAAGGTACTCAAATATTTTATTATGATGGATACATACCACCACCACTCTAGCCCTAGAGTAAGGTGACAGCTCACTGTCCTGCGACTGGGACATCTTGGCCCTATGATAAGGTAGGTGAATTGGAGAGATCAGTACATAGTCATCTCTACCATGGGTTGAACAGGGTATGGTCCCAGCAGATGGCTTTTCTTTTTCCAGACCTTTGCAGTCCGCAAAATCTGTCCAAAGTATCTTTTGACTAAAGGTGCAGTCGAAAAGAGAAGCTGTCTTGATGATGATCTGTCTTGAAGATAGTCGGTCAAGAAGAGCCTACAAAGGAAAGAGAAGGGACTGAGTATATCTAACCTATCTGGTCCTCTCGTTGTACAAAAAAAAAAAAACAGAAAAGAGCAAAACATGAACCTTACGATGTTGGGCGGCTCATATGGTGTCTCAGAGAAGCCTCAAGGTGTCGAATGCCAAGATTCTTTACTGGAAGAAAGAAAAACAATCTTACATGAAAAATGGGGCACGTGGCGAGACGATGGATAGAATCAGAATGTTAAATTTATAACAGAACTTACCAGCCGTTGTCCCTCACAACCGACACAACCCGAAGGTCAAAAACACCCCTACTGGGTAAACAAAAGGGCACTTTCCTGCCACAAAAGAAGCGATAAAACTTTCACCACCCGGCATCGGGAGAGGCTTTTAGAGGAAAGGAATGATTCGGCAATTTCTTTCCCCAACGTTGATCTATGCACCTGTCATAGTTGTCAATCTTTTCGCAAAATCGCAATTCACAAGTCCCAAATGGGCCCACGCCTTACTTGATAGACAAAAAGGACCGACTAAAGCCCAATCGGCTCTAAAAATTACTTAGTTCATTGATCTAGCCATGATCAGCCCCTAAGACACCCCCCGGGGTTAATCAAGGAATGACAATAGGTTGACATCCCACAAATCTACCATTAGGATTTTCTACTTTTACGAGGGCCGTAAAAGAATAAAGAGGATTATTTCTGATTTTATGTGATAAATAAAACCAAGGTGCAATAAATATTTTATTTATTACCACCGATCCCCTATTTCGTTGGGGTAACTCTAGTTCCGTTTTTATTACACAGGAACGCATAAAAACTAGTATTTGGTACTACAGAATCAATACAATATCAGAATAATATCAATTTATAGGTGATGAGAAGGTTAATTACTAGAGTCAATCATTCAACAGAGATCACCTCACACGAGAAAATCACTGGAGCCCCACTCACCAACCTTACAAAGCTAGATTAGGTCAGGTTCCCTCGTAGGTGAGACCACTTATTTGCAGGAACCTTACGAACTTTAAATCGATTCAGAATGGTCCTGCTGATATCCAACATGTATTAGTATAGAAGACAGACGAAAAGAAATGCCTAAGGTCCAGGTAGGGTCCGTAATAAGAATCGAGCTATATTTATACATCACCACGGCAATATGACCTATTACTGTATGAAGCTCCCTCGTATCACAATTGCGAATTATCGATCCATGAACCCAGGGGACTGATTTTGGTTGTTTCAGCCGTCAGCTGAGACCACCGGTCAATTTTAGAGTTGGGCAAAACAGTGATTTTCGACTAAACAGTGAAGTAGCGACAGCGATTTATAAGTAACCAGTGATTTTTAACGGTGATTTCAATCACTGTATAAAATATTTCTAGTATTCATTCTTCATTTCCTATTTTACCTAGTAAAATATTTATATTATTCATTCACTATTTTACCTAGTATTACGGAGAGCATCCCCTGCGACTATACAGTTATTTCGGTTACTACGGTTATAAAGGTTACCAAATATTCCGTAGTGCTATTTATGATTTAACCGGCTAGTTGAAAATAGGGACATTTTGGGTCAGGTAAAATAACAGAAAATTTGACAGCTGACCGTTATTGTTACTAAGAATAACGGCAACATTCAGGGCAAAAAACCGAACACAACAAAAACGTTAATTTAGTAGTTTCACACACCTTCAACTTTTTGTTTATTTATATTTGTTAATTTATTTTTATTAGATTTATGGCTTTTTACAAACCAAACTACCGAATTATAGTAAAAAATTCGACTGCATTAAACAAAACAATACAAAACTAACCTTAAAAAATACCGGTAACTTTAACGGCTGGCCACCGTAAGTATCGGGCGCCGTTACCGTTCATAACAAAAAAGGAGCGAGAAGCTGCTAATGCGCAGACTCAGTAATAATAATAACGGTAACAAAGTGTAAAATACGCGACCCAAAATGATCACCGTTTTCGTATATTACGGTGATACGTGAAACGCGATTTCACTGCCAAATATGCGTTCGGGTGCGACCAGAGACACGACGACGTCGTGAGACGCGACGTTCCTCAGATACCGGTAATAATATTTAACAATCACTGAATAACTGCTTGTGCAGAATTTCGATAACCGGTAGCGCCAGTGATTTTGGTTTCACTGTTACTGAATCGCAGTGATCGATATATCGCCCATCTCTAGTCAATTTACCTAATCTGTGCCACCGGTGAAAAGTGAGGTTTTGGTAACAATTATTTGGCCAAAGTATTTACCACTTTTAAAGGGGATTTTAGAGACAATTTATGTTTTATTTATCTTTCACGGCATCTAAAAATATGTTGGATTGCCGCGGTAGATACGTTAGTGTAGTGCTAACCATACTAGCTGGGAATAGTTTGAGGACTGGGAAGTGGATTCTAAGTGGGATTTATAGACCACGGTGGATAGAATATACCGGTGTTCGGATCTTATAAATATATGTCGAATTTTCACGTCTCTGGTGGGCCAGCTGATTTTTAGAAACGAAAGTAAGATATGATATGAACAACTAATATTTTTTGATTTTTTTGAAAACTAAGACAATTTTCGTACTATTTTTCAGTATATTCTTATAAAATAATATTTTTCAGACATACCAGTCATTATTTTTTTTAGCCCACTTTATTTCTCTTTACACAAAAACTAAAATTCAAAGAAATGAAAGTGTTTGTTTCAGCTTCAAAAATTATCTGCTGACATACCTCTTTGTTTACTACCCAGTAGTCCTCGATTCACCTTTGATATTAAACGATCCCATTCAGTTTGACTTGTAGTTTAAGTTTTGTGTAATAAAAAATAAAGCGGGCTAAAAAAAAATAACTACAATATATCTAGAAAATTACATTTTATAAAGATGTACTAGAAAACAGTAGAGAAATGGCCTTAGTTTTCAAAAAATTCAAAAAATATTAGTTGTTCTGTTGTTCATAACAGATCTAACTTTTGTTTACAAAAATCAGCTGGACCACCAGTGACATGGAAAATTCATCATATATATATATATAAGATCCGAACACCGGTCTATTCTATCCACCGTGTTTATAGACCACAGAAACCTAACTAGGATACCATAAATAGGATTCCCTAAATTAAGGTATTAATTTACTATTTTTCTCTCAGATTATCTTGGTAATTCTAAACTTAAAATAAACCCGTAACATAGATTTAAGCTTCATATTTGATAATTAACAGGTATTAAATTTATCTGGTAAAAATTAGTTTTAACTTCAAATGGTTTAATTATAAAAAAAATCTTCTAGTTAACAATCACTACTTCATATTAAATAATTAACATAGTTATAAAATTTACCTTAAGAATTTTGTGGTTTTTTTTAAATATTTTCCTATGATTTTATCATAGTTCTTATCAACCTTCTAAAGTTCAGCTGTCTAGTGTTCCTGGAAGTAGGCAATGTTAATTTTACATAACTTTACATTTATAGGGGAGGAAAGTTAATGAAATTTTTTTCTTATAGTTTTGTATAGTTAATTTTGTGTTTTTTTTTTAAATATTTTCCTATGGTTTAATCATAGTTCTTATCAGTTTTCCAAAGCTCAGCTCTCTAGCATTTCTGGAAGTGGGGAATGTAACTTTTACATAGCTTTACATTTATAGGGGAGGGAAGTTAATTAAAATTTGGAGTTTTTTAATTTTCTTTTCAAGTTTTATCATAGTTCCTATCGGCCTCTCAAAGCTCATCCCTCTAGCTTTTCTGGAAGTGGGCAATGTTACTTTTACATAACTTTACATTTATAGGGGAGGGAAGCAAATTAAAATTTTGGAGTTTTTAAATTTTTTTCTATAGTTCCTATCAGCCATTCAAAGCTCAGCTCTCTAGCGTTTCTGAAAATGGGCAATCTTTCTTTTACATAACTTTACATTTATAGGGTATGGAAGTAATTAAAACTTTGTGGTAAATTATAATTTTGATGTTTTTAAATTTTTTCCTATAGTTTTATCATATTTCTTATCAGTCTGCCAAAGCTCAGTTCTCTAGCATTTTTTTACATAACTTTACGTGTATAGGTGAGGGGAGTAAATTAGAATTTTGGGTTTTTTTTATTTTTTCCAGGGATTTGGTATGCCAAATTTCAGTTTTGTAGCAAGTCTGGAAGTACAGTAGAATTTTGATGATCTATACTTGAGTGGCAATTTTGACGTTTTTTGAAATTTCGTAACTATTTTACTAGTTTGTGGAATTCCATGAAACTTGGAGGGGTTGTTAACTCCATGAAGATTTACGACTGTGCCAATGTGAGATTCGTAGCTCATTCCGAAGTAGAGTTTTAGATAGGTCAAATATCGGCTGAAATGTTTCAAGAAAAGATGGTACGAGGCGCGAACTTGGCGAGGTACTGCCGTGCCCTCAGATAAATATTTTTATTTTCTTGTAAACTACCCTGACTAAAGGTTCTACCTTTTTAGAGACTGGAAAGCCCAGAAGAGATGGATAAAGTAATAGCTGCAGTCCCTGGGCTAGAGAATGATCCAATTGCAATTTCTTTCATATCAAAACCTGATCTGATACTTCAGATGGAAGATCCAAAAGCTGTTTGGCAGGTACAGTATATTTCATAATTGTTGACATAACTTTTTGACATTTATCATAACAACCAGCATAAGGTGATGCACATGCACATGCAAATGCACTGATGAAAAGTCCTCTCTAACGATGTATAACACGCCACCCTTACATCAGTGGCGCACCTTTTATAGGCATTTAAATAAATTAGAGGTGTGAAAAAAACTTGTTTTTTTTTAATTTTCTTAAATTTTACTGTCCCACATATCTGGTTTTAAAACTTATTTTTAAAGCTGAAGAAATTTCATTTCCAACGATGTATATCACTCTTCCGTCAAGCGGTAGATCTAGCATAGTCGCACCAAAAATGCTCAAATTTGATATTCACTTAAATCTTCATTTACAAAATCTTTTTGGAAGAGTATTAATAGACACACTATGTTCATTGAGAGAAGCAACACAATTTGTATGGATAAACAAGTTTACTCCCCCCCAATAATATAACGAAGGGAATCCACCCGCCTACTTTTGGCGGGGGGATGGTTCATTGTCAAAAAAACATTTAGGGTAGGGATAGCCCCCCCCACCCCACCAAGGGTGGGCGGATGGTTCCCGGTCGTTATATTTTTGGGGGAGTATACTCTATATTCATACCAAGTGTGTTGCTTCTCTCATTGAATGTAGTGTCGGTATTAAAACTGTTCTAACATGGTTGTCTTAAATAAAGATTCCAGTGTATACCAAATATGACCATTTTTGGTGCATCTATGACAGATCTACCGCTGCCCAGAGGGGGGAGAGATATAATTTGTTGGAAAGGAAATTTCTTCAGCTTAAAAAATAAGTTTTAAAACCAGACATGTGGGACAGTAAAATTTAAGAAAATTAAAAAAAACAAATTTTTTCCACACCTTTCATTTATTTAAATGCCTATAAAAGGTGCGCAACTGATGTAAGGGGGGCGTGTTATACATCGTTAGAGAGGACGTTTCATCTGCCTCAATAATTGTTACTTAGTTATTTTTGCCAAGTTAAAAAAGTTTGCAAATAATACCACATAATAATAATAATACCAGAAAAAAAAGATAAAAAAAATATTTTAAAAATTTTCCCCTTTTTTTGTACGCTAAAGGGTACTAAGGTACATCGTTGAAAAGGAAATTGTATCCTCTTGAAAAATGATTTTAAGAATATTTTTGAAAAAGTTGTGTGAAACCCCCAGAAACAACTACTCCGAGGGAAAATACCCCTACCGGCATTGAATTATACTGATGGTTTGAGGCTTTCGTTGGGAACTTGTTAAAACTGTTTGGTTTTCACTTTCTCCAACGTCGATCACGAGGATACGAATGATCCCCGTCTGGAACACGTCCTGATAGTCAGGAACAAATGTTCCATGCCAATCCACGACCGGACCGGTTTCGACCTTTTGGGCCATCCTTAGGTGAATGTAGGCGATAGCTCCGTGTAGAGCATAAGTTATGTGAAACCACCAGAAACAACTACTACGAGGGAAAATACCCCTACCGAAAAAGTTGACTATTTTCGAGTTATTAGCAAAAAACTATTCAAAAGCACGTTTAAGGGGGGGGAATCATAAAAGATCTTTTGAAGTTAATTATCACTACTTTGTAATTGATAATTAACACAGCTAAAAATTTACCTCGTTTAAATTACTGATCTCTAAGTATAAAATGCTCCATTGGAAAAAAAAACATTTGAAATTAAAGATCGCTACTTTGTATTTGATAGTTACACAGGTATAAAATTATCTTTAACTATAAAATAGTCCAATGATAAAAAAGTTTTGAAATTCACTACTTTGTATTTGGTAATTAAGACAGTTATAAATTTTACCTGGTTAAAATTAGTGATCTTTAACTATAAAATGGTTTAATTATACCAAACTTCTGAAGTTAAGGATTACCTATTAGTTAATTAACATATTTATAAAATTTACCTGGTAAAAATTTGTGATCTTTAACTATTAAATGGTTTAATTATACCAAACTTCTGTAGTTAAATCTAATTCGTATTTGTAACAGAACAAAGTTGTAAAACTATCCGGGTAAAAATTAGTGGTCTTTACCTACAAAATGATCCATCATCCAAAACTAGGGAAGGTAAAGATCACTACCTTGTCTTTAATAAATAACACAGCTAAAAATTTACCTGGTAAAAATAAGTGATCTCTAACTATAAAATGGTCCAATCATAAAAACTTTAGAAACTAAAGATCACTATTTCGTAATAAATAATTAACAAAGTTATAATTCTCCTGGTAAAAATAAGTAATGCTTAACTGTAAAATGATCCTCTTATAAAAAACTCCAGAAGTGAAAGATTACTGCTACGTTTTATGTAATTATCACACTGATAAAATTCACCTGATAAAAATTAGTGATCTTTAACTATTAAATGGTTTAATTACACAAATTATGAAGTTAACTTCGTATTTGAAATTGAACATAATTGCAAAATTTTCCTGATAAAAATTAGTGATCTTTAACTACAAAATGATCCACTCATAAAAAACTTGGGAGGGTAAAGATCCCTACTATTACTATTTATTAATTAACACGGGTATAAAATGTACCTGATAAAAATAAGTGATCTTTAACTATAAAATGGTCCAATCATGATACCCTGTTTCCACCAATGCATGCCACCCCGATTCAAAAAACGCATCAGGTGACGCTGCATTTAAAACCGGTGCAAACCCATGGCCCATCACGTGATGCGTTTTGTGAATCGGGGTGGGCATGCATTGGTGGAAACAGGGTATAAATAAACTTCTGAAGTTTAAGATCACTACTTTGTATTAATTAGTTTACACTTTTATAAAATTTACCTGGTAAAAATAAGTGATCTTTAACTATAAAGTGATGTAACCTAAAAAAATTGAAGTTAAAGAGCACTCCTTCGTATTAGATAATTAACAAAGTTATAAAATTCTCCTGGTAAAAATTAGTGATCTTTAACTATAAAATGATCCAATAATAAAAAACTTCTGAAGTTAAAGATTACTGCTACGTATTTGTTAATTAACACGGTTATAAAATTCAGCTGGTAAAATTTAGTGATTTTTAACTATTAAATGGTTTAAATATACAGAACTTCTTAAGTTAAAGTTAACTAATTCAAAGTTGTAAAATTATCCTGGTAAAAATTAGTGATCTTTAACTACAAGATTATCCATCATCAAAAACTTGTGAAGGGAAAGATCACTACGTTTTAAGTTATTAACACAGTTATAAAATTTACCTAGTAAAAATTAATGATCTTTAACTATAAAATGGTATTACCATAAACAAAAATTTGAAGTTAAAGAACACTACTTGGTATTTGATAATTAACTGTTTTAAAATTTATCTGGTAAAAAATAGTGATCCTTAACTATAAAATGGCCTAACCAGCAATAACTTCTGAAGTTAGATACAGATTACTACTTCGTATTTGATAATAAATAGTTATAAAATTTATCTGTTAAAAATAATTGATCTTTAACTGTAAAATTGTCTAATAAAAAAAAATGTGTAAAGTTATACATCACTACTTCGTATTCGATAAATAACAGTTGTAAAATTTACCTCGTAAAAATTTGTGATCTTTAACTATAAAATGATCTAATCATCAAAAGCTTCTAAAGTAAAAGATGTTACGCTCAATGTTACCGTTGTGTATTTCCATTATTTATTTTATCAAATTGTTCCCTATACAATAATTTTGTTGTGTTTATACACATATTTTGTAATTAAGGTTCCAAATTATTTCTTAATATTTTGGTTTGCTGAAACCCCAAATTTCGCTTCTTAAGACTACTACCCTATTAGGTTTGTGCCCCTAGCTGTTGCTCAGTCAGGGAGACTGATTGCAATCAAGAGTTCTTCTTTTCATTTATTATTTTTTTATTTATTAGTCAGAATACATATATTTATTTCAAAGGGAGTTAAACAGAAAACTGTATATTTTTATTTACTATTCAGTATACCAGTTACTTTTTAGAGCAAAAGCAATCAAACTGCCTTCAGCATCAGAGAGGGACCCTATTGGTAGTAATTTAAGCAAATATGCATGAGACTCTTACAGTTTTTAACCAGGGGGTGGGTTTGTTAATGGAGAGCCTGCGGGCAGTAAAAGGCATGACTATCACAAATTGCTGTATTCAATTCTTATTCTTTCTCGAGATACAAGAATAGCTTCAAATATCATATCTTCTAATGTTATACTAGGGATTAGTACTTAATTCTATTCCTAAATTATAGTCTAATCATCTTAACTCTACTTTATTACCCAGAGGGCCTGTGGTTCTACCACCAAGGAAGGTACTCAAATATTTTATTATGATGGATACTTATCCGTAACTCTAGCCCTAGAGTAAGGTGACAGCTCACTGTCCTGCGACTGGGACATCTTTGCCCTATGATAAGGTAGGTGAATTGGAGAGATCAGTACATAGTCATCTCTACCATGGGTTGAACAGGGTATGGTCCCAGCAGATGGCTTTTCTTTTTCCAGACCTTTGCAGTCCGCAAAATCTGTCCAAAGTATCTTTTGACTAAAGGTGCAGTCGAAAAGAGAAGCTGTCTTGATGATGATCTGTCTTGAAGATAGTCGGTCAAGAAGAGCCTACAAAGGAAAGAGAAGGGACTGAGTATATCTAACCTATCTGGTCCTCTCGTTGTACAAAAAAAAAACAGAAAAGAGCAAAACATGAACCTTACGATGTTGGGCGGCTCATATGGTGTCTCAGAGAAGCCTCAAGGTGTCGAATGCCAAGATTCTTTACTGGAAGAAAGAAAAACAATCTTACATGAAAAATGGGGCACGTGGAGAGACGATGGATAGAATCAGAATGTTAAATTTATAACAGAACTTACCAGCAGAATCCTGCCGTTTTCTCGCTCTCCCGGTTGTCCCTCACAACCGACACAACCCGAAGGTCAAAAACACCCCTACTGGGTAAACAAAAGGGCACTTTCCTGCCACAAAAGAAGCGATAAAACTTTCACCACCCGGCATCGGGAGAGGCTTTTAGAGGAAAGGAATGATTCGGCAATTTCTTTCCCCAACGTTGATCTATGCACCTGTCATAGTTGTCAATCTTTTCGCAAAATCGCAATTCACAAGTCCCAAATGGGCCCACGCCTTACTTGTAGACAAAAAGAACCGACTAAAGCCCAATCGGCTCTAAAAATTACTTAGTTCATCGATCTAGCCATGATCAGCCCCTAAGACACCCCCCCCCGGGGTTAATCAAGGAATGACAATAGGTTGACATCCCACAAATCTACCATTAGGATTTTCTACTTTTACGAGGGCCGTAAAGGAATAAAGAGGATTATTTCTGATTTTATGTGATAAATAAAACCAAGGTGCAATAAATATTTTATTTATTACCACCGATCCCCTATTTCGTTGGGGTAACTCTAGTTCCGTTTTTATTACACAGGAACGCATAAAAACTAGTATTTGGTACTACAGAATCAATACAATATCAGAATAATACCAATTTATAGGTGATGAGAAGGTTAATTACTAGCGTCAATCATTCAACAGAGATCACCTCACACGAGAAAATCACTGGAGCCCCACTCACCAACCTTACAAAGCTAGATTAGGTCAGGTTCGCTCGTAGGTGAGACCACTTATTTGCAGGAACCTTACGAACTTTAAATCGATTCAGAATGGTCCTGCTGATATCCAACATGTGTTAGTATAGAAGACAGACGAAAAGAAATGTCTAAGGTCCAGGTAGGGTCCGTAATAAGAATCGAGCTATATTTATACATCACCACGGCAATATGACCTATTACTGTATGAAGCTCCCTCGTATCACAATTGCGAATTATCGATCCATGAACCCAGGGGACTGATTTTGGTTCATTTCAGGTTTCAGCCGTCAGCTGAGACCACCGGTGAAAAGTGAGGTTATAATAACCCAAAATTGGCCAAAGTATTTACCACTTTTAAAGGGGATTTTAGAGACAATTTATGTTTTATTTATCTTTCACGGCATCTAAAAATATGTTGGATTGTCGCGGTAGATACGTTAGTGTAGTGCTAACCATACTAGCTGGGAATAGTTTGAGGACTGGGAAGTGGATTCTAACTGGGATTTATAGACCACGGTGGATAGAATATACCGGTGTTCGGATCTTATAAATATATGTCAAATTTTCACGTCTCTGGTGGGTGATTTTTAGAAACGAAAGTAAGATATGATAAGAACAACTAATATTTTTTGATTTTTTTGAAAACTAAGACAATTTTCGTACTATTTTTCAGTATATTCTTATAAAATAATATTTTTCAGACATACCAGTCGTTATTTTTTTTAGCCCACTTTATTTCTCTTTACACAAAAACTAAAATTCAAAGAAATGAAAGTGTTTGTTTCAGCTTCAAAAATTATCCGCTGACATACCTCTTTGTTTACTACCCAGTAGTCCTCGATTCACCTTTGATATTAAACGATCGCATTCAGTTTGACTTGTAGTTTAAGTTTTGTGTAATAAAAAATAAAGCAGGCTAAAAAAAATAACTACAATACATCTAGAAAATTACATTTTATAAAGATGTACTAGAAAACAGTAGAGAAATGGCCTTAGTTTTCAAAAAATTCAAAAAATATTAGTTGTTCCGTTGTTCATAACAGATCTAACTTTTGTTTACAAAAATCAGCTGGACCACCAGTGACATGGAAAATTCAACATATATATATAAGATCCGAACACCAGTCTATTCTATCCACCGTGTTTATAGACCACAGGAACCTAACTAGGATACCATAAATAGGATTCCCTAAATTAAGGTATTAATTTACTATTTTTCTCTCAGATTATCTTGGTAATTCTAAACTTAAAATAAACCTGTAACATAGATTTAAGCTTCATATTTGATAATTAAAAGGTATTAAATTTATCTGGTAAAAATTAGTTTTAACTTCAAATGGTTTAATTATAAAAAAAATCTTCTAGTTAACAATCACTACTTCGTATTAAATAATTAACACAGATATAAGATTTACCTGGTAAATATGAGTGATCTTTAACTATCTATCTAATCATAAAAACTTCTGAAGTTAAAGATCACTACTTCGTATTAAATAATTAACACAGTTATAAAATTTACCTGGTAAATATGAGTGATCTTTAACTATCTATATAATCATAAAAACTTCTGAAGTTAAAGATCACTGCTTCGTATTTGATATTTAACAGTTTTAAAATTTACTTGGTAAAAATGAGTATTTTTCTGGAACATGGGACATGGAACATGGGACATGGAACATGGGACATGGGTCATGGGGCATGGGTCATGGGACATGGGACATGGGACATGGGACATGGGACATGGGACATGGGACATGGGACATGGGACATGAGACATGAGACATGAGACATGAGACACGAGACACGAGACAGGAGACACGAGACACGAGACACGAGACACGAGGCACGAGACAGGAGACACGAGACAGGAGACAGGAGACACGAGACACGAGACAGGAGACACGAGACAGGAGACACGAGACAGGAGACACGAGACAGGAGACACGAGACAGGAGACACGAGACAGGAGACACGAGACAGGAGACACGAGACACGAGACAGGAGACACGAGACACCAGACAGGAGACAGGAGACACGAGACACGAGACAGGAGACACGAGACAGGAGACACGAGACACGAGACAGGAGTCACGAGACAGGAGACACGAGACACCAGACAGGAGACAGGAGACACGAGACAGGAGAAAGGAGACACGAGACAGGAGACAGGAGACAGGAGACACGAGACAGGAAACACGAGACAGGAGACACGAGACACGAGACAGGAGACAGGAGACAGGAGACAGGAGACAGGAGACAGGAGACAGGAGACACGAGACAGGAGACAGGAGACACGAGACAGGAGACACGAGACAGGAGACACGAGACAGGAGACAGGAGACACGAGACAGGAGACACGAGACAGGAGACACGAGACACGAGACAGGAGACACGAGACACGAGACAGGAGACACGAGACAGGAGACAAGAGACACGAGACACGAGACAGGAGTCACGAGACACGAGTCACGAGACACGAGACACGTGACACGAGACAGGAGACACGAGACACGAGACACGAGACACGAGACAGGAGACAGGAGACACGAGATACGAGACACGAGACAAGAGACACGAGACAGGAGACAGGAGACAGGAGACACGAGAAAGGAGACACGAGACAGGAGACACGAGACAGGAGACACGAGACAGGAGACACGAGACAGGAAACACGAGACGGGAGACACGAGACACGAGACAGGAGACAGGAGATAGGAGACAGGAGATAGGAGACAGGAGACACGAGACACGAGACAGGAAACACGAGACAGGAAACACGAGACAGGAAACACGAGACAGGAGACACGAGACAGGAGACACGAGACACGAGACAGGAGACACGAGACAGGAGACACGAGACAGGAGACACGAGACAGGAGTCACGAGACACGAGACACGAGACACGAGACAGGAGACAGGAGACACGAGACAGGAGACACGAGACACGAGACACGAGACAGGAGACAGGAGACACGAGACAGGAGACACGAGACACGAGACACGAGACAGGAGACACGAGACACGAGACAGGAGACACGAGACACGAGACACCAGACAGGAGACACGAGACAGGAGACACGAGACACGAGACACGAGACAGGAGTCACGAGACAGGAGACAGGAGACAGGAGACACGAGACAGGAGAAAGGAGACACGAGACAGGAGACACGAGACAGGAAACACGAGACAGGAGACACGAGACAGGAGACAGGATACAGGAGACAGGAGACAGGAGATAGGAGACAGGAGACACGAGACACGAGACACGAGACACGAGACACGAGACACGAGCCACGAGACACGAGACACGGGACACGAGACAGGATACACGAGACAGGAGAAAGGAGACACGAGACACGAGACAGGAGACACGAGACAGGAGACACGAGACAGGAAACACGAGACAGGAGACACGAGACAGGAGACAGGAGACAGGAGACAGGAGATAGGAGACAGGAGACACGAGACAGGAGACAGGAGACACGAGACAGGAGACACGAGACAGGAGACAGGAGACAGGAGACAGGAGACACGAGACAGGAGACACGAGACACGAGACAGGAGACACGAGACACGAGACACGAGACACGAGACACGTGACACGAGACACGAGACACGACACGAGACACGAGACACGAGACACGAGACACGAGACAGGAGACACGAGACAGGAGACACGAGACAGGAGACAGGAGACACGAGACAGGAGAAAGGAGACACGAGACAGGAGACACGAGACAGGAGACACGATACAGGAGACACGAGACAGGAAACACGAGACAGGAGACACGAGACAGGAGACAGGAGATAGGAGACAGGAGACAGGAGACACGAGACAGGAGGCACGAGACACGAGACACGAGACAGGAGACACGAGACAGGAGACACGAGACACGAGACACGAGACAGGAAACACGAGACAGGAAACACGAGACAGGAGACACGAGACAGGAGACACGAGACACGAGACACGAGACAGGAGACAGGAGACAGGAGACACGAGACAGGAGGCACGAGACACGAGACAGGAGACAGGAGACACGAGACACGAGACAGGAAACACGAGACAGGAAACACGAGACAGGAGACACGAGACAGGAGACACGAGACACGAGACACGAGACAGGAGACACGAGACAGGAGACACGAGACAGGAGACACGAGACAGGAGACACGAGACAGGAGTCACGAGACACGAGACACGAGACAGGAGACACGAGACACGAGACACCAGACACGAGACACGAGGCACGAGACACGAGACAGGAGACACGAGACAGGAGACACGAGACAGGAAACACGAGACAGGAGACACGAGACAGGAGACACGAGACACGAGACAGGAGACACGAGACACGAGACAGGAGTCACGAGACACCAGACACGAGACACGAGACAGGAGACACGAGACACGAGACACGAGACACGAGACACGAGACACGAGTCACGAGACACGAGACACGAGACAGGAAACACGAGACAGGAAACACGAGACAGGAAACACGAGACAGGAAACACGAGACAGGAGACAGGAGACACGAGACACGAGACACGATACACGAGACACGAGACACGAGACACGAGACACGAGACACGAGACACGAGACACGAGACAGGAAACACGAGACAGGAGACACGAGACAGGAGACAGGAGACAGGAGATAGGAGACAGGAGACACGAGACAGGAGGCACGAGACAGGAGACACGAGACACGAGACAGGAAACACGAGACAGGAAACACGAGACAGGAGACACGAGACAGGAGACACGAGACACGAGACACGAGACACGAGACACGGGACACGAGACACGAGACACGAGACACGAGACACGAGACAGGAGACAGGAGACACGAGCATCTTCTTCAGCATCTTCTTCAGCATCTTCTTCAGCATCTTCTTCAGCATCTTCTTCAGCATCTTCTTCAGCATCTTCTTCAGCATCTTCTTCAGCATCTTCTTCAGCATCTTCAGCGTCTTCTTCAGCGTCTTCTTCAGCGTCTTCTTCAGCGTCTTCTTCAGCGTCTTCTTCAGCGTCTTCTTCAGCGTCTTCTTCAGCGTCTTCTTCAGCGTCTTCTTCAGCGTCTTCTTCAGCGTTTTCTTCAGCGTCTTCTTCAGCTTCTTCTTCAGCATCTTCAGCATTTTCTTCAGCATCTTCTTCAGCATCTTCTTCAGCATCTTCAGCATCTTCTTCAGCATCTTCTTCCGCATCTTCTTCAGCATCTTCTTCAGCGTCTTCTTCAGCGTCTTCTTCAGCGTCTTCTTCAGCGTCTTCTTCAGCATTTTCTTCAGCATCTTCTTCAGCATCATCTTCAGCATCATCTTCAGCATCTTCTTCAGCATCTTCTTCAGCATCTTCTTCAGCATCTTCTTCAGCATCTTCTTCAGCATCTTCTTCAGCATCTTCTTCAGCATCTTCTTCAGCATCTTCTTCAGCATCTTCTTCAGCATCTTCTTCAGCATCTTCTTCAGCATCTTCTTCAGCGTCTTCTTCAGCGTCTTCTTCAGCATCTTCTTCAGCGTCTTCTTCAGCGTCTTCAGCATTTTCTTCAGCATCTTCTTCAGCATCTTCTTCAGCATCATCTTCAGCATCATCTTCAGCATCTTCTTCAGCATCTTCTTCAGCATCTTCTTCAGCATCTTCTTCAGCATCTTCTTCAGCATCTTCTTCAGCATCTTCTTCAGCATCTTCTTCAGCATCTTCTTCAGCATCTTCTTCAGCATCTTCTTCAGCATCTTCTTCAGCATCTTCTTCAGCATCTTCTTCAGCATCTTCAGCATCTTCTTCAGCGTCTTCTTCAGCATCTTCAGCACCTTCTTCAGCGTCTTCTTCATCTTCTTCAGCGTCTTCTTCAGCGTCTTCTTCAGCGTCTTCTTCAGCGTCTTCTTCAGCATCTTCTTCAGCGTCTTCTTCAGCGTCTTCTTCAGCATCTTCAGCATTTTCTTCAGCATCTTCTTTAGCATCTTCTTCAGCATCTTCTTCAGCATCTTCTTCAGCATCTTCTTCAGCATCTTCTTCAGCGTCTTCTTCAGCGTCTTCTTCAGCGTCTTCTTCAGCGTCTTCTTCAGCGTCTTCTTCAGCGTCTTCTTCAGCGTCTTCTTCAGCGTCTTCTTCAGCGTCTTCTTCAGCGTCTTCTTCAGCGTCTTCTTCAGCGTCTTCTTCAGCGTCTTCTTCAGCGTCTTCTTCAGCGTCTTCTTCAGCGTCTTCTTCAGCGTCTTCTTCAGCGTCTTCTTCAGCGTCTTCTTCAGCTTCTTCTTCAGCATCTTCAGCATTTTCTTCAGCATCTTCTTCAGCATCTTCTTCAGCATCTTCTTCAGCATCTTCTTCAGCATCTTCTTCAGCATCTTCTTCAGCATCTTCTTCAGCGTCTTCTTCAGCGTCTTCTTCAGCGTCTTCTTCAGCGTCTTCTTCAGCATTTTCTTCAGCATCTTCTTCAGCATCATCTTCAGCATCATCTTCAGCATCTTCTTCAGCATCTTCTTCAGCATCTTCTTCAGCATCTTCTTCAGCATCTTCTTCAGCATCTTCTTCAGCATCTTCTTCAGCATCTTCTTCAGCATCTTCTTCAGCATCTTCTTCAGCGTCTTCTTCAGCGTCTTCTTCAGCATCTTCTTCAGCGTCTTCTTCAGCGTCTTCAGCATTTTCTTCAGCATCTTCTTCAGCATCTTCTTCAGCATCATCTTCAGCATCTTCTTCAGCGTCTTCTTCAGCGTCTTCTTCAGCGTCTTCTTCAGCGTCTTCTTCAGCATTTTCTTCAGCATCTTCTTCAGCATCATCTTCAGCATCATCTTCAGCATCTTCTTCAGCATCTTCTTCAGCATCTTCTTCAGCATCTTCTTCAGCATCTTCTTCAGCATCTTCTTCAGCATCTTCTTCAGCATCTTCTTCAGCATCTTCTTCAGCATCTTCTTCAGCATCTTCTTCAGCATCTTCTTCAGCATCTTCTTCAGCATCTTCTTCAGCATCTTCAGCATCTTCTTCAGCGTCTTCTTCAGCATCTTCAGCACCTTCTTCAGCGTCTTCTTCATCTTCTTCAGCGTCTTCTTCAGCGTCTTCTTCAGCGTCTTCTTCAGCATCTTCTTCAGCGTCTTCTTCAGCGTCTTCTTCAGCATCTTCAGCATTTTCTTCAGCATCTTCTTTAGCATCTTCTTCAGCATCTTCTTCAGCATCTTCTTCAGCATCTTCTTCAGCGTCTTCTTCAGCGTCTTCTTCAGCGTCTTCTTCAGCGTCTTCTTCAGCATCTTCTTCAGCGTCTTCTTCAGCGTCTTCTTCAGCATCTTCAGCATTTTCTTCAGCATCTTCTTTAGCATCTTCTTCAGCATCTTCTTCAGCATCTTCTTCAGCATCTTCTTCAGCATCTTCTTCAGCGTCTTCTTCAGCGTCTTCTTCAGCGTCTTCTTCAGCGTCTTCTTCAGCGTCTTCTTCAGCGTCTTCTTCAGCGTCTTCTTCAGCGTCTTCTTCAGCGTCTTCTTCAGCGTCTTCTTCAGTGTCTTCTTCAGCGTCTTCAGCGTCGTCTTCAGCGTCTTCTTCAGCGTCTTCTTCAGCGTCTTCTTCAGCATCTTCTTCAGCGTCTTCTTCAGCGTCTTCAGCGTCGTCTTCAGCGTCTTCTTCAGCGTCTTCTTCAGCGTCTTCTTCAGCATCTTCTTCAGCGTCTTCTTCAGCGTCTTCAGCGTCGTCTTCAGCGTCTTCTTCAGCGTCTTCTTCAGCGTCTTCTTCAGCGTCTTCTTCAGCGTCTTCTTCAGCGTCTTCTTCAGCGTCTTCTTCAGCGTCTTCTTCAGCGTCTTCTTCAGCGTCTTCTTCAGCGTCTTCTTCAGCGTCTTCTTCAGCGTCTTCTTCAGCGTCTTCTTCAGCGTCTTCTTCAGCATCTTCTTCAGCGTCTTCTTCAGCGTCTTCTTCAGCATCTTCAGCATTTTCTTCAGCATCTTCTTCAGCATCTTCTTCAGCATCTTCTTCAGCATCTTCTTCAGCATCTTCTTCAGCATCTTCTTCAGCATCTTCTTCAGCATCTTCTTCAGCATCTTCTTCAGCATCTTCTTCAGAATCTTCTTCAGCATCTTCTTCAGCATCTTCTTTAGCATCTTCTTCAGCATCTTCTTCAGCATCATCTTCAGCATCTTCTTCAGCATCTTCTTCAGCATCTTCTTCAGCGTCTTCTTCAGCATCTTCTTCAGCGTCTTCTTTAGCGTCTTCTTCAGCGTCTTCTTCAGCATCTTCTTCAGCATCTTCTTCAGCATCTTCTTCAGCATCTTCTTCAGCATCTTCTTTAGCATCTTCTTCAGCATCTTCTTCAGCATCATCTTCAGCATCTTCTTCAGTATCTTCTTCAGCATCTTCTTCAGCATCTTCTTCAGAATCTTCTTCAGAATCTTCTTCAGCATCTTCTTCAGCATCTTCTTTAGCATCTTCTTTAGCGTCTTCTTCAGCGTCTTCTTCAGCATCTTCTTCAGCATCTTCTTCAGCATCTTCTTCAGCATCTTCTTAGCATCTTCTTCAGCATCTTCTTCAGCATCATCTTCAGCATCTTCTTCAGCATCTTCTTCAGCGTCTTCTTCAGAATCTTCTTCAGCATCTTCTTCAGCATCTTCTTTAGCATCTTCTTTAGCGTCTTCTTCAGCGTCTTCTTCAGCATCTTCTTCAGCATCTTCTTCAGCATCTTCTTCAGCATCTTCTTTAGCATCTTCTTCAGCATCTTCTTCAGCATCATCTTCAGCATCTTCTTCAGCATCTTCTTCAGCATCTTCTTCAGCAACTTCTTCAGAATCTTCTTCAGCGTCTTCTTCAGCATCTTCTTCAGCGTCTTCTTTAGCGTCTTCTTCAGCGTCTTCTTCAGCATCTTCTTCAGCATCTTCTTCAGCATCTTCTTCAGCATCTTCTTCAGCATCTTCTTTAGCATCTTCTTCAGCATCTTCTTCGGCATCTTCTTCAGCATCATCTTCACGACACGAGACACGAGACACGAGATACGAGACACGAGACAGGAGACAGGAGACACGAGAAAGGAGACACGAGACAGGAGACACGAGACAGGAGACACGAGACAGGAGACACGAGACAGGAAACACGAGACAGGAGACACGAGACAGGAGACAGGAGATAGGAGACAGGAGATAGGAGACAGGAGACACGAGACACGAGACAGGAAACACGAGACAGGAAACACGAGACAGGAAACACGAGACAGGAGACACGAGACAGGAGACACGAGACACGAGACACGAGACACGAGAAAGGAGACACGAGACAGGAGACACGAGACAGGAGACACGAGTCACGAGACAGGAGTCACGAGACACGAGACACGAGACACGAGACACGAGACACGAGACAGGAGACAGGAGACACGAGACAGGAGACACGAGACACGAGACACGAGACAGGAGACAGGAGACAGGAGACACGAGACAGGAGACACGAGACAGGAGACACGAGACAGGAGACACGAGACAGGAGACACGAGACACGAGACATGAGACACGAGACAGGAGACAGGAGACACGAGACAGGAGACACGAGACACGAGACACGAGACACGAGACAGGAGTCACGAGACAGGAGACACGAGACACCAGACAGGAGACAGGAGACACGAGACAGGAGAAAGGAGACACGAGACAGGAGACACGAGACAGGAAACACGAGACAGGAGTCACGAGACACGAGACAGGAGACAGGAGACAGGAGACAGGAGACAGGAGACAGGAGACAGGAGATAGGAGACAGGAGACACGAGACACGAGACACGAGACACGAGACACGAGCCACGAGACACGAGACAGGAGACACGAGACAGGAGAAAGGAGACACGAGACACGAGACAGGAGACAGGAGACACGAGACAGGAGACACGAGACAGGAAACACGAGACAGGAGACACGAGACAGGAGACAGGAGACAGGAGACAGGAGACAGGAGACACGAGACAGGAGACACGAGACAGGAGACACGAGACAGGAGACACGAGACAGGAGACACGAGACAGGAGACAGGAGACACGAGACAGGAGACACGAGACACGAGACAGGAGACACGAGACAGGAGACAGGAGACACGAGACACGAGACACGAGACACGTGACACGAGACACGAGACACGACACGAGACACGAGACACGAGACAGGAGACAGGAGACACGAGACAGGAGACACGAGACACGAGACAGGAGACAGGAGACACGAGACAGGTGAAAGGAGACACGAGACAGGAGACACGATACAGGAGACACGAGACAGGAAACACGAGACAGGAGACACGAGACAGGAGACAGGAGACAGGAGATAGGAGACAGGAGACAGGAGACAGGAGGCACGAGACACGAGACACGAGACAGGAGACAGGAGACACGAGACAGGAGACACGAGACACGAGACACGAGACACGAGACAGGAAACACGAGACAGGAAACACGAGACAGGAGACACGAGACAGGAGACACGAGACACGAGACACGAGACACGAGACACGAGACACGAGACAGGAGACACGAGACAGGAGGCACGAGACACGAGACACGAGACAGGAGACAGGAGACAGGAGACACGAGACACGAGACAGGAAACACGAGACAGGAAACACGAGACAGGAGACACGAGACAGGAGACACGAGACACGAGACAGGAGACACGAGACAGGAGACACGAGACAGGAGACACGAGACAGGAGACACGAGACAGGAGTCACGAGACACGAGACACGAGACAGGAGACACGAGACACGAGACACCAGACACGAGACACGAGACACGAGACTTGAGAAACGAGGCACGAGACACGAGACAGGAGACACGAGACAGGAGACACGAGACAGGAAACACGAGACAGGAGACACGAGACAGGAGACACGAGACACGAGACACGAGACAGGAGACACGAGACACGAGACAGGAGTCACGAGACACCAGACACGAGACACGAGACAGGAGACAGGAGACACGAGACACGAGACACGACACACGAGACACGAGACACGAGACACGAGACACGAGACACGAGACACGAGTCACGAGACACGAGACACGAGACAGGAAACACGAGACAGGAAACACGAGACAGGAAACACGAGACAGGAGATAGGAGACACGAGACACGAGACACGAGACACGATACACGAGACACGAGACACGAGACACGAGACACGAGACACGAGACACGAGACACGAGACACGAGACACGAGACACGAGACACGAGACACGAGACACGAGACAGGAGACAGGAGACACGAGCATCTTCTTCAGCATCTTCTTCAGCATCTTCTTCAGCATCTTCTTCAGCATCTTCTTCAGCATCTTCTTCAGCATCTTCTTCAGCATCTTCTTCAGCATCTTCAGCGTCTTCTTCAGCGTCTTCTTCAGCGTCTTCTTCAGCGTCTTCTTCAGCGTCTTCTTCAGCGTCTTCTTCAGCGTCTTCTTCAGCGTCTTCTTCAGCGTCTTCTTCAGCGTCTTCTTCAGCGTCTTCTTCAGCGTCTTCTTCAGCGTTTTCTTCAGCGTCTTCTTCAGCTTCTTCTTCAGCATCTTCAGCATTTTCTTCAGCATCTTCTTCAGCATCTTCTTCAGCATCTTCAGCATCTTCTTCAGCATCTTCTTCCGCATCTTCTTCAGCATCTTCTTCAGCGTCTTCTTCAGCGTCTTCTTCAGCGTCTTCTTCAGCGTCTTCTTCAGCATTTTCTTCAGCATCTTCTTCAGCATCATCTTCAGCATCATCTTCAGCATCTTCTTCAGCATCTTCTTCAGCATCTTCTTCAGCATCTTCTTCAGCATCTTCTTCAGCATCTTCTTCAGCATCTTCTTCAGCATCTTCTTCAGCATCTTCTTCAGCATCTTCTTCAGCATCTTCTTCAGCATCTTCTTCAGCATCTTCTTCAGCGTCTTCTTCAGCGTCTTCTTCAGCATCTTCTTCAGCGTCTTCTTCAGCGTCTTCAGCATTTTCTTCAGCATCTTCTTCAGCATCTTCTTCAGCATCATCTTCAGCATCATCTTCAGCATCTTCTTCAGCATCTTCTTCAGCATCTTCTTCAGCATCTTCTTCAGCATCTTCTTCAGCATCTTCTTCAGCATCTTCTTCAGCATCTTCTTCAGCATCTTCTTCAGCATCTTCTTCAGCATCTTCTTCAGCATCTTCTTCAGCATCTTCTTCAGCATCTTCTTCAGCATCTTCTTCAGCATCTTCTTCAGCGTCTTCTTCAGCATCTTCAGCACCTTCTTCAGCGTCTTCTTCATCTTCTTCAGCGTCTTCTTCAGCGTCTTCTTCAGCGTCTTCTTCAGCATCTTCAGCATCTTCTTCAGCGTCTTCTTCAGCATCTTCAGCACCTTCTTCAGCGTCTTCTTCATCTTCTTCAGCGTCTTCTTCAGCGTCTTCTTCAGCGTCTTCTTCAGCGTCTTCTTCAGCATCTTCTTCAGCGTCTTCTTCAGCGTCTTCTTCAGCATCTTCAGCATTTTCTTCAGCATCTTCTTTAGCATCTTCTTCAGCATCTTCTTCAGCATCTTCTTCAGCATCTTCTTCAGCATCTTCTTCAGCGTCTTCTTCAGCGTCTTCAGCGTCGTCTTCAGCGTCTTCTTCAGCGTCTTCTTCAGCGTCTTCTTCAGCGTCTTCTTCAGCGTCTTCTTCAGCGTCTTCTTCAGCGTCTTCTTCAGCGTCTTCTTCAGCGTCTTCTTCAGCGTCTTCTCCAGCGTCTTCTTCAGCGTCTTCTTCAGCGTCTCCTTTAGCGTCTTCTTCAGCGTCTTCTTCAGCCTCTTCTTCAGCATCTTCTTCAGCGTCTTCTTCAGCGTCTTCAGCGTCTTCTTCAGCGTCTTCTTCAGCGTCTTCTTCAGCGTCTTCTTCAGCGTCTTCTTCAGCGTCTTCTTCAGCGTCTTCTTCAGCGTCTTCTTCAGCGTCTTCTTCAGCGTCTTCTTCAGCGTCTTCAGCGTCTTCTTCAGTGTCTTCTTCAGCGTCTTCTTCAGCGTCTTCTTCAGCGTCTTCTTCAGCGTCTTCAGCGTCTTCTTCAGCATCTTCTTCAGCGTCTTCAGCGTCTTCTTCAGCGTCTTCTTCAGCGTCTTCTTCAGCGTCTTCTTCAGCGTCTTCTTCAGCGTCTTCTTCAGCGTCTTCTTCAGCGTCTTCTTCAGCATCTTCTTCAGCATCTTCTTCAGCGTCTTCTTCAGCGTCTTCTTCAGCGTCTTCTTCAGCGTCTTCTTCAGCGTCTTCTTCAGCGTCTTCTTCAGCGTCTTCTTCAGCGTCTTCTTCAGCGTCTTCTTCAGCGTCTTCTTCAGCGTCTTCTTCAGCGTCTTCTTCAGCGTCTTCTTCAGCGTCTTCTTCAGCGTCTTCTTCAGCGTCTTCTTCAGCGTCTTCTTCAGCGTCTTCTTCAGCGTCTTCTTCAGCGTCTTCTTCAGCGTCTTCTTCATCGTCTTCTTCAGCGTCTTATTCAGCGTCTTCTTCAGCATCTTCAGCATCTTCTTCAGCGTCTTCTTCAGCGTCTTCTTCAGCGTCTTCTTCAGCGTCTTCTTCAGCGTCTGGTTCAGCGTCTTCTTCAGCGTCTTCTTCAGCATCTTCTTCAGCATCTTCTTTAGCGTCTTCTTCAGTGTCTTCTTCAGCGTCTTCAGCGTCGTCTTCAGCGTCTTCTTCAGCGTCTTCTTCAGCGTCTTCTTCAGCGTCTTCTTCAGCATCTTCTTCAGCATCTTCTTCAGCATCTTCTTCAGCATCTTCTTCAGCATCTTCTTCAGCATCTTCTTCAGCATCTTCTTCAGCATCTTCTTCAGCATCTTCTTCAGCGTCTTCTTCAGCGTCTTCTTCAGCGTCTTCTTCAGCGTCTTCTTCAGCGTCTTCTTCAGCGTCTTCAACGTCTTCTTCAGCGTCTTCTTCAGCGTCTTCTTCAGCGTCTTCAGCGTCTTCTTCAGCGTCTTCTTCAGCGTCTTCTTCAGCGTCTTCTTCAGCGTCTTCTTCAGCGTCTTCTTCAGCGTCTTCTTCAGCGTCTTCTTCAGCGTCTTCAGCGTCTTCTTCAGCATCTTCAGCATTTTCTTCAGCATCTTCTTCAGCATCTTCTTCAGCATCTTCTTCAGCATCTTCTTCAGCATCTTCTTCAGCATCTTCTTCAGCATCTTCTTCAGCGTCTTCTTCAGCGTCTTCTTCAGCGTCTTCTTCAGCGTCTTCTTCAGCATTTTCTTCAGCATCTTCTTCAGCATCATCTTCAGCATCATCTTCAGCATCTTCTTCAGCATCTTCTTCAGCATCTTCTTCAGCATCTTCTTCAGCATCTTCTTCAGCATCTTCTTCAGCATCTTCTTCAGCATCTTCTTCAGCATCTTCTTCAGCATCTTCTTCAGCATCTTCTTCAGCATCTTCTTCAGCGTCTTCTTCAGCGTCTTCTTCAGCATCTTCTTCAGCGTCTTCTTCAGCGTCTTCAGCATTTTCTTCAGCATCTTCTTCAGCATCTTCTTCAGCATCATCTTCAGCATCATCTTCAGCATCTTCTTCAGCATCTTCTTCAGCATCTTCTTCAGCATCTTCTTCAGCATCTTCTTCAGCATCTTCTTCAGCATCTTCTTCAGCACCTTCTTCAGCATCTTCTTCAGCATCTTCTTCAGCATCTTCTTCAGCATCTTCTTCAGCATCTTCTTCAGCATCTTCAGCATCTTCTTCAGCGTCTTCTTCAGCATCTTCAGCACCTTCTTCAGCGTCTTCTTCATCTTCTTCAGCGTCTTCTTCAGCGTCTTCTTCAGCGTCTTCTTCAGCATCTTCTTCAGCGTCTTCTTCAGCGTCTTCTTCAGCATCTTCAGCATTTTCTTCAGCATCTTCTTTAGCATCTTCTTCAGCATCTTCTTCAGCATCTTCTTCAGCATCTTCTTCAGCATCTTCTTCAGCGTCTTCTTCAGCGTCTTCAGCGTCGTCTTCAGCGTCTTCTTCAGCGTCTTCTTCAGCGTCTTCTTCAGCGTCTTCTTCAGCGTCTTCTTCAGCGTCTTCTTCAGCGTCTTCTTCAGCGTCTTCTTCAGCGTCTTCTTCAGCGTCTTCTTCAGCGTCTTCTTCAGCGTCTTCTTCAGCGTCTTCAGCGTCTTCTTCAGCGTCTTCTTCAGCGTCTTCTTCAGCGTCTTCTTCAGCGTCTTCTTCAGCGTCTTCTTCAGCGTCTTCTTCAGCGTCTTCTTCAGCATCTTCTTCAGCGTCTTCTTCAGCGTCTTCTTCAGCGTCTTCAGCGTCTTCTTCAGCGTCTTCTTCAGCGTCTTCTTCAGCGTCTTCTTCAGCGTCTTCTTCAGCGTCTTCTTCAGCATCTTCTTCAGCGTCTTTTCAGCGTCTTCTTCAGCGTCTTCTTCAGCGTCTTCTTCAGCATCTTCTTCAGCGTCTTCTTCAGCGTCTTCTTCAGCGTCTTCAGCGTCTTCTTCAGCGTCTTCTTCAGCGTCTTCTTCAGCGTCTTCTTCAGCGTCTTCTTCAGCGTCTTCTTCAGCGTCTTCTTCAGCGTCTTCTTCAGCGTCTTCAGCGTCTTCTTCAGCGTCTTCTTCGGCGTCTTCTTCAGCGTCTTCTTCAGCGTCTTCTTCAGCGTCTTCTTCAGCGTCTTCTTCAGCGTCTTCTTCAGCGTCTTCTTCAGCGTCTTCTTCAGCGTCTTCTTCAGCATCTTCTTCAGCGTCTTCTTCAGCGTCTTCTTCAGCGTCTTCAGCGTCTTCTTCAGCGTCTTCTTCAGCGTCTTCTTCAGCGTCTTCTTCAGCGTCTTCTTCAGCGTCTTCTTCAGCGTCTTCTTCAGCGTCTTCTTCAGCGTCTTCTTCAGCGTCTTCAGCGTCTTCTTCAGCGTCTTCTTCAGCGTCTTCAGCGTCTTCTTCAGCGTCTTCTTCAGCGTCTTCTTTAGCGTCTTCTTCAGCGTCTTCTTCAGCGTCTTCTTCAGCGTCTTCTTTAGCGTCTTCTTCAGCGTCTTCTTCAGCGTCTTCTTCAGCGTCTGGTTCAGCGTCTTCTTCAGCGTCTTCTTCAGCATCTTCTTCAGCATATTCTTCAGCGTCTTCTTCAGCGTCTTCAGCGTCTTCTTAAGCGTCTTCTTCAGCGTTTTCTTCAGCGTCTTCTTCAGCGTCTTCTTCAGCGTCTTCTTCAGCGTCTTCTTCATCGTCTTCTTCAGCGTCTTATTCAGCGTCTTCTTCAGCATCTTCAGCATCTTCTTCAGCGTCTTCTTCAGCGTCTTCTTCAGCGTCTTCTTCAGCGTCTTCTTCAGCGTCTGGTTCAGCGTCTTCTTCAGCGTCTTCTTCAGCATCTTCTTCAGCATCTTCTTTAGCGTCTTCTTCAGTGTCTTCTTCAGCGTCTTCAGCGTCGTCTTCAGCGTCTTCTTCAGCGTCTTCTTCAGCGTCTTCTTCAGCGTCTTCTTCAGCATCTTCTTCAGCATCTTCTTCAGCATCTTCTTCAGCATCTTCTTCAGCATCTTCTTCAGCATCTTCTTCAGCATCTTCTTCAGCATCTTCTTCAGCATCTTCTTCAGCATCTTCTTCAGCATCTTCTTCAGCATCTTCTTCAGCATCTTCTTCAGCATCTTCTTCAGCATCATCTTCAGCATCTTCTTCAGCGTCTTCTTCAGCGTCTTCTTCAGCGTCTTCTTCTGCATCTTCTTCAGCATCTTCTTCAGCATCTTTTTCAGAATCTTCTTCAGCATCTTCTTCAGCATCTTCTTCAGCATCTTCTTCAGCATCTTCTTCAGCATCTTCTTCAGCATCTTCTTCAGCATCTTCTTCAGCATCTTCTTCAGCATCTTCTTCAGCAACTTCTTCAGAATCTTCTTCAGCGTCTTCTTCAGCATCTTCTTCAGCGTCTTCTTTAGCGTCTTCTTCAGCGTCTTCTTCAGCATCTTCTTCAGCATCTTCTTCAGCATCTTCTTCAGCATCTTCTTCAGCATCTTCTTTAGCATCTTCTTCAGCATCTTCTTCAGCATCATCTTCAGCATCTTCTTCAGCATCTTCTTCAGCATCTTCTTCAGCATCTTCTTCAGAATCTTCTTCAGCATCTTCTTCAGCATCTTCTTTAGCATCTTCTTCAGCATCTTCTTCAGCATCATCTTCAGCATCTTCTTCAGCATCTTCTTCAGCATCTTCTTCAGCATCTTCTTCAGCGTCTTCTTCAGCATCTTCTTCAGCGTCTTCTTTAGCGTCTTCTTCAGCGTCTTCTTCAGCATCTTCTTCAGCATCTTCTTCAGCATCTTCTTCATCGTCTTCTTCAGCGTCTTCTTCAGCATCTTCAGCATTTTCTTCAGCATCTTCTTCAGCATCTTCTTCAGCATCTTCTTCAGCATCTTCTTCAGCATCTTCTTCAGCATCTTCTTCAGCATCTTCTTCAGCATCTTCTTCAGCATCTTCTTCAGCATCTTCTTCAGCATCTTCTTCAGCATCTTCTTCAGCATCTTCTTCAGCATCTTCTTCAGCATCTTCTTCAGCATCTTCTTCAGCATCTTCTTCAGCATCTTCTTCAGCATCTTCTTCAGCATCTTCTTCAGCATCTTCTTCAGCATCTTCTTCAGCATCTTCTTCAGCATCATCTTCAGCATCTTCTTCAGCGTCTTCTTCAGCGTCTTCTTCAGCGTCTTCTTCTGCATCTTCTTCAGCATCTTCTTCAGCATCTTTTTCAGAATCTTCTTCAGCATCTTCTTCAGCATCTTCTTCAGCATCTTCTTCAGCATCTTCTTCAGCATCTTCTTCAGCATCTTCTTCAGCATCTTCTTCAGCATCTTCTTCAGCATCTTCTTCAGCGTCTTCTTCAGCGTCTTATTCAGCGTCTTCTTCAGCGTCTTCTTCAGCGTCTTCTTCAGCATCTTCTTCAGCTTTTTCTTCATCTTCTTCATCATCTTCTTTTTGACATTTTTGACACTTTTGGTACGGCACGGTTCGCTACGGCACGGTTCGCTACGGCACATTTTGAAATTTTTGACATTTTTGACATTTTTGACATTTTTGACATTTTTGACATTTTTGACATTTTTGACATTTTTGACGTTTTTGACATATTTGACATTTTTGACATTATTGACATTTGTGACATTTTTGACATATTTGACACTTTTGGTACGGCACGGTTCGCTACGGCACATTTTGAAATTTTTGACATTTTTGACATTTTTGACATTTTTGACATTTTTGAAATTTTTGAAATTTTTGACATTTTTGACATTTTTGACATTTTTGACATTTTTGACATTTTTGACATTTTTGACATTTTTGACATTTTTGACATTTTTGACATTTTTGACATTTTTGACATTTTGACATTTTTGACATTTTTGACATTTTTGACACTTTTGACACTTTTGGTTCGGTTCGGTTCGGTTCGGTTCGGTTCGGTTCGGTTCGCTACGGCACGGTTCGCTACGGCACATTTTGAAATTTTTGACATTTTTGACATATTTGACATTTTTGACATTTTTGACATTTTTGACATTTTTGACGTTTTTGACATATTTGACATAATTGACATGTTTGACATTTTTGACATTTTTGACATTTTTGACATTTGACATTTTTGACATTTTTGACATTTTTGACATTTTTGACATTTTTGACATTTTTGACATTTTTGACATTTTTGACATTTTTGACATATTTAACATATTTGTCATTTTTGACATTTTTGACATTTTTGACATTTTTGACATTTTTGACATTTTTGACATTTTTGACATTTTTGACATTTTTGACATTTATGACATTTATGACATTTATGACATTTTTAACATTTTTGACATTTTTGACATTTTTGACATTTTTGACATTTTTAACATTTTTAACATTTTTGACATTTTTGACATTTTTGACATTTTTGACATTTTTGCCATATTTGACATATTTGACATATTTGACATTTTTGACATTTTTGACATTTTTGACATTTTTGACATTTTTGACATTTTTGACATTTTTGACATTTTTGACATTTTTGACATTTTTGACATTTTTGACATTTTTGACATTTTTGACATTTTTGACATTTTTGACATTTTTGACATTTTTGACATTTTTGACATTTTTGACATATTTGACATATTTGACACTTTTGACACTTTTGGTACGGCACGGTTCGCTACGGCACGGTTCGCTATGGCACATTTTGAAATTTTTGGCATTTTTGACATTTATGACATTTTTGACATTTTTGACATTTTTGACATTTTTGACATTTTTGACATTTTTAACATTTTTGACATTTTTGACATTTTTGACATTTTTGACATTTTTGACATTTTTGACATTTTTGACATTTTTGACATTTTTGACATTTTTGACATTTTTGACATTTTTGACATTTTTGACATTTTTGACATATTTAACATATTTAACATATTTGACATTTTTGACATTTTTGACATTTTTGACATTTTTGACATTTTTGACATTTATGACATTTATGACATTTATGACATTTATGACATTTATGACATTTATGACATTTTTGACATTTTTAACATTTTTGACATTTTTGACATTTTTGACATTTTTGACATTTTTGACATATTTGCCATATTTGACATATTTGACATTTTTGACATTTTTGACATATTTGACATTTTTGACATTTTTGACATTTTTGACATTTATGACATTTATGACATTTATGACATTTTTGAAATTTTTGACATTTTTGACATTTTTAACATTTTTGACATTTTTGACATTTTTGACATATTTGACATATTTGACACTTTTGACACTTTTGGTACGGCACGGTTCGCTACGGCACATTTTGAAATTTTTGACATATTTGACATTTTTGACATTTTTGACATTTTTGACATTTTTGACATATTTGACATATTTGACACTTTTGGTACGGCACGGTTCGCTACGGCACGGTTCGCTACGGCACGGTTTGCTACGGCACGGTTCGCTACGGCACATTTTGAAATTTTTGAAATTTTTGACATTTTTGACATTTTTGACATTTTTGACATTTATGACATTTATGACATTTATGACATTTATGACATTTTTGAAATTTTTGAAATTTTTGACATTTTTAACATTTTTGACATTTTTGACATTTTTGACATTTTTGACATTTTTGACATTTTTGACATTTTTGACATTTTTGACATTTTTGACATTTTTGACATTTTTGACATTTTTGACATTTTTGGCATTTTTGACATTTTTGACATTTTTGACATTTTTGCCATATTTGACATATTTGACATATTTGACATTTTTGACATTTTTGACATTTTTGACATTTATGACATTTATGACATTTATGACATTTTTGAAATTTTTGACATTTTTGACATTTTTAACATTTTTGACATTTTTGACATTTTTGACATTTTTGACATATTTGACATATTTGACACTTTTGACACTTTTGGTACGGCACGGTTCGCTACGGCACGGTTCGCTATGGCACATTTTGAAATTTTTGACATTTTTGACATTTTTGACATTTATGACATTTTTGACATTTTTGACATTTTTGACATTTTTGACATTTTTGACATTTTTGACATTTTTGACATTTTTGACATTTTTGACATATTTGACATTTTTGACATTTTTGACATTTATGACATTTATGACATTTATGACATTTTTGACATTTTTAACATTTTTAACATTTTTGACATTTTTGACATTTTTGACATTTTTGACATTTTTGACATTTTTGACATTTTTGACATTTTTGACATTTTTGACATTTTTGACATATTTGCCATATTTGACATATTTGACATTTTTGACATTTTTGACATTTTTGACATTTTTGACATTTTTGACATTTTTGACATTTTTGACATTTTTGACATATTTGACATATTTGACACTTTTGACACTTTTGGTACGGCACGGTTCGCTACGGCACGGTTCGCTACGGCACATTTTGAAATTTTTGACATATTTGACATTTTTGACATTTTTGACATTTTTGACATTTTTGACATTTTTGACATTTTTGACATATTTGACATATTTGACACTTTTGGTACGGCACGGTTCGCTACGGCACGGTTCGGTACGGCACGGTTCGGTACGGCACGGTTCGCTACGGCACGGTTCGCTACGGCACGGTTCGGTTCGGCACGGTTCGGTTCGGTTCGGTTCGGTTCGGCACGGTTCGCTACGGCACGGTTCGGTACGGCACGGTACGGTACGGCACGGTTCGCTACGGCACGGTTCGCTACGGCACGGTTCGGTTCGGTTCGGTTCGGTTCGGTTCGGTTCGGTTCGGTTCGGTTCGGTTCGGTTCGGTTCGGTTCGGTTCGGTTCGGTTCGGTTCGGTTCGGTTCGGTTCGGTTCGGTTCGGTTCGGTTCGGTTCGGTTCGGTTCGGTTCGGTTCGGTTCGGTTCGGTTCGGTTCGGTTCGGTTCGGTTCGGTTCGGTTCGGTTCGGTTCGGTTCGGTTCGGTTCGGTTCGGTTCATTCGGTTCGGTTCGGTTCGGTTCGGTTCGGTTCGGTTCGGTTCGGTTCGGTTCGGTTCGGTTCGGTTCGGTTCGGTTCGGTTCGGTTCGGTTCGGTTCATTTCGGTTCGGTTCGGTTCGGTTCGGTTCGGTTCGGTTCGGTTCGGTTCGGTTCGGTTCGGTTCGGTTCGGTTCGGTTCGGTTCGGTTCGGTTCGGTTCGGTTCGGTTCGGTTCGGTTCGGTTCGGTTCGGTTCGGTTCGGTTCGGTTCGGTTCGGTTCGGTTCGGTTCGGTTCGGTTCGGTTCGGTTCGGTTCGGTTCGGTTCGGTTCGGTTCGGTTCGGTTCGGTTCGGTTCGGTTCGGTTCGGTTCGGTTCGGTTCGGTTCGGTTCGGTTCGGTTCGGTTCGGTTCGGTTCGGTTCGGTTCGGTTCGGTTCGGTTCGGTTCGGTTCGGTTCGGTTCATTCGGTTCGGTTCGGTTCGGTTCGGTTCGGTTCGGTTCGGTTCGGTTCGGTTCGGTTCGGTTCGGTTCATTCGGTTCGGTTCGGTTCGGTTCGGTTCGGTTCGGTTCGGTTCGGTTCGGTTCGGTTCGGTTCGGTTCGGTTCGGTTCGGTTCGGTTCGGTTCGGTTCGGTTCGGTTCGGTTCGGTTCGGTTCGGTTCGGTTCGGTTCGGTTCGGTTCGGTTCGGTTCGGTTCGGTTCGGTTCGGTTCGGTTCGGTTCGGTTCGGTTCGGTTCGGTTCGGTTCGGTTCGGTTCGGTTCGGTTCGGTTCGGTTCGGTTCATTCGGTTCGGTTCGGTTCGGTTCATTCGGTTCGGTTCGGTTCGGTTCGGTTCGGTTCGGTTCGGTTCGGTTCGGTTCGGTTCGGTTCGGTTCGGTTCGGTTCGGTTCGGTTCGGTTCGGTTCATTCGGTTCGGTTCGGTTCGGTTCGGTTCGGTTCGGTTCGGTTCGGTTCGGTTCGGTTCGGTTCGGTTCGGTTCGGTTCGGTTCGGTTCGGTTCGGTTCGGTTCGGTTCGGTTCGGTTCGGTTCGGTTCGGTTCGGTTCGGTTCGGTTCGGTTCGGTTCGGTTCGGTTCGGTTCGGTTCGGTTCGGTTCGGTTCGGTTCGGTTCGGTTCGGTTCGGTTCGGTTCGGTTCGGTTCGGTTCGGTTCGGTTCGGTTCGGTTCGGTTCGGTTCGGTTCGGTTCGGTTCGGTTCGGTTCGGTTCGGTTCGGTTCGGTTCGGTTCGGTTCGGTTCGGTTCGGTTCGGTTCGGTTCGGTTCGGTTCGGTTCGGTTCGGTTCGGTTCGGTTCGGTTCGGTTCGGTTCGGTTCGGTTCGGTTCGGTTCGGTTCGGTTCGGTTCGGTTCGGTTCGGTTCGGTTCGGTTCGGTTCGGTTCGGTTCGGTTCGGTTCGGTTCGGTTCGGTTCGGTTCGGTTCGGTTCGGTTCGGTTCGGTTCGGTTCGGTTCGGTTCGGTTCGGTTCGGTTCGGTTCGGTTCGGTTCGGTTCGGTTCGGTTCGGTTCGGTTCGGTTCGGTTCGGTTCGGTTCGGTTCGGTTCGGTTCGGTTCGGTTCGGTTCGGTTCGGTTCGGTTCGGTTCGGTTCGGTTCGGTTCGGTTCGGTTCGGTTCGGTTCGGTTCGGTTCGGTTCGGTTCGGTTCGGTTCGGTTCGGTTCGGTTCGGTTCGGTTCGGTTCGGTTCGGTTCGGTTCGGTTCGGTTCGGTTCGGTTCGGTTCGGTTCGGTTCGGTTCGGTTCGGTTCGGTTCGGTTCGGTTCGGTTCGGTTCGGTTCGGTTCGGTTCGGTTCGGTTCGGTTCGGTTCGGTTCGGTTCGGTTCGGTTCGGTTCGGTTCGGTTCGGTTCGGTTCGGTTCGGTTCGGTTCGGTTCGGTTCGGTTCGGTTCGGTTCGGTTCGGTTCGGTTCGGTTCGGTTCGGTTCGGTTCGGTTCGGTTCGGTTCGGTTCGGTTCGGTTCGGTTCGGTTCGGTTCGGTTCGGTTCGGTTCGGTTCGGTTCGGTTCGGTTCGGTTCGGTTCGGTTCGGTTCGGTTCGGTTCGGTTCGGTTCGGTTCGGTTCGGTTCGGTTCGGTTCGGTTCGGTTCGGTTCGGTTCGGTTCGGTTCGGTTCGGTTCGGTTCGGTTCGGTTCGGTTCGGTTCGGTTCGGTTCGGTTCGGTTCGGTTCGGTTCGGTTCGGTTCGGTTCGGTTCGGTTCGGTTCGGTTCGGTTCGGTTCGGTTCGGTTCGGTTCGGTTCGGTTCGGTTCGGTTCGGTTCGGTTCGGTTCGGTTCGGTTCGGTTCGGTTCGGTTCGGTTCGGTTCGGTTCGGTTCGGTTCGGTTCGGTTCGGTTCGGTTCGGTTCGGTTCGGTTCGGTTCGGTTCGGTTCGGTTCGGTTCGGTTCGGTTCGGTTCGGTTCGGTTCGGTTCGGTTCGGTTCGGTTCGGTTCGGTTCGGTTCGGTTCGGTTCGGTTCGGTTCGGTTCGGTTCGGTTCGGTTCGGTTCGGTTCGGTTCGGTTCGGTTCGGTTCGGTTCGGTTCGGTTCGGTTCGGTTCGGTTCGGTTCGGTTCGGTTCGGTTCGGTTCGGTTCGGTTCGGTTCGGTTCGGTTCGGTTCGGTTCGGTTCGGTTCGGTTCGGTTCGGTTCGGTTCGGTTCGGTTCGGTTCGGTTCGGTTCGGTTCGGTTCGGTTCGGTTCGGTTCGGTTCGGTTCGGTTCGGTTCGGTTCGGTTCGGTTCGGTTCGGTTCGGTTCGGTTCGGTTCGGTTCGGTTCGGTTCGGTTCGGTTCGGTTCGGTTCGGTTCGGTTCGGTTCGGTTCGGTTCGGTTCGGTTCGGTTCGGTTCGGTTCGGTTCGGTTCGGTTCGGTTCGGTTCGGTTCGGTTCGGTTCGGTTCGGTTCGGTTCGGTTCGGTTCGGTTCGGTTCGGTTCGGTTCGGTTCGGTTCGGTTCGGTTCGGTTCGGTTCGGTTCGGTTCGGTTCGGTTCGGTTCGGTTCGGTTCGGTTCGGTTCGGTTCGGTTCGGTTCGGTTCGGTTCGGTTCGGTTCGGTTCGGTTCGGTTCGGTTCGGTTCGGTTCGGTTCGGTTCGGTTCGGTTCGGTTCGGTTCGGTTCGGTTCGGTTCGGTTCGGTTCGGTTCGGTTCGGTTCGGTTCGGTTCGGTTCGGTTCGGTTCGGTTCGGTTCGGTTCGGTTCGGTTCGGTTCGGTTCGGTTCGGTTCGGTTCGGTTCGGTTCGGTTCGGTTCGGTTCGGTTCGGTTCGGTTCGGTTCGGTTCGGTTCGGTTCGGTTCGGTTCGGTTCGGTTCGGTTCGGTTCGGTTCGGTTCGGTTCGGTTCGGTTCGGTTCGGTTCGGTTCGGTTCGGTTCGGTTCGGTTCGGTTCGGTTCGGTTCGGTTCGGTTCGGTTCGGTTCGGTTCGGTTCGGTTCGGTTCGGTTCGGTTCGGTTCGGTTCGGTTCGGTTCGGTTCGGTTCGGTTCGGTTCGGTTCGGTTCGGTTCGGTTCGGTTCGGTTCGGTTCGGTTCGGTTCGGTTCGGTTCGGTTCGGTTCGGTTCGGTTCGGTTCGGTTCGGTTCGGTTCGGTTCGGTTCGGTTCGGTTCGGTTCGGTTCGGTTCGGTTCGGTTCGGTTCGGTTCGGTTCGGTTCGGTTCGGTTCGGTTCGGTTCGGTTCGGTTCGGTTCGGTTCGGTTCGGTTCGGTTCGGTTCGGTTCGGTTCGGTTCGGTTCGGTTCGGTTCGGTTCGGTTCGGTTCGGTTCGGTTCGGTTCGGTTCGGTTCGGTTCGGTTCGGTTCGGTTCGGTTCGGTTCGGTTCGGTTCGGTTCGGTTCGGTTCGGTTCGGTTCGGTTCGGTTCGGTTCGGTTCGGTTCGGTTCGGTTCGGTTCGGTTCGGTTCGGTTCGGTTCGGTTCGGTTCGGTTCGGTTCGGTTCGGTTCGGTTCGGTTCGGTTCGGTTCGGTTCGGTTCGGTTCGGTTCGGTTCGGTTCGGTTCGGTTCGGTTCGGTTCGGTTCGGTTCGGTTCGGTTCGGTTCGGTTCGGTTCGGTTCGGTTCGGTTCGGTTCGGTTCGGTTCGGTTCGGTTCGGTTCGGTTCGGTTCGGTTCGGTTCGGTTCGGTTCGGTTCGGTTCGGTTCGGTTCGGTTCGGTTCGGTTCGGTTCGGTTCGGTTCGGTTCGGTTCGGTTCGGTTCGGTTCGGTTCGGTTCGGTTCGGTTCGGTTCGGTTCGGTTCGGTTCGGTTCGGTTCGGTTCGGTTCGGTTCGGTTCGGTTCGGTTCGGTTCGGTTCGGTTCGGTTCGGTTCGGTTCGGTTCGGTTCGGTTCGGTTCGGTTCGGTTCGGTTCGGTTCGGTTCGGTTCGGTTCGGTTCGGTTCGGTTCGGTTCGGTTCGGTTCGGTTCGGTTCGGTTCGGTTCGGTTCGGTTCGGTTCGGTTCGGTTCGGTTCGGTTCGGTTCGGTTCGGTTCGGTTCGGTTCGGTTCGGTTCGGTTCGGTTCGGTTCGGTTCGGTTCGGTTCGGTTCGGTTCGGTTCGGTTCGGTTCGGTTCGGTTCGGTTCGGTTCGGTTCGGTTCGGTTCGGTTCGGTTCGGTTCGGTTCGGTTCGGTTCGGTTCGGTTCGGTTCGGTTCGGTTCGGTTCGGTTCGGTTCGGTTCGGTTCGGTTCGGTTCGGTTCGGTTCGGTTCGGTTCGGTTCGGTTCGGTTCGGTTCGGTTCGGTTCGGTTCGGTTCGGTTCGGTTCGGTTCGGTTCGGTTCGGTTCGGTTCGGTTCGGTTCGGTTCGGTTCGGTTCGGTTCGGTTCGGTTCGGTTCGGTTCGGTTCGGTTCGGTTCGGTTCGGTTCGGTTCGGTTCGGTTCGGTTCGGTTCGGTTCGGTTCGGTTCGGTTCGGTTCGGTTCGGTTCGGTTCGGTTCGGTTCGGTTCGGTTCGGTTCGGTTCGGTTCGGTTCGGTTCGGTTCGGTTCGGTTCGGTTCGGTTCGGTTCGGTTCGGTTC